>CM057835.1:63677673-64877673 GCA_030068075.1 Paguma larvata
CCCCCCCCCCCGCGCCGTTAGCTGCCTTGTCCTTTTATGTTTGTCCGTGTTTTCATCACGACCCCCCGGCCGGCCCCGGGAGCTAGGCATGATCATAAAGCTAAACACCCACAGGCGTGTGGTCAGATCACCTCCAAAACTAACCACTTTCTTAACGGCGACTCGGGCCTGCAGAGAAGACAGCGTCCCTCCAAGGGACAATGCTGGCAGGCCTGCCTGTCCCTCCCCAGTTTCTGTTTCTCCTCCTGCAATCCTCGTGGCTCCCCCCCCCCCCCCCCCCCCCCCCCGCCCCATCATCCGGTCCCTTAAGACAGGAAGCTAGGTTACTCAGCCTTTGTGTGAATGAATTTCAGGGCGAGCCCGAGGGGGATGTGGAGGCAGGAGCAAAGCTCTATCCAATGGGAGATACCCTCCCCTCCCCCCCCTCCCGAATTCACGCCGTGGCAAGTGCAGCCTCAATGTGGCCTTTCTTCCTCACCGTGTATTAAAGCGTGGGAGCAAAACGCCCAGGGCCTCGTGGTTCCGTGGGGTGGGAGGACAGAACTGACCCTGGAGGGGCCCACTTGGAGCAGGTGGGACCCACTGCCCGGGTGGAAGGGGGGTCCACCTTGGCTACACCCACCTAGGAGCCGCGGCCCCCGGGCTCTGCTCTGCTAAAGTCAACCCCGTCGGGATTCTGGGCAAACCGAGGTTCTGGAAGTGGAGAGCCACATAGAAAGCCGGCCCGGCGCGGGTGCGACAGGTCTTCGCCAAGCCTCCGTCCTCTGGCCCCCGCCATCCTGCCCCTCTAGAATATGTCGGTCCTCTGGCCCCCGCCCACCCCGCCCCTCTAGAATTTGTTCCGTCCTCTGGGCCCCCGCCACCCTGCCCCTCTAGAATTTGTTTCTTCTGTTTGGATCGATTCTGTGGGGAGGGGTGCAGAAATCTGGGTTCTGCCAAGTCAGCCTGAGGTTCCTGGAAAGTTAACCCTGAAAATCAATCCGCCCCTCCTCCTCCCCCTGCCCCCGAATCTCCTTAAATAGCAGTGACTTTCCAACCTGGTGCCGGCACATTCGCCTCAGTGAATCCGACCGGCCCCCGTTTTTGACAATCTCCAGTGGTGTCACACCTACAAAAAAAAAAAAAGAAAAAACAAAACAAAACAAAAAAACACAAACAAAACCATGCCGTTGTCTAAACAACAATTTGAGCCTTTTTACTGGTCTCATTCCACATAGCCTTATGGATCCTGTAAATGGGGGGCTCAAAAATACTATATTGTGTCCTGGAAGATAATTTTGTACTGTGCTGTTTCCCGAATCCTACTAATATCCTACACGCGGTGTACTTCCCAGACGGTTCTGATCCTCAGAACACTTTGTAAGATGGAGGGAGTGAAAAAATATATATAAAGACGCTATATATTTTCCTAGCTTTTCTTCTGGGTCCCTTCCTGAGATATTGGAGTCACGGTAGGAAAACGCCAGTCCTGGGTGTAGCTGAGCTAAACCTGCCCGCTGGCGTCCTTGCAATTGCCTTATGAATTCACAAGGGGTTCTGAACAGAAGGTGGACGACAGGCACTTTATCCAGTCCCAAAAGGAATCTAATCGCGTGACCGAGAATTCACCTAGAGAAACCTATATTTTTAACGTCAGAACAAACCGGGCTTCCTGGACCTCACAGCGTCTTGGATATCTGTGAGTGCTTTTATATTTTGTAACTGTAAAGAGGTTTCTGCGCACAGAAGAGCAGTCGGGAATCTGGCCGGCTGCCCTTCCGCTGGGTGACCTTTGCATGTACAAAGACGTTGCGTTCAGACCGTGAAAACGGCAAATAAAGCTTCGACGCAAGTTGCGCTGGAGAGCGCAGTGGGTCAGTGTGTGGATGAATGGGCTCTCCCATGCGTGCACGGCCGTCACGAGCTGAGTCGGTCTGTTGTCTGTGCTGAGCTGGGGGCCACCGGCAGGAAGGGGGGGGGAGTCGAGGCCCTGGGAGAGGGGACCCGGGGAGCCAGAGTGGGATTTCCATTCAATGCGGGGCTGCCTCCTCACTCCACCTCCTCCTGGTCGTGGGGCGGGCGCCTCTGAGCCTTGGAGCCCCGCGATGCGGGAGTCGACAGCGAAAGGAGCGGGCGAGAGTTTAAGGGAGTGGTTCTCAACCGGGTGGATTGTGCTCCCCGGATGACGCCTGGCAAAGACGGGGGACATTCTTGGTTATTACAAAGAGGGACCGGAGACGCTACTGGCATCTAATGGGTAGAGGCCAGGGTGTGGCTCAGTATCTCCCAGGGCACGGGACGGCTCCCCCACCACCAAGAATTAACTGGCCTCCGGTGGCAATAGTCCCGATACTGAGAAAGTCGAAGCTAAGGAAGCATCCTGGGAAAGCGTTGAGCACACAGTAGGTCTTTTTAGGATCCAGGACTCCTAAAGGATCTGATGGGAGGAAGTCACACCAGATCCCCCTTAGACCTTCCCCCCTATAGGTCCCTAGCAGGTGGCGACGGCCTCCCAAGTTAAGGGGTCGAAACCAGCTCCGCGTCCCACGATCACCAGCAGGAAGTAGTCCCGTGGCTTGAACTGCCAGGAAGGATCCTCCGCGAAGGGGAGCAAGAAAGCCACAGCCTGAGCTGAGTGCTTTGTCCCATGACCTCTCTGTGGCTGTCTGTTTACAGATGTGGCCCTGACCTCCAGCAGCGCCCCCCAGGGTCACCTGCTTCCAGAGGCCAGCGGCTGCTGCCACCCAGTGTCCCGTCACCATCTCCAGGGATGTGGGGTCACTGGGTTCTAGGCTGACTTGAGGATTTTAGCCAAAAATAACAACAAAACCAACCCCTTTCTTAACAATTCACTCCTTGGCCTTCTCACTTTAGTCTTCCAATAATCATTAATTACACTTTTTTTAAGGTTTTATTTTATTTTTGTGAGAGCAAGCGGAGAAAGGGCCGAGAGAGAGAGAGAGAGGGAGACCCAGAATCCGAAACGGGCTCCAGGCTCTGAACTGTCAGCACAGAGCCTGACATGGGGCCTGAACTCACGAACCATGAGATCATGACCTGAGCCGAAGTTGGTGCTTAACCGACTGAGCCACCCAGGTGCCCCTAATTACACTTTTTTAAATGTTTATTTATTTTTGAAGGAGAGAGAGAGGGAGACACAGAATCTGAAGCGGGCTCCAGGATCTGAGCCGTCAGCACAGAGCCCCACACGGGGCTTGAACTCATGAACCACGAGATCATGACCTGAGCTGAAGTCGGACGCTTAACCGACTGAGCCACCCAGGCGCCCCTAATTATACTTTTAAAATGCACAGGCCTAGGTTTTGGTTTGGGTTTGTTTTTTGGTTTCTGTTTTTCTATTTGGGTTGTTTTGTTTTGTTTTGTTGGAGGGTTATTTTGTTTTGTTTTGTTTTGTTTTTTTGTTTGTTTGTTTTGTTTTTTTGGTCATAAATAAGGCGACAATCACAACTACCTTTATTTCTGTTGAGGCTAAGATCTGGGCCCTGAGGCAAGCTGGCCTCTCCCCCCTCTGCTGTGTGATGCTGGGTAAGTGATTTCACCTCTCTGAACTTAGTTTCTGAATCATCGATAAAATGGAGATTGTAATTCCTCCCCTAAAGAGGGCTGGGTGGGAGGTGGGCGCCTGGGCGGCTCAGTCGGTTGAGCATCTGACTCTTGCTTTCGGCCCAGGTCATGATCCCAGGGCTGTGGTGTTGATCAAGCCCCTCAGCAGGCTCTGTGCCGAGCGTGGAGCCTGCTTAAGATTCTCTCTCCCTCTGCCCCTCTCTTCCGCCCCTCCTGGAAGGAAGGGAGGGAGGGAGGAAGGAAAGAGGCAGCCTGGGTGAGGATTAAACAGAACGTTCTCGAAGTTGGCACCGTGCCTTGCACAGAGTAGAGCTTCAATGAACGACAGCTGTTAGCTGTAGACGCCTTCATATGAAGAAACTAAATCTTCATTCGGCCTGTTACAGCGTCCCGCATGTTTAGGAATATCTGCCTTAAAACTTAGGCCATGCAACACGTGGGAAAAAATGATTCTGGGGTCCCTCGCTGTAAGAACTGGTATCCTTCCTAGGATGTTACTTGGCGGAATAGGAAAATGGTGGCTCCAAGAAGCCAGAGGAAGGGTGTCAGGAGGCACTGGAGGGCTTTGCACCCCGACGCCCACCCCCCCCCCGGCGCTGCCAGGCTCCCAACAAAGCCGCTGAGGTCCGTCTGCCCCCAGGAAGCCATCGGGGGCCACGGCGGAGGACGCAGGCCCCGGGGCCTCCCTGGGCCCGCTATTGGAGTGAAACGGCCCGAACGGAATCGGGGGGGACGGGGCGCTGCCTCAGCAGGCTGCAATGTGCTAGGCTGTCAGAAAGGGCCCATAAATAGGACGCTCCGAGCCCAGGCGGCCTGAGTCTGCCCACGGCGCCGGCCCCTCTCTTCCTCCCGAGGCCGCAGCAGCAGCAGGTTCATGCCGGGACGGGCAGGGGCGGGGAGGCGAGAGCCGCCCAGACCGCCGGGGATAGGGCGGGCGCGGCTGGCCCCTGCCCAAAACGGGGATTCGCCGAAGGGTCGGAGCCAAGAGGGAGGGCCCGATGCGGCCTCCAGGCCCCGCTGCTGTCGGAGGGAGGCGGCCGGGCACATGCTTGGGCTTCCTTCCGCCCAAGGACCCCGAGGGTCCTCCCGGGGCCGGGCCGGGCACAGACGAGGCGGGCGTCCTGCAGTCTGTGCGTCGGTGGGCCTGAGTCTGGAGCACGTGGGCTCCGCGGCTGCGCCTGTCAGCGGAGGGGGGGGACGCTGGGGCCGTGGGGGGAGGGGGCCGCCAGGTGCGGGCTTGTGGCCCACCGCGGATGCCCGAGACGGGAGTGGTGGGTGTGTGTGGGAGAGGTGGGGGGAGGGAGGCTGCCGTGTACAGTGGGCGTGACGTGACCGTGGACGAGGACCACGGGGGCTCATGTGCATGCGTGGTACGTGCACGTGTGTGTGCTGATGAGCTGGAGAAGAGCCCCGCGGGTCCCTCACGGGACAGTCCTGAGAACCCTCCCCACGTGACCGCCGCGGGGCCTGTGTTGTGTGT
Source organism: Paguma larvata (assembly GCA_030068075.1). NCBI lineage: Eukaryota > Metazoa > Chordata > Mammalia > Carnivora > Viverridae > Paguma > Paguma larvata. The sequence goes on from CM057835.1 coordinate 63,682,718, forward strand.
CACGGTCCCCACAGGGGATGAAGGGAAGCGTCTGTGTCCGTGTCTTCAAGGGGCTGGTACACAGTCAGCGCTCCATAAATGCATATGGAAGAAATCACCGCATGTATGGAAACTGGGCCAGAGCAGGTGTCTCAGGACCTGGTCCTGCATCATGCATTCTTGGGGTGTCTGTCAGTCTGTCTGTCCATCTCCCGCCAGTCTGGTTTGCCGTTCATCCCGGTTACCCGGCCCCAGGCCAGGCACCGAGGGGGCGCTCACGGAGTCTTTGGCGACCAGAGTGATGAAGGAACAAATGTCTGTAGCCCAGATGGGGTGGGGGAGGTCCCTGTAGAGAAGCCCCTCGGAAGCCCACCCTCCGACCGGGGTCCGGAGGTGGCGCGTCTACACAGAGCTTGAAGACCCCTGTTCTGGGGAAGCAGCGGGGTGTGGGGGAAGGGCCTGCACTTTGGAGCCAGGCCCGGTCCCCGGCCACGCCGTCACCCTGTGCCTCAGGGAAGTGGCCTCACCCCGCTGGGCCTCAGGGTTTCCCTCCAGAAGACAGGGATCCCCATCCCCCCGACTGTCCCCGTCCCATGACCCAGACAGGTGCTCAGCGACTGTTTGTTGAGTGACTGAACGACCCGACGCAGTGAGTAGTGCCCGCGTCCCCAGAGCAGCAGCGTTCTGTAGCTCCTCCTCGACTTCAACCGCGTCAGCACCGGGTTTCACCTGGGAGACCCGGTGACCCGTTTTCCTTTGGTTGAACCAGACGAGTCCCTGGGGAGATGGCGGAACAGCACAGCGCGCCGGAGCAGGCTGCGGCTGGCAAGAGCCACGGAGGCCTTGGGGGCAGCTACAAGGTACGCGGCAGCAGGGGGTCCCGGGGGCTCGGGGCCTGGGGCTGCTCTTGGGGCTCGGGGGCAGCTTCCCCGGCAGGCACCCCCTCCACCCCAGAAAGGAGCGGAAGCCCTTCCAGCCATTGGGGGCCAGGAAGACAGCTTTACCGCCTCTCCTGTGCCCTCATCTCCAGAATGGAACTGGGCACGCACACACGGCCTGTCTTGGGGGAGCGCAGAGGCCCGGGGGTTTCAGGAGGCATGGCCCGGACTCTCCGGCCTGACTTCAGTCCATTTCTCTGGCTCCTCTGGGCCCCAAGAGCCCCATCTGGAAAATGGGAGCAGCGCTCCCGGTCTCGGCCCCCAGAGCTGGTGCTGGAGCCAAACGTAGACACCATTGCCCTGGCCCGCTACGGACAGCTCCGACGGCCGGAGATGGTTGGCTCTTCCCTCTTGGAGTTTCTCTGGGGGGTTCGAGGCTGGGTTGACTAAGGGGATAACTGTGAGTGGGGGCATTTCTCAGGATGCGCTGGTGGCTTTAATTTTTTTTAAAACATTTACTCATTTTTGAGAGAGAGCATGAGTGGGGGAGGGGCAGAGAGAGAGGGGGACACAGCATCCGAAACAGGCTCCAGGCTCCGAGCTGTCTGCACAGAGCCCGATGCGGGGCTCGAACTCATGAGCCGTGAGATCACGACCTGAACTGAAGTCAGATGCTCAACCCACTGAGCCACCCAGGTGCCCTGTGCTGGTGGCTAGAGCGTGGGATTGGGACCACAGGGTTGGTCTAGGGACTTCCGAGCTGCCGGCTGGGAAGGCAGATGCCACTGCCGGCCCTTCCTGCCTCTGTGGGCCCTGCCTTGTCCCGAGCAGTGCGTATGAGGAAAGAGCCAGCCGGCTCACCGAGTCCTGGTTCCTCCACCCAACTTGCTGTGCAGCCTGGGACAAGTGACTTACCCTTTCTGAGCCTCCTATAAAATGGCCAACACGGATGTACCTCAGGGCCTCCTATAAGGACACCTTGTGCTTCTGGGTGGATAAGAGAGGCAAAACCTTCCTCTCTCTTTGCGGCCTCTCCCTCTCTGGGCGGGGGACAGGCGAAGGTTAAACCCAGAGGTTGCGAGCTGGTGTTTCCTTTGTGGGGCACAGGGAAATCTCACATTAAGGGACATAGAAATTTCTGGTCTCTCTCGACACGTTTAGAATGGGGCCCTCATTGCCCCCTGGCCACAAGCAGCTTCATTTGCTTCCCTGGGGCATTTCGCCCTGTTAGACTGGGGCCTGTTGGATTGCAATCCTGGTTTAATGGAGGTTCCCGGAGGCATTCCCCCTTGTGGCCACCAGGGGGCAGTGCGAGCCCGCAGCCGATGCTGGATCCCAGCGGGTCCGGGGCAGAGCGGATGTCGTGGAGGGCGGGTCTCCCCCGGCCAGGCCCTGCCCCTAGGAGGACCGTGCGGCCCGAGGGGTTAGAGGGGTGGGCCTGGGAGCCCCGGGGGCCCCGGTGCGCTGCTCAGGAGGCCGCCCTTTCAGGTGACCGTGTACGAGATGGAGAACTTCCAGGGCAAGCGGTGCGAGCTCTCGGCCGAGTGCCCCAACCTGACCGAGAGCCTGCTGGAGAAGGTGGGCTCCATCCAAGTGGAGTCTGGGCCGTGAGTACCTGGACCCCCCCGCCCCCTCCCCACAGCCCCGAGCCTTCTGGGAGTCGGGAGGTCCAGGCTCCGGAGCTGCCGCGGGGCCTTAGGCAATGCCCTTCCCATCTCCGGCCTCAGTGTTCCCATCTGTCAAGTGGGGATCACAATGGCACGTGCTTCGGAGAAAGCGTTTGTGAAAATGAATGGAAACATGCACATAATAACAACATAAGGAGGAGGAGGAGGAGGAGGAGGGGGAGGAGGAGGAGGAGGAGGAGGCAGGAGAGGAATTGTCTTTGGATTGCCTGCTAGGCGCCAGGCATTGTGCTAAGGACTTTCCTGAGCACCTACAGAGAGGCTGCACGTAAAACAGCCTTCCTCCTGTTTGCCAAGACGGTTTTCTGGCTCAGCCTCGGCGGCCAGTGTGTCCCGGGAGCCCCTTTCATACCTGGACCAGGGATCAGTAGGGCTGGGGGGAGGCTTCACGGTCAAAGGTCAGCAGCTTTGGGGGCCCTCCCGGCACCGGACGCGGCTCCTCCCTCAGCTGCAGCAGCGGTGACCCAGGCTTCCTCCTGCAGGTGGCTGGCGTTCGAACGCAGGGCCTTCCGTGGGGAGCAGTTCGTCCTGGAGAAGGGGGACTACCCTCGCTGGGACGCCTGGTCCAACAGCCACCACAGCGACAGCCTCCTGTCCCTCCGGCCCCTGCACATCGTGAGTTCGGGGAGCTCTTGGAAGCGGGGCCCGCTGGGGCGTGGTCCGGCAAGCTCACTGCACAAGCTGGCTGGGGGCGGGGGGCGGGCGGGCAGGCTGGTTGGGGCAGGGCCCTCTTCCTTTCTGACCTCAAACGTTGTGTGGGCCGAGAAGAAGCGGCTGTCCTCCAGGGGTCGCCGGGCTGCGGATGGGGACCCCAGGATTCCCACCTCGAATTCGCCAGCCCGGCTCCGACACCTCCCCCGGCAACCCTGTTAAAATCAGGAGCCACGCGGCCCAGTCCGAGACCAGCGTGGTGCTCGAAGCAGGGCCTTCTGGAAAGCAGCTAGGGTTCTCCACCGGCCTCCCTCGGGCGCCCAGAAGGGACTCGGCCCGCAGTGGGACCCTTCGAAATGTCACTCTGCTCCACCCACCCTCGGCGGCTGCGCCCATCTTTCCCCTTGCCACAGTCACTGGTGCTCCTTGGGTCACAGGGGGAAGGAAGCTGAGAAGACCAAGTCAGAACCTGGTTTAGTCGAGGCGGAATCGTCCGACGTTACTAGTTTGTGTCTTCTTCCGGCCTTGCCGTGCCTCGGTTTCCCTATCTGCTAAACGATGGGCTTTAAGGAGAGCCGGGAGCCCCACTCTCGGCTTCATGGCTGCCCAGCTCTAAGGTTCCTAAAGAGACCGGCTCCGGAGGAGCCTCCCCGGCCCCCTCCCTCCTGCAGGAGTTTCCCGAACCCCCTCCCTCGGGCAGGGGGCTTGGGGGCGGGCGTCATTCGGTGGCGAGGGTTCTTTCCCGTGACTCCGAACCCTTGTTCTGAGCGTGGGGGGGGGGGTGTGTGGCCGGCTCACCACGTGACCTCGCCCCCAGGACGGCCCGGACCACAAGCTGCACCTGTTTGAGAACCCGGCTTTCAGCGGCCGCAAGATGGAGATCGTGGACGACGACGTGCCCAGCCTCTGGGCGCACGGCTTCCAGGACCGCGTGGCGAGCATCCGGGCCATCAACGGGACGTAAGGGACGCAGCCCCCGCCCCCGCCCCCGCCCCGCCCCCCGGCTCCGCAGACCGTCTCTGTTCACCGTGTTTCCGCGTGTCTAACTGTTCGCCCTCCCTGACCGTGGGATTTCCAGGAAGCTTGGACTTATAGGAAGTTTTATCTTTATTTTTTAAGCGAGTGAAACCTGTCCCCCTCACCTGTCCCTCTCTAGGTCTTCACTCCTTTTCTCAACAGCCCCAGGCCCTTGAACTGATTCTCAGAGGCTTGTTTTGTTTTGTTTTTTCCTTTCACAATCCTGGCCCTGGTTACCAGGGTAAGAAGTGACCCGGCCGTTCTCTAGATATGACCTGAATGGTACACTGGAGAGTGCATCCTACCTCACCTCCCTCCTTCTAGGCTTAATATCTCTGTTAATGCAATCTTAGGATCACTTTCCCTTTGTCAGTGACTACATCTCACTCTGTGGGCTTGAGATCTGGGGTTGAGCCTTAAAAGGTGCCACCTCTCCCTGGTGATAACTCATTCAACAACTTTACTGAGCATCCCTTTGTGTAGAAATATCTCGAGACTTTGGCCTCAAGAACTTTACTCTGTTAGGGAGACAGACGAGGAGACAGGTATCCAATTCATCGTGGTCAGGCTTGCGATGGAGGACTCACCGGGGTGCTCTGATTCGGCCTGGGGATGTCAGCAAGGGCTTTCCTTGGAAAGGAGGAGACACACACATGGAGATGTAAAGAAGCTGAATGAAAGGGGAGAGGGCTACGGATGAGGCAAGGAAGGGTGTTCCAGGCCGAAGGAACAGCATGCTAAGGGCTCAGAGACACTCCGTTTCAAGGAAAGGAGTATAAGAGAGGTTGGAGTACGGGGTGTGAAGAAGGCAGGTTGAGAGGTTTGGCGAAGGACCCGTGAGCAGGGCAGGGCGTCTGAATTCATCCGGAGGGCACTGGGGAGCCAGGGAGGAGTTCAGGCAGGCGGAGAGCGTGGGCAGGTGCTGGCTTTAGGAGGCTCGGTCAGCGGGAGGCTGGCCGTCCTTACCGCAGCCTCGGTGCCCGGCAGGTGGGTCGGCTACGAGTTCCCCGGCTACCGCGGGCGCCAGTACGTGTTCGAGCGGGGCGAGTACCGCCACTGGAACGAGTGGGACGCCAGCCAGCCGCAGCTGCAGTCCGTGCGCCGCATCCGGGACCAGAAGTGGCACAAGCGGGGCTGCTTCCTCAGCAGCTGAAGGGCGCCCAGGCCCCAGGGGCCCAGGCCCGCCCCGGGGGGCAGCAGAGGCAGGAAGAGGAGGCTCCAGGGCCAGGATGATGGTCTGCCTGTCCCCCCTTCCCCGGAACCTGCTCAATAAAGCCTGGGGCCGGTCCCCCACCTGCCATGCTCCTCTGCGTCACTCCTTGAGGGGGCTGGGCACCTAGGGTTCTGAGAGTCCCCAGGGTGGGTCGTGAGCTGGGCTCGTCCCTGAGGCGCTGGTCCTTTTAGGCAGGGTCACATGCACGCCTTGCACTGGTTTTGGGTCTGTTTTCCTGTCTGTGTTTCCATCTGTCATTCTGTCCATCCATCCATCCATCCATCCATCCATGTATCCATCCATCCATCCATTTAGCCATGCAACCATCCGTCTGTCCATCCATCCATCCATCCGTCCGTCCGTCCATCCGTCCATCCGTCCGTCCATCCATCCATCCGTCCGTCCGTCCGTCCATCCGTCCATCCGTCCATCCATCCATCCATCCATCCATGTATCCATCCATCTATCCATTTAGCCATGCAACCATCCATCCGTCTGTCCATCCATCCATCCATCCATACATACATACATACATCCACCCATCCATCCATCCATGTATCCATCCATCCATCCATCCATCTGTCCGTCCATCCATCCATGTATCCATCCATCCATCCATCCATCTGTCCGTCCATCCATCCATGTATCCATCCATCCATCCGTCCATCCAACCATCCATCCATCCATCCAACCATCCATCCATCCAACCATCCATCCAACCATCCATCCATCCATCCATCCATCCATCCATCCATCCATCCATCCAACCATCCATCCATCCATCCAACCATCCATCCAACCATCCATCCATCCATCCATCCATCCATCCATCCATCCATCCAACCATCCATCCAACCATCCATCCATCCATCCATCCATCCAACCATCCATCCAACCATCCATCCATCCATCCATCCATCCATCCATCCATCCATCCATCCATGCAACCATCCATCCGTCCATCCATCCATCCGTCCAGCCATCCATCCATCCATCCATCCATCCATCCTCCCATCCATCCATCCATCCATCCTTCCATCCTTCCATCCATCCATCCGTCTGTCCGTCCATCCGTCCGTCCATCCATCCATTTATCCTTCCATCTACCCTTCCTTTCTCCCATCTATCCATTTATCCATCACGTCCCCCTCCATCTTTCTATCTGCCAATGTCTGTTTTCATTAATTTATTCGGCAAATCCCAGCCCTGTCCAAGGCCTGAGGACACAGCAGGGCACAAAACAAAGTCCAGCCCTCCTGGGGTTCACCTTCGAGGAGAGACACGGGACATAACTAAACAAGTAGGTTTCGAATATAACATTAGGAGTTGGCAAGTGCCACGGCTGAGAAAGTGCGATATTACGATAGCAGGTGATGAGGGGGTGCGGAGAACCCCTCTGAGGAGGTGACATTTGAGTTGAGACTTGAATGAACCATGAGAACATTCCAGGCAGAGGAATAATGGGTGTGAGGGTCCCAAGCGAGAGTGTGGCTGGGTGACGGAGACGTGGCCAAGAGGCCAGCGGGTCTGGAGAGGAGTAAGCGGTAGAGAGGGTGTGGGGTCAGGGCCATAAGTGCTCCACGGACTCTTGTCCGCGGGAGGTGGGAGCCATGGAGAGTCTGAACGAGGCAAGACATGATTTAACAGGATTGCTCTGGCTGCGGCACAGAGCATAGACCACGGGGCCAAGGAGGGACACGGGGACACCAGCCAGGACGCCCCTGGCTGAGCCCTGGTGCTGTGACCTCCCTGACTCTGTCTTTTCCATGCATCCGTCGCTCTGTGCACCCCCCGCCCCCAGAGGTCTTCTGCAGCCTCGGCTGGGGGACCGAGCCCATCTCCCAGCTCTGTCGCCGCCCTGAGCCTCGGTGCCTTCATCTGGCCAGAGGGGGATGCCGTGGCAGTCCCAGGCATCCATGGGAGCCTCCTCTGGCCCCAGTGAGAGGAGAAGGCAGTGTCCCCTCTGCCAGTCAGGTGACAGCTGGCTTCCTGCAGCTCCAGGGAGCCGCCCTCGGCCTTCCCACCTCTATGAGCCAGCCCTGCGTGTTTCCCTGACTTTGTTCCCGGGTTGTGCCCAGAGCCCCTCCCAGCCCCCTGCCGCCTCCCCATGGCTGCCGCAGCTGGGGGGCGGGGGGACCTCAGGGAAGGCACGGAAAAGACTGTAGCAGCTGTCAGTTACTTCAGTCTGCATGTCTACAACATATATATGCACGGCCGAGAAATCACCTTGAATTAGCTTTTACTTTAATGTGCAGGGGAGAGCCGGGGGGCGGGGCACCAGGCTCGGGGTGGAGGGTGCGGGGCACCCAGCATCCAGGCGGACAAGAGGCAGGGTTGACTCCCGCTACTCAAGGATGGCGGCACCCCCCTTCTCCCCCTTCTGCCCCCCAAGCCCTGCCCCCTCGCCCCTCTCCCAGGCGGAGGCCTTGCTCTGCTTTATAAACGGGTCCTCACCGAACGCCAGACACCATCCGGGTCACCGAACCCTCAGAATGACCTTGCGAGGCCGGCATGGTCCTTCACCCCGCTTCACGGATGAGGAAACCGAGGCTTAGAGAGGCAGCCTCGCCTTCCCGGGGTCGCATAGACAAGGATGATTCGGGACATCCTCCCCCTGATCCCCGCACACTGTGACATGTCCGTCAGGGACAGGGACGCGCGGCAGAGAAAATAACCAAAAACCAAAACAAAACCCAGCAGCAGCAGCAACAATAATCATAAAAGCCCCCGCCCTGTGGTCCCCACCACGGCGCGCTGAGCACAGCGCCGGGGGCTTTACGGGACCGTCTCTCATCTACGGACCCGAGATACCCAATCCCATGTGCTCTGCATGGGAGAGAAACTGAGGCCCAGGGCGCTGAAGGGAATTGCCCCGTATGCCAGAGCTTCCGAGCGGTGGAATGAGGACGCAGGTTCACGTCGGCCTCGAAGCTGGTTCCTCCCCGCCCGCCGGCCGGCCGTGCGGTGGCTGCCGCTGCCGCTGTTGGCCGTGGCGGCGGCCGCCGTTTATTGAGCACCTACTGCATTCTGGGCGTTGGGCCAGGGGTCGTGCGCGCCTGGTCTCGGCTAACACAAGAAGGCCCGTGACGGGCACTGGGTACAGGGGCCAGAGGAGGGCTTGCGAGGAGGCTAACTCAGTGCTGGCTCAGCGGGTCCCTCCCTCCCCGGCCTGGACTCGGCCCCAGGGTCTGCAGGTGGGGCGCCGCCGGACCCCAGTCCAGGAGGGACCCGGGACATCCGAGCGGCTGTCCGGGGCTTCGGACCCACCCTAACCGTCTGTCAGGAAGGGCTTGCTCTCCGCCCAGTCCTCCAAGGCGTTTTTCCATTCGATCCTCCTGACGGCCCCAGGACGCTCAGAGACGGAGAGCCCGCTGCTGGGGTCACACAGCCAGGGAGGCACAGAGCTGAGATTTGACCCCGGGCCTGTCTAACTCCGAAAGGCTACTCCTAGCCCCGACCTAGACTCGAAGTCTAGCTTCCGCAGCGACAGGACCTGAGAGGGACAGTAAGGTAAGGGTATCTCTTGGGGACAAGAGGGTGGGGGTGAGGATCGAGAAATCACGGTCTCTGTTGGCTGGAGAGGCAGCGTCGTCTAACAGTCAGAGGCGGCAAGGTCAAGGGATTAGAGGCAGAAGGACTGAGGGGGGCTCTTTACCCCGTACCATCGGGATTCCTTTCCGGGCCCTGCCACGTACTGTGTGCCTTCGGGCAAGTCGCCGAACCTCTCTGTGCCTAAGTGTTCTCATCTGTGACTCTTGAGATAATGACACTAACTATCGCACAGGGGGCTGTGAGGATGAACGCGGATTCGATTTGCAGACGGGGCTGAGAACAACGGGTGAAACAGAGAAACTGCTAGGCGACCCCGGAGGCGGGCTGCAGGGTGGTGTGGAGCGGGGACGTCCCAATGACTCGGGGATGGGGGTTCACCCGAAGGACGCAGGTGTAAACAAGGAAACAAGGGGAGGGCGAGCATCCGAGCTGCCAAAAGGCTTCACGGGGTAAAGGGGACCCCGGGGGGTGAGCAGGGCTCACGGAGGCGGGACTGGAACCCAAGGACTCTTGTGAGCTGGGCGGCAGGCTCCGGGGCGTTCTAGGGCCCCAGCATCGGTGAGCCTCGCACCCCGCGCCCCCCCACCCCGTAATCTTGAGAATTTCCTGCCGCTTCCTGTGGCCACCTGCTCCTCTCTGCCGTCTTCGATCTGCCCCTGGATGGTAGCAGATGCCACGTGCGTCCCTGGAGCCCTGAGAACTCACAATGTCGGGGTGCCCGGGTGGCTCGGACAGTTCAGCGGCCGACTTCCGCTCAGGTCGTGATCTCGCTGTTCTCGAGTTCAAGCCCCACGTCTGGCTCTGTGCCGAAGGCTCAGAGCTTAGAGCCTGCTTCGGAGTCTGTGTCTCCCTCTCTCCCTGTCCCTACCCTGCTTGCGCTCTGTCTCTCTGTCTCTCTCGAAAATAAATAAAACATTAAAAAACATTAAAAATAAAGAAGGAAGAACTCACAATGTCGGCGTGCGCGGGGCTGCTGGAATCCTGGAGGAATTAACACCAGGTAGGTAGTTATGACTCGTGCACTGACTCGCCCAGGGACTCACAGGAATGGCGTACGAGTCCCCCATTCTCGGGCGGGGACTTAGCTGAGCCTTCTTCCCCGTTGTGTAAAGTCGCGGGGCCCGCGGCAGTATTGCCTGTGGCTTTGGCATCGTCAATCCGTCACCCCTGGACCGGTCTCCGTGTGTGGCTGTGTGACATTCAAAGATCATTCTTTGTAGGTTTTGAACGTGGCCAATGCACGTTCAGGTCAATATTATTTATTTTGAAAGAGAGAGAGAGAGCAAGCCGGGGAGGGGCAGGGAGAGAGAGGGAGGCAGAGAATCCTGAGCAGGCTCCGCGCTGTCATGCAGAGCCCAGTGCGGGGCCTGCCCGCACAAACCACGAGATCATGACCTGAACCGAGACCAAGAGTCAGGACACTTGACCGACCGAGCTGCTCAGACACCCCCAAACTTGTCTGTTTATAAGTAGCGCCAACACTTTGAATTCCCTTTGTACATTATGTGGTAGAGCCGTGTCCACACCTTTTGTCTTGAAATACATGTTATTATGCATTTCCTTGATTATTCCTTTATCATATAGGCAGGGCGTTTCATGATGCACTTATTCTGAAAGCATGTATGTAGGGTTACAGTTTCAGTTTTATTCCAAGGAAGCGAAGGGGCTGTCACGAAATGACTGTATGGGAAGGGGGCTTCGGTTTTGGTAGAGTTGAGTACCTCTCAGCTTGATGATCTCGGAGGTTCTTCTGGCTCAGGCTCCTGAGGGTCTAAGGAGTCAGCTGTGTTTGGGGACGCCAAGGCGTACCCTCTTTGGAGCAAGGAGAGGCATGTATCAGTCAGGCCGCGCTGAGTAACATACATCCCCCAAGTCTTGGTGGTTTCACAGTAATGGCCACGAATCTAACGCTGGTCTCCTGCAGGTCTTCCTCATCCCGTCATTCACGGACCCTGGCCGATGGAGGCTCCGCCCCCTTCCACAATGCCAACTCAGGGCCACAGAAGAGAAAGTGCTGGAAAGCCTGACATGAGCGCTAAGATGACCGGCTTCTGGGGCGTCTCGGAATCCGCTGGACAGAACGAACCCCACTGACTCCCACCTCATTTCAAGAAGACGCAGCAGTACCCCCACCCGCTGCCTTCCCTCCCCTGCTGTTACCTCCCGGGATGACTTCTCAAATACATGACCCGCACTCGGCCTCTTGTCTTAGCGTCTGTTTCTGGTAAAACAGACTGAGATGCCTTCACCCATCTCTTTATCTCTCACTCATTCATGAATTGGACCAGGCAACAAGTCTCTTCCGGGCGCCCGCTACGTGCCGGGTCTAGGCGGACGCTGGGGCTACGGACACGACTGAGCCCGGCTCAGGCCAGAACAGCAGATGGCTCGGGACACACCCAAAGCCCAGCGCTTTGAGCCGCCCCCGCTAGAGCCTTCAGCGGGAGCCTGGCCTTGCTGGATTTCAGATTTCTGGCCCCCAGAACTCTGAGACGGAACACTTCTGGGGGATGGGCTTATTCGGACACGACTTTGAGTGCGGTAAAACGTACATAACATAAAAGTTATCAGTGTCATCCTGTTACGTGTGCATTAAGTACATTCACAGTGTCGTGCGACCGTCCCCCTCCATTTCCAGAACCTCTTCATCCTTCCGCACTGAAACTCTGGGCCCGTTACCCACCAACTCCCCGCTTCCCCCACCCCCCTGCCCCCGGCCCTGCGGTTCTACTTTCTGCCTCTATAAATTGAGCTCCCCCGGGAATCTCGTGAAAGTGGAATCATGTGGTATTTGTCATTTTGTGACCTATTTCCCTCAGCATCGTGTCCTCTCAGTTCATCCGTGCTGTGGCACAGGGCGGAATTTCCTTCTTTAAAAAAAAAAAAAAAGTTGATTTATTTATTTTGAGAGGGAGGAGGGGGAGGTGCGAGAGAGGGAGAGAGAGAATCTCAAGCGGGTTCCGCGCGCTCAGCGCAGAGCCCGATGCGGGGCTCGAACTCGCGAACCGTGAGATCATGACCTGAGCCAAAACCAAGAGTTAGACACTGAACTGACTGAGCCACCCAGGCGCCCCAGAATTTCCTTCCTTTTTTTAAAAAAAAATTTTTAATGTTTATTTATTTTTGAGACAGAGAGAGACAGAGCATGAGTGGGGGAGGGGCAGAGAGAGAGGGAGACACAGAATCCGAAGCAGGCTGCAGGCTCTGAGCTGTCGGCACAGAGCCCGAAGCGGGGCTCGAACTCATGGACAGCGAGATCATGACCTGAGCCGAAGTCGGGCGCTCAACCGACTGAGCCACCCAGGCGCCCCAGAATTTCCTTCCTTAATAAGGCTGATCTCATAAGCGGAATGGCTGAGAGAGATGGAAATGTCAGTGGTAATTTTTTTTTTTTTAGTTTTTATTTTGTTTATTTATTTTAAGAGAGTGAGAGAGAGCAGGGAAGGGGCAGAGAGGGGGAGAGAGAGAATCCCAAGCAGGCTCTGCACTGTCAGCACAGAGCCCGACGTGGGGCTCCATCCCATAAACCCTGAGATCATGACCTGAGCCGAAGTCAAGAGCCGGATGTTTAACAGACGGGGCCCCCCAGGGGCCCCTTTGCGGGTGAGTTTTGGGGGAACCACCACTGTTTCCACAGGGGCTGCACTATTTCACGTCCCAAATTCCCGTTGTCTTAAGCTGTGCCGGGCTGTGTGGGGACCGTGGTAAGCCAGGCGGACGACGGCTCTTCCGTCGCGACGGTTACCTTTTAATCGGAAAGATGGCAAACACACGAGTAACGAATCGTCGGGCGGTGAGAAGCGCCACAGACAGAGACGGCATGGCTGAGTGCGAGTGCGTACGCGCGTGCGGGTTGGGGGGCCAGGAAGGTGGGGGCCAGCAAGTCTGGCTTGAACCCGGTTTCCGAGCCCCAGCGCTGTTCCCTGTCTCCTGCCTGGCCTTGGACTCGGTCAAGAAGCAGACTGGCCGCGAGGAAGCCGTGCTCATTGGGGGCACACGAATAAAGGCCGGCAGCCGGGGTCTGAGACATTCGTCCAAACCCCAGGAGGCCTGGGGGCCTGAGGGCACCCACTTGAGAACAGCGGGTGTCGGGACAGCCCAGGGTCATCAGGGTGAAGCTCACTCCCCCACCCCGGCCGGCAGGATCGGGCCCCCCCCCCGCCCCCGCCGCACCCGAGCTGTACCAACCTGCTTCCAAGTCCTTCAAAGGCACGCCGGCTCCCGCACAGGGCCCCTTCCTGTCTGGGACTCCCTTCCCGGCCTGGGTTCCCAGGCTGACTCGCCCTCGTCCCCGAGGACTCTGTCTCTTCCTGGACGCTCCCCTGGATGGTCCAGACCGGGCCAGGTCCCCTCCCTGACATTACCCGCCTCCCCAGAACGGAGCTTGGCACCGAGTAAGTGCCCGATAAATATTTGTCCAATGAATGAACGGGCGAGTGGGTGGGTGGGTGGAGGCTGGACCCTGGCAAAGCACCCCCCCTTTCCCTTGTTTCCTCCCAAGGCCACCGAGATTTGCCTCCGTCGGCCTTCCCCCGGGGCTCGGCTGACCACGCCGGTGAACCCGGCATGCCCCCGGTCCTGGCAGCCGGACGGCTGATGCATGCAAAGTGGGCACCCCCTTGCCCAGCCGCCTGACCACCCTGGCGCGGCCGAATCCGAAAGCTAATGACCTTATTGTGCAGAGACACAATGTCTGCGGGCATTTGCTGACCCGGGCTTTGGTGCGGGCTTAATCCGGCATTCTTGTCCCGCTTTCTGTGGGGACGCGCACGGTCACCCGTCTTGGCACCGGCACCCCTGGGGAAGGTATAAATGCCACCTCCCGCCGGCGAGGCTTCACGGGCACTCTCGGGGGCTGGCGTCACTGGTAAGAATGCCTCTCTCGCTCGCCTCGCCTCTTCCTCTCCTCCTCATCCCCCGTCGGAAAGCGCGGGGGGCTTGGGTTCGAATCCGGGTGCCGCCCCCTTTTCTGACCAGAGGACCTCGGGCCGAGACTTCCCCGCGGTAACCTCAGCTTTCTTTTCCGTTAAATGGGGAGAGGGGTCCTGGAACCTCCTTTGCGAGCGATGACACAGGTACGCGGGCCGGCGCGGTGCCTGACATACGGGCCATGCCCCCCCCACCCGGGTTCGTATGAACCAGTCGCTCGGCGTCCCTGCTTCGCTAGCGACAGGGGAGGAGAACCCGAGGGTTGGTAAGTGTCCGGCCCGGGCAGGGGGGAGGAGGGGGGAGCATTCAGCGGCCAGAAACCAGCCGGGAAACTCGGAGAACTTCCAGCAGCAGGTGACTCTGAACCACTAGAGCTTGGCGGAAACGGCCCTCCTGACACCGTTTACCGAGCGCCGAGGGGACCCCGGGCCCGCTGCCGGGCGGTCTTCTGCGTCATTGGAATCAGGCCGTCACAACCCGTTCACAGACATGGTTGGGTGCCGCGGCTGTCCCCACTTTGCAGAACAGGAAGTTGAGGCCCGGACTGCCGGCGCCGGAGCTGAACTGATTGGGAGAGGCAGTCAGTGATGGGGGGGGGGGGCTGCGCGGCGGGGCCTGGGGCATGGTGACGGGCACGGAGGGCTGGTGACTGAGGACACCGGGGCAGGCTGGGCCCCCAAGCTACTTACGTGACGCTCTTCTCGGTGGGGGACATCCTGGCCTGGTCTGGGGCGTGGAAGGGGCTTCTGGAAGCGGGCGCTGTCCCCGGAGGGGAGTTAGGGTGTCTCTCTGCACCGGCAACACGTCGGCCGGGCTCACCGCCCCTCCTGCGGGAAAGGGGAAGAGAGTGCCGAGTTTCCAGACCTTTCTGCCCTTCCCCGCCGCTGCTGCTCTCATGGTGCCTCGGTTTCTGCCATTGCCCTCACTGCTTTGCCTTCTCGTAGCGTGAGCCCCATCGCGGATGCCTGCGCTGCCGGGGCGGGGTCGATCAGCGGCAGAGAGGAACGTTCTGGGGACTGGGCGCCGGCAGGGGGTCTCGAGGACAAAGTTGGGGTGAGGGCCCGGGGGGTACAGGAGACTTGGTGAGACGCAGAGGGGAAGCCACAGCGTGGTCCAGCGTGGCCGGCGTGTGGGGCGCGTGGCCCACGCTCTTCCTCTGCTCTGGAAGTTTCCACACCGTGTGGACGGGACCGCGTTCTGCGTAGCTCCCTGGGTCTGGAGCTGAGGGACCGGGGCCGACCCGAGACCCCGCCGGAGCCCCGGTGTTCCCCCCCCACCCCACCCCACCCCCGCTTTCCCAGCAGACCTGTTTCCTGCTCGCCCCCCTCCCCGCCCCCGGAGCCGGCCTGGGGCGCAAGGACATGAGGCCAAGGAGGGAAGCGCTGAGTGTGGCCCCCGCGACTCGGGGACATCCGGAGACAGGGCGACCGGAAGCAGGCTCGAGGGCCAGAGCGGAGGGGCCCGAGGCGCCCAGGGGAGAAAGCAGAGAGGCCCTCACTGCCGCCTCCTGCGTCTCTTCCAGGTCATTCCTGCGCACGACCGCCCACCATGGCCTCGGACCACCAGACCCAAGCGGGGAAGCCGCAGCCCCTCAACCCCAAGGTGGGTCCGCGCGGGGGGCAGCCGGCGGGGCTCCTCTTGCAGACTCGGTGTCCCTCCTGTGAAGTCCGAGTTGCTGTCTTCCTCTCCCAAGCCCCCCCTTCCCCGCCCCCCCGCCACCCCGGCCCCTCTCTGGGCTCTGGTCTCCCCTGCTCGCTGGAAGGGGCGGTGACTCCGGCGGTCCCTCCCCAGCCCGCGACCCGCTCACGCGCCAGGATTCCCGGCACCAGCTTCCAGCTTTGGAGACTTGCATTTCTCTGCCTTACCCCGTCCCCCGTCCCCCATGGCCTGTACCCCCGTCTCCCGTCCCCCATGGCCTGTAGGGGCTCCCCAGAGCTGCGGCGGACCCACAGTCCGGCACGAGAGGGGGCCTGTGAACGGGAGCTGAGGTGGGGTTCCTGGCCTGCTGTGCAACTCGGGCCGGTCACTGACCTCTCTGAGCCTCGGTTCCCTCCTTTGTGTAATGGAGAGAGTCGGATTCACGGCGCGGGGTGGGTGGGAAGAGGCCAAGAACACCCGCCCGGCCCGGCCTGTGGCGTGTCCACCTGACGCCAGCTGTGAGCACCTGCTTTGCTCCCTCGTCCTCCTCGCCCTCCTGGGATCCAACGACGGGGACCCATATGCCCCATCTGCACCCAAACCTCTACCAGCAACCGTCCCCTTGGCTGCCTCTGCCGGGCTCCCTCCCATGGGCCTCTGCTTCAGGGGCCCTGAGCATGGGGTCCTTCCCCCCGGCACTGCCCTTTTGTCTGACACGTGGCCTCCCCAGCCAGGGAAGCTTGAGTTCAGAGTCCGGATGAATCGGGAAAAGAGGCGTTAGCCGAGGTGGTCAGGGAGGCCTCTCTGAGGAGGCGACAGCGGAGGGGAGACCCAGGCCACCGGCCATGTAAGTTGGAGTGGGAATCAGGGAGAACATTCCAGGCAGGGGGCACAGCGAGTGCAAAGGCCCTGAGGCACAGGCGTCTGAGGACCAGCAGGAACGCCGGTGCGAGGTATTTGGAGCCGCGCTGGCCCGTAGGCATAGAAAGCGAGTCACGTACACAACTTAGCATTTCTTGTAGCCACGACGGAAAAGTACAAAGAAGCCAGAAGAATTAATTTTCGTCTTCTCTTTTATTAAACCCAGTAGGTCCTAATGTAGAATCAATAGAAAAATGATGAGGAAGCTCTTGGCCATTCTTTCTTTCCTATTCTAAACCTTCAAATTCTAACATGTCACCTTCTGTGACGGCGCGTCCTAATTGGGCAGCCCGAGCCCGTTCTGTAGACTTATGTGGCTAACGGCTGCGGCATTGGACCTCACACATTTATTTACTTATTTTGTATATTTAATGTTTCTATTTGAGAGAGAGAGTGTATGTGAGCAGGGGAGGGGCAGGAAGAGAGAGAGAGAGAGAGAGAGAGAGAGAGAGAGAGACAGAGGATCCTAAGTGGCTTCTGAGCTGTCAGCACAGAGCCCGACGCGGGGCTCGAACTCACAAACTGCGAGATCAGGACCTGAACCGAAGCCGGGCGCTTAACCGACTGAGCCCCCCGGGCGCCCCTGGACAGCGCACACTTAGAGGACTAGATACCGTGTAAAATTTCAGCATCCGTGCGTGGAAAAACAACAGGATTAGTAACAATACTGAGCTTCTGGGCTGTCTGAGGCCGTTCGAATACGTGGAGAGGCTGCCCTGCCCGGTCCTCCTCCCTGCCTCCCAGGCCAGGGTGCTAATGCCCGGCTCCTAACTTCCCTGCTCCTGCTGCTTCTCGGTGCCCCTGCAGAGCGGGTGGGTTCCCCCATTTTACAGATGGGCCAGGTGAGGCTCGAAGCGATCCCGGGTTGCTTGCTGGGGTTGCCCGGCTGGACATGCGATGAAGGTGGGGGGGGGGGACATCGGAGCCCGTGTCTCCTGACCCTTCCGAGGTTGAGTCAGTGACCACGAAGGCCGAAATGAGCCCGCAGAATTTGTCCCTGAGCCCCGGCCGGGCCTCCCCGCCCTGCCTTTATCCGGCTAATCCCCGGCCTGGGAGAGACGGCCGTGTTTACCCAGCCAGTGCTGACCGCGTGGATTGTGAGCGGCCCTCCCGGGAGCCCCGCTGCCCTGAGCCCGCCTCCCCATCTGGGCCGCTCCCTGGGGAAGGAGGGCCGCAACCCCCCCCCCCACCGCCCCCAAATGTGCTCTGGAGTCACGCAGGGTGGTGGCTGCCCGGGGTGGGGGGAGGGGGGTGCACCTTCACCTGCAGAGATTGCCCTTCCCTGATGGGGACTGGCCCCCTTCCCCGGGCTGACGACAGCCCCCTTAAGGAGGGAAGCCTCCTTAAGCAGTGTCCCAGGGGAGGCCTGCAGGGGCCCTGCAGAGCCCAGTAGGGGCTTAAAGAAAAGGCACAGGCATGCGCGGTGTTAAGGGTTAGGTGTGTCTGGGGGTACCCGCAGAGCAGGGGGAAGCCGTGCCTCCCCGGGGCGATCGGGAGAGATGCAGAATCGGGGGGCCTCGCCCCGAGACACGCTCCCTCGGAAACCACGTTTCATCCGGCCCCCGGGCGCTGGGCGCAGGCCAGTTTGCCAAGTGCCGCCCTTCCCGGAGACGGCGGCGGGCAAACTTGGACTCCGGTTTTGACTCGGCCACTTGCTGGCCCACGAGTCGCGGGCGGACCCTGCCTGCTCAGGAGTCTGCCCCCCCCACGCGGAGCAAAGGCTGCGTGCCCACCACCGGGGAGGCTGCTCCGAATCCCGCCCGCAGCCCCGCGGGGTAGGCGCCGTCACCTCCCATTGTGCGGATGCGGCCGCCGAGGCTCGGCCCGGCCAAATACGGGCGTGAGGCCTCACAGCCGGCAGAGCCGGGACCGCCGGACTCTCACGTTGGGGCTGGGACTCCCGACCTCCCCCCCCGCCCCCCCCCCATGCCCTGCTTCGCTCCTCCCCGTCGTGACGGGTCCGACCGTCTCCTCCGGCTGCAGATCATCATCTTCGAGCAGGAGAACTTCCAGGGCCACTCGCACGAGCTCAGCGGGCCCTGCCCCAACCTGAAGGAGACCGGCGTGGAGAAGGCGGGCTCTGTCCTGGTGCAGGCGGGACCGTACGTAGCTGGGCAGAGGGGTGGGGGTGGGGAGGGACCTCGCTGCCAGGGTAAGGCATGCGGAGCTGGGGGGACCTGCCCTCCTCTGTGCCCCCAGACCCTGCGATACGGGGGGGGGCTGGCAGCCTAGGGGGAGAATGTGTGTTTTGGGGTCCGAGAGCCCTGGATTCAAACCCCAGCTCTAGGCTGTGCGACCCGGGACCGGGCACTTCTCTCTCTGAGCCTTGGCTTCCTCCTCTGCAGGGTAAGAGTAGCCGCGTTTTGGGTGAAGGAAAAGAACCCATGGGGGAAATCCCGGCCCGGAGCCCGGCCCCCTCCTGGAGGCAGGGGGATAAACACAGTCGCTGTCCTGGATAGAGCTGCCAGTCTCTGGCTCCAGCCTCTCTGGCTCTGGCCTTTCTGGTTCCGGGAGCATCTGCGCTCTCCCGGGAGGTTCACTGTCCCCCCCTCCCCCCAAATCCTGGCCACCCTGGATCTCAGCAGATTCACCGTCACGGTTGGGGGCCAGCAGCCTTGGGTGTCTGACCCCGGAGAGAAGGGGGGGCGGGTAGGGTCTGCCTCTGCCCTGCTCAGGGCACAGAGCTGAACACGGCCTCCCCTTGTGGGGCCTTGACCGCTCCTCCTCCGCAAGAGCCTCGGGAATCGAGGGCGGCCACTGGTGACCCAAGAGGCCGGCGATCGTGGTGGGGGTGGGGGTCCTGGGCGGCCCACGCCACAGCCCAGGGTTCTCGGGGGACCCCGCCGAGCGCCAGGAATGCTGCTGAAGTAACAGTCTTGCCGGGCCTCCCTTATCCAACACGCCTTTGGCGTCTGGCGCGCCCAGGGGCGCGTCTTCCCGGACGAGTGAAGTTTTGACCGTTGAACCACGGCATCCAAGTCTCCGTTGCCTTTTTCTGTTTCAGTCTCTGGCTGGGAGAATGTCTCAAATGGACTTCGCGCTCCCACGCCTTTTTTCCAAAACGTAACTTTCGCTGTTTTGGGCAACGATCATGGATTGTTCCAAATTAAGCTCCGGGTGGCTGAGGTGATCCCGCTCTCGGATTGGCGGTGTCTGGATTTTTCGATGGGCCGGCCGAGCCAGTGTGAGCCCCCCACTCCCCGGGGGCTCGAGCGACTAAGCCGGGGGTCCCGCCAGAGGAAGCCCGGGGTGGCTCGACCTGCCCTCTCTCTGTCCCCGCTGCAGCTGGGTGGGCTATGAGCAGGCCAACTGCAAGGGCGAGCAGTTCGTGTTCGAGAAGGGCGAGTACCCCCGCTGGGACTCGTGGACCAGCAGTCGGAGGACGGACTCCCTCAGCTCCCTGCGGCCCATCAAAGTGGTGAGCCCCCTGGCGCTTCCTGCCTGCCCCTTCTCCTTGCTGCTTGCAGCCGGAGCTTTAGGGACCAGGAGCGAGCTTTCGCCTCCAGCATCGCGAACTTTCTGATGCACAGGGCGTACTTCCTGGCTGTGTAAGCCGGTCCCCTCCCTGGGCCTCAGTTTTCCCCTCTGTAAAATGGGGGTATTTGGCCCTACGGCCCTGAGATTCCCACCTGCCCAGCCTGAGGGGGCTCCTTTCACAAGACCTCAAAATGCTCGGGCAGGGGGTGAGAGGGGGGATGCTCACGTTCTATTCTGGGCAGACGGTGCTTTCCGGGGTTGGGAGCCCGTCACAGAGCAACTGCACAATAAACAGTAGCCAGAACGGAAAGAAATCCTGGGATTAAGGTGGGGGAAGAGGTAGTTTAGCTCCTGATTATGACTCGTGCTGGTGGAACCTTCCGGTACATCTCTGATCCTGATTCTTCGCTGGAAGGTGAGCTCTTAGGGAGGAAGCAGGGCCCAGTGATGCTCGGCTGTACCCTCGAGCTTCCCGAGCGCGGTGTAGTTCTCCCCGGAGCTCGATGGGAGACAGGAGAACGTCGCCTCCTGAGGACCTCAGTTCCCACGTTGGCTCTGGCTCTGCCAGCTGTGTGACCTTGGGCAAGTGGCTTTACCTCTCTGAGCCTTGGGTTTTCTCACCGGCCAGAGAGCCCGAGCGCGTTTCCAGGATGACCGGGGACGGCTAAGGGAAATGTCACAGGGACAGGAGGCGGGGAAGAGACAGGGTGAGGATGGAAAGCCAACACATCTCGAGCGCCTGCTTGGGGCGCCACCACGCGGCTCCCCCTGGCTCCCCCTCCCGCGCTCACTCCCCCTCCTCCCTGCCGACAGGACAGCCAGGAGCACAAGATCATCCTGTATGAGAACCCTAACTTCACGGGCAAGAAGATGGAAATCATAGACGACGACGTGCCCAGCTTCCACGCCCACGGCTACCAGGAGAAGGTGTCGTCGGTGCGCGTGCAGAGCGGCACGTGAGTGCGGCCCCGCCCCGGCCCCGCCCCTCTGGCCCCGCCCCTCTGGCCCCGCCCCTCTGGCCCCGCCCCTCTGGCCCCGCCCCTCTGGCCCCGCCCCAGCCCCGCCCCTCCCCATGCCCTGCCCTGATCGCCTCTCGCGATTGCCTCGCCCCGCCCCACTCGCCCCGCCCTGAACCCTGCAGATCTCCGACGCTCAGGGCCTCGGTCTTCCCTTCGGAAAATGGGCGTGGAGATCAGGAGCTCGTATGTGGCTCTCGGCCCTTGTCCCCCCACCCCTTCCCGGCTCTGCCTTTTGGGCATCGCCCGACCCGTGGGGGAGAGGAAGCTAGGCCTTCACCTCGGTCCCCAGGAGCAGGACCGCGAGTGTTGGTGGGGTGCAGATGAGGCAGAGGTGGGGGGCGCCGGAAAGGTAGGGATGAGTCGAGGGGTCTTAACAGAGCGACAAGGGGAGGAGGTCCGGCCGGGCTGCCCCTTTCCTGCGGGAGGTTCTGAGTTTAGAACCGGGAGGTGTCCATTCCCATCGAACGAAGCTTCCGTGGTGCAGAAACCCCGGCCATCGCCCACGGGGGAGTTTCTCACGGTGCAAAATGACACTCCGCGGGGGCTCGCGGGTGCGGTGCGGGCAGCGGTGTGCAAGGGCCCGCTCCCAGGGTGTCAGGGTGTCTGTGAGCAGCCGGAGATCGGCCATGGTGGGAGTATTTGCACCCCAGAAATTGGAAAGTGAGAGGATTCAAGACCTTCACCCCCCCCCCCCCCCCGGCCCCTCCAGCCAGCTGGTTTGGCCAACGTGGACTGGCTCTCCTGCGGTGTGCCAAACGCCTAAAGCAGGGTGCAAAGTTCTGTGTTCGTAGGCCTCTTTGTTTACTTATTGCCTCATTATTCAAGTTGTGGAGTGCCACCGCGTGCCAGGCGTCGTGTTACGTGCTCCCTAGGGCAAAGTAGATTAAAGAGCCCGGGATTCTGCTTTGTAGCGTTAACAGTCTAGTTGGGGGTCAACGGTTAATAATTTAAGAATCCACCCAAATCTGGGCTCCTTCCTTGAAGAAGGGACTGTCGAACTAAGATCCCAAGAAAGAGTAGGAAGTGCAGGGGTAAAGAGAGGAAGGAGATTCCAGATAGAGAAGAGCATGTGCAAAGGCCCTGTGGTTGGAGGAGCCCGGTGATTCTGAGGAAGTCTACAAAGGCTAAAGTAATAAGTACACAGAGATCTAGGGACCCAAGACCATGAGACAGAGCTGCGGGTATACTCAGGGGTCAGCCAGGCGGGTCCTTATAGGCCAGGGTTTTGTAACATTTGGGGAGGGGGAAGAACTGTAACTTCCATCAGGTGCTCAAAAGAGTGAGGGATCCCCCCTAAATGCTGATGACTTTAAATGAAGGCCTAACGGAGGGCTTCTGGGACCTAGCCTACTCTCTCCTCTGGCCTTGCAGCCAGGCGTGGGGTTGGGATGAGGGTGGACAGAGGCAGTGAAGAGACTTGCGTTACTGCAGGCTTCCGTGGGCTAGAGATCACCTTTTCCTACTATCGGGCCTTCAGTCAAAAGTTGCTTCGGGAGGTAGTGATCTCCCTGTCAAGAGAAGGAAGAAAGCAGAGGCCGGAGGCCGAAGGGGTGGTGTTCCTGCTCAACGACCAGGAAGCGGGAAATGATTGGGAACCCGCCCTTCCCAGTGGCCTGAGGACTCTCTCCTTCTCTCTCCTTTGGTCCGCTTCTCCTCTCCCCTGCAGGTGGGTGGGCTACCAGTACCCCGGCTACCGCGGGCTGCAGTACCTGCTGGAGAAGGGAGACTACAAGGACAGCGGCGACTTCGGGGCGCCCCACCCCCAGGTGCAGTCCGTGCGCCGCATCCGCGACATGCAGTGGCACCAGCGGGGCGCCTTCCACCCCTCCAGCTAGAGCCCTCCCCCGCTCCCCCTTCCCGGGGGCCGGGCCTGCCGCCCAGGACCCCCCCAGGCTCCCTGGCGAATGAATAAAGTGTGACTTGCAATCCGTGCGTGACAGCGCCTTTTGTCTCCGGTGGGCGCTGGGTGCCGCGTGCACGCGCGCGTGTGGGCGCGCGGGAGGGGGAGACAGACAGAGAGGAAGGGACAGAGAGACGGAGAGACCGAGAGAACCAGAAAATGGCTGAGCCGGGCCGAGATGGCAGCGCCTCGGTCGGTACTTCCGACGCGGCAGCTACTCCGCTGGGCGATCTCGGGCGTGTTCGAACCTCCGGGGCTCCGCCTGGCCGCCCCCGACTCCCTCTCCCGCGGTTGCCGAGCACCGTCCTTCTGGGGGATGCTTCGGTCTCCTTCCAGCTGCCGGAGGGACCCCTAACCCGGCGATCCCTCCCCGTCCCGGAGAGAGGTCATAACTGCATCCTGATGCGCGTGTGGGCTCACTTGTCCCTGTGTGCGTCATTTGGTTGGTTTGGTCACTTAGCGCCACAGTGGGCCTGGTTCTCACGGCCGTCCTGGAGCCCTGGCCAGTGACCGGGACCCAGACAGGCCGTTCTACTTCTCAGAGCTTCCATCGTCTACCTGGAAAGAAGGGGGGAGAGACAGTGCCTCCCTAACCTGGTTTCGGTGAGGATGACATGAGCCAGCCCAGGCCTTCTCGGTCTCAGTGGGGCCATTTGCTCGTTCTCTGTAGTGCAAGTATCTGCCCCCGGAGTACGGTTCTCTTCACTTAGTATTTGGTCTCTTTTGCTTTAACGTTTACGTTTTTGAGACAGAGAGAGACAGAGTGTAAGCAGGGGAGGGGCAGAGAGAGAGAGAGAGAGGCGGGGAGACAGAATCTGAAGCAGGCTCCAGGCTCCGAGCCATTAGCACAGAGCCCGACGCGGGGCTCGAACCCACGAACCGCGAGATCACGCCCTGAGCCCGAGCCAGAAGCGTAACCGACGGAGCCCAAGGCGCCCCGATGTGGCCGCTCTGGAGGTTCAAGCGGTCTTACATCTTGACGTAGTGAGTGTGGCGTCCGTCTGTCCCTTTACGGCCCGTGCCTGCCACGTCTTAAGAAATTCTTCCGAACCCCAGGTCACAAGTATATTCCCCAGTATTTTTTTTTTCCCTAAAAGTGTTCAAGTTGTGCTTTTCACACGGAAGTTCTCGACGCTTCTGGAGCCGATGTGTGTGTACAGCGTGTGGCGGGGATCTCGATTCTTCTGGATCTCCCTTTTGTCCTGGAATCATTTATTACGAAGTCCATTTCCCTCACTGGGGAGCAACACTGCCGCTGTCACATATTCTCTCTCTCTTCTCTCTCTCTCTCTCTTTCTTTTCTTCCTTTCTTCCTTCCTTCCTTCCTTTCTTTCCTTCTTTCTTTCTTTCTTTCTTTCTTTCCTTCTTTCTTTTCCTTTTTTTTTAGAAGGCAAGGTGGGGCAGAGGAAGGAAGGGGAGGAGGGAGAGAGAGAGAGAGGGAGAGAGAGAGAGAGAGAGAGAATCTCAGGCAGTTTCCATGCTGACTCGAGACTTGATCCGACCAACGATGAGGTCACGACCTGAGCCAAAATCAACAGTTGGACGCTCAACCAACAGAGCCACCCACGCTCCCCGGTGGGGCCCCTTTTCTGTTCCTTTGTGACTAAATAATACGAATTTGTATCTTCCTGTACTCTGACCACATGGTGTCAGTAACTACTGCTTTGTAATCATACATCTTGAACCATTCTTCTCATTCGGAAATATTTTAGATATTCTTGCCCTTGTATACCTCCATATAAAACTGTCCCCTAAAGTCTGGAAAAATCCAAAACCCTGTTGAATTGAGCTAAAGTGGATAAGATAATTGCCGTGGAGGTAGGAACCAATCAGTGCTCAGCAAACGCGACTGGTTTCCACTTGCTCATTCATTCTTTAGCGGACCTGTTTTCTTGAGTGTCTATTTTCTTCCTGGAACTGGGCGGAGTAGGGGATACAAAGTAAGACAGAACCCTTGCTCTCGGCAAGCTCTGCCTCCGGAGAGATTGTAATAGCCAGACAGTGAAACCACAGTGATTCATATGAGTTGAATCGTGTCCCCCTCCAATCCATGCGATGATGTCCTCACCACTCAGGATCTCAGGATGTAACTGCATTTGGAAATATGGTCACTGCAGATGTCATTCGTTAAATTTACACCAGGTCATGGTGGCTAGAGTGGGTCCTTACTCCAATACAGCTGGCGTCCTGGGGAAGAGGGGAGATTTGGAGACACACACACACACACACGGAGAACACTGGGTAAAGAGGCAGGCGGAGATTGGGGTGATGCTGCAGAAGCCAAGAGATGCCCCAACCACCTGGAAACCACCAGAATCTAGGAGAGAAGCGTGGAACAGACTCTCCCTCACATGCCCCCAGGAGGAGTCAACGCCAACGACACTTGGCATTGGACTGCCAGCGTACGGAACTGTGGAGAACAAATTCCTGTTGTTTAAGGCACTCTGCCTGGGGCACTTTGTGACGGCATCTCTAGGACACTCATACAGTGATGGCAAGAAGGAGAGGCCAAGGGCATCAAGAGAAGGCAGGGGCGCTGCCTGAGGCGTCAGTCTTCCCAAAGACGTGGGGGTGTTGAAGAAGAGTTAGCGTTTTCCAGGTGAATCTTGGGGAGAACAATCATGGCTGGCAGAGGGAACAGAGTAGGCAAAGTTAGCAATGCAAGAAAGAGCATGGTATGTTCCAGTGTTCTGGGTACAGTGGGCACAGTTGGCTAAGCACAAAGTCCTGAGAGATTAGATGGTGATGGTGATGATGGTGATTACGATGATGGTGGTGATATAGTGATGGTGGTGATGATGATGATGATGATGATGGTGGTGGTGGTGATGGTGGTGATGATGGTGACGGTGATGGCGATGATGATGGTGGTGATGATGATGGTTATTACGATGATGATGGTGATGATAGTGATGGTGACGATGGTGACGGTGATGGTGGTGATGGTGATGGTGATGATGGTGATGATGATGGTGGTGATGGTGGTGGTGGTGGTGGTGGTGGTGATGATGGTGACGGTGATGGCGATGATGATGGTGGTGATGATGATGATGATGGTGACGGTGATGGCGATAATGGTGGTGATGGTGATTACGATGATGGTGGTGATGGTGATTACGATGATGATGGTGATGATAGTGATGGTGACGATGGTGATGGTGATGGTGGTGATGACGGTGACGGTGATGATGATGACGTGTGTAGTAGGTGGCACCGGAAGGGTTTCCATGTGTCTATTCCTACATGCCAACCTACCTACACAGGGTGGTAAAACTACCACAATCATTCATTTCGCTCACCTGTGTAGTCTGGGCAGGACCCAGTGGGAACAACTCACCTCTACTCCAAATGGAGACGTCTAGGGTAGCTCCAAGGATGGGGAGTCCCATGGCCGGGCGGTGGTGCCGGCTGTGGGCTGAACCTCTACTGTGACTCTCAGGTCAGATCCCCCCCTCCCCCCGCCGCGTGGACACTCCATAGAGCTGCTTGGCTTCCCCACAGCAGGTGGCCGGATTCCAGAGCAAGTATTCCAAGAGACAGGTGGAAGCTTCGTGGCCTTTGTGCGACTTGGCCTCGGAAGCCACACAGCATCACTTCCTCCACACTCTACTGGGACGGGGTCACCTAGGTGGGCCCGGGGTGAAGGGAGGAGACAGAAGCCCACCAGTCAACGAGAGGAAGGTAAATCGTGGGATGGGATGGATTCCGGGCGCCATACTCACAAAGCCTACCCCGCCACGGGAAGGAAGGCACTAAGAAGGGCTTTGGCCAGGCCGAGCGGACGGCCGGGAGCCACGTGACCGTCGGCGAGCCGCTTTCTCAGCCCGTCATGGTCCTCCCCAGGGAAAGAACGAGGTGGGCGAGAGGGTTCGTGGGGTCACTCTCCCCATACATGGCGGCGACTGTGTCTCTATTTTTCTTTGTGTTCCCTTGTTTTTCTCTCTCTCTTTCTC
The DNA here is from genome assembly GCA_030068075.1 of Paguma larvata. Taxonomy (NCBI): domain Eukaryota; kingdom Metazoa; phylum Chordata; class Mammalia; order Carnivora; family Viverridae; genus Paguma; species Paguma larvata. The sequence goes on from CM057835.1 coordinate 63,709,530, forward strand.
TCTCTCTCTCTCTTTCTACCTCCTTGTCTCTCTCGGGACTTATCTGTATGTTCGCTGATCTCTCTGTCTTTTTCTTGATCTCTCTGTCTCTCTCCGTCTCTCTGTTTCTCTCTGTTTACTTCTACCTCCTTCTTTTCCTATCCCTCCCCTTCATCTGCCTCCTTCCCTCTCTCTCTGTCAAGTGAGGGCTGTGCTCTGTGGGTCCCTCTTCCTGCCCCCGGACACCCCGGTGCACTAGACAGCTAGTTCCACCGTCGCTCGGGTCTCCGTAGAAAAGCCCTCTAGGCGCACTCCCGCATCTGGCCACCAGGTGTCAGCAGAGCACCATCCTCGGGGCTCCTCGCAGGTGGTTCCCTGTTCGGTCCCTGATTGGAGCCAAGCCCCGTCAGTCACGGGCTGCCAGAGGTAGGCGGGGCCTCAGAGCCTGTTCCGGGACAGTGGGGAAGCCAAGGCTCCAAGAGCGAGGTCTTACTGGGCCTTACTGGGCCGCTGAGGCAGCAGCGACAGGCCTTCCTGTCCTGTCTGCAGCTCTCGTCCCCAAAGCTTGCCGGGAGGGGAGACAAACTCGGCCCCGATTCTTTGCATGAGGAAGGTGCTTCCAAATCTCTGTCTCGCCCACTGTCCCTGGACGCACCTAGCGAAGCCTCATCTTGCCATGCAGACGTAAGGCTTAGAGTGGCCGCCCTCTGCCTCGGTTTCCCCTGAGATGGGCTCATAGGGCTGCGGTGAGGATCCAATGCCACGTGTGAAGTATTTGGGGGCGGTTCCAGCCACACGGCAGGGACTCGGTAAATGCACACGTGTGACAAGTGCTGAGAGGAGGCCGTGCTTGGGAAGGTGGGTCAGGGAGGACTCCTGCGAGGAGGTTTTTTAAACTGGGCTTTGTGGGACGAGTAGGAGTTCGCCGGGTGCACAAGGATGGAAGTGCCTTCACCACATTCACTTGCCAATTTGCTCACTCACTTGCATCTTCTTCCTCCTCCCTCCCTCTTCTTCCCCCCCTCGCACCCCTCCTCCCCCTCTGTCTACTGCCTCCTTCCCCCTCCTTCCTCTCCCGTTTTCTCCCTTTCCTCCTATTGCTCCGAATTCCTTTTGCCCCACTTTTTCTTCCTTCCCCACCTCCCTCTTGCCTTTGCTTCTCCTTCTCTCTTGCCTCTTCCCCTCCTCACTGTCCTGCCCCAGGCTCTCAGCCAGGTCTGGCCCCACCCCACCCCTCCGGGGGGCCTGATGGGGGGAGGGGAAGGGCGGCTGGAGCAGGTGGGCTCCTTAAGGTGTCCGGTGTTCATCGCATCATTGACCAAATAGCAAAGACGCGACAATAACCTGCGATCCCACGGACGGAGGAAGGAATAAAGAAAACGCGTGTGTGAAATGTCCCTCAGCCTTAAGAATGAAATCTGCAGGACGGAGAAACTCGGAAGGCCTTACGCCAAATGAAATAAACTTGTATTCTTCTTCGAGAATGTGGAGACTCTGTTTAAACAGGCCCGGCTATTCCTAAGTCCCCAAGTACGTCTGGTTGCCCCTCGGGGACGGTTCTCGGCACGGGGTCCCCAGGACAGAGTGGCAACATCGCCGGGGAACCGTGGCCCAGGGGCTGGTGTGTAACCACTGCGAGCCGAGTTTCTAAGAACCGCCGCTTCAAGGTTCTGCGTTTCTGCCAATGGTTTGCTTTTCAGGCAACCAATGTTCATGGACACTGTGTGGTTAAACCTGTTGCTGCATGAAGTTCTTCTTTTTTCCATTAAACAAGACACATTTGGGTGGCTCGGGACCTCCTTCCTCTACGTTAATCCAAGAAAGAAGAAAGACGAGCCAGGTGGGCCACACTGCCATTTCCGAGGCAGAAATTTTGCTCCAAAATATTGGTCTAAATATTAGTCATATCCTTTTTTTTTCTTTTTTTCAGACACTGAGTCGGTGCTTGATTTTATTTCATGTTATTTCAGTTTATTTTTTTGGAGTCATCTCCACACCCAACTCGGGGCTCGAGCTCACAACCCCAAGGTTAAGAGTCACAGGTTCTTCCGGCTGAGCCAGCCGCCTGCCCCAAGTAGGTGGTTTATGTTTGTATTCATGACGCTTACTGTTCCGTCCCGTACAGTGTGTCTGCCCATCAGGCCCGCCCTCAAACTCTTCACCTTCTTTGCAGGTGTAACTGTCACTGTTCGCGATGTGTCTGACCCCACTTCCAACTGGACCGGAAACTTCGTAAGGACAGGGAGGGGGGCCGCTCGCATCCACAGGTGGCACCCGCCAGTGCACCCACACAGTCCTTGTTACCGAGCAGGGCGCACTAGCCGGGCGCGGGCGTGGTGCCCCCCTTCTCCGTCCCTCGGAGGAGCCAACCCCATGGGCGGGACCAGGGTTGCCTTGATTCTGGGGTCCCCGAGCCAGGGGCGTGGCGGCCTCCCCAGAAATGACTGCACGGTCGTATGGGCAAAGGCAGGGTTCCCAGCTTACAAATTTCTCCTTCTTAGTTGCTGCCCTCCCCCCAGGGGCACCCACAATGCCCACCTCGCACTTATCCTGAAGGCGGCTGGATGGCTAGATTACTTACTCAATGTGAGTTTCCTGTTAGAACGGGAGCTCGGAGACCCGTCTCGCTTGGTGGCACAGCAGGCTCACAGTGGGCGTTGAGGACCGGTGGCTGATTTATTCACTCTCCGACCCGTTAACCCCCTGCGGGTTGGTCCCATTTCACAGATGAGCGCGGAGGCTCGGAGAGGGGGGCAGCGACTGGCCGGAGCTGGGGGTTCGAACCAGGGCTCTGTCTGACCGTCCATCGCCAGCCTCTCTGGAAAGTCAGGGGAGGCCCTTCGAAGCTTCCAGGACTACAGATGCTGGTGGGCGGGGCTCCCTGACCCCAGCTTTAAAAATAGTCCCTCCACCCTCCTCCTCCTCCCTGGGGGCTGCTGGGTCCCAGTGTCCTGCGGCGGCCGAGACAGGCTCTGGGGGGCGTGCAGGCTGGAAGTCAGGCCACGGCGGGCACGGAGATCTTCCTGAAAGCCCAGGTTTGCTCCCGCCACGAACAAGTGGTTCACTGGTGACCTTGGCGTCGTGAAGCTTCGGCCAGACTGCCCCGAGGGAGGCGCCCGGCAGGGGAAGGGTGTGTGAGCTCCCCGCCCTGGTCTTCTGAGTTCCCGTCACCCTGCCGACCCCCTGAGTTTCTGTTGAATCCGCCTATTTCTCAGGCGCCCCCGGGCGCAGGGCCGTATCCTCTCTGCTTCACACGATTCCCACAGTCTTCTCAGAACGATCTTCTCCAAACGCAGATTGAGTCGTGACCCCCTCCCGCTTAAACCTGCGATGGCTCCCCATCGCCCTCGGGATGGAGACCCTAATTGCTTCGGGGACTCAGCAGTCCGAGCCTCGAGTCTCCAGCCTTCCAGACGTCCGCTTGTTCCTTCTGTCCTGCGGATGGACTCATCACGGGCCGTTCAGCCGTGGAGCCTCCCCGGGCGGCCTGACGAACCCCCACGTGGCCTTCAGACCTCAGCGCGGCGCCTTCCCGGGCTTCGGTGGCCAGGCCGTTCCTCCGATGACACGCGCTTGTCTGCTCGGCTCGCCTCCCTCCCGGAGACCGGACCCCCCGTGTCGCTTCCCACCTCTCGGTCTGGTTCCTGGATCCATTTCCATTACCTCCTTGACCCGGGTCTCCATGAGGGCAAAAGCCAAGTTCGGTTCCGTATGCCCCAGGCCTGCTCCGTGGGTGCGGAGGCTCGAAGGACACTCAACGGAATGAATGAGCGAATGAATGGATGGCGGAAGCCCCGATCGGGGACCTACCAAGACGACGCTTTTCTCAGAATCCGTCCCGTCCAGGCAAAAGGCCGTGGAAAAGCCGGTCAGTCCGACTAGAGTCGGCGCCAGGAGGAGAAACGGGTCTCGCTCTCTCGACTCCTGCCCATCCCCCACCTTCTGAAGTCAGCTCATTGCCCCGGCCCCTTCGGAAACCGCTTCCTGCGGCTCGAATTGGTGCCCATCCCCCCCCCCCCAGTAGTCCCCTCTGGAGCACAGACCCTGGGATCGGCCACACGGCGAGGTGTGGCTCCTGACTCTCCAGGGCCGTGTGCCTTCCGCCACGGAGCCTCGGCGTCCTCGTCTGAAAACAGGGCGCGGGAGGCTCATTGGGCGGGAGACGTGGGCTCAGAAGCGAGCGGCCCAGAGCAGGTGCCTCGCTGCTCCCAGACACACCTCGCTCCTCTCTTGTCGACTTGCAGTGCCCCTCCTAGCTCGGTGCCACCAGGAAGTTCCCGTCGGCTCCGTCTGGAGGGTGCGAAGAACGGTGTCCCATAAATGCCCTGGGCGCTCTGGGGTGGGGCCGCTGAGCCTCAGGGCTCCCCGGGAGCCCCCGGGGTCTCTCCCGCGCCTCCCGTGATTTCGGCGGCATCCCTGGTCTCTCTCCGCTAGGTGTCAGCAGCGGCCTCCGGCGGTGACAACCAACGGGGTCTCGGCCTTTGCCAAGTATCTCCCGGGGCAGGCTGAGGACCACTGCCCTGGGGGTGCACGTGTTTGTAAAGGGGGGGGATGGGCTCCCAAACGGCGGGACTTCCGGCGGGGTTGCAGACCGGGAGGGGAGCGGCGAGGACAGACTGTACGAAGTGGGCGTTTGCCTCCGCCTCCTGCCCGAGACAGACTCCGGGTCAACCGCGGGGGCGGGAGGGGGCCAAGCCTCTGGGCTCGCAGACGGGGAAACTGAGGCCCGGAGGCAAAGGCTTCGGTATTGGGCGAACGGCAAAACCTGGGTACCTGACACGCATCAGTATACACGCATGGGATATGCACATAGATATTGGGTATATTTTTGACGTGTTTTATATCTAGCACCTCCATGAAAAGAGGCTACGGAGTCACGCGTAGGAGAGGGATTTTGCGTGTTTTTCCCCCGTGCACCTGTGCGTGTCCGCACGCCCTTCTCGCTTCCTCCTCTTCGTTCTGGGAAGCCAGAGGACGGTGTCATTTTTGTCCTTTTGTTTTGTTCCGCCGTTTAGGGGAGGCCGTGTTTGGTTTTGAATGAAAAGAGCTGAATTTTACCCTCCGTGTTGCCGGCAACAGACTGCGGGGAGGCAGGGCGGGGACCGGGGAAGGGGCTCCGGGCTTCAGGCTTTTCCCGGCAGTGGTGCACCCGGGCCCGGGGTCTGGCTTCGGGCATCAGAGGATCAAGGCCGGCAGCGGGTGGGGCGCCGTCGGGCACAAAAGGGGTCGCGGGCGCAAAGGTGTCCACGTGAGAACTGTATTCGCTGGAGGGCAAACAGCACCTAGTAAGCAGCGCCCGGAACGCGGAAGTACATGGTGGCCGCGGAAAGATGTCGGGGGGCTTGATCCTGAGGGCCCTGGGGAGCCGCGGGAGGGTTCCGAGCAAGGGAGTAGCGCCATCCGCCATCCGATTAGCCCTGGAGAACGTTCCCTAGGGCTAGTGTGTGGAGCGGGGGAGGCAGCGGCTGCTTTTTTTGACGAGAGAGACCAGCAGCTCGTTCTGTTGGGGTGCGGCGTGGGAAGGATCGGGGCAAGACTTGGGTGCACCCACTCCTTGGAAGGGGAGCCTGGGAGCCCTGCCGTCTACTGCGAGAGCTCTGCGGGGCCCAGTTCTTTCCACTTTTCAAAGCGCATCTGTCCCCTTCTTTTTTCAGGCATCTTTCATGAGAAGTAACAGGTTACAGGCACCGCGCTGTGCCCTTCCCCCAGCCATAGTCCCTTTGCCCCCCGCCCTACGGTTCCCCTTCTTTCTTTCTTTCTTTCTCTCCCTTTCTTTCTTTCTTTCTTTCTTTCTTTCTTTCTTTCTTTCTTTCTTTCTTTCTTTCTTTCTTTCTTTCTTTCTTTTCTTTCTTTCTTTCTTTCTTTCTTTCTTTCTTTCTTTCTTTCTTTCTTTCTTTCTTTCCTTTCTTTCTTTCTTTCTTTCTTTTCTTTTCTTTCTTCCTTCCTTCCTTCCTTCCTTCCTCTCTCTCTCTCTCTCTCTCACTATATGTTTATGTCCGCCACACTATAACATGTAGTAGTTTCAGACCTTCATCTTGCCTGGCGTGGAGCGTTTTCCTGCACAGACATAACATAAGTTACGAATCCTGTAACTTGCGGCTAATGGGACTTACTAATCTTGCCCACACTGTTGGGCATTTACGCTGTGTGTTGCCGTAAGCCACAATGCAGTGACACCCTCGCATTCAGGGAATACTTCATCTAACCTCTCCTGGAGCGGCCCCAGGGCTGCTGGGGTTGGGAGAACACCGTGGGGCGCCGGGGAGGCTCGGTCAGTTACGCAGACACCTCTCGATCTCCGCTCAGGTGCTCAGGTCATGGTCTCAGGGTCCACGGGGCCGAGCCCTGCATCAGGCTCTGGACTCACAGGGTGGAGCCTGCTTCCAATTCTCTCTCTCTCTCCCTCTCTTCGCCCCTCCCCCATTCATTGCTTATGAGCACCGGTGCTTTCTCTGTCTCCCAAAGATAAATGTTAAAAAATTTTTTGAAGAAGAGAGAAAATACTGTGACGGGGTTTCCTGAACTTAAACCCCAGCTCTCCGGCTTCTGGGCTGGGTAACCCAGCAAGACGCTTAAGGAAGCCTAATTTTCTCGTTCATAAAAATAAAAGCAGCAATTCCTTGGGGCGCCTGGGTGGCTCAGCCGGTTAAACGTCTGACTCTCGTTTTCGGCTCAGGTCATGATTTCACGGTCTGTGAGTTCGAGCCCCGTGTCAGGCTCTGTGCTGATGGTTCAGAGCCTGGAGCCTGCTTCGGATTCCGTGTCTCCCTCTTTCTTTGCCCCTCCCCCACTCACACTCTGTCTCTTGCACACACTCAAAAATAAATAAACATTAAAAAATTAAAAAAATAAAGATGCAAAAAAAAAAAAAAGAAAAAGGAAAAAAAGAATAGCAATACCTACCTTCCGGGGTTATTGGAAGGGCCGATGACGCTAGTGGGTTAATGTAGGACCAGCACCTAGGACAGAAGCCGGGCTCAGAAAGTGTTTAACCCGACCGTCACGCTGTTGTAAATTGAGCATCATAAAAAAAACGTGAAGGGAATCATGTCACAGCCCCCTCGCTCAGGCTGGGTGACTTCGGACAAGTCACTATACTTACCTGGGTCTCACCTCCCACCTCTACAAAATGGGGCTTTGTAAAGATTTCAGGAGATGACCCGTCCCTGCGGCAGAAGAGCCTCAGTGAAGATTTCATCCCCCCCTCACTTCCGTTTCCTCACGTTTGGGGGGTTGTGTGGGTACATGTTCTCCTTGGACAGATAGGGAGACTGGGGCTCAGAGAGGTGGAGAGGCTTTCTCCAGATCACACAGCCCGTCGGGGCCAGGGGACTCTCTCTGGGCAGCGTCCCTGGGCCGGGCCCCGTGGCTGTTGTCACAGACCTCCACTGCCAGCCGGCTTCCTCCAGGAGACCTCTCTCTCCCGCCACCACCACCGCCGCTGCCGCCGCCGCCACCCCCAACCCGCCGCTCAGCCTCCCGCTAAGTCCTGGCCTCCGGGAGCAACCGATAAGTCCTCCACGTGGCCTCTCAGAAACAACCACCGAATGTTCCCGCAGCGTAGCAACCGCAGAATCAAAACAAGCTCCGAATAAAAGATCAGAAAGGAAGGAGGGGGGGGGGATAGAAAGCCCACCCCCAAACACACAGCCTCCTTGACAGGACCCCCCGCCGCGGGGCACTCGGTTCCTAGAGGTTTGCACCGTGTTCCTTACATTTAAAAGTATTCCCCCCTTTGCCCAGAGTTGTTTTCCTCTAGCGGACTGGGGCTGGGAGCCAAAAATCGGGCTTTAAAACACACAAAAGGAAACGGAGCGTGGCGAGGCCTAGAGGCGGAGAACCATTAGCGAGGGCGTGCGCCGGGGGCGGGCGGCAGAGCGGGGGGGGGGGGGGGGGGGGGATGGGGGGGATGGGGTGGGGGGACAGGCGCGGGGCGTGGCCAGAGCGGGGGCGTGGCTTTGCCTTGGTCCCCGGAGTCACTGGGCGGCAGCAAGGCTGCGGCCCCTTGCGATGCAATCCCAGAACATAAAGCCAGGAACGCTCTGCGAGCCGACCTGATCCAGGATTTCCAATTTTTAAAAATTTTGTTTTTAATATTTATTTATTTTGGAGAGAGAGAGAGAGAGCATGAGCAGGAGGAGGGCAGAGAGAGAGAGGGAGACACAGAATCCGAAGCAGGCTCCAGGCTTTGAGCCGTCAGCACAGAGCCCGACGCAGGCTTGAACTCACGAACATGAGATCATGACCTGAGCCCAAGTTGGACGCTTAACCGACTGAGCCCCCCAGGCGCCCCCAATTTTTTTTTTTACAGCAAGGACACTGCCTTCTGGATAATCCCGCATGAGGCATCCCAATACGGAAAGCTGATAAGAGAGTGTCAAAGGGGAAGCGGGGGTTCTCCCCCCACCATGGGAGCCCAATAACAGCGCCCGCAGGCCCCACAGGGCAAATCCAGCCCCTTCAATCAGGCTGCGGAAGCTCTTTTTACGGCCAGGAACAGGAGCGAACTACTATTGCCTGCGCGTGACCTCTGCCACCGGTGGGTGTAGGGAGGTGTGCTTTTTTTCTTAAAGTGCTAGGTTTAGAAAAATGTGAGCTGGGGTCGCCGGGGGCCACCGTCATGCATCCCAGGCGAAGAAACCTTGTCTAAGACCTGGCCGGTGAGGACAGAAGCTCATGACACCATTTGAGCTCCTGGATCCAGCCATTCCTGAAGCCTCCACAGAACTCGTCCTGGATGTCTGTATTAGTGTTCGCTAGAGAAACAGAATAGGATGCGTGTGTGTTGTATACATATACACACACACACACACACACGCACGCGCACACACACACGCATCTATCGACCGATAGCTATAGATGTAGAAAGGCACAATAAGACATTAGTTTATACGATTACGGAAGCTGAGAAGTGTCAGGATGTACAGTCGGGGAGCCCGGAAGAGCTGGCGGGGGAAGGCAGACTTGAGAACCCAGAAGATCCAGGGGTTCAGTTAAAGTCCGAAGCCAGAAGAATGCCGGTGTCCCGGCTCAAAGCAGTCAGGCAGGACGAGATCCGTCTTACTCGCGAATGTTCCAGTCTGTTCTATTCGGCCCTTCCTGTGATTTGGTAAGGACCCCCCCCACCCCCACCCCCACGCCGGGGAGTACATCTGCTTCCTTCGGCCCACTGAGTCAGACGTCAGTCTTGTGCCATGTCCCTCGCAGACACACTCAGAACAGTGTTTGACCAAAGAGCTGGGCAACCCGTGGCTGGGCCGGGTTGGCCTGTGAAAGGAGTGGGGGGGGGGACTTCGGGCAAGGACAGGTGAAATGATTCCTTTTCAGGAAACAAAGAGAAGAGATTCCAATCCAAACAGTTCCAGTCCCAAGGGCTCTCCTGTCCCCGCCCCCTCTGTGTTCCCGCCTCCTTCGTCCCCACAATTACCCCCCTGTTTGAAGGTAACTTGCGTGGGGCTCACGCCCCAGTCGTGCCGTCTGATACCTTCCCCTGTTTGCTTTAAACACATTCGAGTTGCTAGAACTCGTTTGCAGTCTAGAGTCCTGAGGGATAGAAGGGCTTCCTGTGTAGCGATATTAAAAAAGTGACCGAGCTCTTGCCTGGCGCCGCGCCTGGGAGAAATCCGCACCCCCAAATAGTCCCCACCAGTGTTATCCCCGTGTGCGGGAGAGCAGGGTTCGTCCCCCCTGCTGCCACTTCGCCCCGTTTTCTGACTCCTGATGCTTCTTCTGCTTAGCTACGTCACCTCCTCTCTTCGCATAGGTCCGGGGGTCCTGGTAGATGGAACAGACCGTCCGCCTGGTGGGAAAGCCCTGTTCTCGGCCGTCGGATACAATTATCGATCAGCCGAAAGACGAGGAGCCCGGAGAATCCCTTGAGGCGCCGTCTGGGCGCCTCATCTAATTTAGAATGTCCAAAGCCAGACGCCACCTCTGTCTTTCTCTTTTCATTTTCCGACAGAGTCTGATCTTCCCCAGACGAGCGGAAGCCTGGGGCCGGACAGAGATGCCAAGCTGGCCTCGGGGCAGCGAAGTGACAGGCACATTCAAACTTCTAAACTAGTTATCCCGGGAACGTGTCTTTCTAAGAACAGTGGGTGCTTTGTCTTTGACCGTCAGTGTCCTTTTCTTGCCGGAACCACGCCTCTCCCAGTCCCCACGGTCCTTCTGGGCTGTCCGTCTCCATCCCCCACCTGCCTCACCAGGGCGGAGGCTCTGTGACCGGACAGGGCCACCAGGCGCATCTCCTGTCAGAACGGTGGTCCGCCCTCAGCTGGATCCAAGCAGAGCCAATCCAAATGCTTCTTTGGGTTCCTGTATCAGCAGAGGGAAAAGAGAGGGGAGGAAGGGAGGGAGTGGGGAGGAAGAGACAGAAAGAGAGATGTAGAAAGGAGGGGGAGAGAGACCCCTTTTCCTTCTGGATTGCAAGCCAGAGCAGTGAGGCTTAGGGCTGCCTCTGGACACGCCACCTGCCCTGTAGAGACCGCGACACACAGAGCGAGGAAGCAAGATAGAGAATTGAGGGCCAGGCGCACGGGAGGGCGTCCGGTGAGCCCCTGGATCCAGCGACACCTGAAGCGAGCTAAAACTTCCTCCTCTCGCTCCAAGCCCTCGAAGCCGAACTAACAGCCCGCGGCTCTCTCTCAAGCCTCAAACCCACTTAAAACACGGCGACGAGAACTTCAGGCACTGGTGCCAAGGAGCCCCGGCTCGGGCCAGGCGGCCTGCACATCGCGATGCCGGATGGCTGACCCCGGCTCCCTCTCTTAGTCTGGAAGTCGGCCCTGTGCCCCCAAGTGCAGACTTCAGAGTCGCCAAGGACGAGAGCCCCGAATCCCCGGCTCTCGGAGCCTCGGTTTCCTCCTCCGTAAACTACAGATAACGGCACTCGCCTCCTCGGGCGACCAGAGGAGTAAAGGCGCCCAGGACTGTCGAGCGTGCGGCTCAGGGCCCGGCACCCGGAGGTGCCCCGTCGGCGGGAGCCGTCTGGCCCGAGTCCTCAAGGATGCCAGCCCGCGTGCGGCCGCCTCCTCGGCCTGACCCAGTTTGTCACCACGTTTGGCCGCAGGCCCGGGCCCTGGCCTATTTTAGGTACGCGTCTTTTTGTTGCAGGAAAAAGAGCCCCACGCAAGTTACGTTCAAACAAGGGGGTAATTGTGGGGACGAAGGAGGGGGGCACGCGGAGGGGGCGGGGACAGGAGAGCCCTTGGGACTGGAACTGTTTGGATGGGAATCTCTTCTCTTTGTTTCCTGAAAAGGAATCATTTCACCTGTCCTTGCCCAAAGCCACCCCCCCTTCAGGGCTTGGGTATAAACCTGGGCAGGACCAGGCACCCCCAGCTCCTGCACTGGTGGGGAGGGAGCGGATATTTTGGTTGCTAATAGTCTGGAGTCAGGTTTTTTTTTTTTAATGTTTATTTATTTTTGAGAGAGAGAGACAGAGACAGAGTGCAAGTGGGGAGGGACAGAGCGAGAGGGAGACACAGCATCTGAAGCAGGCTCCAGGCTCTGAGCTGTCAGCACAGAGCCCGATGCGGGGCTCGAACCCACAAACTGTGAGATCATGACCTGAGCTGAAGTCAGACGCTTAACCGACTGAGTCCCCCAGGCGCCCCTGGAGTCAGGTTTTCAGAGCTCTCAGAATCAGGGCGCCTGGGGGGCTCAGTCAGTTAAGCGTCTGACTCTCAGTTTCGGCTCAGGTCATGATCCCCCGGTCCGTGGGTTTGAGCCCTGCACTGGGGGCTGTCGGCGCAGAGCCTGCTTGGGATTCTCTCTTTCTACTTCTCTCCGCACCTCCCTTGCGCGCTCACTCTCTCTCTCTCAAAGTGAATAAATAAACAACAAAATTAGAGCTCTTGAAATCGCGGAGCCTACTGGAACAAGGGAAGTGGGCGGAGGCGATTTGGGATGGAGGGGTGGATCAGGTGGCCATAATTCAGCCTCCAAACCAGGCCACCTGGAGAATGAAAGGGGAGCCACGAGTCCTGACACAGGGGTGACAGCTGTCAACCGAGCCCGCCTCGGCGAGCGGGGACCTGTGGTCACCCTCAGGCACAGAGGTCTGAGAAGGGAGGGGACCCAGACTGCAAAGAGGGCCTGCGGCCCCGGGAGGGCCCGGTTCGTGAGTTCAAGGCTGGGCCACCGGGAAGGCAGCGCTCAGGCCTCCAGAGGCCTCGGCGTATCGCCGGCCGGACAGTGTTCGCACTCACGGGACTTCGGTCCTCCCGGAGCAGGGCATGTGGTGGCCACAGCCCGCCTAGACGGAGACCCGGACCTCCCGCTGATCTTCGCAGACCCCCACCTGGGACGCTGGAAGCCCAGGCGCCCCCTGTTCCCTGGCAGGTGACGCGAAGAGACTCCTCACTCTGATGCTTAGCGTGTGTGTAGGGGGGCGGCTGGGAGGTGGATGGAGCAGGTGCACCCCTGCTCCCAACCCGGGTCACTGGAAGCAGCCCTCCGGGTGACATGCAGGGTTCTCGATGCTGTATCTGCGTGCTCCGAACGCACCCCGCGCCGGAATTTCCCGCGCTTCCTCTAGCTCTGTGGTTCTCGGTAAACTCAGCCCCTGCCCGGTTCTTCCCCCTGCCGTCCTGCCAGGCGCCCGGCCCCCGCCCCTTGGCAAGGATATCGCTCCTGGTCTCACATCTTAACAACCTCGACACAGCTCCTTTCCACCCCCCAGGAAAGCCCAGAGGGGACGGCGGTTCCCTCTGTGTGGTGAGAACGTGTGGCTTACTGTCCCCTCTTTCGCGTGGCACGGCGCCCTAGCTTTGCTCGGAGGAGGGTCCCCTTTGCTCTCGCTCATTCCCTGGGCACTCGAGAAAATCGGCTCCACCCCCTGGATGCCAACAGTGCGAGCATGTGACCGAAGCCAAGCCGTCGAGCACTGTCTGTCTGTCTGGCCACTCGTGGCCCCGGTTAATTCGTTGCATGGCTCGAGGTGCGGAGAGGAGCCTGGGACCCCTTTTCTCAAGCTCTGGAGGGAAGGCAGAAGGGACGGCGTGCGAAGCTGCCAACTCTAGTTCCGATGAAGGCTCTACACAAAGCCAACCCCCGGGAAGTCCTGCCGAGAAGCGGAGGCAGAGGAACTGGGCCCGGCGTCATCCCTCAAGCTCCTGGATCAAGCCACACCTGAAGGTACGGCCCCCGGGCTGTTCAGCGCAGGAGCCAACAATTCCCTTTCCTCAGGTCAAGTTCCCCGGCGCCCTGCAGCCGGTCAAGCGCTAGCCGAAGGCTCGGTCCCAGAGCGAAGAGGCCACTCAAGCCAGTGATAGGAGGAGACAGGAATCACGGAGCTGCCCACACGAAGTTCTGAGCCTGGCCCCCCGTCGCGTGAAGTTCTAGGCTCCGGTGAGAGCTGTTAGTCCCCGTCCTCTTCCCCGAACCCATGACCTCTTGCCGAATCCGTGGAACTCCGCGGCCTCACGGCTCCCTGGGCCCAAGGCCCCCACCCCGATGCTGTCTCCGAGCACCTGCTCGCCCGGGCCGCTGGCTCCCCTGTGCCCGCCCGGGACCACCGTCTTCTCCTCGCTCCGGGGTCCGGCCATTCTGACAGTTTCCCGGGTTCGGGCCTTCTCCCCGCGTGGAAGCTTGGCAGGTGCTGGCTCCTCTGTGTCCAGACCTGGTTACCTTCACGCCTCCTTGGAGTCCCAGCGGAGAGGTCCCCTCCCCAGGGAGTCCTCCGTGGCCTTTGACCTGGGGCCAGCCAGCCCACGTTCCATGCCCGTGGCGCCCCGCGATCTCTCCCTCCTAGCAGGATGGCCGCGCCGCCTCACTCCCCAGGCCCTAACGCCAAGCCCGGTATGTGGTAGGGTCTCGACAACATCTGGACGGGTGAGTTCGGCGGCGTCCGAGCCACAGCAGCCGCGCAGGCGGGGAGCAGGGGTCCAGAGAGAGGCCGAACTTGCCCGGAGTCCCACGGCAAGTCTGGGGCAGCGTGGACCCCGGAGGCGGGACTCTCGTCGGGTGCTTTTGAGGACAGCCGGTGGTGTCCATCCTCGTTTCCGTCCCCGAGGAACTTTTCCGAGACTCGGTGGCTGCCAGCCACGTGCTGACGGCCACGGAGGGCCCGAGCTGGTGGCTGGTGACACCCTGGGAGGCAGGGAGGCGAGCCCAGCAGGAGGCGTGGCTGTGCTGGGGGCCGGCTAGAGATAGGCTGGGTCCCTGTTTATCCTGTTCCCAGAGACTCGAGTCATCAGACCAAGAGCAGGTCCAGGAGGGTGACTGTGTAGGGAGACCCCAGACACCTGCTACGGCCGCAAGGCACAGAACGAACCGAGGCAGAAGGCCTCGGAGGTGGCGATTTCTCGTTCAATGCTCCGCCGTGGCCGGTGGGCCCAGCTGGGTGCCGACCCCCGCTCTGCCGCTTGCCGGCTGTGCCACTCTGCCGCCTCGCCAGCCTCCGCTTGCCTGTGTTGGTAGCGGGAATGTTAATGGTAACGACCTTATGAGGGAGTGACGAGAATTAAATGAGAAAACAATTGTGTGCTTAGAGCCGTGCCTGACCCCAAACGGAGGCCCGAGTTGCATCCCGTGCAAAGTGGCTTAATGTGTCGACCCGGAAAGGTATTCTAATCTTTGTTTTTTTCCTTTGCTCTTGTCCGACCCCCTCCCCCCCACCCCCCACGGACTGCAAAGTGCACGAGGGCAGATTCTTAATGGGTCTTGTTCGCCAATGAATTCCCGGCATGGGGCTGAGCACATAGAAGGCTCTCGATAAATGTTAGATGGATGGATGGAAGGAAGGAAGGAAGGAAGGAAGGAAGGACGGAAGGAAGGAAGGAAAGATGGAAGGAAGGAAAGATGGAAGGAAAGACAGAAGGATGAATGGATGGATGGAAGGAAGGAAGGAAGGAAGGAAGGAAGGAAGGAAGGAAGGAAGGAAAGATGGAAGGAAAGACAGAAGGATGAATGGATGGATGGAAGGGAGGAAGGGTGGATGGATGGGTGGGTGGAAGGAAGGAAGGAAAGATGGAAGGAAAGACAGAAGGATGAATGGATGGATGGAAGGGAGGAAGGGTGGATGGATGGGTGGGTGGAAGGAAGGAAGGAAAGACAGAAGGATGAATGGATGGATGGATGGATGGAAGGGTGGATGGATGGGTGGGTGGAAGGAAGGAAGGAAAGATGGAAGGAAAGACAGAAGGATGAATGGATGGATGGATGGATGGAAGGGAGGAAGGGTGGATGGATGGGTGGGTGGAAGGAAGGAAGGAAAGACAGAAGGATGAATGGATGGATGGATGGATGGAAGGGTGGATGGATGGGTGGGTGGAAGGAAGGAAGGAAAGATGGAAGGAAAGACAGAAGGATGAATGGATGGATGGATGGATGGATGGAAGGGAGGAAGGGCGGATGGATGGGTGGGTGGTAGGTGGGCAGCCGTATGTGTGGATGGGCTGATGGAAGGGTGGGGGGATGGGTGGATGGGTAGATGGCCGGGTGGGTGGGACGGTGTAGACGGATGGATTCATAAAAGGCAAATTCATAAAACGTAAGCTTCCATCTCTGACGACCTGTGTCTGAAGTCCGACCCTTCCGCTCCCTTCTGGAGTTCTCTCTCCTGTCTCCTCCGGTGTCCGTATTGTGAGGGTGAAGAACAAGAGGAAAAGCAAACAGCACTCTCTCCACGGGTATTATTTTTAGTTTCCAGGCTGCAGAGGTCAGCACGTCAGACAGCAAAGAGAAGGCTTTGCTTTTCTCTCTCAAGGAAAGAATCGGTCCCATCGGGTGGGCGGCGGGGGAGGCGGGTGCTAGTTTGTTTGGCTTCGCAGCCATCTGACTCGGACCTCCTGCCCGCGGGAGTGGGTGACCTTTCCTCCGAGCTCCGGGCCCCCGGCCAAGCCCAGGGGGGCAGTTCCCTTTGTCCCTGAGCCCTGGCAGCGCAGCGACGTCCTGCTGAGTCGATTCCCACCGACTTGCCCGTGTGCCGCCGTGCATGTGCCTAGGATCGCCGCGCAGAGTGGAGTTCCCCGGGGCCGGAACGAGAACGGGACAGGGAGAGGAGACAATGCCGGCGGCACAGGTCACATTCGCTCGTTAACTCTTCGGGGTAGACAGGGTGACAATAAGAGTCCCAAGACTCCCGTCTCCCTGGGCCCACCGGCCTTGGTAACGGACGCGGGTCACTCTTCCCCTCGGGACGTGGTGTCTAGTCCTCCACTCTCTTGAATCTCTGACTCGCTTCGCGACCAGTAGGGTGTGACTCGGGGGTGCTACGTGACTTCTGAGGCCGGGTCTCGTTTCTCTTGCCCCCTGGGAACCGGGGGTCACCAGGCTGGGCCGAAGCCCAGCCTTGCCTGCTGGTGGAGGAAGTCAGAAGGCGGCTCCTTGGGCGGCCGGACATGGAGAGGCCACCTTGGACTCGCCCGGTCAGCCTCTTGCCCTAAAGCCGCCAAGCAAAACTGGCTGAGGGGGGACCCGGGGGGGCTCAGTCGGTCGAACGTCCGACTTCGGCTCAAGTCATGATCTCACGGTTTGTGAGTTTGAGCCCCGCATTGGGCTCTGTGCTGACGGCTGAGAGCCTGGAGCCTGCTTCTGATTCTATTTCTGCCTCTCTCTCTGTCCCTCCCCCTGCTGGCGCTCTGCCTCTCTCTCTCAAAAATAAATGAATGAATGAATAAATAAACATAAAAAAAAACCTGGCCGAGGAAATGCAGAAGCAACCCAGAGGATCTTGAGACATACGATACTGTCTTAAGGTCCACTTTCAAGTGGTTTCTGAAGCCGCAAAGGCTGACGAAATGTGAGCGGAACAAACATATCATGTCACCCCAGCTTGAGCGGCTCCAACCGCTGACATCCAAGACGGGCGTGGGGGCGTCTGTTCCTGGCCGTCGTTCGGAAACCCTCTTCCACGCGGTAGCCCCACCGTACTCCGAGGAGCCTCGACCGAATCGTTGGCCAATGAGAAGAGAACGGAGGCTTTGGCTCCAGTGGCCCGTGTCTCCCTGACTCTGTGCCCTCGGCCAGGCCAACGGCAGGAACAGGGGACCGGGGAAGCGAACGCTGGCCAGTCCCGGCCCGTCCCCGCCAGGCTCCGGGCTCACGCCGTGCGCTGCGTATCTCGTGAAAGGCTCACGGTCCTTCTGGAGGACGGGGACTACCCAGCGCTCGCTCCCACGTCCACACAGCCCTCCGAACTGAGCCAGATGAGTAAGACAGACACCGTGTCTGCTGGCCTGTCTCTTACCTTCCGGTGGGGGAGCTGGCTCAGTTAAGAAGGAGACGAATACAGTGATCTCAGCGAGTGACACGGTCTCCCAAACGGGTGTTAGAGGGCGGGGTCGGGAGGGGAGGTGCTATTTTGGGTAGGGTGGGCAGGGGAGCCCCTGAGGAGCCTGCTGTGGAGGCTATTAGTTGCCCGTTACCCACCTTCCCTTCTACTGAGTAGCCGCCATACTCTGCTGCTGGGCTCAGCAATATTCCCGGCTGCAGAAGCGTGTTTCGTAGCTTTTTCTGCAGATAAGAGCATACGATGGGATTTAAGTCCAAATGATGAGAGGGAGCCTCAAGAAAAATTCCTTAGAAGAAGCAAATTTAACTGGGAGGGGAGAGTAGTTTCGCCATTTCCTCGCCCCCACCTCCTGCCTGTGATGCGGATGTGATGTCTGGTGCTACAGCAGCCATTTCGGACTATGAGGTAAAACGTTAAAATGTTAGAGGACAAAGACATCAGAAGCCTGGTCATCTGTGAAGATTCGCTCTGAAAATGAGCCTACTGATGGACCAAGGGTTGCTGCCAAGAGCTCAAGGATCCGCTTTCAAGAGCCAGAGTATCCTTTTTGGGCTTTAGAATCTAGATCGAGGCTCTAGGCTCTCCGCCCCATCTTTTTCCCCTGCCGCGTTAGTTGATTCGCCCTCCTGTCGCCGTCATGACACCCTCCTGCAAAACCCTCTCTGTGGCAGCACTGGGTGAACCGCCTCCCCCGAACCCTCTCCGGGGCCACCGAAGCCAGCGCGAGCTCAGCCCCCTGGCAACCTGCGCCCCGGGCCAGGTCGATCCAGGCGAAGCCAAGGTAAAAGCAAACGCAGAGTGATCGTGGGTAATAATACTGCGTTCTAAACTTGAACGTTGCTAAGAGAGCAGCTCCTAAGTGTCCTCGCCGCAAAGAGAGCAACGGGGATTACGTGACCCGGCGGGGGCGTTAGCTCACACGGGGGCCGTCATTTTGTCATATGTAAGCGTATCAGCTCGCCGTGCATCCACCTGGACCTTACGTGAGGCCGCACTGATTGTACTCCAGTAATCCCGGGGGTGGAGGGGCACAAACACAAGGTCGCTTAAGGGAAATCGAACTTGCCGGTGGCCAGGGTGACAGAGACACCGAGAGGACAGCTGCTGCAGGGCAACCGGGCTGCCCGGTTTGTGGGACTGTCGGCGGGAGGGGCGGTTTGATGCGTTCCTGCCGGCGACGGGGATGGGACCCGCTTTTGAATCCTTCTGCCTCCACCTTGGGCGGCCGCCTCGAATCACTCCGCTCGACTCCCTCTTGCCCCCGGTCCCTAGAGCTCCCCCAGATGGTGGGGCTGCGGGAAAGCACCCCAGCTGGCCGAAAGCCGAGGTCGTTTCCCCCTGGGCTGACGGGGGATGCTTGCACCGAGTAAGGGCAGGTTACGCAGCCCGGGAAGACACCAGCCGCAGGCGGGCTGAGTCAGAGCCGGCGGGTCACGAGAAGGTGCCTTTTATGGGCGCCCGGGGGGCTCAGTCGGTTGAGTGTCCGACTCTAGATTTCGGCTCTGGTCACGATCTCAGGGTCGTGGGATCGAAGCCCGCATGGGGCTCCGTGATGAGTGAGAGTGATGAGTGTTAAGATTCTCTTTCCCTCTCCCTCTGCCCCTCTTCCCTGCTCACACGCACACACACACTCTCTCTCTCTCTAAAAAAGAAAGAGAGGAAGAGGGGCGGCTAGGTGGCTCAGCTGGTTGGGCATCCGACTTCAGCTCAGGTCATTATGTCGAGGTTTATCTCTCAAAAGTAGATAAACATTAAAAAATTTTTTTAAAGAAAGAAAAGGTGCTTTTTAAATTCCAGTAAAGTCTGCGGCATCTCCGGCCTCCGCCTGCGCCGTCCACTCCACCAAGACTAATCTTCCCCCAGCTTTTACGTGACCGGCTCTTCCTGACCCTCCGGATCGCAGGTTAAGTGTCCCCTCTTCAAGTTTAAAACGCTTCCAGGGGAAAAGTTGTGCAGGAAAGTTCTTAACAGCGTTCATAACAGCCTCTGAGTGGGAACGCGCTCAGCGCCCATTGAACGTGCTCTACCCTGGGCGCCCAGGGGGCTCGCCGGCCAGACGACCGACTCTCGGTCTCAGCTCCGGTCATGGTCTCCTGGTTCTGGGGATTTTGAGCCCTGCCTCGGGCTCTGTGCAGACAGTGCAGAGCCTGCTTGGGGTTCCGTCTCTCTCTCTCTCTCTCTCTCCCTCTCTCTTTGCCCCTGCTCATGCTGTCTCTGTCTCTCTCAAAATAAATAAATAAACAAAAAAATTTTTTGAAATGCGCTAAGTCCATTCCACGGAATATTACTTGGCGGTAAAAAGGCGTGACCGGCCGACGCATGCTACGATGTGGATAAACCCTGAAAACATTGTGCCGAGGGCAAGGGACCGGTCACAGCTGAGTGAAATCCGTCAGAGAAAGACGCATAGCACGTGTCTTCACTCCCAAGTGGATCTTGAGACGCTTAACGGAAGAGCACGGGGGAGGGAAGGGGAAAAATTGTTACAACAGAGAGGGAGGCGAACCCATAAGAGACTCACTGAGGGTGGATGGGGTGGGGGAAACGGGTGTCCGGCACTGAGGAGGGCGCTTGTCGGGATGAGTGCTGGGTGCCGTCTGGAAGCGATGAATCATGGGAATCTACCCCCGAAACTAAGAGCTCGCGATATACGCTGCACATCAGCTAACTTGACAATAAATTATATTTAAAAAAAAAAAAGGAACCATTCACAGAAGGCCATATATTGTGTGTCCAGAAGAGCAAAGTCATAGGGACAGAAAGTAGATTAGCGGGTTGCTGGTGGGTCCGGGGCAAGTGAAGAAAGGGTGTGGCTGCTCACAGGGACAAGATTTCCTTTTGGGGTGATGGAAAGCTCCCAAAGTTGAGTGTCGCGATGATCGCGCGACCCTACAAATACATTAGAAACCACTGACTTGGACACTTCAACAGGGTGAACGTTGTAGTATGTGGATGACACCTCCATGCATCTGACGAACAAAAAGTCACCTCCTCCAGGAGGTCTTCTGGGATTCTTCTCTTTGAAGATGGTGGCCCTGATGTCATTTAACTTGACTGCTCATCCCATTGGCCTCTACTCGTGATTATTTGGTTGGTTTACGTGTACATTGAGTGTGCGTGTGCACATGTGTGTGTGCGTGTGTGCATGTGTGTGTGTGAGAGAGAGAATGAGTGAGCACATATATGGTTCTGCCTCTTTCGGGATCAAGCTCCGTGAGAACAGGCCACGTTGGCCTGTCAGAGCCGCGTCTTCAGCAGCGAGCAGGGGCTGGTTGTGGACTGAATATTTGTTGGTTGGTGGGAGGAGTCTGGCAAGCCTGAGCTGCGAGGAGCTGGGTGCTCCCCTGATCCTCTTTGGTTATAGACGGAGGCTAAATGTTGGGGGGGGAGAGCTGGTTCGGTATCCCAGCTTTCCGCAGCCCATTAGCCGCCGACTTTCCCCCGCTCGGCTGCCTTCCTGAGATTTGGGAGCCCTGCACACACTGCGGGGGGAACACACAGAGTGATCTGGACTCAGTGGTCACGTGCTAATAAATGATGTCGGGGTCAAGGGTGAGTTAACAGGCCCTCCCTCTCTTCGGCGTGTGGCCTTATTGTACATCGACGCCCCCGTGTCCCCGTGAGGGCCTGCCACCGCCGCGCTGCTGTCAGAGGCTGCCCCCAGGAACGGGCGCTGCGGCCACTGGGGGCCCCGCGCGGGAGCCGGGGGACAGGGGACAGGAGCCAGGCCGGGCCGCGTCGTGGCAAACAGCCCCTCGGGCGAGCCAGCTGGCTCCGGGCCTGCGGAGCACTGGGGTCCTTTGTGCCTTGAAGTAATTAATTACGCCATATGGCAAGGAAACGCGACGAGATGTATAGTGGCGTCGGCGACAGATGGCCCTGACGGAAAAACACGGATCCCTGCGGAGATGTCGCAATGCTGGCGGCCCGGGCCTTGGGAGAGGGTGTGCTGTGTGGGTGGCGGGGGGTGGGGGGGGGAGAAATGCCAGTGGAGAGATCCAGAAAAAAGTGCGGAGATTCTAGAGAGGATGGGACTGCTTTCACGCGGGGCCCCCGCCTGCCCCAGGACCCCTAGGCTCCCGCACTTGGCTCTGAGCAGTGATGCCCCTTCCCTCCAGCCACGCCCCAGCCAGGCCCCCCAGCCACGCCCCAGCCACGCCCCTCCCCAGCCGCGCCCCTCCCCAGCCACGCCCCCAGAAGCGCCCCTCCCCAGCCATACCCCTCCCCAGCCACGCCCCGCCCCAGCCACGCCCCTCCCCAGCCGCGCCCCTCCCCAGCCACGCCCTCCCCAGCCACGCCCCTCCCCAGCCATGCTCTTCCCCGCCCCCGCCCCCGCCCCCCTTGGACTCCGTGGCCCACTCCTATCTCAGATTAGACAGATCCTTAGAGGGCTCCCCCTCTCTCCCTGCCCAGCTCCTACTCTGGCTGCTCCTCTACCAGCCACACCAAATCCTTCTAGAATGCAAATCTGACCCAGCCACCCTGCAGCCTAATCCCCTCCTGGGGTCTCTTCCCAGGGCCTGGAGAATAACCCCTCTGCAGGGCACCCAACACCCTCTTTCATCTCCAGCTTTTAGGTTCACCTACCATTATTTCTCTCTGGCTCCCACCTACGCCATACCTGCTGTTTGGCGAAGTCAGCGTCCTATTCCAAGCCTCCATGCTTTTGCCGATGCTGTTCCCTCTCCCTGGAACGCCTTTCCTGCCTCGCTTGCCCAGAAAAGTCCTCACTCATCCCGCCGTCCTCTGTGGTCCCTTGTCTGTTGGATTTAACACTTAATCCTATTCTTGGCGCTGCCACTAAATTTTGAGCGTTGCTCATGTGTGGTGCTTATCGCTTGATTTAAAAAAATTTTTTTTAATGCTTATTTATTTTTGAGAGAGAGAGACACAGCGTGAGTGGGGGAGGGGCAGAGAGAGAGGGAGACAGAGGATCCTAGGCAGGCTCCAGGCTCTGAGCTGTCAGCACAGAGCCCGACGCGGGGCTCGAACTCACAGACCTGAGATCATGACCTGAGCCGGGCGCTCAACCGACTGATCCACCCAGGCACCCCACATGTTTATCCATGTGATTCCCCTGCTGAACCTGAGGGCGGAGTCCCTGCCTGTTATCTCCTTATTCCAGAGCATAATAAAATGCCTGGGCCATGTATGTGCCCTGAGGCGTCTCCGTGATTGGGGGTCTAGCATACTAAATATTACACGCTAGAAAGATAAAAGAACAGATGGGAATCTAACTCTCTGGCCAGGGGTGGCAGTCAAAGGTGGAACTTCATGAAAGTTCTTCCTCCATGTTGGCTGTGGGATCGACTACGTTAATATTCTAATTCGAGGCCTCCCTGGCCCCACACCTCTCATAATGAGACTTTGGAGAGCCCTCCAATCAAGAGGCAGAATCTATTTTCCCACTACTCGGGGTGTCCTTGTGTCCGGAAGACTGAGGCAGAAGTTCTGACTCAGGCCTCAAGCCAACTTACAGGATTTTTTTCTCATTCTCTTGGAAACCTAGGCCGGCCGCCACGTGACTGAGCCCGAGGAACCTGCCGGAGGACGAGAGACCTAGGCAACAGAGTCGTGCTGTCCCAACCAAAGCCATTCTGGGCCAGCCAGAGCTTGCCAATCTGTTACCCGA
The DNA here is from genome assembly GCA_030068075.1 of Paguma larvata. NCBI lineage: Eukaryota > Metazoa > Chordata > Mammalia > Carnivora > Viverridae > Paguma > Paguma larvata. The sequence continues at coordinate 63,732,377 of CM057835.1, forward strand.
GTTTAGCCAACCGCTACGCAGCTAAACCAAACCATCTCGTTGACCATGGACTTGTGAGCGGAATAAACCCTTGTTGTTCCCAGACATCGATTTTTTGCAGGATCGATTTGTGCTTGTTACACAGCACTAACTAACTAATACACACTCCAACATGAACAGAGATTCATCACACTGTTACTGATTTGCCCAGCGTGACTATTCCTTGGGAAGAAGTTCACAGTTGGGCAGGAGAGCTAGGACTTGTAAGTTTCTTATTGGTAAAATCGGAAGAGGAGAGAGAGACCGAGAGAGGGCAGAGAGCCTGTAGTGATGCTGCCCATCTCATCAAGTTACGGACCTCTGGGTTAGCTAGACACCAACCTGTCCAGTATTTCTCAAACTGCATTCGATAGGACATTAGTTCTGAGGGACGTCAGCAGGTGTTACGAAGGAGGGAAAAGGGAGATATTTTGATCGAATGCCTTTGGAAGGCACCGGTCGGATGAAAGCCTACGCAATCGAGGCTCCTCGACTCCGTGCCTCGTTGGCGCCATTGATTTGTTCACAGTGAGTCTGAGAAGACGAGCTTAGTGACCAGGATCTCTCCCAGCAGATTCGACCTCTTTTTCTCATGGGACCCTTTTTGGGAAAAGCCGAACTGGTGTGCACAGCCAAACTATGGCATTCTTGAAAATGACCCGGGGGCGCCTGGGGGGCTCAGTCGGTTAGGCGTCCATCTTCGGCTCAGGTCACGATCTCGCAGTTTGTGAGTTCGAGCCCCGCGTCGGGCTCTGTGCTGACAGCTCGGAGCCTGGAGCCTGCTTCAGATTCTGTGTCTCCCTCTCTCTCTGCCCTTCCCCTGCTCATGCTCTGTCTCCATGTCTCTCAAAAATAAATAAAAATGTTAAAAAAAAAAAAAAGAAAGAAAGAAAAGTGACCCATCAGTTTTCACCTGGGAAATGTCTCCAGACAATTGGTAGCAGCTTCGTCCGATCTCTCAGCTTACATTCTTTGGTCTTATAGACACATCTAATCTTTTCTCCCAGTCGCATTTCCTCAATCACGTTTCATAAAGCTGGTTTCAAGTTCCTTCCATCCACCTGGATACTCTCTTGCTGTCCTCTATAATTTGAGGAGAACCAGAACAAACTTCAGTATTCCAAGTATGGCATCATCACCTCCCTCATTTAGACTCTATACCTCTGTTAACTTGGCCTTGAGGAGTTTTAGCTTTTATATCCGTAGCAATGCAGGTCTGACTTGCACGGAGTTTGGTCTGACCAAAGTCCCATCTGTTTTACTCACACATACGAGCTTTTGCAGAATCCAATCGTACCCGTGCAAGTTGTAAGACCTAAGTATAAAGCTTTCTATTTACCCCTCAGAAATGTCACCTTCTAAGATTTGCCTCCTAACTTCTGTTTGGATCCTGATCCTGAAATCCTTCATGTTCTCAGTCACTTATGGGACTCTGTCCACATCGCAAGGTTGGGCGGGAGGCCTTTGGAATGGGTATGCGAGATTCTCGATACCCAGCAACGCGTCTAGTGACCGCAGCACGGTTTTGGTCCCGGAAACCCTCTTCCTCATTTCTCATATAATAACCTCAGGCGGCGTTGGCTACACTGCCGTCCCCGGATGAGCAAGTGACCAAGGGCCGGCCGACGAGAGTGCAGGGCCCCTCGCCCACCACCGATCGGTTACTGGAGGGATGGATGGCGAGTATCACTGAAAGCTGGCTTCCTCAGCCTAGGCTGGAGGGACCCTGCAGCGGGGGGTGGGGGGGATGCCTCATTTCCCCCCAGGCTCGGGGTCATAGAATGCCAGCCCGGAGCTGCTGACAACTGTCCGGCCACCCTCCAGGGGACCTGTCCGAGGGTGAAGCTACTCGGAGGCTCGCAGAAGCTGAGAGTAGGGAGGGAGTTAGACTCTCGGGCCATCCTCTGACCGGCCCGTGCCCAGGGAAGGCAGTCCGGCCACTAGGGCAAGTTTGGACACCTGTCCAGTGTCACTGAGTGTCTCAAAGATGCAGACCGACTGGAAGCAACACATACGCCTCCCTTCCGACCTGCGATTCTGCTCTTGGAGGACGTACCCTACAGAAATGCAGACGTGTGGCCGCCAAAGATCCCCGCGGGTGTCTTTACGGCAGCTTGGTTCTCTAGTAGCTGAAAATGGGGGCAGAGCACGTGCGCCTCAGGAACAGAATGGGGTACAAACCTGTGTTTTCCTACCGCTGAGCACTGGGCCGACATAAACACAGCAACCAAAGACTGCTTTACCCGCAAGTGACGAATCCGCGAACATTTCCTCTGGCCGCTTTCGAATTTTTTTCTTTGCCTTTGGTTTTAAGAAAATTAATTATGATGTGTCTTTGGTTCACTCAGCTTTCTTCCTTTTTTTTTAGGATCTTTTTTAACGTTTATTATTATTATTATTATTATTTTGAGAGACAGAGCATGAGTGGGGGAGGAGTAGAGAGAGAGAGGGAGACACAGAATCCGAAGCAGGCTCCAGGCGCTGAGCTGTCAGCACAGAGCCCGACGCGGGGCTCGAACTCATGAACCACGAGATCACGACCTGAGCCGAAGTTGGATACTTTAACCGACTGAGCCACCCAGGCGCCTCAGGAGTATTAGCCATTTTGTCACATACAGTTCTGTAGGTCTTCGGTCTCTGTTTATTTGTTTCCCAGTCTGTCTTCTCCCTGTGGTTCAGACCGGGTCATTTCTATTCGGCTGCTGTATTTCAGTTCGCTGATATTTTTTGTCCTGTCCCCTTCGTTCTGTGCTGAGTTCTCTAACTCGATGATTCTATTTTTCGGTTCTAAAATTTCCATGCGTTTCTTTTTTTACATCTTCCATTTCTTTGCTGACATGCCCTAGTTCTTTGTTGAGGGTTCCTATTTTTTCCCCCAGTTTCCAGCGCATCCGTAAGTGCCCATGGAAGTGTTTGCATCTCGGCCTCTTTAAAATCATCGAGGGATCATTCCGGGTCTCACATCATCTTGGCGTTGACACCTGTTGGTTGTCTTTTTTTCATTCACTTCGAGATCTTTCTGGTTCTTTCTATGACAGCTGATTTTTTTTATTTAAAAAACTTTTTAGTGTTTATTTTTGAGAGAGAGAGAGATAGAGTGCGAGTGGGGGAGGGGCAGAAAGAGAGGGAGACATGGAATCTGAAGCAGGCTCCAGGCTCCGAGCTGTCAGCATGGAGCCCGACGCGGGGCTCGAACTCATGAACTGTGAGATCATGACCTGAGCCGAAGTCAGACTCTTAACCGACTGAGCCCCCCAGGCGCCCCAAAAAGCGAGTTTTGAATGAAGCCTGGACATTTTTGTATCACGTTACGAGACTCCGAATTTCATCCGAACCTTTGGTTTCAGCTGGCTTTTTCGGACACGTCCCTGGCAGGGCGTGCGGTAGACATGTCACCCAGTCACTGCCAGAGTCAGGCGGAGCCCAGACGTGCTGCCATTGGTGCCTGGGGGTGGGGCTCCTGTTACTTCTGGGGGGTGGGTCCCAGCTCCCCAGATGGTGTCCGCTGTTACTGAGGTGGGGGCGACCTCATTGCTCCTGAGCAGCAGTGACGGTCTTGATTCTTCGTTAGGCTTCCCCTGACGTCCTGGGGGGGGCTCCTCATTTCTGCTGGCTGGAGGTGGGAGTCCAAGGGCCGCTCCCGGCCGGCTGGTGAGGACTGAAGTCCTGGCTGCTTACCTGGACCCGACACCAGCCCAGCAGGGGTGTTGGGACATCTCATTACAGCTTCTTAAAGGTGGAAATCTAGGCTCCCGGTCAGTCTTTGGCTGGTGTGGGAGTGGGCGTGGCTATGGAATTTTCTGTGCCTAAAAGTTTCTGTCCTGCCAGGTAGTTTTTGGTCGGAGCGTGTTTTTGTTTTTGTTTTTTGTTTTTGTTTTTGTTTTTTTGTTTTGTCTGCACCTGTTGGTTGGTTTCTGAGTCGCCTGCCTCTTCAGCTCCAACTTCGGGGTATTTGAAGCCAGAAGTCTCCGACGGCTCCCCGATGCGTCCCCAAGCCCTGAGGTCCTTGGCTTCTGTCTTCTTCCCTCCACCTTTCACAGTCTTCTTGTGCTTGTTTCATATATGACATCCGGGGTCTCCAACGTGTACTCGATGGGAGGACCAGGAAAAAGGACATACATCGCATCTTCGCAGAGGCAGAGGTCTTAATTTCCGTTATTTGAAAAGAAGAAAGTTACGGGGCGCCTGGGCGGCTCAGTCGGTTGAGCGTCCAACTCTTGATTTCGAATCGCAAATCAAGATCGAGCCCCGCGTCAGTCTCCACGCCGAGCCTACTTCAGATTCTCTCTCTCCCTCTCTCTCTCTGCCCCTCCCTGCGTCAAAAAAAAAAGGGGGGGGGGACTCCGTCCAGCATTTTGTTTAAAATGTCACATTGAACTTTGGAGACAGAAATACAATTTTTTTTTCTATATAAATATCAGCTTATATCAAGAGAGGCATACTTCCATGAAATTTGGGTATGAAAGACCAAGGCTGGGGAAAGATCCTGAGGAACTTTCTGGGGGATATGCATACGTAGGGCCGTGCCTATGTAGCCGTGAGTCTAATATATTAAATATAAAGTAGCTCTGTTGACGATATAAAGATACATTCCATCTCGTGTCTCTTGAATGTGCAAGCTTTTATTTGCTTTCATCATATCTTCGAGTGGCTTTGAATGTGAATGTTTATGTATCGACGTGTGTATTTTTTATTATATATATACTTTATTACTGAAGCGTAGCTGACACCCAGCGTTATGTTGGTTTCAGGTGTCTGACGTGTTGCGGGGACAATTCTATACACGACTCAGGGCTCCCCGTGCCAAGCGTAGTCGTTACAATTCTGTTGACAATATTCCCCGCGTGCTACTTCTCATCTCTGTGACTCATTTATTTTACCTCCGGAAGTTTGCACCTGTTAGGCCCCTTCACCTACTTCGCCCGTCCCTCCACAGCCCTCCCCTCTGGCAACCGCCAGTGTGTTCTCCGGACTTCTGAGTCTGTTTCCTTGTTCATTCATTCTGTGTTTCAGATTCCCCATATAAGCGAGATTAGACGGTACTTGTTTTTCTCTGACGTTTCGTTTCTTGTAATGCCCACTAGGTCCAACTATGTCGTTGCAAATGGCCAGATTTCATTCTTTTTTTACGGCCGAGGAATGTTCCGCTGTGTGTAGAGACCACGTCTTCTTTATCCGTCCATCTGTGAATGGACGTTTGGGCTGCTTCCGTCCTTCAGCGATCATAAATAACGCTGCAGGAAACATAGGGGTGCTGTTGACTTAGTGTTTCCATGCTCTTTGGGTAGATACCCGGTAATGGAACTCCTGGATCAAAACAGTGTGGCACCGGCACAAAAACAGACGCAGAGATCAACGGAACAGGACAGAGAGCCCAGAAATAAATCCCTGCTTATATGGTCAATGAGTCTGTGACAAGGGAGGCAAGAATACCCAACGGGACAAAAAGCAGTCTTTTCAATGAACGGTGTTGGGAAAACTGGAGTGTGAAAGAATGAAACTGGACCGCTTAACCGCATGGTGCGCAAAATCGAACTCAAAATGGACTGAAGACCTCAGTGTAAGACGCGAAACCATAGAAGTCCCACACGGGCAGTGCTCTCTCGGACATAAGCCTCAGCGAAATATTTACGACTCCTCGGGCAAGGGAAACGAAAGCAGACATAAACTGTTGGGACTACGCCAAGATCAAAAGCTTTTGCACAGTGGAGGAAACCATCAGCAAAACGAAAAGGCAACCTACGGGAGGGGAGAAGATATTTGCAAATGGTATATCGGATAAGGGGTTAGTATCCAAAATGCGTCAAGAACTTCTACAGCTCAACACCCCACCCCACCCCGCCGAACCAAATAATCCAACTAAAAGGGGGCAGAGGACCTGAAGAGACTTGTTCCCAAAGAAGACATCCAGATGGCCAACAGACGCGGGAGTAAGGGTTCGACCTCACTCCTCGTCAGGGAAATGCAAGCCAACACCCCCGTGAGATACCACCTCACGCCTGTCAGAGCGGCTGGTATCAAAAACACAAGAACTATCAAGCGTTGGCGAGGATGTGGAGAAAAGGAACCCCCTGTGTTCCTTTTGCGCTGTTGGTGGGAAGGCGCACTGGTGCGGCCGCTGTAGAAAACAGTATGGCGGTTCCTCGAAAACTTAAAAATAGAACTACCCTACGATCCAGTGATTCTACTACTGGGTATTTACCCCGAGAAACAGACCCGGACGTTTTTATTGTAAGTCTGTTCTGCTTTCTTTCCTTGGTGATACAGACAGGACACTGTATTGATTTTCTATTAAGCTCTGTGATGGGTGGATTATATTATCTGTGAATTTCATTTCGGAATCGTAAAGGCAGCGTGATAGGTTCGTGACAAAAAGACGTTGGCCTTAAGGGTGGTGATACACCGTGATCAACCTGGACTGAGTGTGTGCCGTCCCAACCTCTCAGCCACTATTCTGACAGTTTGAAATTAAATGGACTCTTCCACGTCATGAACCCATAAATGCATTTTAAAAGCTAATTAGAGTTGGTGTTTTTTCCCTCCCTCCTGACTCATACAATGATAGAGCGTTTCTTCTCATTGCTTTCCATTTCCGTGGTCTTTGTGCTCTCACGGTCAAGACTGTGAGCTTTTCGGAAGCCAAACTGGCATCTCTTTCTGCCGATGACTGTCTGCTTATCGTAGCCAGAAGATGAGGTGAGGATTCACGTTGGTTGAGCCCCTCTTTTGCATTCCAGGCCTGGGCATGGTCACATCTACGACGTCTGTTGCGTGGCCCCCTGTGCCAGGGACCGTTCCGAGCGCTTCGTGGTATGGCCCCCCCGCCCCCGAGTATCACAACAGTCCCGTTACGGGGGTGTTGTTCCTCTGGGAGGAGCGTGGAAGAGGAGGGCTGAGAAAAAGCTTTTCCCAGGTTCTTTCAGGCAAGAAGCGACGTCCGGTTCCAGCCCTGGGTCTGTGGGACTCAGCAGCCCGTGTGGAGCGGGCATCGCTTCCCCGTATATTTTTATTATCGAAGCACAGTTGACTTTCAAGGTTATGTTAATTTCAGGTCTGCGACCTAGCGGTGATACAATTCTGTGCATCGGCCGTCACCATCCGTCGCTACACGGCGTTATTGCAGTGTTACGGACCGCATTCCCGAGGCTGCACTTTTCATCCCTGCGACTTCCTCATTTTATAAGCGGAAGTCTGTACCTCTTCACCCCCCCCTCATCTATTTCGTCTGTGCCCCTCCCCGTCTCCCCGCCAGCCACCCACCGGTTTGTTCTGGGGAGAGGAAGGCAGTACAGGTAGGGATTTAGGAGAACGGGCGAGTCATTTCACCTTCCTGAGCCTCAGTTTGCCCATCTGTGAAATGGGTTCATGCTAGCAGCTTCACGTTGAGGTGGTTGTGAAGATTTAATGAGACGATGCATGTCAATCATTTAGCATAGTACTGAGATTTACGGGACCCAGATACTTGTTCATTCCCTTCCTGTGTTCATTTCCGGTGGGAAATTTTACTCAGTGCGGTTCCGTGAATGGCCTTGGAGATGTCACTTAGACGCAGGTGTGTCTAATTCTAAAATTCAAAATTATATAATATTTTTTCAAAAACCTAGAACTGTATCCTTCCGCCACAAACATGCCTGATGAAAATCTCCCCCCCTCGCTCCCCGGGCCCTTCAGTGTGGACTAGCGTTCCATCTTTAAGTGGATGGTGTTTCCTGGTTTTGTTGTTTTGGTTTTTTTCTCACTGTTCCTTAGGTTGTTACAATCAGATGCTAAGACACAGCTCTGAATGGTCCTTGGGAGGCCAGGGGAGAGAAAAGCTTCTGGTCCTTGAGGACAAAAGGGGACATCTCCCATCCACCAGCCACGTCTCTCCATCCTGTCTTGCCGCTGCTGGTCCCAGCCATAGGGGCTGCTGGACACGCTTCTAACCTGTTTTTTTGTTTTGTTTCTTATTTATTTTTGAGAGAAAGAGAGAAAGAGAGGGAGAGAGAGAGCACAAGCAGGGGAAGGGCAGAGAGAGAGGGGGACAACAGGGAGCCCAATAAGGGGCTTGAACTTGCAAACCGTGAGATCCTGACCTGAGCCAAAGTCAGACACTCAACCAGCTGAGCCACCCAGGCGCCCCTGAACTGAGTTTGAAGCCTGACCCCTCCACTTACTAACCGGGTGAGCTTGGCCGTGTGACTGCCTCTGTGAGCCTCAGTTTCCCCATCTGTAAAATGAGCCCGATGGTGTCGCTCACAGGGTTCCTGTGAAGGTTACACCACCGAACGGGACGTGCCGGGCAGCAGGAGACCTGAGCCCACAAGAGGTAGGGAAGGGGAACGGTCTGCTTTCCAAGGCCACTCCTGGCTCTGTGCCCAGGTGCCACCTTCATCCGACGCGGCCCCTCCCCAGCTCCCTGGGCCCTGCTGGCCCCCCGCAGTCACCTCTGCCTTCCAGGGCCAACCGGCATCTCAAAAGACGGCATTCCTGGGCGTGAGCTACCTGCACCCCCTCTGCAGGGTCGGTGTGTCTCTCCAGAGTGGTCGTAAGTTTCCGGAAGCGTCAGGGGTGCAGCTCTCCCAGGTCCGGATCCCACACGGCCCTTCGCACCATCGGTGGCTTGACAAGTATCGTTTCCCAGGGGACTTCGTGGACACTGAGGTGAGTTACGGAGCGTCAGCAGCTAGTAACCAACGCTCGAGCAGATAGTAACCAACGCTTGATTCCCAGCTGCTGCCACAGGACCTGCCCACGGCCGCTGGGCTCTGGGGTAGGCACCGTTGTTATGAATTCCATACGGCGAAAGAAGAAACTGAGGTCCCCAGAAGTCCCGCAGCCGATGAGCTGGGAATGGGGGCCGGGTTCTTAACCACTATGCTGACCCAGCCTCTGGGACCAGCAATTAAAAGGGGGAAGGGGGGGCGCCTCGGGGGCTCAGTCAGTTGAACAGCCCACTCTTGGTTTTGGCTCAGGTCCTGATCCTGGGGTCGTGGGATCAAGCCCCACGTGGGGCTCTGCACTGAGTGTGGAGCCTGCGTAAGAATCTCTCCCGCTGGCCCCTCCTTTGCACACAGGGGCGTGCGTGCTCTCAAAAAACCAAACAGACAGAAAAGAAGAACAGTGACGCCTCTGAATCTCTTGGCTTGGAGGTAATTACTATGAACACCAATATACCCACTATACAAATAGAACCAGTAAATGTAGCATTTATATATTCATATAATGCACATATATGTATATGCGTGTTATACAATAAAGAATTTGGCTGGCCTCTGTCCCTGGTTCCTAGGACAGAGTTCTGAACTCTTGGCATTTCCCAGGTGATAGGATTGTCTTTGTTAATCGTGGTAGGACCTCGGGACCCTGCTGAGTTTATCAGGTGGCTCCTGGTCGGTACCTAGATAGTTTCAGCAGGGGGCTGGGCAGGCTGGAGAGACCAAGAAGGTTGAGGCTTTGAGGGGCGCCTGGGCGGCTCAGTCGGTCGGGCGTCTGACTCCGGCTCAGGTCATGATCTCACAGTTCATGGGTTCGGGCCCTGCATTGGGCTCTGTGCTGACAGCTTACAGCCTGGAGCCTGCTTCGGGTTCTGTCTCTCTCTCTCTGTCTCTCTGCCCCTCCCCTGCTCACACTCTCTCAAAAAACAAATAAACATTAAAAATAAAAAGGTTGAGGCTTTGAGCGGGGGGCTATCGGCCCCACGATACAATCAATCATGCCGACGTAACAGAACCCCAGGGAAAGACTCCGGCACTGACTCGGGTGAGCACCCTGGATGGGGAAGACATCGGGGTGCCCTTGGGCCTCATCTGACCGTGATTGCCTCTTTAAGGTCCTGCCTCCAAAGAGTGTGTGGAAATAAACTCGGCCTCTCTGACGGCCTCGACAAACAAGAGATGCTTCAACACCCAAAGGACAGAGGGTACGGCCATCACGGGAGGACGGCGGAGAAGAGGCGCTTCGCTAATTCCTCCCGCGACACCCAAGAAACGCCCCCCGAAGTCTCCCGTTGGCCCTGGGTTACGGTAGACGGACATGCCCGGCCTTCCTCCCTCTCATCCCTGTCCCCTCCCCGAATCACCTCCTGGGTCCTGCTGTCCTTGAAGGCAGCAGGACATCTTGGCCATCAGAAGCCCTGCTCGCTGGACTCGGTTCAAGTTCACGTGCGTCCCCCCGACCGGCCAGAGCCCCTCCATCCGTGTGGAAGTACTCGGCCGGTAGCAGCCAAGAGGATGAGGCCAGCACAGGGAAATGAGCAGCTAACAGGCCAGCTTGGCTCGGCCTCCAACTCCGGATGATATGTGAGCACTGACATATAACTGACGGGGAGGCGGCCGGGTCGCTTCCTATCCTCCTCGGGGGCCTTGCTGCTTGTGGTGAGGGTCCTCGAAGCTGTTACTACACAAACTACAGGCCAAAAAACTAAAAATCAATAAATTAATAAAAGTAAATCGTGTGCTCACAAACTCCTAAAAATATCGCCCAACGATTTGAAAAAATTAATGCCCTGTGACCTGTTAACATAATTTTCATGATGGTGGTGTTGGATATAGGTTCCCTATATACTTATTTATATAGAAGCCAGCCCAGGCTGGGGATTAATATTTTTAATTTTTCACAGCTCTGGCAACGTGTTGACTGAGCCGTTTGTACCGCACAGAGGTAGAGAGAAATTTCTTTCCGCTGGAGAGATACACGGGTAGGTAATAAGAGACTAGAGGAGGAAAATCTTACAGAATGACTCCCTGTAGTTTTAATAATTGCTCTTGTTTCGATTTTTGTATTGCGGGGTGTTTTAAGAGTCCAAGGATTCGAGAATGAGCCCGGGTTCCCTTCTCAGAACTCCTACGGCATATTCGGTCCTGACCGCTTAAAGATGAAGGCTTAGCTAAACACCTGGATCCTAACAGGCAAGGAAGGACAGTGAAAACTCATCCAGCTCAAGCCCGGGAACCGCTGAGGTTCTACTGAGGACGGGGAAGATCTTTAAGCAGATCCGTGGCTCTTAATATCTTTTGGGGTCCCCGGTCTCTCGAGAGTTTGTTGAAAGGTATGTGTACTCTCTCTCCAGAAAAGTGGACACACGATATAAAATGGACACACAATACAGGGTAATAGTTAAGGTGTATCGGTCAGCTATGGCTGTGTAACAAATCATACCTAAACCCGATGGCTGACAACAAGCATGTCTTTTTTGCTTGTGTGATTGGCATGTATATGGGTTTGCTGGGGCATTTGAGTTTCAGATTATGGGTTGGCTGTGCTTGGGTCCAGGCTTTGGGACCATTCAGCTCTGCTCTGGAGCCCAGCCTGGAAAGGCAAACTGCGTGGCAGAGCATGTCTTTTTTTTTTTTTTTTTTTTTTTTTTTTTTGTAGTGATGATGAACGCTTAGGAGACAAGCCATGCCACATGAACTTGGTTTGAGGTTCCGTTACCTCCCGTCTACGCACATTTCATTGGCCAAAGGAAATCAAAAGGTTGAAAAAAGTCAGTGGGCCCAACACTGCCCCGAAGAGGAGAAGAAAGGGGGTGGGCGTGTGTTGCACAATACTCCAGTTTATTATCAGTAGGTCGTGGATGCTTGGAAAGCTGCCGCCGGATCACAGCTTAAGAACTGGACTGGAACCCGAGTCTCGTATAGCTAATTCCCAAACCTCAGCGAACGTGGACATCGTCTGGCTCAAAACGAGAAACGTAAACTCTGGTTCACGATGCCATCCTCTCCCCGACACCCTGAGTCCGTGGGTCTGGGCGGGGCCTGGGAGTCTGCGGTTTACACGGCCACTCGGAATGATTGTGACAACGATGATGATCTAGGGTCCTTAGTTAGAGAATCGCCCCCACTTAGGGGGCGTGGGACTCAAGAGAGAGGAGTTCAAATTCCAGCTCTGCCCTAGCTTTTTTTTTTTTTTTGATGTTTATTTATTTTTGAGAGACATGGAGACAGAGCGTGAGCAGGGGGAAGGGCAGAGAGAGAGGGAGACACAGAATCCGAAGCAGGCTCCAGGCTCTGAGCCGTCAGCACAGAGCCCGACGCGGGGCTCGAACTCACAGACCTTGAGATCATGACCTGAGCTGAAGTCGGCTGCTTAACCGACTGAGCCACCCGGGCGCACCCCCTCCTTTTTTTTTCCAGCACTGCCCTAGCTTTGAGCTTGGGTTAGTAGCTTTGCTTTCCAGAGCCTTGATTTTTCTCCTCTGAGAAATGGAGGGCTATTGGGGGAGTTCAGAGACGAACACAGTGTGCGGAATGTATTAAACCAGTAAATCCTAGTTTACTGCTGCGTCACTATCATCCGCGTATCATCCTCCTCCCCCTCCCCCACTCCTTCCCCCTTCCCCTCCCCGCCTCGGCATTGGTCTCTTCCAGCTCTGATATTCGCGGTTCCACACCCCCCTACTCCGTAAACCTTGTCTCCTGGGACCACGTTGGTCCTTTAAGTCTTTGCCTGAAAGCCCACAGTGGGAAACTCTCTCCTGGGGGCCTCGTTCACGTCTAAGTTTAACGTCGGCCCCCGAACCAGGCGACGCCCTGGGCTCCTGACCGCGAGTCAGGGATGGAGTTCCGGGAACATGGCGGCAGGGCGAGCAGGCGGGTCACCGTTGACCGCGGTTCCCGGCTCCAACTCGTTTTTCCTTTGCCCCTCTGCCCCTCGGCCGCTCCCTATTTCTGTATCTGGCTGCTCAGTTTCCCTTCCCTCCCACTCACTTTCTTTTCTCTCTCTCTCTCTCTTTCTCACTCTGGTTTCTCTTTTCCCTCTCTGTTTCTCGTGTTTTCACAAGCCCCGCTCGCCTTGACATTTCGCCGCTGTCCCTCCCCCCGGGCGCTGGGCCTGATGCCCGGCACCCCGTGGGTGTCCGCGGCTGTCTGAGAGAAGGGATCGGTGAATGAAAGGCGAGGCGCCCACCCCTGCCCACCCATCTGAAATCCGGTTTCCCTTCTGTGAGCTTCCGGCACGTTCCATTCCGTGGCCGGGGTCCTCCTCCTGGGTGAATGAAGCCTCAATTCATTGAGGGAACGGCACCAGCGATCCCTTCAAAACCAGAGGCAGGATCGCAACCTCTTGCCTTTGAGAAATGCCATCTACAGGGGCGCCTGGGGGGCTCAGTCGGTTGAGCGTCCGACTCCAGCTCAGGTCGTGATCCCTCCGTTCGTGAGTTCGAGGCCCATATCGGACTCTGTGCTGACAGCTCAGAGCCTGGAGCCTGATTCAGATTCTGTGTCTCCCTCTCTCTCTCTGCCCCTCCCACGCTCATGCTCTCTCCCTCTGTCAAAAATAAATAAGCACTAACAGAAAATTAAAAAAAAAAAAGAAAAGAAATGCCATCTACAGCCCAGAACGAAGGCTCTCAGCTCCCTTCCCCCCACGTTGGAAGTTTTTGTGCCAGAGTCGAGTCTTTGTCCGAATTTCGAACTCCTTTCCTTTCCCTCTCCTCACCCGCCCGTTGCTCGTGCCCCGGTCCCCTCCCCCACCCCAACCTTGGTAAGCGCCGCCACCTGCCTTTCTGTCCCCACCGCCTTCCGCTGCACTTCCAGTCCGGGGCCCGCAAACCTTTCCCGTGAAGGGTCAGGGTCGGTGGGGGTCTGTGGCAGGAAGACAGCCGCAGACACTATGTAAATGAACACGCGTGGTTCCCATAAAACTTTATTTATAAAAACAGCAGGGGGGCGGTGCCGGGGCGGCTCAGCCAGTTAAGCCTCTGACTTCGGCTCAGGGCACGACCTCGCGGTCCCACGTCCAAGCCCGGCATCGGGCTCTGCGCTGACAGCTCGGAGCCTCGAGGCTCTTTGGATTGTGCGTCTTCCTCTCTCTCCACCCCTCCCCTGCTCACTCTCTGTCTCTCTCTGTCTCTCTCTGTCTCTCAAAGAAACAAACGAACTTCTATTTGGGCTCAGGTCGTGGTCTCGCCATGCCTGAGTTCGAGTTCCACCTCGGGCTCTGCACTGACGGTGCAGAGCCAGTCTGGGATTCTCTCTCTCTGCCCCTCCTCTGGTCTGTCTCTCTCTCTCTCTCAAAGTAAACAAATAAATAAACAAATAAAGTTGAAACAACAACAACGGCAGCGGCTGGGGGGCCCCCGCTAGAGTCTGTAGCATATTTAGGCTTGCAGCGGAGCCCCAGGCCCACCGCTTCCCAGCTCTGTGACCTTGGCCCCATCCACCGCGTGTTGAAGTCCGTCATTCTCCTGTAAGCGGGGGCTGGGCGGATTCACGGGTGCGTATCTGTGGGTGCCTAACAGGGGGCTTGGCAAATAACTACTCCCTACATTCTCCTGGTCGCTCCGAATTGTGACTCCTGGGGCACGATTGGGCCAGCCTTTACCGGGCACCGACTATGTTCGGATTTTGTTTTTTATAGAGAGTCAGAGCGTTAGGGCTGGCAGGACTTTAGAGAAGGAGTCGAGAGGTCGAAAACTGGCGAAGTATTCCCAAATCTTACCCACGGAGGGTTCTTTTCCTCTCATCCGCTGCGTGGCTCCGGGCAAGTCACCAAACGTCTCTGCGCCTCGGTTTCCTCATTTGTAAGTGGAGACGGGGCCTGCCTGGCCGGAGCGCCATGAGAAACCCACGAAGTGAGTACATGTAACAGGTTCGGGACGAGCACCGAGCACCCCATTGCGCTATTATCACTGTTAATTATACGATCACTGATACGGTCACCCGTTCTCTTTCAGGTGGGGCGAACGCGCTCCGGTTTCCCGAAACTCTTTCCCCGCCGGGCCTCCGAAGTCATCCGATTTGCCCACCCCTGCTGAAGCCCGACACCCACGTTCCACAGACAGGAAACCTGAGGTCCGCATCCGAACGGGCGTGAGTCGGCCAAATCCCCGCAACGAGCCCGGGAGAAACCTCATTTAGACCCGAAGTGTTTATTCGCTAACTGTAGGGCGCGCTCAGCTCTTCTCAGCCACCAGCCACACACCTTTCAAGCTGAAATCCCCCGTTCTCGAATATTTCCGCTGGTGCCCAAGGAGCCGGAGACTACTTCTCTCGAAGCCGCTCCGGCCTGAAGGCTGAGAGCCGAAAGCTTGCCCACTTCGGCTGGGAGAGAAGCCAGCTGAGGTCCATCTCTACCCACACGTACTGAACTGCGGCTCACGGCGCTTAACAGAACATAATTTAAGGGGCGGCGAGTCCCGCTAGAAGGAAAATTCGCGTTGCTTAATTGCCTTCCCAGGAAGGGTCCAGAGAGATCCTTCCAGAGAGAGTCTGACTCCTCAAGGAACTGTTTCTGCCGGAAAGTCATTGACTGGCCGCCATAGATTAAAAGCCAATCACGGTGGAGAGAGAAGGGCATCCCTGTGGTCCCAGGAAAACCAAGAACCCGATTTGATCTCGACGAAGTGGCAGAGACATGAGTCGCCTTAACATTCCAGGGACCGGGAAAAACACACACTTGCTGTTCCAAACACTCGATGCATCTTACTAAAGGCACGTTGCTTTTCATCGAAACACCTTTGATAATGGACTTCATCATTTGTTTCTGCCGGCTTGCAGACCCAGCGGGGAGAGATTTCCTCTTGGCGAAGCAGAAAACAGGACGGTCTTTGGAGAGGTCAACCATGGAGGAAGCAGGAGACTGCTTGCGTGCCCGCGGAATTAGGTTACTTGGAACCTTCTCTCAATAACAACGTCCACGATGCGAGCCCAGGGGTGGCCTCCGATCGAACAGGATGGACACGTCCTCCAGCTTAGCACGGCGGTACAGCCATGCCATTGGCCTTTGGCGCCCAAATTATATTGACTTTCGGCAACTCCAACGATGTGGCCGGAAGTTCGCGTAATAAAAGCTCCCAGGAGAGAGGAATTGGGAAATTCCAGGCCAGGTCCGGATTGACAGCGTGAGCTGGAAAATCTTAAGGGGAAAGGAGAATGTCGCGGGAGTTTGGGAGGGCAGAGAAGCAAGAAGAACTCTACTACTGTTTCCCATCGTCCCTCCTCCCCGGATCACCTCCCAAGGCCGTGACTGAAGTCTATTTGTGCCTCCTGACCATGCCTGGCTTTCCAAACTCAGAGAGCAAGTGTGGCGGTGGGAAAAGCTCGCGGAACCTGGATTCGGTCCGTCCTGGGTTCGAAGATCAGCCTCGTCTCCTGGTTGCTAGGCGACGTCGGGCGAGTGGCCGGGTCTCTTTGAGCCTCGCGAAGTTCGTCTCGTGGTCGTGGAGGCTGGGAGGGAAAAAGCCCTAGGTACTCAATGAATGTTGGCCCTCTTCTTGTGGTGTGCTGATAAATGTTGACCAATCGGCTCTCAAAGAGAGAGAGAAGAGAAAAGAAGAGAGAGAGCGTGAGTGAGCTGCGATTTAGCGAGCGCCGGTTTCCCTGGTGTGAACGCGCCCATCATGGCCGCTTTGAAGCTATCGACACGATGTCATGGAGCAGGCGATGAGGAAGAGATGAGAGCAGAGATGATTCTCCGAAGCTGGCGGTGCAGGTGGTTTTAGGACACCACGGTTCCTTCTTTCTGCCCAGCCCTCTCTCCTTCCCCGCTCCAAAATCCCATCTAGAATCCTGGATTCAAAGTCAGCAAGGAGAGGGGGGCTCCTGGTCGGCTCCGGCGGGGAAGCGTCCAACTTCGGCTCGGGTCATGATCTCACGGTTTGTGGGGTCAAGTCTCAACGTCGGTCTCCTCGCTGATAGTGTGGCGCCTGCCTGGGATTCTCTCTCTCCCTCTCTCTCTCTCTGCCTCTCCCCCACTTGTGCTTTCTCTCTCTTAAAATAAGGAAATAGATCTTAAAAACAAAGTCGGCAGGGAGCTCATTTGTGTTAAAATTCTCTGGTGAAATAGATGGAAACTGAGTCCCTGGGTTCAAGGTCATGTAGACAATTCTTGGCAGCGCTGGGAGTAAGATGTGGGCCTCCTGACTCCGAGCCCAGGCACTTCCCACACCAGACTACTTGTGGGATTTGCCACGGGCTTGTCCTTCCAGGCACGATGGACTCCTAACAAGACTTTTGGGCTCTTGTTCCAATCAAGTCCTTTTAAAAAAAAATTTTTTTTTAATGTTTGTTTATTTTTGAGAGACAGAGAGAGACCGAGCATGAGAGGGGCGGAGAGAGAGGGAGAATCCGAAGCAGGCTCCAGGCTCTGAGGTGTCAGCACAGAGCCTGATGCAGGGCTCAAACTCACAGACCATGAGATCATGACCTGAGCCGAAGTCAGAGGCTTACCCGACTGAGCCACCCAGGCGTCCCTTGAATTAAGTCCTTTTAACCAAGATTGAATAAGTCAGCCTTGTTTTTGGTAATAGATTGAATAGGGCTACATGGAGAACCCCCGTGTACTTGGACAACGCTGATAGCGGGTCATTCCACCTTCTAGCCTGTGCGTGCCCCCTCCCCTCCCCCGCCCGGCCTGCTCGGCAGCACGAAATGAAGCTTCTCAATTCCGATGCCCTCCAGGCTCTAGTTCCTGAAGGTGGAGAAACTTCCTTTGGACCGTAACGGATAAGCCACATCCGGTGACGTCAGCAGGGAAACCACAGGGACCCAACCTCAATGTCGATCTCGCTTGGCCTTTCCGGCACTTTCAGATGATGTGATCGGAGATGCTTCCCAGGTGAAACGCAAGGGCTGAGGAGCAAGGCCATCACTACGGGACCCTTCGCTTTCACCTCCACACTTCCGCTTACTCAAAACCGGCGTGTATAGAGTGTTCGCTCTGCCCTCAGGTCCGTGATAGATTTCTGAGCCTCGGAAGGAGTATAGGGTATGGTTCCTGCCTTCGCATGACTTTCCCCAAGAATATCCATCTGTATCTAAACCTATCTGCCTATCTGCCTATCTCTCTGTCTATCTATCTATCCATCCATCCATCCATCCATCCATCCCAAATCCCATACATCTGTCTACCTATCCATCCAACCATCCATCCATCCATCCATCCAGCCAGCCAGCCAGCCAGCCAGCCAGCCAGCCATCCATCTATCTTGTCATTTCATTTGCTGACTAGCTATTATCCTTCCATATTTCTTCCTTTAATCAATAAAACGTTCATTTGTGTGCTGTCCTGGGAGGGATGATGTCACAGGTCGTGGGCTCAGAGATAGACGGTACCCGTCTTCAGGACACACGTTCGAGTGGAAAACGCAAGCTTACATAACAGTCAGAGAGACCCGCGTTTGAATCCCGGCTCCGTTACCCAGCTGCCGCGTGCCCCTGGGCGGATGATGGATGTCTCCAGGCCTCTGTTAGCTTAGGCAGGAAAAAAATTTGTCTGCGGCCTGGGAGACTGCTGTGACGGTTCGGTGACACGCCGAGTAGAAGGTGCCCGAGGCGCAGCCTCACACGCGGTGTGTGCGCGAGAAGCCTCAGCTTTGGCTGCTTGGTCAGCTGATGTTGGGTGCTGTGTCCTGGGTGTGGCTCGGGGGCCGAAAATACAAATACGAACGATGCACGTGTTCCCCCAGAGCACGCTGTCTCCAGGGAAAAGCAGGCGTGTTAGGGCATCAGAAGTGTTCCGGGGAGGTACTGATTGATCAGGACTGTATGGGGACTAGTGAGCTGGGCTAAGTCGTCCTGAAAAATAAAAGGCCACATCTGTGCATTTCCAAGTCCCTCGTGTCCTTTGGTCCCCTGGAGGGCACTGAGAGATCGGATGTATTGCCTCATTTTGCAGTAACAACAGGTACCAAGAAGTCGAGGCACGGTGGCTGGCCCCCTCCACTCCACCTGGAAGGGTTCAGACACAACCGAGTGTAGGTCTCACGGTGGGGGCCTGAGTCATGCCCACCATAGAAGTCCGGACACCTCCAGGCGGGTCTGATGACCAGTGAGGCAGCCTCTGGGCTCAGCAAGAACTCGTTGCTGTTAAAAGCTTCTGTTCCCTCTTGTTCTGGGTGATCGGGGTATGGGTATGGGGTGGGGCGCTCTGGTGCCATGTTGCTGCCGGGCAGACAGACGAAACTGACAGAGGAAGGCAGGACTGAAGGACCTGAGCTCTGGCAACAGAGCAAACCCCTGGATCGAACCATGCCTGAAGCCCACATTCCTGCTTGACTCTCCGGTTATAGAAACCAACACTCTTTCCCTATTGTGTAAGCAGTGTGAGTTGGGTGCGTTAGCACTTGCAATCGAGAGCATATTTTAACAACAGACAAGAGACAGTAGGAAATTCGGGGCCTTGAAGGCTTTGTAATGCCTTTGGTATGGAATTATAACTCTTTCCTTAAAGTCATTTAAGCGGGAGTTCTCAAAGTGGGGGTGAATGATCTGATTCTTTTATCTTAACTACCTTGCTGGCCCCCGAGTGGAGGCGGGCTTGAAGCCAGGCAACAGTAAAGACAAGGGACGATAAAATGACCAGAGTAGAGGTTGTTGCACGTGTCCGGGTAATGGGGGGGGGGTGGGGAGGCGGAGACACCTTTGTAAGCTCTCAAAAAGGAGCGAGCTGTCCGTTTCTCCACTCCTGGGTCCGTTCCCCGAGACACGGTTCCTTCCGACCACTTCGTCCAGGCTGCACCATCTCGTAAGAATTCGAGCGTGCGGACTCAGGTCCCCTAAACGATCCAAGCCACTCGTTTGACGGGCACGGAAGCCGAGGCACAGAGAGGCGTCAAGACCTCTGGGGCGTTGGTGAGCCGGTGCCCCCAGAGTCCATGGACACGGAGGGCGAAGGAGGCCCCGCTTTCCAGACCCGCCCGAGAAGCCAGGCGTCCGAGAAGTGCGGAGAATGCTCTCGGGCCCCGCACACGCCCGGTTAGGGGACTCCGGATCGGGCTTGGGAATCGTCAGGTGTAGCCAGGGCTTGGCTCCTGCACTTGCCTGCCCAGAGGCAGCCGTAAGCTTCTACGTCCTCTGGAGGCGTCCGGAACCTGATTTGTGCCCTAAAAGCTGCCGTTTCCATACTGACTGTAAAAACTAAGGCTGTGTGATGTGGTGCAGGCT
Source organism: Paguma larvata (assembly GCA_030068075.1). Taxonomy (NCBI): domain Eukaryota; kingdom Metazoa; phylum Chordata; class Mammalia; order Carnivora; family Viverridae; genus Paguma; species Paguma larvata. Next base: position 63,752,260 of record CM057835.1, read on the forward strand.
GAACAGGGCGTGGGGTGAGCCTTCTTTTTCGTTCTTTGTTTTTTTCCAGCTCGATTGAGGCGTAATTGGCAAATACATCGTAAGATCTTTCAAGCGCACGTCACGACCTGACATATATCCACGTGGTCCAGGACTCCTCCCGGCTGGCGAATGAGGCGCCCATCACCTCACTTGTTTCTGTTTTTAATGTTTATTTACTTAGAGAGAGAGCGTGAGCAGGGGGAGGGGCAGAGGGAGAGGGAGGGAGAGAATCCCAAGCAGGCTCTGTGCTGTCGGTACAGAGCCCGACGCGAAACCGTGAGATCGTGCCCTGAGCTGAAGTTGAGGGTCAGATGCACAACACACAGCCTGAGCCACCCAGGCGCCCCCAAACCTCATATATTTGTGTCGTGTGTGTGAGAACGTCTCACTTCTCTCTTAGCCGACTTCGGTTATACAAAACAGCGTTACCGACTGGAGTCCCCACGTGAGCTCCTCAAACCGCATTCATCTTGTAGCTGAAAATTTCTACCCTTTTTACTGACCTCGCCCCAATTCTCCCACCAGCCCCTGAGCTCCTGGCAACCACCTTTCTGCTCTCTGTCTGGAGGAATTTGACTTAAAAAAAAGATTCTGCACATAAGTGATGCCGTGCGGTATTTGTCCTTTTCTGTCTGACTTGTTGCACTTAGCACGATGCCTCAACGATCCACCCGCGCTGTTGCAACTGGCGGGATTTCCCTCTTTCTCGTGGCCGAATAATATTTGTGCATTCACCCACCGATGGGTCCTTCGAGTGTTTCCAAACCTTGACTGTTGTGAATGATGCTGCCATGAACATGGGGGTAGAGAGATCTCTGATATCCCGCCATCTCTTCTGGAACGTGCCTTTGTTTTTTTTTTTTATTTCAGAGAGAGAGCGTGTTTGCAGAGGAGAGGGGCAGAGAGAGAGAGGGAGACGGAGAGAAAGAATCTTAAGCTGGCTCTATGCTCGGTGCAGAACCCGAGGCAGGGCTCGATCCCACAACCCCAGGATCGTGACCTGAGCCGAAAGCGAGAGTCAGATGCTCAACCGACTGAGCCGTTCGGGCCCCGGAACCCGTCTTCGGTCGGAGCAGCGGTATTTGGAGCACGGATTGAATGAGCTACCCGCTCAGGGAGTGAAGGAAGAGAGAGAAAAGGGGACTACAGTCCCGAGGGGAGCAGGGTTTCTGTCGATTGGATTTGTGTTTGAAAGCGGAGGGAGAGAGGGGCCGCTTCACCGAAAAGTTTAGGCTGTTCTGATCCTGGTGTCTTCGTGTCTGGCCCCCGTTCAGCGTTCTCTACCGTGGACGATGCTGCCGGTTTGAGAGACGGGATGAATATAACTCTTCCGGAAGAAACACTTTGATATTTGAACTTCAATTTTATTAATTATTGTCATTAATAATTCATGATTATTTTAAAACCTCAAGTACTGCAATCACTTGTTCAACTGTTTGGCCCCGAGTTCCCTTTTATTTACGATATTTCTTAATGTTTATTTATTTTTGAGAGAGAGAGACAGAGCGTGAGCAGGGGAGGGGCAGAGAGAGAGAGGGAGACCCAGAATCCGAAGCAGGCTCCAGGGCTGGCTCGGGGAGCGGAGCCTGTGACTCTCGATCTCGGGGTCGTGAGTTTGAGCCCCATGCTGGGCACAGAGGTTACTTAAATGAATGAACTAAATGTTCGTGGGTCTAGAAATCCTTGCCAAAGAGAAGACGCGCCGGATACGCAATACTTAGATTCTGTTACTTGGACTACGGAAAATGTCACGTTTTGTGGTGTCAGAGTCCACTCCGCCGGCAAGGACGAATCAAGAGCCAAGAGCAATTACTCACCGTCATCACTCTGACTCTCGCCGAACTCACGGAGCATTTACTGTGTACCCGGCACCGATCCAAGCATGGTGCTCACAACCGCTAGAAGATGCGTGTGTTCACAATATCCCCCTCTCGCAGATAAGGAAACCAAGGCCCAGAAAGGTTAGTAAGTGACCCGAGGCGCACAGCCAGAGGGTGGCAGAACCGGCCTGCAAAACCAGGGGGTCCAACTTCGGAGTCCGAAACCCTAACCGTCGCGCCGTCCTGTCTGACCAAAGGAAGAGAGGGCGCAAGGTGGGCCCCTGGACATTGTGAGGTGTGGGCCCAGCACCAAGGCTGTCTGGGTCTAAGTCACGTTCAAATCCGTAGGCAGAGGTGGGTGGACGTAGCCTTCCCCGCTATGCGAGACGGATGCTAAAATAAAGTCTGACAACGGTGAAATAGAAGCACAGAGGGAAGGAGGATTAGTTTGGGGCAGGAGGCGGGGGGAAGACAGAGGTTCGCAGGAGAGGTGACTCTTCAACTCACTGGGGTCTTGTAGGGTGAGTAGGAGTTGGTTAGGTGGCTATGCTGGGGAGGGAGATTCTGGGTAGGGAAGCAACATGACCAAAGGCAGAGAGGAGTACAATGCGGAGCATGCTGAGGACAGGAGGTTGGAAAAGCCCAAAGGAGGTTCCACGGACAGTCGGCAAAAAAAAAAAAAAAAAAAAAAAAGGAGTTTGGCATGAGATTATGCAAGATGCTTAAATGCTTAAAGCATGCCAAGGATTTCGGATCGTGTTCCTTGATTGATGGGAAGCCATCAATAATTTTTATTTTTATTATCTTTTAAAAGTGTATTTATTTGAGAGAGAGAGAGAGGGAGCAGGCGAAAGAGTAGGGGAGGGGCACAGAGAGAGAGAGAGAATCCCAAGCAGACTCTGAGCTGTCGGCACAGAGCCGATGCAGGGCTCGAACCCATGAACCATGAGATGATGACCTGAGCCGAAGTCAGACGTTCCGCCGACGGAGCCACCCAGGCGCCCTCCCTCCACACACACCCCCCCCCCCCCCCCCATCGATAATGTTTAAACGGGAGTTTCAGGCAACGGGATTGGCGATTTTCTAGAAAGATTGCTTCGGTGGTCATACCGAGAGTGGCTGGAGGGGAGGGCCTGGTGGCACGGGGGCCAGGCCGCTGGTGTCGTCTGTCAGGAACGATGCTGGCAGAGGAAGGAGGCAACGGAGAAAGGGGTGAGAGGCTGGGTGCCTGAGACCCTGAGCAGGTGGAGAGGACAGAGAGAGACAACCAGCAGCGAGGAGAGAGAGGAGGCGCAGGCTTGTCGCCAGGATCGTGCGGGCTCTGCAGGACAATGAGCAAGCTCGCTCGCTCATGGACGCTCAGAACATTCTATTTGTGTATCCAGGGCCGGAAGTCGCAGACACGGCTGGGTTTGCGTCGTGGCGTTAATTACAAAGGCTTTCAGGGGAAACGAGTTCCAAAGGGAATGAAGATTTTTCTGAAAAGCATTCTTGTCTAAAGGAAGCTGCAGGCGGATGGAAAAACCTTGACATTTAATTGATGTCGCTAATCGCGATGACATTGAGTTTTCCTTCGGGCTGTGCGATGGGGCTTTGACACTGTGGAAAATTGACATCCAGGCCCTTGTTAGGGGAAACACAAACGGCGCCAAGTCGCGGGGTTGGCTATATTTCTTTTCATCAGGAAAAAAATAACCCATCGTTTCTAACAGTCTGAAGGGCACTTAGCATGCTCTCTCTCCTCAAAAAGATAGAATCTGAGGTTTTCCAGATAATGAAAAGCAAGCTGAAGTGTGGATGACACATTTAGAAACACTAAACAAATACCGAAAATATCTCATCTTATAGACGTGACGTGGGAACCATGTATATATATATTTTTTATAATCACAAGTCAAAAGGAAAGTGCCAAGGAGCTCTTTGAGAGCAAAAGCAACGTGGCAACAAAGGGCCCCAACCGTGTGTTGACTTGGTGGCTTAATCACACAGGAGTAAGGTTAAAACTCATCCGTTTGTACATTCTTAGAGAGAAATACCCCAAAGACAAAGGGAACTAAGCAACAGACAACACTTAAACCGTTCTCATTAATCACATCATTAGTAATACCATTGGTATTGTTATTTCAAAGCTGTTAGATACAGAGGTGCCTGGGTGGCTCAGTCGGTTGAGCGTCTGACTTCAGCTCACGTCACGATCTCACTCTTCCTGAGTTCGAGCCCTGTATCAGGCTTGCTGCTGTCGGCAAAGAGCCTGCTTTGGATCTTCTCTCTCTCTCAAAACTAAAAAAACCCCAAACTGTTAGGTATGTGCATAGTGAATAAACTATAAAGTAAATGCATTCTTACATTAAGGTGGTTAGAAGCCAACATTTGCAGCTAAAAGACATACAAATACAAGCCAACCAAATGAGTGAATTGGAAGTCCCGTCAACTCATGAGTGTCTTTAAAAATTTCTCATACTTTCCAGCTGCAGTCACTGTAAATACCTGGAAATAATGAGCCACCCAATAGTAATGGCCTAGATTGTCATCTTGTGGAACGATTTCCTGGTAAAAGGAACCAGAGCTCCTCGGAGTCATGGCCGATCCCAGAGCCGGGCAGGAAATGTACAATGTGATGGTGGGACATTGCGTTTCATTGAAAAGCAAGGGAGCTGTCAAAGATTACTGTGGTTGCATCAGAAGGACTCAGGAAACAACTCACTGGCTCCCATTCCCATCTGGACTCCCCGAGCATCTAAAGAATAACAACTGCAATGCATTAAAATACATCAAATATATCAAAGTCCATGAATTCTTGATGATACGGAAGACAACGCGAAATAAGCAAGCAAATCAACAAACAAAAACTGTAAAACTCCCTGGCTCCCTTTGGAGCATGTTAAAGAACCGGGTCATTATTCTGAGAGTTGGTAAATCAAAGACTCAAGCGGTTATTTGACCTTTTCTGTAGGAATTGCATTTTAGTGTAACAAAGTAGTTGATGAAGGAAAGCTTTCTCTATAAAAATAGTCCAACTCCTCAATGGAGAATAATGAAAGAGTATTATGATTAGAATAAAACCATTTTGGGGCGCCTGGGTGGCTCAGTCAGTTAAGCATCTGACTTCAGCTCAGGTCATGAGTTCCAGCCCCATGTCGGGCTCTGTGCTGATGGCTCAGAGACTGGAGCCTGCTTCAGATTCTGTGTCTCCCTCTCTCTCTGCCCTCCCCCACTCATGCTCTGTCTCTGTATCTCTCAAAATAGATAAATAAACATTAAAAATTAAAAAAAAAAAGAATAGAACCATTTTGCAAACGCCCAAGGAAATAATGGATTTAGGCAATGGTCATCACTGACTGCTGACCTCCCCCCGAAAGAGACCACCAGACACTACATTTTTCTGACGGAATAATTCAAATCCCTAGAAAATATTCCTGCCGAAAACTCGAACTGAAGTAGGTCAAAACTCTAATGACAAATTTATAGGAAATACAAAGGATAGAGGAACATACTAAAAGACACCACATGGATACAATCAACAAAATCCAGATGCGAAAACTCTATGGAGCTAATGACCCGGGTATTTCATAAATAAGTTGTTAGGAAAATCTAAAGAAAGAGAGAGAGAGAAGCTATAGGCAAAGGGAACTAAAAAGACATATCAGCCAAACGCAAATGTGTGGACCTCGTTTAAATCCTAACTCAGTCAAATCAGCTGTAAGATAAATTTGGGGGTCAGAGAAACAACCAGGGAAATTTGAACCCTGACTGAGTTTCTGCGAAGATTCACGAATTATTGTTAAGGTTTCTGTTAATGATGACGCAGAGCTATGTTTTTTTTTTTTAAAGGTTTATTTATTTTTGAGACAGAGACAGAGCCTGAGTGGGGGAGGGGCAGAGAGAGAGGGAGACAGAATCTGAAGCAGGCTCCAGGCTCTGAGCTGACAGCACAGAGCCCGACGCGGGGCTTGAACTCACAGACCGTGAGATCATGACCTGAGCCGAAGTTGGACGCTCAACCGACTGAGCCACCCAGGCGCCCCAGAGCTATGTTTTTTAAGGTAGGCTCCACATACAACACGGGGCTTGAACTCACGACCCTGAGATGATGAGTTGTGTGCTCTACCTACTGAGCCAGCCAAGGGCCCCAGGGCTACGTTTTTAAATAGAGAGAGAATCACTATCTTTTAGAGACACGCATACTGACATATACGTGGGATGATATAATGTCTGGATTTGCTTCCAAGAATCCAGTTTGGGGGAGGGGAGTGGGTGGGTACAGATGAAACAAGAATGCCCCAGAATAACGACTGCTGAATCTTCATGATGGGTGTATAGGAGCATTAGTATCATTGTTCTTATTTCGCTTTCGTACATGTTTGAAATTTTCCGTAATAAAACACGTAGGAAAAAGAAACGCCGACATGGCGGTTCTCATTTCGGGATGTATCCTAGGACGGATGGATCAGGATTCTTCTATGAATTTCGGAAACCAAAGCTGCACAGCTATTTCAAACTCTTCGGGGGTGAGCTTTCTCTAAGAAATAGGGACCTAGACGTTTACCTAGTCAAAATGGGGCCGATCTTACTCGAACAGAAGTAGACAGAGATTCGTACTTTAGACCTAGACTTCCAAATGGCGCCAGACATTCCTCTAGGAATTTCTCATGGGCGTCGACCGGGAAATCAACCTATCTGAATCGGAGTTCACCATCTCCCTCTCAAATGAACGAGAGAGAGATCGATTCCTCCCCCAGGGCCCGCCTCTGTGAACATGGCACCACCGGTGACCCAGGAGGCCAAGCCAGGAATCTGGGAGTCACCTTTGTCGTTTCCTTTTTCTTGGTCCTCTCCAGTTCCCCCACAACCCGGCCATATTGATTTTACTTCCTCTAGGCCTTTTGAGTCGCCTTCGCCCAATCCAGGTCACCATCATATATTTTCCTGGACTCTGGCGATAGCCTTCTTACTCATCTCTCATCGCTTAAGAATGTTCCGTGGATCCTTAGAGTCCTCAGAACAAAACACAAACTCCTTACCGCGTGTTGCTGGAGATCCAGCCCTTGACAAGCCTGGCAAGAAACAGGTGCATAACAGTCACCGTTAAATGAAGTCCGAGAAATCTTCTTAGCTGAAGTTCCCTCCCTCGCCAAGCTGTCAGTGTCTCCAAACTCAACCTGAGCTTTTCGTTTCTGACCCCAGGCCCTTAATTCCAGGCACCCGCTTTTAAAATGCACGTTCAACTTTTATAACGGTTGTAATAAAACGGGCGCCTGGGTGGTTCGGTCGGTTAAGCATCTGACTCTTGGTTTCGGCTCAGGTCGTGATCTCAGGGTCTGTGAGTTCAAGCCCTGCCTCGGGTTCCCTGCTAACAGCGTGGAACTTTCTTGGGATTCACTTTCTCCCTCTCTCTCTCTCTGCCTCTCCCCTATTCACTCTCTGTCTCTCTTTCAAAATAAAAAAGTAAACGTTAAAAAAAAAGGAAGAAAAAAAGATGGTGGAAACCCAAGACATGCTTGAGACTGAGGGCTGCTACTTATCAGCTCCGTGCCTCCATGAAGCCCTCTGGAACTTCCTATCTCCCTCCGTAAATCGTGGACGATGAAGCTAACTTTACGGGGGTACCGTATGATCTAGGGATTATATTCATGAAGCGTCTGCTACTCTGTAAATAACTACAGTTTAGAGAATCGATAACTGTAAATAAAAACTCATAAAGGAGAAACGGAGGTATTCAAAGTAAAGCCGGCAACAGAAAATTCTCGAGCGGCCCAAGACATAAATTTTGTACGTGAGATCCACACGTCGATGAGTGTCTTTGGAGGGGCAATGCTTGCTTTGCCTACAGGATAACTTCATCTCGACCGAGTCGACGTTAAACAAAAACCAGAAACGTGGATGACACCCAAGTATTTCTGTAATAATCCACTTGTCATCGGTTATTGCTATGCTTGTGTTGCATAGCAACTCCTGAATCTCAGTGGTCTGTAACAAACAACACTTACTTCTCTCCCCCACTACCCGGGTCTGAGTATTGGATTTGGGGCAGTTCTATGTGTCTGTCAGGTTGGGGCCAAGATGAAGAGGCAGTGGCTGTCTGGAATGAGGCCAAGTCAACGAACGCAGGTGTGGATAAGACCTCTGCTTCTATGCATGGGGCCGGAACAAATAACAGGGGCTCATCTCAGGTCCATGGGGTGGGGAGTCCACTCCGTCTACATTGAAGCTATGGCCAAATCGGGAGGGGAGGAGGAGCCCTGAACCCAGCGGTGCTGTCTACCGCCTCCTGGTAGCTCACAGAGCCATACATTTTTACCTCAACGATCATTTAGACTGTTTTGTGTTCTCGGCAGGGCCCAGCCTACTGGGAGCAATTATTCCATTATTTATCCTTGGTAATGAAACTAAGATTTTTCTGATTTTTTCCCCTACTGATAAAGAAGTAACAATGATGACAAGAGTCATAATGGACCGTTGGCCTTAGGCCCTGTGGCTTCGGTGTGGAGGTCTCCTTTACGTCTTTTCGCCGTCCTGGGAGAAAGACACCATGGGGCTCACATTTTATAGAAGGAAGTCGAAACGTTGGAAAGTTGAGTGACTTCCCCAGGGTCACACGATGCGAGGCATGTTACTAAAATCTGTTTTTCAACTTCCTCCTTTACCCTCAAGGGATGCCTCTGATTAGATAGTATTGTCTTTCCCTAAACTTGTTATTGGAGAAGAGATGGAGAGAGGTCCCCTGAGGACCCCCCTCAGGTCCCCTGAGGTCTAGACTCAGAATTCGCATCGGGTCACCTCGGCCTCGGTCTATTGGCCAAAGAAAGTCACGTGGTCTAACTTGGCCCCACCCTCTTCGTGGAGAAGGAAGAGGGAGTGACTATTTCTCGAACAATAATCTACCCCATTTCTGAGTGCTTGGGTGGTTCGGCCACTTGAGGGTCCAACTCTTGGTCTTGGCTCAGGTCATGACCTGCCTCAGGCTCTGTGCTGACAGCACAGTGGAGCCTGTTTGGGCTTCTCTCTCTCTCCCTCTCTCTCTGCCCCTCTCCCCTCCATCTCTCTCAAAGTGAATAAATAACATTAAAAAATAATCGACCCCATTTCACTATGTACTCCCGGTTGTGGGGCGGTTATGAAAATTCCAAATCAAGGTGTTTCTGGGGTCTCTGGACTTGCCCCCCTGAGCACAAGAACGAACTGCAGAGGTTCTAGAAGCTGGGATCTATGCCACGCTGTTGGAAACGTGCTTCTCACCGAGATCCGTGTGCCTCTACCCTGAGCACCTGCAAGACTATGTTTCCCCGCCCCCTTGTATGCAGATAAGATCATGTGACTTCTTCCAGCCAATGGAATGAGACCAAACATGTAACGCGCTAGCTCTGGGCCAAGGCAGCGAAACACGGAAGTGCCTTTCTCTCGGTGCTCTCTTTCTTCATCTGTTCATTGAGTGTAGGTAATACGGTGAGGGTCTCCAAGGCCCTTGGGCATGGAGGCGCTCTCGTCCGAGAGCTTCCAAGAAGGCTTCCCACCCATACATCTCAGGACCACTTTGACGAGTGCCATGGTGTTAAGTCACTGAGATTTGGGGATATTTGTCGTAGCCGTTAGGATATAGCAACTAATATAATTTGCCTTCCTGATGGCCCCTAACAGTACCAGTTGAAGATATTTCTTTTGAGTTAATTGTAGTAAACTATAGCTTCTATGAGATTTATGCATGCGAGCCTTCATTATTCTTTTTTTTTAATGTTGATTTATTTTTGAGAGAGCATAAGTGGGGGAGGAGCAGAGAGAGAGGGGGACAGAGGATCCGAAGTGGGCTCTGAGCTGACAGCAGACAGCCTGACGCGGGGCTCGAACTCCCCAACTGCGAGATCACGACCTGAGCCAAAGTCGGTTGCTCAGCTGCCTGAGCCACCCGGGTGCCTTGTGCGTGAGTGTTCACTCTTGACAAATGATCTGAAGGTCTAATTCAGCCATCCCCCAACCATTCCCAACTTTGACGATATGACTGATTTTTGCCTGGGGTGGGGAGGCTGTTCCTTTCTCCAATCTTAGCTAATGTGCTTCTGCAAAAGGTAACTCCACCCCCCTGGGTTCTAGGGGGAGGGCATATGACTCGGGCCAAGCCAGTGAGGTTGCTGAATTGCTCTAGCTCAGCGATCGGTTCGGGGATGGACACGTTCCCTAAGCAGGTCCAAGTTTAACCTCAGGATCTGAGCTGGGCAAGCTGAAACAGACTGCGGCTCTCTTTCACGTACCTTATTAAGTAAGATCATAGCCATGGGAGATACAGGCAGCCATCCAGTAATTCTAAAGAAAGCCAACCTTAGGGGGAAGCTTCCGCTACGGGTTGAAGAACAGGACAATGAAGACGACAGCTCCCTGGCATCCTCGTCAAGCAGCTAGATCAAGCCCGGTCTGAAGATGACGTAATGTTGGGTTTTCGGTCAAACAGAGGCCAACAAATAGCTCTTACGGTTTTAAGCCAGCTGGTTGAGTTTTCATTACTCCTACCCAAACTATTCTCGGTGGACTCGACATTATCACCTTCACAAGCAAATACAAAATTTCTAATCAGAGAAGGGAAACGAGTAAATGATATTAAAAGAGGCGATCTTCAGAGACTACTTCTAGTTCTAAAAGAGTTTATGAGGCCCAGCACGAATGCCTAGCACTTAGTAATCTATACATAGAAGTATCGATTTGTCTTGACAACCAAACAGTCTAATTATGAGACAGCTTTGGGCAAAAAGATGAGGAATATTCCATAAAAGAAGTACAGACCTTCCCGCACGTGGCCAGAATCCCTGCACGAGTCCCCATCATTCTTAATAGATTCTAGAATTCTCAGGGCTCATTCCCGCCCCAGGACCTTTGCACTTGCCTTTCCCTTTGTCTAGAGTGCCTTTCTCTTGGCTTCTCCTCCTTCTGCCATCTACCCGGATCTCCATCCCTCCTCAGAGAGACCTTCGCCAATCACCCATCTGCAGGGACCCCCCTCTGTGGTACTCTGCAAATCACCGCTTAATCCCTCCACTGTGCTTTCTCTCACCTCACGGTGTCTGGTTCATTTATTCACCTGCTCTCTCTGTCTCCTATTAAAACAAGAGTTCTTCAAGGGTAGAGCCCTCGTCTGTTCTGGTGTCCCCGTGCCTCTAGCACCTGGCCTGGTGCCTGATGCTGGCTGGCACCGCGTAAACAATAAAGCCTTCGATGCCGAATGGAGGCAGCAGTGTCCTTTGGAGAGAGGCAGGGACATGAAAGGGACGCACGATGCCGTCATGGTGTTGGGGGTTGGAGGTTTCCAGGGCCGAAGGCAGAGTGACCTGGAGCAGGGGCAGGCTGTTGCTTGGGGGATGCTTTTCCGGCGTGTTCACGGGGCATTTTCATAAAGGAATGATGCGGTAGGAAAGGGAGAGGGGAGGGGAGAGATGGACAGACAGACAGACGAAAGAAGAGAAGCATCTTCATCCAGAGAAAAAAAATGGAAGAAATTATTAGAAGGCCTGCCACGCGGGCCACGGCATTTCCGCCTGGTATTTCAGGGTCCGTGCCCTCTCTGCATCTTCACGACCCCCAGGGGTTTCTCCTCCCAGAGGCCATCTGGGAGAATCCATCAGGGGGAAGGAAAGAACACTCGCGGCCTCTGCTTTCCAGCAATCATCGTTTCTTCCCACCTCTTTGTCATGAAGTGGGAATCCAGGCAGCTCCCCTAATTTCGGAAGAATCAAAAATGAGTTTCCTTTAGGCGGGGGGGGGGGGGTGACTTCCGCCTCCTCCTCTCGCTGCTGCTAGCTCAGCCCCTCCTACCCCTCTAGGGTCCTGGGTGGGGGGGGGGCCCTTGCAATCGAAACACTGTTGCTAAATGTCAAGCTCAGGGGCGCCTGGGTGGCTCAGTTGGTTGGGCTGCCGACTTCGGCTCAGGTCATGATCTCATGGTCTGTGAGTTCGAGCCCCACGTCGGGCTCTGTGCTGGCGGCTCAGAGCCTGGAGCCTGCTTCGGATTCTGCGTCTGCCTCTCTCTCTCTGCCCTTCCCCTGCTCACGCTCTGTCTCTCTGTCTCTCAAAAATAAATAAAAACTTAAAAAAAATTTTTTAAATGTAAAGCTCTAAGCAGAAATGCAAAAGGACCCTGGAGGCAACTGTAGCTTTTTTTTTCTTGGTTTTCTTTCTTTTCTTTTTTCTTTTTTTAGCTGAGAACTAGAATATACGATCCCAACCTACTTCTCTTTTTCTCCCCTTTCATTTTTCTTTCTTTCCCTGGCAGGTAAGGAAAGACGGAGGTGCTTCATTGAGGGCTAGATTTTCAGAAAAGATAACGTCATATTGGGCTGTGAACTCGGAGAAGGGCTCTGGAAGCTGGCCTGTCACCTCCCTGACGGGGCGGCTGTCGGGCGACAAAGGAGCTGTCACCCTCCTTGTCTTTCACGCTCCCTGGTTGTGAACGTTTTCCTACCGTTGCCGGCGTGCCAGCCTCTGCGACCTCGGCTGCGGGCGCCGCCCCGCGGCTCTTGTCGCCTGCGGTCTTAGTGTTCCTCACCCGCCTCTTCTGGTCCGTCCTGTGGCCCTGATCCCTGCGGCCACTATTTCGGGGAGTTCTCGAGATCTGGATCCCCGATGGAAAAAGAGGCGACCCATCCGCGTCTCACTGAGGACCCGGACCCACGGCCCAGCGATAGTAACTATTTGTTCCACGAGTGACTTATTACCTTGCGGGCCGTGATTAAAGTTTAACTTTCATTGACCCGCGGCTCCCTCCAAATCGATAAAAACAAACCCTCGGGGACGAGTTTCGTGGCCCTTTCCCCGGGTCCCCCGGAGCCCGACTCCAGGGGCGTGGGTCCCACCTTCCGTGGCTCCCTAGTGCCCTCAGAATTCAGTCCGCGCTCCTCGTCCCGGCTTCGAGGCTCTGCGGGTTTTGGCTCTTTACTGAAATCTCCACGTCTTGCACCTGCCGGCTTCGAGGCCGGGGGCCGGAACCCAGGGTCCCCCTGCGGGGTGGGTCGTGGAAGCGGAACCGCGCGGCGTTAGGGGACACGCGTTCCCTTCTAGGGATCGGAACACACGCGTTGGTGGGAGAGGCTGGGGAGGCGAAGGTCCGTGGAGAGAGCTCCCGGAGCGTTAGTCACGGCGGGTGGTTGCAAGAACCGGGGCACTAAGACAGCCGGGGCTCGCGGGGAGCTGCGGCCGCTTGGCGCGTCCCGCTGCGGCAGGAACTCCGCGGGAGGGGCTGATGTGGGAGTCTGCGGGCGTCACGGGAGGCTCTGGCTGTCGCCTCCGGGGAGGCACCGCTAAGGAGATGGACTCGAGGCCACGGCTGGCCCGCAGGACCGGGGGCAGGCGGAGACGGGGCCAGCGAGAGCCAAGACGAAGCAGGAGGCCACCGGCACCTCGGCCTCCGTCTGCCCCTCACTGCTCGGGAAAGGCAGTCTGGGGGCAGGAAAAGTCCGGCCGAGTGGGATGGGGGCCGGGAAGAAGAGAGACACTGTCCGAGTACTCCAGGATTTTTTTTTTAATTTTTTTTTAAATGTTTATTTATTTTTGAGAGACAGAGAGACAGAGCATGAGCAGGGGAAGGGCAGAGAAAGAGGCAGACACAGAATCTGAAGCAGGCTCCAAGCTCCGAGCCATCAGCACAGAGCCCAATGCGGGGCTCGAACCCACAGACCGTGAGATCATGACCTGAGCCAGAGTCGGCCGCTCAACTGACTGAGCCCCCCAGGCGCCCCTGGAGTACCCCAGGATTAAGGAGAAAGAGCAGAGAGTTTCTAGGAGGTTCCTCGGCCGTTTGGCTCTGGGACGTGGGATAGAATTCCCTCCGCCGCCGCTCCACCAGGCCCCGCGGCATCCTGTTCGAGTCGGCGTGGCTCCTTTGCTTCCTGTCTCCCCTCCCTCTCTTCTTTTCTACAGACACCTCGAGTCTGGTCCGGAGCTGGCCTGGCGAAGAGCAAAGCCGGCCTAGGTGGCCCAAGCACAGGTAATGGCCGTTGTCTTAAAAGGGACATGTGTTCGGGGGTGTCTGGGTGGCTCAGGTGCCGGAGCGTCTGACCCCTGGGTTCTGCTTAGGTCAGGATCTCGAGGTTCGTGAGTTCAGGCCCCGCGTTGGGCTCCGTGCTGACCGTGCGGAGCCTGCTTGGGATTCTCTCTCTCTCCCTCTCTCTCTCTCTCTCTCTGCCCCGCTCCTGCTTGTGCTCTCTGCCTCTCTCAAAATAAATAAATAAAACTTCCAAAACAAATAAATAAAAGGGACGTGCGTTTCCAATGTTGAGAAGCCACGATCCAGCTCAACCATCTCCTTTTTTTAAAAAAAAGTTTATCTAATTTTGAGAGAGAGAATGGGGGAGGGGCAGAGAGATAGAGAGAGAGAGAGAGAGAGGGAGAGAGAGAATCCCAAGCAGGCTCTGAGTTGCCAGGACAGAGTCCGATGTGGGGCTTGAACCCACAACTGTGAGATCATGACCAGAGCCAAGATCAAGAGTCGCTTGCTTGCTGGGGGCACCTGGGGGGCTCAGTCAGTTTAAGTGGCCGACTTCGGCTCAGGTCATGACCTCGCGGTTCATGGGTTCGAGCCCTGCATCAGGCTCTGTGCTGACAGCTCAGAGCCTGGAGCCTGCTTCGGATTCTGTGTCTCCCTCTCTCTCTCTGTCTACCCCTCCTCCACTCACGCTCTGTCTCTCTCTGTCTCTCAAACATGAGTAACCATTAAAACGAAATTAAAAAAAAAAAAAAGAGCCTGATGCCGAATCGACCGAGCCACCTGGCGCCCCTCAACCACCTCCTTTCGTATTAACTTTAACCCTCGTACCTAGAGTGGGAACCGAGTGACACGAAAGTCTGAAGAGGATAAAGTAAAAAGCTGTGCCTCCCTGCTCCCCGCCTGCCCCACTTCCTCCTTGTTCCATCATCGAACAGGCGGAAGCCCAAAGGGGTTCAGTGTCTGGCCCCTCGTCACCCAGCCTTCTCCTCCTGCTTCATAAAGCAGGCTCTTCTAAGTGATCTCTCTCTTAAAAGGCCACGCTCTCCAAGCCCAATCTCCAAAGTGCAGCGTCACCCACCCGAGAGGTCCGCGAGTGTCTTCACTTAAAACAATTTGCATTGATTGCTGTGGTTGCAACTTCCACTCTGACATTAAATTGGGCAGACCGAGGGTGGTTTTCAGGCTGCTGTCGGCGGGGGGTGGGGGGGTGGGGGGGTGGTTCTCGTGGGGGTGGTTGGACTGATGGGAGCTGGCCTCTGTCTTAGGGACTCAGTTTTATAATTCACTTGAGTGAAGTCAATGAAATATGGATTTATATTTGCAGTGACCCGAACGCTTGTGGACACACGATCTGGCTCAGGAGCTTTCAAAGTCGTCGATCCTGGCCCACCGTAAGAAGTATGTTTTACGGGGGCACCTGGGGGGCTCAGTAGGTTAAGCGTCCGACTTCGGCTCAGGTCACGATCTCGAGGTCTGTGAGTTCAAGCCCCGCGTCGGGCTCTGTGCTGACGGCTCGGAGCCTGGAGCCTGCTTGGGATTCTGTGTCTCCCTCTCTCTTTGCACCTCCCCTGCTCACTCTCTGTCTCTCAAAAATAAATAAATATTTTTTTAAAAAAAAGAAGGGTTGGGAATCGGAGCGGAGCGTCGACACTAAATGCTTTGTTTTTATTGACTTAGATCAAGTAAATTACAATTAGATCAAGATATAAAACATTGGCGGCCCCCCCACCCCCCCCGGAAGGCTCCCTCCTGCCCTCCCGGTCCATCCCCACCGAAGATAACCACTCTTCTGACCGATAGCGCCAATTAGTTTTGCCTGGTTTTCGACGGCACAGAAATGGCTTCGTAACACATGCGATCGTGTGTCTGACTCCTTTAACTCAGAATCGCGTCGGATTTATGCATGTTGCCACGCGCGCCCCTGGCCTGTGCTTTTTCATCGCTGCGTAGTACTTCCGTCGGAGGGCCATGCTTCGATGACTCCATTCCACAGCTGACGGATGTCCAGACCGTTTCTGTTTTGGCTGCGAATACAGCCGCCGTGAACATCGGAGTGCAGATTTTGCAGGGGGGCGGGCAGGGGGGCACACCTGAGGACTCCTTTCTGTAGGAAACAGACGTACCTTGGAGTAAAATTCCCGGGTCGTACGGTAGACGTATATTTAGCTTCAGTGGCTTCTGCCAATTTTCCAGAACGGTCAAGCCAACTTACGCCTGCACCCGTCGTGTACGAGAACTCCATCTGCTCTGTGTCCTTGTCAACATGCGGGTTTTGTTTGTACTGTTTCATTTTAGCCGTTCTAACCTAAAACACTGGTGTCCACGCCATGATGTGTGGTCCCGGTTATCCGGACTCTTCGTGACCAGCCGGTTCCTGGCCCCGCTTTCTGAAGAAAGAAGCAGAAGCCTCGGGAGGGCAGGGCATGGGCCTCGGGTCCCCCCCCCGCCCCCGCCCCGCAACCAGAGCGAATTAAAGCTGGTGAGGTAATGAAAGTGAATGAAAGTCAGGGTGCAGGGAACGCCCTGGTTCCCAGGCCATACGCCGAGCCACGAGCAGTCCTGGTGCCGTCGCCTACCAAGCCGGCGTTTAGGGGTGCCATCCCGGGCACCTCACCCCCACGGGGAATTGTGTTAGTCCGTGAAGCATCACCTCTGAGGCTGGGCGGGTACCCTCGCTCTGTTCCTGACTCCCCGGTGTCCTGTACTGCTAGGACTAGCTCCTTTCCATGACTCAGAGTATAAGTTTTAGCCAAACAATACACTTGTTTTCCCCCTAACAAACAGCAAGCGACCAAGGGTTTCATTCTCTGGAGGAGAGGAAGGATTTCTGAGGCCGCGGTGGCCAGTCTCTAGGGTGCCCCCGCCCCCACCATGATCCCCTCTCTTAGTGTCCACACCCTTTGTGCCGTCTCCTCCCCTGGGGTGGGGTCCGGACCTGTGGCTGGCTTTTAGCTAACACACCAGCGAGGGAACGAGTGTATAAGATGATCACGCCCGTCTTGCGATGCATCATTGAGGTGAGTGGCCACGTTCGGGAGGTCTAAGTCACAAGGAGCTGGCTGTCACCTCCAGAAGCTAAGGGCAACCTCTGGCCAACAGTCAGTAAAAACCTGAGGCCCTAAATCCAATAAGCCACAAGGCACTACATACAGGTCGGCGGGACCCATGTAAACTTGGAAGCAGATCCTTTTCCGGTCAAGACCCGGAGGAGCGGGTAGCCCCAGCAGACCCCTGATCGCAGCTGTCTGAGTGCCTGACCCAGAACCCTGCTCGTCCCTCCCCAGACCCCTGAGGCACTGGGGGCTTTGAGATGCTAAGTGTGCGTCACCCTCTGCAGCAAAGCATGTGGTCCCCGACCCACCCAGCCATCACTAACACAAAAGCCTCCTCTCTGCAGGGAGTCGGCAGATGCAATGGAACCGTCCAGATCGGCCAGCAGACCTTGCCCAGCTTCAATGCTGGTCAGAAACCACCGCGGCACTTCCAGAAGGGAGTTTTGCTTGAGTCCTCCACCTCGCGACCAGCGGGCGAAGGCTCTGGAGCCAAGTGTCCCCACCATGTCTGGACCGCGATCCCACGGTCTGGGGAAATCACTGTCTCCCACGCATGTCTGTTGGGTTCCAAGCGACTGGAGCGAAGTCTCCCGAGGGGGCCGTTGGCTGCGGTAACGTTCCTTGAGCAAGGGTTCCGAGTTTCCTGAGATGAGCTGGGTGTCCGTGCGGCTGGCAGCTGGAGGGATGGAGAAGCAGAGACCGGTGAGCCCAGGGGAGAGGTCAGACGCTGTCCCTTGCAGCACCAGGATCCTGCCCGTGACTCTGAACCTCCACCCCGCCCAGCAGACTAGCGCCAGGGAGTGACATTTGCATGGGGCGTCTATTTGCAGAGCACACGCTGGTCCCTGGCACTTGCTAGGAGGAGGCGAAACAGACGTTTCTTTTCAAGGCCTCAGCGGTGGGAAGGCTCTGCCCCGGGGCTGTTCATCCTTCTTGTTTGTTTAGAAAAATGAAGGCCTCAGTGGACAGCACCATCGTTGGCTGGCTTCCTCTCAGTCCTATAGAAAGCGGTTTATAAGGAAAGTCCTCCGGAAAAATTCGGCCTCGCCCCTTTCCCTCTCCCCGGCCCCTGCCCAGCCCACGTCTTTTTCTGGACTCAATGTTAACGGCGGGGAAGGTCACGGTCCGGAGCGCCGCCACGGCTCCCGCTCACGGGGCCTACCGGACCACGCCGCGCCCCTGCTTGGTGCCGTCCGTGGCTCCCCATCCCTCTCAAGACACAGACCCACTGTGAGTTCGAGCCCTGCGTCGGGCTCTGTGCTGACACCTCGGAGCCTGGAGCCTGCTTCGGATTCTGTGTCTCCCTTTCTCTCTGCCCCTCCCCCACTCAGGCTCTGTCTCTGTCTCAAAAATAAATAAACATTAAAAAAAAAAAAAAGACACAGACCTGGCTCTTCGGGGTGGGCTCCGCGGCCCTGCAGGGTGTGACTTCCGCCCCGTCTCACGCGTCACCTCGCCCCTCGTCCCCTTGCTCTCCACGAACACTCCTCCTACTCAGGGCTTTTGCCGGAGCTCCACCTGCCACCCGGAAGTCCCTTCCCCTCCTCTTTCCGCCCCGTTTCATTCTCGGCTTGAATGTCACCTCCTCGGAGAGGGCCTCCGGGATCCACGCCGACCTGGGAGGTCCCCGGTCACAGGCCCCCAGCCCACAGCACGATCTGAATTCAATAGTCGGTTACCTGCTAATGAAGTATACTTGCTAGAACGTTAGCCTGGGAGGGGAGAGAGTGTCCGCCTGGCCCCTGCTGTCATCCCTTGCACACGGTAGGGCCCAACGAATTCTTGCTAAATAAAGCGCTGACACAGTAGAGGAATAAATGAATGAATGGGGAGCGATATCACGTTTTAGATTTGAGACCTTCCTCGGCCCCTTGGAGAGACTCACCTTTCAAAAATGATCACTTCAGGGGCGCCTGGGTGGCCCAGCCGGTTAAACGTCTGACTTCAGCTCAGGTCAGGATCTCACGGTCATGGGTTCGAGCCCCGTGTCGGGCTCTGTGCTGACGGCTCAGAGCCTGGAGCCTGCTTCAGATTCTGTGTCTCCCTCGCTCTCTGCCCCTCCCCCGCTTGTGCTCTTGTCTCTCTCTGTCTCTCAAAATATAATAAACATTTTTAAAAAATGATCACTTTAGCTTCGGGGTTCATGGTGGCTGCAGTGCGATTCCCTCCAGGGGATGGATGTTTGCCTCTGGAGGGGCCGGGTTTGGGGACGGGGACCGACTCGGGGAAGGTCGGGAGGCTGGCAGGGCGGGGTGTGACTTTGGCTGGGCACGGTGATGGGAAGGCAAGCTTCAGGGCCGGAGTGCTTCCAGTCCCGCCTCAGCCTGCGATGCTTCAGAACCGGCCTGGAGGAGGTGGTCTCGAGTGTGGCCAGAATTCCAGGACTTTCTGTGGCCTGCCAAATTCCATGCCCGGCTCTTCCCGGAAACCATTACGCACCGCGGGGGCCCCGGGAGAGTGCGTGGGTGTCGGCAAGTCCCGGCCCAGAGGCCATCGGGCCTGACCAGTGGGGACTTCCCTCCTTCGAGTCCTGTGGAGCCCAACCGTGTGCCTTATGATCTCATTTAATCCCTATGATCATCTTTGCAATACATATTTTTAAAGTTTACTTATTTTGGGGGGGAGGAGGAGGAGTGAACGAGCTGGGGAGGGGCAGAGAGAGAAGGGGACAGAGGATCCGAAGCGGGCTCTGTGCAGACGGCAGAGAGCCCGATGCGGGCTCCAACTCGCCAACCGCGAGATCACGCCCCGCGCTAAAGTTGGGCGCCTAAGCGACTGGGCCAGCCAGGCGCCCCTAATCTTTGCGATATTAACTGCCCTTGGTTACAGAGGAGACGGGGGAGGTTCAGAGAGGTGAAGCCACTTTGGCTACGATCATACAGGTGATGACACAAATGAGACTCAGATGGAGGCTCACATCTGATCCATTATCTTTCCCCTCAAGCGCGCCACCACCCCGAAAAGGCTCTAGGCCAATGAGATGAGCCGAGTGGTTCTTGGGCCCGCCCCAAACACGTCGACATACACGCACAATCGCACACGGGCACACAGACGATCCTGGCAGGTGAAAGGCAAAGCCTTCTGATGTACAGTCAAGGATGTGGTTTACAACTCGGACATGTCTTGGGGCACCCACGTGGCTCCATTGGTTAAGCGTCGGACTCTTGATTTTGGCTCAGGTCACGATCTCACGGTTCGTGGGTCTGAGCCGTGCGTCGGGCTCTGCGCTGACAGCGTGGAGCCTGCTTAGGATCCTCTCTCTCTGCCCCTCCCCTGCTCTCTCTCTCTCTCAAAATAAATAAAATAAACATTGAAAACACACCCAAATGTATTCAGACATTTCTGCGAAAGTCGACCAACAAATTCACACTATGGTGTAAATGGCTGATAGGAGATATTGTTCGTGAGAGCAGTTCTTGATGAAGGAAGAGGGCATGCAGAAGAGACAGTAGTGCCCGAAGGGCTAAGGGACAAGAAGAGAGAGAGAGGGGAAGGAAGAGGAGAAAGGGACTTAGGAAATGAAGGGAGCCTCAGAAGAGAATTCTCGACGGCTTTGCGTCACCGCTTCGGGGCGGCTTTTGAGCAGAAACTCGGATGGCGAAAGGCCCAGGAAAGATCTAGAAAAAGAGCGTTCCGGGCAAAGAAACCAGGAGGAAAAAAGCCCCCGGAGTTAGAATCGGGTTGGCCAGTGCGACCCAGGCTTGGCGAGCGGGTTTGTGGTGGTGGACACGGAGTTAGAAACAGCACCTTCCTGGGACTTTACGGCTCGGCGCACAACCGAACACGCACCGCGTTCGCTTGTCTGACCCGGCGGCGCCCAGGACTGGGAGCGCAGACAGGAAGTCGGGGAGCGAGCTCCTTCAAACCGCCTGGGATCAGCTCCTAGCAATTTACTTGTTGCATTTGCTTTGCAAGCGACCTGACATTTTTCTCATGTTTAAAATGAGGCCAAGGGGCGCCTGGGCGGCTCAGTCGGTTAGGCCCCCACCTTCGGCTCAGGTCCTGATCTCACAGCTAGTGAGTTCGAGCCCCGCGTCAGGCTCTGTGCTGACGGCTCAGAGCCTGGAGGCTGCCACCGATTCGGTGTCTCCTTCTTTCTCTCCACCCCTCCCCTGCTCATGCTCTGTCTCAAAAATATACAAACATTACAAAAAATAATTTTTTTTTTTTTTTAAATGAGGCCAAGCCTCTGCATCCTGGCGTTTGGGGAAGATAGGACGAAACAGTCACGCAAACTATTTCATGAGATAGTTGGTACACTTAATAAGGGTTACCTGCTACTAGGGTTTCTAGTCCATACAGCCGACGTGCCTTACTTGGAGGAGCATTTCAGTGAGGGTCTCTGCCTCCTAAGACTGGTTCTGTGCCTTAGCAGGTGAGTGATTCCTTTTTAGCGCCTGCCCCCCGGGGGGTGCTCGGCAAACTGTTTGTTGAATGAATGCTAGCATGAGCCAGTGTGGCACAAAGCAGACGGAAATAGAAGGCGAAGCATCAAAAAGTGCGGGCAGAGGCGTTTAAGATGGTTTGCTAAGCAATGGGGAGTTATTGAAGGCTCCGGAGCAGGGGCAGGGAAGTGGCGGATGGACCGAAGGAAGGCTGGGGTGGACGCAAGGTGAACGGCTGGCAAGCCGGGGGGTGTCCTCTGGAAGAGGAATAAGACGGATTCGTTCTGGAGGTTTCGGGGAGGAGGGAAGGAGGGCTTTCGTTCCGTGTTTACCGCGGCTGCGGAGGACTGCGAGTCGCCCTGGAGGACTCCCCTCTGTCTCGGTGCTTGTCTGCTCCCGCTGACCTCTCTGACACGTCTCTCCCGTGCCTCCTCCTCTCTCCAGGGGCTGCCCCTTTGGCCTCAGCTGATCTGACCTTTCCCTAATCTGGGTTTCTCCCACGTGTGTGTGACCTTCTCACCCTGGAACCACGGGAATCCCCGGGCGGTGCAGATTCCCCCTTTTGGGAGGCTGGGGGTGGGGCTGGTGAGCAATGCAGAGTCTCAGGCCCCCCTCTGGCTTTCCGAGTCTGAATCCGCACGTTGGCCGTGTTGGCACCCAGGTGCCTGGGAGTGCTCGAGACCAGCACGCGTGATCCCCTCTCTGGGGGCTCCTGAGGGGGTCCTCTTAGATCGGGGGTGATGCCGGGGCTGGCCCCTGTGACCGTGATTCTGTTTCTGAGTCTACACCCGCTGGGAGTCTACACCCTTGGGCTCCGACACCAGGAGACCAGTTGGGAAGCTCTTCCCTCCAGCAGGGAGGGAAGACTCAGAACTGGCGGGGTGAGAAAGAGATGCTAGCTGGGGGGGGGTACGGGGGGGAGAGATTCCCTGGCCCCCCGCAGTCGCTGGCCCACGTGGTGTGCCCCAAATGGTTCCTATTTGACAGGTGCGACGGGCAAGGGGTCTAGAGGCTTTTTCTTAGCAGGCTGGGGTCTGTGGTGGCCTGTCTCGGGTTGGTCTTGATACATATCCCCGCTGGGTGGCAGGTGCCCTTTAAGGCAGAGCCGTGCAGGGAAGGCCACCGGGTTAAGGGCCAGAAGTCATGTGGCAATGCGGCCAAGTTCAGGCCTTGTGACCTTCACAGCCAGAGGTCCCCTTGTCACCGCCTGAGAGGGAGCCAAGATGGGCTTTCCGGTCCCAAAGCCAAGGGCCGCCCCGGGTGTCCGAGGATTCCAAGCGGCCGCTTTCCGAGTGTCATTGCTGGCTCCGTGCGCCCGCCCCTGCTCGGCTCTCATCCTCGTGGCCTTTCGGCTGTTCCTTTGTCACTGGGGTTGGGCCCGGGCCAGCCCCGGCTCCCCCTATGCCCTGCCAGCCACCATCGAGGCGCCCACGAACACAAGCCATGCGGTTGTACGGGTCACTGGAAAGCCAGACAGGGCCGCGCAGAACGACCAACCTCGAACATCACAGAAGACAGAGGAATAGACTTCCTATTCCTGAATGTTCCCCGGACTGCCCCCCCCATCTCCCACCCCTCCCCCCACAGGGACTTGCACTGGAAAGCCTGGCCTCAGGCCATTTCATCCCTTTCTCTGCCTTACTCCCTCCTTCTGCAAATCTCCCCTTCAGGCAGAGGGACTTCCCTCTCTCCACGCCCAGGCCTAAAGCCTCCATGTTTGAGGGGAGCTCAAGGGCGTCCGGGCTCTTAGCTGCCCCACAGCCCTTCTGGGCCATCAGCGGCAGAAGGGCCCGGCGGGGACCCGGCAGTTAGGGCTCCTTCTTCCCGGGACGCACCTGCTTCAGCACAGCGCTTGCGGTTTTAAATAGCATTTTTCTCTCCCTTTAGATGACCCCTAGCAGAAGGCTCTCGGAGGCCAACAATCCGCAATCTTTCATGTTCTCCATCCGTTCATTCATTCCCCGGCCCATTCATTCAACGAGCGAGTGTTGGAGCCATTCAGATGCTGGAGGCACCAACGGCCGTGGCGCTGGCTTCTAGAAGCCTGCGGAGGGGGTGCCCCTTTCATCGGTGGGTGGCGACGGCAGGAAGGATTGACGCCCTGCGAATTTCTGCTCCAGTAAAACTGAACCCTGCAAGGTGTTATGTTATAGAGGGGCGTCCGTATCCTGCGCCGTGCCAAGGGACTCGCTGTGGGGTCCCATAAATCCGGAGAACTTTAGAATTCGATGGGACCTCGGGCACTCGCTCGTTCCATCCCGTGACTAGGCAGGGGTGGGCGGTGAGATTTAAACGGCGTGAGAGGCTTGCTCCCAGTTATTCGGCAATGCCAGGGTCAGGGGGTCACAGTCAGCCTGGCTTCTTGCGCCCGGGGCTGGGCCCTTCCCATCACGCCTTGCATCGTATCGAGAAACTCCCAACAGTGATGAGGATAATACCAGTAAGAAGATTTTTCTAGTGCTTTCTATGGGTCGGACGGTGTCCTAAGTGCTTTCCGTGCGCTACGAGATTGTTCTCCTAGCAACGCCATTAACACCGCGAGAGAGTGCCGAGGCACAGAGAGATTAAGCCACTCGTCTAAGGTCACACAGCTCAGAAGTCCTGGCGCGGGGGCTCCCACCCAGCCTATCTGGCTCCTGACCCCACATGTTGACCCACCACACTCATGGCTTCTCTTTAGAGAGGGGCTCCCTGACCCAGAGCCCTAGTAGAGAAATGAGTTTCCACCTACCTATTTATTTATTTTTAACGTGTATTTATTTTTGAAAGAGAAAGAGAGACAGCAGGGGAGGCGCAGAAAGAGGGAGACACAGAATCCGAAGCAGGCTCCAGGCTCTGAGCTGTCAGCACAGAGCCTGATACGGGGCTTGAACCCACGAACTGTGAGATCAAGACCTGAACCGAAGTCGGACGCTTCACCGACTGAGCCACCCAGTCGCCCTGCCACCTACGTGTTCAAAGGAAGGTACGTCTGTAGTGAACCTAATTTCAGTGCCAGCAAACCAAAGCCTGATATCAGATCTTAAGTTGGCAAACCTTTGCTGCTAAAATAAAAGCAGGTCATATGACTCACGTGATAGGAAGTGGGGCTGCGATCAAGGTTACTGGTGAAAGGGAGTCACCGCCCTGTGCGGCTAGAAATCCCTGCAGACTTTACAGAGGGAGAAGTTCGGAAAGAAACCCAATTCTAATGCCGACTGTGTGTCCTGCCTTTTGGGGCGGCAACGTTTCTTCGCTGTTGCAAAAAACAACCGTGTCACTTCCAAAACACACGCTTCCAGAGCAATCACGACACGCCTAGCAGTGACTGAGTTAAATATTGTGATATTAATAAATTAAGGTCGGGCGTGTTCCGCCGGTCTCCGACATCAGCCCGTTTGGGTCTTAGAATTGACTTCTCTCCTGCGGGCTTGATTCATTTCCGGGAACAGCCCTCCCTTCACTGCCCGCCCCCCCTGCCGTTTAAAGTCCGGGGATCCTCCCTGTGAGTAGGTAGCCCCAGCTAAGCCCAGAAGCTAAAACCGAAAAGACCAGTTAGCTCTCTACTCAGCTTTTTCCTTCGAAGCGGCTATCGAAATTAACCCTGGGGAGTATGAACTTTAATGTACCCCCTCAGCTACAGCTTCCCCGCATCCTGGAAACTCAGAGAAAAGAGAAAAGAGAAAAGAGAAATGATGAGCCTCGTGGGAACTTGGGAGTTTCATCTATTATCCCAGGCAGCAGGAGCCCAAAGCTATTTCAGCCATCAGGGGAAGGGGAGGGCGGGGCCGTAATCATTTGCAAGAGGCGCGGTTGGCCTCCTGCGAACGGACTGCCATTTGTGGTCTCTGCTCATGGTCACTGAGCGACAGGATCTAGCAGGTGGCTTAGGACAATGAATACCAACGACAGATACCCCCGGGGGCTCCAGTCCGGCTGGAGCGGCCTCAGTGAGGGGACCCGATTTCGGGCTCCCTGTTCTTTCTTCGAGAAGAGTCATGGCTTATGTTCATGGAGGCTCATCATGTATGCCGATTTGGGCTCCTGAAAAAGCCCCAGGGGCGTGTCATTTTTGGTCAAGGGTCTTCCTGCTTCAAGCAGTGACTGGATAGCCGGTTTCGGTATCTCCTCTCGCCTGCCGGGGTAAGATGATGGAAAACAAACAGAGAGAGTGCGGTGACCTTTGCTGGGGACCCACGGGATGCGTGTCGGGCAAGGCGGCATTTTTGCCTGTATCGTCTCCTTTGTCTTCTCAACAACCGTGGGGGCTGCGGCTTTGAGGAGACCCACAAAGGACAGAGAGGTAAAGTGTTGCCTCCAAGATCACCCGGCCAGCCAGAGCCTAGCAGGGATGTGAATTCCAGCGTGTCTCTTGTTCCAAGTTTATCACGCCACGCTGCACATGCACACGACACGCACGCAACACGCACGCGCACGGACAAACCAACCCCCTCCCTCCCCCAAACGAAACAAGCACAACCACCACCCCCAATTTTTTTTTAATGCTTATTTATTTTTGAGACAGAGCGTGAGCGGGGGAGGGGGCAGAGAGAGAGGGAGACACAGAACCCGAAGCAGGCTCTAGGCTCTGAGACATCAGCACAGAGCCCGACGCAGGGCTCGAACTCACAAATTGTGAGATCATGACCCGAGCCGAAGTCAGCCGCTTAACCGACTGAGACCCCCCAGCGCCTCCCAAATTCTTAACTGAAGTCAGAGGCAAGGTTAAAAATCTCAGCCCTCGCAAGATCATGAAAAAGGAGGCTAGGAGCCTGTATTTCAGGACCTGACCATGGGAAAGTTCGAATGATCAAAAGACAGACTGAAAGAAACCGTGTGGATGAAGTCACGACGACGTGTTAACGCTCTTTTGGGGAACTCACCCCCTCCCTCCTGGGGTGACCTTTGACAAGACATTCTGTGTTTCCATTTTTAGGCAAAAGAGAAAAAAAAGAGGGTAGAAGATGAGGGTTTGCTCTTTGGTTCCCACAAACCTTAGCCTCCTTAGTGTCTCTTGCCCGTGCTGGCTCTCGGCTGCCTGCCCAAGCTCCTCTGACTCGGGTTCCGACTCCTCCCGCCCTTCTCACCCTTTTCGGGACAACTTTACCAATATCGTGCCTTAGATCTTGAGAAATATCTGGTCCAACTGGCCAACTGGGATGGCAGGCATAACTGGGAAACAGACGGGGGCGGAGGGAAAGTGGTGAGAGAGGGAGGGAGAGCACGAAAGAGGGCGGCAGTTCTCGAGATGACAGAGCAGAGGCCGCTCCTGCTGTGACGTGACATTTAATGCCTCACACTTGAGCCGAGCCATTGCTGGTGAACCCTGGCCACCCAGGATGCTTACTTGTACTGAGTTGAGGCTCCCGGGGCCATATGACCAATGGGCATGAATTCAGGGGGGTTTGAAGAAATTAATCCCCAGGGGCGCCTGGGGGGCTGGGCACGGACTCTTGATTTCTCACAGTTCTTGGGTTCGAGCCCTCCATCGGGCTCTGCACTGACAGCATGGAGCCTGCTTGGGATTCTCTCTCTCTGTCCCTCGCTCCTGCTTGCTCTCAAAATACATAAACTTAAATAATTCCCAGCTCGGGTCATCTTCGGACTTCCTGGGCGTCCCTTAGCGTCACTCCGGCCAGAATACCACATGGGTTCTAAACGGGACTTGTGTGTCCCGCTGGGGAAAACTAAGAAGCGAATGAAAACCTCAGGCTGGGGCGGGTGGTGGTGAGCGGACGCTGAGACCAAGACCGAGACTGAGGATCAGGAAGCTGGAAATTCCCTCCTGCCTCGCTGTTTGGGTTCTGGCTTTTCCACTTCCCTAAATCAGCCCCGCGGGGGGCCCCTGCGCACAGTGGGGTGCTCCCTAATTGTTTCTTTCACTGAGGGTAAAACCACAAGCCCCGGACTTGTAGTCATCATAACGGGGGATCATGATAACGTCCACACTCCAACCTCTCACCTGAGTGCAAGGGCGCGGTGAGCACCTTGACCCGAGGGCGCGCTCCTCCATCAGGGGGCTCCCTAAGGGCAGTGCCCGTGGGAGCTCTCACCCCACTTCGCCCGGTTTAGCAGGAGCCGAGCAACTTTCTCCAGCTTTTCGGTTTTTCCTGGCTGAGTTGACAAGCGAGGCTGTTTGGGGGCAGGGGAGAGGCTGGGGGAGGGGGTGGGGGGCGGCCGGCTGGTTGCCATTGGAGGGTGGCCCGGAACCACGGCTCGGGCAGCCCCCGCGGGGACAGGTGGGCCACGCGCTTTTCCGGGGCCACCCCAGGCCTCCCGCAGGAGTGCTGACTGGCACCGTCCGGTTCGAGAGCGAGCGTGTCCGCGGCGGGGAGAGCCCCTCACTGCCTCCTCCTGGGGGGGGGGGTGGGCGTCGGGTCCCAGCCACCCCGCGGCTGGCAGGGGTCCGGAGGAGAGGGGGCGGGAGCGCGCCTGGAGCTGGAGGCGGGAAGTGGGGAGGAGGAGGAGAGAAGAGGAGGGAGGAGGAGGAGGAGGGAGAGGGGGAGGAGGAGGAGAGGAAGTCCCCCGCGGCCACCCCGAAGGGAGGGCGGGACGGTGCCCGCGGGCACTCGGTCGGGAGGCGAGGGCCGGGCGGGCAGGGCAGCTACACCCGCAGGCCTAGGGGCTCCGAGCGCCGGGCGCGCGCTCCCCGCCGACCCCCGGCGCGAGGGGCGGGGGCGGGGGCGGCGGCGCGTGCGCGGGGCGGGGGCGGGGGGGGCGCGCGCGCGGGGGGCGGGGCGGGGCGGCGCGCGGCGACCCCGGCGGGCGCCGGGCTGCGGCGCGCGGGGGGCGCGCGCGGGCGGGCGCGCGCGCGAGGGGGGGGGGGCCGCCCCGGGGCGGCCCCCCCACGTCGGGGCGCGGCGGGCGGCGGCGGCAGGAGCGCGTCCCGTCCGGGTCCCGAGGAGTCGCCGCTGCCGCTGCCGCCGCCGCCGCCGCCGCTCGCCAACATGGCGGACCTGGAGGCCGTGCTGGCCGATGTCAGCTACCTGATGGCGATGGAGAAGAGCAAGGCGACCCCGGCCGCCCGCGCCAGCAAGAAGATCGTGCTGCCCGAGCCCAGGTACCGGCCGCCCGGGGCCGCGCCGCCCCCCGCGCCGCCGCTCTCGGCGGCCGCCAGCGACCCCCTGCGTCCGGGAGGGTCGGGCGCTCGGCCGCCGCTCTTCTCCTCCCCCCCCGCCCACCCTCAGCCTCACCGTTCCCGTCTCTGAAATGGGCATCGGAGGGTTCCTGGGGTGGGGGGACGCCGAGAGGGAGCGCCCCAGAGTGCCCAGCGGGGCGCCCCGCGGCAGGAGCGCCCCAGCAAACGGGGCCGCCGGGAGGTGGTTGTGACTTGGCTCGGTCCCTGTCGCCCCCTCCTGTTCCACCCCTGTGGTCATGAGTGCTCCTCTGCCAGGGCTCCCCCCTGCCCCAGGCCTGCCCTTCCAGCCCCATCCGTCTCCCTTCTGCCCCATCTCTGTCACCCCTCCTGCCCCATCCTCATGGGCCCCTTCTGCCCCGAGCCTGTGGCTCCCCCGTGCTGCATCCTGGTGGTTCCTCTTCTGGTCCCTGCTGCCCCTGTTGCCAACTGCGCCCTGTCCTCAGCCCCCTGTGGGCTCCTTAGCTGGGGAGTGCAGTCTTCTTGCCTTTGTCTCAGGTACTTAAAGTGCAGTTTTCAGTGCCTTCTCCCCTTGAGGTCCAGCCTATTCCACTTCCTATCATCCTGTCTTTTCCTCTTTTGTGCCCCCCCGGGCAGTGACAGTGGCTTGTGACCCACACAGCTTTCTTTCTGGTGCCAAGCGTGTGGCCCAAGCAGCTTTCCTCAACTCGCGGCCGCCGGTGGCACTTTTATTAAAAGGTTGAAATGGGATTGACTTTCAAGGCACATGGAAAGGTCGATTCCAGACGGGAATTTGTTGTTTAAATAAATCACCCCAGAGGGGCCCAATTGAATTCGGGAGGAGTTTTAGCGAGGGCCATCCCAAGTTGTAATTTCATCTCGAAAATTTTTATTATTATTGTGGCTGGAACCAGTTAGAGACTTTACTGGTTTGTGTCCTTACCACTCCCCCAGAAAAGATCATTCATCAGATTAATAGAGTTTCAAATAGTGTATCAAAAGATCAGGGTTGTATTTTTCCCCCCCTGTTAGCTTCTTTTCTAATTAACACCGTCATGAGTTGTATAGTGAACGTGCTAGGTAGCTCTTGGTAGAAGTGATGATAACGAGAGGCGTCTTCGTTGTGGCGAATCTGAAACCACGCAGTTGGGTAAAATATTCGATCTCAACCAAAGCTAGTCTCTATTTGCCATAATCAGTGTTTCAAACATCACACACCCAGGCTTGCTTCAGTTGGTACCTGGACAGAAGAAAACAATCTTTCTTTGCATGCCAAGTGGTCAAGTGATTGCCAGGTAATTGTTCCAAGTCTGTTCAGGAGCCTGAGCCCTGTGACGGAGAAAATTAGCAGTCTCTCTGCGCTACTCGCTGTGAAAAGACAGACTGTGGAAAAGAATACGTGCTGGGTATTTTTGGCTGGCTTGCCCTGCTCGTTAGCCCATGCAGCCCCTTGGTTTTGCAGGGCGTGCTCTTAGGCAAGGGATGCCAAGCGGGGAAAAGCAGGGGAGAGCCTAGACCTTTTGGAGTCTTGTGAAATTAACACTCCTCCTCCGGAGTCTAACGCGGCCGAAGCTCATTGAGTATCGGTGCTGTTTAAAATTTTTGGCCAAATGGGAAGCTAAGTAAAACAAGAACCCCTAAATCAAGCCTGGATTTCATTTTTTTTTAAACTGCATTTTAAAAAAAAATTTTTTTTTTAGCGTTTTTATTTTATTTTTTGAGAGACATAGAGACAGAGTGTGAGCAAGGGAAAGGCAGAGAGAAAGGGGGACACAGAATCCGAAGCAGGCTCCAGGCTCTGAGCCATCAGCACAGAGCCTGACGCGGGGCTCGAACCCACAGACCACGAGATCACGACCTGAGCCGAAGTCGGCCGCCCAACCGACTGAGCCACCCAGGCGCCCCAAAACTGCATTTTTATACATATGGTCTACAATGCTTACTTCCTTTTTTTTTTTTTTGCCTTTTCTACTTTTCCTAAGGGGCAGGGAGTCCTAAATCTCTAGAGTCTCTATGCATAAAGTCAGCAAATCTTAGCTCCTGGGTAGTTTTGGGGGGGTGGTGGGGCAAACTATAATATTAAAATTAGGAACTTCTGTTCTTTTGTGTGTGTGTGCGCGGTGTTTTGAACTTAACGTGACTTCTGCTTTTTTCGTGTCCCTCTCGAGAACATACATGTGTATGGTATTCACTTCCTTGCATGAGTGCCTTTGTTTTTCGGTGGTATTCTTTGGTAACGCTGTCTTGTAAGGCAGAACTGGGAGGTGGTGAGCCTGTTTCTCATGACATTTTAGAATTGAGAAATATCAACGGGAGAGTCATTTTAGGAAGCCGCGCTTAGTAATTATTACTCTGTGGCTATTTTTAACAAATAGACTCCTAAATTAGGCTATCACAACCTCCTCCAAGGATCCTGATGTGTTTTGTATTTCTCTCCAGCGGCTTGGACTCTAGCTTTGTAACGTGACCATTCGCATGGTAACCGCCACTCCCTTGCTGCCGTGCTAGGGTTCTGTGGCACCGAGATCATCAGGTAAAACATCTTTGCAGGTTTTTATCTGCCGCCGGATGGCAGGTGGTGGTAGCTACCCGCTGGACTTCGGGGGGTAGGGGTGGGAGGCTGGGGGATTTCTCCGTGTGGTAAGGAAGTTAATTTTCATTTCAGAATGCCTCAGCATGATAGTTCTTTTCTGTTGGTAGAGGATGGCGGTCAAGGGTTTTCTGAGACAAGTTTCTAGTTCAGCCTCGTTTTGGAGTGAGCGACGTGATCACCAGCCTTCGGGGTTCTTGCAAAAGATGTTTAGCGCGGTCTCCGTAGTATCTCCGTGAGGAGCATCACCGTTGCCTTTCACCCACCAGCAGTGGCTTATTCTTTCCAGCCGGTCATCTGAAATCATTGGAGTGTGCTGCCTACTTCCTCGTTTCCGTTGCTTTGCGTCTTCCGCAGTTTCAACCAGAAGGGCAACCAACCGGACCCCATGGGCTCTGGCTCCTTTAAGTGAAAGGCTGGGTCTGCGGCCCCCTGCCTATTACAGGAGAGTCTCAGGAAAAGGACCGTCCTCCCCCCCTCCCCCCCCAACTGCAGGGGAGATTTTGCTTCTCCCAGATAGCCAGAGGCAACCGTTTTGTTATGTTGACACATTATTTAATTAATGAACCAATGAGTGTAAATACCGGGGCAGCTGACTGTTCTGATTACAAGGCTGCTACGGTTTGCTGAAACGTTTGTTGAGTTATTGTAGCTGATAACGGGGTCTGCTGGGAAGAGGGAACTGTGACCCAGGGGCCCGCCGTGCCTGCTGGTGGCCTTCCGCCCTGTTAGAGAAGGAGGGCCTTTCTTTGATAGAGTCCGATTCATAAGCGGAGACTTCAGGGGGTCAGCCTCTTAAACCCCAAGGTCATCAAGGCAACTTTTCTTGAGGCTCATTACTCTTTGTAACCTTTCCCAAGCAGGATGAAGTTCAGCTGACTTGGTAGGGTAGCGTGAACTTGACCCTCTCCCGGCCTCCTGTGTCCGTTTAGGGGACATCGACAATACCGGATCATTAATCGCAAAGCTTGTCCTTTTACTTACTATTATTTATTTATTATTGAAAATTTTAAGTGTTTATTTTTGAGAGAGACAGAGAGAGAGAGAGAGAGAGAGAGAGAGAGAGAGAGAAAGGGGGGGAGGGGCAGAGAGAGAGGGAGATATAGAATCCGAAGCAGGCTCCCGGCTCCGAGCTGTCAGCGCAGGGCCCGACGCGGGGCCCGAACCCATGAGTGAGATCATGACCTGAGCCGAAGTCAGACGCTCAACCGACTGAGCCGCCCAGGCACCCCAATTTATTTATTATTACATTTTTTAATGTTATATTGGTTTTTGAGAGAGAGAGTGCGAACAGGGGGAGGGAGGAGAGAGAGAGAGTTGGGGGGACAGAGGCTCTGAGGCAGGCTCCACGCTGACAGCGGTGAGCACGACGTAGGGCTTGAACTCAACGGACCGTGACGTCCTGACTTAAGCCAAAAGTCATGATATCCAACTGAGCCACCCAGGCGCCCCAGCAAAGCTTCTCCTTTTAAAGTATTCCTACTGTAAGATAGGAAGTCCCGAAAATAACCTTCGCAAGATTCTTTGTAACTTTCCTAGAACGGGGAGAATATCCTTGCGGACATCGGTGACACCCTTCACCACGTTACTTGAGTAGGTGGTTGTAGAAGCTGTTTCTCCGAGCCGGGCGTGGAGACGCTGTGATGAGGCCAACACATCCTTCGTCTAGTGGGAAATACACAGTTGATCTGAGACACGTTTCCCAAAGTGCAGGTTCTCGAAGATTCTATGCAACCACAGACGAGTAGCCTTTTGGATGGCTTTATTACTCTGTAATCACCAAACGCATTGTGTTTGCTGAGTGTTTTACGATAATTTGTCCGTTACTTCCTCCGAAGCCCCGTCTAACCACGGAATACGTAGTGATGTGGTTAAAACCACGTCCAATTTTAACCCCGTCAGATGGAATCCTGGTTGAGAAGTAGCTCGGTTTTCTTCTTCTGTGGGAATAGAGTTTCTTCAGTCTGATTGCAATCTGCGAGCAGTCGGGGGTGGATTCGAACTCTGTTTTGGTTGTAGGGGATTCTGTGCCTGTGCACCACCCCTAGCTTTGAACCGAAGAGTCCACGTCGGAAGAAGGAACAGCCTTTAGGGAAAATGTGTCGCGTTCCCGTCGGGAGGAGTGTCTCTCTGCGTGATGCGGTGGCCGTGTTCTCGCCTCTTTTCCACCGAGGTGCACGTTCAGAATGCAGTTCGTTCCGATCTTTCGGTTATTATTTCATTCTTGGTCAGAGGCAGTTTGTGCCCTTGACTTGAGTTGCGGGCTGCGCGTCGTTGTCGATGCTGAGAAATAAAAGTCCGGGGCGCCTGGGTGGCTCAGTCATTTAAGCGTTCAACTACAGCTCAGGTCATGATCTCACGGTCTGTGAGTTCGAGCCCCACGCTGGGCTCTGTGCTGACAGCTCAGAGCCTGGAGCCTGCTTCGGATTCCGTGTCTCCCTCTCTCTCTGCCCCTTCCCTGCTCATGCTCTGTCTCTCTCTGTCTCAAAAATAAATAAAACATTAAAAAAAAAAAAACAAAAAAAGAAATAGAAGTCCCAGGGCAATCAGGTTTGGACCTAGGAGCTGCCCCAAACTGAGCGTCGTGAAACGTTTTGAATTGAGAGCCCAGGAGAGCTCGTTGAGGTCCAGTCCCGGCTTCTTATACGCCGTGTGTTCTTAGAGACAGCGTCTTAAAAGCACTTTTCAGGATGCTGAACTTGGCTTTGCCAGACATCCCTTTGGACGTGACAGGAGCGGTTGGCTCAGGTGTCAGGGCTTGAAGCGGGGAAGCGTGGGTCTTTATCTGACAGCGGGTGGCAAAACAGGGCAGGGAATGCAGAGTCGGGGAGAACGGGACGCCTGGGGTCTCTGCAGCCCTGATGAGGGAAGGAGATGATCTCACGGTCTGTGAGTTCGAGCCCCGCGTCGGGCTCTGTGCTGACGGCTCAGAGCCTGGAGCCTGCTTCGGATTCTGTGTCTGCCTCTCTCTCTCTGCCCTTCCCCCACTCACACTCTGTCTCTATGTCTCTCAAAAATAAATAAAAACGTTAAAAAAAAAAAAAAAAAAGAGAAGGTCGACTTCCCCGGACCAGGAACGCCCCAGCTCCCGGGGTTCCAGAGCTTCCTTCTCCCGGGCACTTTGCCCCGTGAGTGCATTTGCTCCCCGCGACAGCGCAGCCTGGCGAGTGACACCGGCCTCATCTGGACGGCTGGGGGGCTCTGCCCCGAAGCATAGGCCAGTAGGGGGTTCTCTCCCCCCTCCCGGGGCTGTGCCTTTGGGCCGACACGAGTAAGGACCGCCGTCACCTGTTCTTCTGCAAGGAACAGGCAACGCGGGCGATGCCTTTTCCTTCGGGGGAAAAAAATCCCTTTGCGGGCCGTGTCCCTCGGCTGCTGGCACAGCCTTCGACAAGTCGGGACCGTCCTCAGCGACTGATAGGAAACAGCTACTCCTCCGGGACCCGGCCGAGCGGTAATTATGACTAAGTGGAGAAGCAGTTGCTTCCTGATTTCCCACGAGGAGCTCGGGGGTTAAACGCCCGTTGTGTTCAGTGCGAGACGCGGAACCTTGCCGCCTTGCCGCTGAGAAATCACATCGGGAATAGACGGCCTCCCCCTCCCGCCCAGCTCGGGCCCCAAACAGGACTTCTGTGCGGGCTGTTAATCGGCAAAGAGAGCAGCCCCCCCCCGCCCCCTCCCCCCCCCCCCCCGCCCCCGCCAGATGTTTCCATTTTGGGCGAAAGCGTAAAGGGACGGAACGGTATTTTTGGCTTTCTCTGCAAGAAAAATCACTTTCTCCTTCAAACAGCCTTCCTTTGTCGGGGAACCGTGTGTCCGAGGAATGCCGATGTTTCGATGAGGACGTTGTGTGTGTGCGTGCGTGTGTGTGTGCGTGCGTGCGTGTGTGTGGTCTCGTCGGTCCTTTGCCTCCCCTGGACCTTGGCAGCGGGGCAGGGGAGACTGCGGAGGGGCGACTTCCACGTGATTGCTGTGAAGTCATTTGTATGTTTAGAAACTTGCACGCTCGCGAGGCCCCCTCCTGCTTCTGCTGCTCCTGGTTCCCGAGAGTCTTTGTTCCTCTTTATTTTTGTCATCGATCGGCCCTCGCTGCCTTCCCCCTTCCCCCCCTCTTCCCCAGCCCGGCACTCACCCCCCCACCCCCAGGGCCCGTCTTGTTTGCTCTTTGGGGCTACAGTAAACTGCAGGGGAGAAGCGATACCTCAGCTCCCCATGCCCTGAACATGTTCCTTCTAATTTTGGAAGTCTTCTCCCGGGCGGTCCGAGCTGCAGCTTCAGCAAGGGGCATCTGCGGGGTGTCATACTTTCTGTGAGGGGCATCACAGAGAGGACCGCTCGTTGACTCTGCCACTGAGACCTGTACTCTTGCTGGCCGCCGTTTCCTTCTCCCGGGGTCCCAGGGGTCTGGGAAGAGGTGATGGCGGGAAAGTCCCTCGGCCCGATTTTCATCCTCAGTGAGCTTGCTGGTCAGCCGTTTCCTCTCCGGGCTCACTTTCCTGGGCCCTGCCTGCCCCCTGCCTCGCTGTGATACAGGTCTAGGACCCGAGAACGTGGGCGACTTGCCATGGGCCTTTGATCAGGCACTTAAATTCCCGGCGTTTAGTTTTCCCTGTCTGTCTAATGTGGCATCTGTTCAGTTCTGATCACAAAATGCCCCCCCCCCCAATCTCTGGGCATTTTCTATCCATACAAAATATATATGTGTGTGTGTGTGTGTGTACACATATATGTATATATATATTTTTTTAATTTTAAAAAATGTTTTATTATTCTTGAGACATAGAGACAGAGCAAGAGCAGGGGAGGGGAGAGAGAGAGGGAGACACAGAATTGGAAGCAGGCTCCAGGCCCTGAGCCGTCAGCTCAAAGCCCGATGCGGGGCTCAAACCACCAACTGGGAGCTCTTGACCTGAGCTGAAGTCGGCCGCTTCACCGACTGAGCCGCCCAGGCGCCCCCCCCCCCCCACAATCTATTTGTAAACAAGAGAGAGCGTTAATTTCACACATGGACAACGCAGAAAAAGATTGGACGATCTTTACTAAATACTAACACTAAAAGGTGACTTTTCTTTTATTTCTGCCACGGGCGGGCGTCGTAGGGATTGTCTGCGGCACAAACCGTTGGCACCTTAGGAGAGTACAAAACAGCCGGTAAGGGGCAGCATGGCACATTGTCCCCTCGTGCCACGTGCCCACAGAGACAGGCGGGAGACGGGCTGTCTGCAAGGTCGGCCTGCTGGCCCAGGCGGCAAGGAGCGAGTGTGGGCCTTTAGACACACAAGCGAGTGAGTTTCCCAGGTTTCCTCTGGCGCCGTGGTGGCGCTGTGTATCTAGAACCTCGTATACGTGGTACCTCACTCGGTTCTTTTAATTTTTTTTAATGTTTATTTATTTTTGAGAGAGACAAAGAGCAGCAACAGGGGAGGGGCAGAGAGAGAGGGAGACACAGGATCCGAAGCAGGCTCCAGGCTCTGAGCCGTCAGCACAGAGCCCGACGCGGGGCTCGAACTTGCAAGCTGGGAGATCATGACCTGAGCCGAGGTCGGACGCTCAACCGACTAAGCCCCCCAGGCGCCCCTCCCTTTGTTCTTTTTCTTTCTTTTCTCTCCCGCCTTTTTTTCCTCTACTCTCCTTTTTTTTCTTTCCATCCATCCTTCCACCCACCCATCTATCCTTTTATCTATTCTTTCCTTCCTTCCTTCCTTCCTTCCTTCCTTCCTTCCTTCCTTCCATCCATCCATCCATCCACCCACCCATCCATCTCTCCATCAGGCTCTGGGCTATGTTGGCTTCAATACTTAAGAGTTCATAAGCATGCGCTTCTTAAATACAGATAACTACACAACTAGGAGAATTCACCCGTCCTGCAGAGGTCTTTGCTTCAGTAAAATGAACCCAAACTCACAGCCTGAAAGCAGCCGGCTTCAGCGTATTGAGCATAAGGTGATTCATTTCGGTATTCCTGAGACACTAAGAGATTGCACGTTAATAACACAGCATGGTACTGTCTCGTGTTTGACAAGATCTCGGAGGGCGTCCAAGATAGTCATGCATCGGACGGGCGACTTCCCTGTCCGGCGTCCAGGCAGGGTCGCCTTTGAGGAGCATCCTTGGAAGCCCCCGTGGTGGCGGAGAGCTCTCTTGCAGCTCATCCTGTGCCCTGATGTTTTGCTGTCCTTTCGTGGTTAGGCAAAACGAGTTTAATCCCTGTAAAAGTGGCCGATTTTCCGATATCTCAAGGCAGCTGCCCTATGCCACCGTGGCTTTTATAAGAAGCCGTCTCTAGTCCTTTCAGTCACGCCCCAAATCAAGCCGAAGTCCGCACGCCGCTCTCTGTAATCTGTGCCCGTAAATCCGAATGTGACCTGGCTGAGTAAGAACGTTCAAGGTTAGGAAGACTGAAAAGATTCCTGTAAGATTCCTCTGATGAATTCAGTGATGGCAAAACTGGTGAACAATCCGATTTCAAGGGTGTGGTTGAATCTCTTTCAAGTTCCGTTACGGGGAGACAATTTTTGCTTGCTCCGATGACCTGAAATTCATCACACCGATTTGGTGAGGGGATTAACGTGTCCATTAGTCAGAACGTAGACGCTAGGATGGGTAGCGTGCGTCTTTCGACAGGGTCCTCCTCTTGCTGAGCCCTAAGTATGTTCTAGGCCCTGGGTAAATTCTTGGAAAATGATGGGCTAAGATATTTCAGGAAGGAAACGAGCTTTAATGATGCCGAAAAAGCCTTTTTCTGAGGAATTGAGGGCTAATGTTTGATCTGTTCAGAAACTTACACCTACAGTTCCATTAGGAGCTTGCCGGGGAAGGCAGCCAACATCTTTTTCAGCAATAAAACTTTACTGAGTAACAAGCTCTTGGTATTTGTGCTTTGGTAATTAAGTCAGTCCATGGTTCTTTATCCTCTGTCTAGAAAGGTCACTCTGGTTATGTTTTCAGGGTACTCAATTTTCTATGTCTGCATTGCTTTCGATGAGGGTTTAAGTTAAAAATGAACTCCAAGTTTACATGGGAAGGCATTCACACAGCTGTTAAACACTGCTGCCTTTCATTTTGCAACGTGAGTGTCTAAAGCTGAGATGGCATTTCCAGATGCATCTTCTTTTCCAAATACGAGGCTTTTGCTACTTGGCTGGGGGGGCGGGAAGGGAGGAGTCTATATCCCATTTAGAAACAACTAACCCCAACGGCTAAGGTCAAGGGATTTTGATATTCATCTTTAGTGGCGCCCGGGGGGCTCAGTCAGTTAAGCCTCCGACTTAGGCTCAGGTCATCATCTCGTGCTTTGTGAGTTTGAGCCCCACGTCGGGCTCTGTGCTGACAGCTCAGAGCCTGGAGCCTGCTTTGGATTCTGTGTCTCCCTTACTCATGCTCTGTCTCTCTCTCTCTCCTCCAAATAATTAAACATTAAAAAAAATATTCATCTTTAATGGGTCATTCTTTTTTCAACCACGTTTACTGTTTCTTTTCGTATAGCATGGTGACAGGCGTGTCACTCATTGGCTCTTGGAGTCACAACGTTGAGTACGGAGTGTAAAGTTTTGTGCTGTCCTCTGTGTCCCATCGAGCACCTTCTCCTTCTGTTTGGTCTCCACTGGCAATAGAGGAGGCTTATTATTTATGCCCAGTGTCACAGCTGGGACCTAGAATTGGCCTAGAAGAGGAAGGGTTTTCTGCACATGAGCAGTTCGGTGCAGATGCTAGCTGTCAGAGCCGAGCCCGACGCGGGGCTCGAACTCACAAACCGTGAGATCCTGACCCGAGCTGTAATCGGGGGGCAGACGCTTCACCGACTGAGCCCCCCAGGCGCCCCTGCACGTGAGCAGTTTCTAAATCCCGAGTGAGAGGGGAGACCTAGGTTCATGACCTATGCCCTGCCCCCAAAGAAGTGTGACAGTTTTCGTGGTCGAGGGTTTCTTAGGGTTTAATCATTCGATTGCTTTTTTTATTCCATAAGGAAAGCCAGCCAGTATCTGTGCGTTTCTGTTGTTCAAATAAAGTGCCCTGTTTAATGGGGAATTGAGTTCAAATTATTGAAAAAAAAAATCAAGTGATGCTATAAGAAAAGCTTCTATTTTTCTGACCGTTTCGAACCGGGAAAGTTTAATGAGGTAGAGGGCGGAAACGCACACTCCTTCGTGTGAGATTAGAGTTTTAGGTTAAGGGTCGTGGCTTGTGGTTAATTACCTCGCGACCATCCAGGGATCAGGGTAAGGTCTGCGATGGTGGAACACACAGGAAAAGCCAGACTCTTTCGAAGCGCCTCAGTGGCTCCAGCCTCCTGCTCCCCTTCGGAAGCTCTGTCCAGAGCCCGGGCATGACCCGGGTCAACGCCGAAAGGGTCACGATGGCGATCCGCTTGTCGGGCTTTCAACGTTTTGAGCCGTCTGTGTCCGTCAGTGACATCTGACTGTTGACTTCATATTTATTTGGTAGGTTTGAATTGAGGTTAAGAGAAGAAAACCCCGCCGATGCTCGCATGCAGCATTTGTAGTTACACGCATACGTTCTGTTTAGCTCTTACAGTCATCCTCTATAGCAGGTAGGAATTTAAAAAAGAAAAAAAAAATCGCTCCAGACTTGCCCACCACATGGAAAGGTACGTTTTATCTATTTGGGGGAAAACCGGCTGTCTCTTCAGACGCCGGCGTCCTTCCTGTGGTCTCTGGTGCAGCCCTCAGCCGTTCAGACGCAGAAACTAGATTTCGTTACTGTACCGAGTACATCTGTCTCTTATAATAAAATTCGCATCAATCTGTCAAGTCTGCCTGCCTAACCCATATTCTTCTTCTAGGCCAGTGGTTCTTGTCTGTAAAGATCCTTTTGAGAATCCTGTGAAGCTAGAGGCTCCCCACCCCCGCCCGCCCCAAATGCAGTAATTCACCTAGCAGATTCCCCTGGAACGCCAGGCTATAACTACAACATCCAATTCGCCACTTTACCCTCAGCACTGATTTCCCAGGAGCCCAGGTGCCGGAAGGCTGCGTGACCAGAGCCTTCTCCCCTGCGTGTCGTCCTTGTGGAAGCGAAGTGGTCCCCGGACGGTGGCAGAGCTGGCACAGGCTCCAGCCGAGGGGGCGGGAGGGTCTAGCCCCAGGCTTGTCAGTTTCAGGAGCTGGGACCAAGTCACTTCTCCGCGGGGTGGCTCTATGGACGTGACGCGCCTGAATTCCCTGGCGGTGGTGGGGTGATGGCCTCCAGGACGACCTGTCCTTCCAGGCTTCCCGCTCTCACCGGGGGGCAGACCTCCTGGGTTGCATCAAACAGTCACTGAAGCCACAGCTGGGCCAGCCAGCCCAGGAAGCTTTGGCATTTTCTCTGCCCTTTGTGCGATGTATTGATTGAAAATTTTTGCTCTCAGAGGACAAGGTTTCTTCCTCATTTTCAGATTCTTGGAAACGGCTCCCCAGTATTTCATCATCCCCGTTTTTGAAGGAAATTCAGGTCCAGAGAGAAACTAATTGCTCAAGAGCACATGATAGCCAAGGTCGCAAAACTCTGGGCTTTCTAATAGACACCTACAGACTGTCTTTTGCCACACGCGTCATCGGAACAAAGAAGGTCGTTAGATTTGGGTAGAGGAAGAGTGTCCATTTCAGATATTCCCGACATACTTCAAAAGGGAATTGTCTTCACTCAGCCCCGGCTGCCAACTACAGGGGCCCGATCAGGTGCTTACATACAGTTTCACCGGAGAGGGTGATTTAATAATAAATACATGAGCAATTCCTTACAAGACAAGCCGTGGTAAATTTCATGTCTGGTGGTAGGATTAGTTGTCATTGACGATGGCCGGGCTATAAATTGAGGAAAGCTTCCTGTCAGTGTTTTCGATCTCAACGTTTTCTTACCCCAGACAGCTTTTTGTAATTTCACATGGGCCTTTATCGTAAAAAACAAAACCTGAAATTCTCTCTCTCTCCGTCAGCCGGCGCGTGGATCTCCCTCCTTGGCTCGAGCGCCCTTGTCCGCTGGGGTTTCCTCTAGGTACAGAAAGGACTTTGACTTTGTGCGTTAAACTCGTTAGTAGTGCATTCTAAATCGTGGCAGGAAATTAACGAAACGGGTTGCCCGTTTCACCTGCACGACAGAAAGGTTGTTGGCATCCTGGTGGGATGGCGGTGTGTGTGTCAGGACCACGTCAGCCAGTCCCTTCACGCCCTGCCCTCTGCACCCACGGAGCCGCGTTCGGCTTGTCCTTGTTAGTAGCGAAGAGATGCTTCTCGGGGGTCCGGAGGCCGCGGGACACATCGTAAAGCCGTCGCTTACCTAACCCTGTGGTCGCCGGCGCCGGCGCAGTGACCGTGCTGACCCGCTCGTCTCTGGGGTCGTGGGCGAGACCCCTAGAAGTAAGAGAGGGGCGTTCTCAGTTCCGCGAGAGCATGCCCGATTGCCCTGCGTGTCTCAGGGATAAATGGGGCGGCGTTCAGAAGCGTTCGTGTTATCGTTCACTTGAAGTCACTCCGTATAGACTGCGTGAATACAGCCGGGTAGTGAGCGCTGAGATTTTAAGTGTCAATGAAGAGATACAGGCGTAGAAGAGCCGAGGAAAAACCCTGCAGGGTGGAACTCGAATTGGAAAGTCATTTTTTTTTTTTGAACAACTTCTTTTAAGTTTATTTATTCTGAGAGAGAGCAAGCATGAGGGGGGAAAGACAGAGAGAGAGGGAGAGAGAGAGGATCCCAAGCAGGCTACCTGCTGTCCGTGTGGAGCCCGACTCAGGGCTCGAGCTCACAACGTCAACTCATGACCTGAGGGGCCGAGACCGGGAGTTGGGTGCCTAACCGACGGAGCCACCCAGGTGCCCCAGAAAGTCATTTTAAATTCCTGATTTTTTTTTTTTCGGTCTTCCTGCATGTATGTATGTTATGTCTCAGCCCTGGTCATGGAAAAGCCCAAGAAACAAGTGGTGTCCCATCGTGGTCGGTACCTGACGCGAACACTCCTGCCCCGAGGGGCGGGCAGGCGCTGGGCAAGAAGGGCCCGGAGCTTCTGGCATCTGTCGTATCAGAAAAAGGAGCCATCCGAGGGGTGGGGCGAGCGCCGTGGAGGCCGGAGGAAGGGGTCCCCGCTGGCCAAAGGTGGGACAATTGAACTATCAAAGGAATGTGGCTGCGGTCGATTAAAATATTCTGAATATATTCAGACCTTTGTGCGGGGCCGAACAGTAGCCTCCCTGCCCCCCCGGACCCCCCACGAATGTCCACGACCTAATCCTCAGGAGGTGCGGCTCTGCGAACGTTACATGCGAGACTGCAGGTGTAATTCAGGCAGCTGATGTTGCCGACTCTAAGCTAAAGAGATTACTATCGCGGGCTGTCTGGCGGGGCCCAGGACAGTTGCAGGGAAGGGAGGCGGGCCAGAGTCAGAGGGAGGTGGCTTGAGAAGGAATAGCCGACATCTGCCGGCTTCGATGGTAGAACGGGGTCGTGGGCCGAGGAACGCGGGCGGTTTCTAGAAGCCTGCAAAGATATGGAGACGGATGCTCCCACAGAGCCTCGGCTAGGAGCAAAACCCCGCCGGCCATTCGATCTAAGCCTAGCGGGACCCATGCCAGACCTCTGACCTACAGATCTCTAAGATACGATACATTTGTGTGGTTCGGAGCCACCAAGTTTGAGGTAGTTTGTTGTATTAGTGGTGAGAAGCTAATGTATCCGTGGTATCCAAAAGGGAGATCCCCAAAGAAAACAGATGGAAACAAATCACCTTAGTGGTCACCCCCCGAGGTCAAGCTACGGTACCGACTCTGTCCCTGAGAAGAGGCAGAGAGGTGATGCATTCCCCACGTTCCTCGCCTTTCCTGTAAGAGCTACGGAGGGAGACCGCAGTTTCCACCTGACGGGACAGAATTCTCCCTGACCGAGGGTTCACAGCACATGACTGTGGCGAGGGTGACGGGATGAGGGGGGCCAGCGTCCTGCAACTCTTAACGGAAGTGTCGACGCGGGCGGAGGTCGTCAGAGCGTGAACCCGCTGGATGCCGTGTCGTGGGGAATTTGAGAAGGAGAAATCCAATGATCACCAACTCAGGTTTCTGGAATTTTCACATCCCTGAGAAGAAATAACTGTACCTCCTTGTGGGGGGGGGGTGCGCAGTATGACGCACCAAGACCATCTCGTGAGTATTCCTGCCCCCAGGGGTTGGACCCGCAGATAATCCCGTCTCCAGAGGGAAACTGTCAGCCTCTAGGGGCTACGGAGCTAGAGGAACAGATCGAATGACTTAGAAGGAAGCTAGAGGAACAGATCGAATGACCTTAGAAGGAAGCGACCAGGCGAATCCAGAGTAGGAGCTAACTGCTAGACGGCTTGTCTGGGTGTCCTCAGGACGTCACTGGTGTGGAGGTAAGAAGTAGGTGCTGGGGAGGAGGCGGCGCTCTAGGCTGACACAGGTAGGAGAGAGGCGAGCGCGGTCACATGAGGGCGCCATCCTGATCAGATTAGATTCTGGCTCTAAAGACACCACTGAGAGAATCACGGCCGTTGCCAGCGGAACCGGGCAGGTCTGCAGGAGTTGTTATTATTTCCGGGGTGGGGGGGGAGCCTAGGGGGGTTCTTATTTCCAAGGAGGGACGGGGGAGGAATAATGGGTTGTGTTTATGCAAGGAGAATGTCCCTGATTTTTAGAAATGCACACCGAGGTGGTGAGGATGAAACGACACGCGGTCAGAGACTTCAAGCTTTAAAACACTTTAAAAACTGGAGGAGAAGCTGGGCGAGGGTGAAAGTAGCAGATGAGAACCTCGGTAACTGCTGAGGAGGCGTGGAAGGACGGTCACCGGGGCTCGCTCTGCCCTTGCGCGGGCTTGGACGTTTCCGTAATAATCTTTCGAAACAACAGGGTAGACGGCGAGGCCCGAGGGTCGCGTTAGAAGCTTGCAGGGCTGAGTGGGATGTCGGTTGGCCCAACGTCACGGGCAGGAGCATCGGCGACTGAGGATGTGAGCCCCCGCGATCGCGTGTACGCAGATGCAAGGCACATCGCGTCTCTAGCAAGTTAGACCGCGGGGAGGGTGGCGTGCTTTTCGGAAACCGCGGGAGGGCGGCTCAGGCAGAAACTGCGTGACACCGATCGCCGCGACGTGGGGAGAGTTTTGGTCAACTCACTCGTCGCCAGAGTCCCGACCAATCCACGCGGCGTGGACAGATCTACAGCCCGTCGACCTCAAGACTTCTCGGGGCACGATGAAGGGGAGCAAATGCCTTAAGAAGGATTTCCAAGAGACAAAGCATAGGAAGAAATGACACTTTAGAAAACTATGTCCATTGACCCCCCGCCCCCCCGCCCCCGGGTGCAAAAGACTTCCCTGAACTTTGTGAATATCATTCAAATCGAGGCTCTGAGGTTTAAATTTAGCAGGAAAAAAAAAAAAAAACAAACCACCTTCGCTCTTTAAGACGATCTACCTTGTAAGCAGCCTCCCGAAGCCTGATGAAACCCTGCGAAGCAAAGTCTCTGTCACTGAGCTGACTCGAGCGGCTTTCTATTTTTAAGTCGTTTGAATATTAATCTGTCAAAACAGTTCAAAATAATTACTTTAAAATAAGTGTCTTCTAGTGCGTTGCCCTCCGCCTGACCTCACCGACTACCGTAATTACCGCCAAGACCCGCGAGGGAGGAAAACAAAACCGTAGGAAGGCCCGGGAAGCCTGGAGAAACGAGAGCCGCGCGACCTCTCCCGACGGGAAGACTTAATTTGGGAAGATGTCGGTTCTCTTCCAAAGAATCTGCGGAGCCAGGGCCGGCCCCGTCAAAACCCGAAGGAGAATTTCAGAGGACTTGGA
Source organism: Paguma larvata (assembly GCA_030068075.1). NCBI lineage: Eukaryota > Metazoa > Chordata > Mammalia > Carnivora > Viverridae > Paguma > Paguma larvata. The sequence goes on from CM057835.1 coordinate 63,796,964, forward strand.
AGCTGATTCTGATTCATCTAGAAGAGAAGAATGGGCAAAAATAACCGGTAACGTTTTGCAAAAAATGAAACAGCGGGGATCTGGGCTGAAAGAAAACGCCGCTCTGGCAGTTACGGCTGCGGTTTCGGTGCAGACATAGACCCGCGAGCCAGGGCTCGGCGTGCAGAGCCTTGTGTGTGTGTGTCTGCGTACACGTGTGTCCAGGCACACATATTTAAAAATGTTTTTAAGTCTATTCAGTTTTGAGAGACACAGAGGGAGACAGAGTGTGAGCGGGGGAGGAGCAGAGAGAGAGGGAGACGCAGAATCCAAAGCAGGCTCCAGGCTCCGAGCTGTCAGCGCAGAGCCCGACGCGGGGCTCGAACTCGGAACAGCGAGACCATGACCTGAGCCGAAGTCGGACAGTTAACCAACTGAGCCACCCAGGCGCCCCTAAATTTTTTTAACGTGTATTTATTTTCGAGAGACAGAGAGAGACAGAGTGTGAGCTGGGGAGGGGCAGAGAGAGAGAGAGAGAGAGAGATGCAGAATCCGAAGCAGGCCCCAGGCTCTGAGCCGTCAGCACAGAACCCAACACGTGGCTCGAACTCACGAACCGTGAGATCACGACCCGAGCCGACCGAGCCCCCCAGGCGCCCCTACAAGCACACGTATTACCTGTGAGTTTGGTTTGTGACTAAAGGTGACATGTTGAGTCTGGTGGGGAAAGGCTGGTGCGTGATCTGGCAAAGTTGCAGTCCCTCCACAGTGCAGGAAAAAAGAAGTTCCAGAGTGTTCAGTGAGATCATCCTAAAAATATTAGAGACAGAAAAATAGGAGAGAGTGTATTTTCATTACCCTGGAGGCTCATAAAGGGTTCTCATGAGCCACACGCCCCTCCCCCCTGCCCCAGCCTGGAAACCGGCGATGATCATACGGACTTTTCGTGGGACGGTGGGTGTCATATACCAAGTTGAGAGTCAGGTCAAAGAAAAATTACCTTGGCCGCTCTTCTATGGCGCATATTTCAGTATGTGAGTCTGTCTGTCCAGACGGCGCTCGTATGCCGAGGTTCCAGACTGCTTAATGCTGCCTCAGGGAAGAGCGGGGGACCGTAGGTCCGGGTGGTGTTTGGGGGACAAGGAGGTACAGTGACCTGTTCATCCAGTGAGTCAGACCGGCGGTGTAAGCAAACTGCCATCTGTCAGTCCTTGGAAAGGACGCGTTCGCTTTAAAAAAGCCACGAGAGGGCACCTGGGTCGGCTGAGCGTCCGACCTCGGCTCCGGGCACGCGCTCCTGCTTCGTGGGTTTGAGCCCCGAGTCGGGCCCTGCTTGGATTCTCTGTCTCGTTCTCTCTGTGCCCCTCCCCTGTTCGCTCTCTCTCTCTCTCTCTCTCTCTCTCTCTCTCAAAAATAAATAAACGTTAAAAAAAAAAAAGCCATGAATCTCACGGATGGTAATTTAGGTAGGCTCTTCACGTCGTTAGAAAACTAAACGAGTCTAAAAGTGGAGGATGCTTGTGGTCTGGCATTTTCCTGCATGTGTGTGTGTGTGTGTGTGTGTGTGTGTTTTCACGGCTGTTGTCCTTTGCCCATTGGGTTCAGTTATTCGGTACAGGCCGAGCGGACCTGGAAGATCCTTCTGCAGTGGGCCCCTTGCTTTCTCTCTCATTTCCCCTTCACTTTGTGAAGTTTCATTATTGAGGCATGTTTAATTAAATCACGGGTCCTTGGTCATTGGACGCAATCTCCACTCTCCCAGATGTCAAGGGATGGGGCCAATAGTTGTACCCCTCTCGTCACAAGGTTGATTTCTGTGGCAACTAGCTCCACCCTGAAGCTGTCAAGGGGCCACCAAGAGTTACCTCATTAGCATAAGCTCAGGTAGGGTGGAAAAGGGCTTATTATGAATAAGATACTTCTATAACTAAGGAAATTCCAAAGGTTTTAGGAGTTCTGTGCCAAGAACTGGGACAAAACCCAAATAAATATACATATGTGTGTAGTATATACTATTTTACCCTATGCACCATCACCCAAAGTTTGCTCCTGCCTCTTTGTAATCAAACACTGTGTTCTCTCTGTCTTTGTCTGTCTGTCTTTCTCTTTTGATCTGGCTTCTCTTATTCAGAATCCTTATTTTGAGTTCCATTAGACGGGTTGGATGAGATGAACAAATTCCTTCAAAGACGCAAGTTACCAAAGCTAATACAAGAAGAAACAGAAAGTATAAATAGCCCTATATCTATGAAAGAAATGGAATGTGTAATTTCAAAACCTTCCCACAAAGAAAAATCTAGGCTCACATAGATTCACCGATGAGGTCTAGCAAACATTTAAGGAATAATTAACACTGTTGCACACCAACTCTTTCAGAAAATAAAGGAGAAAGGAATTATTCCAATCTCCTCTTATGAATCCGAGTATCTGGATTTCAAAACCAGAGAAAGCTGTTGCAAGAAAAAGACCGGACTTCTATACTAAAAGCTGCAAAATAGTGATGAAATTAAAGACCTAAATAAATGGAGAAACATGTCGTATTTATGGATTGTACACTCAGTATTACTAAGAGGTCAATACCCTCAAAGTGATCTATAGATTCAGTACAATCCCCAATCAAAGCCCCATCAGACTTTTTCTGGGCAGAAATTTCTGGGGCAGAACTTACATGGGAATGTAACAAACCTAGGATTGCCAAAAAATTGAACAAACGAACAGACCGAAAGCTCCGTAAAAGCAATACAACCAAATTGCGTGACCTGCTTTCAAGACGTACTCTAAACCTCTAGAAATCAAGAAAACATAGTATCGATGTAAGGGTAGACATACCGATCAATGAAGTGGGATAGCCCAGAGACAGACTTTCCCAGATTTAGTGTTGAATCAACAGAGGTGCCAGGAATATTCAGCGGAGTAAGGATATGTTCCCCCCCCCCCAGCAATCGATACCAGAATAACTAGGTATTATGAGGAAAAAGAACCTCGAGTTTTTACTTTGCATCATACACAAAAATTAACCTGAAATGGATCTTAGACCAACACATAAAAGCTAGAACTTAAAAACTTCTAAAGAGAAATATAAGGTTAAAAATCTTTATTACGTTGGAATGCAAAAGATGTCTTACCGAGATCCGTCAGAGGAATAATAAGTTGGAATTCATCGACTAGACACTTGTGCTCTTGGAAGGACTTCGTGAGGGACGTGAAGACAAGGCGTGGACTGAATAGAAATCTTGTGATCACATTAATCTGACCCCGGACATAGTCAGGAATTTTACGATTGAGTCGTAAGACAAGCAACTCAAGGAAAAGGGAGGCAAAAGCTTTCACCGCACACGTCACAGAAGAAGATAGAAGCAGTTCAATAATCGTGTCCAAATGTACTCAGTATCCTTATTCGTCAGGGAGATGCCAGTTCAAATAAGCTACCACTACACTCCCTCACAGAGTGGCTACAACCGAAAAGACTGACGACCAAAGTGTTGGCAAGGAATACGGAGCAACTGGGACTTCATGTGTTGTTGGTGGGAGTGTAACAGTCGGCTTGGAATATCGTTCCGCAGTTTTCATGATGTTAAATATAATTAACCATATGACCAGCGGTTTCACTCCTGGATGTTTACCCGTGAGAAATGAAAGCACGTGCCCTGAAAAGACTCCAGACACGGATATTTAAGGCGGCTCTGTTTGTAATAGCCCCAGACTGGAGACTGCGCAAATGTCTAGCAACCGATGAGTGGAGAAACAAATGGAGAAGTTTTCATACAAGGACACTTTACTCCTTGGCCATAAGAAGGGACTGAATACTTATGTGCGACAGTGCGACAACGCTTGCTTATGTCAAGGGAGAGAAGCCAGACACACAAGACAACATGTTGTGTGATTTTATTTATCTAAAATTCTCGAACTGGGGGAAGCAAACTGTATTAACAGAAAGGAGATCAATATTTGCCTGGATCTTAGAATATGGGGAGATTGATTGCCAAGGGGCACCTTGTGGGGTGATAGAAATATTCTATGTCTTGATTAGGGTAGTAGTTGTATGTGAAAAACTCGTCTGTCGGTTCACTTAAATATGCATTCAGCTATGTATAAATTATACCGCAATTTGTTGAAAAATTTTTTTTAACATTCATTTTTGAGAGACCGAGAGACAGAGTATGTGGGGGGGGAGGGGCAGAGAGAGAGGGAGACACAGAATCCGAAGCAGGCTCCAGGCTCCGAGCCGTCAGCACAGAGCCCGACGCGGGGCTCGAACCCACAGACCGTGAGATCATGACCTGAGCCGAAGTCGGCCGCTTAACCAACTGAGCCACCCAGGCGCCCCGAAAATTTTTTTAACTTTCATTTTTGAGAGACTGAGAGACAGAGTATGTGGGGGGGGGAGGGGCAGAGAGAGGGAGACACAGAATCCGAAGTAGGCTCCAGGCTCCGAGCCGTCAGCACAGAACCCGACGCGGGGCTCGAACTCCCGAACCATGAGATCATGACCTGAGCCGAAGTCGGAAGCTTAACCGACTGAGCCACTCAGGTGCCCTGCGGTTAGTTTGTTTTCAAAAGGGGGCTCTTGATGCCAGATTTTTCCCCCACCAGTGATGACAGAGACTCCATCTCTACTTGTTCCGTTTGGGTATTCCCCTTTGGTTCACTTACTGAACAGTCCCTAGCGTCTTCATTTTTCTGCCTTGCTGCTTATATATTAAAGTTCCATAGTTATGGGCTCTCTCTTTCATTTCGTTGATCAGTTTGTTTTTCCTGTATTAATTATTTTAGTTTCATGATAAGCCCTGTTCTCATTATTCTCTTTCTTCATAAATGTTTTTGCTATTCTCGATCCGGTGTTGTTCTGGACCCGTTTATAAAGACCAATCGTTTCTGTGTTCTATGAAACACACTGGAATATTGGCGGAGTTTGAATTGATTTTATAGATAATTTGGGTAGATGCTGAATTTTCGCAGTACTAAGTCTCTCTGTTCATAACTGCGGCGTTCTTTTCCATTGGCTAAGATTTCGGTGATGTCTCTCAGGACGTTTTGTAACTCTCCCCATAAAGCCCGTGCCCGAATTCTGAAGGATTTATTTCAAGGCCTTGGCGTTTCTCATTTTATCGTTAAGTGAAATCTTCCTTCGAATTATGTTTTCTCGCTCTTTATTGTTGATATATAGAAATGTGCTTTTTATTTTATTTTATTTTTTTAATTTTTTTTTTTTTTTAGCGTTTATTTATTTTTGAGAGACATAGAGACAGAGTTTGAGCAAGTCAGGGAGAGAGGGAGACACAGAATCCGAAGCAGGCTTCAGGCTCTGAGCTGTCAGCACAGAGCCCGACGCGGGGCTCGAACCCACAGACCACGAGATCATGACCTGAGCTGAAGTCGGCCGCTTTACCAACTGAGCCACCCAGGCGCCCCGAAATGTGGTTTTTAAAAATCTCGGTCGTACATCCAGGGAACATTGGCTGTTGTGTTAGAAAGAGCTCATCAGCCCATTAGCAGAACGGGTCACGTGTGCGCGCCCACTCGGATGTATTTTGAGAACGGTGGTGTCGAGGGTGAGCCTTCCCACGGTCCCGAGGTTATTTTTGGTCAAGTGTCCACACGGCAGGGTGGCCCTGAGTGACGATGCTCCCAGCTTTAAGGCGAGCCTGCCCACTGCGCCATCGCGGGTGTCAGTAAGAGGGCTCTCTCAAGCCAGCGGCCCCGAGTCCAGGCCCCCGTGTGCTGTCCGCACTGGGGCTGGTTTCTCACGACGCGGCCCGGCACCGTTAACCACGTGTCCCTCTTCTCTTCCAGCATCCGGAGCGTGATGCAGAAGTACCTTCAGGAGAGGAACGAAATCACCTTCGACAAAATTTTTAATCAGAAAATTGGTGAGTCCCACTTCCCGACATGGCGTTCTGACCAGTAGTGGTCTCAGGTGGCGCTACAGTTACGTGGAGACGCAGCCTTTCATGCTCTGTAGGTGTTCGAGCCCCGGCTGGGAAGGAAGCGCATCTCACGTGGTAACAAGACACCACCTGTCTCCCTAGTAGTAGACCTTCCGGCCAAGCTCTTGGGAGACCGACTAGCTTGGTTCGCGGGTTTAAGGCAGTTTGGGGGTGGCCCAATCAAAGGACCGAGGAGTTGGTCACCAGGAGGAAGCGCTCTAGGTTTCGGACCCGCTCTCGCGGTCCCCAGCGTCCCTCACTGCTGTCTTACTCTCCGTGATCGCGAGGCGTTGGCACGTGTCTTCATAAACTCACCGCGCTCCGCTGCTTGGCCGGCTCCGTGCAGAGCGTGGGGCCGGCGTCCCTGAGCTCGGCGGCGTCCACCGGCTTCCAGGCTTTGCACGCTGCTCCTCGTTGTCGTCGGTTCCCCGTCGGTTCCCCGTCGGTTCCTCTTATCCCTGAGGGTGCGTTCAGAGCCCCTCATGGCAGGTCACCAGGAGTCTCCTGCCATGTGCAGAGGAGAGGGGTCAAGGATCCAGTTCTGTCGGATGGTGCCCAGCAGTGCTGGGCTTGGCCGGAGCGAGCGTATGGGTGCCTAGGCGTGTTCCCCGGTCACCAGCGGGCGGTGCTGGGAGAGGCTGGGCCGGATGGGAGCTGCTTTGGCTTCCGGGCTTGCAGAGCACGGGATGGAATGTTCTCCCTGCCCCCCGAAGGGCTGGCCATTTGTTTGGAGGTTAGATAGGGGCTGGAGTCCGCATGCTTTTCTTTCTTCCGTCCCCCCCAGATCGGTTCCTGCTGTCCAGAAATTTCCTAAACTATAATTCTGTTCCCGACTCGGGATTCATCGTTCGGCCTGCCGGCTGGGTGTTTTCTTAATCGGCCCGGGGTAATGCGATAAACAGATAATTCCAGGATTTTCCGTGAAAGCGCCCTGGCTGCGTATGAGAGAACCGGCAGCCCTTTCCTCCCCTCTGCCCCTGGCCCGCCGCCCACAATTACGCAGACGAGACTTGCCGAGGAACTGCGGCATCGCTTTTAAATTACTGCGGCACCCGAGGAAGTGACGTTATTAAAATGTCAAGGAACCGTGGTCGTACGGACGTTTCCCGGATCCCAGTTTCTGCACCTAGTCCCTGTCTCCGTGACTCACAGACCCACAGCGACCGATGCCCCGGAGACCGAATCTCCTCGGCGGTGACTCTGGGCAGCCCTCGTCCTTACACGGAAGGCGACGGAGGCTCAGGTCGGCGGAGCGACTGGCTCTGGTGAGCGGCTCTCCTGGTCCAGTCGCGCCGTCTCGGCTCCTGGAAAGGAAGCAGGGCATATGAAATGTCCCCCTGAGGGTCACCCGGCGAGGACTGGGCAGTTTTTTTTTTGTCCGTTTGTTTTCTGGGTTTTGGTTTTACAAAGAGGTCTGATGCTCTCTCTCGTGTTCAGGTAAAGTAGAAACTGGTGCAGAAACGCCTTGGGATTGTGGCAGACCTGTGATCTCGTCCCCCACACGTGGCCGCCTCTGGAGGCGGTAGAGCTTCTGTGATGACCCCTGACACTCAGTGTGGAAAGTCGGGTGCCGTTCTCCGGAGAGGCAGGTGCTCGGAGCACGGCGTGGAAGGCTAGCGGCCCACGGCTCCCCTAGGAGCCTCCCCTCCTGAGCGTCGGGGTTTGGCGAGCGAGCAGGGCACTTGAAAGAGTCTGACTTTCATCTCCCGCCTCGTTGCTGCTGCTCCTTGCAGCTCGGCGTTCGGCGAACCGTCGTCTGTGTGAATAGACGCTCTCCTTTGCTCCTGCTTTCGTACTAAAGGAGGGAGGCTAACGCTCTCACGGTAACGAGACAGAAATTCCGTATCTTTGGGAGGGAAGGGAAAAAAGGAACGCCTTATTTATTTGTTGAAATTTAAAAATAGATCTGTGGCTCTGGGGGCGCCTGGGGGGCTCAGTCGGTTAAGCCACGGACTTCCGCTCAGGTCGTGATCTCGCGGTTTGCGGGTTTGAGTCCCGCGTCGGGCTCTGTGCTGACAGCTCGGAGCCTGGAGCCTGCTTTGGATTCTGCGTCTCCCTCTCTCTCTGCCCCTCCCCTGCTCACGCTCTGTCTCTTTCTCTCTCCAAAAGAAATAAACATTAAAAAAAATATTGGGGCGCCTGGGTGGCTCAGCTGGTTAAGCGTCTGACTTTCGATTTTGGCTCAGGTCATGATCTCAGGGTCCTGAGATCAAGCCGTGCGTTGGGCTCAGTGCCGGGTGCAGAGCCTGCTTGGGAGTCTCTACCCTCTCTCTCTGCTCCCCCCCCACTTACACGCATGCTCTCTCTCTCTCTTTCTAAATAAGTAAATAAACATTAAAATAAAAATATCTAGTCATGCACAAAAGTAGACTAAGAACCACCCTGTACATCTGTTAGCCAGATTCCTTATTTTATGACGTTTTCTTATCCTGGCCCCGTGCATCCTCTCTCTGTGTGGCTACCAAAATATAATATCTTTTAAGTTTATTTATTTTGAGAGAGAGAGAGAGTTTGAGCAAACAGGGGAGAGACAGAGAGGCGGCGGGGAGAGAGAATCCTAAGCAGGGTCTGCAGTGTCAGCACAGAGCCCGATGTGGGGCTCGAACTCTCGAACTGTGAGATCAGGACCTGAGCCAAGATCTAGAGTCAGACGCTCAACCAGCAGAGCCGCCCGGGCGCCCCTGCCAAAATGTTTTAAAGCAATTAAAAATAAAGCAGCTCTAAAGACTACAGATGTTTTTTCACACAACCTTAATCTTTACCCCAACCAATGAAAACGGTGATTCCTGGGGCTCCTGGGGGGCTCAGTCGACTGGGCATCCGACTTCAGCTCAGGTCACCATCTCGCGGTCCATGAGTTCGCGCCCCACATCGGGCTCGCTGCCGTCAGCCTGTCAGCACAGAGCCCGCTTCAGATTCTCTGCCCCCTTCTCTGTGCCCCTCCCTGGCTTGTACTCTCCCCAAAATAAATAAATATGTAAAAAAAAGAAAAGAAAATGATTCTTAGTTTAATATCTAATGGTGCTTCTTACTGTAATTCCAAGTCTATATTTATATTTTTTCTTCAGTTTTTTTTCTTTTAGAGAGACTACGAGCGGAGGTGGGCGGGGAGACAGAGAGAGAGAGGGGGAGAGAGAGAGAGAGAGAGAGAGAAAGAGAGAGAAAGAGAATCCCACGCAGTCTCCATGCTTAACTCGGAGCCTGATGGCAGGACTCGATCCTATGACCCTGGGACCGTGACCGGAGCCAAATTCAAGAGTCAGATGCTCGACCAACTCTCGGGCGCCCCCACATTTTTTTCTCATTAACTGAAAAATGCCCTTTTACTCTTGGTTTGTTCGAATCAGGATCCAAATAACGTCCTTATGTTGTTGGTAATAGCGTCTCTTTGAAAACAATCTAGAACAGGGCTCCCCCCTCCTCCCCTCCCCTTCCCCCACACACAGGTAATTGACCTCTGGAAGAAACTGGGTCCGTTGTATTGGAGAGTGTTCCACATTCTGGAGTTTCCTCTTTGCTTCTTCATGGGCTCATGTAAATTACCCTTCGGTTTTCTGTATTTCCTGTGCAGTGAAAGTTAGCTCCAACGGCTCATTGGATTGGTTCGACTTTTGTGGCAAGAGTCCTTCTCGGGGGGCGCCGCGTGCTCCGTGGCGGGCAGCACATGGCCGGAGCTGTGGCCCGGTAGGTAGGCCTGGCTCTAAAGCGAGTTCGGACGCGGCCAGTTCGCAGCTCCTCATGACGCCGTCGTCTGCCGTGCGTTTCATTCTCACTGACGCTAGTTGCCCGAGTCAGTGATTTTTTTTAGGGAGTTGCCAAATTGGGGGGCGGGGTTCTGATTACACCATTCCTTCCATATTTATTATTTCGGCCCATCGACTAAGGCCATTCGGTTGCCGGCAAATGTAGCTCAGGAAGGGCAGGGAAAGGCGGGCGCGGTTGGCCGACCTTGAAGGCGCCGCCCGTGGCCTTGGCCTCCCGGCGTCGCCCCCGCGAGTAACCCAGCGGAAGGGATTCTGCGGAGGAGACGGAGACCGCGCTCCGGGTGGGCTTGGGCTCCGCACGCCAGCCCTCGACGAAGCGGAGCGTTTCCTCAGGCCGGCGCAGGAGAGGGAGGCAGAGAGACCGAGGCCCGAGGAGGACGGGACGTGGCGCTCCCGACTCTGCAGGCGGGGGGACGTGGGGAGACAGCAGGTGCTCGCTCGTTGCTGAGCCGGGGAGCCGGGACCCCGGTCCGGTGACCCCAGGAACTGGCTTCTGCCAACGACCCACACGAGGCTGAAAGCCCGTGACCCCCGGGGCCTCCAGAGAAGTCAAGTCCCCAGCCTGCCGGTACGTTGGTTTGCGCCTCGTGAGCCCCTGGACGGGAAACCCGGGGGAGCCCGCCGGAACTCGCGTCCCCAAACACTGTGAGCTCAGGAAGGAGGTCACAGCGTCTGTGGAGATTTGGTGCCCGGCACTAGGAGCTGGTGCAGCAGGGGGGATGCTCAAGTCTTTGTTTTTATTCTATTACTTTATTAAGTTTATCTATTTTGAGAGAGAGAGAGAGAGAGCATGAGTGGGGAGGGACAGAGAGAGAGGGAGAGAGAATTCTAAGGAGGCTCGGAGTTGTCAGCGCAGGGCCCGACGTGGGGCTCGAACTCACAAACCATGAGCTCATGACTTGAGCTGAGATCAAGAGTCGGATGCTTAACCGACCGAGCCACCCAGGCGCCCCGTTTTTATTTTTGTTTTTACATTTTTTAATGTTTATTTTTGAGAGAGAGAGAGAGAGAGGAAAAAAAATGAGCACGAGTTCAAGGGAAGGGCAGAGAGACAGAGACACAGAATCCGAAGCAGGCTCCAGGCTCGGAGCCGTCAGCACAGAGCCCGACGTGGGGCTCGAACTCAGAAGCCGTGAGATCATGACCTGAGCCGAAGTTGGACGTCTAACCGACTGAGCCACCCAGGCGTGTGCCGCCAAGTCTTTGTTTTTAATTGCCAGTTTCAGAATAAAAAAAGATTAAGTGACAGGCTGCTGTATCCTCCTTTTGCCTTCTTCTGTAGAAATTGTAAGTCTGAACGGACATCAATTATACTGATTCCTAATTTGCTGTCAGTAAAACATACACACATTTCAGTGCTGACACAGGGACCGTGGCTTGGCTTAGCCGAAGGGTGGTTTTAAAGAGATACTGGTTATTGAAAGACAGATCGCGTTACCAGTTCGGGTTAAGGTCTCGTTCCCATTTTCTTCTGTAAGATACACTGAAATAATCTCGGCCTATGCTGGCGAGGCGCATGGCATTTGGTCATTCCATCTGTCTGTCGATAATCTACTTAGCTCCTGTCTGCCTGGCCCGTCTAATTAGATGGCAGTGTTTCTGATTACAAGGAGACTCCAAAACAGGGACTTAATTCACGCAGCATGCAGATATTACCCTCGTGGAGGCAGAACAGCCTGGCCCGTGTAACGTTACATCCCCTGTGGCCGCGGGAGCATCTCCGCTTATCACACGGACTCCCACGCGTGTGAGCGGAAGCCCGCCACGTGTCGACTGTCGCCTTCGGGTTCTGGCTTCTGTCACTTAGTATAAGGTTTTGGAGGCTCAGCCACACCGAGCGTACCCATCCTTCACCAGCCCTTTGGTGGCTGAGTTAGCATTCCATCTTATGGACACGCCCCAGATTCTGTTACCCATTCACCGGTTCATCGATGGACCTTTAGATTGCTCTCCCCCCCCCCCCCCGTGTGTTACACACGATCCTGCGTGAGCGGCCACGGGCCGGCGTGGACAGATGCTTCCATCTCCTTTTGGTCGAGAACCAGGAGCCGCGGGGTTGCTGGGATAGCTGGTAAATTCGCGGCTAACCTTGGAAGAAATCGCCGTCGTTTTCCCAAGAGGCTGTCCTGCTCGGCGTTCTCACGGTCATGGTGCGCCCTGACCTCATCCACGCGTGCTGCCGTCTTTCTGGTCAAAGTCGTCTTTCTGGTCAAAGCCATGCCTGTGGGTGTGGAGCGGTGTTTCTTGTGGTCTTGATTCGTGTTTCCCTAACCAGTAGTGACACTGAACGTGTTTGGGCTAATTCTTAGCCTTCTTATATCTTCTTTGGCGAAGTGCCCGTTGCAATCTTTCTGTCCATTTAAGAAATTGATGGTCTTTCTTGACGTCATCCTATGTGTAATTTACAAACACCGTCTCCCAGTTACCAGCTTCCGCTTCTCATTTCTTAATCGGGACTTCTGAAGCCCCGAGGGTTTTAATTCTGATGAAACCCAATTCACACATTTTTAAAAATTGTACTTTTGTGTCATGTGTGGGAACTTCCTGCTGACTTGAATGCCGTGGAGATTTTCTTCTGTTTTCCTTCTAGATGTTTTATCATTTTAGCTCTCGCATTTAGGTCTTCGGTTGATTTTCCAGTTAGTTTTTGCGTATGATGTGAGGTAAGGGTTTAAGTTCATCATTTTTTTTTTTCCTGCATGTGGCTATCCAGTGGTCCAAACGCATTTGCTGAAAAAACATTTCTTGTCCACACTGAATTGTCCTGGCGCCTTTGCTGAAAATTAATTGACCATAAACTGAAGGATTTATTTCTGGACCCTCAGTTTTGTTCCATTGATCTCTGCCGTAGGCCAGTGCCCCATGCTGTCTTCGTTACTCTAGCTTTGGGGTAAGGTTTGAAATAGGGAAATAAAAATCCTCCCACTTTATCCATCCTTCCTTCCTTCCTTCCTTCTTTCCTCCTTCCTTCCTTCCTTCCTTCCTTCCTTCCTTCCTTCCTTCCTTCCTTCCTTCCTTCCTTCTCTTGTTTTTCCAAATTGTTTTTGGCTATTCTGAATCATTTGCATTTCACTATGAATTTTAGCATCTGATTTTCAATTTCTGCAAAAAAAAAAATCCTGCTGGGATTTTGACTGGGATTATGTCGTACCTACAGATCAACCTGGAAAGAGTTGGGCTTTTAACAACACGAAGTCTGCCAATCCATGAAAATGAAATGTCTTTATATTTATTTGGGTCATCTCTAATTATTCTCTCGGTGGTGCTTTGCGGCTTTCGGTCTCCCGTTGTCACGTCACATTTATTCCCAAGTATTTTCATGTTTTTTGATGCTATTTTGGACGGGCTCGTTTCCTTAATTTCATTTTTGGCCGTTGTCCGCGAGCACGTGGAGATAGCATGCGTTTTCGTACGGTGATCTGGGATCCTGCCGTCTCGATGAACTAGTTCGTGAATTATAGAGATTCGTGCGTGTGTGTGCGTGTGTGCGCGCGCGGGTGCACATGCGTGCGTGCGCATTCCTTAGGATTGTCCCCACAGAGAATCTTGTCTCTGAATAAAAACAATTCTGCTTCTTCGTTTCCATTCGGGTGCATTTCCTTTTCAATTTTCGCTTTTCACTTTGACTTCTTCAGTGTTTCATGTGTTGGTCTTAAATACATTTAGCACGATTTCAAAGAACGTTTATGTAGAAGAATGTGTATGTTGTATTTGGCATCTGGGGTTAAGGTGTAAGAAACGTACTTGATATGGGCTTTGGAAGCAAAAGTCCATGTTTCATTATAAAAAGAGTACTTTAGAAAAACAAAAACTCTGATCTTTCAAATAGATTTTTGAGCTGTTTGTGTATACATGGGTACCTATTAGAAAACTGATATTATAGAAGACCACAGAAATAGTTTAAAAAAAAAACCCGCAAGCAACTCAGAATTAAACATTTTAGCATTACCCTTTTGTTAATTTCAAAGAACAGGCTTTCCGATCAATTTTTTTTTAATTGATAAAAGCATCACTTACAAAGCGTTCTCTGCTTCAAAACATAATAGGTGGTTAAAAATCTGCCAAAAAATTTGTAGCTGTGCGACTCCTTACTCAAAGTGTTATGCCCAGAATTCGGGGACCCCAAAGACCACCAGGGAGCCGAGTCCGATGCAAGAACAAAGAGCCTTTATTCGAGCTAGCTCGAGCTCAATTTCCTACCTGCACCGACGCAGCGGTGGGTCGAGAGAGAGAGAGAGAGAGAGAGAGAGAGAGAGAGAGAGAGAGGGATCCAAAGGCGCAAGAGTTTTAAAGGGGTCTAGGGTAGTGGGAGGGGTGATGGTCGTGGCCCTAGCCGATTGGCTGAGGAAGGGTCAGGGTCCTGTTCCATAGGTCGAGCTTATGCGCAGGCGCTGGGGACTCAAAATGGAGTCAGCCTCAGTTTGCCCTTAAACAAAATGGAGTCAGTCCCGATTTGCCCTCACAAAAGGCCAGCGTTACATGATAGCAAATGGAACACTGTCGCGTTTGGTTACAGTGAGGGGAATCGGAACCGGGGAGCCAGCTTCGCTCTTTGCTTTTTCCCTTTTTGTTCCCAGCTCTGTTTGGGAGTGTGTGTTTCTGCCCCGGCGAGGGCCTGCCCCTACACAGCCCCTCGTATCTTTCTCTAGAGGAGGGCACCCAACCCCCGTGGAGGAGAAAAACCTAGGGCCCCATCGGCTCTGCCTCAATTACACGTGCCTTCGTGGAGACCTTCAGCCCGGGAAAGAGTTCAAGATCCATCTAAACTCTCAGAAAGCAGAGATGAACACTTGACTAAGCACCGCTAATTGTATTTGCATTGAAAAGGCCGTGGCAGCAGCAGGCCACGCAGGGAGCTCAGGAAAGTTAGGGGCGCCGAATCCGCACGCTTCGTCTTGGCCGTTACCTTAAAAGCCTACGGCAGGCGGTCTTTCCAGCTGACTTCTCACGCGTGCTGCGCACGTCTACCCGCTCCTCCCACAGGACCTGTCCAGAGCCGGGGCCGCCCCCCGCCGGCAGGCACCTCTGCCGCTCGGAGCATGAAAATACTTTTTTTTGAAAACCAGTTTATTAAGGCTGGTTTTCTCTCCCCCCCCCCATATGTATTTATTTTTGAGAGAGACAAAGCCCAACCAGAGGAGGGGCAGAGAGAGAGGGAGACACAGAATCTGAAGCAGGCTCCAGGCTCTGAGCTGTCAGCACAGAGCCCATTGCGGGGCTCGAACTCATGAACCATGAGATCATGACCTGAGCCAAAGTCGGACGCTTAACCGACTGAGCCCCCCAGGCACCCTTGGTTTTCCTTCCTAAAGCCGTCATTCCAGTTGGAAGATCAGCCAGAATGATCGCTTCCAAGAAAAATTTAGAACAGCTACGTTTTACTGAAATAACACAGTACTGTAGCATCTGCTAATCACCAGAACGATAAGAACGCCGAGCTGGGCGGCTGCACCCGATCGGCAGCAATCTGTGATCTTTAAAAGTTTTTATAATGTTTGTTTATTTTTGAGAGAGAGAGAGGACAGAGCATGAGCATGGGAGGGGTAGAAAGAGGGGGAGACGCAGAATCTGAAGGAGGCTCCAGGCTCTGAGCCGTCAGCACAGAGCCCGATGTGGGGGCTCGAACTCATGAACCTCGAGATCATGACTCGAGCCCAAGTCAGTCCCTTAATGACTGAGCCGCCCAGGCGCCCCGATCTGTGATCTCTTAAATTGCTGCTGTCTAATTCTCCCTGATTTCTTCTGAGCCTGCTCTGTGGGAATTCCTTTTAGTTTGAGACGGCGATGGCTCCCTGTGCCAGACGGTGCCCTGAGCGTTTCACAGGCCGGGGAAAATAACGGGACCAGGTTCATACACCTCGTAAGACGCAGCGCCTGGACTGGAAGTCGTCTGCCTGTCACCAGGAAAAGTTAGTGTGGAAGTTCACATGCAGATCGCGTTCCTTTTTCTGTGTTTTTTTCTTTTGTTTTTAATAACATCAGCTCTACAATTCGTATTTAATATATAATGGCACTAAAACCCAGAGTTTGGGGGCAGTGCCCAAAGACGTACTTATGTGCTTTGCCAAACGAGACTGTCACGGTTGAGTGTGTTCGGATCGAGCGCTGTGCTGGGAAGGTCTCTTTAAACAGAAAGGCACACGGGAGGACGAAGGCCCCATCAGGCTCCCCCCCCCCCCACGCCAGCTCGCCCTCCGAGAGCACGCACGATGTGACACGCACAGGCCTCTCCACGTCGGCATCGCAAGTGCCAGTGGAGCGCGTTCACCTCCACCAGCGATCCGGGAAGGGGCTCGGGCGATGTGTCGGCAGCGGGAGTGTGAACCCCACGGCCGCGGTGGGCAGGCCTCTCCTGGCCGAGACGGAAGCGCAGCCGCCCAGCGGGCCTCTGAAATTGACTCAGCTTCGCGGCTTTCTCCCCGGCGGGGCCCCCGTGGCTTAGGGGAAGCGCGCGTGCACCCCAGCAGCGTTGGCGAGCGCGGGGCCTTCATCTGTGTCGCCAGAGGGTGCCGAGGGCCCGGGGAGCAGCCCCTCCCCTGGCCAAGTTGTCCCTCGGCTTCCTGCACCGCCAGTCAGGGGGATGGCGGGACCCTCTCAGGGTTTTGAAAGCCCCAAACGCGTTGCGCAGTGTCGGGCGGTGGTGTGCCGTGCGGGCGTCCCCTGGTGTTAGCCGTTGTGGACATCCTTTTTTTCCCCGAGGGTTGTTATCTCTCATCCTTGGTCTTGTCAGTATCTCTCCCTCTGGTCAGAGTCAGACCAGGAAACGGAGGTACGCGCTGTGAGGCGGTCATTAGAGTTAGGTGGAAATCCATTGCTAAAAACTCAGTCACTCATTCAGTGAATTTTGCCCCGTGCCACACACTCTCCTCAGCCCCGGGGCGCGCGTCCGTGAGCAGTTCTGAAGTCCGTGTCCTCATGGAGCTACCGTCCCGCCCGGGGAGACGGACTGACAGGCGCGTACCGTCCCCACGCCGGTGCGGGTCCTGGAGATCCATGTGCTGGTGGCAGTTTCTAATCGAGTGTTCTCGAAGGTGCTGCTTCTGAAGGGTCAGTTGGACCACCGCCTGGCGGAGGACGGGGGGCGCCGAGCCCCTGTGTGTTCATCTGCGGAGAGCGGGTCCGGGCCGAGGGTTCGGCAGACACCATCACTCGGGGCCCGCGGTGCCGGGCGGGCAGCGGGAGCGCCGGGCGCGGGGGTCCGATCCGCCCCGCGGGCCATCGTGAGGGTGTGGGCATGAGCGGAGAGGCAGGAGGCAGGAGAGGCCGAGCACGGGGCCGGCACTCCCTCAGGCCTTCTCGGAGCGCGCTGGCTGCCATGGAAACGGGCGCGGAGGCCAGGGTGGGAGCAGCAGGTGATGCTGGCCTTTGGGTGAGCGGGTGGCGTCGGAGGCGGTGAGACAAGGCACCGAGTGACAGCCTTGGCCGGATTCGTAAGGAACCGTGGTGTGGTACAGAAGGGAGCGGGGGAGAGGGGCCGGCCGGGACACAGCGTCCGAGGGTTCAGGTAGGGCCAGAAGGTGAAGAAAAGGCTCAGCTGGGAGGCCAAGGTCAGAGGGCATTGGTTCTGTTCCTGCCCCTGAGGAATTTACGGAACCCGATCTGCACGGGGTCGCTTGCTGAAGGCTGTTGTTGTCCCACGTCCCCTGCGTTCTTCCCGACGCTTCGAGGTCGCCTGCGTAAGCTTAGAGCTTTGCTGCAACTCCGATCACTCTCTGCTCGCCGAGGAGCAGAGAACATTCTTCGGGGCTGGCTCAGGAGAGAAATAAATCCCAGCCGAGGCGGGGCAGGCCGACTCGCGCCCGTCTCTCAGAGAGACTGTTGATGACGGCGGAGCGCCGAGAAATCAGGGCTGCTTGTTACAGAAGCAAACGTTCTTACCTCGTGAGATGCGCTTCCTCACCACAGAAGTTGCTTGTTTGTTTGTTTCCGACGGAAATTCTCATTGCTTCGAGTGCGGATGAAATAGAACTTAAAAAAAAATCATCACTGGCCTTCGGAAATCCGTGTGCTCGCCGTGCAGTTCGCGGCTGTTGACGATTGGAATTTGTTTCGTTTTGTGGCTCCTGCTCTCCCACCAGCAGGGGGGCTCAGAACCGGTGGTGGAAAGAACATGGGCTCGAGCCCTTCTTTTTCCTTCCTTTTTTCGTCTCGTTTATGGTTTTCGGGGTAGACCTGACTTCCTCCTCATGAGATGCATCTGTAAGGATCCAGTTGTCACTGATTTTTTTCTTGGTTTAGTGTTAACCATGCTGTATGCTTGCAAGCGCTCTTTAAAAAAAGAAACATTATAGAAGCAAATGCATACAATAAAATGCATCCATTTTAAGTATCGAGATTCACTTTTTTTTTTTAATGTTTGTTTATTTTTGAGAGAGGAGAGAGACAGAGCATGGGCAGGGGGAGGGGCAGAGAGAGAGGGAGACACACAGTCTGAAGCAGGCTCCAGGCTCCGAGCTGTCAGCACAGAGCCTGACATGGGACTTGAACTCACAAACCGTGAGATCATGACCTGAGCTGAAGTTGGATGCTTAACCAACAGAGCCTCCCAGGTGCCCCCTTTTTTTTTTCTCGAGTTTGACTTTTGACAAAAGTGCACACCTGTGTAACTACTACCACAGTTCATGTGTATAGACCAATTCCATCGCTTTCTTTTTTTTTAAATTTTTTTTAACGTTTATTTAATTTTGAGAGAGAGAGAGAGAAAGCGTGAGTAGGGGAGGGGCAGAAAGCGGGAGACAGAGGATCCGAAGCAGGTGGGGTTCAGACTCACGAACCGTGAGATCCTGACCTGAGCCGAAATCAAGAGTCAGCCTCTTAAGGGACTGAGCCCCCCAGTCTCTCTATCACTTTACAGAGAGGACTCTTGCCCCACTGATTCGGCTGATCACCCCCCCCCCCCCACACCCCCCCCCCCCCCCCCCCCCCCCCCCCCCGCCGTCAGCCCCAGGCAACCACAGATCTGCTCCTGGTCACAATGCAGTACATTGGTCTTTTCTGGAAGTGGGTTTAAACAGAGTCCCAAACACATGCGCTCTTTGGTGTCCGGCGTGTTGGCCCCAGCACCGCGTCCTTCCTTGAGAGCCATCCGTGTCGTGGCTTGTCCAGGGCTCGGCTTCTTTCCTTGCCGAGTAGCATTCTGTTGTGTGGACTTCACACAATTCGGTGTTCGTGGACCTCGGGATTGCTTCCAGTTTGGGGGCAATCGTGAGTGAATCTGCTATAGACAGTTTTACCCGTTTTATCCTTGTCATGAACACATCTTTTTAAAAAATTCTTTTAAAGCTTATTTATTGATCTTGAGAGAGAGAGAGAGAGAGAGAGAGAGAGCGAGCACGCACAAACAGGGAAGGACAGAGAGAGGTAGAGGCAGAATCCCAAGCAGAGCCCAGAGCTGTCAGCGCAGAGCCCAGTGCGGGGCTTGAACTCCTGAACTGTGAGATCGTGACCTGAGCCGAGATCGGGAGTCGGACACCTAACCGACTGCGCCCCCTGCTGTGAGCGCATCTTGCTGCGGAGATACTGTCCCTCCTTTTCAGTAAGCGGCTGGGGGGTGGGGGATTGCTGGACCCCCTCCCCCTGCAGGTGCATGCCCACTGCGATTGTCAGTGTCGGTTAACGAATGTTCCCCCCCTTGTCTTTGTGAGAGGTCCTTCGTCCTGCCGATAGATTGTTCTGATGTCTGCCTTCCCTGCTGTCGACAGAACCGCACCTCCTTTCTGGGCTTCCGTGAAGAGCTGGTCTCTAAGCTCTGCCGTTTTAATGGAATATTTGAGCATTTACAGGAAAAGAATTACCGATAGAGTTGGGTTTAAGTCTCGCATCTTCCTATTTGTTCTTCTGTTTTTTTCTTCTCTCGGATTGAGTGCGTTCTAGTGTGTTATGTTGCCACTCCTGGTCTATTAGCGTTTCTCTTCATTTTGTTGTTTTAAATGTGTTTGCTGTTTCCAGGGACCTTGGATTCCCCGAGCTTCCGGTGCCCTCGCCTCAGTAGAAGCACCCCGTCTGCTGGGTCGTGCTCCCTGCGTCACTGTTCAGAGAGTACCTCCGGGCCGAGGGCCGGCCCGTCCTGGGCGCCCCGGTTCAGCCCCCTCTCCCGCGGACCGTAGCCCCTGTCGGGCCTGGAAACGGTGGTTCCGTACGTTTTGTCCCATTTTCCGGTTGTCACGGTGGGAGGTTAAGTCCACCCTGGTCAGTGTACTGTGCCCTGCGGTGTGATTTTATTTTTGAACTAAAATACTTGGCTCTTGGTGAGAAGGTGGGCTAAATATAGAAACGGGAGCAACCTGCAAGCCCCCGGGTGGGTGATACCGTCGCGGTACTCGGAACCGAGTGATACGAAGGTGCTGATCGGTTTCCAGCAGAAGCGGAAGGAGCAGAAGAAGTAGACGCACCGAAAAAGCCTGTGTCCATATTTCTGGGCGCGAGGACTGCCGTCATCCAGCCCTTGGGGGCTCAGCGCTCTGCGCACAGATCTCCGGCTTGGAAATAGCCTCCCGAGGAGGTCGTCCCTGGCCTCATCGTACTGGTGAGAAGATACTCCGAGGTGAAGTGCCTGGCCATGCTTCCCGCGAACGCAGATGGGCCGAGCTGGACTTGGCCTCACAGGGTTGGCGTCGGCCTCCCTCCAGAGCTCATGCTGTGCGGTGCGGGGTGGTCTAATGAAGAGGTTCCTCCTGACGGTGTACGTGACAGGTCTTATTAGGCAGCGGTGGAATTCAGGGGGGACGTGGCCAGCGTGGCCGTGCACGAAGTGGCTGGTTTCTACCTGGAGGGGCTCCTCGTTGCCAGGAGGAGGCCCTGTGATTCATTTCCCTCAAGGACGCTGGCCCACGAACACCCTCACTGTCCCCTTCCTACGCACCCAGCCGACCCCTCTTCTCCCTTCGTACTGATGGTGACGGCGCCCCCGGTGTTCTCCAGGCACCGGGGTCCCAGCTGTGCGGCCAGTTTGGCGCCTCTCTGCCCTTGTCACACAGGCCCCCTTCCTTTCCCGTCTCTACCGCCACCTGCGTTTATAGCTAAGATTATACCCTGACCCACATTTTTCAGGACCGGCTGTTCTAGTTTTTTTTTTTTTTTTAGGTTTATTTACTTGTTTTTTGAAAGAGAATGGAGGGAGGGGCAGAGAGAGGCAGGGAAAGAGAGTCCCAAGCAGGCTCCATGCTGTCAGCGCAGAGCCCGACTTGGGCCTCGATCCCGCAAACCTCGAGATCATGATCTGAGCCGAAATCAAGGGTCGGATGCCTCACCGACCGAGCCCCGCCAGGCGCCCCTGGCTGTCCCATTCTTATGTGCGGTCTGCAGTTTCTTCCTGTCCTGTCAGCGATCGAGCTCCGCCCTCGTCCCCCACGACGGCCGAAGTCCTGCTTGCCGCCGTCCTTCCCGAGACCGGAACCGGCCCCCGTCTTTTTCCTCTGGCGTCGCCTTCAGTGACCAGCTTTTCAAGCCCTCCCCGTACACCTTCCATGCTGTTCTCTCAGGCCCTGCCCCCCCGCAGGGAGGGGGAGCTCCGCCCCCCGATTGCCGCCTGCGGACAGCTTTCCGACGTTCTCGCTGCGTGTCTGCGGGCGGCACGTTTTTGGCACTTACTGTGGCACATGTCTTCCTACCAGGTTCCTCTCTCGTGCCGGCTCCCTAACCAGAGTTTACATTCCTCGGACCGGAGAGAACCCCGGACGCTCTTCCTTCTCTGGGACTCTCCGGCACCTAGTTCGGGGTGCTACACAGCTGGGGCCCTGGCTTTTTTTTTTTTTTTTCCTTCCCTTTGGTTGATTCTGTTTCAGCACGAAATCCTTTCAACTGCCATTTCTAGAAAACTCTTCCTCGCAGCATTTTGCGTAGACCGTGTCTGTGTATTCTGGGGTTGCTTCTCAGCGTGGTGACGGTATTCTGGGGGGGCAGTAATGGCCCGCCGATCGTGCACCCTGTGTCCCCTCCGGCCCCTCCACCGTGGCCCCCGTGGGCGTCTGTGCACCGTCGGGCCGGGCGTGTGCCCCGGCGCCCCCGGAAGCGGAGGGCTCGGGCGGGCAGCTGTTGGGAGCAGCTGCGTGGTTGCCCATCCATCCCCTCCTTACACAGAGGGCGGGGGGAGCATTCGACGCTCCCCACGGCCACCTCCCCGCTTCCGGTAGTCAGTGTAAGGACCTGCGTGTAACCGCCTTCAAAAAATCAAACTTCATCTATAGCTTTATAAAACGCCAATGTCGGGGTGCCTGGGTGGCTCAGTCGGTTAAGCGTCCGACTTCAGCTCAGGTCATGATCTCATGGTCTGTGAGTTCGAGCCCCACATCAGTCTCTGTGCTGACAGCTTAGAGCCTGGAGCCTGCTTCGGATTCTGTGTCTCCCTCTCTCTCTGCCGCTCCCCCATTCATGCTCTCCGTCTGTTTCTCTCTCTCTCTCTCTCTCAAAAATAAACACTTAAAAAATTAAAACAAAACAAAACAAAAAAACGCCGATGTCGTTTCATGGTCGAGGTGCTGCAGTCAGCCAGCCGGCTGCAAGTGAAAGTATTGGGGGCACAGTCACCGCAGACCCTGGCTCCTTGCTCTCCCGAGTGGTCGTTTCGTGTTCGCTAAACGGCACGGTAGTTACGAGAAGCAGCTCCGGCCTCGAGGTGCCTGGGGTTCCGCCCGGCGGGCTGTGGGCCTCCTCGGCCCGGCCGGTCGGCGGCAGCAGCCCGACCGCCTGGCGTTCACCGTCGCGCTTCTGTTCTTTCGCGCCTTGAAGCCTTTTGCGAGCACCTCCACGTCCTCCGACAGATATCAGGGGTGGAGGCGGGCAGGCGCCGTTAGCCCCCGGGGGGCACCGCCAGGCGCCCGCCTGAGGTCCGCCCAGGGAGTGGGACAAGGGCACGAAGTCTCTCTGGGACGGTGTGGTGGCGGGTGAGTGTCACGTCGCCGAGGGGAAGGGGCAGGGGGAGAAGTGACAAGTGACAGTGCCCGGGGCCTGCCGCGTCGGGGAACGAGAGCCCTGGCTCTGAAATCCTCAGCCCTGGATTCGAGAGCCGAGGCGTGATTTCGCATAAACCAGTCACCCACTTCCGGGAAAAACTGGGCAGCCCGAAGCTTCCAGCAAACCCCTAGCCGTTGTGCCGGGGACCAGGCCCCAGGACCGGCGATCCGGGCCCGCCAGCGGAAGCGCCCCCCTCCCTGGCACACTCTAGCCTCCACGGCAGCGGCGAGCCGCCCTTCCACCGCCTTCCCGAAGGAACCGGCCCTGCCCGGATTTGAAGTCTCAAGCCTGCCTTCCGGCCGCTGAGGGTCCCGCCTCCGAGCCCCTGGCCGCGCTCCCTGCCGCCTCGCTCCGGCCCGTTGGTCTCTCCACGGCCAGGCTCGTGCTTCACCGCTTCCTGACGGCACGTGTGACTGTGCCACGGGCCACACTCCCCTTTCCCCGTAGGCGGCTCATGAAAGGCTTACTGAGCCGCTTGAGCCCTGGCCACTGTGCTGGCATTAGAGAGACGAATCCAGAAGGGCAGGCCGCTTGCCTCGAGGGGCTGTCGCGTAGACAGCCGCCACGGACACAGGGAGAGGCCATCCTTCCCTGACGTGGTGCCACCTGCCTGTTCCAAAGGCCGGAGTCCCGGTTAACGGGGAAATGCTCGGGGCGTGTCCGTTAGCCCCAGGAGGGTGGCCACGAACCAGACACGGGCACTCGGATCCCCCAGATGGGTCCCCCAGGGACCTGAGTGGTGGAGAGCCAGAAGGACCCCTCGGCCAGCAGTACCGCCCAGCGAGCCCCAGTTCAGAGAGGTCCTGCCCGCTGTGAGCACGGGACCTGCCCCCGGGCGGGGAACCGGCGGAGGTCGTGGGAAGACAGGCCATCGTGAACGAGAAACGAAAGGAACCCCACCGTACGAAGAGGTTTTCAGCTTTATTAAAAAATGAGAGCAACGCAGAGCCAGGTGACTCCGAAACCTTGCTGTTCTATCTTCCCGACGGGTGCCAGCGCCCGCAGGTAGTGACCCCGTCACGGCGTGGCCGCGGGGCGCAGAGCAGGTGGCCGGGGCTCCCGCGGGCGGACTCGCCGGGCCGGCGGGACCGGCAGGACGTCGAGAAAGCCCTGGGCGCAGAAGTCTCACGCCAGGGGCGCGTCCTGCCAACACACTGGGCTGCGCGGCGCGAGGTTTGCCAAGAGCCAAGCGTTTGCCGCCTCCCCCTCTCCTCCCCCCCCCCCCGCGGTTCAGTGCCAGTGTCAGCCTGCCGCAGGGTGGGGGACCGCGCCCCGGTCGGGAGGGGCCGGCAGGTCTCCCGGGTACGGCGCTGTGGAGCCGCGGGGCGTGGTGGAAACCAAGAGTTCCTTTTGTGCCTGCCCCCTCATGTCGGGTTAGAAGGAGAAGTGCCTGTGACAGCCCCAAAATGCCATGGGCTGTGCACATAGAAGTCTCTTTCTTGGGGTGCCTGGATGGCTCAGTCAGTTAAAAGTGTCGAACTCTTGGTTTCAGCTCAGGTCATGATCTCGAGGTTCATGAGTTCGAGCCCCACTTCAGGCTTCGTGCTGACAGTGCTGAGCTGCTTGGGATTCTCTCTCTCCCTCTTTCTCTGCCCCTCCCTCGCTTGCTCTCTCTGTCTCTCAAAATAAATAAATAAAAACTTTAAAAAAGAAGAATTTTGGGGCGCCTGGGCGGCTCAGTTGGTTAAGCGTCCGACTCTCGGTTTTGGCTCAGGTCATGATCTCACGGTTTCATGAGTTCGAGTCCCACGTCGGGCTCTGTGCTGACAGTGTGGAGCCTGCTTGGGATTCTCTTCTCTCCCCGTGTCTCTACCCCTCCCTTGCTCACATGGTTTCTGTCTCTCTCAAAATAAATAAATAAATAACTTTAAAAAAGTAAAGAAAAAGAAGTTTCCTTCTGGTAACAGTGCAGGGCGGGTGTTTGAGGTTAGCGGGAGGCTTCCTTCCATGCGCCGAGTCTGTCCTGTGAGGTGGCGCTGCTGTCCCTGAGCACCGGAGCCCTCTGCGCAGAGCTGGATGAAAGAGGGGTAGGACATCACACCGGTTTCCTAACAGCCTGGCCCGGAAGTGACACACGCCACCTTCCGGAAGAGATAACAGGACACCAGTAGCCGCGGCTCTTTGGGGGCGATGGTGAAGGGCACGGCTAGGAAGAGGAGGCCCGGCACAGAAAGGGAACTTTCCGCTTCATGCCTCTCCATACATTGTTCACACCTGGAGCTGTTTTCTCTATTCATAAAATAAAGATGGATAGTTGCGGCATAGCGGGATCACGCCTTGAAAGTGCTAGAACCCAGGGCCGTGGGAGCAAGGAGGAACGGCTCCCCGAGCCTGGGGTGGCCCCGAGCCTGGGGTGGACGCTGGGAGAAGAGGAGCCGGGCTCCGTTGGGGAGCGAGTGCATCTGAAAGCGTGCTGAGCCTGCGGGGCTTCCCTCGGTGTGGCGGGCCGGGCAGCGGGCCGGGCGGGTGGGGTGCGCACTGCACTTCCGCCGGGCCCGCGGTGGGGCAGGAGCTGGGCGGTCAGAGCCAGGACAGCAGCATCGGGAGGGACCGGAAGGGGCCCGGAGACTTGGCGGGGAGCCAGGCGAGGTTGCGGGGGGAGGGGGGGTCTCAGGAAGGGGTGCCTCTCCCCTCTGCAGAGCCGACCGGGCATCAGCTGACGTAAGTCTGTCTGTCCACACCTCCAGTGAGATCGCAGTTGCTTTGAGAAGCCCTTCCTTTCCCACTTAGAGAGTATCATGCCAGAAATACTTTGCACTCGATTCTCTCTTGTTTCAAAGGAGCTACATTTCCATAGACTGGAAAAACGCTCCGGTCCTAAGTGCGTAGCCTCGGGAGTGATCACGAAGCGGACGCACGTGTATCGATCGGTCGACTCTGGCTCTGTTTCCCCCTTGTTAAAATCACGGGTAGACCCTCAGGTGCACGGCCACACACGCCCCCCACACGCCCACCCGTTTTGTCCTGGCCACGCCTCCCTCTGGTGCGCACGCTCACGCCCCAGGGGCCGCCCTGCCGGCCTCGGCAGGTGCTCCCGCGGAAGTCTTCGGGAAACATGTATCGGGCGGCTTACAGGGAGAATATTTCTATTTCATTTTAAATGATTTTGACTCTTACTTTGTCAGTTTGTTTACCGTTGGCTGTGCATAGCACTGTGACAAACAAACACACGGACCGCAGTCGAGAGAGAGTCTTAGCGTGCCGGCCTTTCTTTTCTATCACGTTATAATGAAACGTTTTTCAAAGGCTGCAAGTAAGGCAGCGTTCGAAGACTCTCGATAGAGTGTCCTTGCCACCGGTGGTACTTCCACAGTTTCTTCTCCGTCCCGACCTCCTGTGTTCCCTTTTGAGCTTAGAGCTAACTGCTGGGAACATTCCGTGAATTTTTTTCCGGCCACGTGCATTCCCATTTGTGCTTTTTGGCTACTGGATTCTTAATACTCAGGGCCCCACACCTCCCCGTTATCTAAATAAGTGAACCCATTAATTAATCTACGAGTATTTTATTGAGCATGTGTGTCTTGAATTTAAATCAGGGGCAGGATGGGTAACTTGGATTCGAGAAGACCTAACTCTTGACAGTATTCTCAACTTACATTTCGTTTATAATTTTCTCCCGTAAAGTTTTACATCGAGACGCGAAAGTTCTCATCTGGTAGAGTCAAATAACAAAAAACATATTTAACGTTTAGATCAAATAGATGTAAGTATCATTAGCTAAGTATTTATTTCACTGTACTTATTCCTGTCGGAACCTGGAAGGAATGGAAGGAAGAATTATTCGTTGGGAATTTAGGTCGGTAATACTCAGCCAGGAGGGACACAGCGCCCTCTGAGTTTTCAGCTATGTGTATGCTTTTTGTTCTTAGGAGTTTGCTTATCTAGTTATCATTTACTATTTCGTTTGTACAAGAATATCGTGTATCCTGGATGTGTGAGAGGCGACTGCGCTGCCGACCTCTGCGTTGTCAGAAACCTTTATAATTTCAGGGATGTCTTTTCAGCCTTGTTCTTGGTCTGTCGTGGGCACTCCATCTTGGTTTCTTTCTTCCTTCGCGTTACTTTTCTCACCGGGGGACAGGATCAGGTGTATGGAGGCAAAGTAGAAGTCCCCACTTGGAGTATAGTCCTCTGAGTTCTGACAAATGCGTGGTTGTAGAACTTTCCCCGGATCAAGACACAGAGCAGTTCATCACCTCCCCACGTGTCCTGCTGTCCCTCGTGGTCCGTGGTCAGCCCCTGTCCCGCTCCCCACCCCCTGCCGCCTGCTGAGCTGCTTCCTGTCCCTGCGTTTACTGCTTTTCCAGAAGGACGTGAGTGCTGTCACGGAGTACGTAGCCTTTTGAGTCTGATCCTTTCACTTTGAGTGCTGCATCTGAGGGTCACGCAGGGCACGGTGCCAGTGGCCGCTTATGTCGTGGGGCAGGGTTCCATCTTGTGGATAGGCCACAGGCCGCTTGCGAGTTGAAGACCCTGCGGGTTCTCTCCAGTGTGGGGGTATCCGTGTCTAAGGCCACCATAAATATCCGTGGGGGAGTGCTTCGTGACCACAGAGCATCCGTCTTTCATTCCTCGTGGGTAGACACGTAGGAGGGGATTGTTGTTGGGTTGAAGGGCAAAAGTCTGTTTGTTTGTTTATTTATTTAGAGTGCAAGCACACATGAGCAGGGGAGGGGGCAGACAGAGAGAGGGGGGAAAGAGAGAGGGAGAGAGAGAATCTTAAGCGTGTTCCACGCTTAGCGTGGAGCCCGACACGGGGCTCAATTCCACGACCCTGAGTTCATGACCTGAGCGGAAATCTCAACCGACTGAGCCCCCCGGGCGCCCCAAAATTTTAAATCAGCTAACTGATTTCTACAAAAATCCCGACTGGGTTTTTGACTGGGATTGTGTTAAATCCGTGGATCGATTTGGGGAAAATCGACCTTTCGACGATATTGCGTCCTCCGATCTATGAACATGGTATCTCTTCTCCTTCCTTTGGATCCTCTTTGGTTTTGTTCATTAGAATTTTGTAATTTTCAGCCTACAAATCATGTACACATTTGCTTAGATTTCAGACACTCTGTTTTTTAGTGTTATTACAAATGATACGGTGCTTAATTAGAAATTTCCCATTATTTATTGCTAGTATATGGAAATATTCTACCAATAGTGGGTGTGCAGCAAATTTATGCGTAACTGTAATTAGCTGAATTCTCAAATTAAAATGTAAGGATCTCCTGGTTCCATTATCTCTGGGTAAAAAAGATGAATTCTAATATTTCAAGGCAATATTTTAAGTAGTTTATTTTTTACGTTCTGTTTGAAAGCGTCTTCACTAACGTATGAAACTTTACACTTTAGTCAGCAAACAGTAATTTGATCGCTAAGGGCTTTTTGTCATTTTGCACAGCAGGATTCTGGCAAGTGTTCGCTGTCTGTGGGTGAGTTTGTTTGGATTCTTGGACCATCCTGGTGCCGACTTCTCTTCCTGTCTGGGTGCTTCCGTGGACTTTTCCAACTAGCCAGCTTGCCCTGGCTGATTTCCTTCTCTCTGACCTCATGACTATTAGCTCTGCTTATGCATTCTTCACCGTGCGTTCCATGCCTTTATGATTTGATTAGCTTTATTTTATTGACAGTAATAGAATCTTCGACTTGAAGAAATACGGAGATTAGATAATCCAAGGCCGTTTCCGTTTATTTATTTATTTAATGTTTGTTTCTTTTCGAGAGAGAGAGAGAGAGACAGACAGAGCGTGAGTGGGGAAGGGCAGAGAGAGAAGGAGACAGAATCCACAGCAGGCTCCAGACGCTAAGCTGTCAGCACGGAGCCCAACCCAGGGCTCGAACCCACGAACTGTGAAATCGTGACCTGAGTTGAAGTGAGCCGCTTAACCAACTGAGCCCCCTAGGCGCCCCCCCCCTTTTATTTTATTTTATTTTATTTTTTAGGTTTATTTATTTATTTAGAGAGAGAGAGAGAACAAGTCGGGGAGGAGCGGAGAGGGAGAGAGAGTATCCCCAGCAGGCTCCACACCGTCAGCACAGAGCCCGGTGTAAGGCTCAAACTCACGAATTGCAGCCAAAATCAAGCATCAGATACTTAACCGACTGAGCCACCCAGGCGCCCCCAAGGCCTTTCCTTTTAAACTTGAAAAAAGAAAGTGCTAATATTAGAGACGTTACGCCTGTTTCATTAAATCGTTTACATGGAGAGCTCAGCTCTGAGGTCCGAGGTGTGACACGTCTCACCCTGGTTGAGAGAGAATCTAGCGTGGCTGATGGAGCTCTCTCTTGGTGTGTGTCCTGATGGCGGGTGACAAGTCGTCAGGGGTTCTTCCGAGGTGCTGAAGGAGTCGAGGACCACTTCTAGAAGCGCGGGGTCTGGAATGGCTGCGCAGTGTGGGTTATTCTAGAGGACGTACAGGAATGCAGCGCACGAGACGATAATCTTCGCGTTGTTAGACAAAGATATTTTAGGGAACTCTTGGAACACGTAGCCCTAATTTTCTACTTTAAATCACTTTCTCCCGTCTCTCTTAGAATTAAGTTGAATTCTAGTGGTGCTTGGAAGCGTGGCTCTATTTAAATTATATTAGCTTTCCTGTTACATTGTGTGTATTCAAGGAACTCTGTAGCTTTTAGGTGGACAGGAGATTGCTAATTATAAAGGTAATAAATATTCAAAAAGCTAGGTTTATAGCAGTAATTTCTATTCTAAACGTTCACATAAAAATTTTAATTGTCAAGAGCCAAGTTCCAGTTCTTTCTGTTTAGCATAACTTCCTTTTCCAATAAGTGTATAGAATGTCAGTCTTTTTTTTTTTTTCTGAAAGAGAGAGCATGCATGCACACAAGTGGGGGAAGGGCAGAAGGGCAGAGAGAGAGAGAGAGAGAGAGAGAGAGAGAGGGAGAGAGAATCCCAAGCAGGCTCTGCCCTGTCAGCACAGAGCCCGGGGTGAGGCTTGATCTCGAGCTCACGAATCGTGAGACAGTGGGTGACCTGAGCCAAAATCAAGGGTCAGGGGCTTCACCGACTGAGCCCCCCAGGCGGCCCGCAGGCATCTTATTTTTTTATGACGCTGCCTTTCCTCTTGTAACTTTTTATTTTTACGTACATTTAAGCATCATATTTTGCGCTGATTTCGCACGTCAAGAAGAGTCCTAGGAACAGCGCCGGGAGCGCGCCCGTTCCCTTCACACACCCCTGCGGCCTTTGCTTTCTCTGTCGTCGCTGTGGTTGTTTCGGAACCCCCCGGGAGCAATGTGGAGACCTCGCACCTCCTGGCCATCATCGGTTTCAGTTCGTGGGTGTCAAGGACAAAGTCCTGCCCTGAGATAACGACACTACGACGTTGACTTTGACGTTCAAAATCGGGGAACTCGGCCCCGGTGCAGTACTGTCGTCTAACCCGCAGACTCTGTCCATGTGCATCTTGGCCGCAATCTGTCCTGGCCTGAGATCCAGTCACGGGTCAGGCTTGCTTTTTTATTCGTCACCACGTCTTCGGTCTCCTTTAGTCTGGCCAGGTCCCTCAGCCTTCTTTGGGTTTCTGGACTGCAACACGTCTGAGGGGTAGAGGCCAATTTTGTCAAATGTCCCTCTCTTTGGGGTCATGTGCCCTTTCACCGCAGCTGGGTTCAGAGCGTGCGTTTTGTCAGGAGGACCGCCCGTGAGCTGGGCCCCTCGCGATGCTGCTTGGTCCCCGTGATGTTAACCTTGGCGATGTTCGTTTGGATCCCTGGCCAAAAGCGGGGGAGTTTTCCTTTGTAAGTAATAAGTAATTTAGGGGAAGTTGGTTTTGAGACTATGTAAGTATTCTCATCAAACTTTTGCCCTCCGATTTGGCACCATTGACCGTATCCTCCGTGAGTCCTGTTCGGTGGTGTTTATAGCTAAGGAAGAGCTTGCCCTCTCTCCTTCCCTCCTTCCTTTGCCCTCTCTCCTTTCCCTGCCTGTTCCCTCCCTTCCTCCCTTCCTCCCTTCCTTATTGCCTCCTTTCCTCCGTCTTTCTTTCCTTCTTCCTTTCTTTCCTCCCTCCCTCCCCACCTCCCTCCCTCTTTCCTTCCTTCTTTTCTTCCTTCCTTCCTCCCTTCCTTCCTTCCTCCCTCCCTCCCTCCCTCCCTTCCCCTCCCTCCCTCCCTCCCTCCCTTCCTTCCTTCCTTCTTTTCTTTCTTCCTTTCTTTTCCTTCCTCCTTCCCTCCCTTTTTTCTTTCTTTTCTTTCTTTCTTTCTTGCTTTCTTGCTTTCTTTCATTTCTCTCTCTCTCCCCCTCTCCCTCCCTCCCTCCCTCCCTCCCTCTCTCTCTCTTTCCCTTCCTTCCTTCCTTCCTTCCTTCCTTCCTTCCTTCCTTCCCTTTCTTTCTTTCTCTCTCTCTCTCTCTCTCTCTCTCTCTTTCCTACCTGCCGCCTCCCCCCCCCACCCCAATCCATCTGTCAGTGTGGACTCATGGACCCTTAGCTTAGCCGGTGGTCATATCCATTACAATATTCTTTACTTCGATGTCCTAGTTGCCCTAGTTCCGGCTGGTGAGAGCCTCTCCAGGCTGGTCCCTGTGTCCCGTTGGTGTGTCTCCGTCATCCTCGGAGCACTGTCTTACTGTCTGGGATGGTAGGATATCTAGAGCTTAACCCCGGTACTCACTGCCCCCTGCCCTAGAGTCAGGCGGTCTTCTCTTTGTGCTCAGAGCCCCCAAACTTGGACGCTAGGGCCGTTCCTTGCTTCTGGGTCTTCTCGGCAAAGGAGCAAGGAGGACGTATGTCTGTTCGTGTACATCTGTGTGTCTAGCCTGTTAACAAAGTGAGCTCAAGGGGCGCCTGCGTGGCTCAGTCGGTTGAGCGGCTGACTTCAGCTCAGGTCATGATCTCATGGTTCACAAGTTCGAGCCCCACATCAGGCTCTGCACTGACACCTCGGAGCCTGGAGCCTGCTTCAGATTCTGTGTCTCTCTCTATCCCTGTCCCTCCCCCGCTGGCACTCTGTCTTTCTCCCTCTCTCTCTCAAAAATGAATAAACACTAAAAAAATTTTTTTACATGGATCTCAAATGGATAGCCCCCTTCCAGTCCATTAGCACAGTATACATCCCGTTCTCTTTCCCTGTCTTACCTCTTTTCCAAGAAGCCTCCTGTTTTCCTCAGTGCATTCACACTCCTGTGGAAGCCTCGGGCACACCAGGAGTAGTTTCGGAACTGCCGACTCCTGCCGCTGTGGAAAGCGAACCTCCTAGCTCGAGTTACTATTTGCTTAAAGTCAGTTTGCGTGCGGTACGTGCAGTTTCATTCCGATAAATGCGTAATCCCGCGCGCCCCACACCTCTGTCACACCGCAGCCCGTGTCGGTCCCCAGAGGCTTCCCTCATGCCCTTCCCGGTCCATTTCCTGTCCCCTCGTCTTATTTTATTTCAACTACAGGTTGGTTTTGCCTGTTGTAGAGCTTCGTATCTAGAGAATTCTATAGCGTGTGCTCCTTTGGGTCTGCATCTTCGGACCAGCACGGCGGCATTTGCTTCCGTCGCTGTATGCGTTCGTGTTCCGTTCCGCTGCTGACTAGCATTCCATTGAGTGAAACTACCACGACTCCTCCCTCAGTCGATGGCCCGATGGTCTCAAATAAACTGGGAACACTCCTGCTGTGAGGATTCGCGGATGTCTTTTTGGGGCCCTGTGTTCTCTCTGGGTAGATACCTAACAGCGGAGTGGCCGAGTCGCGTGGTAAGTGTGTGTTCGACTTTATGAGGGACTTTCAGACCGTTCTCCTGAGTGAATATGCATTCTGCAGCACGCTCAAAACCTGTGCTAGTCTGGCCTTCTCCAGAGAAACAGACCCGGTAGGGCGTGTGTGTCCGTGTGTGTACGTACGTACGTATGTGTATTGGTGGGGGGGAGAAAGAGAGACACAGACGCAGACACAGCAAGGGCAGTTAATTATAAGGAACTGGCTCCTGTGGTACGAAGAATGGCAATTCCAGGTCTACAGGGGCGGGCCGGCAGGCTCCAGAGCCCCCCCCATCCCCCAAGAGCCGACGCGCGGATGAAGTCCTAAGGCTGTGTGCTGGCAGGATTTCTTCTTGCTCGCTGGAGGCCGGCCTTTCCTTTCTTCCAGTCAGGACGTGAGCCCACTGAGTGACGCCCACCCAGGTCGCGGGGAGCAGGCTGCTTCCTCGCAGTTCACCACTTTGAGTGTGAATTTTAGCCCCAAACGTCCTCTTAAGTTGGCACGGAAGTCGCCAATACGAGTCCATCCCTTGTCCGCCTGGCACCACAGGCATCTCCTTAGACCTGTATTTCCTTCTCAAATAGAGATAATAACAAGGTCATACCCCCGCCCACCATGACACAACTGTCCTGCGTGTAACCAAAAGGTACGGACCCTTTCCCCTGGAAGAGGATGAGGAAAGTCACTTTTCTCAAAGCGACGTGGTTTATGTCGGCTTGATGACCAGCGATGTGGGGTCCATTTCGCGTGCTTACTGGCCGTTTGTATCTCTTCCCTGGGGAAGTGTTCAAACGTACGTGCCCTCTTGTACAGTGGTTTTCTTTTAAAAATTGACGTGTGAGAGGCTTTTTAAAAAGGTACATTGTCAATGGGATACAAGGCCTTTTTCAGATTTAAGTGTTTGTAATATTTTGTCCCCAGCCTGTGGCTGGTCTGTTTTCTTCAGTGTCTTCTGATGCACGTAGTGCGACATTTTGATAATGTCTAATGTATTATTTTTTTCTGTGTTCTGCCTAGGAAATCTTTATGAATATTTTCTGCGAAGGTATTCTATACATTTTCTAGAAGTTTTCTAATTTTACTTCTAATTTAAGTTTATAATTATTTATAAGGTGTGAGGCAAGGGTTCCTTTTTTTTTTTTTTCCTCCCCATTTGGATGGTTTTCCAGTGCCATTCGTTGAAAAGACTTCATTTTCCCAATAATCGCTCCAGTGCTGTTGTTGAAAATAGGCTGACGGTCTAAGTGAGAGGGCGTTTCTGGATCTTCTGTTCTGCTCCGCTGACTTAGTCTTACGCCAACACCCCACTGAGTCCCACGACTGTACAATGAGTCTTGAAATTGGGCAGTGTAGTCCTTGGACTTCTCCGTTTTCAAGGTGTTTGGGTATTTCAGGCTTCTTGCAGTTCCGTAGACATTCTGAAATGAAAGCTTGTCTGTTTCTTTAAAAAGCCTCCAGAGATTATGATTGGGATTGTATTGAATCTAAAGATCAATTTCGGGAGAATATACATCGAGCAATACTGAGTCTCCCAATCAGTAACTGAGTCTTCTTTAATTTCTGTTAGTAATATTCTGTAGCGTTCAGCGTAGTAGTCTTGTATATCTCTTCTTTACTGATTCCTAAGTATCGATTGTTCTTTGATGTTATTTTAGACAGACTTGTTTTAAAATTGTAACGCAAGCACGTCAGGACGTCACGAATGCTTATTTAATGGCCTCGTACCTTCGGGCCTTGCTAAATTCACTTACATATCCTGGTAGTTATGTTGTAATAGGATTTGCTATATAGATAATCAGCTTATCTGTGAATAGAATCCATTCTAATTCTTCCCTTTTTTCTATTTTGAATGACTTATTTCCTTTTCTTGCCTTATTGCACTGGCTAGCACCTCTAATACATTATCGAATAGGAGTGAGGTTAAACGCTTTAGCCTTTTCTAATCTGGGACACTTTGTACCTTGTTCATCTCACAGCCCTGAGGGATCTCGTTGGCATTCTGTCTGGCCCTCATCTCCTTCTTTTTATCATCTGTCTCAACACTTTTTAAAATTTCTTTATCTCATTTACCATAAATGACACAGGCTTTATTTGTGTACCTCTTTGTCGTCTGTCCCTTACACCAACCCGTAAGCCCCTTATGGGAAAAGTTCTATCCGTCTTCACCATTGCATCGCTGGTGTGTAGCACAGTGGCCCTTAGTCCGTACTCAGGAAATGCTTTGTGGGATCCGCCAGTATTCGTAGAAACTTTTACAGCTGCACAATTTATCCTTCCTAGCGTTAGAATCTCCTTGGCAAAACCTAGGACAGATATTATTTCTCGTAAGACGTTTTTCATATTTTTCTTTCTTTGAAAAATTTTTAGGAGGTAACATTTCAGAATTCCTAGTAGAAATTTATATTTGATACTTTAAAAAGTTCTTACTTGATATCCTATAGAAAGCAATATAAAATTATATTTGTATATTATAAAAAGTTCTCATTGGAATTTTATAGAAAGCAATACAATTGTTTCACCTAAGTTTTGCAAAATATTGTGACAAATTAAGATGGTTTACTTTTTCTGGACGTTATATATGCCCCGAAGCTAATCCATATTCAGGCAGTCTGCAGTGGTCCAAATATGAAAATAAGAGTAAACACATTCCACAGTTGTCTGGTAAAAAGCAGGTGTCAAGTCACTATTTTTTATTCTTTAAAATCTGGAGAAATCACACTGATGAAGCGAAACTGACAGGCAAATTATTTCCTTATTTTCACCCTTTAGCTTTTGTTCTCATCTGCAAAGCGCTTCGTGTGTGTGCGTGTATGTGTGCGCGTGCGCGTGCGCGTGTGTGATTTAAGCCCAGTGAAGGGGAAGTACTTTCGGCCTCATCACGGGGATCTAGAGTTTATCCAAAAGGCAAAAGACCTTTCTTCTTGCTGTCGCGTTTTAACAGCTGCCGTGACAGAAGGTAGGGATTCGGTTTGTGTGCGGGCGCGAGGAAGGTAACGGGGCTTTTCCCTGCAGTGCGTTACGGCCATTCTTCAGCTCATCCCGCACGCCGACGACGGAAATTGCGTTAACCAAGCAAGTAGGCCCGTTTGCAGTGGGGCGTGCGTTCGTTCATCTCCCTCCCGCCCTCATCCCCCTCCTTTCCCCTCCTCCCTTTTCCTTACTTGCCTCTCCTCTCCCATTGCTCCCCTCCCTCCCCCGTCAGTCCTCCTTCCTGCCTTGGCTCTTTCTCCCTCGCTGCCTCGGTGTCCCCATGCTCTCGTTCCCGCATAGGTAGTGCAGAACGGGACCTCGATGGCCTTTCCCTAAGCGGCTTCCCCAGTCCGTGGGGGAGGGAGATAATACGGAAGTTAACAAACGTGTGCATGTGGTCAGTTGTGCTAGTCACCGGGGCCACGGACGG
Source organism: Paguma larvata (assembly GCA_030068075.1). Taxonomy (NCBI): domain Eukaryota; kingdom Metazoa; phylum Chordata; class Mammalia; order Carnivora; family Viverridae; genus Paguma; species Paguma larvata. The sequence goes on from CM057835.1 coordinate 63,832,686, forward strand.
CGTGCGGGACACACCTGCGTGCGCGTGCACCTGCGTGTCCGCGTGTGCGTGAGCGAGAGAGAGAATGAAACTGAACGAGAAGCCCACGAGGCCCGAGGATGAGGCTCAGCTGTTTGAGCTGCGCTCTGCAGATCCACAGGGTCGGGGGGCTAGCGCGCCGGGAGCCCTGGGAGCACCTCAAGTTTAGCGTTAGGGGAGACGGAACGCAGGCCCGGGGCCTCAGCGCAGCGCGCTGGGGAGAGAACAGTCCGAGAAGAGGCTGGCGGAGAAAGCAGAGCCTCGCCTCCAGAGGGCGCGATGGGCCACGAGGAACAGTTTCCCCTCGACTCCAAGTTCAGCCCAAGGCCAGCGGCCGGTGTAAGGCGTATTAGTCCGTTCTGTCGTCTAGACGTCGTCAGACCGTCTCTCGTGTGATCAGAAGAGCCTCAGTTCCGATTCTCATTTTAATTTTCTCGCCCCAAAGTAGAAAGAGAAATCTGCGAACCAAAACCTGACCCAGCTGAAAACAGATGAGCTCACCCCCAATCACAAGCGGGGTACCAACACCCCTCCGAGATGGGAGAATAGGGAGACATTCAGTAAGGGTTCAGCGGTGGGACTTGGACAGCCTTGGTCACCCAGCTGGGATTCGTTGCCTTTTTATTTTGTATAATGAAACACTCCACCCTGTACCGCCCCCCCCCCCTCCAGTGCCCATGAAGCATTCACATGGACCAAATTTGGGGCCAAAGCCAAGTTTCAATAAACTTGAAAACGCTGAAATCCTACCGAACAGATTCTCTGGCCATAGCAGAATTAAACTGAAATCAGTGTCAGAAAAACACCCGAAACCCCCAAAATACCTGGAACTCAGACCACACAGTTCTGAATGACTCACGAGTCAAAGAAGAGAGGCCGGGGGGAATTTGACATTACGTACTTTGAAATGCACGAGCACAAAAAGGTAACCGCTGCTCGTATTTAAAAGAAAAGTATTAACGTGCAGATAGGCGGAGATTTGCCTCGTCAGCTCTTCCCATGTGTCTGGGTTTCCTCCTTGCTTCGTGTGTCAGCGTGTCCTCAGTGTGGAGACGAGGCGCACGCACCCCGGCCCTGCTGCCCGCCCTCACCCCGCCCTGGTTGGTCTGGCCTCGCCTGCTCCACCTCGTGGTCCTAATACTGTCTTCTAGCTCCATGACGGAGCATCTGCCAAATTCAGAGTCCTCTTCTAGAACCGTGGAGGGGGATTTATGGAGCAGTGACAGACAGGTTCGAGTTACATGGTTTCTTTAGGTCACCTCAGACGGAACCTGTCCCATCAGCTTCCTCAGCCCGTCTCTGTCCTACCGGGGAATTCCGGTCTACCTTCTCCCGACGTCTCAGACTCTTTGTCGAGTCTTTCCTTCAGTTCCCTTCTGTGACTTCTGCTTCCTAGACAGCTTTTTTTTGTTCTGACTTTTTTTTTTTTTTTTTTGACTTTCTAGTCGTTTTTGACTTTTGGTCCTCTCCACCCTCTCAGTCTGGTATCTCCTGGTCTTAGTCAACTTCATTCGTTCATTTAGGCTTGACTGTGCGCCAAGCGTTAACCGAGGCAGGGGGTTTGCAAATGACGGGGCCGGGGCCGGTGTGACTTCTTAGTTAGACAACCGAGTGTGCTAAGTACTTCAATAGAGTCGTGTCGGAAGGGTTATGTAAAGAAGCATTTGTTTGGCAAACATCCGTCGGCCTCCTCCTGTGGACCGGGCGCCGCGCAGTAGAGGTGGCGTCCCAGGCCTAGGGTGCCGCCTGCTTAAAGGTGAGGCGCGGAGGTGTGGAGGAGCAGAGCGTGGCCTGGGAGTGGGTGGTCGGCTTTGGCACAAGGCATTTGGGGATTTTGAAGGACTTCGAGGTAGTAAGTGGTAAGAGGAAGGACTGAGAAGGTCTTTTAGGATGGGAGTTTAGTCCTGGGTCTGTGGGGGTGGTATTCGTTAGCGTCGTGATGACTCTTAACCAACACTGACACCGTACCCGTATCTCTTCCGTCTTGGGTTATTCTTCTGTTTGCTGTAGAGACCAGTAGCCCTAAGGATCGGTGACCACTGGCTCTGTTGACCAGGCCGTTTTTAAAAGTGGGAGGGGGTTGCCAACAGAGAAGGAGCCGCGAAGCAAGGAGCCAGGTGTGTGGTACCCTGACCGTCCCCAGCGTAGTTCCTTCTAGGGGATCATTAGCCCTTTGAAGTCTTTATTATTTATTTTTAAGGTAGGGGAGAAAGAGGTTGAGGTATCAGCACGTTACTTGGAAAACACCCTGCGGGGTAAAAATTCAACTTATTGCCCACCCTGAAATCTTTTATTCTTTTCCTTTAGGTTTCTTGCTATTTAAAGATTTTTGTTTGAATGAAATTAATGAAGCTGTACCTCAGGTGAAGTTTTATGAAGAGGTAAGAAGTAACCGTTTTACTGATGCTTTTATTCTAAAAGCATATTTAGACTGTACTTTGGAAAATATTGAGACTACTAAGTATCTTACAAATATGTAGAAGTTCATTGACTGTAATTAGTCATGTATGGTGTAATATGCAGTTGATTATAGACACTGATGACATCTGTGAACATCCTATTTTTAAAGGCGCTGGAGGGCTCTGGAAACATGAGGGGCAGTGGGACTAAAATTCTAGAGAAGGGATTGTCGCTGAGAGGGACACTGAGGGTCACAGCTATTTGATCTTCTGCAGAAACGTACTGATTCTGGAGACCTAGGCTGAGGCAGAGGGCTGCTGCCGAGTGAAAGAGAAACTGGCAACGTTTTCCGGTCACACGTGGCTGGAGTGACAAATTGGAGACCTGGGGGGAGAGGGGAGCCTCGGACACGCAGCTGGGTTTCCCAGTAAGACATTGGGAAGGGAGCTGAAGAGACAGGCCGGGAGCTTCTGGAAGCCTCACTGGAATCTCCTACGGCCGTACGGCGCTGTACTGAAATGCGGACCTACGGTAGCAGGACTCCCAAAACAGAACAGGCAAGAGACGAAGACCCTAGGGAGCCGCGGACCGACCCCGAAGATCCGTAGCTACTCATCACGGGGGGCAGCCGCGGACTGCCAGACTCTCGTGTGACAGTCCAGCGTTGGCCCCCGGCAGCAGGCTGCTTCTGGGAGACGGAAAAGCCAGGAGAGGTTTCTGGGGCTAGACTAACACACAGATGAAACCGGATGAGCCCCAAACGTGTGATGAGTCTCCCTCTCGAGGCTTATGTCAAGGTTTGAAGCCGAGTGGGACAGGAGGCCAAAGGTCTGTCTGAAAACTTATGTGGGCAGGACTGACTCTAGTGCTGACAAAGACTTCGCACTGAAGTCCACGGAGAGCCACGCCTTAGGATAGGGGCAAACCAGAGGTGGCCGAGTCTTACAAAAGTGGAGACCCAGCCCAGCCCCAGCCCAGATTCGGTGATGAGCCCACTCCCCACCCGGGTCGCAGAGTTACAAGGGGAGCCCTCTCTGTCCTGTTTTTGCAGGCGGAAAATAATAGAGACCCTACAGTGTTCAGCATACAGTAAAAACTTACTGAACATCTAAGGCACAAGATCGTATGACTCATAGAAGCACACCTACAGAAGACTCAGATGCTGAAGCTAGCAGACAAGTTGCTTAAAAATAACTGTAAATAATATGTTTAAGACAGTAGAGGAAGAGAAGAGAAAATAGATGGAGGAATAGTGAGTTTCAGCCCAATTTATTATGAAGAACCAAATGGATATTCTAGAACTTCTAATTTCAAATATTCTAGAACATTATATTATTATTATTATTATTATTATTAAATTTATTCTAGAATGTTATAGTATTCTAGAGTATTTGAAATTAGAACCTAATGCTAACGAGAATCAGTAGCAGGTTGGTTATGATACAAGGCAGGATTAATACGTAGGGGGGCAGATCTGTAGATAATCTCACACTAAAGCACAGAGAAGAAAGAATATAAAAAAAGGAAAAGATAAGGACGTTAAAGGCCTATGGGACACGGTTCAAAGGTCTAACATATGTAGAATTGGAATCCCAGAAGGAGAAGAGAGAGAGAATGGGGCGGAAACAATATTTGATGAGGCAACACTAAGACGTTTACAAAATGATGACAGACAGCTGCTTACAGATTCAGAGAGCTTAGAACCCCGAGCAGAGGGCTACAGAGGAAACCTGTCTTTGCACGTCAAAGTAACACCGTGGAAACCTGTGACAAAGAGAAACTCTTAGAAGCAACCAGAGGGTGGAAAAGGGCACATTACTTTTAAAAGAGCAATAAATAATATGACCGACTGTGACGTCTTAAAACAAATGATTAAAACAACACAACAAAAATCTAGGCAGTGAAGTGGCCATCCAAGTAATGAAAGAATGACAAAAAAAAAAAAAAAAAAAAAGAAAACCTAGAATTGTATTCCCAGCAAAACTTTCCTTCAAAAGGAGGGTGAAATATATTTCCAGAGAAAAACTAAGGGAATTTTGTCAGTCGTGGACCTGCATTACAACAAATACTAAAAAGAGATACTTCAGGCAGAGGGACAATAAGCCCAGATGGAAACACAGGAAGGAACGAGGTCGTCACGAAGGCTGATGTGTTTGTAAAGTATAAATGAATGTTGACCGTGCAAAATAATAATGCTTTTAGAGTTTAAAATATATCTAAAACTAAAAGATATGATAGCACAGAAAGGAAGATACAGGTTAAAGAAGTTAAAGTGTTTTAAGATCCTAGGATTATTGGGAGGTCGGGTGGATAGTACAAGTAATAATTTGAATTGACTCATCATCAGTTAAGAATGCATATTGTAATCTCTAAGGCGGCTCTTGCAAGAATAAAAAGCGTGTCTAGCAAGTTACAAGAGAGAAAATGGAATAAGACAATAGCAGATTAATAAAAAAGGCAAAAAAGGAATAAAAGAAGGACGTAAAATAGATGGGTCAAATTGAAAACAAAAAATAAGATGGTGGCTATAAATCCGTCTATGGACGTAATTACATTTAATGTAAATGGACTAAATACTCCCAAGTAAAAGTCTTGAGTTTCTTCCTGAATAAATAAACAGAACTTTATTATATACTGCTTGCAAGTGACGTGCTAGAAACAGAAGCATGGAAGAGGGTGCACAGATACAAATACCAGCCAAAGCAGAGCTGGCACAGCAGCACTAATATGAGACCAAGTCTATGGTACATGCTACTTGGAGATAGAGATTATTTCATAACGATAAAGGGGTCAGGATCACGATCTGGAACTTCTTGGTTACAAGTAATGTAACTTCAAAATATATAAAGCCAAAATTGACAGACCTAAAAGTAAGACAAGTCTACATTCTTAGTGGGAGACTTTAGCATGCACTTTTCAAGAGTTCATGGAACAGACAGACAAAAAAATTAGTAAGGATACGGAAGATCTTAATAAAGTGATGAATCAACTTGACCTAAGTGACAGATACAGAACGCTGTACCCAGCAAAAATAGAATTTGCCTTCTTTAAAGTACACAGGGAAGATTTATCAAAAGAAATTATTTGCTGGGCCCTAAAGAAAACTCCTGCGGGTTTCCAGATCAAAATTGTTCTGAGTGTTTTCTGACCGCAATGGAATTAAACTCAAATTTAATAACAGAGTTTACTAAGAAATCCTTGGCTTCTTGGAAATGAATACATTTGTAAGTAATTTATGAGTCAAAGAAGGAATTAGAACAGTAATTAGGAAATATTTTAAATTAAAATATATTTGAAAAAGGGCATTTGCATCCTCTCCTAAAGCATTTTCAATGGTCCAAAGAAAGAAGAGCATAATTGGGATTCATATTTGTCATCTTTGTACAGTTCAGAAATCGGAGGGATATTCTTTTCTTCCTGGATTAAATATAAAACTTGAAATTTTTTGTATATATACTTGATAGCTTGGTATTTTTCTATACTTTTCACATTAGTGCATTTCCAGGGAGAATGGTCAAATTATGATGTGCCTTTAGCATCATATAAAAGAAATTAGGCAAATCAAAAGGATTTTACTCACTATGCAGTAACTTCCGGTATTCCAATCTAAATTGTAATCGGGACGAGTATCACGGCTTGATCCGTGAAAAGAAATTTCTCTCTCTATTCCGCAAGGCTTTCCCTCTCCAGTTTCGGCGAGCACTAAATCGCCTTGTCAAACGCAGAGAGATCTTTCACAGGTAACTTTCGCAAGGTTGAGACGTGGGCGGTCCACGCGGGCTGCTTCCTGAGCATTTCTTGCCCGTATGGCGGTGAGTACTGGGGAGGGGTTTCCGTTTGCGCTTTTGAACACTGGGATTTCTCTTGGCCGGCGCGCTCCCAGCTCCTCACGCCTGTCTCTGGTTCGGCGCGCGGTGATCCGAGTCAGCAGATGATCCCTTTGGAGGACAGCACGCCCGAGCTCCTCGGCGGCTGTGTTCTTTTACCGAAGACGCCGTCCAGTGTTGGGGTCTCAGACACAGGTTTCTGAATCGGTACAGCCCTTAAGCATCGAGCTTATCAATCATTCTTCTTGGCGGCCTTGGTTTTATAGTCCGATGATTTCCGGTGGCTGTCGGATGACCCCAACCCCTAGAGAACGTTTTTGTCAGGTGTCCTGCACCGTCTGTTTTGTATGTCGTGTTTCCATTTTCCTGGGTGCCCAGACTTTCAGTGGTTAGCCTTGTCCAGCGTGTGTAAGGCCTAGTCACGTATCCTGACCCTCCCACATGTTTGTATTTGTTCTTGCCTGCCTTCCTACCTCTCTGTCTTTGTCTTTCCCTACCTTCTTACCTAGAACTTCCGCTAACCACTAGCCACGGAGCCCATTTTTGTTTTCGAAGATTTTAGGTTTGCGTAATCTCTGCACCCAGTATGGGGCTCGAATCCACGACCCCGAGATCAAGAGTCACACACCTCAGTGGCCGAGCAAACCAGGTGCCCCTGAGCCCGTTCTATTTTTTTCTTTACTTATGTCCTTTCTCCAGCCTAGACTGCCGCTTCGCCTGCCGGCCTATGGAAAGCCTAGCTTCCTTTAAGGTCTAGCTCACCTTCTGTATTCACTAACGAGTCTCTCTGGCCAGCTAGCCCAGTCTTCCAGGATCGCTCACACCTCCAAGTCCCGTATCACTTGTTGTCCGCAATGCTCTGTGGTACGTAACCTGTGCCTGCTGCTTCTGCGAGTGTCGCTGGTATTCATCTCATCTGTACCCGACGCACAGACGGAAGCCTAGCGAGGCGCTAGGTACAGCTGCGCCCCTCACTTCCTGTGGGGCATGGGGCAGGTCGTTGAGCAATCTCGGAAGCATCTACGTTTCAGACCACGGGCTTGTACATGTGAACGGTACCCTGTCCCCGTACCAGAGGAGCACACAGTACGGGGACGTCACACTTGAGCTTCAGGTACCTCACCTGTGAACCGAGGTTCCTAATCATCTCCTGCTGCCTCACAGGCTGATCGTGAGGCTCAGATAAGTGACTGGGTGGACAGGTGCTTTCTAAACAGTATCTGTAATCCGCTGTATACGAGAGGCTGTAACTTAGTGGTTAAGAGCGCCAGCTCGAGATTCAGCCCACCTCAGTTTGGCTTTAGACTCCTCTAGTTTCTGACTAGAAAGTTGACTTGGGCAGTCAGTTTCTAGCTTACCCACCTGGGTGTCCTCAGCTCAGATCGAAGGTGGTAGCAGTGCCTGCCTCCTGAGGTTGTGTGTGGGAACGCAGGACACCAGAACATTGCCTGACACATAGTTACTGCTCAGTGTGTTGGTTCCGCTTCCTTGTTCCAGTTAGATTTGGAGGCAGCTTATTAAAATACGTAAAACTGCCTAGATTTAGCAATAAAGTATGGCGAACTGAGAATAAGTATAAGATCGGAGGCAAAGTGACTCCAGAGACTTCTCTTCATTCATTCAACCAACGTTTGTCAGCCACCAGTGCCGGACGTTGCTTGGATGAGCAAGACAAAACCCTTGCTCCCCTTGAACTTCTATTCTGGTCGCGAGAAACAGACAATAAATAAGCAACAAATAACAGGAAATGTATCAGGAAGTAATAACTGCTATGCAGTGACTCAGAACAGACTCAGAACTGAATGTGATGTCCTGTGACACGGGGGCCACTTTACATTAATGGGCGAAAGACTGACTCTCTGAAGAGTGGGCGTGTAAACCAAGATTTGATTGACAAGGGGGCTAGTCTTTTGGAGATGGGAGCAGGGTGAGGAGAGAGCGAGAGCATTTTAAGCTGAACATGGCTAAGACATAGCCCCTGATGTGATGGGAAAGAACTTGGCGTGTTTGAGGAACTGAAGTTAGATTCAGCTCAGATTTAATCTGTAAAGTGGATTAGAGGAGTGGGGTCGTGTGAGGTAAGATCAAACTGAGGAGGCAGACAGGGTTGGGGGCCAGAGTAACAAATTCAGATTTCATTCTAAAGCCCATGGAAAATTTAAGATGGGAGTGTTAAGTGAATATTCTCTAAATATCAGTTACATTAAGGGGATTGGTATGATAGAACCTCTACATCTTTACTGATTTTTTAAATTGTTTTTTTTTTTTCAGTTTATTTATTTATTTTGAGAGGGAGAGAGAGAGCACTAACAGGGGAGAGGCAGAGAGAGGGAGAGAATCCCAAGCGGGCCCTGTGCTGCTAGCACAAAGCCAGACTCAGGACTTGAACTCATGAACCCATGCGATCATGACCTGAGCCGAAATCAAGTCAGACATTTAACTGACTGAGCCACCCAGGCACCCCTCTTTACTGATTTTAGATCTAGTTGTTCTGTCAATTGCTGAGAGAAGGGTGATAAAATCTCCAACTCTTTAGAATTGTTCTTTCTCTTGTCATTTTTAAAATGTATTTTGAAGCTCTGTTATTAGGCGCATATGTGTTTATGATATTGTGTATTTTCGTATGAAATGTCCCTCTTCATTGCTGGTCATATTCTTGGTCTTAAAAATGACTTCACTGGATACTAATGTAGCCATTCAGTCTCTTTATGCTTATTGTTTTCATGATACATCTTTTCCCTTCTACTTCCAACCAGTGTTTTTATATATTAAGTGTGTTTCTTTAAGACAAATATAAAAATATCTTGCTCAGCACCCCCTCCCCTATTTCTGACAATCTGTATTTTACTGGAGTAATTTTAGATATTGTAGAGTTTGCTTACACCTTTGTAGAGTTTGCTGACTTTCTTGAAATCTGTAAGTGTATTATCTTTCATCATATCTGGTAAAATTTGGGCCTTTACTCTTCAAGCATTTTTTTAAGTAGTCTCCATGTCCAGTGCAGAGCCCAACACGGGGCTTGAACTCACAATCCTAAGATCAAGACCTGAGCTGAGATCAAGAGTCAGATGCTTGGAGTGCCTGGGTGGCTCAACTGGTTAAGCTTCTGACTTCGGCTCAGGTCATGATCTCACAGTCTGCGAGTTTGAGCCTCGCATCGGGCTCTGTGCTGACAGCTCGGAGCCTGGAGCCTGTTTTAGATTCTGTGTCTCCCTCTCTCTCTGCCCCTCCCTTGCTTGCACTCTGTCTCTCTCTCTCTCAAAAATAAATAAACATTAAAAAAAGAAGTCAGATGCTTAACTGCCTGTGCCGCCCTGGCACCCGCTTAAAGCATTTTCTCTACTTCAACCTCTCCTTCCTGTCTTTCTGGGACTCCGACTATATGTATGTTTGATTTTTGAATATTATACTGAATATCGCTGCTGCCCTATTCAATTTTTTCCCCCAAATAGTTTTTCTTTCTGTGGGGTAATTTCTATGGATCTGTCTTCAAATTCATTGACTCTTTTGGCATCTCTACTCTATTATTGTCCATTCATTGAATTTTTTATTTCAGATATGTTTTTTAGCTCTAAAATTTCCATTTGGTTTTTCTCATAGTTGATATGTTTCCTCTGTTATTTCCTATCTTTTTATTCGTCATATGCATATTTCCTGTTTTATCTTTAAGTATAGTTATACAGTTGCATTAAATCCTGATAATTTAAAAAAAATCTGATAATTCTGTCGGAGTCATCTCGGAATGGTCTTCGTTTATGGTCTGTTCTCTTAGAGCGTGAGGGCCGCATTTTCCTGTTTCTCGTTATGTAGAATAATTTGTTTTCTTGTTTTTATTTTACTTTATTTTCGAGAGAGACAGAGAGAGAGAGCACGAGTGGGGGAGCAGGGGCAGAGGGAGAGAAAGAGAGACTCCTAAGCAGGCTCTAAGCAGGCTCTACAGCCAGCATGGAGCCCACCGCGGGGCTCGATCCCACAACCCTGGGAGCATTGACCTGAGCCAAAATCAACAGTCATTCAACCAACTGAGCCACCCAGGGGCTCCGATACGTAGAATAATTTCAGACTGTGTTTTATACATTGGGATTGATGTAGATACATACTGTAAATTCTGTACGCTCCTTCAAAGGGCAGTGCGTTTTTGTTTTCACAGTTAACTTACTCAGATTTCAAAAGCTCTGTCTTAAACAGTGAGTAGCAGCCGAATCTTGTTCAATTCTTTTCGCTTTGGCTGGACCGCTCTGGATCTGCCGTGCTCACAGGTCATTATAGGGTCCAGCAGAGATCTTGGCAGAGTTTACACGCAGATTTTTGGAGCTTCCCCTCTCTGGCATTTTAATTTTCAGGAATATCCTCTCTTACTCGCCTGCTTCTGTTTGATACCCTTCCCCGTTATGTATATACTTTTGGTCCTTCGCCAGTGTGAACGTATAGCAAGTATAGAAGGTATAGGTTTTCTCAGGAGGGCTGTTCCCTTAGTAGTAATTAGGCTATTACCTGAAGCGGAGCCTGGGTGTGATACATTTTGAACATCAAGCCAATATGAGTGGCCGATGAGTTGGATGTGGGGGGGGGTGGAAGGAGCAGGGGTGTGCGCAAAAGAGCCAGGATCCCTGATGTTTATTCCTTATTTTAGCTTAAGCATTTAGGAGGCTAGCTTTACTCATTTTCATTATAAAGAAGAGTAGGGGAAGAGGCTGCGCGGCTGGGGTAGAGGGGATATGGCGGTGTCAGAAGGTGGTTCGATATTTAGAACCCGGAGCTCAGCGGGAGAAGCGAGGACTGGAGATCCAGAGTTAGACATCAGAACAGAATTGGGATTTGAAGCGGCGGGCCTGAATAGTTTCGCCTGAGGGGAGTAGAACGGGCGAGGAAGGGGCACCCCGGCACCGGGTCGCGCGGCCCTTCCGTATTCACAAATCCAGCGGAGGAGGAGGAACTGCCAAGGGAGGCTGGGGAGGAGGGGCCGGTGCGCCAAAGCCCTGGAGAGTACAGCTCACCAAAGCCAGAGAAGAAAGCTGCGAAGAAGGTAGGAGTGGAGGCTGCTGAGGAGTCCGCGAAGCTACAGACAAGAGAGAAACCCTTGACGGGGCGGGCGGACGCCATTAGCAGGCTTTACCAGGCCGGCTCAGCGGAGTGGGGGTGAGAAGGTGGAGCTGGGGGGGGGACTGACCGTGCTTGCACCTCGGGTTCCGGTTCTTGAGGCCGCGTGTTCAGCTGTGAGCCTGGGAAGCACCCAGGCAGAACGGGCCTGCCCGATCGCCGAGTGTCCGTCACCGATGACCGCCACGCTCCCAGCCTGCTCAAGGGGACGCCTTCCACCCCGAGCTCAGGCCTCTGCCGGCTCGGGTTACCTGGCCAACCTAACCGCCCGAGTTAGAGGTGTGGCGTTTTCCATGCGTTTGCTGCCATGAGATCGCCCCGGCCGAGCCGACTGCTAGCCGACTGCGTGTTCTCTTGTTCTCGGTCTTCCCGACAACGGAAAGTGAACTTGGAATTACAGCCCCGGACACCTGAGGCTCCTACGTTGCCCACCAAGAGTTCCCTTCTCCGTTGTGCAGGCCGGGGGCTCATGAGGCACAAGTCTCTTCATGAAGCTTAGTGTCGTGGGTCAGAATGTCATCCGCCCAAGAGACGAAAACCGTTCCACGTGGTCGAGTTGTTTCAGTTCTTGGAACACTTCCCGTAGAATCAGCGTTTGTTGGAACAGGCGTCGACTTGCTTCGGAGGCCCCCAGGACGTGGACTTAGATTTCATTACATTTGTTATCTAGGATGACAGCTGCTCGAGGGCTTGGTATTTCTTGAGTCCGTTGACTCGTTGAGGCGGGCAAGTTTCCGTTGGTTCGATCACGGTCTAGCGATTCTGTCCCAGAGTTCTGCACTGACCTTTGGACTCACCTAATATCAAAACAACGAAAGTAATCAACCAAGCCAACCAAGCCGGATCCTCTGTTTATTTTCTGACCCTCTTCGGATTTCGGTGTCTGGTTTCTGTTGCCTCGCGGCTGCCATATTTGTATCCCGTGTGGAGTTGGAACTCCTTCGACCTGTTTTCCTGAATTGACTCAGGGTGGCTAAGCCTGGATCCTTCGGCCCTGCCGACATTACTGGGTTGCTGTTTCATTAGAACAGCCTTTTCTGGTTGGGCGGGGTGTAACCTGCCCCAGTCTGCCCGCCTTCACGGGAGCCTTTATTGTCCGTTCCAACGAGACTCCATCCCGAGCCCTGGCAGTCGCGGACTTGTGAATCTCAGCCACCTCGATGTCACACCGATGATACTTTAGGATGATAAGGTGACCCCAGTAATTTCTCTGTGTGTGAACCAGCTGGCCCTCATCTGGGACCTCAGCATTTCACACATTCCCCCCCCCCACTCCCTGCTAGCTGTGCCCCGTCTTCATCGGAAATTCTCCTGGGATTGACTGGTTTTGATTTCAAAATGATCAAACCCAGCCTGTACTGTAAAAAGGTAACTTTCGTTTCTGTTCTGTCATCCCAGAATACAGAACACGCAGATACTATGAAAAGCCCCGGTAAACAGCTGTCTATCTGTTGAAAACACTTTGTTCCCCAAAGTCAGTCACACATGGAAATTAGTCATCGTGTCGAAGATCTTTGCTGCAGCCTGCCTGCCGACTCCGTTTCTTGTTTGCACTCTCGTTCCTCCGACTTTTGGATTCGAAGTATTTCTGTAAATAAATACAAGCAACGCCTCTGATGCAGGAGCTCCTGTTATCAGATTAGAGTGACCGGGGCCATTTCCACGTAAGGCAAGGGTTTCCAGAGCGTATTTTTATTCTTGGGCCTATTCTAACGCCGTTCCCATTAGCTTCCCTAAGTTAGCATGATAGACCGTGTGAAGTAACCCGAGTGTGTCACACAGTGTCGTGCACGCGAGGCTCAAACCTGCAAAGCCGACGCTTACATCTGTGGGGTAACGCTTTTCTAAAACACTCCGTTGGTTTTCTAAAAACATCGCTTTGCAGGAATCGTGATAACACACGGCACGCTTTTTTCTTCTCTTTTGTAATGCCACCGCTGAGTGGGAACGACCCCCGTCCTAAGTCTTAGAACCGAGTCACAGCCAAATTTAAATGGTTTCTGCTCTGGAAGGGAGGCTGGGCGACGATGAACGGTCCCGGGCTGGAATATTGTAAGATGATTGTAACCATGGCAGTACTTGTGTCCTAATACTGTGCGTCTAAATCTAAGCGACGAGGTTCCTCGTAGGAAAAAACTCATTTGTCTGTGTCAAGTTGCATTTAAATGACCCCAGCATCATTCTTCGACCTCTAGAAGTGGTGGTTTCCTGTGGAGTAGCGGGCTCAGCGATTTGCTTATTAATCCGTGGAAGTGGTTTGCGTCCGGGCAAGTGATAGATATCTCTTAGCAAAGCGACTTTTCTGGGAAGACGTACTGACCGTGTTAACTTTGAAAAACCTAGATCAAAGAATACGAGAAGCTGGAGAGCGAGGCGGACCGCCTTGGCAGAAGCCGGCAAATCTATGACACGTTCATCATGAAGGAGCTGCTCTCCTGCTCGCACGTGAGTCGAGTCTCCCTTGGCGCCCCGCTCCTTCGCGCCGGCTAGGCGACAGCTCGCGGCGTTTCCAGAAGGCCACTGAAAGGGGAGGAAGAAGTTAAAAAATCGAGCGGGAGGCCCCTGGGACGGGACCTCTTTCTTCTCTTCTGTCACTTGTCTCCTGGTAACGCCGACACGGAGCCGTCGCTTCATCTGCTCCGAGTGCATTTCCAAAAGCAGACCTTTCCGGCGAACAGAAGTGAATCACATCCCACCGGTAGCTCGTTCGGGTCTGCGGGGGAAAGCGCCGGTCTCAGGTCTGGGCTTTCTAGAGGAAATTAAGCTTTATTGTTAGTTTGGCTGTCCTTTGAATAATTAGGCTAAGCAAATACTGATCCACGTAAATTTTAAATGGTTTCTGTGGATTCATGAGGAAGACCATAATTATTACATTAATTTTATTAATAGTTAAATGAGGGTGGAACTGTATTTCCCCCCCCCCCCCATAAAGCAGATAAATAATCTATTCAGTCATTGGGATAAAGTAGGTTCCTGGGAAATTATTCCACCAGGAGTGAGTGGGATGATTAGTGATAACAGTTTACCACAGGGGGGGCGCCTGGGTGGCTCAGTCGGTTGAGCGTCTGACTTCGGCTCAGGTCATGGTCTCACGGTTCGTGGGTTCGAGCCCTGCATCGGGCTCTGTGCTGACAGCTCAGAGCCTGGAGCCTGCTTAGGATTCTGTGTCTTCCTCTCTCTCTGTCCTTCTCCCCGCCTCATACTGTCTCTCTGTGTTTCTCAAAAAATGAATAAATGTTAAAAAAAATTTACGAGGTGACGTCTCCGAGAGAGTTTTCTAAAGGAGTGGCCTCCTGGTCCTGGGCTGCTGTGTTCGGTCCAGGAGCCCCTCGCCACATGCGGCTGTTTAAACATAAGTCTAAGTTCATTAAAAATTTAAGGAATTGAAAATTTAACCCCTCAGTTCCCCACGAGCCGTATTTCAGGTGCTCAATAGCCGCACGTGGCTGGCGGCTCCGGGAGCGAACAGCACAGATACACACCGCGCTGTCATTGCAGAAAGTTCCCGCAGACGGCACTGGCCAGGATCCTGATTTATTTCGGTGCCTCTGTGGTTTTTGTGTCATTCACCGTCTTAACTGACATTCGAATAGCTGTGGCTAAAGGTGGCACCTCTTGGGGCATGCGATTCTTTTTAATGTTTACATATTTATTTTGAGAGAGAGTGCGTGCGAGCAGGAGACAGGCAGAGAGAGGGAGAGAGAGAGAGTCCCAAGCGGGCTCCAGGCTGTCAGCACAGAGCCCGAGGCGGGGCTCGATCTCACAAACCATGACGTCACGCCCTGAGCCGGAATCAAGAGTCAGCGGCTTCACCGACTGAGCCACCCTGGCGCCTCGTGGCCTGCGTTTCTTTCTTGTTCCCACTTAACTCGTCGCAGATGGAAGTCTTGAGCTGGGGCTGATGCTTGATGCTCTGTGCCTTGCTCCCTTGATGGAGTGTAGCCATTGCTGCCGTCCGATGGCCGCACCGCGGAAGATGCCGGACGTTCTGTGGGATGCCTCTGAAATCAGTTTGCAGGCAGCTCAGCGGTTCAGAGGGTTTTTGGCAGTGTAACGCGCAGTCTACGCTTTCCTTCTTGGGGGGCTTTCTTGAAGAAGATGTCGTTTGGAGTCTGGGGGGAGATCAGGAGGTGTGGTTCTCGCTGGTGTAAGCTCCATGCTCTCGGAGCCAGTGGGCCTCTGCTGTGCTCACAGCACGACCCCCCTTAACCTCCAGCCTTCTGTCACCTGGATTAGCTTCGTATCTGCCATTTAAGTTTTAAGTGTATTTTCATGCACTCGTTTGGTCTTCTCTCGTAGAATTTTTACATTCTCAGGACCCTCGTTATTAGCTACGGGATATATGCATTTAATAAAGAGGTAGTAAGATTCTTTTCCCTTTTCTTAAAGTCACAGTTAACCTTCAGTTCTTGCGGGACTAGGTGTGTTGGCCCGGTGGCCCCTGCCCATCATGCTTCTCAGCATGGCGTCTGAGAACTCTAGAAGCCCAGAGGGACAAGCGTCTGTTGGGATCGCCCATGATATCCAACTGGTTTCTAAAGAATGCGTGTCAATGCACTCACCATAGGTTCCTGCCTAGTAATTGTGTTCAAGTAGATGTTGCGGTGTTGTGCGACATAGTTTTACGTTTTATGTTTGTGGGGAAAAAAAAATACTGTTTTCTGATTTTTTTTTCTCATAAAAAAGCCCTTCTCAAAGCAAGCCGTGGAACACGTCCAAAGCCGCCTCTCCAAGAACCAAGTGCCGTCCACGCTCTTCCAGGTGAGGTGAAATTATCTCAAATTAAGCACAGCTGACCCTCGAACTCCACAGGGATGAGGGGCGCTGACCCCCCTACGGTCGAAAACCCATGCGTAACATTTGGTTCCCATCCCCAGCCTGACTCACGACCCCGTGTTGACCGGAAGTCTTACCGATAACACAAACGGTTGACTAACACCTATTTTGTTTGTTCTATGAATTATATTCTGTATTTTTATCATCAACTAGAGAAAAGAAACTATCATTAAGAAAATTATAAGGAAAATGCGTTTACAATATCGTACTGTAAAAAAAAAATCAATGTATAAGTGGACCCGTGTGGTCCGAACTCCTGTTATACAAGACTCACCCGCGGGTGGTTCTCTGTAAAGGGAGGCACACTGCACAAAAGGGCCAGGAGCCTTTAATCCTGGGCTAGCCGTGAATTTGCTCAGAGACCCTGGGATAGCCCCTGCCCGCAGTGCCCCCCCCCCCACCCCCTGCCTCATGTGCGAAATGAGGAGAGGGATTAACTCTTCCCCCGCGGGGCCCACCTGGAGCTCCATGATTCCGTCAGGTAGAATGTCAGTGAGTAAAACAGCTAATTAAGAAAAATTTGTACTCCGTGGATCCATTAGGTTTTAGTGTCTAAAACTCAGTCTCGATGCTGACGATCGACACTTGTCTTAATTTACGAGGTGTGCTGTGTGACTTCCAGAGGCCAGTGCGGCACGAAAGACACGGGGCCCCTTGGTCAGAAACGAAGGATTTCAGGGTCGTGAGAGCAGGGCCCCAAATCCAGCACCCGGCTCTTTTGAGTGCCAGCCCTCAAAAAGCGCGGGACCCCGCGGGTCCCACACCCGGAGAACCAACCCTGGCCCTTTGGGAAGCATCTCTCCGGGAGCCATGGTGGGCCGTAGGGACGCGGTGGCAAACAGGACGGACCTGTCCTCGCCTTCCCGGAAGGGGCGGTTGGAGAGAGCGGATGACTGTTAACTAAATATACACGGCGATGAGTCTGGGATTGAAAACCGGGCAGGCGCCGAGAAGGGCAGGTGCAAGGGCGGGACCCGCCGCCCGTCCGAGGTTCTAGGTTCCTATTTACGCAGCTCGGACTTTCTCTCCCATCCTTTCCAGCCCTACATAGAAGAAATCTGTGAAAGTCTTCGAGGCAACATTTTCCAAAAATTCATGGAAAGGTATGAAACCTCATTGATATCAGCGTGTGTATAAAATCCCGTGCGGGCGTGTCTCCTTTCACCCGGTGAGCGCCGTCCTTAAAACGCGTGTGGACTCATCCCTTCGCCAGCACTTAGCACGCACGCGCGCCAGGCTTTGCGCTAGACTGTTACCTCAGCACCTTAGAGTGTTATTTAGGGTTCACGTATCTTAACGTCTCTTCCTTTTGAATCACTGCAGCTTCAAAATGGTCTGAAGTTTTGAGAGACTATGGAACCCCAACATTAACAGTAGCTTCTTGGGGCTCCTTAGCTCATGCAAGCCCTGTTCCCCACCCTCATTCATCGGTTTGCAGTTTGAGATCCTGTCCCCCAAAGTGGGTCAGGCCGCGCGATTCTTTTTTTTTATAATTTTTTTTTTTTTTACCATTTTGTTTTTGAGAGACACAGAGAGAGCACGAGCAGGGGAGGGCCAGCGAGACAGACAGACAGACAGAGTCTAAAGCAGGCTCTAGGCGCTCAGCCGTCAGCACAGAGCCCGACGCGGGGCTCGAACTCATGAACATCACCGTGAGATCGTGACCCGGGCCGGAGTCGGACGCTTGACCGACGGAGCCGCCCAGGCGCCCTTGCCCTTGATTCTTTATGTAATAGAACCGAAGGGTCGAGGCAGGCGTCTGTGCTCATAGACATTGTTACGATCCCTGAGGAATACGCTCCCTGTGAGTGACCCCGCCTACACGC
This sequence comes from Paguma larvata, assembly GCA_030068075.1. Taxonomy (NCBI): domain Eukaryota; kingdom Metazoa; phylum Chordata; class Mammalia; order Carnivora; family Viverridae; genus Paguma; species Paguma larvata. The sequence goes on from CM057835.1 coordinate 63,850,693, forward strand.
GTGTGCGCGTCACACAGGACCCTGGAAGTGCCCGGCCCCTAAGCCTCTCGGGCCCCCAGCAGTCAGGCGGGGAGTGCGCAGGGGTTTGCGTCTTCCTCGGAGGGCGGGCACGGCTGGCACCGCCAGGACGTTGTCTCGCACCGAGGCTGCCTCCGCGCCGCCCTCGGTCTTGTCCACAAACCCGGCTGATTTCCCGACCGTCGACGTGGTGACAGTCTGGTGCCGGAGCGGCCCCGCAGCTGCTCGGCGATTGCCCTTTAGGAACAGATACTTCTTCGCTGCGGTTTTATCTGTCCCCCGCGCCTCCCCCCCACGGCCCCAGAACTGAAGTCATTACCGAAAAACACAAAAAGTGGCGTTGTGATTCCACTAGAGTCCGAGAGACAGTTCTAATCCTGGAGGCGAGTCGGTACTCGGGAAACTAATATGCATTAGTTACCCTAACAAATGATTGTTACCCTCCTCGGAGTAGGAGCAGAGGCTTCGCCGGAAAGCAGCGGCTCGCGCCGAGGGGCCGGGCCGGCCGGGGCGCGGCAGGAGCTCTGTCCGCCCTGTCTCCGTCTCCGTTGTTTCAAAGATCTGGCCTTTCCCAGCTCTCGGGTCGGCCAAGAGCTGTTAGGTGATCGTGGGGGCAGAGGGACGAAACGGGGGTGGGAATTAAGATCGGGGAGGGAGGTCCTGTAGCTCTTGGCTGTTTGGTTCTTTCACGAGCCGCCAGGCCAGCCTGCGGGTCACTTCTCTCCCCCGTGGGTGAGCCTTTGGCGCTTAGTGCCTCCCCCCCCCCCCACACACACACACGCGCTCGCGCACACACACACACACGCAGAAAATCCCAGCCATTTGCGTTTTAGGCCGGCACCTGTGCTGGATTTTCTGAAACCGTTCACCGTATCATGTAAATGATTTTAAAAGCGAATTTCTTCGTTTTTACACCATCCCGGGTTCTTTTTATGCCACCACAGTCTCGAATGAGAATTTAAAGACTCACTCTCAGACCGAGAGTTTTGCCTTTGGGTCTTGAAAAGCGTGGCCACTCCGTAAATAAATAGAACCTTGTGGCCTTTGGCCTCAGCGGGACTGACCGCACGCTCCGAGGGTCTCACGGTGGAGGCGGTTTCTCGGGGGCCCGCACTGCAGTGTGGTAATGAGGGGAAGTCCTCAGCAGTGCCCTGGCTCCTCTCTGCCCTCGCTCGAGGCGGGCAGGGACCCAGGGCTGAGTTCCGGGCGGGGCCGAACCCGGGATGAGGGTCGTGAGCCACGGCCAGGCAGTGAACTTCAACTGCCCGGCAGTTGTAAGCCCGGGTCACAGATCGGGGTTAAAAATGCTGAGCTGACCCCAGCCCTCGCCGCACCCTGGTCGTTTTCATGTCTTTAACCTCTGCTCTTCCCTCTGGGGTGCCCGTATGCCACCTGCGAGGGGGCTGGCCCTCCGGAACCCTCTGCTGCCCAGGCTCTGCTCCGTCCTCAACCCTAGTTCCTCTTCCATCAGGCAGTGCCTGTTCCCGTATGAGGCACTGACTAGAAATAGCACTCAGGGAACCTCCACGGACACATGACCGACCCCGGACACCCAGGGGGGGGCTGTCCGTACTTCCTAAAGAAGAACTCGTTACAGCAAACTCATACCTCATGGGCAAAATGTGTGTTTGAGGGTGTTTGAGGGTGGTGTTCCTTTGGGGCAGGGTATGTATTGGGATTCGGTTCCCTCGACTCCTCCCTTGGTCAGCAGGGTGGTTCTGTCCCGGGTTGTCAATCCCCCCAGCTGGTTCGAAGGCTTGTAAACTGTGCCGGGTCACCAGCCCCTGTTGCGGGCTCTGAGCGCTCGAATCCGCGGCAAAGGGAGGAGGAGCCAGCCCAGCACGCCCGGTGAATTTCAAAGGCACGGCCGTGGGTCTGTGAGCACAGAGAGCGCCCCAGTCAGCGTGGGCTCGCCTTGTGCACTCATCATGCTTTAAAAAAACAACAACCCCAAAAAAGTTTGAGATAACTCTCAGAAACTCTCCAAGTCTAATTTTGCTAACCTCACAGAGATGGCCGGGGGAGCAGTGAAACTCTCTGTGAGCGTCATTTTAGATTCACCGACCGACGACGCCTCAGAATTACAAAGAGTTCTCCTGCTTTTGATTTTCAACGTGCTTGTATTAGCCTCCGAGGTATTTTTGAAAGCGCCTTCGAAGGCACATGAAATGGAACCGCCAGGAACCTGGGGCGTTTAGATTCCTTAAGGCATTCTGGCACAGCGCGGATAATTCCTGTACCGTGCACTTCATACTTACTCCCTCCCTCCCTCCCCTTCTCCCTTTCCCATTCATTCATTCATTCACTCACAGAACCCTGGATACTGTGCCCGTGTAAGGAATTGTGCCAGGGGCTAGGTGAAAGCCAGCAATCACCGAGAACATTCCTTCTTTTGAAAAAAGTGTTTCGAAACAAACCTTGTAGACAGTGATGCTCATTGATTAAAGCAATGAACATCACGCCTGTGTTAGAATAGATGGGGGGTAGGAATTTTTCTTACTTCCTGGAAGAAACACATATTCATCAAGCGGTCGATTAAACTGTGGGAGCGAGTCCGCTCAGTAGGACGTAGCGCAGCTTGTGAGTCTAGCCTGAGGGTCTTTTTCTCCTGCAGCATTTGTGTCTCGGGGCAGCGCTGCTTGGTCTGGGTCAGGTCCGGCCCCACCTCTTCTCTCCCTGTGTGACCTTGGCCGCGCCTTGGTCTCCCCGTCATTCCTAGTCCCCGGAGCTGCTCCTCTTGCCGCCCGAGGCGACCCCTTCCTGGTGTTCGCTCTTCTTAGAGTTCTTTACAAACACTCATTTTCTTATCCCTTAGAGCGGCGAGGTCCGGCACGAAGGCCACCAGCCGCTAGGCACGCGTGACTCCTGAGCACTCGAAGTGCACGATGCACACTTAAGTTGCAAAACCGAATGTAGAAACAGGATCGTAGAATGCCTCGGTACTAATTTGATACCGATTTCATGTTGAAGGTATAATTTTTTGCCGTGTTGGGCTCAAAGAAAGTGCATTATTCAGATTAGACTGCCAGCGTGGCTCACGTTAGGCCTCCCCTTGGACCGTGCCGCTTCAGATAAAAACGCACCAGTCACAGCTGGAGGGAAACGCGCCGTGTTTCACCTGAATCCTAAGAAAAAGGCGGGAATCCTAGGGAAGGCTCTGTGAAAACTTGGCGAAGAAGACGTGCCTCTGGCCGAGAAGCCACGCAGGGGGTTCCCGGCCGAGGTGGTCCGTTAACACCGCCCTGGGGACCCAACTCCCGTGACGCGTGACTCTCCAGTAACCATCGTTCCATTCTCTTTTAGCGACAAGTTCACCCGATTTTGCCAGTGGAAGAACGTAGAATTAAACATCCATGTGAGTATCCTCTTCTTTCCCTTCTTTTAAATGCAGACTTCCTCTGGCTTAACTGCGTGAGAACTTGCTTGATCCCGGAGCACGCTCCCTCGGGGAGCCGCCGCCGAGCAGATGTCGCCCTCGCGGCCGTAACGTAGGAAGAGTTCCGCCCCCCACGTACCCGGGTTCCTGAACACTTGGAGGCTTAACCCTCTCTTTTTCCAATTCCTATAAGAATGCGTTTATTTACCTAAGAAAGGGTATTTTAAGCCGTGATTGACCCACAGAAGTAGTGGTAAAAAATACGAGTCCCCTGCATAGTGTACTTCCCGCAAGCCCTCGTGTTTCGCCATCCTGGTGTAAAGACTCTCCTCCTCCTCCTCCTCCTCCTCCTCCTCCTCCTCCTCCTCCTCCTCCTCCTCCTCCTCCTTCTTTTTCGGTCTAATCTTGTAAGAAGAATGATGGCATCTTTTATTAGGCCAAGGTTTCGTCTCCTTTTTTATTATTATTATTTTTTGAGAGTGAGAAGAGCAGTCCTCAAAGTCCGGCTGCCTTCTGACGTTTCCCGAAAGGCTCTTCTTGCAGTGTTCAGCCTCCGGTTCTGGGGCCTGTTCCCTGCTCCACTTTTAGAACCTCGTTTCTTTCTTTCTTCCTTTTTTTTTTTTTTTTTTTTTTTTTTAACGTTTCTTTAGAGAAAGAGACAGGGCTCAAGCAGGGGAGGGGCAGAGAGAGAGGGAGACACAGACGCCGAAGCAGGCTCCAGGCTCTGAGCCGTCAGCACAGAGCCTAATACGGGGCTCGGACTCACGAACCGCGAGATCACGACCTGAGCCGAAGTCGGACGCTTAACCGACTGAGCCCCCCAGGCACCCTGTACCCTGGTTTCCCGATACAGCCTCTTTCACCTTCCCCTTCTTGTCAGTTCGTGAGTAAGAAAGAGAAATAATCAACTGGATTTTTTTTTTTTTTAACTTGAGGGTACCATCGGGAGAAGCAGCTTGTTTTATTTTTTATTTTTTAATTTTTTTTAACTTCCCCTTTCTTTCACATTTCCTGGCAGGATTGTAGAAACAAGAGGGAAATAACCCATTTTATTTTGCCATAGCTCTTTCTCACGCTTCTGCTCCTTCCGCAGACCCTGTGGGCTCACGTCCTGCTGTCCCCTGAGCGTCAGGCACAGGGCCCGAGGGCCCAGTCAGCTGCGGCTGCAAACAGGGTGTTTCCCGGGCTCTCTGGGGGAACCCTTCGGGAACCTGGCCCTTCACTTGCCAGGACGCCGAAACTAGTAGGGCGTTGGCTCTCACCCGACTGCGCCTACAGAGCGTCGGGCTCGCCCTCGGCCTCGGTGCCATCTAAGACTATTACAGCTACTTAGGCAGCGGGGCGTTGCCGAGATACCGCCCCAGGGAAAGGGCTGATGAATGAAGCCGCTTCATCCACTTTCCTCCTACCCCGCCTCTGGTTTCCGGCTCACAGGCCCAGCGTGAGTCCTAGCGACGCCCCGATGTCATCGATAAAAAGCTCACGTGGCCGGCATCCGAGTTTTCTCATCATACGGCCCACTGTTAGGAAAACACAGATATTGATGCCCTCGCTGTAGACTTATTTGTTTTTACCGCGAGAGTTCTGGAATCGCCGAGCTGTTCCCTGGAATCTCCTGGCTTCCGAGCAGCTGAGGTTGCTTTGCAGCGGAGCCAGGCGTTTCACGCTCCCTTGCCTTCAGGGTGTGCGTCTTACGACCCAAAACGTGGGCGCTTGGAGAAACAGTCCAACTCGGCTCCCACGCCGTCCTCCTCCTGCCTGCCCCCCCCTTGTGCATTTTGGGGACGGAGCAGAGGGAGGTTCTAGAAAATCTTGCGGCCTTGGCCTTGCATGTCTCGTCTTGCCATCAGAGGAGCCCGTCCCCGAAAGGGCAGGTGCCCCTGTCGGAATCGCTCTTCCGTTCACTGTGTTTTGCCTGAAAACCACAACATAAGTTTCACGCGATTCTATGTCTTCATACCGTGTTTTGAATTCACAGCTGACCATGAACGATTTCAGCGTACACCGGATCATCGGGCGCGGAGGATTCGGCGAAGTGTACGGCTGCCGGAAAGCGGACACTGGAAAAATGTAAGCTTTCTGTGGGTTTTACGCTTGCGTCGAGAGAAGACACCCGCGCGGATTTGCGGAAGCCCCTGGTCTCGCTCCCGAAGTAACTTAATCTCAGAAAGAAATGGACTGTTTTTTGTGAAGAGAGAACGTTTGCCCGGAACTTCCACCTCTAACTACGGGCTAACTGGAAGTCACCCGGTCACTGTGTGTCACGAGCCCCTGCGGCTCAGGCCGTGGGCAAACGAGCCTGGGATCTAGAAGCGACGGGAAGGGGCATTCTGTGCAGCCTCCCTGGCCGGGCCCGTTGCAGAGAATTCTCTGCTTTGCAGAGGAGAGACCTCCTCTTCCAAACAGGGACCCAGCCGAGGTCTGGCATGTACGCTTTTCGGTGGCAGGACGTTCCGGGAGAGGCCGGTTCCGCAGATGGGCGGCTCGAGCCCTGGTGACTGGAGGCCCCGCCGGGAGGCTCACAATCCTCGGGCGCCCTCGCCGCCTCGGTCACTGCTCTCACAGGTGGCTGACCTGAGGCAGTTACACGCCTGTGAACCGGGTGCGAGGCTCTTCCGGAAAGCGGCGGGTGGAGTTCTTAAGGGATGCGGGAGAAGTGGGGGGGGGGAGTTTTTAGAAGCCGTTTGTTTCAGTGAGCCTGTATCTAAAAGCCAAAGAGAGTGGGGAAATACGGTTTGCTAGACCCCGAACGGTGAGTTTGATCAAGCGGCGGCCCTTTCAGAATCCCAGCAGAGTGGAATCGTGTGTGCGGAGCCTCCCCGGGCCAGTGTAAGAGGAGGAGGTGGGGTCGGCGGATTCGTGTGCACTTGCCCCTGCAGGGCGCCCGCCCCACCCCCACCCCCGCCCCGGGACCGGCCTGACCTTTATTCTGTGCGGCTGGGGTTTAACCTTCGCTCCCTGGCGCCCGCCGAGCTTCTTCCCGTTTGGGAGCCCCGTGCGGGGCGAGCCCGGTGTCCGGCACTCAGGCGTCCGAAGTCTGGCGCCCTGCCGCGACGGGACGGCCCGGCGATCCGGAGCGCGGGTCCTGGCGACCGGAGGCCGGGTGCGACCCGCGGGCTGCAGCGAGGTTCGTGCCTTCTCGCGGCCTCCGCGCCCGAGTCTGTAGGGGAGAGGAGATCTGCCCCGGTCGTGAGAGTTGGGCGGGATGATACCCCGTGAAGCCGGTCCCAGAGTCCGGATCCGCACGCGGTCCCCCGCGGCCCCGGCTCTCGTCCCCGTGCCGTTCGCCCGCGGTGGACTCCGACGCCGGGCGACGCTCTTCCTTTGGCGCTTGTTCCGTTTTGCCAGATGCGTTCGCCTGCTTTCCTCTCGGCCGCCGGCCTGGGGGTCAGGGGACCCGCGCTCTGCTGCCTGTCGCACAAGGCAGTCCTAGCAGCGCGTGTCTCTGCCTCTCTGTGCGCGGAAAACCTCTTCCGCTTCCCAGAACGAGGGTAGACGCTTACCGGGAGTTCCACGGCCAGGAAGTGGCCAGGCTCGCCCCCCCCCGGGATCCCGGAGTCCAGCCGGGAACCGCCACCTCCCTCGCTCAGCCCGGGGGCTCCAGGCCCGGGGGTGGCGGCTTCTCTGGTCTGCAGCTTCAGCGTTCTGCCCAGCGCCAGCCTGGCAGGGGCCAGCGATGGAGGTAGTGTGACCCGGTTTGAAAATTCATCACGGAGCTTAAATAAAGAACACGCCACTTCGTACGTTCTCGTGTGCGATCCCTCAAGTAAGCAAATTAATGTCTCCATCGGTGAATTTGTTCCGAAGAGCTCCGGGGAGAGTGGATGAAATGACCCAATTCGGGGGCGGCCCGGGCGGCTCAGTCGGGGGGGGGGCATTGTCTCTAGGTGTCGGCTCAGGTCATGACCCCAGAGTTGTGGGATCGAACTCCGTGCTGGGCATGGAGCCTGCTTGAAGTTTTCTCTCTGCCCCACACCCCCCTCACCTGCTCTGTGCTGTTCCAGCCCACACACTTGCTCTCTTTCTAGAAAGAAAAAAAAATACCAAACTTGAACATCCATCTCTCTTTTGCTAAGTCCTAATGTTGTAGGTTATGATCGGTTAGAAACAGGTGGATTTTCTGGGTCCCGTCGCAGCCAGCCAGAGTCCGTATTGTGTGCCGGCGCCTCCTAAGGGGCCCCTCAGTGGGGACTCGCAGTCACACCCAGAGTTCCAAAGTCCCTGAAGCCCCCGTAAAAATGTCCTTACAGCTTTCTGCCGTGCTGCTGACAAATCATCCTCCTTTCTTCAGCCGTGCTTATACCCCGTCTGCATCACCTTCCTAGAAGTTTCTTTCAGGTCTTCAGAAAGCTTAAGTTGTTAGCTGTTTCTTCTCCACTGACTTTTATATCAAAAATCTTAAGGATTCTTTTTATTATTTGAAAGCTGAGAACTTAAATGTCAAGATAAAAAACAAATCAGGGGCGCCTGGCTGGCTCAGGCAGTGGAACGCATGACTCTTGATCTCGGGGCGGGGGGGGGTGAGTTCGAGCCCCGCGCTGGGTGCAAAGACTGCTCTACACAAACGAGAAACAAGCCAATCGGATCGCATTTTAGAGCGTGCCTTTTAGAGCATGCGCCTTCCCCTTTCACTTCGTTGGTTGCCAGCGTTTGAGTCTTGCACTCTGCGCTCTTGCAAAATCTTGACCGCGGCTGAAATCACAGTTCCTAAAAGCTAAATATTCCACACACCACCGCAACACACACATAGTAGTCACTAAACAGCAACAATATGCACAAAATGTTATTTTCACCCAATTTATTTATATCCCTCCACTTTATGTTGTCATTTAACTGGAACTTCTATTCGTGTCGTGGTCGAAGTATCTTAATTATTGCACGATTGTTTTAAATTTTATTTTGATTTAAAAATTTTTTTAAAGAAACCATATTTTATTTTATCTTATTGTATTTTACTTAGTTTCGAGAGAGAGCGAGCGCGTGAGGGAGAGGCAGAGAGAGAGGGAGATCGAGAATCCCAAGCAGGCTCCACGCCCAGCCTGGAGCCAGAGCGGGGCTCGATCTCACAAACCAGAAGACCCATGACCCGAGCCGAAATCGAGAGGCCGACGGGTGCTCAACCGACCGAGCCACCCAGGCGCCCCCGAAACCTTTTCAAAGTTTTCGAATAGTTGTAGGTTTACAGAAAAGGCTCAAGAACCGCACCGGGAGTTCCTGGGAGCCACACCCACTCCCTCTGTCTTCCGTTACCGTGGAACATTTGTCCTGACAAATGAACTAATATCGCTACGTTATTATTAGCTGAAGTCTCTATTCTTTCTTCTTTGGATTTTTTTTTTTTTATACTTTTGACCCAAGGGCTTTTTCTGTTAGCCAGATCTCATGTGTTGCGTTTAAGTCATCTTGTCCCTTGAGGCTCCTTTAGACTCTGTCGTCTCTTGGACTTCCCTTGTTTTCGAGGGCTGTGCCGCCTTGAGGAGCACTGGGCAAGAGTACTGCGGCATGCCTTCCGGTTTAGCCGTGCTTTCCTCGTGCTTCTACCGGGGCTGAGGGCTTCTGGAAGCAGGACCCCAGCGGCAGAACGCCGTTCTCATCGCGTCCTGTCACGGGTGCCCGTCATTAACATGACGCCTCACGGTCGATGCTGACCTTGACCGCGTGCCTGAGGTCGCGCTCTGCAGGCTTCTCCACCATAACGACCTCACCGTCCCGTCTCCTCCACGCCGTTCTCTTGGAAAGGAGCCCCCACCCAAGGAGTGAAGAGGGACGCTCCGCGTTGAAACTTTTTCTTAATACGTGCAAAATTAAAAAATATATTTATTATCTTTTGCACGGACACTCGGCGAGTGCCGTTTTGCCTCTTGCAAACACTGCCCAGATCTTTCGAAACTTTCCCCGGTACGACGCGGATCGTTTTCAGCAGCTCGGAGTCTCTCCAGCGGGGCTTTCTCACTGACGTTTCTGTTTCCAGGTATGCCATGAAATGTCTGGATAAGAAGAGGATCAAGATGAAGCAGGGAGAGACGCTAGCCTTGAACGAGAGGCTTATGTTGTCTCTTGTGAGTACAGGGGTGAGTATTCTGCTCGGAGCGCGGCCGGCGCTGGTCTTCGTCGGTTGCTCGGTTTTCCAGATCGAGACAAGTTATTTAAAATGCAGGCGTTCTTGGGGCGCCTGGGCGGCTCAGTCGGTTAAGCGGCCGACTTCGGCTCAGGTCATGATCTCACCGTCTGTGAGTTCGAGCCCCACATCAGGCTCTGTGCTGACAGCTCAGAGCCTGGAGCCCGCTTCGGATTTTGTGTCTCCCTCTCTCTCTCTGCCCTTCCCTGCTCATGCTCTGTCTCTCTGTTACTTGAGTCCGAATTGCGCTTGGGGCCGTGCGCCGCCACGAGAAGGCGGCTCTGCCTTCCCGACGCTCGCTGCTTTCCACCTGCTGCCGTGGGCTGCGGCCATTTCCCTCTCCAAGACGATGTTTCCTCCTGTTGGAATGTGTCCGTCAGCCCGGCACCGTGTCAGAAACTTCTACCGCGTGGCTTCTTGCAAAACAGGGTCACCTCCTAGGCTCTGCGGTTTGGGGTTAGCGCCTGTATTTCACGTATTGTGGTTTGTATTATTCTGGTGTTTTAAGCAGTTTTAGGAAGGTTACGTGCCACTGAAGGAAAAGATGGTCATAATTTAGCTCAGCCATAATAAATCAGAACCCAGTGGCTACAAGTAGCCTCTAACGAGGCGCCCCTGCCTCTAACATCTGGGCATTCTGCGTTTCGAATAAGAGTTATCTTGGGCGCGTGACCGCGTTTGCGCCGAATCAGAATAGAAGCCGAGCAGCCTGCCCACGGTCGGAATCAGTACGCATGGCATGGGTTTCTGGTTTCTACTGGAAATGCCCTCGCCTTAAATTTCAAACACGGGTGTGCCCTCACCGCAGATCTTAAGTGGCAATTAAAATATTCCTGTTTAATAAGCTATCGCCGCATCTTGAATATTTATTCTCAAGAAGGCCTATGGGAAAAAAAATTGGGGTTTTGGAGAAATATACACACGGTTTTCACATAGCATTTGTATAGTTACTTTTTCCTGGTGAGGGGGAATACGGTTACGTCGATGTATCTGCCGTTCCTCACCGATTTTACCCTCTAAGGGAATAAATCAAAAAATTGGGGTTATCCCGGTCTACTACTTTGAGCTAACTTAAAAGAATCATTTATATTTTTAATTCAAATGTCAAACCTTCTTGTTTGTTTTTGGTTTCATTTTTTGGGAATTGGAGGTCGATGCTTTTTACTTATCAATATGTAATTTAACCGAAAGCATTGTAATAACACTATTTGGTTTTTTTTTCCCCTTTTTTTGCTAATCAGAGGCCACTTTTTATGGTTTTTGAATCCTCTTTAATTTAAAATCGCCTCACTAGGTTAAACTTAAGATCCGCCTGTTGGCATGGAACTGAACTGCCGTTCCTCATTACAGGTTTCTTTTTACTGGAAGGGCTTTTTGGTTTTTTGGTTTTGTTTTTGTTTTTGCTTTTGCTTCTGTTTCTGTTTTTGTTTTTCCCTTCCAATCTCAAATTGAGCGTTTCTTCCCCCGACCTTTCAAAGAGACAGTGAGCAGTACCTTTCCCGGTTTGATTCTGTCATGCTAGAATAGTAAAAAGGGGAATCTTTAGGATTAAGAACCAGGATACGTATGTCCCCAGCACCTTCATTAAGCAGTCACATAGCACCCTCCGAAGCGTTACTCCTTCATTCCTTGAACCACGTTTCCGTGCCTAGATCGCGCCAGGCATTCTCCGGCAGGAGGGGCCCAAACCGCGACTTTGGTCCTTGCCCTTTCAGAGCTCCGCAGAGTGAGGGCAGGTGGTGTCGTTCCCGTGATCTCAGGAACGGGTAGGGGGTCGGGACGCCTCTAGAAGGTACCCAGGGCTCCGGAGGCACTTGGCAGGGAGGAGGTGACCACGGACGCTCCTCGGAAGTCACAGGAGGTGCCAGCACGTGGCTGGGTCCCAAGTGCTTCGGGAGGCTCTGCGGACTTGACATGCGTCGGCAGCTCAGCCTCCGTGAGCAGCGGGACGTAGAGCCTGGAGAGGGTCGGAGCCTGGGGGTTGGAACCTCGGCTGGCTGCCGAATTCCTTGGTGACCTCAGGCAAGGCGTTTCCCCCTTTTAGGGCCTTAGTTTCTTTATCTTAAAAACAAACAAGCTGGACCAGGTGATTTTTTTCTTTTTTTTCTTTTTTTTTAAAGAGCCCTACCTATTCAGGAAGCCTGATTCTAAACCTACAATCCGTGTCCCGTCTCAGTAACGTGGGATCCGAAGCGAACTTTTTTTTGCCTTTTGCCGTTTCCTCGGGGCTACCGTTGGAAGGATCGTAGCCCATCGTGTGCAGAAATACCCCTTGGCAGGGCCCCCTGTCCCTGGTGGGGCGAGTGCCGGAGCCCTCGGTAGCCGGGACCGACGCCGGCCTCGCTGAGCTCTGGGTCCACCCGCCTCTCTGCTCCGCAGGACCAATTGCTCGTCGCATCGGGAACCAGAGAGCGTGGGGAACCCCGTTCGGGAAGGAGCAGAACGAGCCATCTCCGGCAGGCTCTTAGGCGGTTCCCGAAGCGCTTCCTCCAGGAAGGCCGCGTGGCTTTTACCAGAACAAGGAAAGCGCTTTTAGCGTGCCTACTTACAGCGAAACCAGCCTGGAGCTCAGTAATCACTGACAGCATCTTGGCGGCGTTTGAAGGCAAACCGGGAATCGCGAAGTGAAACTTGTAGCTCCTCCCGGAAGCACGTGGAAGCCGCGTTCAAGTTCATGACTCTCTCCTATAGAAAGGAGTCGATTTACCCGCGCGCCCTCAATACAGAGGTGCGGACGGCGCAGAGTCAGTGTGGCGATTATTCTCTTGAAACCTGACCATTTTCTGTGGAATTTAATGATGTTTTTGTTCCTATTAAGAAAGTGGATATAGCTACAGGGTGGTTTTTTTTTTTTTTTTGCCGGTTTCTCTTTTAATCCGTTGAGTGGCGAGTATACGCGGTATATAAAGAATCTAAAGGGACCTAGTCGTACATCCGGCTTGGTGCCCACGACACAAGGGAATACAGGTCGGGGGATGGAAAGGCAGTCGTATTCCTTGGAGCGCCTGGGTGGCTCAGTCGGTCGAGCGTCCAGCTTTGGCTCGGGTCGTGATCTAGCGGTTCGTGAGCTCGAGCCCCGAGTCGGGCTCACTGCTGTGGGTGCAGAGCCTGCCTCAGACCCTCTGCCCCTCCTCTCTCCCTCTGCCCCCTCCCCCGCTCACGCTCTCTGGTCAAAAATAAACATTAAAATAATAAATTAATGAATTATTTGAATTGAGTTCCTCGTATTCCAGAAGTCTGGTGCCTCTCCCAGTCCCCTACCCCACGCCCAGGCTAACTACTCCCCAGGCTTCGGGTAATTTAATTTAGCTTCGCCCGCGTTTGTGCTTGGCACAAATGTACGGTCTTGGGTCTGGCTTCCGTCACGCGGCGTCGTCGGGGGATGCGCCCGTGTCGCCGCACGTGGCCGTCGTGCCTCCCGTCGCCCACTAGCAGAGGGCCTCAGGCCTCGTGTGGCCCGTGGACCAGGCCCGGCTCCGGCCTCTGTTCCGCGTCGCCCCTGAGCTGGCAGTGTTTTTTCCAGGCCGGAGGGATCCTGTAGACAGTGAAGAACACGAGGAGGCAGCGATCGCATGGAGCCTGCGGAACCGGAAACGCTGCGTGTCCCGCCCGTGCAGAAAAAACTCGCTGCCCCCACCACCTAGCCTTCCCTGCTTAAACGTGCTGCGAGTCACACGTCCGTCCTCACGCTCGGGCTGTGTTCCGGCGTGGGCCGTGTCGAACAGCGCCGCGAGGAGCGTTCGCCTCCGGGTCTCTCGGTGCGCGTAGGTGCGGGGGCGGCAAGGCGTGCCCCCCGCGGGGGAAGTGCCAGCCTCGGCAGAGGGCACCGGGCGGTGTGCAAAGGCAGTCGTTAGCGCCTCGCGCCCTAGAAGCTGGACGTGGGGGTTCCGTTCACACCGCGTCTTTCTGGCCACTTGGTATCGTCCGTCTTTTTAATTTTACCCATTCTCGTGGGTTTTAGTGATTTAGAAATGGTGATTTTAGTGATTTAGAAATGGTATTTGAGCTGCCAGAACCCAAGCACAGGCCAGCGGCCAGCCTCGCGGGGCACAGCGTCCTTCCGCAGAGCCCGGGTCCGTTGAAGATCAGAGGGTCGTGATCGAATCTGAGAGAGACGAGACCTTTGAATTCCTCTGCTCCCCTCTGTCTGCGTGCACTGTGTCACGGAACGGGATCCGTTTTGCCGGGACGGTCACGGGTACCGCGGAGGGGTCTCTGCTCAGCGCACGGGGCGGCGGCTTCGGCTGAGAAGTCCGAGGAGGCCGTTTGGCAGCAGACGAGCCTCCCGGGACAGCTTTTGTTTTTCTGACCAACTTTGCCTTTTTTTTTCCTCCCTAGGACTGTCCCTTCATTGTCTGTATGACCTATGCCTTCCACACTCCAGAGAAACTGTGCTTCATCCTGGATCTGATGAATGGTGAGCCCCGCGCGGGAGGCCCGAGCGCGGGAGAGACTGGGCCGCGCCGTGAGGCCTCCGCACGCGCTGTCCGCGTAGGCCAGCGGTTCGGTCTTCCGGATGATTGGGTTCCCCTCCGAAGTTTAAGGGCAACTTCCAAGTGCCCGTGAACATTCGCCGTAAACCCCCTCCGCGCCCTCCCGGTCTCTCCCCAGGAAGTTCGCGTTTTCCGGAAGAGCCTTTCATAAAATCAGTCAACTTTGGTTTCCGGAACGCAGCTGGCCTAGATCTTTCATTAGCTCGTTTCCTCGCCCTCAACTTTTAGGGACTGAGATGCCTCGTAAGAACGGAGGCCAAAGATAGAAGTGTGTTCGGAAGCCAACTTGGAAGGCCTGGCTGTGGGCCAGCCCAGCCTCTGGCCCGGTCTTCCGGATGCTCAGCCCAGACCAGCCGTCCGTTGCTCTCGTAAGCTATGAACGCCGACAAAGTTCTAGGTGAAAGCGTAGCTGTCTAACGCTAGAGAGTGGCGCAGTGTGTGCTCAGCGGGTTTTCAGTAACGCGCTGACGCAGAAAGCGTACAGGACGGCAAATGGAATGCCTGTTTTGGCGGTTCGTTTGAAGTTCTGTGACACTTTGGGGGTTTGACCGAAAGCCGGGCCTGTTCACCAGCGTGGAGGAACTCACAGACGTGATCGCGGGCCACGCAGCCAGACACCGGAGCGTGTGTCCTGCGTGATGCCATGTCAGGGCTCTCAGAACGGTTCAGATGAACGGACCCCCCTTGACCTGACTGGGGCGGGGGGCCGAGGAGGCAGCGACAGGGCAGGGCGCGGGGCCTCTGGGCCCCGCCGGTGGTCCTGGGAGCACGCGTGTGTGGAAGGGAAGGGGCTTACAAACGCAGGCGCCGTAAAGTGGGCCTAACCTACGCTCACCGTTGCAGATCCGTAGCTGCCTTTGCTTCCCGAGCTTCTGAGAACATTCCTTCCCCTGCCGGCGGCCTCCTCCGTCTCTGGCCCTTGAGCCCGTGTGATGATTGATTTTTTCCAAATGTTTTATTGTGAAAAATTGCAAACACAGAGCGGGACGGAAAAAAAATTCTCCCGGCGGAGGGAGGGGCACCCAAAGACCCACCTCCCTGGATTTCCCCAGTCCCGATTTTACTCTTGCATCCACCTTCGCACATTTCTCTCAATACGGCCGTTGTGTTTGTTCGTTTATTCATTCGTTGCCCACGGGGCCAGTTGCCCAGCCCGCTCCCGGGTCGACCATATCCCTATCGGGTCATGAGACTGGAAGTACGAGTCCTAAGCAGACTAGCCGGTCCCAGCTGTGAAGGCGCGCGTGGGGGCCGGATGCCCAGTCTGCGAGTGCCGGCTTCGGTGCCTGCTGTCCCGGCCGCCCCCCCACCCCCACAGTAAGGGTTAACCGCGTGTGAGTGTCCCCCATACTCTTTACAGCGTTTTGTCAGGACGACACGAGTCAAAGACGGATACGTTTAGACAGAGCAGCGGCCAAGTTTGCCTTTTTCCGCTGCGTCCTAACCGGGACCGCAATGGTTTTTGTGTCCTGCCAATTACCACGCTCGGCGCTGACGTCTCCATCCGTCTCCGATTCCAGGGGGCGACCTGCACTATCACCTGTCCCAGCACGGGGTGTTTTCGGAGAAGGAGATGCGGTTCTACGCCACCGAGATCATCCTGGGGCTCGAGCACATGCACAGCCGCTTCGTGGTTTACCGAGATTTGAAGGTACGGCAGGCTGGTTTCGGCCCGCACGGTCGGCATCGCGGTCACGGGCGTCCAGGCAGCCCCTTCTCTTTCACAGGACTGGCCATTGCCCTCATCTCAGCCCCGGGGACGTCACATCTGTGTGGCGTCCGTCTGTCCAGACCCTAAACCCTGCTCCAGGAACTCCCTTCCTTCCTGGCTGTCCCCGTCCGCCCGGTGCGTCGCACCCCGCCTGGCGCAGCACACGCACCAGCTCAAAATGGCTTCATTGGTTAATGAATGAAAAGCCAGGCAGGAGTTACTTGGTGTTGCTGATTTTACAGTTAGTTGTAACGCGCTTCACGGTCACTAAAGCAACTGATTTGGCCACGACTCTGCGTTAGAACTGGTGACGTACAAAACCGGGCCAGCAAAGCGCGTGCGCCCTCCGGGATTCACACGCGGGTAAACCGAGCCCCGGAGCGGCCAGCCCGCGGACCCTCCCCGCCACGGGCCGCTCGGAGAGCTTCGCCTTGTTTTAGGACCGTCTTCAGGGTCCCCAGCCGACTCATAGGTCCCCGAGCTGCAGAGCCGCTGTCTCTGCTCTCCCCGGACTTGGGAAAAAGGCGGTGAGTCTCTTCCAAGTCTCTGCCTTCCGGACCATGACGCTCGGTCCCGGGTTCTGCATTTACGACGGAGCTGGGGTTTTGCTCGGTACGTCCGTGGGGACGCTCGTGGTGAGAAGCCCGGGAGAGAGAGACAAAAGAGTGATGGAAATGCTCACGCAGAGACGCAAATGTGCACGTAACG
The DNA here is from genome assembly GCA_030068075.1 of Paguma larvata. Taxonomy (NCBI): domain Eukaryota; kingdom Metazoa; phylum Chordata; class Mammalia; order Carnivora; family Viverridae; genus Paguma; species Paguma larvata. The sequence goes on from CM057835.1 coordinate 63,867,117, forward strand.
ACAACGAAGAAAAGTGAAAGCAGAAACGGTTTCCTAGCAGGGGGGAAGCAGCCCGGGAGGACGTGTTCGCCCCCTCTTCCAGATTCCTGCTCGAACGGGCCCTGGGGTCGCCGACCGGAATGTACAGCTTACGCCCCTTTTCGCTAAGGAGCCGGGTTTCGATCAGCCGCCTTAGCTTCTTAAGGTTACCTGCTAAGAATCTAAAAGATTATCTTTGGTTTTCGAGCCTCTTGGGTTTTTCCACAGAACACTTTGCCAAAGCCAAGGCCTGCTGCAGGGTTTCAGAATTACTCCCTTAGTTTTCATCTGAGCAGGAAGGAGAAGAACAGTGCATCTTCATTGAATTAGAAACCGTTCTTAGGCGCTGCTTGGCTCATTTTGTTTCCCTCTGTGAGTTTTGCAGGAGAATAAACTCCGCGCCGAAGGCCCGCGAAGCACTATTGTAATGCATTTTAATTTAAATCTATAACCGGCCTCTAATCATCTTTATGCCGTATCTTGTTTTTGTTTTCGAAGCTATTTAGCAGGCAGTGGGATTATTTAATTGCTCTTCAAACTGAATTCTAGTCACTCATGATTATTCATGCTCTAGTTTTATAATAGCATGCCATTATTTTTCATTTCAAGCAAAACAAGAGTTGATCTCCAGCAGGAAGAGATCAAGATGACTGGAATTCAGCGTGTATTAGGGAGAGGGGCTTTGTTTTCCGTGACCAGGCCGACTAAATCTAATCTCAGCGGAGACATGCCATCAGAGTTGTGGTCAGAATCCTCCCGGGTCGTTCGGTAGGGTCGCGTGCACTGATCATGAACTCACGAGCGTGCCGCTCCTCGGGACTGGAGGGGCACTCTGGAGTGTTTTGATTTCTCAGGTCAGCGTTTGTATGTTCTCATGAGATTCCTTTTTGTTCTGTGCCTCATGGCCTCGTTCCCTGAAGCCCTTCGTGGACCACAGAAGCCAAGAAGCCGGTGGGCTCACTCCCTTTGTGGAGAGGTGTGCTGCCGTGGTGGGGCCACAGTCCCCACGGGGGAAAGGAACTACTTTCTAACTCTGATGAACTGTGATCATAACCCCCCCAAGTCCCCTGCCGTGTGTCTCCTTACCTCACGAGTAGGCTCCTTGGTGTCTGTCATTGCCACTTTCCTGGCTGGATTTAAACATGAAAAGCGTTATATTCCATATCATACCCAGCTTGGATGTGATGGTAGGAATTTGTGTTCAGATGAAGCGATAAGTTATCGAGTGCGTATAGTTTTAGAAATTCTCAAAGCCCTGTGACAATTTGGGGACTGTTGAAGACATCTCGTCTTTCTCTTCAGCCTGCAAATATCCTCTTGGATGAACACGGACACGTCAGGATCTCCGATCTTGGTCTTGCCTGTGACTTTTCCAAGAAGAAGCCACATGCGAGCGTGTGAGTAGTGCATCAACTCTGCTCCCTCCTCTTTCGGTCCAGCGACACGTTGCTCCCCTCACACCTCGATCTGGTCGCTTGTTCCCCCTGCTTTTTTTTTTTCTTTTGCCGAGGCGGCTGTTGGTATCTGAGAACGCTGGGCCCAGGGAAGGTCCCCAAATTCCCGGCTGTGGGAAAGGAGACGCGTGGGGAGTGCGGATGGACCCGCAGCGTGATGGCAGGGGCCGGGCGTCTCCGCAGCACACCCGAGCCCATGCCGGCCGGGCGAGCCTCAGCAGTCAGTTTCCCTGCGTGACCCTCGGTAGTCTGCTCCTCCATAAAGGAGAGGCGGTAGGAACTCCCCGAAAGTTGTCTGCCGTATGGAGAAAGGGAAGTCCACGTGCCGGGGAAGGTGCCGAGGCATCTGCGAGGAACCCTTCGGGGAGGCCCGGGGCTCAAGTGTCTTCCTCCATCTACTCTTCTCCTTCGTTTTCAAAATGGCTTTTTTTTTCCTAAAGGGAGATTAGGAAATTAGGCGTCTTTTTTTTTTCCCTTAATTAAAAACACAGATCATGTGCTCGCAGGGCGTGTTAGACTCGGGCACTAACTGCATCAGCCCTCCGGCAGACTGTGCGGAGGGGCCCTGTGCCCCGCAGCCCCCAGCCGGCGCCGGACCCCGCCCCCCGCCCCCCTCCCCCGCCGGAAGCCGGAACGCAAGGGCGCACGGCACCCATCCTGTAAACACGCTCCCCCTGCCCTCAGAATCCGGGGTGCCGTGATAGCAGCAGCAGCATTTTGCCGGCACTTACAATTATTGGGCCAGAACCTGCAATCGTAGAAGCTTCTCTCAGCAAGTTCATCAGACATTTTTAAGAGGCTGGTTTGAATTTTTAATGCCGCAGCTATTCGGTGTGCTAATGTCTTCAGTTTAGCGTGGCCTCGCTGAAGACGGAGCCGAGAGCTCAGAAGAGTTCGTCTTGCAAAAGAAGGAACTTGCAGAGCTGGGGTTCTTTTTCCTGACGGAGCGGCGCCCGCTCCTGACCGTAATTCACCTGTCGGCCCCAAGAGGCGGGCCGTTCTCAGGATTCCAGCAGCAGCTACAAAAGGGATAGGAGTGGGAAGGTTGATTTCTACACTTATATAGTGAAAGCACTATATAAAAAGATACTCATGTTTTTTTTTTAAGGAAAGGAGCGAGCGGGTCTTGGCTAGGACCAAGGCTTCCGAGCCCGCAGATCTGGGTTCGAATCCTCTTCCGAGCCGTGCCTCCCTTCTCCCCTCCCAAAAGAGGACATAACCGTGAGGTTTATTTCATCAGATTGTTGCGAGGGCCAGGTCAACCGACTAACGCAGCAAGGTTTTCTGTAACGTTGGCGGGGGGCCGGGTGCGGGCACTGCCGTGAGGTCCCTGTGAGCCGACTGTGGGGGACGTGGCCCGTGAGGGGGTGGCACTCATTGTGTCACCGGTTGAAGGTCTGCTGTCCCAGGCGTGCTCCGCCATCTGCTGGGACTGTACCCTGATCTTCACGGACACGCCAGACGCTACAGGTCGAATAGCCGTGGACCCTGAAGTCCAGAGAAATCAAGGTCACGGCCCTGGCACATCGCGGGGCTAGAATTCCAGTCCAGTTGTGTCTCCAGAGCTTGTACTCGGGCGATCGCCCCGAGGCTCGACGAGTAATTCGGGGCCAGAATTTCACGAGTAGTGTCGTGGTCGAGGTTCCCAGTTTGGGCTTAGACTTGGCCCGTTTAATGACGGGACCACGAATTATTGTGAATGGGAAGTTAACTGTGCAGTGGCTTGAAATTCACCTCACGGGCCTTTCTGGGCAGCCCTGAGATGAGCCCTTCCCAGAGACCGGCTCGGGGGCCCCTCCTGGAAACCGCCCGCTGGCTATGGGACCTCCTGCCGTCAGGCTCTGGGTTCCGGCTGGTGGGGCTTCTCCTGGGGCTGGACCCGCCCGAGTTCACTGGCGGAGAGCAGCCTTCCGAGTGGAGCTCGTTAGTCAGAGAGCACCGGGCGCGGTGCCGATCCTGGGTCAGTAATGACCGTGAGTGAGCCGGGAGCACCTGCCCCAGCAGATTCTCCGTGGGCTCCGGAACTTAAAAGTGATTAGGATAAAAGAAGACGAGAGGTTGAGAACCCCTGACATGGACTGCGGTCTTCCGTGCCTGGACCGTCCTCCACCCGTCCCCTGGGTGTGATCCGCATGGCGGCCTTGCGCAGTAAAGCGTTGTCTCATCGCCCGTCTGGTCAAGGAAGAAGATCGGGGAGGGGCAGGCAGGCTGGAGGGTGTGGCTTTGGCAGGAGCCGTTTTGGGGCGCGTTTCTGCCAGCCCCCCGGGAGCCACCTCTTGCTCTTCTAGATGGAACGGTGCACACTCAGATCCTTAAGGAGGGGCCCGGAATCGAACGATGGGAGGGCATTCGGAGTTGCAGAAGGGCGCAAGTTACGGATAAAATGGTTGTCCTCCCAAATCTTTTTCTCAACTTCCTGAAAAGCCACCCTCACGTTTGCCACGCAGGGTCCCTGACCAGTCGGTAGCCCGTAAAACCTGACACCAGATTTCTCCATCAGTTTTTGCTTTTTAAATTTTTTTTAAAAGTGTATGTATTTTGAGAGAGAGAGAGGAGAGGGAGGAAGAGAGAGAAGGGGGGAGAATCCCAAGCAGGTTCTACACCGTCCGCGCAGAGCCCGATGCAGGGCTTGATCTCACAAACCCTGAGATCTTGACCTGAGCGGAAATCAAGAGTCGGACGCATAGGGCCGCCTGGGGGGCTCAGTCGGTTGAGCATCAGACTGCAGCTCAGGTCGTGATCTCACGGTTCGGGAGTTTGAGCCCCACGTCGGGCTCTGTGCTGACAGCTCAGAGCCTGGAGCCTGCTTCAGAGTCTGTGTCTCCCTCTCTCTGCCCCTCCCCTGCTCGCGCTGTCTCTGTCTCTCAAAAAATGAATAAGTGTTTAAAAAATAAAAGAGAGTCGGATGCTTAACCTACCGAGCCACCCAGGCGCCCGGATTTCTCTGTCTTTCCCACCTGCCGGCTTGTCTCCCCCCCCCCTGTCTTCCCCCCTCCCTCAGGGTCTGTCGCTGACTGAGTAAGTAGCCCCCACACTTAGCATGTGGCAGCCCAGGTCCTCAGCACGGAGGGCGGCACCACATGGGAGGGACATCCCCGTCCCTTCTGGTCCGTGGCACCACCCGTAGGTGCCCGCTTATCGTCCCTGCCCCCGCTTCGCCTCCACCCCATGCGCGCCCTCTGTCCCGGGCAGGAGACATCGCCATGGTGCAGGAGGACTAACGTGGTGCAGAGGCCCCTCCGGGAACGTAGCCTGCGTTCCGTCGTATAAGTATATTCCCTCCCATACTAACGAAGACGGGAACGGCTGATTTCCCGTTGGGCGGCGCGTGGATCACGTTGTGCGGGGTCCCCATTGTCCCCTCCCCCTCCTTCACGGCGGCTGCCGCTTAGTGAAGGGCGTTGGAGCCTCTCGCCGAGCTGCCGGCAGCTCCCCGGTGGCTCGGCTGACTGCGCGTGCTCTCCCCCCAGGGGCACCCACGGCTACATGGCTCCCGAGGTGCTGCAGAAGGGGACGGCGTACGACAGCAGCGCCGACTGGTTCTCGCTGGGCTGCATGCTTTTCAAGCTTCTGCGAGGGTGAGTGAACCCCGTCCTTTCCCTGCCGTCGCCCCCCGGCGGGTCCTCGGGTCACAATCCCGACCGGTCAGGCCCCGTCCGGCCCGAGCGTCGTTCCGGGTCGCCTGCGCCGAGCTGGACGGCGACCCCGGCTCGCCCTTCCTCGCAGGAGGGAGAGCTTCGCGCCCGGAAACACGCAGGCTTACGGCGTCGTGTTTTTGTCGCGTCCTTCGTAGGCATGCCGGCACACTCCCACCTAAAGCTTCGAAATGTCCCCGCGGAGAAGCCTCGTTTGGGGGCAGGGGTGTTGTTTTAAAATGGGAATCATTAAGAAGGTAGGATACTTTTCTCCCCCCGCTAGGAATTAGTTCCTCGTGATTGTCTCGCCCACCTAGTGCATTTCGAGGGTCGCCAGACAGGACTCGAGACCCAAAGCGAACCGACTTTAAAAGCACGCGTTTATCCGTAAGCAGGCCGGAGTTAATTCGCTTTTTTTTCTTTTTTAACACAAAACTACCACTGCGTAATTCTGTGCTTTGAATGACTCGGTGTTGGTTCTCAGCCACCAGAGATGGCGGAAAAGAGTGGAAGGGTGACGAAATAAAAGCACCGTCAAAATCCGTTTTCCCACTGAGCCCAACGATTACGGAAACGCTGCCATTAATGTTTAGGAACACGCAGCCAACCCGAGTGGCCCTCTTCAAGCTTCGCGGATACGGTTTTGGTTAGTCCGCACTCACAAAGATACAGAGCGCACTTGGTGTGAAGATTTCCTGGTCTAGACTCCCCCTCTCATATTTCTGCGGCGAAACGGGTCTGGGTCTGGTCATTTCCCGGCCTTTTCACATGTCCCCCGGGAAGCCTTGTCGAGCCCTGCGGCCCCTTCCCGTGGTGCTTAGCACATCCTGCAGGGAGGCCGGATTCGCGTTCCCCCCGAATCAGGCTCCAAGCACCCCTGCCGCCTCCCCAGGACCCCGATAATCCGGTTGTGCCTGCTCCTCGTTTTCACTGGGGAGCTGAAATCGTGTTCCTGCTCAGGGAGGCACGTCCTGTTGGGCCTTGATCGAATTACTGTGTTTGTGGAGTCTGGACGGGCCTAATTCGACTGGCTGACCTAATTAGAGCGTTTCTGCGAGACAGACCGGAGCAAGCCGCTTCCCACGCGAGACGTCCTTCCCCCTGGCAAAGCCTCCGCACGCGCGGTGCTCCCATCTGGTGGAGGATCCATTCTCATGAGGGGGCCGTATTCATGCCGCACCGCTCCCAGGAACAGGCGTTTAAGGGGGGGGGAAGATTTCAGTTGGACACAACGAGGCCCACTCAAGCGTTTGAAGGAGCGTCGTCTAGGTAGTGAGGTCCCCGTCACTGTCTGGGGACCATCCTTTGAGTCTGGCACAGAAAGAATCCATCCAGTGTGTAATAGATAGGGCTAGATGAGACTTCCCCACTAAGATTCATCATATTTTTTTAAATAACATTTAAATAAATGTTTATGTATTTATCTTAGAGTGTGAGCAGGGGAGGGGCAGAGCGAGAGGGAGAGGAGAATCCAGAGCAGGCTCCACGCCGCCGGCACGAAGCCGAATGCAGGGCTTGAACCCACAGACCCTGAGAACGTGGCCTGAGCCCAAACTGGATGCTCAACCGACTGAACCGCCCAGGCGCCCTGAGGGTTACGATCCTGCGCCCTTCTTCGCTTTGCTTGTTTGGAAGCCGTTCACGGCAAGGATGAGCACGGAGACCGAAGGGCAGGGAGACGGTTTTGGACTGATGTGCTTTAGAGTGAACTCTTGGTGAACATTTATTGAGTACCCGCGACACGCAAGAGGCCGTACCTGGTGCCTCGGGGAGGGGAGGGAGGGAGGGCAGGAGGGAGGAAGCCACAGCCGGTCCTGCGGGAGCTTGCAGGAGAGTAGAGACGTCCCCACGCAGGAGCGAGGCCGGCCGCGGTGTCCCGGGTGCACGAACACGGGGCCCAGCGCTAACCTGGGGGAGCGGGGCCGACCCCACACAGGGGACGCGCCGTGGGCTTGGGGAAGGGCGGAGGGGGGCCACGCTTTCCTCGGGAGCAGACAGCGCTGGCCTTTCCCGGCCGCGCCCTGGGCGGGGCGGGGCACTGACAGGGGACGGAGCGTGCCTGCCTGGGGGAGAAGGTCGAGGAGACGGGGTCAAGGTCGGAGGGCCTAGACGCGGTGTGGTGGCGTAGTTGGGGCTTTGTTCTCGAGGCCCCGGAGCCTGGAGGTTTTTACGCAAAGGAGGGACATGGCTGGGGTTCCGAGGGAGACAGGGACACGTGTAGGGACCCAGGCGAAAAGCCAGGAGGGCTCAAGCCAGCCCTGAGGCCCCGGGACCAGGAAGGGGGCAGGTGGCGGATCCGTGTTTTTCCAGACGGGCGCTTGGATATGGAAGCTGGGAAGCTAAGGGGTCAGATTCGAGGTAGCGGGGAGGGGGGGGGGAATTGGGGGGGATGGTGACGTCATCCCCGGAAGCAGCGGTCGTAAAATGCCGGTGGTTCCTATTAAACCGATATTTGTCGAGGGGCTTTCAGGAGCAAATCACCGTGCTGGGTCAGCAGGGGCGGGGCCGTGCCCAGGAGCCTTCGTCCCCTGCAGCTGCGGATGAGGGGATGGGGTCCCCTGTTCCGCTCCCTCACAAGCTTGCGTGCGGAGAAGACACGGAAAGTATGTCCAGGAGCAGCCTGTTCGGTTTTCACTGACTGCCCAGAAGGGAGCCTCGAGCTCCTGTCTCTGACACAAGGGACTGGGGAAGCAAGGCCGCCGGGCAGGGGGAGGCAGGGGAGAGCGCCGGCCCGCAGGCCCCACCCCCTGCTTCCTGGCATGCTCGCAGGGCAGCCGCACCGCAGGGCCTTGCCGAATGGACCCGACGCCTTGCCGGCCGCCATCCGGCGCTCGGCCGTGCCCGGGGACGGTTCAGGTTGTCCCAGCTTTGGGAAGGGCTGCTTCTGACGTCCGGCGGGCAGAGGCCAGGAGGCTGCTAAACCCTCACCGCGGTCGGGACGTGCCTCGCTGCCCCGCAGAGCGTTGCCCAGCCCAGAAGGTCCGCAGCGCCGAGGATGAGGAAGTCTGGGCTTGGCGTGTGTGTTCCTTCCTTCCCCTGCCCTGCAGCCAGGTTGGGCACTAGGTGGTCACCAAGGGGCCTTTTTCGCTTTTTCCTGCGGTCGGATGCTTCCTTGCGTGGACCAGTGTGTCCCCACTGCCGCTGCCGAAACGCTGGTCTGCACCCCCCGCCGTGCCTCGACCCTGCAAGACACGAGGGAGAGGAGCAAGCTGTGCGGCCTTGAGCTCGCAGTCTGCATCCCTGCAGTGACGGCCCGCGCCGCTCGGAGGCCAGGTGTCCGGGAGGTGGTCGCTGTGTCCCCGCAGATGAGTGTCCCCGCAGATGAGTGTCCCCGCAGATGAGTGTCCCCTCAGATGAGTGTCCCCGCAGATGACTTCGCTGCTCTTGACCACGCGTCCGTGTTGCAGACGTGTGGGATTTCTGTCCCGACCCTCCAGCTGGATTTCAGACGCCTGTGAGGAAAAGCCCTGGTGTGACAGGGGCCCTGGTCCTAAACTCGTCACCAGGGGTGGCCCGCCCCCGGGGCTGTCAGATGTGGAGGCGGGGGAGCCTGGGCAGGGCTCCGGGGGCGCCGAGCTCCGCCCGAGGTTACGGAGGGCGTTCCTGTGGGGAAGAAACGGGGAATGCGTATAAATATTTTGACAGCTCTTGGCTTAGGTTCACAACTCCTGTTTGATGTAATGTGTCATCTTTCTCGTATTCTAAGATTAATATTTGGCCTAAGAGTTTTGAATCACTCGTACTTAGAAATGTACTGCTTTTGAGCTCATTGTTTCACTGGGAGCACGATCTGTCGCGTGTGTCCGCGTGTATGTGTGCGCGTGTGTGTGTGTGCGTGCATGTGTGCGTATGCGCGTGTATGTGTGCGTGTGTGCGTGCGCGCACATGTGTTCCCGGCATTTCTGACATCTCGGACGGTTCCCCAGCTCGTCGGGGGGCGGATCTGCAGCGCTCCCACGCGGTCTGTGATTCGCGGGCCGCAGCCGACCACCGCACACGTGCACTCTCTTCCGGCGGCATTTCCCTGCGGCAGCCTCTCCCCTGCAGCGAGAAGCGAGGGGCGCCCTCTCCTACTGAGAGCGGCTGCGCCGGGCAGGGGAGCGGCTGCCGGGTGCGCGGAGCCGGGAGCGCCACGTGCCAGCCTCGGAGCCAGGTCGCCCCTCTCGCGCGTCCCTGTGCCGTCCTCCGAAATAGACGCGGCACAAAGACTAATCAGGGCCGCACTGGAAACAGATGCGCGGCGAGGTTTTTGAACTCGAAAGACCAAACCGTCCCAGCGCTGCGGAGCCCAGAACCGAGTCGCCGAAAAGCGTTTCCGACCGCCGTGTCCGGGGCGGGGCCTGGACCGGCTGCGTCCCCCGCACGGGCTCGGGAGTGACAGGGTCCGCCCGCGGGAAATGGGTTCGGCGCCGCCGGCTTTAACTCGGCGCCCCCTCGCCGGCCTCCCTCTGGTCTCCTGAGAGACTCCTTAAATTTAGCGCCTAGCGTTTGCGTCAGGACATGGCAGGCCCTCTCTGCAAGCATCGGGGCCAGCGCTTGCCTTCCGGCGGCAGACGCGGGCAGGCGCTCAGGGGTCGGGAGCGGGAATGGGGTCCCCCGGCCCCACACCCCGGAGCCAGGCCGGCAGGATCGGCCACAGCGCAGGGAGAGCTGCACACGGTCCCTTTGCAGGGGTTCAGGGACTTCGTGTGGTGGAAGGGCGTGTCCGGCAGAGAGGCTAAGGTTCCAGTAAGATTTAATAAAGTTCCATTCTTTTTCTCTTGAACCACGAACATGCTAATATCTCTGTCTTTGCGGAAGAAAATGACACAAGTAACGGTATCTTTTATTTTACTGTCTTACAAATAACAGCTACCGTTTGACAAATACCATTTGTTATATCCTATTTGCTTTTTTTTTTAATGCTTATTTGAGAGAGAAAGAGAGAGAGAGAAAGCATGCACAGGGGGAGGGGCACAGAGAGAGGGAGACACAGAATTTGAAGCAGGCTCCAGGCTCTGAGCTGTCAGCACAGAGCCCAACGCGGGGCTCGAACTCACAGACCGCGAGATCATGACCTGAGCCGACGTCTGTCGCTCCACTGGCTGAGCCACCCAGGCGCCCCCTTATTTGCTTTTTCAATGCAGTAATTTTGCATTTTTCGTTTTAGACGCAATGAGGGTGAAAAGGACGCTTCCAGTAAAACCTAGTTGAAAGATTCGCGTGTGTGTGCTTCCCCCTAATTCACCTTGCTTTAGCTTTCATTGCTCGCGAGAGATGGAAATGACTTTGTATTCTGTCGCGTGATGGGGAGGAAAGCAAAGCACGAGAGTGCCCTCTCTTGTGCGAAATGCGCATTAAAATATTTGAAATAATGAAGGCTCTGAAATGTAATCTCTTCCAAGAGAGAATTCAGTGCCGACTTCACTAATGCGGCGGGATGGCCAGAGCGGCAGCGGCCGGGCGCGGGGTTAGGTCTTTCTCCTAAATCACATCCATTTCTGTGCTCAGTCTTCTAACCCGCCGATACACTTCCAAATATTTCCCAGAGTATCTTGCCCCCGATTAGGTTATGTGTGCCTTAGGAATAAGTCCGTAGGGTTCGTAATTTTATGGGCCTGTCTTGCTATATAAGAAAACTCATTCATATATATATGTATTTCCCTTCTTTAACTAAAGGAAATATATAAGTTATATCATAAGTTCAAATAAGTGAAGAAGGCCAGGATTTTGTAATTTGCATGTTTACTGGTCTCTTCTGATAAGATTTCCTTTAAAAGCCAGCTTCTCCGGGGTTTTCACAAAGGGTAAAGAGGGAGAATGATTTGTTTTTACGTAGTTTTTCTTTTTTTTTTTTTTTAAAGTTTATTTATTTTTGAAAGAGCGAGAGACACACAGCATGAGTGGGAGGAGCAGAAAGAGAGGGAGACACAGAATCCGAAGCAGGCTCCAGGCTCTGAGCTGTCAGCACAGAGCCCGATGCGGGGCTTGAACTCACAGACCGTGAGACCATGACCTGAGCTGAAGTCGGACGCTTAACCGACTGAGCCATCCAGGAGCCCCTTTACGTAGTTTTTCAAGCAGGCATTCATTGGATAGAGGAAGATTCTTTTTTTTCAAGTTCCTGAATGACTGCTGGATCAGAGCCTTCCTGCGTCCGGGCGCGTACCGCCAGCATCCGCGGTGTTTTGTGTGCTCCCCTTGGCCATTTCCGCTGATGTGGCCTTAGGCCCGTTTACACATGAAGAAATCGATGCAGACAGTTTCCATGACCGGCTCACAGGCAGTAAACACCCCAGGCACACCCCCTGACCCCAGGTCTGCCGACTCCTGAATTCGGGGCTCTCCCAAAGTAAAACGCGAGTGAGCGGCTCCCAGAGCCGTGGGCGGCCCGGGACCCCGGGTTAGTTTATCGCTCTTGTCATCAAAGGAAGGTATTGCTTAGTTACTGGTTTCCAGTGGAGTGGGGGGAGGGGGTGTTTTGTTTTGACTGCAGCTCTTTAGATTGTTTGAGGGACCAATATCCATTTTTCTATAAAAGAAATAAATAAAATTTGTACGGAAGCGATTCTCTCAAACACCAAAGTGACAAATGTTCTGAATGACCGTCATTTTCATGACTCCCTGTTGGCCGATTATTTTCTTTCTCACGATATTTGAAACCATCACGGGGAATGTGTTTGCTGACGCGGATTGTAGTGCCACGATCTCATTGGCGTGAGGACCAGACAGCTCAGGTGTGCTTCAGCCCCCCTCTTTCAGTACCTAACGCACCTCGACACCAGTTTTTCTCCGGAGGCGGTACGCGTGGACGTGCGGCTTCGGTGTTAGTTTCGGAAGTGCAGTGACGGAACACAGCGCCCTCTGCCGGCAGAGCCGGGCACGCGTGCGCGCGGGGGGGACCCAATACCACGTCGTCACAGAGTCTCGTTCTTTTCCACAGGCACAGCCCTTTCAGGCAACACAAAACCAAAGATAAACACGAGATAGACCGGATGACCCTCACCGTGGTAAGGAGATTAAAAACTCCATTCCTTTTTTTTTTTAACGTTTATTTGTTTTGAGAGAGAGTGCGCGTGTGGGCAGGGGAGGGGCCGGGGGGGGGTGCCTCGGACAGAGAATCCCAAGCAGGCTCCACGCGGTCGTCACAGAGCATGACGTGGGGCTCAGACTCCAAAACCGTGAAATCACGACCCGAGCCCAAGTCCAAAGTCAGACGCCTAACCGACTGAGCCACGCGGGCGCCCCCTAAAAACTCCTTTCTCACCCGCGTTTCAATGTTCACGTTTCATTGCATTGGAACCAGCGGAAAAAACTTGCCTTCTTAAAAGAAATGAGCAGAGACAGGCTTCCTAGCAGAATTCCTAACTGGAAATTTAGTGGAAATAGACGCCAAGGCAGAAATCGAGGTTTGCCACCCATCAGTAAGAGAACAACACAGAAAATCAAGAACTAAAGAGATCGAAGAAAAGGAAAGATCGCTGAGGTGCAGGAGAGCGAGGAGACCTGCTGTGTCTCCTGAGCCGGCCCCGGCCTGTCGACGGCCGTCGAAAACGATTAGTAATCGGGGGCGCCTGGCCGGCCCAGTCGGTGGAGCCCAGACTCTTGATCCTGGGGTCGTGAGTTCAAGCCCCACGTTGGGCATAGAGATTACTTGGGAAAAAAAAAAAAGGAAGTGACTAGTCACAGTTTCCCATTTCTTTAGAGTAGATATTAATTCGCGATGCATCAGCAACCTTTAACAGTCTTCACCCAGGAAACGGCCGTTAGGTCTGGTGGGGCGTCGGGGCCCCGTTCCCAGGAGAGCGTCTTTGAAAGTGTGTTCCTTTCTCTCCCCCAGAACGTGGAGCTCCCAGAGGCTTTCTCCCCTGAGCTTCGGTCCCTTCTGGAAGGCCTGCTCCAGAGAGACGCCAGTCAGCGGCTCGGCTGCCGTGGAGGCGGGTAGGCCCTTGTTTCTGCCCCGAGCATCCTCACCCAGGGCACCTCGCAGATCGTCCCCGGCCCCTAGAAATGGCCCGTTTCGACCCGGGGCGGGGCGGGGGGGGGGGGAGGAATCACACGGGAGGCACACGCCATCCTTAGTGTTCTGTAATTAACGAGTCGCAGGAGTCACTAGCTTCAGCTGGAAAACCCGGTCATGTAGATGGCGGACATGAATCCCAGCGTGTCGCAGCTCGTCTGGCGAGGGTTGGCCATCCCGTTTGCGATGACAGCAGCTCACCGGCCCGATCGCGCTGCCCACCACTCGTTTTCGCTCGTGCTCGGCTGGCTGGCTGCTGTCTTGGATGCACTTTCTGGCGGCCGTCACTCCCCTGGGTGAAAGCGACAGTAACACCTGGAAGGCTTACAGAGAGGGCTGTAGGCAGGCCTTTCCCCGTCTCTCCTCAGCCCCGGGCCGGCTCTTCCTCCCATTTCCGGGCATGCGTGGCGTAAGAAGCAGCTTCTAGAATGGGCAGCACGGGTGAAAGGTAGTGGGAGGTACAGACCCCCAGTTATGGAGTGAGTAAGTCACGGGGGTGAAAGGCAATAGCACAGAGGATATAGCCGACGGGACCGTAATAGTGACAGTCCGGTGACAGACGGCAGCTGCGCCTGTGGTGAGCACAGCAGACGCAGGGTCCAGACTGGCGTCATCCCGTGTGCATCTGAACTGACGTAACACCGCGCGTCGGCTGCGCTTCAGTTAAGAGAAAGTTTGGAACAAAACATAAAGGAAATAGTTTTTTTCTAATGTTTCTTTATTTTGGGGAGAGAGAGAGCAAGTGAGCATGAGTGGGGAAGGGGCAGAGAGAGAGGGAGACACAGAATCTGAAGCAGGCTCCAGGCCCTGAGCTGTCAGCACAGAGCCCGACGCGGGGCTGGAACTCACTATCTGTGAGATCGTGACCTGAGCTGAAGTCGGACACTCAACCGACCGAGCCGTCCAGGCGCCCCAAGAGAAACAACTTTTAACCATACGTGGTATGAATGTATGTCCCGTACGTATGCGTGTATGTATTTGAGGGTAGCAGGTACGCGCGTGTACGTGTTATACCGTATGTTACGCGTATATTGTAGAGGTAACTGGATAATGTGCTTATTTGCATAGTTTGTAATTTATTTACTCTGAGAGAGAGTGCACATGAGCAGGGGAGGGACAGAGACAGGGGGAGAGAGAGAATCCCAAACAGGCTCCATGCTACCAGTGCAGAGCCCGAGGCGGGGCTCGAACTCACAAACCATAAGATCAAGAGTCAGACGCTTGACCGACTGAGCCACCCAGGTGCCCCTGCGCACTCCCCTCTTTATGGATTTGAGAGATTACCCGTTCCTGCTGACACAGAGGAGGGCTGGTCTCTGTGGCCTCCCTGCCCCCCACCCCCCCCCCCCCCCCCCCCCCCGCCGCCGAATGACCTGCAGCTCTGGGTGTGTTTAACCCGGGCAGTTGTAGATGGCGCACTTACCCTCTGTGCCTCGCTCCACCAACCAGAAGCAGTGTCTCTGGAGTCCCTACTTCAGAAAACGAGCGTCTCCGCGTCCCTGTCTTGCACTGTCCTCTTCTGTCCCCCGACTGGTTTCTGTCCCCGTTTATTTTTCCTCTGACCCGGTCGGGCCGATGGGCTTTGCCGCCGGGCCTGGAGCGCACCTCACTTGCGCGTGCGCTGCGAGGTCTCCGTGCGTGCGTGCCAGCTCGCTTTCCCCGGGGGCTTCCGGGCAGGGCTCCAGCCCACGAGCGTCGTGACAGCCGGCCGCTCGGTTGCTGCCATCCCATCCGCATGCTCTCTTGCGGCTCTCCTGGCTTGAGTCTGCCATCTCCTTATCGCGTGCCTTCTGGGGACCCCCGCCCTGACTCGCCCCACCCCCCAATTAGCTACAGCGAGTTCTCAAGGAACTCCTCCAGAGAGGGGGCACGAGGGCTAAACCGTCCGTGCTCCTGCACCCCCAGAACGCCTTCCTGCTGTCCCCAAACCCGACTGATGTTTTGGCGGGCCGTAGAGTTCTCAGTCGGTAATCCCTTCCCCCCAGAACTTGGGAGATACTGCTTTCTGGTGGACAACAAAGCCGGTCACGGAGCTCCGTGTCACTCATCACGTCCGGCACGGACAGTCCCGGGTACTGTGAAGGCTCGCGCCCCTCTGCTTGGGGAATGCTCTTACTGTGTTTACCTGACATCCGCCCCCTGCCGTTTCCTTGGTTGGCTCGCAGAATTCCTTCCAGGTGGCCGTAGGAATTTCTAGAAGGGTCGTCAGTGCTGCTGACCCCGTGCGTTACCTGTATCTTTCCCATGATGCTGTTCTGTTTTTCTGATGGCTTACGTGTCCAGTGCCGCCTCTGATTGCTCTTTAAAATCTTCAGCGGGCTTAATTTCTTTATAACAGAACCTTCCAGAGCTTCCCCCCACTGTATTAGGATAAGCACCTGGCCGCAGGTGTTTGGGATTAGATATATGGAGGAAGAAAGTGTGTGTGTGTGTGTGTGTGTGTGTGCGCGCACGCATGTGTGCTCAGTGTCGCATATACAGAGTTCAGCCCGCGTCTCGCCATCGCCCCTTCCCCACCCCCTGCACGCCCCCCTGCACACACCGTGTGGAGCCTGGAGCTCAGCGCCTCTGTCTCCCAGGCAGTAACCCCACCGCTCCTTGCCGACAGTCCCGGCTCCCGCGTCCACGCCCGCCCTGTCTGCCGACGGTTCCCCGACGCTGTTTGTGTCTCCGTATTCCGCTCCCATCATTCTAGTGATTATCGGGAAGGAACAAAGCAAAATGCAAAGGGACGCCCTGTGACTTGGGTGTCCTTCATCCATTCAGTAAACACTTTCCGAACACCCCCCGAGTGCCAGCCACTGCCCGGAGCGCTGGGGCTGAGGCGGTGCGCACGGGGGCCACAGCCCGGCCTTCCCGGGGCTTATATTGGGTGGGGGTGAAGGACGTGGTAGAAACGATGGAATAAGTGAGATGATGCCAGGCCGCGGAGAAGAGCGCGAGGGAGAGAAATAAGGCGGCGCTGTCCCTGAGACCTCGGCCTCGGGAGGGGGTGGGGAAGGTCCCCGCCGGAGCTTCGGACGGAGCTCGGCCGTCGCTCGCTATGTCCGGCACCGAGGGTCCCGTGTCCTGTGGATCCAGCTTCCCCGGGGCCCAGAAGCAAGGAGGCCGGGAGCCGGGGGAGGGGGAGGTCAAGAGGCGGTCCGAGAGGGGGTGGCTCAGGCAGGTCCTGCCCGCCGCGTCCCTGGACTTTTGCTGCGAGTACAGGGACGCCTCTGGAGAGTGTCGGGCAGGGGCTGGGGGGAGACCATTTGAATGACAAGGTGGTTTGGGGGCTGCAGGGTGGAGTCGGGGTTGCAGGCCGCGTGGCCGGAGTGCCGGCTGGGGCAGGGGGCGGGTAGGGCCATGCGGGGAGTGGGGCGGGGGGACCTGCGTGGTGGCAGCACAGGACAGTTAGCACCCCCTCGCTGATCCGGGACCCTGCCGCCCCCACTGGAAATCAAGTGCCCTGAGGACAGGAGGCGGAGGTGAGAGGCAGTGGGCCCCAGGACTTGGGGCGGGGCGGGCCGCGGAGGGCGGGGAAGGGGGGCGTCGGGGGCGATCGGCTCGTCGGCCTGGGACAGCAGGCTGCGAGAGGCAGTCGTCTCTGCGGGCCTTTCGCCCCATCGAGTGGACCTGCCGACCGGGCACCGGGCGGGGGGCCTCCTGGCGTGCGGGCCAGGGTCGGCGCCGAGGACACAGAGTGGAGAGCGTCTGCGGGTTCAGGGCGCTTAAAGGCCCGGCAGGGCGAGGTCATCCAAGGAGTCAGAGCAGAAGAAGGGGGCCGAGGGGCAGCCCTGGGGGCTCTGCCGAGGGACAGGGCCGCGGGGGACCCCGGGCAGGGCTGGGGGGAGAGCCCGCGGCGGGGGCACAGGGGCCGCGTGTTTCCCCCACGTAGACTTTCCTCTCGGGACACGGCCGCCTGCCTTCCGCACAGACCAAGCTGTGACGGCGACGTCGGGCAAGCCTGCGTCGCCGGTTGGCGAGGAGCTCAGGCCGGCGGGCGGGCGCTGTGTTCCTGGGGGTCTAGTTTGCTTCCAGATTAGTAGCCGGTGCTTCCCCCGCCTGCCGCGTGCTCGCCGCCGCCTCGCGGACATCTGCTGCGGTCTCCTCGGTGCGACGGTCCCGGATTTAATTCTTACTCGAACTGGTTCTCGGGGTGACAGACCCCCAGACGGTCATGCACCCGCGACAGCCCCTCGGGCTCCTAGACCGAAACGCATACCCTCGGTCAGTCCCCAGAGGGGACGGTCGGCCCGCCTTCCGCACACGGTGTTCCTAGACGCCCCGTGTTTCCTGTCACTGGCTTACTCAGGGGACTGCCGCGGTCATTCCTCCGTGTTCTCTCCCTAGGCGACCGTTTTCGCAAACTACGCCTTAGGTTTGCAAGGGTTCGCACTCACCACTGTCGTGCCTCTTCCTCAGGGCGCAGGAGGTGAAGGAACACAGCTTCTTCAGGGGCGTCGACTGGCAGCACGTCTACCTACAGAAGGTACTCCGGCCGGGACCCCACGCGGGCGCCACCACCCCTGCGCGCCCCCCCCCCCCAACCGCGTCCCGCGTCCGGCCCAGGAAGTTGTCGTCCGATGACTTCAAATGGCCCAACCACTGAGACACTTTTAGCGCTCGCTCGTCTCTTTGACTTCCTGTCTCCATCCGGGACTGTGTTCTCACGTGGGACCCACCTAGGGAGGGGCCAGCAGAGGTGGTCACGGGTTTACGCCCGCTTTCTAGCCCAGCACCACACAGCTTGTAAGGCGCAGTATGGTCGGATATCCGCGTAGCTCCCTCCCCTTCCTTTGGAGGTCTTCTTATATCCCCAGGGGTTCAGGAAACCACCCCCAAATTAAGGTTTTTGAAAAAACCATGTTTGTCAGCTTTGGATTTTTTTTTTTAATATTTATTTATTATCGACAGAGAGAGACAGAGCATGAGCAGGGGAGGGGCAGAGAGAGGGGGAGACACAGAATCTGAAACAGGCTCTAGGCTCTGAGCTGTCAGCACAGAGCCTGACGTGGGGCTCGAACTCACGAACCACGAGATCATGACCTGTGCTGAAGTCGGACACTTAACCGACTGAGCCACCCAGGCGCCCCTGGATTCGTTCTTTTATGATTCGAGCTCTCAAACCGTGGAGGACCGGTGCTCCGTGAGGCCCGCCTGGTGTGAGCGAAGGAGCGAGCCCCGGCGTAGCCGGCGGTGGCCTCTGGACACCTGCGGGCGCGGCGCCCCCCTCTCGGCCCCCAGCAAGTGGAGCGGGGTGCTGCGGCATCTGAGCGGTCGTGGTCTCCTAAAGCTGGGCTGGCGGCACGTGCCGTCCTGAGACTTCACTACATTCAGTGATGCTTCAAGACCCGGCACACGGATCTGGTGTTTTGTTTTTTTCCCCTTCAGTTTCTCTAAAATCCGGGGTCTCCTCTCAGGGCCGTTGCACGCCGAGCTCACCTGTGACGTGTGTGTCGTGGTGGCTGTGGGCTCGCCTGGAGCGCTCACGGAACATAGCGTGTGGGGGCCCCACGCCGCGTTCTCGCTGTGCGATGAGAGCTGGGGCCGGCCGGCCGTGAGGCGACCCGCCGACCAACACCTCCCTGTTTGCGTCTTCCAGTACCCTCCGCCCTTGATTCCTCCCCGGGGAGAGGTCAACGCCGCCGACGCCTTTGACATCGGCTCCTTCGACGAAGAGGACACCAAGGGCATCAAGGTACTTTGTGCTGGTGCCCGCGGGTGCCCGCAGGTGGGGAGCGGCTCAGTGGCGGCCAGCCCTGGGGGGGGGGGCGTCTCCGCGTCGGCTGGCTTCCGGGGCGATAGCAGTGACCGTCTCCGTATTTGGGGAACGCGGCCGTCAGGGACCTAAGCCGGAAGCCGTGAGAGCTTTCTCCTGGCTACTCGCTTCATGTCAGGTTCTTACAGACTGGTCATCCTTGTGGTTGCACTAGAACTCGCCTGAGCGAGAAGCAGGGGAAGGCGACCTGGCGAGGGCAGACACGCGCCGCCCGCGCCCGAGGGCCGGCCGCCTTCATCCTTCTCGTGCCCCCATCTCCCCGCGGTGGGAGGAGACGAGCCAACAGCGAGAGTCATTTTGCACTTGTCAATCAGAAGCGAGATAATCGCGGTGGTTTTCTTTTATATAATCCTCCGCGCGGTTCGCGCTTTCGCTCGCATCATTGTGTCTCTCGGTAGACAAGGCGTCATTACGGAGGGTGAGTCATGGGAGAGCGCCGGCCTCGGGGCGCGCAGTCAGAGTGTCTCACCACATGTCAGCGCGGGCCTGCCCCCACCTCCCCTGCTTCCCCCGCCCCCCGCCCCGACTCCGCTCAGCTGCCTCATTATACCCTGGTTGTGTAAGCACCCCCCTCACTTTTCCTGTCAAGCAGCTGCCCCCACCCCCCACCCCCCGAAGCAGGCCGAGGCCCCGCAAACGCACACGCCTGTGAGGAGCTGTGGCCAGGGACACACGGAAGTGGAGCCAGTGGGGCGCGGGGACAGAAGGGGCTGGAGCGTGACGCGAAGGTCGCTGGGGAGGAGGGAAACCGGAGACCCTGTGCGGAGGCCAGGGCACTGGGACCAGGAGGGGCAGCCGGTTGAAACTGGCTGTGTCGGGAAAGAGGGGCGGTCAGGGGCTCCCAGGACCAGCTTCCGCGGAGGGGGAGCTTGGGCAAAGGAGCAGCAGAGAGGGCCAAGGCCACTGCTGTGGTCTGGCGCAGTGGCTGTCCCGGGGCATGGCAGTGTGACTGGTGCCCAGACACGTGCACCACCAGGTGGCGTCCGCAGCCCGGACAGCCGCTCGGGTCAGAGGCTCAAGCACCGCCCCACAGCCGGGCTTCGGGCAACAGTCGTTTAAAAGGGTTACCGCCATCACAGTAGAGTTTTGTTGTCACACATGCGACCTGCCTGGAAAGGGTGCTAAAAATAAGACGGCGGCTTCGGAGTCCGTCCCGGTGTCCCCCAGATCACAGGGCGCCCCTGCGGCAGCTTCGGAGCCCGTCCCGGTGTCCCCCAGATCACAGGGCGCCCCTGCGGCAGCTTCGGAGCCCGTCCCGGTGTCCCCCAGATCACAGGGCGCCCCTGTGGCAGCTTCGGAGTCCGTCCCGATGTCCCCCAGATCACAGGGCGTCCCTGCGGCAGCTTCGGAGTCCATCCCGGTGCCCCTGGATCCCCACCGCACACACACACTCGAGGGCGGGCGGGCACACGGGCCCCCGAGGACTTCCGCTCCGGGCTTAGCGTGGGCGTCCGAAAGAGGAAGGGAAGCTCAGTGAGTCGGAGCGGTCCTAAAAGCAACACGTGACCGTAACAGGTCACCGAGCCCAGGCGCAGAACCCGCAGTGTGTCACCGATTTGCTAACGTCTCAGGGGGCAGATGCCTCTTCCTGCCCTCTTTCTTGTGAGTAACGTGCCTGTTACGGTGTCTGTTCAGTACTTACCTCTCAGGCAGAGGAGCGAGCACGTCAGGTGTCTCGAGAGCGGGGTGCTTTTGGACGACAAATGCGTTCTCTCCTTTCAGCGGGATCGCTCCCCTCTCGGCCACAGAACCGTAGTAACTCAGGCACACAGTCCTTTTCTTTGCTCATTTAAAAAGCGCGGCCTCTCAACTCGGGGAAGAATGAAGGATTTTGAGTAATTAGTTTGGAAGGGAAGTGTCGTCACGAAGTGTGATTTTTATTACCGTGCCTCCTAACGGCTCTGTTGCCTGAACGCCCTGTACCTCCCAACTTCACGTTGCGGGTTTGATTGCCCTGTTACACCGGTTCTTGGTGGGAAGGTTCATGGAATGAACGGGAAATTCAGCCTCGTTCCCCTCTGGGCATCTCACTGCCCTGACGAATCGAGGGTGGTTAGAAGACCCTCCTGCCTTCTCCCTCTTAATCGTTTCTAAAACTACAGGGATCTAGTCTCCAACTTTTAACAGAAAAAATATCCCTTCCATCACTGAAGTTCGGTTTTGTGGTTGGTATCCTTTCGTACTTAAATGAAACCCGGTATGCGTTAGTTTTTCTTTGGCCGAAACATGACGAAGACGGTATGGGAGAACGGGCTGAGTCGGAACGGGTCCAGGACCGGAAGCGGGGTGCCGTCAGGGAGAACGTTCGCGGGGCATCGTCGGCGGACACCCTGACACCTGGGGACCGTCCCCGCGGGGTTACGTGCCGTCGTCCCGTTCTCCTCCCACGCACAGATGGGGTGCTTCTGAGTCTGTCGCCTTGCTAAGGGTGTTAAGTCGTAACCCTCTTGATTTCTTAAAATAATCAGCTTCTTGATTGCGACCAAGATCTCTACAAGAACTTCCCCCTGGTTGTCTCCGAGCGCTGGCAGCAGGAAGTGGCAGAAACCGTCTACGAGGCAGTAAATGCAGACACGGATAAAATCGAGGCCAGAAAGAGGGCTAAAAATAAACAGCTCGGACACGAAGAAGGTAAGGCGGCCGGCGCGTCTCAAAGTGTTTTCGACGCGGTGACTTTTCTTAAAATTCCTTGCAAAGCTGAGAAAGTATTTGGGTCGTAAAGTACTTTCCAGGGCTGGCGGGGCGGGGCGGGGGGGGGGGAAGGGAGGCCAGAAATAGTTTTATGGGGCTTGGAAAACGCAGTGTAGTGTTTCAAAGCCTTTAGCCAACGGATAAATACAGATGGTCAGCGTTAGCGTGTCAGCGCGTCCTCCGTCTCGGAGCTTTTAGGGCGAGTCGGCGAGCGTCTCCCTTGAAGACTGAGTATTACGGTGTCAGGAGCGGGCCCGGCTTTGTGGGCGTGGGACCTGGGCCACGTCGGAGGGCACCCCACTGGACGCTCGGCCGCCACCGTCTCGACATGCTTAATTTTGAGCACGGGGTCCGCGTTTTCACTTCTCCCTGGGCCTTGCAGAGTACGCGGGTTCTGGTGGGGACCGTGGCATGCATGTCACTCGTCAAGAGATGCCAGTTATTTGCCAAACAGCGTTAAAGAATTCCCAAGCCACACTTTTATTTACGGGATTCGAGTGCCCCGTCCGGGCTCCCAGAGTGGCACGCGTGACCCCAGGTATCGACGCGGTCAGCCACGCCTGACTGACCGAGTGTTGTGGCTCTGGACTTTCCGAGGAGTTTACAGACTTTGGCTGTGTGAACAGCCCGTGGTTGACGGCGATGCCGTCCTCGCGCCTCAGCTCTGGGCAGAGCCTTTTCTGAGGCTGCCGTTACCTGACGAGAACGACCGGAACCGATTTCATTCTATTCCTGGGCGGCGCGAACGAAGCCTCGTTCGTCCCGTGGCGAGCCTGCCGGTAGCCTTCCTCACCGGCTCAGCAAAGCGTGCCCGAGCCTGGCCGAGCCCCTCCTTACGTAAAAGCCGCCCGAGGCCCCGCGGGGACAGCACGGCCCCGGAGCTGTGCTCGCCTCCGTCGCCCGGGGAGGCGGGCCTCGTCTCTAAGCCGCTCCTTAGCGTGCGCGTCCATCAACGTCGCTCGGGACCGTCGCTCTAGCACACTTTACACGGCAAGTGACATCAGAGGTGCTTTGCTCCAGGGAGGGCCATGATGTCACTGGGCTCTTGAGAGACTGGACCCGGACAAAAGGGACCTGAACGACCTTGCCCAAGCGTATCCTTGTAGCGAGAGCTGCAGTTAGAGCATCTAGCGAGGTACCGAATTTATCCTGGTTCGTCAGTGACTGACTTGGGCATCACCAGGTCTCGGTCGAGATCGCAGGCGTCCCCTTACGGGGCAGTCCAGTCCCGGCTTTGGTCTCCGACGAGGACCTGCAAGGGTTCCACGCTCGATATACTTTAGTGCAGACAGTTTTCCACTAAAACGACCACAGGGAGCCCACCCGCTCCCCCGTCCCCTCCCTCCCGGGTTCTCTTCCCTCCTGCCCGCGGCGCAGCGGGGGTATTGCTCACCCGTCTGTCCCCGGGGCCTCCTGTGAGGACCGTCGCTCCCGGAGGCCGGGAGAGCGGTCTCCTGCAAAGCGGCGCTGCCGGACCCGACTGCCCAGGGCAGGCGCCCCCTTCCCAGCTCTGAGTGGATAGGAGGCGGAGAGAGAGAATCTCAGCAGAGTCACGAAAGCCTTCAAAGAATCAAAGCCGGCCGCTTAAAATTAACCGTTCAAAAAAGAGAGAGGGAGAGAAAGACAGTATTTCCCTCTAACGATGTGAGCGGGACCCAACCCGAGTGTGAGTTCGTTGGTCTGTCCATGTAACCGCGTATTTGAGGGAGAAATAGAACCTTAAGGAATAAGCAGTTTTGATCCCTGTGTTGCCTTGGCTGCTCGGCGAGCCCCTTATTATCCATAGGATTGAAGGGGGACCCCCAGGCCCCCTTAAAGGCCGAGAAAGGTGCTCTGGGCAGAGCTTGAAGTGAAGTCCTCTCTACTCTCCAACTCTCGTTGTTCCGCGCAGCGGGACAAACCTCCGTCCTCTCTGAGCCATCGGGAGCATCGCCGACTAAGCAGGGCATTGAGGCACAGCCGTTCTCTGTGGCAGCAGAGAGCCAGGGGGACCTATGCTTCGGCTCCCGAGAGGACGGTTTACGTGGCCTGTTCCGACTCCGAGAAAGTCGATTCTTCCTAAGAGCGTGTAATTCTGTCGTTGCCGTTTCCGCGAATCACACGGACGGCCCGTTCCGGAGCCCGTGTAATCCGCGGCCGCTTTCCGCCCCTCAGATTACGCCCTGGGAAGAGACTGCATCGTGCACGGCTACATGCTGAAGCTGGGGAGCCCGTTCCTGACGCAGTGGCAGCGCCGCTACTTCTACCTCTTCCCCAACAGGCTCGAGTGGAGAGGCGAGGGAGAGTCCCGGGTGAGTCCGAGCGCCGTCGCCCCGCGCGCCTGGTGTCCCGAGTGCCGCACGGCCCTGGCGGCCCGGGAGACCCCCCGCTGAGCGCCGCGCGACTGTCGGAACTCGCGCACGTGAGGTCTTTGGTGTTCGGGCTTTAGCTTTCGGACCTAGAGTCGAGGAAGGATTTCGTGACATCCGAAAACAGAACGTGAGGGGTCGGAACAGCTGGGTGCGAAGAAGGCTGGCGAGCAGGCAGGTGGGTCAGAAGAAGAGAAAAAACCCTCTCGGACCCTGGATCCGACGGAGGCGCTTAAATCCGGAGCTCAGAGAAGAAGGTCTGTGCCCAGGGTCCCCTTCACAGCGCCTCCCCTCGTCAGGCCCAAGCACGGCGAGCTGATGACGCGAGCCGGAGCGCAGGGCGCAGAGGGGAGGTCGCCGAGCCACGCTTCCCCTGGTCTCCGTATTGTCGGGAGATGCTAAGTGGCTTCCATCCCCCACGCGGGAAGGCAGAGCGGCCGCCTCAGGTCCTTCTGAGGGCCGACACTTGCGGAGAAGGTCCAAAGGACTGTCCGCTCCCCCCTGTCCCTTTAAGCGAGGCGGGCAGCGTTTATGCAGCGCCTGCTGCGTGAGGAGCAGAGGGGCTGCGGCCTTGGCAGAAGGCACCCTTCTGCTCTCAGCGAGGGTTACGGCGAGGCTCCCGGGCCGAGGACTCGGGGCTGGGGTCCAGGGTGTGCTCGACGTGTCCTCTGTATTGGAAAGCCGCCGTCACTCGTCCAGTGGCGAGAAGTGCGGAAAACAGTGAACTCCGATCTCATTGGTTTGACTTTTCAAAATCCCGGTGGGTCAAGTGGCTCTTTGATGATGAGTGACGGCCGGCGCACGTCACAGTCCTTTCGAGTGCACGTGGCCTTGCTGCCATCGCCGGAGCCACGGGGGGCCGTCCTCCAAGCTAATACGTCTGGGCCCTGAAGTGCTATTACTAAGTCTCTGGGCGGGGGGCCTGACTTATAACACAGGTGCAGGTGCTGGTAAGTATTATATGATGTGTATTGTATTATGTGTTATATATGTATTTCATAAATCTATAAACTCAGCACCAAGTTATAATTCATATATATTACCATTGTATACTATTTCCGGATAATGAGTGACCCTGGGCATATGACGTATTCACACTTAACCCTTAATCAACGGGTGGGGGTCACGGGTATCGGCCCCTCATGCGGTTAACAACCCATGTGTGACTTTTGACTCCCCCCAAAGACTTAACTTCTACAGCCCGCTGTTGACCAGAGGGTCACCGACAGCATAGACCGCCGATGAGCACGGAATTTGCCCGTGACGTGTCTTACGTGCTGTATTCGTGCAATAAGAGCCCCTAGAAGAAACTAAGTGTTATTGATAAAATCGTAAGGAAGAGAAAACACATTTACAGAACTGTCCTGTATTTACTGAAACCCCCCCCCCAAAAAAGTATCCGCACGGGAGTGGGCCCCCACAGTTGAGACCCGTGTTGTCCCGGGGTCCCCTGAATCCTGCCGTCTCCCGGGCGGTCCCTGTGGGGCACACTGAAAGGAAAGTGTCTCACTTTTCAGGATGCTCGAAAACTTCAGCGTAAAATCTTCCTTTTTTAGAGCATCGTACGCAGTCAGTTAGCCTGGTTTGAAAAGAGGCCCCGCTTAGCGTGCGGTTTGGGAGCTGCACGTGTGCACCTGTGGGCGGTGGATTCGTAGTGTAAACGCGCCGGCGTGGAACGTGAGCATCTATGACGCTGCTGTTTTCCCTGAGGATTCTGGAGCATTTATCCACACAAACCAGAACAGCAAGGGACTACTCGTGACGCTCTAGCGTTCGCTTTAAGTCATCGCGTTACAGGCCGGTGTGACCGTCTTTTAAGGGTGTCACCTGGAGTTATAACCTCATCTTGATGTTTTCGGAATATCGTCAGCTTACAAGCCCACGTTGCTCGACCTCTCCTGGGCCGCGTGCCGGAAACCCAGCGCGCCCCGTTCGCTCACGTGAGGCCCGCGGCACTTCGGTGTCTGCCTGCAGCCTGGTGGGTGGCATTCAGACGGGCGCGCGACCCAGAGAGGGCGTGTGCGAGTCACCGCCGCCCAGAAATCAGCTCTGTGTCGGGGGAGCGCCTGCGCCTTACCAAGACAGTCCTTGCTTGGCCGTTACGTCCTTCGGACGCCACAGTTTACATTTTGTGCGTGTTCTTTCTAGCCATTCGCCCCCCACTTCCAGAATATCCCCAAAGAAGAAAAAGACGGATTTTTTTTTCCTGTTTTTACTTTTTCTTCTAAGCTGAGAACTTTCTGTATTGTATATTAATTCCACGTAAGAAGTTGGGAAATGGTGCGAAGTAATTTGTCTTTTTTTTTCTGGCTAGCAAAATTTACTGACGATGGAACAGATTCTGTCTGTGGAAGAAACTCAGGTTAAAGACAAGAGATGCATTTTGCTGAGGATAAAAGGCGGGAAGCAATTCGTCTTGCAGTGCGAGGTGAGTTTTTTGGGGTTTCTTTTTGAAAACGCGTGTCCCCCGGGTGAAAGTTAGAGTACGCACGTCCAGCGAGGATGGCCGCGGGGGGATGAAACCTCTTAAACCCAGGCTTCGTCGCCTGCTTAGCAGGAGAGCCCCGGGTGCCAGGGTCTCAGCAGGTTCACAGTTACGGTCACGTGGGTGCCGGGAAATGGCAGGGGAGGCGGTGCGTGGGATTATTGGATTGCCCTCTCCGGAGACCGTCCGCTGTTTGCTAGGGACCCGTGGGTCATACAGTCTCCTGGGCCTCTTCGTTTTTTAAGTTTATTTATTTCTAAAGAGAGAGAGAGAGAGAGAGCACGAGCAGGGGAAAGGCAGAGAGCGAAGGAGAGAGAGAGAGTCCCAAGCAAGGCTCAGCGCTGTCTGTGCAGAGCCCGGCGCGGGGCTCGAACTCACGAACCATGAGTTCCAAGTCAGACCCTCATCCGACTGAGCCACGCAGGTGGCCCTGGTCTCCCGGTCCGTACCTTTCAGCCTGTTCGAGGTTGAGGCTTGGATGTGTAAATAGACATGGGACGCCCACTTCCCTTGCCATCTCTCTTGCTCCAAAGTTCTGTCGTAGCCCGAATTTCATTCCTCCGAGGTGCTGGGGTGTGTGTGAGTGTGTGTGCACGCGCGTGCACATGGCCTAGGTGTAGGTGCGAGGTGCGGGTATGTGGTAGGGGCGGGGCGGGCATGTGCGGGGGTGCACGCGAGAGCGTGTTTAGAGAGAGAAGGCGGCGGATACCCAAGACGTGTGTTTGACGACGTCATCGCTATGTTGCCCACGCGAAGGGGCTTGAGTTTAGAAATCGTGAGCAGAGGTCCTTTCTGGGCGGATCTTGGGTGGTGCTTCGGGTGGGGAGCAGGAGGGTGCCCTGTGCGTCCCGAGGGAGGCCCCCCGTGCGGCCCTCGGGCAGAGAGCAGCCCGTCACGCTCATTTCCCGCCGGCGGGATGGGCTGGCCACATCTCCCCTTGTGTCCCCGTGCAGAGCGACCCCGAGACGGTGCAGTGGAAGAAGGAGCTGACCGAGACGTTCACGGAGGCCCAGCAGCTGCTGCGCCGCGCCCCCAAGTTCCTGCACAAGTCCCGCTCTGGCGCGGTCGAGCTGTCCAAGCCCCCGCTCTGCCACAGAAACAGCAACGGCCTGTGACCCCCGGGGCAGGAGGGTCCTGGGGAGACAGAGCTGCCAGCAGGCCGGCGCCGGGGGCTTTGAGCCCTCGAGGCGGAGCCTTTTGGGGAAGTGCAGGGGTCGCCCCCCTTGTCCCTGGGGCCCCTCCGCGGCCGGGAGGACCCAGGACGCTGCTTTGGCACTCCCAGCGGGAGCTCTGGCCGCCGCAGGGCGTGAGGCCGGCCTCCCTCACCCCCCACCCCCCCGAGTGCCTCCTGTGTGTCCCGGCCGTCCACGCTCGAAACCACTGAAGACACAAGCGGAGGTTCTTCGTCATGTGCCGGCGTGGGTCCGTGGGAACTCCGAACTTGAAATGATTCCTGCCCGTCCCTCCAGTCGCTACGTCTGATCCTCAAACACGCGTCAACACTTGCGGAGCGGAGCGCGGCGCTCTGGGCGGCGGCACAGGTGGCCCAGGTGGCCCCGGCTGCCGTGTCGATGGACCGGTTCCGCCCGCGCCCGCTCCGCGCTGCCGTGGCCCGGGGCTCAGCGCTGAGGCTGCTCGCCGAGAAGGCCGCGCTCGGGCCCCCGCCGCGAATGTGGAACCACGCGGGTACCAGCCGGCCGCCGACAGGGAACGGAGGGAGCGTGCCCCCAGAGGACGCGGTGGTCGCTCAGCCCCGACGGGGTTCCACAGCGCGTCCCTGGGGGGCCTGGTGCGGGTTCCGAAGGTGAGGCGGGGGGGTGGGGCTCCCGGGGCGACAGGGATTTTTCTGACACGTTCAAATAAACGAGTAGCACTTTCGCACGTCTGGGTGCGTGCGGACGCTGGGGGGCGAGTCCGTCTAGGGTTCCCACAGTGGGCAGTTCCGGGGACACGCTCGTGGCGGTCCCGGCTGCCTGCCCTTAGAACGCGCGTCCCTAACGGGTCTGCCCAGGAAGGAGAGAATCGCTCCGTCCAGCTTCGCGGCGGGACTTACAGCGGACCTCCCGACCGACGGATGTGGGCTAACCGTGTCCGTGGACCTTCCCGTCGTCCTCGGCCATCGTCAGGGAGCAGCACTTTGCCCTCGGGCGGGTCGCCCCACGCTCACGCCCGAGACACTGCGGAGTGCCAAGGCCGCTCACCTGATCGCGGAAGCACCGTCTCCTCTCCCTCTGTCTGCTCCCCGCCGCGCGCCCTGTGCCCTTTCCACGCCCCAAGTGAATGCCGGGCTGTGGGAAGCGGCGTGTTTCCCCGTGCCGTGCTGTCCGCCACCAGACGAGAAACAGTCACGGCAATGTTTAAAGCGCACACGTCCGTCTTCGTCTTCGTGCGGTCTCGTCGTATGTTTCTGAGTTAGTGACTGACAATATAAAGAACCGATCAAACCCGTTGGCCCCCTGCCCTCGGTATTTTCAGCGGGTCCAAATCTCCGTGTCCTGTGTTCGTTGGGAAAGAAGGTACTTTCTGATGAAATTCTATTTGGAGAGTTCAGAAGAGAATTACCAAACCTGTTCTGTTTCACAGGAGTTACTTCGGAAAAGAAACCTGGGGGCTCGTTATGCATCTCAGCCACCAGCCCGTTCTACTCCGCTGTTGCCAGCGGGGGGGGGGGGGGGGGGGAGGCCTGTTTCCCTGCCTTCCCCTGGTTTAGAAGGGAAGACGCGTTCCCGTTGTGTTTTCAAAACAAACATAATAACAAACAAAAAAAGACCCAACACACATAAAAAAACGCTAGCGACAGAAGAGTAGTTGTTCCTTGTCAAGGGTGAGCAGCTTCCCGGCTGGGGTGGACGACAGCCGTCGCTGCTGTCACCAGCCCCGTCGCTGATTCCCATGCGCTCAGCGCTTATAGTTTGCCCCAAGTCCCCGGTGGCCAGAGTCCAGGCCCTCGCACACAGACTCCTCCAGGGGTGGGTATAGCGTCTCCCCTTCCACACCCGAGGGCGTCGGCCACACCAGCGTTCAGCTAAGACACTGTTTTTGCTCCAGAGAAAACGGGTGGTTAATTGTCTTTTAGAAAGGAAACGTGAATTGGAAAATGTCCCTCGAGCCCTTTTGCCTCAGTCTTCATTCCCAGTGCTGGGGTCTCGTCTGGCCCGTCTCCTGCCCGCACTTGCTCCCCCCAGGCGTTCCAACGGGGCCAGCTTCTCTGCTGCTGGACAGAAGACACCTCTGGGACCCTTCTGTACCAGCGCCGCGTGCCCACATGGCCTTGCGTGGCCAAAGAAAGCCACTGGTTTATTATTTTTTTAAAATGTTGGTTTATTTTTGCACGCGCAAGAGACCGCACGAGCAGGGGAGGGGCAGAGAGAGAACGAGACACAGAATCCGAAGCAGGCTCTAGGCTCCGAGCCGTCAGCACAGAGCCCAACTCAGGGCTCGAACCCACGAACCGCAAGATCATGACCTGAGCTGAAGTCGGCCGCCCGGGCGCCCCAGGCTGCTGGTTTAGAACTCTTGGCTTACATGGCTGTTTCGAAAGTTTTCAGAGTGTCCCATCATTCCTAGCTGTTTGACCCTTCCTACGTTTGGACCATTAAAGAGGACAAAATTCACACGTTTTCTCATTATTCACGGAAGATAAAGTTGATGATATTTTTATAAAGTTGTAAGGTCCTGATTTCCTAAATCAAGGGACCGAAGAGAGTAAAGGCTAAAGATAAAGGTTCCCCCAGCTGCTATCCAACACGTACGAATGTTCGAAAACCTTGAGTGAGTCCAAGGTTATCTTTTGAAGCTAAAATATTCTCTCGGTGCGGTCGCTCCTTCACGGCACGGGGAGGTCGTGGTTTTTCCTCTGTGTCACGTGGAAGTAGGATTTTTCAGCAAAACTTCCAGACATCAGCTGGTTCCGTGCGGATGGAAACGATTGGCCTGTTCACTGACGTTACGGCTTCAAAACCCGCGGAAGGAAAAGGGCCGGCCGTGGAGGACAGCAGGCGTCCCGCCCGAGAAAGACCGCAGCGACCACGCGCACCCAGCTGGCCGAAGCAAGACTTGGCTCGACTTGCGGCTCGACAGGCGCCGCACGGGTATCAGAAACCATCGTCTTAAGGCCCTCGCCGGCCGTTGAAAAAATCCCCCTTGCCGATCGACGGTGAGCTTTAACTACACGAGAGAAGAATCAAAGTGTGGCTTTTCTCCGAGGATTTAAAAACCATTTCCCTCGGCCTTCGTCGTCGGGCCAGTTCAATCACAGCGGTTGCCTTTTCGATGGACTCGAATTTTCGTGGCAGGAAGAAAACCAGGCTCTCGGCGTTGGACCTCCTCCCCACGATGTCAGTCTGTGAAGCGTACTTGGAAACGCACTGGCGTGGAGACTTGTAAGACTTCGTCACAGGTGGGTTTTCCCCCGGTCGTGTTCAGGGAAGGGTTTCGGGGCCATCCGGAGACGCCTGATGAAGTCCCTCCTCTCCAGCTCGGATGGACGTGTTTGTTTGTGCCCGGAGAGGAGGGGGGCCGCACCGGAGTCTGTGGCAGGTGGTGGCTGGGGGCCGTGGGCCGTAGGGGCAGGTGCATCGGGCGGCCCCCCCAGACGAGAGCAGCGGTAGAAATGGGGCAAAGGAAGGAAGACGTTAACTTGCAGGGAAAAGCTCCCAAGCTTTAAGCAAACGCCTGAGTTGAAGCTGGCTGGTCCTCTCCCTCCTTGAAACAGGAGTCGGACAGTCATCGTTGTGAGACACGGTCGCTTCATTTTCAATTACGGAGCCTCTGCACTTAGAAATAGGCCGTCGGCCTTCCCTCAGGGCTCCGCACAGCACCCAGAGTTTGTGCGTGCCTCGCGGCTACCCGGAGGGCCAGACGCGGGGTCTGGGTGGCGGTCCCCAGGGCCCTGTGGCCAGCTGCCAGCATTGTCGCACCACCATTGAAGCCGCAGGAACCCCCGGCCCCCCCACACAGAATAACAGCAGCGGGCTTGCTAGTTAAGCTTCCGGCTGGCTCCGGCGGCAGAACACACAACTCTCGATCTCGGGGCTGCAAGTTCAAGCCCCACGTTGGGTTAGAGATGACTTGGTACAATCTTTAGAGTGAGCTTTCACAGTTTAAATTTTGAAAACGCTTTTTTCCCAAAGATCTAACCTGATTTCCCCTCCCGTGAAAGGTTGCCTCGAGAGGCTTGAGTTAATGACCTAAATTCATCCGAATATGAATTTTTTCCTTTCTACCCAGGCCACATTCCGGTAAGTTTTTTTCCTGTCGAATTAAGAAAAGTTGAACTCTAAAATAATACGATTTCCTCCGGCCGTAATGGACTTAGATTTCTTTCACCCCCAAGGACTAATAGACCTACAGCCGAGGGACGGGGGCGTCACCCTCCAGCTGGGGCCGACGCCCGGCTGCTCACTGACGTGGCCGGGGGGCGCTGACGGAGAAATGCAGCACCCCAAATGTTAAATTACTTTTATTTAAACACACACGCACACACACACTCTACGGAAAATGGATTAACAAGACACACATTTCATCAAAAGCCTACAGGAATAAAAACTGCCTTTCAAGGTGTCAATAACTCAACATTCTTAGAGGAAACCCTCTCCGGCCACAACCTCAAAATCATCTCTGAAAACCGTTAACTCTGCTCCCGTGTATTATTCCGTCCCAACGTACGACATCTTTCATGTAAGGGTGGGGAATGGAGAACTATTTCTAACCGCGCACTCGTAATGACAAAGGACTTGAAATTTAATTTCCTTCTGGTGTCTCCGTTGATTAATCTTCCATGATGTATATATTATACGTGGTTCGTAAGCTAAACACTGGCCATTTGTTAAGTTCTGTTGTTAAATTGTATTTTTCTATGTTGGAAATGATTATAACAGATTTGGCTTTTCCCGGGGAACATAAAGATTGCTAAACTGCATCTATAAATATATATACATATATATATATATAAACAGAGTTCTATTTTAGCACAAAAAGCATTTTATATTATTTATTGAATTCTTGCGTTCGTTTTCATCGAAGCATTCCTTGTGTCCGCTCCTTCTTCTCCGTGTAGTCTGTTATTTAAAGAAAAGGCCGTCCTTTCTGGTTTTCACGAACTAAGGTGGAGTGACATGCGCTCCCGCGCGGGGCCGACCGCCATCCCCATCGCCGGGGACCGTTGTCACCGACGGCTCCCCGCCCGCTCTGTGCTGAGCGGCGCCCGTGCGGTCTCGACCACACCTGACTGCAAACTTGCCACGAGACACTGCTTCCTCTCCAGGAGCCACCCCGCTCATTGACAGGTACCCCTGGACGCTTCCTCCCGGCCCGGCCGCGGCACCAAGGGTCTCCGGGACACACCTTGGCGGGAGTCCCTCTTGCTGTCGTTCTCGGCGAGCGGGGTGGGGAGACCTCCCTTCCACACCGGTGCCTCCGGGAGCCGAGCGCCGCCTGCAGGACATCGTGTAATCCCCACAGCCCGTCCTCGCCATCGTCCCGAGACTCGACTGTTGCGCCCGACCTACCAAGGACTCCGGTCCGCCCTCGGCCCTCGTCACCAGCGGCCGGCCGTGTTTACAAACGGCCCTCCTGGGCGCTGCGCGTTTGAACGTGACTTTCCCCTGCCCCCTCGCCGCTTCCAAGCGGTTTGGAGGACGGGATGGTAGAGGCCGGTGCCCTCATATAGGATCCAAACTTCGCATCAGGTTTTATTTGCAAGGGGTCTTCTTTTCGAGGGGCAGGACCCTTCAGGGGTCACGGGAGCCAGAAGGACCGGTCCCTGGGGGCGGCGGGGGGGTCCCTCCTCACACGGTGACATTTCTCTCCGCCCGTCTTCCTCGCTGGGCAGCCATCAACGCGGGGACGTCTCGACTGTCTTCTTGGCAACGCGTCTCACCCTTAAAGAAAGACCCTCGTTTCGTGTCGGGCGCCACACCCTGGCGTCCGCTGTCGTCCGTCTGGATGTCGTACCTGTGAACCGGCCACCGGTTTTGCTCGCTCTTTGCCTCGATCGGGCCGGCCGAGGTCTGGAGCCCGCGCCCCGTAGACACGGACCTAGTGCACGTCTGGCGTCGTACCCCGCGTGAGACACGGCTCCGAGGCCGCCCGCCGTGCGCAGCGCCCGCGCGGCCCCTTTAGGTACCACTGTCCCCCACGGCTCCTCCGGGGCAGCCGGGCTGGCGTTCCGTGCCGGTAAACTACTTCTCTAAAATCTCAATAAAAAGCATCCGTACAAAGATACCTACTCTGGCGTGCTGTCCTCCCTTCCCCTCCCCTCCCCCCCCTCCGGCCCCTGATTAAAAGCTGCATTTTTTTTTTTAATCAAGCTGTTAAGACGTCAGGCAGTGACTCCTTTTAAAGAATCCGGGTGTGGAGGGCAATCCACACGGAGCTGATTTCGTAAAGAGGAAGAGGCCTGCATTTCTGGAGGCGTCTGGAGGGTTGGAGCACAGCCTCCCCCCCTCCCCCGCACCCCCCGCTTAGCCCAGGGCCCCTGGCTCACTCTCAGGGTGACCTCGGGAGTCCCCCCCCCACCCGGAAGCGCTTGTCACTTTCAACCGGCAATCCAAGGAGGTGGTGCGGCCCCAGCGGCACAGCGGCCTGGGCAGATCTGCCCGCTGGGGGGCCCGCGGGTCGAGGGCGGGCTGGCCGTTTCCCGTCTGAGCAGGAACCGCCTTCCATGTGGTGCCCGTTCGGGAAAGAAGGAAGGCTCGGTGGGCTCACGTGGCCATCCGGTGTCCCCCGGAACGTCCTTGCATTTGCCGACTCGAAGACCAGTTATCAGAGTAGCTGACTGGAGGGCCGGCTGTGGAGTGGGGGGTCCGCTCCGGGGGCCGAGGGGGGCGCGCGGTGGGGCCCTCGGTCGGTGGCTGCTCCCGAGAGCTTCTGGAAGCCCGTGGCTCCTCAGGGCCCGGCAGGACGGGGTTAGTGCTGGGCACCCGCCTCCCGGCCGGCCGCTCTGGGCAACCTGTTTGCTCTGCAATTCTCTCGCTCCCCCTGAATTACGGGAGTTCAGTTAGGTCCGCCCGAGGGACCCGCCTGAGACCGTCCAGCCAAAAACGTCCCGGTTTCGGCCACGGGTAAGTGTGAGGGGCTTTTTGCAAAGCAAAAAGGAAGCGCCTGCCACATCCCGTGGTTTGTTCCACGTAGTCTCACGGATAATTGCCGCCCTCCCTTCTAGAGCGTCTCTCTGCCCCTGTGCGCGTGACGTACAAGAGGACAGGCGCCCCGGGCCCCCCCGCTTCCTCAGGCACAGAGACGGGGGCTGCGTAGAAGAGCATTTCTCGGCTTCAGCAAGTCTGGGGCGGGGTCGCTCTCTGGCAGGGACAGCAGGGACGTCTTGGCCACTGTAGGGTGTCGAGTAGCATCGTCAGCCTCTACTTGCTGGATGCCGGGGCCCACACCCCCTCCCCAAGCCAGTCATGACAACCCCAGATCTCTCTGGACGTTGCCGAATGTCCCTTGTGTGTGTGTGGGGAGGGGGGACAAAACCACCCCCAGTTGAGAATCCCTGGTGTAGACGACGGGGATTCTCAGTGTGTCGGGGACAGGGTTGGGGCGGGGTCTCCACAAAGGGGAAAGGTTGTTGCCCAAGATTACTGGCGGGGGGGCTCTTAACTCCCGGGAGCCCGTGTGGACCGTGAGGTCTGCCGTGCGGTGGTTGTGGCCAAGTTCACGGTCATGCCAGGAAATGAACTGGACCAGGTGCCGAAGGCGACGCCATCCCCGGAGGCGGAGGAGCGGGTGTTACGGTTAAGGTCGGGGCGGCGGGGGCTGGTGCCTCCTGGAGCCCAGAGCCTCCGCTTTGTTTCCTTCGTGACAGCGACGCCTCGGACAGACTCTTCTGGACGGCAGGTCTGATCCGAGAGACGCCGTGGGGGCGGGGACATGGAGCGGCGTGCCGGGGAGCCTCCGGGGCCTCTCAGGGTCGACTCGGCCTACGGCTCTGGCCAGCGGCCGCAGGGGCGAGCGCGGGCGCCTGGTGTCGGCAGTGGTGCTGAGTGTGGTCACGGATGACCTTGGCCAAGGGTCTATAGAGGGCAGCGTCGTGTGCTGTCCAGACCGTCCTTCACGGAAGAACTTACCTGGCTGCCCGAAGCTGTTGGGGGGCGGGCCTTCGTCGCAGCTAGACGTTTCCCTCCCCCGATCCCGGTTTCTTCTCCATCCTTCATGGGTACAGCTCCCAAGTGCGCTCCTCACGAAACTTCTGTTCCTCGACTTCTGTCTCAGAGTCTGCTTCCCCCGGGACACCGGTCTGTGAGGCCGGTCCCCGGGGTGGTGGGAGAAGGCAGGTGCTGAAGTGGGGTGTGGGGGCCTGGGGCGCCCCCTGCCCGGCGGGCCGTGGTCGGAGGCGGGCAGCGGTGGCCGTAGGCGGAACAGAGAAATCCCGCAGTTCAACAAGGGAGGGCTTCCAGCGTGTGAACTGGCAACAGAGGGGAGTTGAGACAGCACGCCCGCGAAGAGGAGAACGCACCGGCCGCTGGGTCCTACCGCGCCGGGAAGAAATCGCAGCCTCAAAAAGGACTGTGGGCACCTGGAGGGCTCAGTCCGGGAAAGGTCCGACTCTTGCTCTGGGCTCAGGTCATGAGCTCACGGTGTGTGGGTTCGGGCCCTGCATCAGGCTCTGTGCCGGCAGCTCGGAGCCTGCCTGGGAGTCTCTGCCTCCTCGCTCTCTGCCTCTCCCCCGCCTCGTGCTGCCTCTGTCTTGCTCGAAATAAAGAAATAAACTTAAAAAAAACAAAAAAAGGAACTGCAGCATCGGGAAGGAATCTCGAGCAGGTGTCCCCAGGAGGATGAAACTCGGTTACGGAAGACTGATTGTGTGGAGATTTTCTTAGATGGCGAGGAATTGGTCCGAGGTTGTCCCCTGTCCACCTTGGGACATTTTGCCAGAGGCGTGGGGGGAGGGGGGGTGACTCAGGGCGGGGCTGGTCTCACAGAGGGGGCTGAACGCAGCTTTGTTTGTGTGGCTCGATTGGTTCCGTCCGCTTTGGGGGCTGGGGTGGATTTTTAAGGGACGCTCACCGAACTGCCCCCCCCATTATACTCCCTGCCCACAAATACAACCTATCCCGGGGGCACCTGGGGGGCTCAGTGGATTAAGCGTCCGACTCCTGATTTCAGCTCTGGTCAGGCTCTCACAGGTCATGAGTTCGAGCCCCGCATCGGGCTTGACGCTTAACCCAGGGCCTAACCCAAACCCAGCATACATTGGAGAAGGCTTTGAAGAAAAACTTACGAAGCTGATCACAAATGGGGTGCCTAAAATCAATACCGCGTACGCTGTCATTACTCCTACATGGAACCCAACCGTGACCGATGATACGAAAACCCGTCGTTGTGTTTCAACATTGAATGAGCAACATCTGAGAGCCTCCCCCACTCTCACGCTCTCTCTCTCTCATTAAAATTATTAATGAATCATTTACCGACCTCCCTGCTCCGTCCAACATCTCCGTGTGATGAAACCTTGGATCCCCGCCGGCCTGTTCCGAGCGATACGCTAGACATCAGACACGACACCTGCCCTCTCCTCAGTAACGCACGCTTACCGTGACGTTAACAGTGGCTGAATTATTCGATATATGCGTGCCGACGGAGCCTCCATATTTTTCGTCTGCTTCTTTGTACGTGTGGGCTCTTGTGCCTTCTCAGAAACATGGAATATTGGAATGCTGCGATCGTCCGCAGGGATAGCCACAGCGTTCGTGGGTTATGCGTTATCACGAGGCCAAATCCCCTTCCGCCATCACAAACCCATCTGCGATCCCTTGCATCGGTACTGACGTTGAGGAATGAATCTGAAGGGAGTTCTCAGGGGACAAAGCCACTTGAACGTGATTCTTTGCCGTCCGCTTTATTCTCCACTTACCGTCCCCGCACTCACGGCTGTTCATCTTTTGTCCCTACGTGAGACAGGATCTAGCAGCCCCTCCGGAAGCACCTCCGACTCAGACAAAAGCCCATTCCACCCGTGTTACACAATCAAAGATACCCTAGGTCTCTTACTTCTTATTCTGACGTGCTGACGGCGCAGAGCCTGCTTGAGATTCTCTCTTTCTCTCTCTCTCTCTCTCTCTGTCCCTTCCCCACTCTCAAGCTCTCTCTCTCGAATAAACACTTAAAAATATAGAACTTATCCCAAACCCCCAGCCCGCTCGCCTGCGGCCCGCTCCCGTCTTTGCTTGTCCAGAACCGCGATCCCTCCGCTACCCCTGAACGAACTTGGCTGATCTCCAGCTCGCTTCAGTCGACTTCTTCACTTAGGGCGACGAAGAGACCGTGAAAAGCGGGGGAGGCAGTAAACAGTGGGCGGTAAGATCGGGTGGCCGTCGCGAAGCTTAATGGATGCTTTCGGGAAAGACGAGAAAAAGCAGAGAGGGCCGGCTGCCAGTTGGAGGCGCACGGTGGGCGGGAAAGAAAGCGGGGACCAGACCCGGGACTCGGGAGTGAGATCGGAAGGCGACCTTGGCACACGGGATGGGGCCATCCCGGTCGATGCCCTTGGAAATCTTGGATCTGCAGATGCCTCTGAGCTCTCCGAGGCTGCGGGTGGGTTCTTCTCCTTCCTGTGAAGAAACAGCACCCCCGCCCCCACTCGATGGGGGCGATACCGGCCCCCATCAGGATCTCACCCTCCCTCTCCACCTTGCCGCTAGGCCTAGGGCTAGGGGGACGCCCCATCCTGCCCCCGCTGGGGAAGTGCCTGATGGAGGGAGGAAGGGAATTCTACCCCCAAAGCAGCTGCCAGACAGAGCCAGCACGATGGGCAGGAGTAGGGAGACCCTCTCCAGGGACCGCATACCAAGGGTGTTGGAGGGGGAGTGGGGTGTAAGGCCAGATACGGGAGGGCGTGCGGGGACTGCTCTCCGGGGCTGCAGATTGTCACCCTGGCAAGGACACCAGCAGCCTGGCTCCCCTGAGCATGGGGAATGCTAGGGAAGCTTAAGATGCCGGAATTCTCACGGTAGACAGTGGAGTTAGGAGGACAGAGAAGCGGGCACACATGAAGGGATGTACTAAGTAAGGCCGGAAACCCCACCGGGGTGCCAGCAGGGCTAGAGGAAGAAGTCCGGTGCTGCCTCTCTCCTGCAGGCAGCGCAGAGTTAGGAGAAGCTTTCGCAGAGCTACATTCGCTCATTCAGTCATTCAACAAACATTTCCCCAAGCCCCTACCGCGATGGGCCATGAAGGACCAGAACGGTCAGTGGCACCGGGATCCCCACTTTATAGAAGGGAAGCCTGAGGCCCAGGGAGGCGAGGACACTTCTCTGAGATCAGGATTGGGCCTGGCCCCAAAGCCTTTGCCCTTTCCTGACGCCCAGAGCTCTGGGCACGCACACCACCTCCAGCCCCTGGCCAGGGGCTGGGCTTCGGAGGGGGGGGGTCCTCCTACAGGGATCTCTCCCGCCTCCACACTCTGGGCCGTATAGTCGTCCGGTCCCTGCTTTTACTTCATCCACCGAAGATTCCGTGAGCACCTGCTCGGTGCCTGGCCTGGGGCCGGGTGACCACGATGAACGGGAGACTACAGACTAGTGGGAGATGGACAGACAGATGGACGGACCTCCAGAGAATGCGTGCTGCGGAACCAGGTCCTGGGACACCTGCTCTGGCCCGGTTTCCATACACTTGGTGATTTCTTCCGTATGCACTAATGGAGCACTGACTGTGTACCAGCCGCTTAAAGACACAGACACAGACGGTTCCCTTCATCCCCGCGGGGACCGTGACACTCAGGCGCACGGGACTGCTCTCCAGTTGCCAGCACACACACACACGCGCGTGCACACACACACACGGTTCTCTGAGAACAGCGAGGACGGCAGGAGGCCCACACGATAGAGGCCGGGGAACAGCAGGCAGCCATCAAAAGCCGGGTGGAACAGTCTCCCTCGAGTGCGGTGAGGTGGGGTGCTGGGGGGGCCCCCGAGTCACAGGCCGTATGGAGGCAATGAACAGAAGGTGGCATCCCCAGAGGCACGCTCACGACCCCCAGGTCTGTGGTCTCTGCCGCAAAGGACCTAAAGCCACTCGGGACGTCTGTGCTCCAGAAGCGCCAGCAGGGGCCCATTTTCCGGGGCCCCTGGGAACAGCGCCGTCACGGTCTCGTCCCATCCTGCCCCCCTTGAGATGGACTTCTGGAGACCGGGAGGCAGATGCTTAGCCGGGTGACGAAACACGGCTTACAAGGGCTGCCCTGAATCCCAGCGCGGTCAGAGCCATATTTGGTGGTCCTGATGGATTTTTCCAGCCCCTCGGGTACCAGGGGGATAATGCAAGCACGCCGGGTGCCCTCGGGACTCAGTTCCCTTCGGGTCAACCTCCCCATCACTGCAGGTTGAGGCTGACGGAGCCCCCCGTGTCCTCCCTACCGTGTAAGACCGACAGCCGTGAGGAGATATCAACAGGACAGAGAAGCCCCAAGATGCTAGTTTTGGACTTGGCAGGGGTGAGTGGTGGGGGGTGGCGGGTTCACGTTTCAACGTCTCCATGATCTTCCCATAAAATGCTAATTCCCGGGGCACCTGGGTGGCTCATTAGGCCTCTGACCTTGACTCGGGTCATGATCTCACGGATTGTGAGTTCAAGCCCTGTGTTGCGCTCGGTGCTAATGGCTCAGAGCCTGGAGCCTGCTTCAGGTTCTGAGTCTCCCTCTCTCTCTGCCCCTCCCCTGCTCACACCTGTCTCTCAAAAATAAATAAGCATTAAAAATATTTTTAAAAAAGTAAGAAAAGTAGCAACAGGTACTACTGGTTGAAGTGTTTTTTTTTTTTAAGCTAATTAATGAGATTTTGAGAGAGAGAGAGAGAGAGAGCGTGGGGGTAGAGGTAGAGAAATAGGGAGGGAGAGGATTCCAAGCGGCCCCCGCACCGTCAGTGCAGAGCCAGACCGGGGCTCAAACTCACAGACTGTGTGATCATGACCTGAGCGTCGCGAGATTAGGAGTCGGATGCTTCACCTACTGAGCCTCCCAGGCGCCCGGGTTGAGGTATTTCTTAAAAGAAGCAGGCTATCATGTTTGAATGGAAGGACCGCAGGCTTTGGAAGCAGAAGGATCTAGATTTGAGCCCCTTGCGAGCTGGGTGACGTCCTTGATCTAACGGCGTCCTTACGCTGCTCCTTTCGGGGCCGTGGACACAGCACTTTTTATAGTACCTGTCGTTTAAGACCGGGCCCTCTGGGGCCGGCACCGCCCAGGTTCCGATCCCGGCCCTCCAGCACTTTGGGCAAGTTGGTCGACCTTTCTGTGCCTCAGTTTCCCCCTCTGTCAACTGCGACTGTGGGGAAAACCCTACTTCGTGCCAGGTTGTTGGGAAGAGTGAACGAGTTCTTTAAAGCCCCGGGCAGGTGTCTGGCGCGGGGCGCGCGTTTTCACGTGTCGAGTGTTTACCAAGAGGCGCCACCACCGGCTCCGGTTATTTCACCCCCCTCCCTCCCCGCCGCCCCCCGAGTCCCGCTGGAATGCGGAGCCGGCCGCTCCTCCTCGCCCGGTCCCCGCGGCCTCCGGTCATCTGCGTGCGGCAGAGGCGGGAGCGTGCGGCCTGCTGGGGACGGGGATGACGGCTGAGAATGTGCCGGCGCGGGGGGAGCCGTCCCCTCCCCTGCCCCGCGCCACCAAATATGTCCCTGCTCTCCGCCGCCTGGTCAGCGGCCGGCCCGGGCCAGACCTGGGGCTCAGCGGCTAATTTTAGAAATGACTCGCCCGGCTCAGCTGCTGCTATCACACTGGTGCCGAGGGAGGGGGCGGGGAGGACGGGGAGGAGCAGTCGGGGAAGGGGGACGTGTGCGAGGGTGTGGGTGGGGGTGTTCCTGTCATTCGTCCTTCGCCCCGGCCTGTCCGGGCTTGCTGGGGTCTCTGCGCTGCCGGCAGGGGAGGCCTCTCGGGCCGGCGTGGTTGTCCTGTGACCCACGGCCTCGCGCGGAGAAGGTACCGTGGGGCCGGGGTTTACAATGGGCACCTTGCGGGCCGGCCAATGGACGTACTTTTCCAGAATGTGCTTTTAGGGGGCCGGGGCGGCGGGTGTCCGGCCCCGCGGTCACCCTCCTTCGGGCCTCTCCGGCTGGACGGCCTCCGACGGCTTAGAAAGCGCGAGTATTTGGTGGAAGGGGTTGAGAACAAAACGCCGGGGCGAGCGGACCCTTCGAAGGACTCCCCCCGTGTCTGGCAGGACCCGAGTGTCTGCTGGCCGTTTTTAAAAACACGTTCAGGGTCAGAGGCTGCCCACCCTCCACTTTGGCGGCTTAGCCGCCACGTGTCTGGGTTCCCGCTTTCCCTCGGCCCCCGGGGATTTCTGCGTCACGGGCCGCCAGTTAACGGGCAGGGAGTGACCCCTCCTGTCTCCGAGCTTCCAACCCTGCGGCGCGCAAGCCTTGGTGGTCACGGATTTTTGTTTTCCGTAAGCGTGTGTGCGTGGTGGGGGAGGGGCGCGGCGGTCCGCGGACAGAGGCTGGAGTTTCCTGCCCTGCTGGCTTGATCCTCTGTCCCAGGAGGTGCCTTTATGTGGCACGCCTGGCTCCAGGCGTCTGTCTGAATGGAGAGGTTTCACAGACCTCAGTGGGGGGGGGCGGGCGGGGGCGGCGGGGACAGAGAGGGGGCCTTCCGCTGACAAGGTCTCCCCGTCTGGAGTCCGGAAGGCCTCCGAAGCTGCTGCAGGCCTCGGGGCCCCGCTCTCTTGTAGAGGCGCCTGGGCGGAAAAAGCCCCACGCGGGGGCGAAGCCGCCCGGTCTGGCCTTGACCTGCCAGGCGCCTGGGCTTCCATCCCACAGGGCCCGGAAGACTGGGCCGTGGCTTTGTCTTTGTGGCTGGGCCAGGAAGGCCTCTGCCCCGTCGAGTGCACCAGCTCGCGGGGGCCGAGGGTCCCCTCGGAGCCTCGGGTGGCCGGCAGGGTGGCGGTTTCCTAGGGTGCTGTGTTTGCTTCTGAGCCTGCCCGTGCTCTTTGGTAGCTGAGTGACGGGTCCACGGGGCGCAGGGAGGGCCTGTGTCGAATAGGCTGTAGAGGAGTTCTAGAAAATAACAGAAGGAGAGGGCGGGGTGGGGAGAGAAGGGGGAAGAGGA
This sequence comes from Paguma larvata, assembly GCA_030068075.1. NCBI lineage: Eukaryota > Metazoa > Chordata > Mammalia > Carnivora > Viverridae > Paguma > Paguma larvata. The sequence continues at coordinate 63,909,550 of CM057835.1, forward strand.
AAGGTAGAGCCTCAGGCTCCTGACCTGCGAGGGAGCTCCCCGTCACCCGTTAACAGATACTGGTGCCACCTGCACGCAGGCCTGGTCACCTTGAGGAGCCTGGCTCGGGCTCGGCCGGCTCTGTGACCTCAGACAGGTCCGCCCCCCGGCTGAGCTTCAGTTTCCGCTTCCAAAGCCGAGCGGGGTTGGGGGGGACCCTCCTGGAGCTGCCTTCCGGGACCCAGCTTCAGGGGCGGGATTTCTCCAAGTCTCCCTGCGTCAGCTTCCCGGGATGGGGGGTGGGGGGGGTGTCATGCAAAACGCAGATCCCCCCGGGCTCGTCTGTGAGACCCGGCCGACCGTCTGGGGGAAGGAGCCCAGACACCCGCCGACGTCCAACCCCTCGGGCGGCGCTGGTGCCCGCCAGTGTTGGAGAACCTCCCCGCCTGTGCCTTGAGCTCACGAGACCACAGAGGGGGCTGCCCAGGACCCCCACCCCCAACCCCAACCCTTGTCAGACGTCAGCCATAGTCACACAGCCCAGGAAACACGCGCGCGTGCGGGCCTCTCTTCAGGCCCGGTTATTGCAAACTATCCTAAGGCCGGTGTCACCGCAGTGGGGGGAGGATCAGGCCCTACGGGTGGCATTTCGAGAAGAGAACAGAAGGCCCCAGAGCCACAGGGACTTCCTGGCGAGTCCCTTCAGCGGGCCCTGGCTTACTCGCCCGGTGGAGGAAAACCCTGTCCTGGTGTCCGTCATAAGCAGGCGGCTAGCAGGTGGTGTACGGCACGGCCTTGATTTTTTTTTAAGTTTATATTTTAATTCCAGTTCGTTAACGTACAGTGTTCTATTAATTTCAGTTATTTTTTTTTAAACGCATAAACTTTATTTTTTAGAGCTGTTTTAGGTCTGCAGCAAAATTGGGGGGAAGGTACAGAGTTTTCCCATGGACTCCGTGTCCCCACACATGCATAGCCTCCCCCCCGCCCCTGCTGTCATCAACAACCCCTACCAGCGTGGGACATTTGATCCCATGATGAGCCTATGTGGACGCGTCATTATCCATAGTTTACATCAGGGCTCATTAAAAAAATATATTATTTATTTTGAGAGAGTGAGCAAGCAGGGGAGGTGTAGAGAGAGAGGATCCCAAGCAGGCTCCGTGCTGTCAGCGCAGGGCCCGTCGCGGGACTCGAACCCACGAACCGGGAGATCGTGACCTGAGCTGAAACCAAGAGTCGGATGTTTAACTGACTGAGCCTCCCGGGCGCCCGCATCCGGGCTCCGTCTTGGTGTTGGGCCTTCTATGGGGCTAAGCCAGCGTGTAATGCCATGGAGCCACCACGATAGTACGTGTTCCTCCTGTCCGTCCTTCCCTCCTCCCCTGGGCGCCCCTGGCAACCGCGGATCCGTCGACTCTCTCTGCAGTTTTGCTTTTTCCAGAATGTCCTATAGTTGGAATCATATGCGATGTCGCCTTTTCAGCTTGACTTCCTTCACCGAATGGCGTGCATTTAAGCTTCCCCCGTGTCTTTTCATGGTACCCTTCTTCCACGAGAAACCGTGTGCAATTGAATTATTTGAAAAATGGAGAAGGTGGGCTGGAGACGGGTGGAGGGCCCCCGGGTGCTGTCCGGCCCAGTCGCACCTGTAGCACAGAGAAGGGAAGTCACACAGTTTTGCAGTGTGGGTGGTGGGCTTAAAACAGCCCCTGGCCGGGGCGCCTCGGTCGGTTGAGCGCCTGACTTCAGCTCAGGTCACGATCTCTCGGTTCGTGAGTTCGAGCCCCGCGTTGGGCTCTGTGCTGGCGGCTCAGAGGCTGGAGCCTGCTTCGGATTCTGTGTCTCCCTCTCTCTCTCCCTCTCCCCTCTGCGCACTCTCTCTCTCTCTCTCTCTGCCCCTCCCCCTCTCAAAAATGAATAAACATTAAAAAACAACTAAAAAAAACCCAGCCCCTGTCCTCAGAGCGCCTGGATGGCTCAGTCGCTTAAGCGTCCAACTTTGGCTCATGTCATGATCTCGCGGTTTGTGGGTTCGAGCCCTGCGTCAGGCTCTGTGCTGACAGCTCGGAGGCTGGAGCCCGCTTCAGATTCTGGGTCACCTTCTCCCCTTGCCCCTCCCTCGCTCATACTCTGTCTCTGTCTCTCTCTCTCAAAACTAAAAACCATTAAAAATATATTAAAAACAGCGCCTAGTCTCAAGCCTAGCACTTGGGGAGCAGCTTTGGTTGCCTCATTTTGGGGATCGTAGCCTAATTTTCCCTGTTACCCCCACCCCCAAAGCTCCTGTCCAGCCTCCTCCTCCAAGCCTCAAGGGAAAGGATTAAATCTTAGGTCTTGTGTCAACAGAGGCAACAAATACGAACTTTATTAACCAAATGAGGTCTTGGGGATGAGAGCTCACGGCGGGGTCCAGAGGGGCCGTATCGCGTAACTATCAAGGCAGACATCTGTCTCTCTCCATCACACACACACACACACTCACACACACGCGCGCGTGCGCGTGCACGCACGCGCGCACCACCACCACCATTCAGTCTGAAGGATCCAGAAGTCTCATCAGCTTCATCTGAATCACCTCCCCCTGGACATGACTCACCCAACTCTGATTCTCCTTTTCTTCTCTGCTTCGCACCGACCCACCCCCTAAGGCTTCATTCCTTTTAAGAACTATGGTTTCTGGCGATGGAGCAAAGAGCCTTGAGACCCTACAAGGCGGGTTCCCCAAGTACCTGGCCAATAGCACGCTCAGGGCGACCGGAATTTCGGGGTCCGGGGTCTCCAGGGGATTTATCTCCTCCCGCCAAAGGCCGAATGCCTTTTCAGCTGTTTCTTGGGTCCCAGCTGGGGTTGGAGTTTCAATTTCACGGACGGCACAACCGGATTAGCTGTTGAGTGGGGAGAGAGGGAGACGGTTGCTCAGCGGGATTGAATGTCTCAGTGGTGCTGGACATGCCTGTGAGCCTGGCCTTGAGTTATTAGTCCCATTTCCCAGATCGAAAGGTGAGATATAGAAGCGTGCGCGCCCCAAGGGCATGCAGAATTAAATGAAACTGGGACCCTGCTTTTCTGCTGGAGACTGGGTATTTAGTCTTGCGTCATAAGCCCCAGGAGCTAAGATAGTAAGTTACACCACACTGCTTCGCACGGACAGAGAACAAAGCCCGTTCTTGCTCCTTATCTCACTTAATCCGCTGATAATCCATTGAGGGGGGTGATATTTCACTTTCACTGAGGAGGAGATTGAGAATCGGAGAGATTTAGCAACCATCCAAGGGCACAGGGCTACTAAGGGGCGATAGATCCGGGAATTTCTTCTCTTCTTTTGTCAACAGTGGGTCCATTCGTTTTATCTTTTTTCTATGATTGCTCTTTGCTATTTCTTATTCAAAGGAAGACTGTTTTGCCCTTTTCTTCCCCCTTAATGCTCTTCTCCGCTTAATATGAATGTTTTAGACCCAGGTGTCTCAACCTGCCCACTCTGGACACTTGGGTCTGGATAGTTCTTGGCCGCGTGTGGGGATGGGGAGGGGTGGGGTGGGAGGGGCGTCCCATGCACTGTGGGATTCTTAGCAGCGTGCCCGGCCTCTATCCACTAGATGCCAGCAACACGGGTCCCCTCTAGTTGTGACAGCCACAAATGCCTTCGGGCACTGCCCGATGTCCGCCGGTGGGCACGATCCCACCTAGTGAAAACCACTGACCTAACCCAGCGTGAAGCTGTGGGACCCCAGCAATGATAGAAAAGTTCTGTGCCCGTGCTGTCCGACCCGGCGGCCGCTGTGCATCTGAGGTCGGTCTAGTGTGCCTGAGAAGGTGATGTTTCAGCTTAACTTAATGTTAAATAATTGAAATTTAACTAGCCGCCATGTGGCTAGCGGAGGCTATATTGTACGGCACAGCTTTAGATAGCAACACAGCAGGGGTGGGAAGATAGCCCTCTGATGGGGCACTTAAACCCCAAAAACAATCAGGAGAGCCCCCCGCCCCCCGCTGCCAATGAGAGATGTCTGCCCAGCTCCTTGCTTCTCGGTGACCGGGGGAACGCTGGACTGCAAATGGTAAATTTGTACCGGCAGAGGTACACCTGTAACCATTCTGGTGCCCATGGCAGGCATTACTAGTCAATCGCCGCACGTTTTTGCGCTAGTGTGGGATCATTCTCGATGCCGCGCTCCTGGCGGTTCCCAGCTGCAGATCGGCCGACACTGGCACGAGGGAGAAACATTATGGGCCATCCCTGCATGAGGCCGGGAGGCCCATCGGTGAGGCCCAGCATCTCATCGGGCTATATGGGGACCGGCAGGGGCACGTGGCCAACCCAAGTCAGTGTGACGACCACAGATAGGGAGAGGAGAGTGATATGCTGGAGGAACCAAGACTTTTCACAAATCATTTCTCCAAGAAACACTCACTGCATGACTTAGGGATAGAGGCAAGGGGTAGGGGCAGGGGCGGATGCTGGCCTATCGGCCGAAGACGTGCAAAGCATTTGCAGACTTTAATTGACCTGGTGCGACATTCACAAGATCAAGATATATTTCCCATATATGTTGGTTCTACAGCCACGATTCTGGGCTGACAACTCCCAAAACCGTTGGAATTCCCTAGCGTTGAGAGGGATGAAGGTGTCTTTTGTTACAGTAATGCCCTGACTTCTGAAATCACCTAGGGATGGGGGGCCGGTTGCCCAAGGAGCCAACCATCTGGAACTTTCAGTTCCCCACCCTTGACCTCTCTGGGGACCAGAGCGCTGGGGCAGGGACCGGAGAGGGGCTAGAGATGGAGTCCAATCGCCAATGGCCGGTGACTCAACCCATCATCCTATGTGATAAAGCCTCCATAAACCCCAAAAGGAGAGTGTTTGGAGAGCTTCCGGGTTGGTGACCGTGTGGAAATTGGGGGAGAGCTGCGCCCCTGGAGCAGGCACGGGAGCTCCACATGCTTTCCCCAGACCTCCCCCCCCAGCCGTGTATCTCTTCCATCTGTCTGTTCCTGAGTTCTGTCCCTTCATAATAAATGAGTGAGCTGGGGAGTGAAGTGTTTCTCTGAGTTCTGACCTGTTCTAGCAACTGAATCTAGACCCAAGGAGGGGCGTGGGGACCTCTGATTTACAGCCGGAGTTGCTCAGAGGCACAGGTGACGGCTCGAGTTTGCAACTGGTGTCCGAAGCGGAGGGTGGTCTTGGGGGACTGAGCCCTTTACCTGCAGAAGGCGATGCTGTCGCCAGACAGATAGTGTCAGAACTGAGTTGAGTTGAGTTGACTCTTTATCGCCCTGCTGGCGTCTGAGAGCAGCTTGCTGTCGTGTCCTGGAGTTGGGTCCAGGAGCCTAAAAGGTTAGAACTTGAACGGTGACAATACAGGACAGGGTTGCTGTGACCGTCACAGCTCACAGGTGCACGGAGCATCCAGCACTCCCACCACTCTGTGGACAAGAAAGGCTACCTCCCCCATTGGACAGATGGGGAGCTGATCCCTTAAGAGGTTTGACCAGTGGCAGGGGGGGCCCGAGCTTCGCTGTGAGACCGCCAAGGTTGAGGTCATCCCGCTGAAGGACAGGAGGTGTGCTGTGTTCACCCTGGTCAGCCTCTTGTGAATTAAAAAGTGTTCGCTTCTGTTGCAGAGAACCGTCTAGAAAACTCCCAGGGGACAGTGACCAGTGGTCTGAAGGATCGCCTGAGATACGGTCGAGGGCTTCGGGTGAGAAAATTGGGGGCAGAGCCCACACGGGTCACGTGGAGAACCTTACCTGTCTCTTCAGAGGACAGATCCAGGGCCAGCAGGTGGCTGTCCCGCCGAGGCGACTCTGTGGGTGGGAAGAGACAGTGACAGGCCCCAGGGAACAGGGAGTTGAAGACCCTAGACTGTGCCGGGATACCGGAAGCTGGGTTCTGTGGCCTCTGAGGGCTTCATAGCTCTGGTTCCGAAGAAGAAGCCCCAAATTAGAGCAGACCCTAAATGTCTTCCTTAGTAGTGAGCTCCCCGTCACTGGAAATGACCAAGAAAGGACTCCTTGAATTTTTTGCCCAGGAGATTCCTCGTGAGCAGGGCTGGTCTCTGAGGGTCTCTGACGGTGGGTAGACATGGCACCCTCTGCCCCCGGCCACCTAATTTTCTCCATTCTTCTCCATCTCAATGCCTCTGCCGCTGTTTCCTCTCTCCCGCCCTTTCCACTGTCTCTCAGTCCTGCCGCTAACATCCCTGCCCTTTATTCTCATAAAGGGAGAATTATTATTATTGTTATTATTATTATTATTCCCCTTCTCATCTTCTAGGATATTGTGGGGTTTTGTGAGTGCGGCCTGAATCCTCGGCTACTTGCTAACTGTGGGCTTCCCTAGCCCTGATGAGCGGAGGGGGTCCCCGTGTTGGCCATCAAGCTCCAGGTCGGGGTGAGCTTGGCTGAAGAATCGTGTATGAATCATGAGGGTCACTTGGTCCATTAAGCCCGCAGTTAACAAGGGGCGACCGCATGGCTCAGTCGGTTAAGCCTCTGACTCCTGGTTTCGGCTCAGGTCACGATCTTGAAGTTTCGTGAGTTCGAGCCCCGAGTCGGGCTCTGCATCGACAGTGCGCCTGCTTTGTTCGGATCCTGTGTCTCCCTCTCTCTCTGCCCCTCCCCTCCTCGAAAATAAAGAAACATTAAAAAAGTTTTTTAAAAAGCCTGCAGGTGACAAATAGATAGCGAAGGTGCACCATCCGCCCCTTCCACGCCCAGGGCAGACATAAATAATCAATCAGAGCCTTCTTTTCCCCTGAGCCCGGATGAAAGTCCAGAGTTCTTCCCATGTATCACTCCGGGCAGAAACTAACCACCTGTCAGAGGTGATAGCGAGTTGAAACCTACCCGCCCCCCGGGCCATATCGGCGAGGGTCTTATCGGGAGACCGCACACCCAGCTGGTAATTTGGAGAGCCTTTTTAATGAAGGAACTCTTCAAAGGGCGTGTGAGCGTTAAGGAAACCAGTGAACCGTGCCATGAACTATGCCGAAGCCCCCAGAGACACAGCGGTGGGTTGTTAGCCTCGGGCCCAATGCGAGGCAGAGCAGGTGAGTAGAGGAGCCTGGGGGGGTAACTGCAGTCTGTCCGTGGAGAGGGACCTCTCCAAGGGTCCTGTGGCCGTAGACAGAGCAGCACAGCCTTGGCCCAAACCAGGGTCCGATATGGAGGAAGCAGGGCTGGCAGGGGGACAAATACTCTACTCTTAGCGGTTCCCATATGCAGAGACTTCCACGGACCAAACTCAACAGGAGACCAGAGAGCCAGGGAGCCCTGGGGGCTGCAGCCCTAGTGGTCAGCGCCCCAGAGGACAGAGCAGGCTGGGATGGAGGTGGGGCGTTACGAAACACAGGAAGGTGAACAAAGCCTCCACTCCTCCCTCCCCCAGCAACTTCCATAGACTCGGGGCCCAAATGGCCCCAGACCCGGCCGCCTGGGAAGAAGGGATGAGGAAGGAGAGCCTGAGGAGGTCCTCAGACTCAGCACGGGCGGCACGGATGTTGGTAGCCTCGACCTTGTCCTTCCAGATTTGGCCGGGTCTGGAGAATAAAGTTGCATTGAAACGGCCACGCCCACTCATTTCCATATGAGCCAGGGCTGCTTCAGGAATGCAGGGCAGAGCTGAGTAGTGGCGAGGGAGACCCTGCCCCCTGAGGGCTCCAAGGGCTTCCTATCTGGCCCTTGGCAGGAAAGTTCGCTGACCTCTGCCAGGTGCAGGGTGCAGGACCGAGGAGGCAGGGGAGGGACCAGCCACCAGAACAGGAGGTAGCCAGAGGAGGGGGCTGCCCGAGGGGAGGGGAGGGTGCCTTCCGGGGAGGGAGGCAGCCCCCCCACTGTGGCCGCCAAGCAGGGAGAGCGCCGGTGCCCTCTGCTCTCTGCCAGTGGGGGATGGCCGTGACCTCGAACCCACTTGGAAGCTGGAAGGTGGGGGAGGCGGAAAATGCGTCTAAAGGGGCAAATGGAAGACGCCCAACTCAGGGGCGCAGCCCCCCGATGTGACCGTCAGAGCAGATGTCAAACACTCTTGCCTCGCGCTCACAGTGGCCAACATGTCTGTCTGCCCCCAGGCGCCCGGTGAGCTGGCTGGGGCACGAATACACTCGCCAGCCAAACAGTGCGCAAGACCGATTCTAAGTGCTAGTCGAAACGAAGAAGGACCACGTAGTGACATAAGGCATGTGGCCGGTGGGGCAAAGGGCAGGGTGACGGGGGCGACTGGGTGGCAGAGGTGGGAAGCCGTGACAACTGGGAGGGTGGCGTGGCCTGGCACTGTCGGGAAGCCATCCTGGAGGAGGTGGCCCAATGGCCAATGCAGGACGGAGGGTCCGGGAAAGGAATGGGCTGCCGTGGGCCAGACACTGTGCTGGAGGACCTGGAGCGCCCGTGTGCGGCAGTGACCATGACCTCTGGGGTCGGCCCACCCGGGTCCAGCAAGGCACTTCCCCTCACTCCGACACGGGGTCACTCGCAGAATCCACCTTGCAGTCGGGGGGCTGGTGAGAATAAATGACGCGAGGGCCCGAGCTCCCAGCACGCAGCGGTGCCCAGGTCTTCGTGGCGCTGTCGTCAGTGGCCTTGCTTTGGTCGCCTCTCTTCCGGGGTCGGAGGGCCGAGATCTCAGGGCGGAGCAGAGGGAGCAGGGATTCAGGCCCCCGGGTCACCCTCGCGCCTGCCTGTGTGACCTCGAGCGAATTGGTTAACCCCCTCGATCCTCAAGCTACGACAGACCCGGCGCCGTGACTAACACCCGACAGACGCTAACCAGAGAGCGGAGCGCACGCCGCGCTTCCCCCGAACGGACCTACTCGAGCCAGCTTCCCGGGGTCCCGCAACGTGCCGCTGGGACGCAGGGTGCCTCCGAGCCCACCCCGGCGGTCCCAGGCTGGCCCTCGCGAATCGCCACCAGCGCGAGGCTGAAATGAGAGCAGGGCGCGGCGGGAGGCCTGGGACGCGCCCTGGGGAGCAGGTCTCAGCTTCACCTCTCGGCTGGGTGACCCCGGGCAAGCGCCTTAACCTCTCTGAGTCACTGTCCGCTCCGTGGGAGTGGCGCCGGCCCCCAGGTGCTGCTGCGGGAATGGTGCGACAGCAGCTTGTAAGAGAAAGGATTTCCGGGTCCGGTAGGAATTTAAGGGGAGCTGGGGAGGGGGCGACGGAGGCTGGGTGCCCCAGGCCAGCTTTGACCCGCGGCGTCAGATAAAAATGAAAATATGACGGCAGTTGCCTGATGGGTCACTGCTGCCCTCATTCCTTCATCCAACACACATTCACGGAGAGCCAAGTACCTGCCAGGCACCGTTCTAGGCACCGGGGCTCCATGAGGCGATGGAACGGATGGAGCTTCTGGCCCTCACGGGGGCCGCGTTCCGCAGGGTGAGTGAGAAACGAAACAAAAAATAACCGCATGATGGACGGTGATAGCGGGCGGCGGGGGAAGAACAGGATAAAATGACGGGCAGTGCCCAGACGGGGGGCCGTGCCTCAGTTTACATAGGGAAGGTGGCATCATGGACGAGAGGACTCTGAACAAAGGCTTGAAGGAGGCGATGCGGTAAGCCGCGCAGAAGGACAAGCATTGGAAGCAGAGCGCACAGAACGTGCAAAGGCCCTGAGGCGGGAGCCTGGGCAGAAGGTGCCTCCGGGACGTCAGCGCGCCTGGCAAGGAGGAGCGAGCAGGAGAGGCGTTGGGGCAGACGGTTGCGAGGGCCTCGCGGGCCTCTCTAAAGGCTTGGGCATTTGCGTCTTGAGGCAGGGGAAGTCGCTGGAGCCCTGGCCGCTGTGTCAGGACTGGACGTTGCGGGGAGGAGAGAGGGAAAGCCGCGAGGGCCCTGTGGGGTCACTCGGGTCCCACGTGTGTTCAGGAAAAACTATTTCAAGCTGTCCCTGGGACTGGGGATCCCCTTTCCTCTCAGCGGCCTCCCCCACACCCCCCCAAGGGGAGACTTAGGACGTTATCCCGTGAATTCGGGTCACCTGGGGCCTCCTCACAGGCTTAAAACAGAAGCTGACGAGGCAGGTGTGAGAGTTGGACCTGGAAGGGGGCGCGGTGATAAGAACACTTACTTAAATTAAGGCTTGACAAAGCCTTCCCAGTAGCGTTGGCGCCCGGCCCTGGGTCACTGGGACTGGCCTGATGCCTCTGAAGGGGGCAGGGCGTGGGGAGCGATGGCCCCACACTCAGCTCCCTCTCGTTGTCCCCCTTGTGCCGTGGGCCTCTGGGCAGGCCAGCAGCCCCGACCGAGGACAGCCCACACTGACAGCCAGGAGTCTCCCTGGAGCCTCAAAGCCGAGTGTGACCCTTGGGAAGCCGCCACCGAGCTGGCGGGGCCCGGGCTGGAGGGGGAGGCGGCAGTGGGGGGGGGCAGGGGCCATGGCCAAGGGCAGCTCCCTCACGTCAGGCCTATTCATAACCTGGGCTCTGCTTCCCGGGCGTGCAGAAGGGCGGAGGCTGGCTATGAGTCACTCGGGGGCCTCCCCGGGGTCTCCCCTCCCCTCCCCTGGCCCCTCTCCCCAAGGTCTGATCTCGCGTCCATTCCCCAACCTCGTCCGTCTCTGTCCCTTTGCAAGCCGGAGAGGCCACGCTGCGAGGAACTTTTTTCACGAGGCAAAGATGCGGCCGTTTGCACCGGGCCCCGTTTCCGGGGTCTCCCCGTGGGCTCGTGCCCTCATCAGAGCTGAAACGTCCCTTCTTGGATCTTGGGATCCGGAGACTTCCTTCTGGCCAGGCCCCAGGGGAGCCCGGGGGTCGAGGCCGGGGACATGCCGGACACGTTTAACCGGCCAGCTCCCGGAACCCAAGCCCCGATCTGATGCCGTTGCCCATTTCTGGGGTGTCAACACTCCCATAGCCAGTGTCGGGCGCTTAAGGGGACGTCCCGGGACACGGAGCCGGAAAGAGGTAGCCGCAGCGGGCTCTGGAGAGATGACGGGAGCCGGCTTCGGCCCGGCCATGTCCACCTCGCCAGCTTCCGGGACGGGCGGCGTCCTGACAGACAGACGGCTGTCCGTGGCGGCTCGCGGGCTCACCTCGAACTCTGTGCCAACCGTCTTCTTAGGGATAAGTCACTGAAAGCGCCTACGCGCTGGCCGACCATGGAAACCCTGGTTTTCAGTGGCGATGGTCGTTCTGACAGCGGGGGGAGGGGCGGCGTATCTTCCAGGAAGGGACCGGGAGGGAGGCACGGTGGTGGGGGACACCGCTCCGAGGGCAGAAGCGCCGAAAGTCGGAGGGAGCAGAAGACACCCCTTCCTTCGCTCCCTACTCCCTCCTTTAAGATCCCGGCGTGTTTCCTTCCACTCTTCGCAGTTCGGGTTTTGCCCCTTTAGGAGAGTTTAGCGCATGCGTAAGGTGTACGTGGTTGTATGCACAACGATGCGGAGAAATCTCGAAGACGATCCGCAAAGCGAAAGAAGCCGAACGCGGAAGACTGCGTGCGTAGTCTAAGCTTCCGTTTACAGACAACGTCCGGGAAAGGTATTCTAGGGCCATAGACCGAGGCGTGGGGGTTGCCTGGGGCCGACGGTGCGAACGCGAGTGGACACGAACGGTCTTTTTCTTTTTTTAAGTTCATTTGTTTTGAGAGGGAGCCAGTGAGCGGGGCAGGGAGAGAGAGAGAGAATCCCAAGCAGGCTCTACGCTCTCAGCACAGAGCCCGGCATGCGGCTCGAACCTACAAACCGTGAGATCATGACCTGAGCCGAAACCCAGAGTTGGATGCCCGGGCGCCCCGCAACTGGTCTCGAAGGGTGTTTTGGGGGGGGTGATGGGACGGAGGTCACGGTGGCCCAACTCTAGACTTTGCAGACGCCGTGTGTTTACAGACGGGTGAATCTTACGGCTGGCACAGATATGATACCTCTGGGAAGCGGTTTCGGCAACGTTGCCGCCCACCCTTCTCCACGGCCGGACGGCACGTTCCTTCCAGTCAGACGGGCTGGGCTCCACTGCCCTTGCCCTGCTCTCGTTCCTGGACGCGTGCGCCGTGCCTCCGGGTTCGGTGCGACCAGCCACCCGGGGATGAGCTGTCCTGCTTCAGAATCACCTCCCCCGGCTTGTGATCCTGCCCCTTGCTGCGTCAAAAGTTGTGAGTCATTGGTCAAGACTCTCAATCGGACACTGGGTATGCTAGACCGTTCCCCCCAAAGGAGCAGCCCAATCACTAGGTAGTTTCCTGTCCTTTCCTAATACGTGTGATCCAGTTATGGGGCCCACGGCTCCCTCACAAAAGGAAAGCACACTATTCTCCAATGTGGCAAGTCAGGACCATCGCTCCCCTCGGGGGGTGGAGGGGGCGGGAACAGTAGCTTTAGAAGGGGGATCAGGGGGCTGGAATGTTTTATTTTCTTTTACTTATTGATTTGTTTTAAATTTATTTATTTATTTTGAAAGACAGAGAGAGAGCCTGAGCACGGGAGGGGCAGAGAGAGAGAGAGAGAGGGAGAGAGAGAATCCTAAGCAGGCTCCGGATGTCAGCACAGAGCCCGACGCGGGGCTCAATCTCACACACCTAGATGGTGACCTGAGCCCAACTCAAGAGTCAGACGCTTAACTGACCGAGCCCCCCAGGCGCCCCTGTCGTTCTTTTTTTTTTTTTAAGTTTATTTGTTTATTTATATTTGTTTTTATTTGAGAGAGAGAGAGAGAGAGTGTGTAAGCCGAGAGGAGGGGGCAGAGGGACTCTTAAGCAGGCTCCGCACTCGGCGCGCGCGGTGCGAAGCCCGACGCGGGTCTCCATCCCACGACCCTTGGATCTTGACCTGAGCTGAAATCAAGAGTCGGACGCCGGGCTGACCGAGCCCCCCAGGTGTCCCTGGTGGGTTTATTTTTGAATCGCTGCGGGACTGACGTCCGGGGAATTACCGCGCGGCCGGGTGAAGCTTGTCACGCGACGCACTCAGGCGGCCCTCTCCCGGCTCCAGGTGCTGCACCCTTCCGTCGCCCCAGGAAGTTCCCTTGTGCCCCTTTCCAGCCAAAAGCCAACAGGTCCTCCGCCCTTCGTCTCCGTAGATTAGACGTGCCTGTCCTTGAACTTCTAACAAATAAAACAATGGCTTTTGTTCTTCAGCAGGGTGCTGGTTAAACAGGTCTGTTCTCAGGCGAGAGCCGCCGGGGTCTATACTCACGTTCTTTTCTGATCTATGTTACGTCGCAATGACAGGTTCAAGTGAGGGGTCACGAGGAAAAGGATTTCGGGGCGCTGTCCACTCCGTGGCCAGTGCTGATCATCGTCCTTCCAGTGGGCCCCGTGACCTTGGTTCTGGGCGTCGCTGGGGGGCGGGAGCAGGGCCGTGTCCAAGAGCTAACCTGTATCTCTCTTCTCTCCGCCCCTCCCCATGTCTCCGTGTGTCAGTCTGTGTCTGTTCACCGCACGTGCCGTGTGCGTCTGTCAAACCTCATTTCGTGCTGTCTGCCGAGAGCTCCGCGTCATCTCATCTCAGCCCTGACACTGCCTCGGCATGGCCATCTCATCGCGCCTCGCCTTGTGGGAGCAGAAGGAAAGTAACACTCAGGGCTCAGGCTGGGTCCCCGGGAGAGGGCGAGTCAGAGCGTGGGTGGCCCGGGCCGCCCCGTCCCGCCTCAGGCGGGGCGTCTGACATCCAGCGCCTCCCTGCGACGCGTCCGATCCCTCCTTCCATTACCCCCCAGCCGGCTCGCTTAGCCGTGGGCTCTCTAACCGACTCCTTGAACTCCTCCTGCGACTCCTCGGGAGGCGGTGGGGGGATGAGGGTAGACCAGCTGGCCCGTCCGCACTGTCATGGCGGCCCCGATGAGCTCCAGGCCGGTGCGGGCCGCGGGGCAGAGGCAGAGCGTCTGGCCGCCAGACTTACACCGCGGGGATGGCTCTCCGGGCTCCCCGCCTCCCGTCGCCATGGGGAACTGGAATCAGGCCCTTCTTCCCAGTTACTCCTTCCCCTTCTGTGCTTCCCACAAGACACCACGAGGGGCTGTCTCTGCCATCTCCTTTACCCCGCGCCCCACCCTCGAGCGTGCTCTGATGAATCAGACGGCCGAGGACTGGGGTGGTCCAGAAGCCTCCCTCTGGCTGCCCCACCCCCCGTTGCCTTTGCCCCTCCCCCACTTATCTGGGTGTAGCAGGGAGACCTGGACGGCAGGAAGCAGAGGACGCACCTGCCTGCCGAGCGGGCCTTAAGACTCCCTCTCTCTCACGACACGGCGTTTGGTCTCCGTCGAGAGGCAGAGGCGTGGTGTCAACCCGCCCTTCACGCTCCCTGCTTCTCCCTCCCTGGGCAGAGGGCCGTGCCGGCCGATCGCCTATCCCCTGGCCTCTGCTTTGTCTCCTGGACTTTCCTGTCTCCTTCGGATTCCCCTTTCCTCAGCTGGGCTGCAGAGATCGAGTCTGGCCAGCCACACGCTGAGGCCCTCGCTCAGGGGCTGATTTAAACCCGTGTGTAACTCTGCCGTAGGAAGCGCTGTAGATTTTATTCCCCCCCCTCTTGTGAGCGGTCACAGTGATGCCGGTTACAGATAGACCCCCCGGTCGGCCAGAGTGGGTGGCACTGGCCCAGCCCCCAAGGTTGTCATGGTCCATGAAGGACTTTCAGCTGCCCTCCGACACCAGCCAGCTTGGGTCTGGGCCCTCCTTCTGGTGTAAAATGCCAGTGTCCAGTCCCCTGCTGCCCGGGTCCTGGTTTCAGGGCCGTCAAGGAGCCACGGCCCTGGATCAGCGGAGAGGGCTGTAGCCACAGGGTTGGATTTTTATAGAAACCACGGGAGCGAGCCATTGCCTGCATTACCGTGTCCCTGGCACGCGTGGGTAACTGATTAATCTATTACAGTAACTGCGAGCCAAGGCCGGGCATGTGGCTGGTTCCCTGGGGTCCATCCCCTTCTGGAAAATGGAAGAGCTCCTTTTGGAGCAGGTCCTCCCAGACCGGGGTCTGTTCCCCGCCAAGGAAGGGAGCCCGTGGCCTTGACAGGCCGACTCCAGGTTCCGAGGATATTCGGTCCAGGCAGAAATTCACACCGACCCGGTGGCCTCTGCGACTCATGCTTTCCATTGTCACGTGCTGCCTCGAGGCCCCCCAGAGCCCCGCCAGACCTCATCTGCTTTGCCACGGCCGCTCATACGTGCACTCAGTCATCTATGTCCTCCCCCGCCACCACCCCCCCCCGAATGCCAGTTTCCGCTGCGAACTTTTTAAAGGGCCACCTGCGGCCACGGGTTCACTCACTGACCTTTCTCCTTCTTCACTTCTGCAAAACAGATTCGGGAGGAGGACAAGAGTCCTCCACCGTCCTCGCCCCCGCCCCTGTTCTCTGTCATCCCAGGAGGCTTCATTAAGCAACTGGTCCGCGAGACGGAGAAAGAGTCCAAGGAAGCAAGACTGAGGAAGCAGGCAACGTTCGGCTCTCCCGAACAAGAGGTAAGCGGGCCCGGGGGAAGGGGACTGGTGCCTGTCGTCCTGTCCCATGAGCCCCCCGAGACACTTGTCCTTTCTTCAGTTGATCTATTGAACTCCTATGCATCCGTCAAAACCCAGCTCAAATAGCCCATCTCTGGGACATCTCTGGAAAGCTCTCCCAGTGACCCCCCTTCCTCTGATTCCCCCGGCATGCTCTGGGTCTGTCTTCATTGTGGTCGACATAGTTGAATATTTGACCACGGGACTTCCTGGGCTAGGAACTCCTTACGAGCGACAGTTATCTCTCTCCTTCAACTCTCGTAGAATTCGGCCCGTAGCGAGTGCGCTGCAAATGTTTGATTAACGGATGAACGAAGGATATCAGCGGATGTACGCTGGTGGGGGTCATTTTACCCCTATTTTTGCAGAAAGGAAAACCTAGATGTTAGCCAAGGATGTGTAGTTGGCTTACTTTAAGTGGGAAAGATACTCAGTTGCTGGTTATGTTCAGTTACTGGTTATAGGTTATAGGTTATTGGTTGTTGAAATAGCGAAAGCTCTCCGTACCAAGTGGCAAAGAGCCGTGGCCCCAGGCCCTCCCGCCAGTGCCCTCCAGCTTCCCCTCCCCTGAGTCCCTCGGAACGGCCACACGCCAATCATCAAAGGGTTCATGCTTGGCACGAGAAGGGACCTCAGTCCCTGGCTCCGGCTGGCCTTCTTTCTGTCCGGTTGGTGTCCACTCTGTCCCCGAATTGTTCAGAATAGCTCTGCCGGACGGAAGCAGTCGTCAAAGGAGATGCTTTAATGCTTTAATGACTTGCAAAGTTGGCCGGGGCTGCCTCCCTCCTTTCCCCCGGCTGCTTAGCCCGGGAACCCGGGCAGGATGACGAGCCTGGACTCCGGGCAGACAGGGCAGCGTCTCGTGTCTCTCTCTCTGGCGCCCCCTTGAGGTGGGGGCGAATACTGCAGCGATTGGGCTGAGTGGTCTGGTGGCCTCGGGGGCCGGGAGTTGGCTGGAGTCCAGTGACCACCGTGGCTCCACCTCCCACCCCCCTTCAGCTGTTGTTTGCCTGTCCGGTCCCCCACGTGCCCACACCTGTCCAATGACAGTGACTTCGCTGCATCAGAGACGTTCTCTGGCAGCTGAACGGGAGCAGCTGTTGAAGCAGCTCTGCCACGACTTTGTGGGGGAGGAGGGCAGGGAGGATGGGCTCGGTCCCCACCCCTGCCTGACCCGGGCATGAGACAGGGGCCAGAGTCAACCCCCGTAGGCTGTTAGGTCACAACGCAAAGCGACCGTGTGCCTTTATCACTAGATGAGGTTCACTCTGCCCCTCGTGGGCTCCTGTGACCCCTCCCTGCAGCAACGGGGCGGATCAGACGGTCCCCGCTTAGCAGAGGTAGAGACTGAGGTTCAGAGAGGGCAGGCAACTTGCTCCAGGTCCCGAGGCCAGACAGAGGCAGAGCCAGGGCAAGCGCGTGTGTGCTCGCTGCGCCGGCGAGCTGCCTGGGAAAGGGCTGGGCTGGGGCGCAAGCAGGCCCGTGTGGCCGCAGCGGCCCGGGAAGGAAAATGTTCTCTGAGGCTGCAGGCCCTGCTGGCGTCACCGGGCACAAGACAAGAAGCAGAGCCGAGCATAGGCCGGGGACGCACTGTCGCCCCAGGGCCCAGGCAGAGACCCAGAGCCAAGATGCAGGATGGACAGGCCTCGGACCACAGCAGGTGTCTGGACCGTGGGCCAAGACGTCCCAGCGGCAGCGCTGGGACACGTCTCCGTGAGGCCGCAGGCCCTGGCGGGTTTGTGCCAATGTAATTTTCTCGTCCCGATCGGTAAATAACTGGACTGTCTCTCCTTACCCCGGGACAACTGCTTTCTTTGGTCCTTTTATAATCCTTGCGAGGAGCCATTAGAATCTGCCGCCGGTTGGCAGGGACGTAAAACAAGGCTCAGAGAGGGGACTTGGTTTTCCGAAAGCCACCGAACCAGGGAGGGACAGGAAGAGGCTGGAATCTAGGCAGAGAGAGCCCCGCATCGAATGGCAGGACGGCTGAGTTCTAGCTCCGGCCCCACCGCTCTGGGTGGTCCGGGCCAAGTCCCTTCCCCTCTTCCGGCCTCAGCTTGCCCATCTGTAAAATGGATACGCTGTGAGCTTCCTCTCAGCCCCACCTCCTCCCCCGTATACTGAGAAGGCTTCAGAGGGGACTGAGGAAATCCGAAGGAGGAGAGCCCATGGGGCGGGGGGTGAGGGAGGGAGGGGAGGGCTGGTTACCTTGTTTGGCTCGAAGTCACGTTGCTGTGTCCGCTATGGGGGTTTGGGTAAAAAATAAGGCACTGACTCGCTTTTCAAAATGGTGTAGACAGTGGTGAGATTTGCCCATCCAGGTAGGTCCTGCCTGGCCCTAGAAGGCCAGGCTGAGCCACTAGGCCACTGGCACTGGAGTGGGCTTTCTCAGCCCTGGCTACCCTCTGGAATGATCTGGGCGGCTAAAGCATCAGTATTAGTATTATTATTTTATTTTTATTTTTATACATATAGAGAGAGAACGTGACAAGTGGGAGAGAGGGGCAGAGGGAGAGAGAGAAAATCCCGAGCAGAGAGAATTGCAGTGCAGAGCCTGACTCGGGGCTCGATCCCACAACCCTGGGGTCATGACTTGAGCCAAAAGTCAGGAGTCAGACGCTCAGCTGACCGAGCCACCCAGGTGCCCCATTCTTGTTTTTTTTTTTTTAAAGCTCCCAGAAGATTCTAGAGAGTCCTGGGGACAAGTAAAGCTATTACTATGCATCAGTTGAGGCCACTGACTTCAGATCCCAGATCCCTGCATGACTTTCCACCCTGGCTTTGTTTCTCAGGCCACCCGATAGCCTTGCGTGTCCCTTCTGTATCTGTAGAATGGGGCGGGGAGTTTAGAACCTACTTCCTTGGGTTCTCATGAGGGTTAATTAGGGTCTGACGGTCATGTACGTCATGATGTGTCATCATCATGATCACAAAGCCGTGGAGACCGTACCCTCGAGGCCTCTGCCTCCTGAAACGGGGCAGAGACCCAGGTCCAAGCTAGGTGCGCCGTGCCCTGGGGCCTCAGGGGTGCGCGAGACAGGTTCTGGCCGAGGCCTGCAGGCGGGGATTTGCAGAGGGGTGACATGTGAGCTGGGTATAGAAAGATGAGCAGAGCACGGGCAAGCAAAGAGGGGAAAGAACATTCCAGGCAGCGAAGGGACGTGAACAGAAGCACGGAAGCCGAGAAGTGTCAGAAGGGGTAGGAGATGCCCCCTTGTGGCTCAGGTATGGGGACAAGCAGGAACCAGAATGGAGGATGGTGACTCCTCGTTGAGGGCTTTGAAGGCAGGCGATGGTATTGAATGACTTTCTCATAGGCCGGCGGCTGCTGCCAAAATCTTTCCATTTTCAAACGACTGGCAGCAGATGGAAAAGGCAGCAGTTGGGAGACCGTGACCAGGGCCCAGGTGAACGCAGATCCGGGCTTGGGAAGGGGACACAGGCGTGACGCTCGCCCTGTGAAGTAGGCCGTTAGGAAACTCATGTTACTGACAAGGAAACAGGCTCAGAGAGCGGAAGTAATTTGCCTAAGGCCACACAGCTAGCGACTGGCAGAGCGAGAAGCTGAACTTGGTTCCGTCGGGCTCCGGGGTCCATCCCCTTCCGCTCCGTTGCTTGGTCTTTGAGGTCCAGGGTGTTGGGGTTCGGCTCACGGCCTGGCCCGGTGCCTGTTAGATCCCGTCGGTGCTTGAGACTCTGGGTGGATGAGTGGCTGGGCGAACGAGCGAGTCGGTGAGTGAGCGAGCGAGTGACTAAGCTGTCCGGTCAGCCGGCAGCGGAGGATGGTGTGGCCTCTCTCCCAGACCCCAGAAATTTCTGCTAGCCAACCCAAGAGCAAGTCCGGCGGTGGCACCGAGTCTGGAAGTCAGCAAGTCTCCCAGGGCCCCCAGCCCAGCTCGCCGCGGAGCTCCAGCGATCCGGGCAAGCAGAGCGCGGAGGCCGGCCGCACAGACCCGGCGCCGATGATCAGCGGCAATGGTGAGAGGCCCCAGGAGTCGGGCCCCGGCGGGACCCCAGCCAAGAAACCGCTGCCCTTCAGGAGAGGCGTGAGGAGGGGGGACGTGCTGCTGATGGTGGCCAAGCTGGACCCGGACTCAGCCAAGCCGGAGCAGAGGACCCAGCCCCAGGACGCCGCCGCCTGCAAAACCCCGCCCCCGGCCACAGACCCCGGAGGGGAGAAGAAGGGGGGGACTCCAGGGACTCCTCAGGGGGACTCCTGCACTAAGGACGCAGCCCCCAAGGCTGAGAAGACCCTGACTGAGGGTGCTGTGGACCCGGGGATGCAAGGCACGGCGGGGAAAGGGGGCAGGACCCCCCAGGCCAAAGGGCTGAAAGCGGGGGAGCTCCAGGACAGAGAGGGGCCAGGCGAAGGGGGACGGTCAGACGCCGCGGAGAAGGGCGCCGGGGACCCCCCAGACAGGAGGGCGAAGGGGAACCCCCTCAAGGATGCGGGGGGCGAAGGCAAGTTCGCCGGGGCCCAGGCCCAGGTGAGAAGGTGGGGTCTGTCTCTGGGCAGCAGGAGCAAATGGGACGGTCCCCAGAGCAAGAAGGATAAAGAAAGTTCGCGGCTCAGCAAGGCAGAGAAGGCAGAGGAACCTCAGGTCAAGGCGGAGAAGACGAGCAAGGTTCAGGGGAGGCCCGGGACGGCGGGGGAGGCTCCCGGAGGGGTGCAGAGAGCCGGCCAGCCTCCGGGGAGGACCGAGAAGCCAGCAGAGCCCCAGGCCAAGGTCGGAAAGGAAGGGCGCCCTCAGAGGGAGCCTGGGGAGGCAGGTAAAGCCAGCGGGGAGGCAGCCAAGGGCCGCGAAGCCCCCAAGGAGGCGGGTGCCTGCAGGGAGAAGGCAGCGGAGGCTGGGAAGGAGCGGGGGCCAGGACGGCAGAGGACAGAAAGCCCTGGGGCCCAGCGTGGGAGCCGATGGCAACGGCGGGGCAGAGACCGTGGAGACGGAGCTGCAGAGAGCCAGACCGCCTGCTCTGGAGAGCCGCGCAGGGAGTCCTCAGAGCGGGAAGGAGAGTGAAGAGAGGCCGGCCCCGCAGGAGGCGAGTGGAGGAGGACAGAGGGGAGACTTGGATCAGGTGAGGGGCTCCGGCCCCCGGAGAGGAGTGCGGGAGGGCAGGAGGGAGCCTTCAGGGAGGGAAGGACAGGACGGCACGGACCCTGGGGGTGAATGAGGCGGGGACAGGGGACAGGAGATGGACAGGGAATCGGAGAATCGGAGAGGGATGGCCCGCTCGCAGGAGGGGATTACACTTCCTCCTCCATGCGTAGGAATCTTGAGGCCCCGACTCTACCGGTCGGTCCCGGGGTGAGATTCTCCGTGGCGTGAGGGAGGTCCCAAGATCGTGAGCTGTCCCCCGGTGGCTGTTACCCACAGTCACATGGTAGTTCTCAAGCCAGGGGCCGCGTAAATGGCGGATGGCTCAAAATGCAGATTCCCGGGCCGCACCTGGGGGTTCCATCCCAGCGGCCAGGGGTGGGGCCGGGGCACCTGCCTTTAAATAATCGCCACCCTGCTTGCTCTCCCTTGGGGGGATTCGGACTTCAGTGGTCCCAGGTCACACCGTGAGAAACTCCCATGTCAGGGGTTCACTCCTGACAGGGGTGTGGGGTGGGGGGATGGGGGTGGTGGGAGGGCAGGTGTCCCCTTGATCATCTGATTCACGTCCCCGTGATCTTTGCCCTCAGGCTCCCGAGGACAGATGGTACGAGGCGGAGAAAGTGTGGCTGGTTCAGAAGGATGGATTTGCTCTTGGTAATTAGGGGTGTTAGCACATCTGAGAGGGCCTAAGCGGTTTCTTCCTGCGCTCCCTCCGTTGATTGTAGTTTGGGGGGAAGGTTGAGGGGCATGACGAGTCTATGGGGCGCCTGGGTGGCTCAGTCAGTTAAGCGTCCAATTTTGGCTCAGGTCATGATCTCGCGGTCTGTGAGTTCGAGCCTCGCGTCGGGCTCTTTGCTGACGGCTCAGAGCCCGGAGCCTGCTTCGGATTCTGGGTCTCCCTCTCTCTCTGCCCCTCCCCTGCTCGTGCTCTGTCTCTCTCTCTCTCAAAAATAGACATTAAAAAAAAAATAACGTTGAAGCAGCCGAGTCTAGGGTGGGAGTCGGTGGAGGGAGACTCGTTGAGTGTCATCCCCCCGCCGCCCACCCCCTGGGCACCTGGTTTCCCGGGTGCTGTTTTCCAAAGGCATGTAAGCCGTGGTAATTAATTATTTCGCAAATTCATCAATGCACTAAGCATCGTTCGGTTCCTACGGCGTTCCTCAAGGGAACGAAGTGTCGTGCCGATGCACAAATAGATTTCCCCGTCACGAGCCCACTCTTGCCAGTTAGTCGGGACCCCGCCCTCCTGAGAAGCGGTTGTGAGTCCCCGTCGAAGACAACCGGGAAGGCATGATTGATTAGCGATGTCTGCCGTGGGCCCTGGAAGGGGAGGCGGGAGCCCGTACGCCGTTCTCTGCCACCTCAGGTCTGGATGGGAGGTGGGGCAGAGCACCCAACCGTCAGGGTGCCTACCCTGTGCCTGGCACTGTGCCGGTTGACAAAAGAGGAGCCTACCCCAGCTTCTGTCTTCAAAGGGTTTGGAGTCACCATTCGGAGCCCTCGATGCGAGTAGCGCCCCGGGGAAGACAGTGCCGTCCCTTCCTGACCCGAACTGGGACCCCTCCTTTAGCTCTCTGTTCCGGCTTCTCAGCTTAGAGCCTGTCCGTCCTCTCTCTCCTCTCTCTTTCTCTCTCTCTCTGGGCTGCCACCAGCCACTGTGCTGAAGCCGGATGAGGGAGCGGCCGACCCGCCGCCAGGAAGGGTGCGACTTCGCCTCGATGCCGACGACACCGTCACCGAGGTGGATGAGGAGTGTGTTCACAAGGTGAGCCCTCTGTCTCCCTCCCCGCCCACTCCGCGCCTCCTCTCCCCACCCCTGCGAGACCGTTCCTAGCACCTGACTGCCCGGACTGCTTCGGCTCGACGCCCCTGGAGGCAGTTGTGAGGAGGACCTTCTTGGAACTCCCCTGCTGTGCTGGAGGCGTGGCCTCAGGAGGTCATCGCTCTGTCCCAGGGTTGGGTCTTACGAAGACACAGTCACCAACACGGTGGTCGGAACGGGGAGTTCTGCCTGATCCCGGAACGTGATGGCTTCTCGTTTTATGGACGTGGCAAATCACGACACAGGGCAGGTTTCCCTTTTCCCCCTGGCTGCCAGGGAATTCGGGGCCAAATTTGCAGCTTGCAGTTAACCATAGCTTAGGTTTCAATGGACCATTATTTGGGGTGTTAACCACAAACTGTTAACCACAGTTGGGTTTGCATCGTTTTTGTAGAAGTCTTTTTGAGGCTACCTTACAGTATAATGATAGGACAAAAGTGTCCGTCCTGATCATTTCCGCCTCCCACATCTGAAGACGATGGTTCTGCCAGGAGCTCCACGTGGGCCTCGCTCATCCTGCTCCTCCCCGCCCCTCTGCCCGCCTCTGGGCCCTCTACCGCTGCTGCTGCTGGGTTTGCGGTGGGCCCGTCTCCTTAACGAAAAGGGCTTGGCCCAAACCTCAGAGCATGAGGCCCCCCCGAACTCCTTGAGGCCAGAAAGAAGAGGAGGAAGGCTTTTAGAACGGAGGCCCCAAGGAGAAGCCGCGGTCACTCCTCGCTTCTGGAGGAGTTTGGGTGTATTTCCAAGGGCTCGATGCCCCCTGGGTTGTCGGAGAAATGGGGCTGTTTGGCCGTCGGCCTTCCCCCGCCGAGGGCCACGGAATGTGCGTAAGAGCTCCCTGACAAGAGCCGGCGAGGAGGCCGCAGCCTCTCTAGAACCCCCTCCTTCTCGAAGCGTCTGAGAGGGCAGAAGACTCTCCGAATCTCGCTGCGTCTGTCTCAGGGGTCTCTCCCCTCCCGGGACAGCGAGGTCAGGACAGAGGACCGGCGTGAAGACACAGGCGCCGGGGACGCCCGGGGGGCGCAGTCGGTTAGGCGTCCGACTCTTGGTGTCGGCTCAGGTCATGATCTCACGGTTTGTGGGATCGAGCCCCGCATCGGGCTCTGCGCTGACGGCGTGGAGCCTGCTTGGGAGTCTCTCTCTCCCTCTCTCTCTGCCCCTTCCCCTCCTCCAAATAAATAAATAAACTAAAAAGAGAGAGAGAGAGAGACAGGTGGCTCTCAGCGTGTGCAAAGGGCAAATGAGTGGAGCCATTCTTAGCTGTGTGTGCGCGTGTGCGTGTGCGTGCGTGTGCGTGTGTGTGCATGTGTGTGTGCGTGCACGCATGTGTGTGTAGGGGTGGTGGTGGTGGTATGGAGGCCCAGGAGGCCAGAGGACACTTTGTGTGATGCTTCACAGGCCAACCCCCCCGAGCTGGACGAGGCCGAGGACCTGGCCTCCCTGGTCAGCATCAACGAATCAAGCGTCCTGAACACACTTCAGCACCGCTACCGGGCTCAGCTGCCCCACACCTTCACGGGGCCCGACCTCATCGTCCTCCAGCCCCGGGGGCCCCCGGCGCCCTCTGCCGGCAAGGTGAGGGGGATCATGGGAAGCGGGCGGGGGACAGGTGCTTGCCGGGCGGGGCGGGGTCCCCTCCCCTCTGCACCTCCGGGGAGAGAGCGGGGCGGCCGAAGTCCCCTGCAAAACTGTCCGCGAGTGGCATGCTTCCAAATAAAAAGATCTGGGGTATTGTGGGCATCGTGGGGGGCATCAAGGACCCCGTGGTTCCCCCCTCCGTAGAGGGGAACCGCGAGTCGTGGATAGAAACAACAGGGGCGCTACGCACAAGAATGACGAGGTACCGAGCAAATATCAGCCACTGCTCCCAGCACCTTACATATTATCTCAGCTAATGCTCACAACCCACTGGGAAAGATAGGGACCCTTAACTAGTCCCGTTTTCCAAATGAGACGCCGGGGCTCCCCCTTGTGTTCCGCCAAGTGGGAAAGCCGGGGTAAGACCCGGCCACCAGCCTTTCCGAGCTCAGAACCCCATGCCGCGTGCTGGAGAGTCCCAGACGCCCGCATACCTCTGGAAACAGAAGCCTTCATAGTCTGCTATCTTTTTCTTTTTTCCCCTCCTGTAAAATGTAGAAACGGCCAGTTTTGGCGAGACAGTCAAAGCAAAGGAAATCTCTTAGCGCCACCTTGTGGCAAGGCCCGCAGCCACGCCCGAGCCGTCGGAGCCGGGTCCTCCCTTGGACCCCATTGTTGGTCCTATTGACTGAGACAGGGTGTCTCCTCTCTGCCAGGCGTGGAGGGAAGAGCAGGGAGGAAGACAGAGGAGCCTGCCCGGGTGGGGGTTCCGTTGTCGAGGGGACGTGGCCTGGCGTACGCTGGCAGGGGCTCCGCTCGGCCGCTGGGCGGAGGGGAGAAAGCGGGCAAAAGCGGAGGCAGGGAGGCTCGGTGGAGGTCTACCGTCTTCCCTGGGGGGCTGTTGGGAGGACCGGGGGAGGCGCGGGCCTCCAGCGCGGCTGCTACTGCCCCTCGCATGCCTGGGAAAGACCACGACCCCTCACTGGCCTCGGCGTTCTCATGTGCCCGTTGCAGACGGAAGGCTACGCCTTGCCCTCTCGAATACCGCAGGGCGAATCCCTTTGTGGCCCCGGATGATGCCGAGGCCGTTGAAAACGGGGCAGCAGCTCTGAGTCGGCCTCTAAGGCTTCTCTTCTCCAGGACACCCCACCCCACCCCCTCGGCCGCCCCTCCCCGCCTGGCTGTCCCTGCGGGCACCTGCGCTTGCCCCTCCCTTGCTGTGAGGGCCACGCTTCTGCTACTGCAGCCCAAGGCCTCGGAGCCTTCCGAGATGCTGCGTGACTCCTTTTGCTCCTTCGAAGCCCCTGGGAGGGAGATTCAGCACAGACCCCGCGGTAAGCCGGCTTCTCGCCGGCCCTTCTAGACCGAAGCATCCCTTGCAGTTCCTGGGATGTATAGGAGTCGGAAGATTCCGGGTAAGGAAGAATTTGAGTCAGGCGACCCCCCCCAAGCCTCTGGAACCCCTCAAAGCACCCAGCTTCCCACCCCCAAACCCGAAATCACCTACTATATGCTTTGGCTGAGTCGCGTCTGGTTCCTCAAACGGCCACCAGGTGGGAGCATAGGCCCATGGTGCTGTCCTGAGGACGGCCTTGGTGGGACCTGGGGCAGGGCTGGGGGCCTCTCTCCCTGGGAGTTTGGCCCACCCGGCGGCGGCTGGGAGCTGGGGGTGTGCTTGGGGGTGCAGGTCTGCGTGCGTGTGAGCACGGGTGTGAATGTGTGGGGTCTAGCCGCGCCCGCGAGCACACGTGTGTGCCAACCAGCAAGGCGCGTGTGCACGCGTGCCCCTGTATGGGCACACGGGGGCCTGGGTTTGAAGGATTCTCCCTTTTCCCATCCGGCCCCCTGAGGAGACTGGCAGACGGGACGGCTTGTCCCCTGGACTTAAGTGTTCCCAGAGTGGGAGGTGGCTCCCGGGGCTCAGACCCAGAAACTTCTGCCTCTTGCGTGCCTGCCCTAAGGCTGTGTGCAGCCAGCGTGGGGGCTGGTCCCACTTTGGCTGGCCTGGAGGTCCTGCCGAGCCCTAGGTTTTGTGTCAGGGAGGGAGTCCTCACTGTGGCCGGGTGCCTCGGGCGGGAGGTGCAGGCTGGGGAGGAGCCGCCACTCTGGGGGTTGTGCCCCCCTGCCCCGCTAAGGCACAGAAGAGGGAAGGTGGGGTCTCGCCGGGCCCGCTGGTCGCCTGCTCATCATTCCGGGCTTCAGGTGTCCCCGTCCAGCCGGGCTGGCTGCCCCGCCCACCTCGGCGCCCTCCACTGACCACTCTGCCTCCAGGTGCCCTCTTCCCTTCTACGCCAAGGCCACGCTAAGTAGACTTTCGCCAAGGTCCCCGGTGGTTTCCAAAGGGATTAGCCAAAGCTTCAAGTCCCTGATTCTCCCCTACGTGACCCTCAGAATAACTTTGGCGTGGCCGAGCCTCCCCTCCTCCTGCCAACGCTCCCTTCCCGAGCTCCAGGACTCCCCTGTCCCGGTTTTACCTCTGTCCCGCCGGCCCCTCCTCCTCGGCCTCCTTTGTGGGTCTCCCTGGCCTCTCCGAGGCGGTGCCCTGTCCCCCCCTACCTCTTCCCTCCTCCTTAAATACCCCCTTCCTTGGCGATCTCCTTCAGGCTCATGGCTTTACAATATCTCCCGTCAGAAATAGTTTCAGTCTTTGTGTTGTTTCTCACCTGTTTCTTCCCAACCGAAAGCCAGCTCCGCTCGGCAGGCAGGGCTGATTTCAGGCCGAGTTATTCAGGTATGATTTGCCGTCGGTTCGATTCACCGCGTTTAGCGGACGGTCTTGTAAGTTTCCGACAGACACACACGGTTGTGTCACAGCCTCCACCATCAATTACAGGACGGTTCCGGTGCCACTGCCCCCTGGAAGTCCTCCGGACCCTTGGTTGTCACCCCGCCCGCCTCCCAGCTCCTGCCCTTGGCGGCCACTGATCTGGTTTTTTTGTCCCTATGGTTTGGCCTTTTCTGAAAAAGTCATATAGTTGGAATCACACGGGCAGGTAACCTTTGAATTGGTTTCTTCCGTTTACCACGACGCATTGGACATTCACCTGTATCGTAGGAGCGATTGGCCGTTTGTTCCTTCATTGTATGCGTGCCCTGGTTTATCCAGCCGTAGGGTGACCAGTTGTCCCAGTTTACCCCGGATGGAGGGGTTTCTTCGTTCACTGGGTAAAAGGCATTTGGATTGTTTCTCGTTTTCAGTGACTTTGAATACATGTTCAATAGAACCAGTGACATTGAAGGTTGTTTTCTTTTTCTTTTTCTTTTTTTTTGTGGACAAAAAGGCTCATTTCTCTTGGGCAAATGCCTGAGCATGGGATTGCCAGGCTGCGTGACGAGCGTCCCTCTCACTGTTTCCCAGAGCGACTCTATCATTTATTCTTCCTACCAGCATCGTGTGGGAATTCCAGTCGCTCTGTACCTTCACCAGATCCTGGTAGTGAGTGTTACAAGATATTTAAAACACTTTTTGAGCCCTCTAATGCGTATACAATGGTGTCTCCTCGTGGCTGGTAGGGATTTCCTTTATCTGTTTCGTGTAGCGCTGGGCCCCGGGGCCTGGGACGGTGCCTGCTCCTCAGCAGACGCAAAATAATATTTTGTTGTATCGAATGAGGAATAAATGAGGGATGAATGAATGGACGAGTGGAGTGGAGACCTCAGGCATTGCCTGGAACCGTTAGGACAAATGCACGGCGGTACGGTACGTTCCACCATCTTATCCCATGCTTCCTTCTGTCTCCACGGCAGACATCACTAATCGATCTTGCCATTTTATCCAGCTGCCTCATTCCGGGAAGTGCTATCTAGTCATGAGCTAACACCAGGCTCCTAGGAGCTAAAGAGGAGACCCAGGTTCAGAGTGGGCTCGAAGGCTGTCCAAGGACTCACAGTGAGCCAGGGGCAGACTGGACCCCGAGGCTGGGCTCTTCCCGTAAAAGGCAAGACTTGTCTGATAACGTTGGGGTAGGATGGCAGGCAGGGAAACGGATCTGGGCTCGGGGCTGGCGGGGGAGCACTGACTCAGGGTGCTCCCCGGGCGCCGGCTGGGGCGGGAAGACCGATGTCTAGAATCGTCTTCCTGCAGGTGCCCAGGCGCCGCCGGGACGGCCTGCCGGCTCACCTCGGCTCCCTGGCCCAGCGGGCGTACTGGGCGCTACTGAGCCAGCGGAGAGACCAGAGCATCGTGGCCCTGGGCCGCAGCGGCGCCGGGAAGACCACCTGCTGCGAGCGGGTCCTGGAGCACCTGGTGGCGATGGCGGGCAGCGTGGACGGCCGGGTCTCAGGTACGGTGGGCTCCAGGTGACACGTGTCGGGGTGGGCTGTGGGGGAGGGGGAGGGGAGTCGGAGTCGGACCCCGGGTTGCTCCTCCTTCTGTCCGTTCAGCCGGCACTCACTGAGCACCCGTGTGCAGACTCTGGGCTTGCTTCTTTCCGGGCAGGGCTACCACAGTCCACTGGACACGTTTGTGCGGGTTAGAAAAAGGGATGCCTTCCTCAAGCCATTCGCCGCTATCTGCAGAACGATCTCCGTGCACTGACGTTAGAACCAAACCCTTGACTGCCGTGTTCTGGGAAGTCATCCTAACAAACATACAAACCTGTGATTGTGTGATGTAAACAGTGCGTCCCTGCGGTAGGGTGTCCTTGTTCAGTGCACAACCTGCTGAACTGGACGGAGGACCCAGGAAGTAAAGACAGGAGGGCAGGGCCCATGCTCAGGGGGAGTTCACAGCCAGAAGGGAAACCGAACTTCACCTACGTGCCCAACTCCAGGGCTCTGCACAAAGTGCTGGCAGACTTGGTTAGGAAAGAGTCATGGGGCACTCAGAGGAGAAGGGGCCGGGGGCTTCCTTGAAGACATGATGTTTGTCGGGGTGACTCAGTTGGTTAAGCGTCCAACTCTTGATTTCGGCTCGGGTCATGATCTCGCCGTCTGTGAGTTTGAGCCCCGCGTCAGGCTCCGTGCTTACGGAGTGGAGTGGGCTTGGGATTCTCTCTCCCTTATTCTCTCTGCTCCCTCCTGCTTATGCTCTCTCTCTCTCTCTCTCTCTCTCTCTCAGAATAAATAAATAAAACCTAAAAATTTTTTTAAAAAGAAATGATGTCTTGAGGCACCTGGGTGGCGCAGTTGGTCAAGTGGCCAACTTTATCTCAGGTCATGATCTCGCGGTCTCTGAGTTTGAGCCCTGCATCGGGCTCTGTACTGATGGCTCGGAGCCTGGAGCCTGCTTCGGATTCTGTGTCTGCCTCTCTCTCTCTGCCCTTCCCCTGCTCATGCTCTGTCTCTCTGTCTCTCAAAAATAAAAAATAAAAATAAAAATAAAAAGAAATGAGGTCGGAACCAGGCTTTAAAGAGTGCCAATTAATAGTAACAACAGTCATATTAATAATAAGTGCGGTAAACTTTTGCTGAGGACTTACATGCCGGGCTCTGCTCCAAGCCTATTAACTCATTTATTATTTAAAACAGCTCTATAAGGTGGATATTATTATTCACATAGTATGGATGAGGACAGTAAGACTCACAGAGGTTCACTTGCTTGCCCACAGGCCACACAACTAAAGCATCTTAGAGCTGAGAGTCCGACCCAGACGGTCTGGCTCCGGAGCTATAACCCCTGGGCCCTGAGTTCTTAATGTTTCTGTCATGTCTGCAGCCCTAAGGAGCCTCTTCAGACGTCCCCCCCATCATCCCCTACCGGGAAATTTTAGTGCCCTTGAGATACGGTGATCTTGTCATGCAGTTTATGCACGTCTGTGCTTTAGACATAAGAAAATACTGTTTTCATTTCCTTAGGGTATATACCCAGAATTAGAATTGTTGGATCGTATGGCGTTTCTGTTTTTAATGTTTTGAGGAGCGTCCATGCCATTTTCCATAGCGGCTGCACCGATTTGCATTCCCGCCAACGTCGTGCAGACAGTGGACGAATAAATCCCAGAAATCTAACGCACGGCCTGGTGGTTAGAGCCAACAACACTGTGTTGTGAACGTCAAAGTTACTAAGAGACTAGGTCTTAATTGTTCTCACTGCAAAAAAGAAATTACATTTCTGTGCCACGTTGGACTATAGAGGTAATTGTACTGCAATATGTAAATTCGCCAAGTCAACAAGTTGCACGCCTTAAACTTACACGACGCTCTATGCTGATTGTATCTCAATAAAAAATGTAGCCAAGTCTAAAAATAAAATAAAATAAAATAAAATAAAATAAAATCCCCCCCCCCACCTGCAAGAATCAGCTTTTGCCCTCTCGGGGAGAATAGTCTCTTAGCCGAGTGTACCTAGCCTGGGCGATACTGCTTTTCTAGGCATAATAATTGTAGTACTAGCAACGCCACGGTTGGAACAAGTACTAAGCACTTTGACATTATTAAAATCTTTTAGTCCTCGTGACTAGCACCGAGGTAGGTACCGTCGTTATCCCCATCTTGCGACAGGGTGTCGGAGGCACAGAGAGGTGCATTGATTTGCTCCAAATGAGGGAACCAGCAAAGGCAGAGCCCACAGTCAGATCCCCTTCAGGACTGTGTGCTCCTGCTTCGCCGGATTCTTCCAGAGCTCTGTGGATCACCCACGCTCCACCCGACTCCTGGGAGGACCCGGGGACACGGCGGGGAGGGGCACAGGCTTGGCTCTCCTCGCACGTAGCTCTGCGTGGGTGCTTGTGGGTGAGCGTGGGAGTCCAGACGGGCTGTATCCAGCACCCGCACCGTGCCGAGCGCATAGCAGGTGCCTGATATTTAGTTGTGAAGAGAGCGCAGGGCTTCTGGAGGCTGCTGCTTCCCCGCGGGCTCCCTCAGAGCAGGTCCCAGCACGTTGAAGCCCCGCCCTCCTCCGTCGGGCCCGGGAGGCCACTGTCATCGGACCGTACCTACCCTCACCCCACACGTCTCCCCTTCTGGACTCGGTCTCCCTCCTCCTGCGCCCCGCCAGGGCGGCAGTGAAAAGCGTGTGCTCTGGTGCTGAGTGGGGGAGGTGGCGGGGAGGCTGCTGGGGGCGCTGGGGCCGGGTGGGCTTGGACCAGTGCAGGTGCCGGGGGGAAGGCGGTCCTGGGAGGGGGGCGTGGCAGCTCCGGGCTGCGGGTGACGCGCTGCCCCGTGCCCCCAACAGTGGAGAAGATCCGAGCGACCTTCACCGTCCTCCGGGCTTTCGGCTCCGTGCCCACCGGCCATAGCCGCAGCGCCACGCGGTTTGCCATGGTGATGTCATTGGATTTCAACGCCACCGGGCGAGTCACGGCCGCTCAGCTGCAGGTGAGTGCTCGGACGGGAGAGGGGACCTTGGTGCCGCGGTGTCCCCTGGGCAGAGACCGCACGTCCCCCTGGGACCCCGGCGCGGCGTGTCTAGACGGTCGTGGCTCCCCGGGCCGTCGGCCGCCTCCTCCCCGACGTCCTCGGCCCCCCGGAGCATGGCCAGCCTGCCTGCGCCTCGGGATGTCACAGGGACGGACT
Organism: Paguma larvata; assembly: GCA_030068075.1. Classification (NCBI taxonomy): domain Eukaryota; kingdom Metazoa; phylum Chordata; class Mammalia; order Carnivora; family Viverridae; genus Paguma; species Paguma larvata. The sequence continues at coordinate 63,940,903 of CM057835.1, forward strand.
CTTCAGGAGTAAATACGTAACCCAGCGGCTCGGTAGCTGGGGCTTAAAAGCCTAAACTGAAATTAAACAGACGCTCGCCGGCCTTCCGCGTCCGTCCGCGTGTAACCAACACACACGGGCTGTTTGTTCCCATCTCCCAAATCACCCATGCCGCTTCCCTGCCCCTCCGACGGGCTGTCTGTGCAGAAAATAGGCTTAGGTTATTAGAAGGGTCGTTTGTACGCTGAGCTGGGATAGCATCCAGACCCCAGGCACACCCGTCGGTGCCAGAAAGTCCCCCTTGTGTCCCAGCCCTGCAATCCCGCCATCGGTCGCCCGCTTGGGTCAGGTCAGGAAGCTTCTGCCGGATAACAGTATGTCAGGGCGCGGCTCTGTTTCCTCGGTACCACCTGCGGCTGCTTTGGTCGGAATGAGTCCGTCGCAGGGGCCGGGTCCCTGGATGGGCTCCTGGGTCAGTGAGACAGACCGCTGAGCGGTTTTGATACGCAGGCGTCTGGCAGCCTGTGGACCTGAGCCGTCGCCCCGAAGAGCGCCTCAGGGCAGGGCGGGGGGGTGGGGAAGCACCCCGACGGGGCCCCTGGGTAGCCTGCCACCGGGCCCACCGCGTCCCGTCCACCCCCATTGCAGACAATGCTTTTGGAGAAGAGCCACGTGGCCCGGCAGCCGGAAGGGGAAGGCAATTTCGAGGTGTTCTCCCAGATGCTAGCCGGGCTGGACCTGGATCTCAGGTGAGTGACGGAGCCGGCGTCTTCGAGCTCAGCCGACCGCGGGGACTCGGCCAGACTGACCGTTCGGATGTGACCCCGGAGCGGGTTCACCCAGCCGATGAGCAGAAAATCCAGAGTCAGAACCCACGCCCCGGGGTTGCGTTGGCGGCTCTGTGTGCCAGGGAACACTTAGGACTAAGAGCCACAGAAGGGCAGTGGGCGAGGAATATTCCGGAGAGGGGCCCAAGACAGGCGCCGGGACCGTCTGGGCCGTGGCGTGGAGCCCTGTGCCGCAGAGACCGTGCGCTCTGCCGGTCCCCAGTGGGGGCGGCCCCTCTCTCACTTCCCGTCCCTTCTCCGCTTCCAGGACGGAGCTCTGCTTGCATCAGATGGCGGACGGCAGCCCCTTCGGCATGGGCGTGTGGCCTAAGGTAAGGGGAGGCTCCTTCCGGGGCGTGTGTGTGGGTGTCTGCGTCCCCACGACCGGGGGCGAGTTCCCGGGCCGCTGTTCTCCTCCGCCGGTGGGGCTGGCAAGCACCGGTCATGGGGGTGGGCCTGGGCTTGTAGGGGAGCTGCGGCCTGTAGGGAACCAGGAGGCGGGACCCCGAGAGGTCAGAGGGCGGGCTCTCGCCTCCAACCCCGGCCCTGACATTTATTAGATACGTGATCTCAGGCACGGAACCGAACCCCTCTGAGCGTTTGTATCCTCTTCGGTACAGTGATGCTAATCGTAGTATCTGCCTCGTCGGACTGTGGCCAGGATTAAATAACACGATGTGTGTGAAGAGCCTAGCTCCGGGCTCGGCCTAAATCCCTCGATCGGGTTCTCTCGGGAAATATTATTGGGGATCCGCGTGGGTCGGTGCAGTCAGAGGCGCCTTCCCAGAAGATGCGGTCCGTGCGCAGGCCTGGAGAGATGGTGTTCGCTTAGAGAAAGCAGGGTGTTTACTTTTTTCTTTAGGCTTCTCTTCTTTTGTTTATACCTTAACGATTGTTTTCTGAGCCACTCCCCGCCCCACTCCACACACCCCCAGCTCCCATGCCAGGCTGCGCTAATGGCTGGGGTTATGTCTCTGTCCATGAATTTTTACTCCATCAGGAGAGACAGATACGGGCATTAACACAGTTGTGCGGGATAGAAATACAGAAGGGGCCTGCACAGGATGCCGTGGGCACTCAGGATGGTCGAAAGAGTACTTGGCCTCAGGCAGAGAAGGCTTCTTAGCTTAGGGCGACATTTGACTGGGTTTTGAGGACTGAATAGGAGTTCGCCATGTAAGGGAGGGTAGATAATTTCCACACCAAAGCCTTTCACCAAAGATACGGTCTGGGAGAGAAATAGTGCTGGGATAACGGGGCAGCCTCAGGTCAAGAATGAATTGCAACCCACAACCTCCCACCGTACAGAAATGAACAAAGAATGGAGTACAGGCCCAAATGTAAAACTTAAAAGCATGAAATTTCTCCAAGAAAACAAGGGGAAAATTTCTCTGACTTTGTTTTGGGTAAAAGTTTTTTTTAGTTGTGACACCAAACGCACAGGTTATAAGAGAAGCGGTAGATAAAGCGGATTTCCTCAAAATTAAGAACTTCTGCTTTTTTGGAAAAAAGTTGATTTATTTATTTGGAGAGAGAGTGAGAGAGAAAGAGTGGGAGCAGGGGAGGGGCAGGGAGAGAAGGAGAGAATCCCAAGCAGGCTCCTTACTGCCAGCGCGGAGCCCGAGGCAGGGGCTCGAACCCACGGACTGTGAGATCATGACCTGAGCCGAAGTCGGACGCTCGACCGACTGAGCCACACAGGCGCCCCCCTCCCCACCGCAGCAGTTTTATTTGTAACAGTCAAAACCTAACAACCTCCCGCACGTCTAATAACAGGTGAATGGGCGGGGGGGCCCCATAAAGGTAGTGGAATAGCCGTGGACATGAACGAAAGACTGATGTCTCTGAGAACGTGATGGCTCTCAAAATTATTACACTGCATGCAAGATCTCTGTCAAGAGCGAGAGTAACTGTGTGAGCCCACGCACGCGACACTCAAACTAACCCACAGCGGCAGAAAACGGGGCCACGGTTGTCTGGGCACTGGGGGCAGGCAGGAGGAGGGGAGAGGGGGTTCATAAGAGGAAACTTCTGGGCGGTGGTGTGTTTCTTGTCTTCACTGTGGCAGCGGTTTTGTACGCGTATACGTCAAAGGTTATCGAGTTATACCATTTGTTTATTTATTTAGTTTTATTAAAAGAATTTTAATGTTTATTTAATTTTTTTAAAATTTTTTTTAATGTTTATTTATTTTTGAGAGACATAGAGACAGAGCGTGAGCAAGCGAAGGGCAGAGAGAGAGGGAGATACAGAATCCGAAGCAGGCTCCAGGCTCTGAGCCGTCAGCACAGAGCCTGACGCAGGGCTCGAACTCACAGGACCGTGAGATCATGACCTGAGCCGAAGTCGGACGCCTAACTGACTGAGCCACCCAGGCGTCCCTAATGTTTATTTTTGAGAGCGAGACAGAGAGTCAGTGGGGGAGGGGCAGAGAGAGAGAGGGAGGCACAGAATCCCAAGCAGGCTCCAGAGGAGAGCATCCCAAGCAGGCTCTGTGCGGTCAGCGCAGAGCCCAGTCCGGGGCTTGAACTCACGGACCAGGAGATCGTGGCCCGAGCCGAAATCAAGAGTCGGATGCTTAACTCGCTGAACCACTCACTCAGGCGCCCCACAGCTACTCCGTCTTTAAATTCTGGGGGCTAATCCACCCTTCCTCGGACACCCCGTTTTGCTGGCGGGCATCCGCAGTGCCGTTTTCTTTCCTCCCCCGTGACTGGGGACCCTTAGGATCTCAGACCTTGACCGTGACAGCACCGGATAGAGAGGCTGTTTGTTCTAACCGAATTTTGGCCGAGCGGACCCGCTGGAGTCCGCAAGAAGGTTGTTTTGGGGGAGAGGGGCTCCAGCCTGGTCCCCGCGAGCTCTCCCCAGCCTGAGTTTCTGTTAACAGTCTGCACACAGGAATGGATCACGGTGGGGAATCTGTGTCAGGGAGGCTTTTGAAGTAGTTTTCTTTTTTTGTGTGTTTCTGGGGGGTGTTTTTTTTTTTTTTTTAGCCCAGTTGATTTGTGGGAACTGGTAGGGGCATCCTTTGTTCTCTCTCCGCTATCTGGCGGGCATCTGGGGAAGGTTTTCTCAGTGTGCTAAGAACAAAAATAAAGTCTGAAACTCACTGCTCCTTCATACCAGCCTGGACGAGTTATCTGGGGTCGGGGGGGTCCCGGGACGGTCTCAGTAAGGGAATTTGGGGGTCAGGAAGTACCCCCAAGAATGGGAGCTGCTAAGTACGAGTTCCCAAAGTGGCCAAATGGAGGTAATAGAAATACAGGGATCTAATTAATGTACAGTGTTGGGACTGCAGTTGATGATAGCGTTTGCTGTATATGTCACATTTTAAGTGGGGCATCTTAAGTGGTCTCGCCACACACACAAAACGATAACTACGTGGGGTGACGGATGTACTAATTAACTTCATCGTGGCGATCATTTCAGGACGTGCTTACGTCAAATCATCACAGCGCCCACCTAAAAAGACGTCATTTTTATCTGTTGTAACTCAGAAGACTAAAAAAAAAAAAGTACAGGTCGCCCAGTTAGATCTGCATTTCAGATAAACATGGGATAATGTGCTGAGTATAATGATGCCCCAAATACCACATGGGCAGGCCTGGAGGGTAGGGGTCGTATCAGAGAAGGCTGCCTGGAGGAGGTGAGCCAGAGAGGGAAGACGAACGGGGGGGGGGGGCGGTAGAGAGGCCAGCATTCCCGCTCGACCAGGTACCGCAGGGGATACACGCACCCTGAAACATTGCCCATTGCTCGTCAGAGGTTCAAGTGGAGCTGTGAGTCCTGCTCGTATCTGGCAGTTCTGCGGCCCGTCCGCCCCCGGCCGTGGCTGCCTCCTCCTCCTCCTCCGTGCCCGTCCTGCGGACCCCGATCAGTTGTGCCTCGACTTTGTCTGGAACCGTCGCTTTCATTGTCCCTGAGAATTCAGGGCCGGCAATGGTGAAGAAATGGGCCCCGGAGTCTGACAAATCCAGGTTCGAGTCCCCGCGGCAGATGGGAGGCCTTAAGGGAGGTGACTTCGTTTTCCTGGGCCTCAGTTTCCTCACAGTAAAGTTCGGATGCTACTAGTGCCCCCGCTCCCAGGTTAAATGAGATAAAGCCTACCTAGTACCTGGACACTCAATTTTGTCATGATGACTATGATTTATTCTTCGTCTTCGTTGTTACCTGGCACGGCAGCACCGGACCAGCTGGGTGCGGCAAGGTCTCCACGGCCCGAGAGGCCCCCAATCCGTTCTTCTTGAGAGTCCGCACCATGTTTTTTGTCTCACTGGCCTTATCTCTATTCCCCGGGTTTGTATATACATAGATATATAGGTATGTATGTATAATATGTATTTGTTTATGACATTACATATCAATATAGATAAATATTAATAAATATACTATTTATATGTTTTTATGAATATATAATATAATTAGGGGCGCCTGGGTGGCTCAGTTGGTTAAGCATCCAACTTCGGCTCAGGTCATGATCTCACGGTTCGTGGGTTCAAGCCCCGCATCAGGCTCTGTGCTGACAGCCTAGAACCTGGGGCCTGCTTTGGATTCTGTGTCTCCCTCTCTCTCTGCCCCTTCCCTGCTCACACTCTGTCTCTTAAAATGAATAAATGTTAAAAAAATTAAAAAATATATATATAATATATATTATATAAATATAATATTATAAAATACATAATATATTAATAAATAAAGATGCTATAATCTAAAATTATAAGTATTATAATATATAAAATATATAAATAAATAATAATATAATAAATATTTAATTTAATTTACTATATTATTACATATTATATAATATATAATGTATATTAATACTATATATTTATAATATATTTTTATATATAAAATATATTAATACAATATATATTTAATTTAATTTAAACAATGTTTAATGTTTATTTATTTTTGAGAGAAAGAGAGAGGACCCAAGCAGGGGAGGGGCAGGGAGAGAGGGAGACAGAATCCCAAGCAGGCTCTGCACTGACAGCAGAGAGACTGACGTGGGGCTTGAGCTCACGCACCGTGAGATCATGACCTGAGCTGAAGTCAGATGCTTAACCGACTGAGCCGCCTAGGCGCCCCTTTGTTTTATATTTTTAATATAACATTATTTTTAGGGGCACCTGGCTGGCACAGTGGGTAGAGCATGCAACTCTTGATCTTGGGGTCGTGAGTTTGAGCCCCACGTTGGGTGTAGTGATTACTTTAAAACATATACACATAGATATATATACATATGTATATGCATAAGTATTTTTCTAAAAATTAATTAGTGCATACTTCCCGTGGATAAAAATCAGAAAGAAAGCATACAGACAAAACCAAAACGGAATCACATACGCTCCCACAAACCGAAACACGGGAGCCTGCAGCCTCCCCTTCCTGAGACTTCCATGGGTACCACGTTCACAGATCCGCTCTCCGCCTTTTTTCTATGAATATTTCATAGAGTCCGCAGCAAACCGGAGGTCGTTAAAACTTCCACAAACGATCGTTTTAACCACCAGACGTTCGGAGTGGAGTCAGGATTCCCCAAACCGGGTCCCTAATGTGGTCCATTCACTGAAAAGCTTCTAAACCCTTCTTTTGTAGCTCTTAATAATGAGCTGATGAATATGTCTGTGCCTCCCGCCTGGGCTTCCGTGCCAGCGAGAGTGTCCCCAGCTTCCCAGCCCTCCGTCCAGCGACAGACTTCCTTTTATTTTGCGTGTGCGCGTGTGGGCGTGTGCGCGTGCGTGTCTGGGTCTCGATAACAATTTCTCCCCGTGTTTGACCCCGTTTGTTTGCTTCTCATCTATCCGCCTCCCACCCTAAGGTCCAAGAAGACGAGGGTCTCCCGTGTCCCGTTCTCCACTCGTGTATTTCACCAAGGCCGAGCGCCGAGCCAGGCACATGGCGAGCGCTCCACGAATGTTTGTTGAGTGAATAACTGAACGGGCGGGTCCTGCTCACTGCAGTGGGGCTAAGATTTTCTAAATGTTGCTGCCGTGGGAGCAGAACTACATTAATTACTCTTTAATTTATCCCGCTGGGTGTTCAAAGGCGTATCGTGGGGCTTCGGGGGATCATGTGTCTTTCTTTGGCTCCGTTGCCTGCATCCTGGGAGCTGGGGTCGTTTGGGAGGCACAGAGGACCCCAGAGAAGGGAATTCGAGAGTTTGAGGCTCTCCTTCCTCGGCCGGCCTGGGCCCTGGGGTCCTTGAATATGGGGTTAGGAGCACCTTGGGCCTGGCTCTGTAGGTGGACAAACTCAGCCTCAGCCTCGACAGCTCTGATTCGGGGACACTAACTGGCGGCTCACTGGCACTCACTCATCAGTGAGTATTTACTGATCTCGTTACTTCCCGGGCATGGGCACAGAGAGATGACCCAGCTGGGTCTCGGTCACGAAGAACTCATATTTTTGGAGGCAGGTGGGGGCCGCTACGGCTGTATGAGCAGATCGTTCGAGGCCAGAACGACAGACGCTTGAATAGAGGTGGCAGGGGGGGTGAGGCCAGGCTGGGAGGGCTAGAGGCGTATCAAGGAAGCCTGCCCGGAGGAGGCGAGAGGGAAGTCAGACAGGTGCAGGGAGGCCAGCCTTCCCGCTCCGCGGAGCACCGGATGCAAAGCTGAAGGTGGAGAGACCTCAAACGGTGATGAAGGCCGGGGAGGGGGGGCGCGGAGGGGGCGGGCAGTCAGCTGGAGCAGGTGCTCGGCGGTGGCGGTGCGCGGGCAGGGGAGAAGCGCTGAGACCGCGGGGTGGTGCTGGCCCCCGGCGGCCGCCTCCGCTCGCTAACAGTCGGTGTCCACCCCCCGGTCCCCGCCCTGTGCCCTGACTGCCGCCCCTTTCAGCTTTTAAATGGAACTTATCTGAGATCTGTCAGGACACCAGGACGCATTTGAAATCGCAAAGCTTTCATATTATTTTCCTCTTCTCTGTAATTTATTTTTTTTGCAACCTAGCCTGATTTTTTTTAAGTGCCCAGCAGCAGTGATAATAATAATAATCTTTGCCTCCCAGCAGTTGGCTTCTGGCTGTTACCTTCCAGGCTTTGGCCCCGGGCACGTTTATTTTTTATGACCTGGTTGTCAGCTGCGTGGGAATGGTCTCCCAAAGGAAAGAGGTGGGATCATGAGCTCTTGCCGGGGGCTCTGCCCACAGCCTTCTCTTCCTTAACCTTCCTAATGGTCCTTCGAGGCGAGGGATTATCATCACATCGGATTTCAGGGGTAGTAACCCAGGCTCAGAGAGGTGAGGTGACTCGCCTAAGGGCACACAGCCTGTAAACGGCAGAGATAGGCCTGGATCCGGGTTGGCCCGATCCCAGAGCCGGCACTATCGTCTGCCCCACTGTGTCACCTCAGTCCCGGGTCGTGGCCGAAGACCGCGTGCCCTGGGTTCTGACCCGCCGTGCGCTCTCGGGTCGTTTCCCTCCTCTCGGCCTCAGGTTCTGCACCTGTGGAATGGGCAGAGCCATACCCGGCTCCTTGGGCCGCTCCCAGGACTGGAATCCTTCCTGCCCGACCCCGGCACCCAGGCCACCTCGCTCGTTCTGTTTGCTTCACGCACCGTTACTTCCGGGAGGCCTCTGCCCCTCCCCAGGGTCGCCCAGCCCGCTCCCCTCACCCCTGCACTCACTCCGGGCTGTCATTCTGTTTGTGCACACACGACTCATTCATTCCTCACGGTGGCACTCGGAGGAGGGCGGGCGACGAGTCCCTCCTACGGAAGCAGAAACAGCCCCGGCGCGAGGGCACGAGGTCTGTACAAAGTCACCCTGCTGGGCCGCGTCGAGTCAAGCAAACGTCCGGTTCTGTCGGACTCCGAATCCAAACCCGGCCGCTCTCTGCACCGCAGGAATCCCCTGGGTGCTCTCAGCACATTGGGTGGAGAGAACATTTTGGAATTTTTTTTTTTTCCGCCACTTAATTACCTGCAGTCTTTGGTTGACCTTGAGTCTTGGCATCAGATAAACCCTGGGCGTCTTGTGAGTTGACTTTTTTTTCATTCATTTTTTTTTTTTTTTATTGTGGCGAGACCACTAATTTTAAGCCTCCAACTCAGGGATGATTATATTCTTTTTTTTTTATTGTTTATTTATTTGAGAGAGAGAGAGAGAGGGAGGGAGGGAGAATGAGCAGGGGAGGGGCAGAGAGAGAGAGGGAGACAGAGGATCCGAAGCGGGCTCTGTGCTGATGCGGGGCTCCAACTCACAAACCGGGAGATCGTGACCTGAGCCGGAGTCGGACGCGTAACTGACTGAGCCCCCCAGGCGCCCCCGGGATGATTAGTCATATTCTCAAACGCACCTGTGCCTGCGCCCCAGATCCACACGTGGAACGTTTCCCACGAAGGCTCCGTCCAGTCTCTTCCCCATCGGGGACGCCCCTTCCTGTCCCCGAGTCCTCGCACTGACTTTTCTCACTGCAGGGTGGGCTTGGCTCATGCCTGAACCCCGCAGGGCGGGAGCCGCAGAGTGCAGAGTTTTGGCGTCCGGCTTCCCTGGCTCGCGCTGGGTCTGCGGGATCCGTGCGTGGGCGCCCAGCTCAGTGTTTCGTTCTTTTTCACCGCCTTGTAGTTCTCCAGCCCTGTCCCCTCCTCCCCACACGCCCGGTACCCTGCCCTTTGTTTATTCGGTCTCAGCCTCCCGTTGCTGGACATTTGGGCCGTGAGCTGACGGACTCCGCCAGTTTCCTAGATTTCTGTGCTCACGATGTCGCCGTACGGGGCGGCTTGCACGACGGCGTCAGGCAGAGGCGTTTAAGCCACGGTAAACATCTTCCCGATCCTAATCATTTGGCTCGGAAACACATACATTTGTCTCTCTATTTTCTGTTGTGACAGAGACGCGGGCGGTGGGGCGCGGGGCGCGGGGAGGGGAAGAGAAACCGATGAAGCTTTCGGGAAAGTTTCTCTCCTTCTCTTCTCGCGAGCGGAGTGGCGGGTGCAGGAGGCCGCCTGTAATTTAAAGTCGGATGCTCAGGGCTGATGGTGGAGCCGTGATAAATGTGTCATCACCGTCCTTTCGGTGTCCTTTCTGGGCCGCTCTGAGATCTCATAAATAACTGAGGACACGTTGGTAAGACGCTTTCCTTCCCTCCGTTTGCTTCGGTGGAGCAGCTGCGGTTGCTAGGCTGAGCTCCTGGTTGCTAGGGATTTGGTGGTCCTGTGGTGGCCCGGGAAGATGATGGATCAGTGGAACATGCTTTTGCTATTAATCGAAATATTTTCACAGCGACCTCTCACTGTCACTGCAGGCTTTGACGTCGTCCCGATCGGTCCCTGATCCTTGCAGTCTTCTCGGCTGGTTAGCAGTGGCTTGAGTGGAGGGGACAGGCGGCCTGGACGGGGCATCGGGAAAGCCCGATTCTAGTTCTGTATCTGATACTACTCTGCTGTGTGACCTTGGGCCAGTGGCATCCCCGTTCTGGGCCTTGGAGTCCACAAAACGCAAGAACCTGCCGGCTCTCACAGCCTACAGTTCACCACCCACGCTCTGTAAGAGGGCCGAGTGCAAATCAGTCCCTCTTCACCGGCCGGTGGATGAGCGACAAAAGAATTCTTGTCCCTAGCTTGCTTCCTCTCTGCCCAGCGGGCTCCTGGGCTGAGTCTCCTTGGCCAGATGGCGTGTGCGCACAGGAGTTTCAGAGTGATTTTAATATTCCATCAAACCTAATTGGGAGCACAAATCCGAAAGAGAAAAAAACGACGCCGTACACATCTGATCGGGTCACTTTCTCTTTCCTCCTGCTCAAAAGTCTTGGGCAGCGTCCCATCCCTGGCCCCGGGGAGAGCCTAGAGATTGCACCGGAGTTGTTGAGGCAGACCCACGGGCGGGGGTGCCGCAGGGGTGGCGTCCGGGAAAGAATCGGGACTCACTGGCTGGCCGGGGCGTCTCGATCGATTGATGATGTCTGCCACAGGTCCGGGAGCGGGGCTAGGGGTGCGTACTTGCCAGGCCCGGCTGGAATTCAGAGCCCACGCCTTTAACGTCGTATGTGAGGGCGTTGCAATCGGCACCTGCCAGCTTCTTGGGCTTCTCTCTTCTCTGTCGCCCCCACCTCCTCAGACACGGCTTCCGTGCCCGCACCCGCTGACCGCCCGCTGTCTCCCAAGCTGTCCCTTGGTCACGTCGTCCCCTCTGCTTGCAGGGACTTACCACGTTAAACTGCTCGGTGGCGCCTATCCGTCTCCAAACTTCCACCTCGGGGTTGTCTCGCCTTCCGGGACAGCCTCTCGGATGCTTTCGAGCGGGACTCCCTCGCGCCTTCCTGCCTCTGCGTCCCCCCCCCGTTCCCCGCTTCCACCCGGCCCCGCCCCTGAGCCTGCGTCGCGCCGAGGTTTACGTCTCTTTCCACGGCTGATCTGGGGGGGCCCTCCAAGTCAAGTTTGGGGTTCCCTCGGCTTGGCGTCCTCGGGGCCCCGTACGGAGCTGGGCCTCCAAATCTCTACCCGGCGCACCCGTGGATGAGAGAGAACCCAGCGCCTCCCGGGGGACAGGCAGGAACGAGTTTTGTAACTTTCCCCGCCGCCCGGGCTCTGGGCGTCAGCACTCCACGGGCCTGATCGGGGGGGAATTTACTGCGATAATAAAGTGACCGGTGGTTCCTCTCCCCCCTCCCCCACCCCGAGTCTGAGCTTTTCGTCCCTGCCGCCCTGACGGCCTCTTCCTCTCCCCCCTTCGCTCTCAGCCTGAAGACAAGCAGAAGGCGGCCGCCGCCTTCGCCCAGCTTCAGGGCGCCATGGAGACGTTGGGCATCGCGGAGGGCGAGCGGCGGGCCATTTGGCGGGTGCTGGCAGCCATCTACCACCTCGGCGCGGCGGGGGCCTGCAAAGGTAAGTCCCTCCCGCCAAGGCGCACCTGCGCCGCCAGCTGGCAGGCGCCCGACGAGGCCTTTCTCTCCACGCGGTGGCCCAGGATCAATCTGTCGCCCTCTGTGGCGCCGGGACGGTCTTTGGGAGGCTGCCGGGCCAGGCACCGGGAGACGGACACGGGGCTGGGTTTTTCCAAGCAAACCGCGTAGACGGGCGACCGTGTAGACGGGCGTTGCCCGGCGGGGCTCTCCGCGATGGCGGGGCTGTCGTCTCTCCGTGCGGTCCAGAGGCAGCCCCTCGCCGCGCGCCGCCTCGGAGTCCCTGACAGGCAGCTGGCGCACCTGAGGAATTGAAGGTTTAATTGCATTATGTTTTAATTAACATAAATTTAAATAGCTCTGTGTAACTGGCAGCCAGCGCCCCGAGAACGGAAGCGCTCGGACATTCGAGAGATCGTTGGGTCCAAGGAATAAAGGTGCCGTGTTTCCATCTAAGTTTGGAGGTGCCCCCTGCCGTACGGGCTGAGGCTCCCCCAGCCATCCTTGTCCTCTGGAGTCTGCTCCCGGCTCTTAATTGTCTGTTTGCTGATCATTCTTACTTCGCCTGGTTTCCCCGAGAGGTTCTGGTCTTCCCTCTTGCCACCCCCCGCCCCAGCCAAATGTTTTTCACCTTGGCCTGTAATGATCTCTGCGGTAGCATTTCTGTCCGTGTCTGTCTATTCTTACCTGTTTGCTAGTCTCTTTCTTTTCTTTTCTTTTCTTTTCTTGCTTGAACTATTGCAGTCGTCTCTTTGCTAATAATGACTTCCTTCCTCCCTCTGTGACCTTGGGGCTCTTTTTTTTTAATGTTTATTTATTTTTGAGACAGAGAGAGACAGAGCATGAGTGGGGGAGGGGCAGAGAGAGAGGGAGATACAGAATCCGAAGCAGGCTCCGGGCTCCGAGCCGTCAGCACAGAGCTCGTTGCAGGGCTCGAACCCACGGACCGCGAGATCATGACCTGTGCCGAAGTTGGACGCGCAACCGACTGAGCCACCAAGGCGATGGAGCTCTTTTCCAAAAAACGCAAGCCTATTGTGTGCCATTCCCCTGCTTAGAATCTTCCCGAGGTTCTCCCTTGCCTGCCGAGGCAAGTAAAATTCCTTGACCTGGCATTCAAGGCTCCTCCCTTCCCTAACCAATTTCTTCCATCTCTTTGGCATTGTCAAAGGTCCTGGGGAGACAGCAGGATCAGGAGCAGTGTGGTTCCTGCCTTCATGAGGGTTATGCTGTCTTGTGTCGTGATTGTGTCCCCGTCTAGCTCTTTCTAGCAGGGAGCGACATCCTTGGGGCCCAGGACATAGAGCTGGGATTTCCTTGTTGAATGAATGCATGCAAATCGAAGGCTGCCCTCTGAGGGCTGTGTACCAACTGGCTGACGTTCTGGGTCATTTGTCCGTGGGCAGCAGACTTCTGGAATATTCCGGCACGTCGTTCCTGCCATCCCCACACTCCTGGGCCTTGGGGCTCTTTCTGTTGAATCTCGTACACGTAAGCTGCATATATCTGGCTCACTGATTTGATTTCGGAAATTTCTAGGAGTTATGCAGAGTCAGAAACAAGTAAGGGAGGGGGTCCCCTGTGAGTCCAAGCCAAGGACGGACATGCTTGGCTGGACACAGGTGAAAAATCAAATGCCTCTTACTTTTCCAAAATTCATGCCTGACACTGTGGCTATCGGAGCATCACTATCATCTTGCCCGTGGGACTGTCACGTGTCTCTCTCGGCTGCCTTGTCACCGAGACCCGCCTGAGTGAGGCGCGCCTTGGTGTGAGAACACCGGACTGGGCTGCGTTTCTTTTCCTGCCAAACCCTCAGCATCTGGTGAAATCCCTGCATCTGCATCTGGCTGTCATACCGAGGGTCCGCAGACTGTGATTCGTGAGCTAAACCCATTCGGCTGCTTTTGGATGGCAGCAGGCTCGAGATACTTTCTATACTTCAATTCGATGGATAGCTATGTATCTATTTCTCTCTCTATCTATCATAGATGGGATGTGTGAACATTCTTTTTTTTAATGTTTATTTATTTTGAGAGAGACGGAGAGAGGGAGCAAGCAAGGGAAGGACAGGGAGAGAGGGAGGCAGAGAATCCCAAGCAGGCTCCACACTGTCAGTGCGGAACCCGATGTGGGGCTTGAACTCACGAACTGCCAGTTCGTGACCTGAGCTGAAACCAAGAGTCGGATGTTTAACCGACTGAGCCGCCCAGGCGCCCCGGGATGTGTGAGAATTCTCTGGTAGTCAAATTATTAGTATCCGTAATTAAAGTTTCACTGGAACGTGGTCCCGCCCCCTCATTCACGTGCCTATGGCTGTGTTCCTGCCACAATGGCAGAGCTGAGTAGTTGAGACAAAAGATTGTATGGCCTGCAATGCCTCAGATAATTCTTGTTCAGCCCTTTCAGAAGCAGCCAGCCCATCCCTATGCTGCGCCACTCCCACGGAAGATCTGTGCCCCTGCAGTGCCCGGTTGTGCTCTGAGAAAACTCCCCCATCCTCCTCGGACCCCGCCGAGCCAGAGAGAGGATGTTAGGAATCTGGCTCAGCCCCCCAACCGGATGTGTGACCTTGAGCAAGTCCCCTGTCTCTCTGGTCACAGTTTTGTCAGAGGTGAGATCCTGCGGCCGAGCCGGAGGAGGGGTTCTGAATCTCGGGGAACTTGTCTGCTGCCGGTTCTGGAGGCTAGAAGTTCAAGTTCAAGGTCAAGGTGCCTGGCCGGGCTGGTTTCTCCTGAGGCCTCTCTCCCGGGCTCGTGGAGGGCTGCCTTCTGTCCCCACCCCCCATCCTCACATGGCCTGCCCTCCATTCATGTGTGTGTCCTGATCGCCTCTTCCTTGGGGACACCAGTCACGTTGGACCAGGGCCCACCCAGACGGCCTCATTTTATCTTAACTATCTCATTAAAGCCTCAGTCCACAAATACAGTCACAATTTAAAGTACTGGGGGTTAGTACTCTAACATATGAATTTTGGGAGGCCGTAATTCAGCCCATAATACCTCCCAGTCCCTGAGATGAGCCAACGTCCACCCCGTGCCCAGACCTGGCAGGGGGAGGGGTGTGAGGGGCTGCGAAACTAGCATCCCGTTTGCGAAGTTATCGTCTTATTAGGAGACACGAGTCTTCCCAACCGGGACCGGCCATGAGAACTGGCCGGGTTGAGGGAGGGATTGCAGAGGTCAGACCAGGAAAGTCCCGAAGGTTCCGAGTTGGGGCATTTGTAGGTTGGGGAAACGTGAAAGGAAGCAAGCCCATTCTACAGACTGGAAACCCCAGGCTGTTGGCGCCGTTAACCAGGATCGGGAACCAGGCTCGTCTCAGCTTCGGTGGTCCCCTCTTTTTTAAAAAAATTTTTTAAATGTTTATTTATTTTCGAGAGAGAGCACGAGACAGAATGTGAGCAGGAGAGGGGCAGAGAGAGAGGGAGACACAGCATCCGAAGCAGGCTCCAGGCCCTGAGCTGTCAGCACAACCCGACACGGGACTCGAACTCACGAGCGGTGAGATCATGCCCTGAGCCGAAGTCGGATGCTTAACCAGCTGAGCTGCCTGGGGGCCCTGGTGGTCTCCTCTTTCGATGGGCAGAGAATGGAGTTGATGGGTGGAGGAAACAGAATATGGAAGAGGAAGTTGAACGGGCCGGGGTTCCCCAAGGCAGATCCCAAGACAAAGGTTTGGGTGCACGTGGCTTTTCTGGGAGGGGGCCACCCATAGGGGAGGGAGACAGGGGACAGAAGGCAGGTGATGCCTCAGTGAGCACGTCACCTCTGGGCACCTGGAGCTGTTCTGCTGGGAACTTCTGGGCGACTCTGAGGAAGTCCCTCCTGGTTGTATTGCCTGGGAGACGAGGGAGCTGGGGTGTTTATCCCCTGCCTCCTGCCTCTCCGTGGTTGAAGGTTCTTCCTGGGAGACATTAACACCCGCACTTCCAGCCCGCCCCGCACTTGAGCTAGGCACGAGCCCGTGGCCGGCGACGGCAGAGAGGCACTGTCAGGTACCGCAGGGACACAGGTGGGGTAGGAGGGATGGGACGGCCGGGGCGAGGGCCGGTGGACAGGTCCACGGTCACAGCCGGCTCAAGGCAACCCTTCCATCAACGGCAAGTCCAGGATCTTGCTGTGGCTCCCAACCCAGGCGACCCTCCCGAGGTGGCCCATGGTTGCCTCTTGGCTCCACTTAGTGGACGTAGGGCTGCTCCCACCAAGGCACTCTGTAAGGCCTGCAGACCGGGGCGGGGGGGGGAGGGAGGTGGGGGGAACTGTCTTCCGATTTCCACAGCCAACATCAGCCCTCGCTGCCTCCGGTGTGACAAGACAGAGGCTAGCAGAGCCCTCCGGCCTACAGACCAGTCCCCAGAAGGGTTCGGTGGTGGAATTTCTCCTCCGGCGGGGGCGTGTGGGATCCCCCCCTCTGATGTGGGCCCGGGGACCTTGACCCGGACCAGGTAGCTGCCTGTCATGATAAAAGGAAAAGTCACATTTATAAATATTTCATTGATACATGATTACGGCAATAATTTCTCCCGGCCTCCCCACCCCCCCACCCCACCTCTTCTTTTAAGAGGAGCTGCCGTCAGTCGCCCGGGAGGCCCTGCTCGATGATTTACTTACTGTATATTCTGCTTTGGAAGATTTCATAATAGGTTGCTCTAAAATCAGCTATTAAGAATTTCAAAGTCATATATAAATGTCTTTGCTTTGTGTCATAACAGATCATTTTGAGGTCTATTAAGAATCGTTTCCATTAATCAGGTTTTTTTTTTTTTTTTATTAAAACTATGATCCCGTCCCAACGCGCCTGGCTTCCTTAATTTATTTTGAGAGTCCCAATCTTATTTTAAAGACGGGTATCAGTCCCTACAGGGACACTTGGGGCCTTATAACCGGACCCAGGGTGTCTAAACTGTTCCAGTAACCGCCGCCTGCCAGCACGGGGTTGGTTTAGGGTGTGCCGGCTTCGAAGCGACTTGTGCCTCCATCGCGCCTCTCGATCTGATTCGATTCGTGCGGCCAGCTGGGGAGGCCCCCAGAGCCGGCCTGCTGGGGGCGAGTGTGGCTTGGCCACCCTGAGCCTCTGTCGTGAGGACGACCTAGGTCGGCCCCCACGAGCGTGGAGCACGGGCCTGCGCTCCTAGAATGTTCGTTCGGAAGTGTTTGCTTTCGCTCATCACTGTCCGATCCATGAAAAAACAGAGACTCAGATCAAGTATGTAATGAACCCGCATCACCCAGCTAGTATGTTCTAGATTGAGATTCGGAAGCTCAGCCGGTCTCCCTACAAATATCCCTCCGCCATCCTTGCCTTTGCAACAGGCCGCGAGGGTCATCGGATGGGGGAATCGACTTGCTTTTCTGGGCCCTGGGCTGGGTGGTTGTGGATGCCGGGAAGTCATGGCGACTTTCGGAGCGAGGTCTAGTATGACGCCCGTTTTACAGATGCAGAAACTGAGGCCCGCTAGACAGCTTCATCCGTCTCCCTCATGGCACACAAACGAAAGTCAGAGGGGGATTTGGACCCGGGTCCTCCCAAGCTCCGAGGCCAAACCCGGGGACCACATGTCCTGCCTCTCCTGCTCCGCGTGCTCCTGCCTCTGTCCTCACAGGCTCCCAGAGGGCTGGGGAAGTCACGTTCTCCTCGGGGCACCCTGAACTCTTCCAATACCCAGCGTTGTGGGTTTTCCTTACACCAACCAATTCTCCGACTTTCCGGACACCAAAGGGATGTCCAGTTCGGTTCAATTCGATTCAGACGCTGGAGTTCTAACAGACCCCATGGGTTAAGGGCTCCCTCCCACCAGACCGTCCGACCTCAGACACCAACCAGACATTTGGGCCACCCGTACTTCTGACCGACCGGCTCTAAAGTCAGGGGCTTCCCACTGCCTGCTCCTCAAGTTTGAGAATTTTCTGGGAAAGCTCACGGAACTCAGGAAGGCACTTTACTTCCTACTATCCTTCTGTTATAAAGGATACAGTTCGGGGCACCTGGGTGGCTCAGTCGGTTAAGCATCTGACTTCAACTGAGGTCACCATCTCGCAGTTCCCAGGTTCGAGCCCTGCATCGGGCTCTGTGCTGACGGCTCAGAGCCTGGAGCCTGCTTCTGATTCTGTGTCTCCCTCTCTCTCTGCCTCTCCCCTGCTCGTGCTCCGTGTGTGTGTGCATATGTGTGCCTCTCTCTCTCTCTCTCTCTCTCAAAAATAATAAGCATTAAAAAATAATAAAGGGTACAGCCCAGGAACAGCCAAATGGAAGAGGCGTGTAACCAAGGCCCAGGGGGAAGGGCTTCCCTGCCCCCTCTGGTCCGACCCTCCCAGCACCTCGATGAGTTTCCCGACCCGGAAGCTCTCCGAATCCTGTAGTTTAGGGCCTTTACGGCAGTGGGTGAGTCATCGAGCTTCGTCCTCTCTCCCCTCGCCGGAGGTCAGGGGGCGACGCTGGAAGTTCTAAACTTCGAATCATGCCTTGGTCTTTCTGGCCATCGGCCCCTGTCCTGAGTCTATCAGCGACACCCTCCCCCAACGCTCCCCCCAGCAGGAAGCCAGTCATTCCTCAGTGAACCAAAGACCCGCCTCACTTCAGAGATGCCAAGGGTTTTAGGAATTGCGAGCCAGGGACCAGGGACAGAGACCGAGCGTGTAATCCTCGCAGGCGCCAAGCCCTGTTCAGCAGCCCCCAGACCTGGCCGGCGAGAGGCCCCTGGGCACACGTGGGTGGCTCCAGGCTGACGGCGCCCCAGGCCCTCAGATCACTATGGGGTCCCAGCGTGCTCATGGCCCCTGCTTCGGTTGAGCCTTCTGCACCGATGTCACGTGCAGCCTCGGCATGACTCCTCGGGGCTGCTCTGAGCCGCCTCCTTTGGGGGCGTCGTATCCTGTTCGGGTCCCCGCTGACCCCTGAGTTCCCGCAGAGCCCCACCGTGCCTCCTCCCCACCCCCTTCCCAATCCCATTGGCCCCAGGGACATGGTGGCCTTCATCCCAGGAGGCTGGCTGCCTGCCTGCGGGGCTGCGGACTGCCCTGTCGTCAGCCGTTCCCCCACCACCACCTGGTCAGCCGCAAAGTCAGAGGCGTGCCTTCCCCCAGGATGTGGAGGGGAAAGGACACGGAAGTTTTGCCGTCGGCCGGCTCTGGTTCAGATTTCAGCCTGGCCTTTTATCGGCTGGGTGTGACCTTGGCCAAGCTCTGGAAGCTGCCTGAGCCTCAGATGAGGGAGGAGGGATGGAGGTGGGGAGAAAGGATGTCTTAGAGCTCTCTGGAGGCTCCCCCAAGGTTGCGATGCTAATAGCATTCCGACTCTGGGCCGCTTCCCAGGCACAGGCAAGGTGACCCCTGGCTCCGTCGGTTCATTAGAAAGTGACTTGTTTCCGGGTGCCTGGGCGGCTCAGTCGGTTAAGTGTCTGGCTCAGGTCATGATCTCACGGTTTGTGAGTTCGAGCCCCTCGTGGGGCTCTGTGCTGACAGCTCAGAGCCCGGAGCCTGATTCAGATTCTGTGTCTCCCTCTCTCTCTGCCCCTCTGCCACTCAAGCTCTGTCTCTCTCTCTCAAAAAATGAATAAGCATTAAAAAAAATGTTTTTTCCAAGTGACTTGTTTGAAGTTGTCAGCCACAACTGGCTGTTGGGTCTTAGGGAATGTGTTCTAACGGTGGCAGAGGGGCCCGGTACTTCCCTGCCTCTGCCCCGAGGCTCCGCCTCCCTTCTGTCTCTCAGACTTGCTGTCCCAGACTGGTCCCTTGGGAAGCCGGTGGTGGGGGGACGCTCTGGGGCTGGCTCCACTTGGCAGGCAGAAAACCCTGGGTGATTTGACATCGCGGTCGATTTGCTGTGAACCAAGGCTCGTGGCCCGGGCCACCCCTCAGGAGCCAGCGGGGAACCGGGCAGCCAACCTCGTGCTTCTCTCCTTTGGCAAAAGGTGGCCCCTGGAACAATCGGCAGGTGCCTGTATGTTTCTTTTTTTTTTTTCTCTTCTTCTTAATGTTAATTTATTTTTGAGAAGGAGAGAGAGAGAGAGAGAGAGACAGAGTGCAGGTAGGGGAGGGGCTGAGAGACAGGCAGACACAGAATCCGAGTGTAAGTTTCCAGCGCGCTGGACTCAGATATCACCCAGCGTCCCCCCCCGACCCCTGCCCACCACATTCTATTGGTTACAAGCCCTTGATAGCTCTGAGGGCCAGGCGAGCCCGACTCCGTCCCTGGAGGGGGCAGCCAAGAAGGTTCTAGAACACGTTTTCTGGCCTGCGCAATGGGGCTGGAAAGGGCGGCCACCTCTCACGTCCGCCGTACGGGCGAACCGAGGCGCTGCGTGTCAGGGGCCGAGCGCAGCGCAGGGCGCACGGGAAGTTCCGGCTTTGGAAGGCTTTGATACACAAAGCTTGTCGAACGCCACGGCCTAGGCTTCCGTGCTCCCCGCTGACGTGGCAAGAAGACACTTCCGCCCCCTGCTGCTATTACCAGGGCGTTCCCCGCCCCCCGCCCCTCTCCTATGATGTCCCCTCGGGACCCTCCACCCACAGGAGCATAAATCGGTGCCCTCTTTGCAGCGAGAAACCGTTCCTGCGTCTCGGGTCCCCCCTGTCTGTGTGATGGCAGGACAACACTCTTCCCGGGAATGGTCTCCACGCACAAAACCCGCTTGGAGTCCCCCGTTCTCTGCCTCGGCCGGGCCCGGGGGCCCCTGCTCCTGCGCTCTCGCTTTGAAGCCTCCCAGCCCCGGTGACAGGTAGGGAAGGACTTCCATTTTGCAGTTGACGATGGTGGGGCTCAGAGAGGTTACGTGACATCGCCAAAGGTGCACAGTATCGCGTGGTGGCGCCCAGGTTAGCATCCCCGCCTGCCCGCCTCCCAGACCCCTGCCCTTCCCTGCCTTCTCTGCCACCCAGCCGGCCCATCCTCTGCATTCCAAGCGCCCGGATGCCCACCCCTCCCTTGAGGGCTCCTCTCAGCTGCGGCTCGTCTCCGTCCGCCTCTGCGTCCCGTCTCCCATCCCTCTTCCTCCATCCGGAGGGTTCTCCCGTTAGGCAGAATCGAGGTTGGAGGGCTCCCTATCGGCATGGGCTGTGGGACCGGCGACCCCTGTTCCATCCCTGTTCTCCTGAGTGATTCGAATATGGGCGCTCCAGCCGCGTGGTTAGTATCCGCTCTGTTATTATCAAGGGGAAGTCTGTCCACCTGCCGGGGAGCGTTCCCCGGCCAAGCTGGAGCTCGCCAGGCTGACGCGGGCTGGTCTCTCGGCCTCTCCGACCTCCCGTGGTCCCGTCACTGTCAGGGGAAGCCCGGGACCGTCGCTCTGCCTGCTCTCCCTCCTTCGATGACAATGACTTCCAGAATCCAAAAGAGCCATGGGGCCAGCGATGCCTGCCTGGCTGTGGCCGCGTTGCTTGGTTTTCCTTTTTCTCTGAAGGCCGATGGGAGGTTTAATTTATTATTCTGTCTACTTGCCGCTGACCCCACTGCCTAATATATGACACCGCCAGGCCCATATATAACCCGAGGGGGGGGTCTCATAATGGGGTGATGGAGGGACACTGCCAATCAGCTGCTAAGTCCCCAGCGGCTATAATAAAGATGTCGGTCCCTGAATGGATGGGGTCGCAACTCGGGGATCCCGGGAGGAGGGGAGGGGGACGGGGCCCGCGGGAAGGAGAGACAATAGCAGCCGAGACAGGGGTCCGGACCCCACCCCACCCCGCCTTCTGCTGGCGCGCCCTGACTTCCAGCGGCCAGGGTAGTCCATCCAAGGATCGGAGGAGGTGCCCAGACGCTCCCCAAGCCAGGGCGAGATCCCGCGTGCCCAAGGCCAGTGACACTGTTGGCACCAAGCGCCGCGCACGCGTACAAGCATTTTCCTCATGTCGTTTGAAAACAACTGCACGAATAACACGTTAAAGTCGTCTTCCGATGAGACGCGGACACCATACAGAAGACGGAGAGTGAAAACGGTCCCTCCCTGGCCCGTCGGATCCCTCAGCCCCCTGGGAGGATCGTTGTTGAAGGAGTAGAGGGAGCATTTATTACAGCCGCTGAGCCCACGTGGACATGCGGTGATGGACTGAGGTCCGCGGTTTCCACCCAGGCTCCGCCTCGGACTGTGCCTCCTACGGGTTTGGAGCACTGTGACACTGTCACCGCCCTCACGGCCTGGGCTTTTGTTTTGTTTTGTTTTGTTTCTCTAAACTTTTTGATTTGAGGTCATTCCAGACTCACGGGAGGTTGGAGCGGGGCGGCGCGGCCCCACCAGCCCTCTCCAAGCACGGCAGGGCCCGCAGCAGCCCGGGAGACCGACGTGGGTGTGGTACTGTCGCCTAAACCCCCCACCGTAGGGTCAGGCCCTTACACACTGTGCGTTCAGCTACATCTGTGCGCGTAACAAGCATGCAGGCGGGCTGCTGGGTTGGATGTTTGAATATCACTCTATCTCCACGTCTGTGCCTGTAAGGAGCCACCTCGTGCCCTTGACCTCTTTGCACGCTGAGTCAGGGTGGTGACCCTAAGTCTCTTTGTTGGCCGCAGGGACCTGCCCGTTACGGGGGGGTGGGGCTCCGTATCTGTCGCCGCCCTCCTGCGGGCCATTCAGGTTGTTTTCGGGTTTTTGGTGTCCTAGCCAACGCCGCACGGAACGTCCCTGTGGGGCTGGGCATTTCGGACGCCTGGTTCCCTGGACACGGGTCTGCTGGGTCCCAGAGCGTGCTCTAGGCTTGACATTTCGACAGGCGCGGCCCGGTTTGCGTCCCCGGGGTGTTACGCGGGTTGGCTCACTGAACCCTCACTAGAGTGTGGCACGGGGACCGATGTTCTCGGTTCCACTTGGAGGTGGGGTAGCTGAGGCTCAGTTCTGTTTCCATGGGGGAAGCGCGCAGGACTCCAGGGAGCCGAGGCCAGGCCCCCAGGTGCCTCTCGCCCCTGCCCCCGAGGACGCAAGCTGCACCCTTGTAACAAGGTGTTCAGAGCCCAGCGTACACCGATCAGGGGTGGCATCTGGGCCCCAGCTGGCCCGGGCCAGGGTTGCTCATTCCTCCAGGCTCTGGGTGAAGGGACATCAAGGGTCACGGAGTCGGGAGGCGCGGGACAGGTATAGTGAGGGCCTGCGTGGTTTCTCCTGGCCTCAGATGGCAAGCTCACGTGGGCACGGGCCAGGGAGGGCATGAACACCCCGGGTGGGGGGAGAACCACCTGCCTAGAAGGGGCTAAGGTTCTTCCAGGCCTGGGCCCCTCTTTGTACCGGGTGGGGACGGAGGATCAGAGAGGGGCAGGGCCTCGCGCAGGGTCACACAGCGAGGCTGCGGGGGAGGCGGGACTAGAGTCCGAGTCTCTGGGCTCCAGGGCCATTTCTGTTCGTTTTGCTCCGCCCCTCCTTTTCTCGTCCCTCCCTCCTCCCCATCCTCCTTCTCTCCTCCTTTCCTGTCTTCTCCTCGATGCCTTGGCTGCCCCAGGGACACCATCCTCGCTTCCCAAGACAATGTTTCATTCCGATCAAGGGAGACAGACCCAGATCGGTGTGTACAGATGACGCCCGGAGAACACCGCACCAGGAGACACTCTGAATTCAAAGTGGTCAGCCCCATCCAAAGGGTCTACCGTCCTAGGGGACCCTTGAGCTGAATCTCCAAAACCGAGAAGAAGTTAGAGAGGGTGCCTCGGGCCAGCGGAGCCTCCTGAGCAAAGGCGTGGTGGCTTCGGCCAAGCCTCCGTGTCTCCGTCCGCGAGGTACCAACCTGAGCGGCGATGCCGGATTGAAACGGGGCTCTGCTGGGGACGAGATCGCCACGCGGCCCTGCCAGCCAGAGGCCGCGCTGATGCGTCCTCGGCCCCAGCGTCCCCGGGCCCGTCCCCCGCCCCGGCCCCGCCCCGCCCTGCCTGCCTTCGTGCAGACACAGGCCCCGCACCCTCAGCCCTGCCCCAGCCGGCGGCGGCTTGGCTCTGTGCCCGACAGCTGGTGCAGCCGGGCCTATTCCGGGCCATGGGCGAGGATTTATTCTGCGCTTTCGGAGCATATTGAATTCGTTCATTAAGCCGGAACGGCTGCCCTGGGATGTAAACAATTATATTTTTAAAAAGCCCAGAAAGCCCCGAAGCGGCCGAGGCTAGCAGGCATCACTGGCGGGCGGCCCCGCGCCTTGGGGGGGCGGGGTGGGGAGGCCAGGACCCCCGGGAGAGCAGGTTTCACGTAGGCTGAGCTACTCACTTGCTGGGTGGCCCCGTCAAGGCCTCTCCCCGCTTCTGAGCCTCAGTTTCCCATAAGTCGTAACAGGAGCTGGCATTTATCCAGTGCTCTCTGGTCCATACCAGGTGCTGTTCGAAGGGCTTTGGCCATCTATTATCCCATTTTATGGATGAGGAAACTGAGGCTCAGAGAGGGGACTTCGGGGCTCTTTGTAAGCCTGGATCACCAGAGTCCCTACCAACCTGTTGCTGGAGGTGGGGAGATGCGGCCATGACTACCGCGCATGCCCGGACCCGCCGTTCAGTGCAGAGGGCCACAACCCCGCCAAATACAGCCGTGACGGTGGTGGAGTCATTCCCTGGTTCTGTGACGGGTGATTCCATTTAATCCCCATCACCCTAGATGGCAGGGTGGACCCATTCTATGGAGGAGTCAGCGGAGGCTCAGGGAGGTAAAGTAGGTTATCTAAGGTCGTGGACTTGGAAAGGGGAGGAGCCTAATTTGGGGTTGTAGAGTTCCATCTTTAAAGACTTCCCTCTTCTTCATTTTTTTAAGGTTTCTTTTTTTTTTTTTTTTTTTTTTGAGAGAGAGGAGAGACAGAGACAGAGGGAGAGAGAGAATCCCAAGCAGGCTCTCCACTGTCAGCACAGAGCCAGACACGGGGCTCGAACTCACAAACCGTGAGATTGTGACCTGAGCCGAAACCAAGGGTGGGACCCTCACCCGACTGAGCCGCGCAGGCGCCCCTAAAGCCTTCCCTCCTGTTGTTTGTGCCACGTGATGTCGTAGGGTCCGTGGTGCCGTCATTAAACACAAGGAGTAATGAGACCCTTGCACGTGGTTGTTGCGTTGACACGACCAGGTGCGGACTTAGCACAGGGCCGGGCCTGCGGTGAGCATTCAGGAAACACCCCTGTTGCTGGGCTTTCCTCGGGCCCCAAGAAGCAGCTCCAGAGGGGACAGCGTGATCGGCTGAGTGACCCGTTCTCTCTGCCTCGCTGAGGGACACGTGAAGGGAGGAAAAGCACCTTGCTGGGCACCCCTGGGCAGAAAGCCATGGCCGCCTGAATTGACTTGGTTCCCGGGGTTTCGCTCTCTGACCCGTCTGCCCCCCCCCCCCCGTGCGGGCAGAAGTCCCAGAGCGTGGCCGAAACCGTGGGAGCTGGCATTTACGGAACGGACCCCCGTGCAACACGACCTGCACGCAGAGCCTCGCCGAGGCCCCCCACGAGCTTCATGGGAGAAGATCCCCATTTTACAGAAGCGGCAACAGAGGGAGGCCCTCGGGGGTGACAGGACCTCCCCAGCACCGCGGGGCGTGAGGCGGGAGTGGTGGGATTCGAACCCAGGCCGTCTGTCTCCGGAGTGCCACCGCCTTTTCCTTCTGGCCTCTATAGACTTTCAGGCTTATCCCTTCCCTGCGGGCCGCTTCCTCCTTAGCAGGCCTCCGGATGGTAAGCCGCTGCGCGAGGACGTGCGACCCGCGTGCACTGGCGTTATAACAAGTCACGTGGTGCCGGGTACTTCAGCAGCAGCCTGGCTATTGCTGGAAGTTGCTGGAAGGAGAAGTAACTTGGTTATTAATAAATGCAGGAGGCCTCCGTAATTGATCGCAACGGAACTCGCGGTGCACGGGGGAGAGCCGTCGGGTTATTATTTTCTCTCTCTCTCTCTCTCTCTCTCTTCATTCGTATCGAACATAGAGGGGGAAACCTGCATTTGCAGGTGGACTCGAGCCTCCGCAGAAACCGTAGTCCTCTTACGTTCCCCTGCTGCCTCCCTCTTTTCTGTCTCTCGTTTCCGTCCTCTATGTTCAAGTCCCAGGCTGCCTCTTACCAGCACGGCGACCTTGGGTAAGTGACTCGGGGAAGGAGATTTGTCCAGGGTCCCCTGGTTAGTTGAAAAGGGTCTTTCTGCTAAACCCGTGTTCCCCGACCCACTGTCTCGTGGGACATTAGCCCTGCACGATGCTCCTAAAAGCCCTCTGAGGCCAAATACGTCTGAGCAGAGTGTCCCCTGGCCTTATTCTGGGCACAGGCTCCTGGCCTCCTGGCGGGGGGTGAGAAAGCCCCTGGGTCGAGTCGCGTGACCCCCTTCGGAGGCGGCTAGCGGCCGCGGGAGAAATCCACAAGCCCGCCCTGCAAAGAGCGTCCTCTGAGAAGCCAGCTCCTTCCTGTCTCCGTCTTTCCGTCTCCGGCTCACTTCCGTCATCCTTCATTTGATCTTTCCTGTTAGGAAAGGCGGTCTCTCAGGTTCGGAGGGCGGGCTCCGTGGGGAGAGGAGAACACAGAGGTTTTCGCTCCCGGGTCTTGGAGAGGCGGCCGGCGAAAGCGGGTGGGGCTGCGGATCATCGAGAGGCCTGCGTTCCCCTCTCGAGTCCTTCCGCCGTGTAGGCACCCACTGTACGAACGCTCGTGGAGCGCTGCCCGGCGCCAGCTCCGATCGGGACGGAGGGTGAGCGTACAGACTCTGCCCGCACAGGCCGGCAGGTGGTTCCTGCGCCGTCTGAGATCCGCACGCGAGGGTGGGATTCCCGCGCCGCCGCTCGCTCCCCGGACCACCTCGGACCAGAAACTAGACCCTCCCGGATCTGTTCCCCACCTTTGAATTATTTTGGAGGCCTTTTGCGAGAGCGAAGAAGAGGGAGAGCAAACACCTCGCACAGTGCCCGGCACACAGCACGTGCCGATGCTTGAGGGCTGTCCTTGTTCAGGAAGCGGTGACTTTTCAGGAGAAGGGACCGTGGCACAAGTGGACATCGCTTGGATGGGAATCTCCAGTCCCGGCGGCATTCTGAGGACGGCTTTGTCCTTGACTTTGGGGTGGGTTGGGAGGAGGCGCTGAGCCAACATGTGTCTGCCTTTCTGTGGAGGAGAAATGACCTCGGTTGGCTCAGAATTCCTGGGGGCGTGGCCCGAATCTGAAGTGCGCCCATTCACCGTCCATCCCCCAAATCCTCTCGTGAAGCTGCGGACACACAGATCTGCAAAGGAGTCCCCGCAGCCGCCAGGACGGAGCCACCCCTGCCGGGTGAGCGGTGCGCTCTCGATCTCGCAGGGGAGAAGGGAATAGACAGTTGCTAACACCTTCTCAGGGCCAGATGCCCTGTCGGGTACCTCCCGCGTAAGTGTCACCATCTCGCCCCGACCCTGCAGCCCTGTGAAGGAGCGCTCGGGGCTTTATGAGTCTGTTTTACAGATGAGGAAACTGAGGCTCAAAAAGGCTGGGCACCTCACCCAAAGACTGGCCGATGAGGATGGCAGAAGCGGAAATAAGGACTCAGATCCTGTCTGGTCCACTGTCCCTGTTCCTGTCCCTGCCTCGGGTGCCACTTTTCCTCAGCCCCCCCCCCTTTCTCCGTCTTCCACCCACGTCTGAACAAATACAGGGGAACCCATGGGGTTGGGTCTTGTGCAGCTGCCAGCCTTCAGGGAACTGGAAGCAAAAACCGCATTTTCCTGGCGAAGCTCGCTGTGGGACCCTCCACCCCCACCCCCTGGATTTCACCAGCAGGACGCTGCACAGTCTCCTGGGAAATAGCACCCTTGTCGGGCACGATTTAGAGTCAGACCGAGTCCATTCGCTGCTCCTCTTTTCAGAAAGAGCCATTGCCGATTCCCTTCCTGGCTCAGCGAGGCACCGAAGGTCACTGCAGGTAGGGTGTAGGGGACTGTTTTGGAGAGTGGCAGAGGAGGAGAGAGACAGGACGTTGCCCACCGAGAACATTTCCTCCTATGTAATTGCCTTTCAACCCCCAACACAGGAAGAAAGAAGTCTCACTCGGGGCTAACTGCCTTTAAAATCTCTAACACTCACTAATCTTCCGTTTGACTGAGAGCCGACCTCCGGCTCCCAGGGAACTGTATCTAATTAGAATCTATTGATACTTTTGTGCTCCTATTGTATGTATTTCTACTTTCTGTTTGTGACAAGTGATAATGGTGTTGGTTTGCAAACTGGCCCCAGGTCACAGAAGGCAGGGGGAGACCAAAGAAAGAGGTGGATCACTCCAGATTGGTAGCCAGCAGGTGTAATAAGCAAGGGAATGTACATGGCGCCTTGTCTCTGCCGGCCAGCCCTGCACATCTCCGCACCCACCCACCAGAATCTTGAAAGTTTATACAGCGTCTCATATCCAATCCAGATGGTGTAAACAACACCTCACTCGCTCAAGGCTGAGTCCTTGAAGACGGCGCCCCCGCCCGCTGTGGGAACGTGGGCGGGATGTACATTTCACGGACAGGGGAGGGAGCGGGGAGCCTCCGGTCATCGAGGGGCCGGCTCGAGGGTCAATGGGCGGTCACGTCCTCTCCATGGCTCCCCCCAACAAATGGGTTCTCATTTAAGATAAGGCTACAATATTTCCTCTCGCAGCATACTTACTTAAGTGAAAAAGACAAATGAGCCCGTGTTAAGGAAAGTGAGTCTGACCTAGGGTCCCAGGGATACTGCAAATTTCCTAAAAGTGGGTATCTGAGATACTGATTTCGGCGAAATAGCAGTTCTTGTACTTAGTGTCCGTCTGATTTCTGCTGACTCCTCGGCATCAGTTTTTTCATCTGTAAAATGGGAATAGTCTCTTGTGATGATCAGTGCTGAGTAACTGGCACGGAGGAGGGTGTCAGCGAGCGGTGGCTATTGTGGCCCCTCGGTGACCTGAGACCAGCGTTCCTCCCCCGAGTGGCATCCAAGTCTCACATCAAATCTTTTTTCGAGTTTCCAACTTTGCCGTCCACCAGACCGATTCTTCAAGACGTCTTCTTGGAGAACTGGGGCCTTGTGATCGCTTTCTGGTGGACGGAGAAACCTAGGGGCAGCTGTGGTTTTTATTTCAAAGAAGGAAACATTTACGGAGAGATAAGCGATGGGAGGAAATTATTTAAGGATGGCGCTGTTATTTGTCCTCATCAGCCATTAAGTTTTTATTTGGATTATAAAATTTGTACAGAAGCCCCGTAGAAAATTTAGAAAACACAAAATTCCCTTGCCCAGCTATGGCTGTTAATATTTGGATATATTTCCTTTTTACTATTTTAAAAAAAAAATTTAAATGTTTTTATTTTTTTGAGGGAGAGATAGAACACAAGCAGGGGAGTGGCAGAGAAAGAGAGAGAGAGAGAGGGAGAGAGAGAGAGAGAGAGAGAGAGAGAGAGAGAGAGAGAGGGAGAGGAAGACACAGAATCAGAAATAGGTCCCAGGCTCTGAGCTGTCAGCACAGAGCCTGATGCGGGGCTTGAACTCACCAACCTCGAGATGGTGACCTGAGCCTAAATCGGATGCTTAACTGACTGAGCCACTCAGGCATCCTGCTTTTTACAATTCACTTTAGAATGATTCACACAGTTGATATCAAACACTGGTACAGTTTTCTAATTCACTTTTTATTTAACGTTGGGCTGTAAGCATTGTTTGTGTCGTATAGCCTTTTGTTGTTGATCTTCAGTGGCCTTATAATAGGTCATAGAGTGGTTCCCCATTGCTTCTTCAACCTCATTTGGCTCCTCCTCACCCCTCCCCTTGTACATTCCAGCCACCTGGCCTTCTTGGCATTTGTCTAATACACTATGCTTGTTTCTGCCTCAGGGCCTTTGCACAGTCACCTCCTTCCCTCTCTAAAGCTCTTTCCTGGTTCTGTAGGAAGCCATCTCCTTCTCACCTTTTATAACCAGCTCAGATATCACATCCTCAGACCACTATGGGTCCAGAGAGATGCTCTTCATTTCTCTCGATCTCATCTCTTGGCTTTATTTTCTCCTTAAAGGGGAACCACTTTATAATTCTATCACCTGAAGTTATCCTGCTCATATATTTGTTTCCTTGTGTATTGTCTTATTCCCTCAATAGAGTGTAAGCTCCATGAGGACAGGCACCCCGTCTGTCTTGCCCATCATTGATTTCTCAGTGGTGGACACAGTGCCTGCAGCATCGTAGGCACTCGACACGTGTGTTTTGAATAAGTGGCTGGGTGTTCAGGTGGCCGGATGTGTGGCCGGGTGGGTAGTTGAACGGGTGGATAGGTGGGTGGCAGGGGGCGGTGGGTGGGTGGACGGATAGGTAAGTGGACACGTGAGCAGAAGACTCAAACTATTTTACTATCAATCCCTTGACCACACTTAGAGTGTCCACATGATATTGTAATTGCTTGGAAAAAGTGAGCAAAGCAAATGCGAGGAAGCCGGAAAAGCATGTGTCTTGGGAAGCCCGACCCCTGCCCGGGGCAGTTGCTGGCGTTCCCGCCGAGGGTGGGTGGCCCAGGGGGTGGGAGGCGGTGAGATGCCCGAGGTCCTCCTGGCAGCCCACACCCTCCATGCCCAGGAGTTCACCACCACACGTCTGCTCTGTCCCTCTTGCAGTGGGCCGGAAGCAGTTCATGCGGTTCGAGTGGGCCAACCACGCAGCGGAGGCCCTGGGCTGCGAGTACGAGGAGCTCAACACGGCCACCTTCAAGCACCACCTGCGACAGATCATTGAGCAAGTGACATCTGGCCCGAGCCGACGGGGCCTCGAGGGCGAGGAGACCAGCTCAGGTGCCGCACTGCTGCCTCTAGGGCGGGGGGGAGGGGGCAGCCTCCGGGGACATCCAGCCCACTGTCACCTGCACACCAGGACACACTAGATGCATATCCTCTAGCTGGAAGGGACGCCCGTGTGGCTGGAAGTGGACCTGGGTCCTACCTGCAAAGTGCTTCTGGCCAAGTAGCTCTGTCCAGGGTCCTGAAGGCTCTGCTGAAACCCAGCGGGACGCCCTGTGCTGTGGGGAGGGATCCCGTGAGCGCTGCCGAAGGACCACACTTTTCCATTGGCCGTTATGTTTGTTGAGCCCCTACCTGTCGGGGAAGCCTGGCCTTCCAGTTTGAGGAACCGAGAGAAGGCCGGGATGGCAAAAGGGGCCGGGAGGATAGTAGATGAGGCTGGAGAGCTGGGGTGGCGGGCGGTCAGCTCTTATTAGACTCTGCTTCGTTTTTTTGTTTTGTTTTGTTTTGTTTTGTTTTGTTTTGTTTGGGTTTTTTTTAATGCTCAGACCCATGAGAAACCATGCAGGGGCACAGGCAGGGAATGCTGTGATTCATCTTGTTCTTCAAAGGGGTCGGCCAGGGGGGAAGACAGGGGAATGGGTGGGAGCAGGGAGGCCACACAGGAACTTGCACAGGAGACGACGGTGGTTGCACAAGGGAAGTGGCGGTGGACATATTCGAGGTCTACTTTTTTACGAGCAGAGATGATAACATGGGCCCTAGTGGAGAAACAAGGGGATTGGGGTGGTTTCTGGGACTTGGGCCTGAGCAGTTGGAGGAGACAGATGACTCGGACTGATGTGGGGGGTGGGAGAAGCAGAAGGGCTTTGTATGGGACCTGCTGGGGTGTGACCTGCTGGGCCCCAGGTCTGTAGCCTCCACCAGCCAGATGCTTTGGCTGCAGAAAGCGAGGACAAAGGGACCTGCTGGCGCCCCAGGAGTCTCTGAGAACCAGGAGTGTTGTCCCAGAGACCGCAGAGTCCGGAACCAGTGGGTAGCACTGTGTCAAATGGCGGTCCGTGGGCCCGGCTCTTAGAAGCCCCTTAGATCCCCGAGCTGCTGTACTCCTAAGGACTTCCGCCTGGTGGCTAATGTCACCTGGATGCTACTAGCCTTTTGTCTGCTTCTAGGTCCAGGTGTGAGCTGTCGTCTGCTTGTGGTCGCTCCTCCTCTCTGAAACACACACACACGCACACGCACACACACACACTGCATGCCCACAGACTCACACCACACACGCACATACACCCTCAGGCGCACAGTCACCGTACACACCCACGGACATGCAGAAAGCACACCACAGCACAAGAGCATCTGTGCACACACATTCCGACCTGAACGCTAATTACATCTCAGGCCAAGGTATCAAGGGTAGCGGTGAAGCAGACAGGGGACCAGCAGGCTTCGGAGAGATGCGGAGAGGCTGCGGGTTGCCTAGCAACAGCCCAGGTTGGGGGTGGAGCTACAGGAGGGTTGGGAAGGGTGGTGGGGCTGCCGTGGGGCTGCCTGGAATGTACAAACAAGAATCGCATCTCCAGGCACAACGCAGCTTTGAAAATCATGTTTCCGATTCCGTGGATGGAACCAAACCCTGAGGGTCCGGATTCGTGATCTGACCCTCCCCTCGCAGATTCACGCTCTGCTTTGTTCAGTGCTCCCTAGTCAAGGCCAGCTATTTTAGCGTGTGTGTGCGTGCGTGTGTGTGTGTGTGTTTAAAATTGAGACCGTGACTATATTAATAGTTTGCTGAGCCTCTTCATTCCTCCTGACGTCACAGGTAGGCACTTTTCCACCTCCCTCCGCATTCACCTCTGCCTGACTTCAAACATCCTTTGCCCGGACGGCAAATTCTCCCACCCCATTTGCTATTGTCGGATATCCAAGTTGCTTCGAAGAAGCGATTTTCGTCCCACGTAATTGACAATCGGCAGAACATACGTACCCAGAAAATCTTAGTTTCTCTGAATATTTCATTAGGATTAAAAGCCCGAGAGTGAAATTATGAAGTCCAAGCGTACGAACATTTTGTGGCCTCCGACAGAGATTGCCCGAGTTCCCTCCAGAAAGAGGGAAAGACAAAAATTTACTGCCCTGGGTCTCTCCTATTTGTCTTGGGAGCCAAGACACCCAGAGACAGTCCCCATCCTCAGGGCCACGCCCAGCCTGGCGCTGGGCGGGGTGGGGGGCGGGGGTTGTTAATACAATAACAGCACAAGTAAAGATGCATCGAGCTCAGTGCCGTAAGAGCAGGGCGGCTTCGTCCTTCTGCGTCTGGCCTGTTTCACGTTCATAATGTCCTCCGGGTTCCTCCGTGTTGTGCTGAACGGCCGGATTTCATTTTTAACCACTGAATGATACACCCTGCATTCCCACTTACATGTGGAATCTAACAAAGTCACACTCCTAGGAGCAGAGAGTACAGTGGGGGTTCCCCGGGGCTGGGGGAAGGGGAAACGGGAGAGAATGAGTGAAGGGTATGTAGCTTCGTTTGTGCAAGATGAATAAAGCCTAGAGCCCAGACGAATGAATGGACGAACACGATGACTGACGTACGGACACGTCCGCCGTGCGGCATAGAGCCTACGGTTGCCAACACTGTCTGTACACTGACAGTTCTTCCGCGAGGGTAGGTCGCATGTTAGGTGACCTTATCACGCACGTACACACAAAGGAGGGGGGAGACTCAGAGGTGACCGTTCTGTTTCCGACGTTGTTTATGGTGGTGTCGCGTGACCTCCAAGTTCATCAGGATGGATCCATTAAATAGTACAGCTTTTTGTACGTCAGCAAGAGCTCGATAGAAAACGAATTAAAGGGAAAAAAGCAAGGCGGCCTGGGAATTGGCCTAACGGAGCGGCGGTCAAGGCGGACTCCCTCGGGAGGTGGCGTTGGGTCGGTCCCGAGGGCGGGAAGGAGCGCGCATTGGAAAAGACGTAGGGCAGGTGATGCAGAACGCCATAAGGCCCGAGACGACGCCCGAACTTAGTTCGAAGAGCGTGGGGCACGATTTCAGCAGCGGAGGGACATATGTTAGTGGCGTGGGGGTTCTCGAGGCCGGCGGGGATGCCTGCGGTGTGTGGTCCTCGCCCCCAGGCAGGGTCCTGACCACCGACGCCCACCTCTCTCTCTCTCTTCCACTCCAGGGCTCAAGATGACGGGCGTGGAGTGTGTGGAGGGGATGGCCGCGGGCCTGTACCAAGAGCTCTTTGCAGCCGTGGTCTCGCTCATCAACAGGTAACAGCAGCCCCCTCGCAGGCACACAGATGAGCCCAAGCACGGGGCACTTTAGCAGAGCGGGTTTTGTCGTTGCTGTCGTCGTTGTTTTTGTTTGTTTGTTTTTGAGTTTTTTTGTTTTTTTTGTTTTGTTTTCTTTTCTGTTTTTTGTTTTTGTTTTTGTTTTTGTTTTTTTTTTAGCAAGAAAAGAGTGAATTTTTGAGCCGGGTAATGCTGGGCTTAAATTCCACCTTGGCTACCCATAGGCATATCAGTTCACCTCTCTGACCTCCCCTTCTGCACCTGCGAAACAGCTCTGTCCCCCAGGTCATTGCGAGGATTCAAAGAAACAACGTATTTAAGCAATTCTTCTGGAGAGCGATCCTAAGACACCAACGATAAGAACTAACAATTTGGGGGACCCGCTAAGTCAGGACGAGGGTTTGAGCTAATTGGTTCATTCACCTCGTCTCGTTCAAAATATATTTTTCTAAGTTTTAAAATTTATTGATTTTGAGAGAGAGAAAGAGACAGAGAGAGCGAGCATAGGAGGGGCAGAGAGAGAGGGAAAGAGAGAGAATCCCAAGCAGGCTCCACACTGCCAGGGTGAAGTCCGACACGGGAGTCGAACTTACGAACTGTGAGATCATGACCTGAGCAGAAAGCAAGAGTTGGATGCTTAACCGACGGAGCCCCCCAGGCGCCCCTGCCTTAGATCATTTAATATGCGCGTCAGCCCATTTTGCTGATGGGGTAACAGAGGCACAGGGAGGTGGAGCCAGAGTACAAGCTCCATGCCGTGCTCCCACTTCCTGCCTGCCATTTCCCTGAATTGCCCACCACCCTGCTCTCATCCATTTCCTTTTGAAATCCTCTACTGAGGAGGGGGCGCAGCCAGGGGATTGTTTTGGAGCGGGCGAGGGTCCACGCCGGCCCTCGGAAACCAAGCGATTCCAATGGGGCCCATCCGGAACCCAGGCAAGGGCTCCCCTCTCTCCTCCCTGAAAGCAGGAGGCAGAATGAGGCTTCCCACACCCCGTTACGGGCGGGCAAGGCTGGCGCGTGGCAGCGCCGCCGGGGTTCTCCGACGACGCGTAGATGCGGAATCTGCTTATCTCTTGCCGCCACCGGAGCAATTACCGCCTGAGGCCACAGCCTCGCGATCTAGAAACCGAGGGGATCGTGCGCGCTTAGGGGAAGGAGTGTCTGGAGTGGGAAATGCTGAAAAGCCGTCTCGGCCCACGGAGGGCGGCTGCTTCCTGTAGACCCCACTCCCCCAGCGCGTCTGGGCACCTTGCAGGCACCCAGCTTTCTGAGCCTTAGCTGACAGTCTTCACGCATGTCCGGGCGGTGGCTGATCTTCCTGGCCCCGTCGTATGGGGGGAAAACCTGTAGAAGAGCTAAGGTTCAAATAAGTGCCCTCCGAAGCCTGGCTGAGGCTGGTCTGACCGTGATTGTCACAATGAGTAATAGCAGGTAACCCTTAGGGAGCACTCAGAGCCTGGTGTCTTATCGTATCCAACCCTCCCAGCGAAACCCTCTGAGTTGTGTCCATCATTGACCCTTTCACGGCCAAGGCCGGAGAGGTCGGGCAGCATTCCCGAGACACAGAGCGTCACTGTTGCAGCGGGAAGGTTGGAGCCCACGCGTGACCGTCTCCGAGGTCTCCCGGCTCCTGCGTTTTGAGGCAGATCATCCCTTCTGCGCCCACCCTGATACATGCATCAAAAACATCCCAGGAGGGGAGGGCTCGAAGGGACTTTTTAGAAATATGTTTAGAAAAAAATGTTTTTAGTTTTTTGAGAGAGAGAGTGCATGAGCAGGAAGGGGCAGAGAGAGAGAGAGAGAGTGAGGATCCAAAGCAGGCTCTGTGAGGACAGTAGTGAGCATGATGCGGGGCTCGAACTCACAAGCCGTGAGATCATGACCTGAGCCGGCCGGCTGCTTAACTGACTGAGCCCCCCAGGCGTCCCTTAAAAGGGCTTTTATTTAAAATTTTTTAATATTTATTCGTTTTTGAGAGACAGAGACAGAGCGCAAGTGGGGCAAGGGCAGAGAGAGAGGGAGACGCAGAATCCGAAGCAGGCTCCAGGCTCCGAGCCGTCAGCACAGAGCCCGACTCGGGGCTGGAACTCACGAACTGCAAGATCATGACCTGAGCTGAAGTTGGGCACCCAACTGACTCCGCCCCCCGGGCGCTAAAGGGCTTTTTGAACTGAGGCCCTGAATACAATTGTTTTTCTATTGCAATGTGTCACTAAGAGAGAAAAGGAGGCTCTGGTCCTAACTTTACGGCCAGTCTACGAGGTGACCTTAAGCGAGTCGCTTCTCCGGTCGCGGCTTGGTGGAGAAAGCATTTCCTGAAAGCCTGCCGTATCCGTGGACGTACTTTCCACACTTTAACTTGTGTGATCCTTTTTTTCCCCCTTTTTAAAAAAATGTTTATTTATTTATTTTGAGAGAGAGAGAGAGTAGGGGAGGGATGGAGAGAGAGGGAGAGAGAGAATCCCAAGCAGTCTCTGTGCTGTCAGTGCCGAGCCCGATGCAGAGGTTGAACTTACGAACGGTGAGACCACGACCTGAGCCGAAGTCAAGAGTCGGCCGCTTAAGAGACTGAGCCACCCAGGCACCCCTGTCCCTCTCGATCCTTCCTGCCTCCCCTGGGATCGTCTTATTCATCCCTGCCATCATTTAAGAGTTGGGGAAACCTTAGCTCAGAGAGGTTCATTAACCTGCCCCAGGCCACACAGCCTGGAATAAGCGGTGACCCTCGTTTTGGCGCCAGGTCTGCTGGTTCCCGAATCAGATGCTGCCTCAGCTTCTCCGCGTCTGCGGTGGGAGTTGGGGGGGGGTGGGAGGCTCGGACCAGCAGGGCCCAAAGAGTCCACGCGGGCCTCGGGGCCTCTCCCCTCTCTCCCCAGGTCCTTCTCTTCCGGCCACCTGTCCGTGGCCTCCATCATGGTGGTGGACTCTCCGGGCTTTCAGAACCCGCGGCACCAGCGCCAGGAGCGGGCGGCCACCTTCGAGGAGCTGTGCCGCAATTACGCCCACGAGCGCCTGCAGCTGTTCTTCTACGAGCGCACCTTCGTCTCCGCGCTGGAGCGCTACCGGCAGGTGCGCTGGGGGCGGGCTCGGCAGCGGCAGCGGGGGCGGGGTCGGCCCGGCCGGGGGCGGGGCGGGGGCGGGGCCGGCCGGGCCGGGGGCGGGCCGGGGGCGGGGTCGTCCCGGTCGGGGGCGGGGCGGGGCGGGGCGGGGGGGAGTGGTCCGGGCCTTCAGCAAGCCCTGGTTTCGTCCTGTTTGGCCCGCCACCAAACAGAGCTCTCACTCCAGATCCCGGGCTCTCCGGGCCTCCGCCGCTCCCCGTCTCCACGCACGGCCCCCCACGCCCTCTAGTCCGCAGGCGCCAGGGAGCTTGGGGGCTCCCCGGGCCTCGCCCACTTGCCCGTTCCTCTTTGCGCCTTTCCCATGGACGGCCTTTTGTGCGCGCTGGGGGGCGAAAACACCTGACGGAAGGAGACACACAGCCCTTTGGGTCCTGGCGTGGTCGTATCTAACAGAGCCCGAGACGCGCTTCTCTCCTAGGAGCTACCCTTGAGACACTGGGGACACGAACCAGGGAACACGGACAGGCCCGTCCCTCGGCAGCCCTTCTCTTCTCGTTAAAAAAAAAAAAAAGTTTAAATTGAAATAGAACATATGCCCAGAAAACGCATAAAGCGAGGGAGTCCAGCTCCATGAAGTTATCCCAACGAACATACCCACGTTCCACCCAAGGGAAGAGCGGAACGCCGCCCGACCAGGGCGCCCCCGGCATGCCCACTCCCTCCTTCCTCCCTCAAGGGGACCGCGTCGACTCCAGCGAGTGCCGATGGCAAAATGTCAGAGATGACCCATCTCACTTATCGATAGGATAGTGGGTGTTGAAATCATGGTTGGAGGCAGTACGGCAATGAACGTGACAGCAAGGGCATGGATAAACCTCAAACACATGACGCCGACCATAAACCCTGGCGTCTGACTTTAACTCTCTCACTTGTTGGCTGTGTGACCTCAGGAAAGTTGCTCGCCCTCTCTGATCCTTGGTTCCATCACACGGAAGCTGGAAACAGCAACGTTCCCGTGCCAGTTATCAATTGCCACAGTAATGCTAGCAGCTTTAAAATGTAGTCAAGTGCACCCAGAATCTAGCGGCTTTCAAAACGTGACCTTTCGTTATTGCTTACAAGGCTCCGGATTGCCTGTGCAGTTCTCTGGCTGTGGCTGAGCGAGCCCCCGTGTCCATGGGCAGACGCGGGGTGGGTGGGTGGCCCCGATGGCCCTGGCTGGCGCTCTCCAGTGTCTGGGGGCCAGATGGCCGTGAGCTGCTCCGGGCGGGCCGTGGCGGGGCTGCCTCCTCTGTGCGCCATGAGCGGAGTGTCCTGTCCTCCGGCAGGCCGGCCCGGGCTGCTCTCTCGGCGCCAGGCGGGGTCCCAAGGAAGGAGAAGGAGTGTGCTGGGCCCTCCGGGTCCTCAACTTGAACATAGCAAGGTCACATGTGTATTCGGTCGGTCACAGCAGGTCCGGGGCTGAGCCCTGACTCGAGGGGCGGGGAGGTAGGTTCGAACCCCTTCCTGATGGCAGAAGCTGCAAGAGCGAAACACAGGGAAGGGGAGAGAATGGGGACTGATTCTAAAATCGTTGTTACCGCGCCGCCTAAAGGGACCGCTTCGAGAGCCTGATGGAGCAGGATAAAAGAACGCCCGGTCTGTGTTAGGCGTCCAGTACCTGGTGGCAGCCGCAGTATCTCAAGTTATTTCTGATGATCGAAGCCAGACGTGTTCTTTATCCAAAAACTGGACAGTGCATAGACGTGTCCGTAAGCAGGAAACCTAATCTCCTTCAGCCCCGCCGGCTGCAGGCGACCGCTGTTACTGCCGCCCGTCCTCCCTACCTCTCGTTTCCCGTCTTGCCGCCTTCTCTGCAGATTTCCCGTCCTTCCCCCACACACGAAGTCCCCGTCCGCTGTTTTCTGCCCACCATCGCGCTGTTCACACGTCTTCCTTCCATTTTCGCTTTTCGGAGCCATGAGTTTCGGTGGTTACGTCCCCTCCTGTCCGGCCGATCTCCGCGGTTAAGCTATTGTGAGCGGCGCTAGGATGGGCCTTGCCATGCGGAGCCTTGGCTGGCCATCTCTGGCGACTTTTGCGTGGCGACTGTCATGAACCGTACTTGGCCCTTGCTCCCTCAGGCGCCCGCTGTTCAGCCCAGGGCTCATTCACTGCTCAGTAAATCCTAGAAAAGTTTGGATCGAACGATCGGCTCCTCATAAAACCCTCCCCGTGACTGCCGCCAGCAGGATGGACGGCGTCGGGGGGTTGTTGGGATGTCCTTCTACAACCCTTCTCCTCCTACAAAGGCTGAGGGGTGTTGACAGACACAGAGAGATGACCTACTGGGAGAAAGGGCAGAGGGTTTGAATGGATACTTTTCCAAAAAAGATACACAAAATGGCCAAGAAGCCCACAAAATTTAGGCAAACGCAAAGCACAGCCTCGAGGTATCTCTTCAGACCCAGCAGGAGGGTTATTATCAAGAAAAACAAAAAGCAAAAAAAAAAAAAAAAATCAAAACCAGAAAACGCGAATGTCGGCGAGGATGCGGAGAAATGAGGACGCCGTGCGTGGCTGGGGGGAGTCTAAAATGGCGCAGCCGCCGTGAAAAACAGGATGCTGGTTTGGGAGAAAGTTAAAAACAAATAGAATTAGCATGTGACCCTGCGAGTTTCCCTCTGGGCATCCACCCCCAGAGAAGGTCTCAAGGAGATTTTCGCACCCAGGCATGCGATTGCGTTATTCACGACGGCTAAAAGTTAGAAGCAACGCAGCGTCCGTCAGTAGATGGTGGATTTGTGCGAATATAAGTGTCCACACAGCAGGGGAGGATTCAGCCAAAGAAAGGCAGGAAGCTCTGACCCACTGCAACAGTGGGCGAGCCCCAAGGGCATTATACCGAGTGCAAGACAAGCCGGTCACCAAAGGACAGACCCCGTAGGACTCCCCCCTTGCAAGAGACTCAAGAGAAGTCAAATTCCTAGAGACGAAAGTGGGGCAGTGGTTGCCAGGGGCTGGAGGCGCAGGAGGGGAGCCCGCGTTTAACGGACGGGGGCGGAACTTCCCTTTTAAAAAAAATGATAATAGGGAGACACTGGCTGGCCCCGTCAGCGTCGGCGGAGCACGCGGCTCTCGATCTCGGGGGTCGTGAGTTCAAGCCCCCTGTGGGGCATAGAGATTACTTTAAAAATGATAATAAGAAAAAAGTTAAGGGAAGGCAAAAGCCCTCTCTTCTCTTTTGTCCTCTAGAATTTTTCTGCCCCTTTCAGCTCACGGGAGGAACTAATGTTGAGCTTCTGTGACTCTGCAGGAAGGTGTTGCTGTGCCCTTTGACCTTCCGGAGAGTTCCCCAGGGACCACGGTGGCTGTTGCAGACCAGAATCCTTCCCAGGTAACGGGGGCGCCCAGCCAACAGTGGCTCTGAGGCGCCACGGAGCTTTTAGTTGAAATACTAGATGATTCGAGTCTTTAAGCCGCTGGTTCTCAATGCCGTCTGCCCTGGATTCGCCCAGGGTTTGTTAAGGCGGTGAGGTGGTGACCCACTCCCAGACAGAGGGTGTGGCCCTGGGGCAACGGATCTGGGGATCCCGTCGGGTCGGGGACCGCCCCTCTACTTGACATCCGAGTCTGTGTCCCAGCAGGTGCACACGCCTGGGAGCCTGTGCTGAGCTGAGGGGGCTCAGGTCCAGTGCCCGGGGTGGGGGGCGCTTGTCCGGAAAGGTCAGGTGTTCAGACGCAGGAAGAATAGGAGCCACGGGGGGTCTGGGCGTGGAGAGTGGCGGCCGCGGGGTGTCCGGGCATTAACGGGCTTCAGCTTGGGGGACACCCGAGTTTTCGCTTTCCCCATCCCAAGACCGCAGCCCGCACACCTCCGCTCAGCCCCCTCTCGGACCTGCCCTGGGCCACTTCACTCAACTTGCCAGGTTCCGGTCCGATCCCGGTGACCTCGATCACCTCCCGTCACCCATCTGGGCCTCCATTTTCTCATCTCCAAAATGGGACCAGTGGCCTCCCCTGGGGTGGCTGTGAAAGTTGGTGGGATCCGGCCCCTAAGGAGAGGCCGGCGGGGTGCCGGTGCACACGAGGTGGCCCCCGGGTCACGCGTTTCTCCTGCCGGGTGATACCGCCGGCTGCCGCTTTTCTCGTTCTTTGTCTCCTGCCGGCCCGGGGTGGGTTCCAAGCCTTGTCTTGGCTCGTGGTGGCCTGCACCTGTCCCTGCAAAGCTGCCTTGTCCGGGAGCCCTGCTGGCCTTTGCCTGTTTATGCTTCCTGTTGGCACCTCTCGGGCGGGTTCCCCCGCCCTGTCCGTGCTTCCTGACCTGGGGGGGGGAGGCCTGAGGGGACGACCCGGGCAGTGTGAGGAGGGGGGGGCTGCGGGTCCCCCGGACGCCTGCGCAGTGGCTGGGATTATAATAGCTACCTTCCCGCGATGGGCTGGCTGTCCATTTCAACCCCATACGGAAAGGCAAGGTGAAGGCTCGGGCTAGCTGGGATCCGGCTGCAGTTCTGCCCCTGCGCCCCTCCATGTGACCCTGGAGGGACTCTGGAGGTGTCCCTTCTCCTCTCTGGCCCTCCCGAGTGCGGTGGGCCAGTGTTTCCCAGGAAGGGCGCCCGACCGTCCTGGTTTGCTGGCTTCAGCGCTGGAATGCTCATGTCCCGGGAAGTCCCGCAGTCCCGGCCACCAGGGGACGCAGGGCCCCCGCACACATCCCATTCTGCCATAACCACGTGGGGCCACCACCAGAAGGCGGTGTCGATTCACCGTGGGCCCTCGGATAAGCAGCTTAGACCCTCCAGGGCTCGCTCCGTTCCCCGGGAACAAAACTTCAGTTACCTAGACGGCTCCCGCAGCGCGCGGCTCGATTTAAAATCCCCTGCCTGCGCTACGAAGCCGAGTTCACCTTCTCCTCTAGAATATTCTCTGGGCGCTCCCCAACCCGTCTTAAGATTTTAGTTGGAAAAAAATACCGTGCAGATTCCTAAGAGAAAGTGCTGTGGGTGGGATTAATCCTTTGATGTGTGGAATTGCACAAATGCGCGCGGCCGCCGGTGTGTCCGTAGAATCTGTAATGCACAGAGCGCTCCCCCTTGTTAATCCCGCCCTGCGGCGCTCCCAGGAAGGAATCGGCAGGGTCCATTTGCCGTAAAAGGAAATGAGGCTCAGAGTGGTGCATTACGCTACCCAAGGTCACACAGGAAGTGAGGACAGAGGCCGGAGGGGACCTCCCGAAACGGAGAGCTTGTTAAGGTTCCAGGCACCCACACTGAGATTCCAGGGTGAGCGGGAGCAGGGCTCTGGGCCGGCGCATCTGAGTCGCGATGCCTGGGGCTCAGACCCACCCCCCCCCCCACCTCCTGGAGGCAGGAGGAGAAGCATCGGGCTGGCCCCGGTCAGGGATCAGGGCTCCTCAGGGATCTCGGGTTCCCCCAGGTCCGCTTACCAGCTGCCGGAGGCGCCGAGGACCCCAGGGGCCTTTTCTGGCTCTTGGACGAGGAGGTCCGGGTGGAAGGTTCCAGTGACAGCGTGGTGCTCGAGCGTCTCTGCGCGGCCTTTGAGAAGAAAGGGGCTGGGGCCGAAGGTAAGGGAGTAAGGGTGAAAGATGTGAGGGGGGACGGGTGCTGAGTGCAGCCTGGGAGTCGGGATCCGTCCTTGTCTGCCGCAGGAAAAGCTCTGACAAGGCCTGCACGAGGCGCGGCGGGGGTGAGGGTCTGAGCGCACAGATGTCTGTGCACGCGCTTTGATTCATTTATGCGTTCATGCATTCGTGTCGTCAACAAATACAGTGAGTGGCTACCTTGTCCTGGGCACCAGGCTACAGTGGCAGTGATGAGCCAGCCTGGTGTGGCCCGTGACCTCGTGGCGGGGGGGTGGGCTCCGCAAAAGAAACCAAAAAACCAAAAAAACAAACAAATGGAAAAACAAAAAAAAAAACATGAGTCTGAAGCCCAGGACCTTGAGAAGCCATGAAAGGTTCCAGGCAGCAGGAGGTGAGGTCAGAGTCACGTTCTGGAAAGTTCATGGAAGGCAGCCAGCGGGGCGAGAAAGGAGGTGGGCAGGCTCCAGAGGTATTTAGCAGGCAGAACGCCCTGCGCAGGGTGGTGGGCCGGGCTGGGGGGAGGGAGACTCGAGAGGAGAGGTGGAGATGTCCCGATGGAACCGCAGGTCAGAGGTCACGGGATTAGGCTTCATTCAGCCCCGGGGTCGAGTCCGCTGTCCGCGCCTCAGCCCTGCGACTCTGAGCGAAGCTCGAACACCCCCAGGCGGAGCGTTGGCACCGTGAGAATGGGGGTCCCCCCACCTCCCTTTCGCCGGGATTTCTGCTGCAAGGATTGGGTGAGTGCCTTGGCGGCTTCGTTAGGGGCCGCCGAGGGTCACGCGTGCTGATTGACAAGGGCGGGGCTCTTGGTGGCGATGAAGAATGTCCCTCCCGTCTTCTCGGGGTCGGAGACCTCTGTCACCTCTCTGGGAGTTGTAGTGGGGTCTAAGATTGCCCAGAGCGTGGGTGTCGGCAGGCAGATGCAAAATGATCTCCTCCGGATCAAAATCTCTCGCGAGGCCCCCTCCGCCGGGATGCCCTCAGGCTTTTCCAAAGGGAGATCTGCGTTGAGATCCCCGCTGGTCCCCGCGGGTCCCCGCGGGCGTGGCAACGGGACCGGGGCTCATTCAGTCGACCGTTATGGAGCACCTCACGTGTGGCAGCCGCTGTCCTAGGCTGGGAGACGCATCCCCGACAAGACAAGTGTGTCCCCCGCCACGGGCCTACGTTCTAGCAGCGGAGACGGACGAGGACACGGGCAAACCTATAGGAAGACCGAGGGCCGCAGTGCTCGCCGAGATCACTCAGGGACCCCAGGTCGGCAGAGGAGACGGCCCAGGAGTCAGCCCTGGGACCTGCCGACGTCAAGGCCCGGGGGCCAGGCCAAGGCCCCCCGAGGCGTGGCTGAGGAATGGCCGTTGCTTTGGCCACGCGAGGTCCCCGGCGATGGAGACCAGTGCCATGTGGATGGAGTGTTTGGGCCGAACGCCCACCTGGAGCGGTTTACGGGAAATGGGGAGACGAGTTGGAGGAAGCTCTCGCTGCCGCCGTCTGCCGGGCTGGCAACGGCAGAAGCCCGCCCCGCGGGGCCCAGCTGCGGCCTCCGTCCCGCACGGTCTCGGAGCCTTCCTGCGGTCACGTCAGGGCAGGATCTTCTGAGCGGCGGCGGCAGCAACGTCTGATGGCCCCGGCGGCCCCTTCCTGGCCCAGCTCAGAGCGCCAGTACCCGGATTAGTCCCAGCTCCTCAGTGGCCGGCCCGGGTCAACTCCGCCAGGCACCGGGCTTTCAGGCGCCCGTGAAGACATTTTCATTTCTGTTCAAGGCAGAAGAAAAAATGAACTTCTGGGTCCAAAGACCCAGGGGGCCCCTGGGGGGCTGAGTCAGTTAAGCGCCCGACTTCGGCTCAGGTCGTGATCTCCCGGGTTGTGAGTTCAAGCCCTGCATCTGACTCTCAGCTCTCATCACTTCGAATCCTATGTCTCCCTCTCTCTCTCCCCCTCCCTCGCTCACTCTCTCAAAAATAAACACTAAAAAGTATGTTATACATGTATATGTATGTACGTTAAAAAATTTTTTTTAATGTTTATTTTTGAGAGACAGAGAGACACAGAGCATGACTGGGGGAGGGGCAGAGAGAGAGGGAGACACGGAATCCAAAGCAGGCTCCAGGCTCCGAGCCGCCAACACAGAGCCCGACACGGGGCTCGAACCCACGAACCGTGAGATCGTGGCCTGAGCCGCAGTCGGATGCGTAACCGACGGAGCCTCCCAGGCGGCCCTGCGTGCGTGTACGCTGTGAGCTGACTTGTATCCCCCCTCGGAGCCATGTGCTCAAGTCCCGGCCTCCAGGAGCACCGACTGTGCTGTGGCTGCAGGATTCAGAGAGAAGGTTTGTGAACGGTCCTCAAGGTTAAGCGGGGTCATTGCCGTGGGGCCTCATTCTGTG
Source organism: Paguma larvata (assembly GCA_030068075.1). Classification (NCBI taxonomy): domain Eukaryota; kingdom Metazoa; phylum Chordata; class Mammalia; order Carnivora; family Viverridae; genus Paguma; species Paguma larvata. Next base: position 63,985,516 of record CM057835.1, read on the forward strand.
TGACCAGGGGCCTTACGAGAAGAGACTGGGACTCAGCTGTGCCCGGGGCCGAGACGGCACGGGAGACAGGCCTCGGGGAAGCCGCCCTGCCCACTCCGTGGCCTCGGACTTCCAGCTCGGGGACTTTGAGAGAAACACATGTCTGTTGTTTAAACCCCCAGCTGCGGTTCTTTGTCGCGCAGCCGTAGCTCGCTGCTGCCGTGTGCTTCTATATTATTAATACTATTTGCCTTTGTACCAGCAGGGCCAAGAAATGTAATTTTTAACATACATATATATATATATATATATATGTATATATATATATTTTTTTAAATAGCAGAAGGGGTCCGCGAAAGCAGAAGTGTCGAGGGCCCAGGTCGGCACAATCCAGCCCTGGACTGCCCTCCCCCTGCAGGGTCCTCGTGCTCGCCTGGCTCTTGGCAGCGACCCCCTCTGTTGTTGTCCCAGGGTCCCCTGTGTTCTCTGAACTATGTCTGCCTCCTGGCCAGCCGGGGGAGGAGGATGGAGGGGCAGAGGGGACGGCTACCCACGGAGCCCCGACTCGTGGGTTCTGCTACGGCCCACCAACGGCGGGGTCCGTGAGGCCTCAGACAGGCCGGGCGGCCTCCAGGGCCCCGCGGGCTCCCGAGAGCAGAGAGAGGGCTAAGCCTGGGAGTCCTCTCTCCGAAGGCCAGGCAGAGCCACGTCTGTTGTCCGGGCTCCGAACGTGGGATCCCCAGGGCTTGGGAGTGGTTTTGTGGGGGTCGGGGGAGAGCCTGGCTCAGGGCCACAGGAAGCAGGGGAGACGGAGCGCTTCAAAGCTCGCCCAGGCTTTGGACCTCAGAAACTTGGTCTAGATCCTGACTCCACGGCTAAACTGGCGGGAAGTCCCCTCCCCCTCAGGGGGCTCATGCGAGGACGGGGGAGCCAATGTGTGGACGACGTTTCTGCCTCTTCCTCCCTCGCTTTTGTGCCTCGTCCTCCTCGGAGACCTTCCGGCCCCGTGTGAAGCTGTTCCCTCTGCGGCCCCTCCGACCCAGCCCGACCCCCCGGTTATTTCCATCAGGGCCTCTCCCGGCTCCGGAACGTTTGCTTCTTCACTCGCTTCTCCTCCGTTCCCCCGCCGCCCTGTACGGTCGCTGAGGGTGCGGGCCGCGCCTCTGTCTCGTTCTCTCTTATCTCCCCTGTGCCTGGAACCCAGCGAGCCCTCCGAGCACACCTGTCGTGTTCCCTTCCCCTCTCCACCTTCACTCTGTTCCAGGCACTCTGCTTTGGTCACACCACTCTCTCGGCTGCTCTCCAAACACGCCAAGCACACTCCGGCCTCAGGGCCTTTGCACTGGCAGTTCCCGCTGCCTGGAATGCTTCCCTTCTCCCCTGCGGCCCTCATGCCTGATGGCACGCATCTGTCCACACGGGACCGTCAGGCTCGAGAGAGCAGGGGCTGGCCGGTCACCTCCGCCCGCGGCACCCGGAATGACGCCGGCCCGAAGAAGACTACAATGAATCCTCGAGACGGAACGGATGAACGCGTGAACACCCAATGATCCAGAGTCGAGTGACATGGATTTCTCGAGTGGAATGTTCTCTGGCTCCTGACTTTTAGGCAAATGACCCCCGAGTCGGGTCAGGAGGAGAAGGTGGCATGCAGGGCGTGGCACGGGCTGGGGCAGGGGAGCTGGGGACATCTGTGGCACCCCTGCTCCTTCTCCCGCAAGGCCCGACGTGCCGACCCCAGACACCCCTAGCAGGGTGCCCTGAGGCTGGTCAGTTCCCAGGGGGAGACAGTGTTACAGTCCCGGCCCCATGGAGACGGACCCATTGATTCAGATATTACGGTGACAGATAAAAAGATCTTTTGTCCCTAGGGCTTTCCGATGAGCTGCGAGTTCATGAGAATGTTCCATCAGGCAGGACTCGTGGGGCCGTCTGGCTAACCCAATGCTGGCTGTCCTCACCGCGCCAGCCAGCAGCCCCCACGGAGCCCAGGCCGGCAGACAGGCGACCAGCATTCGCGGCGCAGATGCAGAGGGTGACTGCCGGGATCGCAGGGACCCTGGGAGCCCCTACCCCGGTCTGGGGGCTCAGGCTTCTGGGAGAGACACGAGGGACGTCCACCGAGTCAGGCTCTGTCCTGCAGCCGATTTCCCGGGGCTCCTGGAAGCGGGAGCTGCCGTGCGGCGCTTGGATGAACAAAGCTGGGGTTGAAATCACCTCTGAAGGAGGGGGAAGGTGAGAGGACCGAGCAGGGCCCCCGGAGCCTGGGGGTGGCTTCCCGGGGCTGTGACACCTCCGTGTACCCACCCGCCACCGGGAGGAGCGCAGGCTTTGGGCGGCCCTGCCCGGACGTGCCGTGCGACTTCAGCCAAGCTGCCTCCGCCCGGCGAGGCTGCCTTCACAGACCAGAGCCGGATGGAGCGACATCGACCGGCCGGCGCTTTGTCACCTTGCCTTCGTCGGAAGGTGACCCCTCGAGGGCAGGGACCGCACGGCCCTGAAGGCCTCCCAGGAGGCACCCGATGAAGAAATGCTTGACTCCACCAGAAGGGTCCCTTGCTGGTGGCCTCGGTCGGCCCTGGGTGTTGAACACATAGGGCCTCTAAGACGCCACGCCCAGATGCAGAAGCCGGGTCCCTTCCTCATCCGCGGACGCCCAGACTGTGGTCACTGTGTACAGAATTCCGAGAAACGCAGGTTTCTTGTGTCCTAGCTCGCTGCCGCCGAGAGGTGGCAAGTCAGCCTTGGAGGGAGGGACCCAGGACCCCAGGACGTGCCGGGGCGCGGACCATTCCCTGGGAAGAAGGGAACTCCCAGAAATTCAGAACGTGAAGAACCGAAACAATACTACCTCTCCTGAGAGTAACTGGTCTGGGGCCATTTACTCACCCGGAGAGCTCAGCGCGGTGAGAGCGACGGGACTCGTGACTAGGATTCCTTCCTTCCTTCCTTCCTTCCTTCCTTCCTTCCTTCCTTCCTCCTTCCTTCCTTCCTTCCTTCCTTCCTTCCTTCCTTCCTTCCTTCCTTCCTTCCTTCCTTCCTTCCTTCCTTCCTTCCTTCCTTCCTTCCTTCCACAAGTACTCCAGACTCCATTCATGTCTCCCGGGCACCCGATGCCGAATGATAGGGACACGGAGATAAATTCTCTTCGGCTCCAGAAAATCGGCACGAGGTTACATGCAGGAAGTGACCGTGACACCCACTCCGGCTTACTGAGCGACTACTATGTGCCAGGCCCTCCGCTAACATGGTTCCCGCACGTTATGTCCTTTAAGATGTATGCCACCCCGGGAGGTCGGTGTAATTTGCGTTTCACAGAGGAAGAAACGGAGGGTGAGAGATTTCAGAGGCTTGGCCGCTCCACACAGTAGTGAAGGGTAGAGTCAGGATGTGAAGCCAGACCGTCTCTCGAAACCCCCGGCCCCTCTGGCTCTGCCACGCTGCCCCTGGTGACCCAGTGCCAGTCGGCGTCTCCCAGGTGTATGCTCTGCCCTTCTCGGTTGATGCCATTTCAAAGTGATTTCGAAACTATCCAATAACCAGGTATTTGTGTCCACGAGTGTTAGAAAACACAGCACGGGGTGCCGGGTGGCTCGGTCGGTTGAGCGTCTCGACTCTTGGTATCGGCTCAGGTCAGGATCTCATGATTCGTGGGTTCGAGCCCCGCGTCAGGCTCTGTGCTGACAGCTCGGACCCTGGAGCCTGTTTCGGATTCTGTGTCTCCCTCTCTCTCTGCCTCTCCCCTGCTCGCGCTCCGTCTCTCTCTCTCTCTCAAAAATAAGTAAACATTAAAAAAAAAAAGGAAATCAGGTGCAGACACACACCCGCACACGTGCGTGGTGGCAGGATGCTGGCGCCCGGCGCCGTCGGCTGCAGCGGTCCGGAGAAAGTGGGTTTGCGGTGACGCCGAGCACCTGCAGCGCGGCCTCCCTCCCCGCCCGCGCCCCCGACACCCACGTGCTCTGTCTGCTTCCAGGGGCCTCTGCCCTGCGGTCCTGTGAGCAGCCCCTGCATTTCGAGATCTCCCACCAGCTGGGACAGGACCCCGTGCGCTACGACCTCGCGGGCTGGCTGCGCAGAGCCAAGCCCAACCTCTCGGCCCTGGACGCCCCGCAGATCCTGCAGCAGTCGAAGAGGTGAGGCCCGCCGGGCATCGGGACCGCCGGGGGCCTTCGGTGCCCCGCGGCTCCCCCCCTCCCCCACCCCGGGACCATGCGGTCACCACTGCCCAGGGAGTGAGGGCCAGCCCGGGAACCCCATCCACCCCTCAGGCACAGGGCATCCCTGGGGCCAGCGCCAGTCTAGCCGGAGAGAAAAGCTAGCTTCTGGGGGAGGTGGATCGAAAGCCAAAAAAAAAAAAAAAAAAAAGAAAAAAAGGCTGAGACTTCTTACTCTGGCCTCTTGCCTGTCATTAAGTATCTGGGGAAGGCTGTGACTGGAACGATTTTATGAACATCCTAGAACTCGGGGGTCATAAAACTGAAGCGATAACGTTTTGCGGTGTTAAAAAGAAAAGAAAAAAAGCGACCCGCTGCATTCCCTGACGGCTCTGCTCAGAAGTGCTGGCGGCAGGCGCTGCTCGCGGTCCGCGGTTTCTAGAAAATGCTTCTCTGGGTGGGCGCACGCACGCGTGCGAGTATGCACGCCGATCCACCAGCCCTACCGCTGGGACCCCGCGGGGGCATCGCTAGGACACCAAAGGGACGCTGAGGGCCCCAGGGTGGGGGCGGGGCGCTGGGGGCGTGGCCAGGGGGAGGAGACACTTGCTGGCCGCCCGCTGCGCACCCCGCATCCGGATACACGGTTGAGAAGTAGCCAGTTAATCCTGGCAACCACACCTGCCTCCTTAGCCCCATTTCCCAGATGAGAAAACTGAGGCCCTGGTCGGCGAATGGCCCTCCTGTTGCTCACACGGCAGAAGCGTGGCAGAACCGGGATGCCCTTGGATCTGTGCCGTCCCTGTGGAAGTTCTCCTCGCCTTGGGGTCCCTGCCGATCGGAAAGCCCAGTGTGCCAGACGGTTTGAGGGCTCGCAGGTCCCAAATGGAGATCAAGTCAGGGGGTGGGGGGCAGAAGGAAGGCCAGCGAGCACACAGAGGACGGCTCGGGGATCCAGGGGGCCGGAGTCGGGTCCCAGCCCTGCCCTCCCCACCTGTGACCGTGGGCAGTCCCTTTCTCTCCCTCGGGTCTGTTCGTTTGCTCGTTGGTTTCCGCTTCCGTGAAGGAAGTGTTTATGGGACCAGGCTGCAAGATCCATGGGCACCACACAGAGCTGGGCTCAGGCAAACATTCACGTTCTGCTTCTGCCTCCTTTAAGCTGCGTGACGTGGGCCTCAGTCTTGTACTCCAAGAAATGGGAATGAAAGGGCCTGGCTTCCGTGTTTGACCTGAGGCTTCCATGGCGTCACGGGCTTATTAAGGAGCCGGGTTCGGAGCCGCCCTCGGCGCGCCTCTGCCCCCTGTGCCGCCTCTTGCTCTGACGTCCCGTGGCTCCAGTCCTCGGGGCCAGAGGTGGAGGGTCAGGAAACAGGCAGGCCAGACTCGGTTGGCCCGATGGCCTGGCGAGGGAGGGACACTGTGGGAAGAAGGAACAGTGTGTGTAAGGTCGCAGCCCTTGGGGGTGGAAAAACACGGCGACTTTGGGGGGGGGTTCCGTTAGGATGTCTTGGGTTTGAAAGCCAAGCATTGGTGGTTTTTGAGAGCAAATGGTGCTTTTGTTAGAGTATGGTTCCACCCCCAAGGGTGCCCGATCCGCCGGATTGACTGCCGGTCTGACGTTCCAAACCCTGGGCCCCACCCGATCTCTCCGGGGACCTGTTTTGCTGACAAGCACACTCGGGTTTCACTGATTCCATCGAACCGCCTTGTTCCATATATATCTCTCTCCTGCTGTGGCCCAAAGCAGCCGTGACCTGTCCCAGGGCGCGCCCTCCCCCAGAAGTCAGGTCTGCCAACCCCGGAGATGGGGCAGTCCGCGTATGGGGGTCAGAGCCATGGGCACGGCCTCCCCTCCCTGTCCCAGGGGTGGTGCCCACACGCCCCAGGGCCCTGGCCTCCCCTCTCGGGGCTCCCGCTTCCGGTAGGAGGGGCTCCCACAGCCTCCTCCCCAGATTTTCGTGTCAACACCCGGGTAGCGAAGTCATCGCTAATCATTGTGCTCTGCTGGGTACTTAACCACCAGAAACAGCTTTGGACCGTTTGGACAAGGCATTTCCTTAACAGTTTGGATAGTCCGGTGAGGCAGAGAGGGAGGGAGGCGACGTGGCTGTGGCCAGCATGCCGCCCGGATTTGCGGAGAGCGATGGAAATTGCTGGCGCCCTTTCGCTGGAAGGAACGGGGCAGAGGGACTTGGGAGGCACGAGGCTTCCTCTGGGTCCCAGCCTCATCCAAGGGCGCGGCAGGGGCTGCCCCGCCCTCTTAGTCCTTATTGGCCCCAACAAGAAGGCAGGCAGGTCAAGTTTATCGGAGCAGACGCTTGAGGAGCCCTGGCCCCGCACCCATGCTTTACAGGAGTCGGCGGGGGGGGGGGGCACGGTGTGCCGCTGGCCGTCGTGGGCGGGGGACGTTGTGCCGATGTGACCTTGCAGGCCCAGAAACTGCCTGTCCAGCCCGTGAGCTCCTCCTTCTTGCATGAACTGTGTAGTAAGCACCCACAACGGGCTGGACCCGCTCTGGGGAAGAACCAAGATGACCGCGCTAGGCACAGGCAGGGGGCACCTGAGGGGCTCCGTGGGTGGAGCGTCTGACTCTTGATGGCGGCTCGGGTCATGATCTCGAGGCTCATGGGTTCGAGCCCCGCGTGGGGCGCCGCGCTGATGGGGTGAAGCCTGCTTGGCCTCTTTCTCTCTCCCTCTGAAAGTGCAGGCTCAGTGCGATCCCCGCCGGGAAGTAAGTGCCAAGGATGGCCGGCCGATCCTCCTGCCGGTCTCCCTGCTGTGAGGTCAGGGGAGGCAGAGGCATGGAGGAAAAAGCAGGCGTGTGCCACCAAGCGAAGGCTCGTCTGGCGGGAGGGACTGTGGATAAAATCGTAGCGGCTAGGAGGAGTGACTCACGGGGAGGCTTCGGGCAGCAGGTCGGCAAGAAGCAAGGCGGGCCCGCTTCCCACGAGCCCCTGAGGTCCCTCTCTCTCTCCCCCCTCCACCCTCCAGGGAGGACCTGAGGAGCCTGTTCCAGGCCCGGGCCAAGCTGCCCCCCGTGTGCCAGGCGGTGGCCGGCCTGGAGGGCACCTCCCAGCACGCCCTGCAGAGGAGCTGCACCGTGAGGAAGGCGTTCACCAGCGGCTTCGCGGCGGTCAGGAGGAAAGCCCCGTGCTCCCAGATCAAGCTGCAGATGGTGAGCGGGAGCCCCGTCCCCTCGGGCCACGGTCCCCACGGCCTCGTTCCCTGCCCTCCTCCCGGATGAGTCATTGACCCGAGTCCCCTCTAACCTCAGCTAGCCTGGGAGGGGGCAGGCGCCCCCCTGTGCTCCACAGAGGGGGAAGATGAGGTCAGAGCAGCCGAGAAACGTCCACCATCACACCTGTGGGGGGCCGCGGGGGGCGATCCGTCCAACGCCTGGGCTACGTGGGGTGGCCCCGAGCAGCTCTGGGGAGTTCCCAGGGCCCACGAGTACCCTCCTGGCCTCCGCCCGCCTTCCTGACCTCCCAGATGCTTCTCTCTTCACCACGGGGCTCTCCCTGGGGGAAGGCTGCAGAGTCTTGCACCCGATGTAAATACGAGACCTCGGCACACGCATCCCGTAACCGCCGAGAACACCCCGATTGGTTGGTGGTCGGGCTGAGTCCAGAGAGCGGGACGTGGGCGGGCAGGTTTTGAAGAGATCCTCACAGCGTATTTTGCAGGAAGAGCCCGTAGGGGGAGGTCCTGGGTGCCAGCCCGCCCCTCCCGCTAGGTCTGTGTGACCGGGGCCCTCTTGCTTGCCTTCGCCTTTCTCAGTTTCCCCATCGGTTATAAGGGCTGTTTTCGAGTTCTGCTTTTTCTGAGTGAATCAGGCCAAGGAGAGGAGGTCCTTGGTATAGGACACGGGGACCCCCAAAGGAGCCCAGGCTGGGCTGAGCGTACGTTTTGGGGAGCGCCCCTGTCCATCCCACCCCGAGACAGCAGGGCTTTCCCCCCCTCCTCTTGGTCCTAGGATGCACTGACCAGCATGATCAGACGGTCTCAGCCACACTTCATCCACTGTCTTGTGCCGGGCCCCGTGGGGGAGAGCGGAGGTGGGCCGGGGTGTCCGAGCCCCCCGCAGCCTGGCAGAGAGCAGCCCGAGACAGGCGGACCTCCGCCCTTGGACATCCCTGCGCTGAGGGTGCAGCTTGCGGGCTCCTGCCTCCTGGAGGCGCTGCGTCTGCACAGGGCAGGTAAGAGACGGCCGGGGAGTAAGCGTCTGAGGTCTGAGTGCCCGGACGCGCCGGCCGACTGGCAGCAGCCGGGGGGACAGGAGCCCCGACTAGGTGCCGGAGCTTGCCATACGGCACCCCGTTTATTCTGTGAAGTAATAAGCCTGTGAAAGGGAGGCCGTGATTAGAGATGGAAAAACGGAAGCTCGGAGCGGGGAGTACTTGCTAGAGGTGACACAGCGGCAAGGCAGAGCCTCGATCGGACCTCGGTCGCGGAGTCCCAAGCCTGTCTTATTTTTTGAATGGCCTGTGGGCTCCTGGAAGGCTGGGGCTGGGACTTGCTTTCCTTTCCAGAGCAAGTGTCCAGGGAGCTTCTACCTTGGGACGGAGAAAGGAATGCCCACAATGAGCAATACCTTGGTCTTCAGGATGCTCAGTGCGGTTTGGGAGGTCAGGGCGGGGACATGTGACAGGGGCCTGCATCGTCACATGAAGATGGGGGAGGTACCAGGTGCATAGAGGAGGGAGCCCCGTGCTCTCACTGGAGAGACTGGGTAAACCTTCTGGAAGAGGTAACATCTTACCTGGGTCTTGATGCAAAGCAAGCAGCTCACGTCTGGGAAGTGGAATGCTAGGCAGACAGATCAGCATATGCAAAGGTCCTGAGGCAGGGAAGAGCCTGGATTTTCGGGGACCGGGGTTCAAAATGAGTGGGGCCATCGTGGCCGACGAGGCAGGAGGTCCACTTTTGGAGGTCTGGCTTTCACCGGATCGAGCTGAAGCGGTAAGGAGGTGGCAAGAAAAAGATGGGGTTTCGGTCACAGGAATGAAGTCTTTCGGTCTCCATTAGAGAAACTAACCGTACGCCTGAGGTCTCCGCATAGCTCATCTTAGGAGTTGAGTTCTCTCTGAATCCTTCTGATTCATTTCTGCCTCTTGGACCCCCGCGGCCGCTGCCTGGATCCCCCTCCCTGACATTTGAAGCGGCTCGGGCATGCTTATTGTCGCTGCAGAGGGCGGGGTGACCGGGGCTGGCGGGGAGGCTGGCTCGTGGGTCCCTGCTCGATGAACGTCTCTGGTCGCTGACGCCTGGCTTGTGGCCGCGGCCCCATCTCCTCCCACCGTGTCACTAACCTCCCTGGGCGCCAGGCACCCGACGGAATAGCCGGAAGCATCTGGAAGCCAAGGCGAGACCTTCACTTCTCTGAGCGTCTCATTGATTTTTCCTCCTGCCCGCACACAGGAGGAATCCAATCCTCACAACCACAGTCGAGCGGTGACAGGACGCTGTCACAGGGGAAGAGCAAAATGGCCACAGCGGGGGCCGGTCGATTCTGGCTGGCTGGCTGGCTGGCTGGCTGGTGGTGCCGGGCCTTTGAGGACTCCCCGGACCCCCCGTTTGAATGCCCGTGTGCGCGCTTGGGTCAACCGTACCCGTCCTCTGCCTGGGGTCTCCCCGGGTGGGTGTCCGCCCTCTGCACTCTCAGGGCGGCCCGCCTGGGGCAGGACGAATCTTCCAAGCACGTGATGATCTGAGGTCTCGTGAGAGACCTGTTCACTTTCGGCCTCTCAGGCTTGGTCGTTTTTTTTTTTTTTTCCTGCTCAAAGTCGCTTCTTTCTCTCTCTTACACCATGTGAGAGATATTCACGGGCACACAGGGCAGCATCCACACGCCAAAGGTTTATGGATTGGAATTCCCGCACATCTAACTCACCTACGCCTACACTGGTGCGCACACAGTACACACCCCTGTAAGCAGATGAGTACTTACGACACACTGACCCTGTGTCGTCACGTATATTAACCGACTTCGTTCTTACCAAGCCCTTAGCACAGCGCCCGCATGTAGTAATTGCTCATTGAACCTTACCTACTGCACAGCTCGGCGGGCGTGGCTCAGGCCCCGGAGCGGCTGCCTGCGCTTGACCGCGGCCGACACCAGTCCCCAGATCATGCCTCTTTCTCCTGCCTGAATAGCTCAGGGGTCCGAGAGCCGATGAGCCGCTCGTGAGGTCATAAGAGGCCGGCGAGTGGAAGAGTTGCCCGGATGTCCACACACGTGAGCGTCTCGGACTCTGTCAGTCCCCAGCTTCGGTCCCTGTTAGCCTCCCCTGACAGATGCAGCACTTGAATCTCAAAGACGCGGGTTCGCTCGCGGCCGGTCGGACGGTGAATGAGGGCAGAAAGGGGATCCGAACCCAGATCGTTCTGACCCGAAAGGGCACGCGCGTAGCCTCGCATCTCTGTGCGGTCAGCGTCCCGGGAACCTGGCCTGAGACCGTCCGCTTCCCCCAGGAAGGCTTCCTGGATTCGCCATATCGTTGGCTCCTGTCCACTGTATCAGTTAGAGTCCGTGTCCGGGTCTGAGTCCCAGATGGGAGAGTTACTCTCCGTGCCGCTTTGGGCTAGGCGACTTGACGACTCTGGGCCTCATTGTCCACATCTATAAAACGGGTATCATGAGAGAGGCCCCTGAGTGTTTATAACACAAGGAATTTGTTAATCTAGTGTCTTACGCACCGCAGCGCTCAGCAAACGCCGGCGACATCCCTTCCCCACCCGGTCCTGCGGCAAACTGTTACAGCTGCTTCAGAGCCCGCTCGAATGTCACCTTCTCTCGGGAGCTTTCCAGGTGCCTCCGCCGAGTGTCCACACACAAGGGCGCAGCCGTGTCCGCCTACATGTTAGATTTCTAAAAACCCTTCGAAAATACCCAATGTAGCATTTCCCATATGTGGGGTGGTCATAAGTATTGGACCAAAAAAATGTTTTGTTTCGGGGGTCAAACAGGTTCTAAGCAAAACCGATCCCACGTCTTCCCTGGTGGTCCCCGAAGGCTTTGGCATAGATCCTGGCACAGAACGTGACCCCCCCCCCCCCCGCCAGAGGACGGTTCTTCCAAATGTTCCGAGGAGTGCTTTTAAAAAAAAGTTCAGTTATTTTGAGAGAGAGAGAGAGAGAGAGAGAGAGAGAAAGAGAGAGAGAATGAGTGGGGGAGGGGCAGAGAGAGAGGGAGAGAGAGAATCTCAAGCAGGATCCACGCGATCAGCGCAGAGCCAGACGTGGGTCTCGAACCCGCGAACCCTGACATCATGCCCTGGGCCTGAAAACGAGATTCGGAGGCTGACCCAACGGCGCCCCCCCAGGCGCCCCCTAGTGGACCACTTTGTATGGTTTGTGTTCTCGGGAACGCAATGGGAGATGCTGATTGAATCCAACCTCTTAACAAATGGGGAAACTGAGCCCCCCAGAAGTGGAGTCTACCCAGCAAATCGGCTGCGAGGCCGGGAGCAGGGCGGGGTCGGCCATCTCACCTGGACTCACCGTTCTGCTTGCTCCCTGCCCCTCCCCCCAGGCTATGCTGACCACGTGGGGCTCGCTCAGTTCCGCCGGCGGTTCCAGGCGCTGGACCCCCTCCTCATGAAGAAGCTCATGTCGGCCTCCGAGGGGATAGACGAGAGGAAGGTATGTGGGGCAGCGGGGGAGGGGGCGGGGGGCCCCGGTGCTTCTGTTCCACAGGGAGGTGTCCCGAGGGGGCGGCTGACACCCCGGTCCTGGGGGCAAACGGGAGGGCGGAGTGAGTTGTTTTTGTTTGTTTGTTTATTTCTTTATTTTGAGAGAGAGAGAGAGAGCATGCACAGGGGAGGGGCAGAGAGAGAGAGAGCGAGAGAGAGGGGGAGAGAGAGAATCCCAAGCAGGCTCCACGCGGTCGGCGCAGAGACTGACGTGGGGCTCGACCCCACGTGTCTTGAGATCACAGCCTGAGCCAAAACCAAGAGTGGGACGCTTGACCGACTGAGCCACCCGGGCGCCTCGAGGGCAGTGTGAGTTTGTCTCAGACCCCTGCTCCAGACTGCACCCGCTGCACTGTCACTCAGGCATGGCCCTCCTGAAACCCTGCGTGAGGGACTTCGGGAAAAAAATTAGGTTATGCGCCCCCGAGGAGGGCCCCTAGCAAGATGCAAAGCCATCATTTTCAAAAGGAGTTCCTCCTCAGCCCTGGCACCCTGGAGTATTAGTCCATGAAAAGAGAGCTTCCAGGTCCCCAATATTCAGAAAGTATTTCACACCGGAGCCCCCTCCTTAGAGAATCGCAGTGAACGCTGCCTCAGGGCCTTTGCACTGGCCCTTCCCTCTGCCCGGAGCACTCTTTCCTCAGTGTTGACGTGGCTCGCGTCATCTTGCTATTCAGACACGGACTCAGAGCTTAGCCGTGTGCCATCCCGTTCTAATGTGTGTGTGACACTTCCCTGGTCTGAAATTCACATTTCGTATGTGTTTTCTGGGTCCTAGCAAGGGCTCAATAAGTCACTAGATAAATGAAGGAAGGAATGAATACAAATGCCTAACCTTGCGTTTCTGCTCCTGTGTGTCTCCACCTCCACCGTAAACTCCTCTACCCCTATGGCTGGAACCTTGTTCCTTACCCCAGCGTCAAATCATCCATAAAGGTTTTTGCGGGGAATGGCCGCCGGCCTGGCGAGGGCTACAGAGCTCTTTAGAGTTTGTGACGCCCCGCCTCCTCCCAGGAGCCCCGCAAAGCGAGCTTCCCGCATCCCTTAGTGCAGATGAGCAGGTGGAACCTCACGGAGCAGAATCGACTCCCCTGAGGCCGCGCAGCCCAGCGTTGGCGGGTGTCGTCCTTGGGCCCGAGTTTCTTGCTCCCGGGGAGGGCTGTCGAGAAAGCGAGGCTCCGGAGCCAGACAGACGCGCAGCTGAGTCCTAGCTGGGGCTGCGTGGACGGAAGCGAGTGACGTCATCTTCCTGCCTCAGTGATGTCGTCTGTAAGGCGGGCACAACGATCGTGCCCGCCTGCGGGAGGCGCTCTGCGGGTTACGTGCAGTAGTGGAGCTCACGCGCTGGACACAGGGCCAGCTTCAGAGCGGGGGCTCCGTCCGTGTGAACTACTGTCCTCCGCTGTACGGTCAGTTCGGGCCCTCACATCCTCTCGGGCCGGAGCGATGGGAGCCGAGCCACACAGACACCATGGTCACAAGCACGTGGAGATGCCCCCTCCGGGCGACCGCGCCCGTGTGTGTCTGAGACCATCGGCACCGGAATCCTCAGTCAGCGAGGCAAGAAGAGTAGGCGAAGCCATGCGTCCGAGGTCCCTTCTCGGCTCCTCTCTGCAGCGAGGACCCGGGCGCAGGTCGCCTCCTGCAGGCAAGGCGGTCCCTTCTGCAGAGCCCTCCTCACCCTGCCATGGGGAGGGGGTGTCAGACCCAGCTGGCGCGCTGCGGGGACACCCCCGCCCTTGGTGGCAGCCCAGTTTGGAAGTCATGGGACTGCCTGGCTCGATGCCACCCTCCAGTCCGGACCAGTCTTCACCGGGGGTTCCTCGGCCTCGGTCACCCCAAACTGGACCTCCATTCGGGGCATCAGGAGTGGAGCCGCGGAACGGGCCTGGGGCTCGTGTGCGGTTGAAGGCAGCACAGAAGTGGGGTGTGGGGGAGTTTTCTGCGGGGGCGGTCGGCACGGCATATGGGGCGATTCTATTCTGGACGACTCAGCAGCTCTGTCTCGTAGCCAAAGTGAAACCACCTCCGTAGGCAGGCTGCAGGGCCGCGGAAAACGGAAAATTACAAGTGCAACGGACTTGGCTGCGCGTCTTCGCTGCTGCTTATTCTCTTTCTATTTGCTCACAAATTTCATTTGCTACAGCATAGAATTTGGGGAGCAACAAAAGGAAACACCATCCTGCCGCTTATGAAGAAGCTGATAAATATTCATTTGCTGGGCAACGTGAGACGCCATGAATTATACATGAGCACGTGCTCGGGTGGGCAAACTGTCAGCCTCTGTGTGCAAAGCAGTTAAGACCTCAGCGTTTTCAGAAGACACGTTTCGACAGCCGGAAAAGGTCAATATTGTCAGTAGACGCTAGATGGCAGCAGAGAGGACTCGTTGTCGGGGTGGTCCCCGGGCAGGGAGGTCCCGCGTGCTGGGTATGTGTGTGCCTCAACGAGACTCTTTTCTCGTGCCGTACACTCATGAGGCGGCACCTGCTGGATGCCTTGTGTTCCTGACACAAAACGAGCAAAAGCCTTTTGACCGCGCGTGTGCAAACTCTCCTCACGGAACAGGCGTGGCGTGAAAGAGGTGCAGACCCTTCGCCTGGACCGCTCCCTCTCGGGGAGTTATCCCCATTGTATAGGAGAGGCGACCGAGGCCGTCCCACCCAGCCGGGTTCTGGCGGGGCTGGGATTCGGACTCAGGCTCTCGGATTCTGCACGCAGGGCTTTTGCGCTGTTGATTGTGGTAGAATGCGCCCAGCCGGACACTTACCATCTTAACCATTCCTCAGCGCACAGCTCGCTTAAACCGGAGTACATTCCTTTGGCCGTGCGGCCAGCACCGCCATCCGTCCCCAGCACCTTTCTCGTCCTGTGAAACTGAAACTCCACCCCCGTTAAACGCTGGCTCCCGCTCTCCCCCTCCCCTGCCCCTGGCTGCCCCTCTTCCACACTTTCCGTCTCTATGGCTCTGACTGCTCTGGGAACCGCAGGTAAGTAGAATCCCACGGCTCCTGTCCTTTTGTGCCGGGCTTATTACACTTGGCATAATTCTCAGGATTCACCCAGGTCTTAGCGTGGGTCAGAGCCGCCTCCCTCGTAAGGATGACTTGTATTCCACTGCGCGCGGATACACGGCACTTTGCTCATCCGTCCGTCAGTGGACACGTGAGTTGCTTCTACCTTTTGGCGCTTGTGCAAAGAATGCCGCTATGAACACAGGTGTACCAAGACACCTTGGAGACCCCGCTTTCGTTTCTTTCGGGGTATACACCCTGAAGTGGAATTGTTGGGTCACGTGGTAACCCTGCGTTTCATCGTTTTTGAGGAAACGCCCCACTGTTTTCCACGTTGGATGCACCATTTTATACTCCCGCCAACAGGGCGCAAGGCTTCCGAAGTCTCCACGTTCATGCTGGACATTTGCCATTTTCGGTTGTTTCGGTTTGGGTTTTGTTTCGACGGGAGCCGTCCGAAGGGGTGGGACGCGTTGTGCCGTTGTGGTTTTGATCTGCATTTCTCTGATGATGCGTGACGTTGAACGCCTTTTCGTGTTCACATAAGACTTTTGAACAGGAGCCTTGTGAGGTTAGGCAAGGTATCTGAAGAATTTCTGTACAAACTATGCCTTCCGTGATGTTAAACTCATTCTCCTTGATTCCATCCAGCTTTAACCAAGGGCCTGCTTTGCAGCAGGCTCTGTGCGGGGTGCCAGAGATACAGGGGTGGACGGAAGACAGTCTCCCTGGGTGAGGGAAAGGCGAAAACAGGCAATTCCCATAGAGAAGAATGGCTTCGGGACTCCTTACGAAAATATTTGTCGTTTGCAGTCGGGGTGAGAGTGTGGCATTCAGGGAAGACACCTCAGAGGAGGTGATAATTGAGTTGAGCCCTATGGGGACAATTTGGAGAATTAGGTAAGAGACGGGGGGAAGGGAGACCCATACTGGGTACAGCACGTGCAAAGATCCGGTGACGAGGTGACGTGGGTAGTTTAGTGTATCTGGAACACAAAGAACACCAGTGTCAGTGAACGGGGCTGAGGATGTTGGCAGAGGCCACGCCACGGGTCACTGTTGGCAGGACAAGAGAGTCTGGGCTTTGTCAGGTAGTCGGTGATGGTCAACTGAGAAGTCATTGGCAAGGGCACGGTGTAGAACCCTGACCTTCGTTGCTTGAACTGGCTTAAGCAAGATCGTGAAGGAAGTCCAGTCCACTTGTCCTTCCATGGTCCTCACCCCCGTCGCCAGCGGTTCAAGAGGCTCCTGTCCCTACTCGACACCGAGGCACGTGCTCAGGTCTCCAGAATGACCCCATCCCCAGCTCTGATCACCTTGGTCCCGTTCTTCCGTCCCCGGTTATCCCATCTGGCTAAGATTGTGCATCCGCCGAACGCACCGAAGCCCACCCAGCGTGACCGTAATGGCGGGATTTCGGGCGGGTCAGCTCACCTTGGCCGCGTCTCAGATTCTGGTCTCTTCAATCTCTCTGCTGCTCAGCCAGGACTTGCCAAGTCTCCCCGATCGATGCGAGGAAACCCTAGGGCCTGCCCTCTTCTCAGAGTGCCTACGGTGTTGATCGATTTTAGCCAACGAAATTTCTGTCCCCGGGGACTTGATCCGAGGAACACAATTAAGGGACGTCAATCTGTCTTCTTGAGGGCGGCCCCTCTCGTTCCATGCCAGACCCCCGTGGACACCCCCAGTTGCCGGTGAATTTGACTGAGCCCCTTTCTGCTGGGGAGGGGCGCCTAGGAGCCCAGGGCTGGGAGGAGGAGCTGTCCACTCGCAGCGTGCTGAATCGTGATACGGGCGTTCCCATGGCCCTAGCCTCCACAATGTATTCCCCATCCTTCTCTTGTTCCCTCACTGTCTTCCTCGGTTCAGGCTACTGCTCTAATAATTGTACGTGTTTTCCATTCAGTGTGGACCAACCCAACTGCGTGCGTGCGTGTGTGTGCGTGTGTGTGTGTGTGTTCATGCATCCTGTTTACAGTTCTGAGCATATGGAGTTAAACATCACGGACATAGTCCCACTCCTGCGGGTTGACTTGGTCAGCGTGTGAGGGAGAGCTTCGGCGGCTGAAAGCACGTAGGTTCCAGGCAGAGAGACTTGTGTTCAAATCCTCCTTCCTGCCGCCTCGCTTTCCATTCACCCACACCCCTCGAGACTCAATAGCTGCACGACCACAGGCAACACGTCACAGGGCATAACAGAGAGCCCGGCACACGGCAGGCATGTGACAAACAGTGGTGGCTGGTGGGTCGTGGTGCGGGCTTCAGGGAGGAGGTGCCGTGCTCACGGCAGCCAAATGGTCCTCTGGGAAACCGTTCACTTCCGCAGACACGGATTCCACGCACCACGCTGCTGCTCGCCTGGGAGTGAGTTGGAGAAAATTTCCGGCCATGGGCCTCCGCTCTCCCTGGAGTCTCTCACGAACGGTTTGGCACGTGGAGCCGAATGCGAGGTGTGAGGCCACGTGCTTATTGGACGCCTGCTTGTTGAACACTGAAGAGAGGGCTCTTGGAAAAATTCTAGGACCCAGAGGGGCTCTGTAAGCGGGGGCGTGAGCTGGGCCCCTCCCACATGAGTCAAGGAGTCATACTTTGAGCCGAGAAGGGTGGAGGGGAAGAGTGTGATCCCTCGGCAGCGCCCAAGAGGGCCTCAGAACCTCAGACCCTCCACCACTGTTAGTGTTCACTGAAAGGCAGCAGGAGCCGGCGCGACATTGAGCACTCTTGTGCCATATGCTAGCCGCTTGGCTGTCTGCGTTAAGTCTACGCATAGGGTTTCTACTGACTGATTTGCTTGTTGGTTTCCTTGAAGATCTACATCGTACTTTCCAGTTCCTTCGTATGTCTTGTGTGTGCGTGTGTGTGAGTGTGTGTACATACGTATATATTGCTGAAAACTGGACATTTTAGATAATCCACCATAGCATCTCCGGATTCCGGTCTTTCCCCCAGTTATTCAGTAACTTCTCTGGACGAGAGGGATGGAGTCCGTCTCCCCCACAGTAAGAGATGAATGATGGCTCCATGCGGGGTTTTCCTGCCTGGTTTTATTGTAAGTCCTGGATTCCCAGGGGTTTCCCCTCTGTCAGCGTGGCTTAGCGGTCGGCACCGCACCTTGAACTTTCGCGCCTTGACCTAATTCGTGTGGAGCTACAAAGGGGTCGGGAGACGTAGTCTGTGTGCAGACAGATTTTACTCTTTGTTTGGCCTTTTGTAGATTTTCCGCCCATGTATGTGGCCTCATCTTTATTTATTTATTTATTTGTTTATTTATTTAAATGTATTTTTGAGAGAAAGAAAGACAGAGTACTAGCGGGGGAGGGGCAGAGAGAGAGAGGGAGGCTCTCTCTCTGAGCCGTCAGCACAGAGCCCGACGCGGGGCTTGAACTCCCGAACCATGAGATCATGACTTGAGTCAGTCAGACGCCTAACTGACTGAGCCTTCCAGGCGCCCGGGTCTTAGGTTTAAATAGAGATGCCTAGATGGCTAAGGGCTCTGTCGGTCTCTCCCGTCCCGCGAGTAGCCTTGAGCATGTGTGCCTCCTTCGAGATTGCCAAGAGCATGTGGGGGCTTCTCAAGCCCACGTGACTGTCCATTCCCCGTGCGTCCTTGTCACATTCTGGCTCGTCCGTGTCCATCGCTTGCCCTGATCCTGACAACAATCTTAGGCTAGCCGCACCAGTGACCTCCGTTTCCTGGCTGCCGAGATCACTACTGTTTGTGACGTGACGACCAACCTGGGTGTGGGACGTCCCTCGACTTCGCTCCATGGGAGCCCCTTCTGGCAGTGATGCCGCTGGGTTTCACAGCTTGCCTCCCCCTGGTAGGATTGCCTCCCTGCCAGAGCTCGAAGGGGCTGGGAGGTCGTCACAATCTCCACCTGCTCTTACCGGAGATTCAATGGTTTCTCTTGAACAAATGCTTCTCCATCTGTTGGATCCCCTTGCTCAATTTCCAGAGGACCGAACTCGTTGTTTTTGAGGAGTGTATCCATTTTTATCGCCGTGTTTTTGGGTGGGGACGGGCCAGATGATTTATCAAGTTCCTTCCTCCACCATCCCGTAAATCTTACTTCTACATGCCACCTTCGTGACCTCATTAAATCTCCACTCCATCCTTGGAGGATAGACATGATTATATCCCGTATCCTAGAACAGGGCACGGAGGATCAGAGAGCAGGTGTGGCTAGCTCGGGGCCACACAGTCCACGGGGTAGTGGAGCCGGACGGGATCCAGCATCAGAGGACCCAGAACAAACTCAAGAATCTGATTCTCTGGGGTCGTATCTCCCTCCACCATGTCCTAGCGCGTAATTCTTGGCAGGTCATTTCATTAAAATGGACCTCACTCTCCTTGTCTGTAAAATGGGCACAAAGTCGTACCCGTCGCAGAGGTTTGAAGAGAAAACGAGTTATGTGCAAAGCGCTGAAAGCCACGCTCAGACTCAAAAGCACAAGAGAAAACTATTTAACTGTTTCCTCGGAACAGAACGGCCAACATTTTACTCAGCATTCCCCAGGGGGAGGGGTGAACCTCAAATACCTGAACGGTTAGGGTGGGATAGCCGATTCCCCAAAGATACGGGACGGGACGAGAAAGAGATTGGTTACCGTAATCCGAATTTTTGCCTTGTCTTCCACCACCCGGCTGTTGTACAGCGATTATGTAGAAACGAATGCAATGGCTGATAATTGACCTACATAAGTGCCCATTTCATCAAGTCCTGTCTAAGAGTAATACTCATTATGATAACAGTAACAGCAATTAAGTGCCACATGGCTTACAAAGGCCTTTAAGCATATTCTCAATGAATCGCCCCAGCGCTGTAAGGTCGAGGCAGCGAAACTTATCGCCATACTGCAGGTGAGGAAAATGAGGGTCGGAAGCATCGTTCAATGCCCGCAGCCGCCCGTAGGCTCTATCATTTGGGACGGAAGCTTCCTGACCTGTAAAAACGAGATCGACGGGACAGAATGTCTTTGTTAGGCCTGGTCTTCGTGGCTTCGTAGACATCTACGGGGCTCTCAGAAAGAGGGGATACCGGCAAGAATCCTTGGATACTGGGGGGCTGGGTGTGTGTTCTGGCAGGGTTTGGGGGCGTACCTGAGAACAAGAAGCTTGGTTTATGTTCTGTGGCACCTCTACCAAGTTTTGACCGAGACGGAGCCAGTAGGACTCGTTCAAGGTCATTAGAGGCTACCTCATCATGTTTATTGAGCACTTACTATATGCCACGGAGCTCTCTGCAGGAGCAACCACAGAGTCTTCTGACACAGCTGCGATCATTTCTTCCCCATTGTGCTGAAGAGGAACCCAGAGCTCCAAGTGAAGTGCTTGACCAAGGTCATGCAGATCGCGAGTGGTAGAACCAGGATCTCAGCCCAGGGCTGAGGGCTCTCCCTCCAGGTCCTGAATGTTTCCTCCCCCGCAACATCTACCCTGGAGGCTACGTCCAAGGTCGCCTTAGAAACGTTTCCAAATGTCATTGGCTGTCGGTTTCCTTGATTTTTTTCTCCCTCCGTCTTCTTTTCAGTCAATTTTTATTTTGTTTTGCTCCTGTGCAGAGAGGAAAGATGCTGTCTTTTGGATGTATTGGTTTTTGTGCATTTTGCTGCCTATAGCTCCCTCGGAAGATTTTTGGCTAAAATGTAGAAAGTGAAACCACTGAATTTTGGGAGGGGCACTATGGAATGTTCTTCCAGGAGGCCAGAGGAGGAAAACTGCTCCTAGATGATGGTCTTGGACCAGACTTTTAATATGTTTTTTTTTTCCTTTTTTTTTTTTTTAAGTATCCTAGGAAAGTTTCTGTGGTGCTGACGACCCGGGGAACTGAAACCCATCTACTAAATTACATCAGGCCCATAATACCTTTTGTTTCTGGAGTGTGGCGATTACTTTCCTGACAGCTGATTCCGAAAATAGACTGATTTTCAGCGAATGGCAGGTCCATGAGGGGTGGCGTGGAGGCGGAGTGGGAGGGGGACCGCAGGCGCGAGGGACCCGGGCGTGACCTGCGTTTTTCTGGGGGCACAGATTCCCCCCAGGGTTGCTTCAGACCCTGCAATCCTTGGCGACCAAGGAGAACCCCGCTAAGTGGCTGAGCCGCCGCCAGTGCTGCATGCGGGGAATCTCCGCGAGTGACTTTGCTTCTCCCGCGTGGGTCTGCCTTTCTCCTTCCGTCCCCCGCCCCCCCCCCACCTCTGCTGGATCACTCGTCTGTGTGTTCACTCTGTCGTCGTATTTATTGAGCTCCTGCTGTAGGCATAGGCCAGTGGCAGGTGCAGCAGAGGAAATAAGAGAAGAAGTAGACACAGGGTCCCCTCCGGGCTCTGGGTCAGGCACGCGAGGCAAACAGCCATGTCGTGTATTCAGCTCATATCTGAACGTGAGGCGGAGGCTCGGGCAGGGACAGCGAGGGAGGGAGAGAGTGCCGGGGAGGCTGTCGCAGCAAACCTCAGTGACCTAGCGCGCCAAGTTCCTAGTCGCCTGGGGTCCCTCTGGAGCCACGCTGGGCGTGTGAAGTGGCGAAGTCATCGAGATTGCCACGTGGCCCGAGAGACCTCGGTTCTAATCTGGCTCTGTCCGCGTGTGACTTATAGCCTTGGGGAAATGCGTTCGTTTAAAAAAAAAAAGTTTTTTTTAAGTTTATTTATTTATTTATTTTGAGAGAGCCAGAGACGGCGTGAGTCGGGGAGGGGCAGGGAGAGAAGGCAAAATAGAATCCCAGGTGCACTCAGAGCCTGAGGTGGGACTCAAACTCACAAAACCGCGAGATCATATACCCTGAGCTGAAACCAAGAGTCAGACGCTCAACCGACTGAGCCATCCAGGTGCCCCATCATTTTTTAAAATTAATTTATTTATTTTGAGGGACAGAGAGAGCAAGTGGGGGAGGGGCAGAGAGAGGGAGAGATTGAGAGAGAGAGAGAGAGAGAGAGAGAGAGAGAGAGAGAGAATCCCAAGCAGGCTCTGCACTGTCAGCCCAGAGCCCAATGTGGGGCTCGAATCCACGAACCATGAAATCATGACCTGAGCCGAAGTCGGACACTTAACCGACTGAGCCACCCAGACACCCCTGCCTTCGTTTTTTAAAAATCATGGTAAAATCTACGTAACTTGAAATGTGTCATTTTAACTCTTTGGAAGTGAGCAGTTCAGCGGTATCCAGGACGCTCACGGCGTTGTGCGACCCGCACTGCGGTCCGTCTCCAGAACACCTCGTCTTGCAAGACTGGAACTCTGTCCCCAGTCAACCCCAGCTCCCCCCCCCCCCCCCCCCCCGCCCCAACCCTAATGTTCTACTTCCTGTCTCCGGGAGTTCGAGCCGTCTGTAGGTACCTCGTGTGAATGGGATCATTTGTCTTCGGTGACTGGCTTATCTCACTGAGCCTCACGCCCTTGGGGCTCATCCATGTGGTGAAGGGCGTCAGAACCTCCTTCCTCTTCAAGTTGGCTCGTGCCCCACGGGTGTCTGTCCCGCAGTGTGTGAATCCTTCCGCCTCTGGATGGACACGGGTTGCTTTCACCTTTTGGCTGTTGTGGATGATGCTGCCATGAGCGTGGGCGTACGGGTCCCTGTTCAAGTTCCTGTTTTCACTTTCCTTGGGTATCTACCCAGAGGGGAATTGTTGGATGCTATGATAATTCTAGGTTTAATTAAAAACATTTTTTTAAATGTTTATTCATTTTTGAGAAATAGAGACAGAGCATGAGCAGGGGAGGGGCAGAGAGAGAGGGAGACACAGAATCCGAAGCAGGCTCCAGGCTCTGAGCTGTCAGCACAGAGCCCGACTTGGGGCTCGAACTCATGGACAGTGAGATCATGACCTGAGCCGGAGTCGGACGCTTAACCAGCTGAGCCACCCAGGCGCCCCTCTAGGTCTAATTTTCAAAGAACTGCCATACCGTCTTCTACAGCAGACACACTGTTCATCTGTTCTTGCGTCTCTGGGATTTCCCCCTCTGTAAATGGACACGGAAGTGTGAGGACCCACCTCGGGTTGCTGTGGAGATGCCAGGAGATGGTCTCCGTGAAGCTCCCGGCAGAGTGGGTGGCACACAGTAGGCGCTCAGTACACGCTCATCTTCTGTCCTTGCCCGGGTGAGGTGGGGCTCAGGCGCTCTGACTCACAGGCAGGTGGAGCCGTCCTCTCTCTCCCAAGGTGCCAGCCGTCCCGCCGCCCCGACTCCCGCTTGGAGAGTCTGCCTCATTCTGTCCCTCGGACTTCTCTCCGCAGGCGGTGGAGGAGCTCCTGCGGACCCTAGATCTGGAGAAGAAGGCCGTGGTCGTTGGGCACAGCCAGGTGAGTAGCGCTTCCTTCTTAGGTCCCTCCGTCCGCCCGGTCAGGGACCCCCGTTCGTCAGAGGTTACACACCCAGGGACCTCGGTGGTCTGGGAGAGCCCACATCCTGGACCCCAGGAGGAATCCCCGAACCGCGGGAAGCGCTGCCATTAAACCCGAGACGGAACACTCGTCGTCACCCAGAGCCTCGTTAGCTTTTACTTCGCAACCAGCTGTGTCCCGGCTAACAGTCCCGGCTGATTAGCAGCAGTAAGTGACAAGTTAGGGCTCCACGAGAAGGCACGCGACGTTAACGCTGAGGGAAGTAGCTTTTCTCAAACCGGCGTTGAGCCCCAGGCTTTTCCGATAATGCTTCGACACTTCGAGAAGAAGGTTCTAGAGTCCTGGTAGGCCTGTGTAGCCTCCAAGGTTTCGAGAGGGAAAAAACCGTATTTAGGGCTTCCCAATGGGAGTCCCACTCTTTCGTCTTTGTGGAACACCCCTCACCATCTCCCGGAGCCGGTGTTCCATGGGCTCTGGTTTGGGAAGTCAAGTCAAGGGCCGTGTGGTAGGCAGGGGAGAATGGCAAGGTGTCGAAATAGAAACGGGGGAGAAAACAGACCAAAGGAAAAACAGCCCCATCCACCTCCCCCGCTCATCTCCTGATTGACGGACGTAAACCAACAAACCTTTGTCGATCACCCTCCACCCCCGGGTGCCATGCGAGGTGCCGGGGTAGGGCCCCGGTTCTCCAGAAACCCACCATGGCGGCGTCATGGGCCATCAGTCTGCTGGGACTCCTGAGCAGCCTGTCCCGTTACGCGGGCCTTGGAGAGCGCCCAGTCCTCATACGGTCATTGCCCGCGGACAGGCAAGCCTCCCCCCGTAGGCCTCTTGCTCCTGCTAAACCGTACAGCCCCGACTCCCACAGTCTGCCCCTTGTGCTGTGAGTCCTTCTGCTGATTGGCGGAAGTCTAACGCGCACGCCTTCCGCACACACGTCTGTGCGGCCCGGAGTCAGATCCCTTGTTCTTTAGCTCCAAGCACTTCGTGCATGTAGACCGGCCGTTCTCAAAATGTGGGCTCCGGACCACACATCACCCCCCGAGAGCCTGCCAGAGACGTGCACGTTCAGATGTCCCCCCACCGCAGACTTCGTGAATCTGAAACTCTGGGGGCAGGACCCGGAAGTCTGGGTCGTAACGAGCCCTCTCTGGGCCTCCAGCACATGCTCAAGGCTGGCAACCACTGGCCTAGATAATTACTCTGTGGTTTCATGAATACAAAAATCCGTCTCTGTGAGCCCGGCCGCGATTGTAGAGCAAGGAAGAAAACAGAGGAAGAGAAGCCTTTGTACACATTTTCACGCGGCGAGGGCAAGAAATCTAGAAGCCAGAGCATCCCAATTAGAAACAAAAACAACACCGTTGTTCTCGAGTAGTACTTGGTATTCAGGAAAACAGCAGTCAAGAGCAAATTAGAGTCCACGTCTCCTTGGGAAGCTAGGCTAGCCTGCAGTCTTTCAGGCCAGATCAGGTATGGCAGGACTGGACACCTCTTTTTTTTTTTTTTTTTTAATTTAGAGAGTGAGAGCATGAGGGGGGAATGGGCTCAGAGAGAGAGGGAGACAGAGAACCCCAAGCAGGTTCCTCGCTGTCAGCACAGAGCCTGACGCTGGGCTTGAACTCATGAACCATGAGATCGTGAGCCAAGCCGAAACCGAGAGTCGGCCACACTTAACTGACTGAGCCAGCCAGGTGCCCAGGATTGGACACTTCATAGGTGGGCAGGTCACAAAGTGGAGGAAAGGACAGGCAAGTCTGGTCCACACCCAGATTCACCACTTTCTTCTCTTCCTTCCTTTCTTTCTTTTCTTTCTTTCTTTCTTTCTTTCTTTCTTTCTTTCTTTCTTTCTTTCTTTCTTTCTTTCTTTCTTTCTTTCTTTCTTTCTTTCCTTCCTTCCTTCCTTCCTTCTCTCTCTCTTTCTTTTATTCTTTTTCTTCCTTCCTTCCTTCCTTCCTTCCTTCCTTCCTTCCTTCCTTCTTCCTTCTTTCCTTTCTTTCTTTCTTTCTTTCTTTCTTTCTTTCTTTCTTTCTTTCTTTCTTTTCTTCCTTCCTTCCTTCCTTCCTTCCTTCCTTCCTTCTCTCTCTCTCTTTCTTTTTTCCTTCCTTCCTTCCTTCCTTCCTTCCTTCCTTCCTTCCTTCCTTCCTTCCTTCCTTTCTTTCTTCTTTCTTTCTTTCTTTCTTTCTTTCTTTCTTTCTTTCTTTCTTTCTTTCTTTCTTTCTTTCCAGTTCATTTGTTTTTGAGAGAGAAAGCAGGGGAGGGGCAGAGACGGAGACAGAGGATCCAAAGTGGGCTGGGCTCTGACAGCAGAGAGCCCGATACGGGGCTCAAACTCGAGAACCAAGAGGTCATGACCCGAGCTGAAGTTGGATGCTTCACCGCCTGGGCCCCCCACGTGCCCTTCGGCCCCACCACTTTCTAACCGTGACTCCTGAGTGAGTGATTCAGCCTCTCTGAACCTCAGTTCCCTCCTCTGTAAAATGGAGCCACTGCCCTCCTCCGCCCCCGCCCTCCGAGTTGGCGGTGGGAAATCGGCCGGTTGTCACTTGTGGAATACGCACTTGGCAGCGGGGCCAGACGCTTATCAAATAGCGTAATGTTTGCACGTTTA
The DNA here is from genome assembly GCA_030068075.1 of Paguma larvata. NCBI lineage: Eukaryota > Metazoa > Chordata > Mammalia > Carnivora > Viverridae > Paguma > Paguma larvata. The sequence continues at coordinate 64,011,311 of CM057835.1, forward strand.
AAGAAGGAGACTCCTCTAATCCAGAAAATTACCAGGACGGGAGCTAATTCCTCGGCAGTCCCAGACACACGAGCTGTTGCCATATCAGAATGTCAAACCTTGGTCTTCAGCGTTTTTGGAGGAGAAGCAGTTTGCATCGTGGTGGCCCCCGTGGGTTCCTTAAACGGGGGGGTGTTGGGATGTTACACTCTGCTTGTGCCCGATAAGCCGCTGGACCCACGAAAGGCGAATAATTTAGATTTTTCTTTGTGATTCTCAGCCCCCGGCGCCTTCCCGAGGCCTGCGCTGAGGGCCGTGACATTTATGAAAAAGGTGGGATCCCACGCGTAGTTGGCCCTCTGGTTGGCAGTATGCTCTTTAAAAGGAAAAAAAAAATCAAGATAAGATTCTGCAGGGCCCATGACTTCTCCCCATTCTGTGTATGGTCGTTTCCAATTATCTTTTTAATGAAAGCTTCATACTTAATCAATAGTGGTTTTGGCAGCACCCGTCGCCTTTTGTAATATACGAACTAGGGCTGTCATCATTTTGATCATTGATTTTTTTTTTATAGCAGCTTGTGGGACTCACTAGCTTGCGAAATTAATACAGTCATTATTGAGACAATCTGGTAGGTAATGAGTCAGCCGTGTCTTTACTTCAATGAGGCTAATTGTCTTGGTGGCTCTGGCTGATGGGAAGTGTTCTGTCAAGCCAGGGAAGGTTGCAAAACAGAGTCGGCCCCGACTGGGCATGCAAATTCTCATCCTCCCCTCGTGAAGGGCTCGCCCCGGGATGGGCGGAGCGGCCGCCGTGACAGCACATAGGTTTGGGGGAACGGACAATCGATGGAGACCCTTTGTTCACCCGGAATCGAACTGCGGTTCAGCCCCAAACTCCAGGTGTTTGTGCTGCAGCAAGCGAGGAAGCGACGCCGCGTGCTGACATTGAGAACGGGGTGGGAGGTGAACTGGGCTCTGCCGATCGCCGGCTCCGTGAACCCGAGTCAATTACATAATCTCCCTGGGCCAACGGATTCGTCGTAAGGTGGTATTTTATTAAAGCGAGACAGAGGAGAAAGACCTGTGAGAAATCTAGATGCCGTGCAAATGTTAATTGCATTCGGTGATAACAAGTCTGGTCTGCAGTCAGACGGAGGGAAATATTTCTGCCGTTGCCGCTTGCTAGTGGAGGGGGGGGGACATGTGAGTTTTAGCCTTAGTTTTTCCTTCCATAAAATGGGGGGATCGCAATAACTCCCGAACAGGATTACGTACATTCAGAACTTAACCTTCATGTATTGATCCCCCACATTGATCGATAAGGTCCCCGGTCTCTTGATAATATCCCTAAGATGAAGCCACCAGGGGCCGCGGAGAAATTGCACATCTTGGGGTGGGAAGCCGCGTTCGGCAGAGAAACATGGCAGCTCATAGAAATTAGCGGCACGTGGGCATCTGAAAAGCGACCCCTGCCCCTGTCAACTGACTCCAGTCCCAAGCCGCTGGGGCATCTTCCCTTTGCCCTAGGGAAGGTGAGACTCGCCCAGGAGGAGGGACTGACCGGAGCCGCCCTCCCAGGCTGGCGGAGCAGGCTGGGCCCCAGCGCGTCCGTTCTCAGAAACGTGTGCCCTGCGGTGTATCGAAGGCGGGCCCGCGGGGTGCCGAGGAGGCATCGATCGCTTTGCGGCGGAGGGCCTCCATCCATCACGGGTGAGCGGACGCCCGGAAGTCGTGGACCGCAAGCTGGTTTCCGTCCAGGTGCCCGAGCCGAGGAGGGCTGCTCTGGCTCCCTCCGCATTCTCTGCCCCTCCTTGTAAGGCAGGACCCAGTATTTCCGGGGCTCCGCTTCTCTCTGCACTTATCAGAAAGAATGCACGTTCCCGGGCCCGCCATTCAACCCACGGACTCAGCCTTTCCTGGTGCGACGCCTGGGAATCCGCATCTCCTGCCCTCTGCAGGCAGTTCTCGTACAGAGATGTTGAGGCAGGTCCCTCCTGATGGCGGTTCTGAAACAAAAGTGTGGGTCCCCCTGAGGATTGGGGTACGAGGTCGCTCTGATTCGACAGGCGGGGTCCCAGACTCAGCATTTCTGACAAGCTCCCCAGTGGTGACGGCACCACTTGTGGGGACCACGCTCTGAGCATCCAGGGGCTACAAGGAAGGGAAAGAGGACCCGTGAGGAGGCAGGATGCTTTGGCAACGTGGAGCCTCGGTCGCAGGCACCTGCTGCCGTGTATCTCGCGCGGGCGCAGGGGAAGACTGGGTTCTGGCGTTTCCGACGATCCGATTCAGCTGGACAGGAGTCACCTGCCACCTTCTGTCTTTCCAGGTCTTCCTCAAGGCAGGCGTGGTCTCGAGGCTCGAGAAGCAGCGGGAGAGGCTGGCGTCGCCCGGCATCGTCTTGTTCCAGGCGGCTTGCAAGGGCTTTCTGTCCCGGCAGGAATTCAAGAAGCTGAAGGTACGGCGGCCCGCGTGCCGGGGCGTGCCATCCCAGAAAAGTGGCCTCCGAGCGGCTCCGGGCGCGGTAACCTCGCGCTTCTCCCTCTGCGCCTGGGCGGGGTGTCAGCCACACGCGGTTTCAGATCCGGCGGGCCCGGGGTGAGCACGGCGGGGGCGGGGGGTGTGTCTGCAGGTCTCCCACCGTGGGCTCGCCCCGACTGGTAGGACTCTAAAGCAACACTCTGCAAGATGCGGTCGTTGTTTCTAGGACATCGACGTCAAACGACCACGGATGTCGGACGTCATCTAGCTGTCACGGGGGTGCCCAAGCCCTCCCGGGTCGGCTGCGGCTTCAACCCCTTCCATCCCTGGGGAACTTGGCTTTCGTGGGTCGGCAGACAGGGCATGGCAGGACCCGGCCGTTGCGGCTTGGGGACCGAAGGGCCGAGGCAGAGTCCGCAGTCCTGAGCCTCCCTCAGAGACCTCTGGGGACTGCATCTCCTCCCTGTCGCTTACGCAATGGAGAAATGTAGGCATGGGTCCCCTGAGGCTCACGTTACAGAGCACCGTTCTGGAGACGAGCAGTGGAGACCCGCCCCCGGTAGCTGCGTCAAGGTGAAATGAGAATCACGTCCGCCGAGCGTAGTGCGTGCCACGGAGTAGCTGTCCGACCAACGCTAGCTGCCGTTACCTCCGTATCCTCATTATTAAGTACTCCCGTCGGCACGGGGGTCTCACTACCAGTGCCTCCAGTTTAGGCGAATTCGTCAATTCAAGGACACGCACTTGGCAAAAGCAGAAAAAGGCGAGAACGTTAAGAATGAAAATATCGGGGCTCACTGCCCTCCGGCAGCTTATGCCTTAGAGAGATTTAGAAGAGAGGTTGATTCAGCCCCTGGATTCTGTCTGCCTCCAGACTTGGGGGTTTCAGATCCCGACTCCCCCAGCACCGGGAAGCTGCGAGATACTGAGCACGTGGCCAGTGTTGGGGTGAGGAGCATCTCTGTGGCTCAGTCTCCCCATCTGTAGAGTGGGGGTGACACTCAGGCTCCGTCCCCGGGGGCCCTGCAGTGAGGGCTGAGCCTGTAGGACGCGAGGCGTGGCATCTCGCCCGGAGGAAGAGGCATACCAGCCGTGCGGGCATCGGCAGTCGTGACGATGCTCGGCGGCCAGTCGCAGTTCCTGCCCAAACCATGAATGAAAGTGGCCGGTGGGTCTGGCGGCGTGGTCCCAGACCAACCGCACCACATCGACCGGCCATTTGTCAGCCCCGCAACTTCTCGGGCCCCACCCCGACTTCCCGAATCGGCCCCTCTGTGGGCGGAGTCCAGCGTCGGTGCTTCCTCGAGCTCTCATGCGGGCTTGAGAAGCATGGGAGTCGTGTTTAAATACACTTAAAATGATACCTGTCCCCTGAGTACCAACCGGCAACAGAATCATGGCCTTTGTACCTCGTGGGCAATTTCAGGGATTTTCCGAGGATCGGTTTTGCCCCTCGCGGGGACTTTTGCGCCTAATCCGCATACGAGAGGCGACCCTGCTGTGACCCTTCCCTCCTCCTCCTCCTCTTCTTCTTCAAGGTTACACTGTGGTGCAGCGTCTGATGCCCAGAGCCCGACTCCATGAAAAGCTTTCAAAAAATATTTTTAATGAAAAAAAAAAAAGGCTCATTTCGTTTTCTTTCTTTCTTTCTTTTTTTTTCTTCTTGAGTATAGCTGACACACTGTGACACTGTCAGGCGTGCCACCTAGTGCCCGGCCAAGTCTACGCGTGACGCTGTGCTCGCCGCAGGTGCAACTACCGTCCGTCACCGACGCGATCACAGCACCGTCGCGTAGAAGCTTTTTAAATGTTTAAGGGACCCGCCTCTTCCATTAGATACGAACTCCGCTTTTTCCGTCCCCCGTCCCACCTTCTTGCTCTCCTTCCTTCATCTTTCCGGGGCTGGGCAGGACAGCCTCGAGTTGCTGGTTGCCTCTCCCTGCAGATTCGCCGCCTGGCCGCACGGTGCATCCAGAAGAACGTGGCCGTGTTCCTGGCGGTCAAGGACTGGTCATGGTGGCGGCTCCTCGGTTCCCTGCGGCCCCTGCTGAGTGCCACCGTTGGGGACGAGCAGCTGCGTGCCAAGGAGGTCAGTCCGCGGGGCAGGTGAGGCGGCTGGGGGGGCCCCATCCTCCACCCCCAAGTTAACGCTCAAGTCCAGACTCAGTGGCAGCTGTACCCTGGGCTTGCGGGTGCTGGTCAGATACCCCCGTCACCACCCAGGGCCACGCGTGCACTTCCTGGCCTCCCACGGAGACTCGGTGGTGGGATCTTACAGTCTTTTACCTCCTTACCTCTCAGAGAGGCGCTTACTGTCCTTCCACCCTGGTGGCGCCCACCTCCTCCAGGTGGCCGTTTGGATTGGTTTCTGGGTCGCCCTGCTGTCGTTTGTTCTAGCAAAGTTAGCCGATTCTCACACACACACACACACACACACACACACACACACACAGTTCCTTTCTTTCATGCCCCAAAGCAACACCCTGGTTCTATTCCCCTGCCCCTTGTAGTTTTCACCTAGAAATATTTTTTGAGAGTCCTGCCATGTCCCGTTGCACCGAGGCCTTCCTGGTTATCTTTCCACGACAGCCTGTTCCTCCCTTTTCGTGCACATGCCACAGTTCACCCCAGTGGGCTGCCGTGGGCAGGCTCTCAGGCCGCTCCTAACGAAGGCATCGTGAGCGTTGCGCGGAGTCCCTGGCAGACTAGTGGTCTTGGGGAGGGGGAAGGGCCAAGTTCGCTATCCCCCCCAGGCACGCCCAGGCTTCAGGTCAAGTCGTGGACTCGTTCAGGGGGTCTGCGTCCGGCCCCTGGACGGGGATGCTCACGCCAGCCTGCCGGCCCCACACGTGCGTGAGCGGAGACGTTGGTGTTCGGAAACGGGGAGAGAAAAAGTCCCCCGTGGGGACGTGACCTCTGGGCAGCGGCGCGGGCGGGCTGGCGGCATCACCGGCTCCGTTCCGCAGGCGCTCCTAGTGCATCTGGGATGTGGTCCCGGCCTCTGATCCAGGACGGCTTCTGTCACGTTTGCTTTTTCTAGGAGGAGCTCACGATGCTGAGGCGGAAGCTGGAAAACTCGGAGAAGTCACGGAGTGAACTCCGCCAGAACGCAGACCTGCTGGAGAGCAAGGTACCCTGTCCCTCCGGTGTGGGGTCCCCTGTGCACGGGGGAGGTCTGTTGTAAGGGGGGGGAGTGATGATGTGCCCAACACTGTGCTAAGTGCTTTGCAAAATGACCTCAAATAAAGGGCTGACAAACAACCCCTCAAAATAACCGCTGGGGACATACTGTCCTGGTCCCCATTGTACGGAGGGGGAGACTGAGGCTCCGGGATATTAGGTGTCTCCCCGAGACCACACAACTAGCACGCACAGCCCAGCAATCCAACCCCATATCATCCGACTCCAAAGGGAAGGATTTCTGACATAAGTCACAAAAGCACAAATTACAAGGGAAAAAAAATGATACATTCGACTCTATTAAAGTAATCAACTTCTGTTTATCAAAGCATCAAATGAGGGGCGCCTGGGTGGCTCAGTCGGTCGGGCGGCCAACTTCGGCTCAGGTCATGATCTCACGGTCTGTGGGTTCCAGCCCCGCGTCGGGCTCTGTGCTGACAGCTCGGAGCCTGGATCCTGCTTCGGATTCTGTGTCTCCCTCTCTCTCTCTGCCCCTCCCCTGCTCACACTCTGTCTCTCTCTCAAAAATAAATAAACGCTAAAAAAAAAATTTAAAAAAAAAAAGCATCGAATGAAGACACACCACATACTGGGCAGTGACACTTGCAACGCATGTAACCGGCAAAGAGCATTTGGACGCGTAAAGAACTTTCTTAAATCGATGCGAAAAAGAGAAACACTCCAGTAGGGGAAAAAAATGGGCAAAAAGAGGAATCGGCAGCTCCCAAGAGACGAAGTCTTGTTTCAAGAGTTCAGATGTTCTGGGGCGCCTGGGGGGCTCAGTCAATTGAGCGGCCGACTTCAGCTCAGGCCATGATCTCACAGTTCTTGAGTTCAAGCCCCGTGCCGGGCTCTGTCCTGACAGCGCAGAGCCTGGAGCCTGCTTCGGAGTCCGTGTCTCCCTCTCTCTCTGCCCCTCCCTCCCCGGCTCATGCTCTCCCTCTCTCTATCAAAAATAAATAAACATTAAAAAAGAAAGAGTTCAAATGTTCAGGAATTCAAATGGCCAGCAGGCTCACGACAAGAGGCTAACCGAATTAGCAATCAGGAAACGCAAAGTCACACCACCACGGGAACCATTTTGCCCCTCGGGTTGGCGAAATCGAAGCCCGAGGTCGCCGCGTGTGGGCGAGGACGCGTAGCGGCAGGAAACGATTGGCTGCCGCGCGAGTGTAAATTGATCTCTCAACTCCTGACCGACCGGGGCTTGTCTCTCAAAGTTGATCCCATCCACACCGTGTGCTGCAGCCGTTCCGCTCTGTGGCGTATGGTCTCCCGGATATAAGCAAAGACAAGAAGTCTACGGGAGCGGCGGGAGTGGCATCGTCACGTTGGAGAAGTGGAAACCCCCAAATCGGAGTCTATCAGTAAGAGAGCGGACAGACACTCGTGGTTCTATTGAAGACGGAGTCGCCCAAAGTAAATACGAATGGAGAGGCAGGAAGACGGTGGCCCGTAGGCCAAACCCAGGGCGCCACCCGCGTTTTTGCAAATAAAGGTTTATCGGCACGCAGCCACCGCCGTTCATTCGTGCGCCGGTCTCCGGCGACTGTCAGGCTCCGAGTAGTTGTGACAGAGGCTCTGGGATCTACGAAGACCGAAGCAGTTAGCATCCAACTCTTTATAGGAAACACTTCCTGACTCTTCAACTAGAGATACACGGCTCTCCACGGATGGCCCTCGCACTCGTAACGCTGGAGAAAAATTATTCAAGTGATGAAAGAATACTTGAGATACGGTATCGAGCATGTTAATTTTTTTTAACGTGCAGGACATGTGGAGTGGAGCGTACACCACGTGATTACGGTGTAAAGATATTTCTGCGGGAATAATGGCACCGGATTTGGGGTGGCGGTCGCCTCTCGCGGGTGGAAAGGAACATGTGATTGGTGGCAATGAGGGTACGATCGCTGTGCTGAGGTCTCATGTCTTTAGCTGGGTGTTGAGTTCACAGGCTGGGGATGAGGACGGGAGCTGGGGAGGCCCTGCCCCCGAGGGGACCGCTGCACATTCCAGATTCCTAAGCAAACTCACGCAGCGCCATGCGAGATGTGGTCGGGGAAGCCGCGGGTCGATCGCGGAAGAGCGGTTCACGGAAACTCGTTTTCAGGGCCAAGACTCGAGTAAGTCGCCTGCCTGGGGCGTGAAATTTAAAGGGGTGCCAAAAACCCAGCAAGATAAATCATATTTCAGCGCACTTTTAAAATGTAAATTAATGCAAAAAAGAAATCCACCATGAGCCAAATACCAAAATTTCAAATAAACGCAGGCTGGTGGGCCGGGATCAAGGGGCAGGCGAGGCGGTCGGCCGTGGGACCCTGTCTTCATTTGAATATTTGATGTTTTATTCATCCCGGGTTTTTGGCATTCATTTTGGCTCTCTTAAATATTGCATTAGAATGTTATTTATCCCAGTTTCTGAGTTGCTTGGCGCTCCCTGCAGTTCTGCACCCTGGGTGAGTGCTTTGCCCATCTTGCCCTTAGTCGCGGCTGAATTTTGAAGCCCTGGGCCCCTCCCAGGGTCCTGCCGGCGCTCAAATGGAGCCCACTTTTATCCACCCATTCAGCAAATAAGTATGGACGTCTCGCAGGGAGCGGGCCTTCAGCTGGCCACCTCCGATGCAGCTAGGGAGAAGGCCACGTCCCCGTCCCCACGAGGTCTCCAGGCCAACTGAGGGAGACAGACCACAGCAGATAAAGAAGCAAACTACTTTTTGATGGTGACATGCTGCAGATATTAAGCAGAGGGAGTGACGGCGAGGAGACTATTTTTGCCTCGGCGGTCCGGGAAAGCTTCCACGGATTGGGATGTTTGAGTCTAGATCTGAGGCATTTGGCGTAGTCGTCTCTGGGCAGAGCTGCGGAAACGAGTAGAAATGGCAAGTGCAAAGGTCCGGAGGCAGCATGGGCTAATATTCGTCAGTCTGGAGCAAAACCGGAGCTTTCCGCCCCTGTGAGCCTGTGGTGCTATCATGGCTGGTGGTGTTGCCTGGTTCGGTAGACGGGTGGTGGGGGCTGTAACTGGGTTCACGATCAAGTCAGCAGAACACATTCTGCTTCCTACGTTGACAGTCCAAGTTGAGCCTGGCTGGCTCCTGTGGGGACATGGAGTGAAGTTTGGGGTGGGGACTATCTCTTTCCACCCCTTCTCATTCTCCTTGTAATCGTGTCCACTCTCCCCACCAAGGGTTCTCTGTCTCACTCCCACAGACGGAAGAGTCAGAGAATCCTGAAAGGGGACAGTCACGTCACATAGAGTTAGGAGAGGCAGGGTGGGAAAGGCTACACCATGGGGCTTTGCGCTCTCATGGAAAATACCGTTAAGGAGGAGAAGGAATGACCCCAAGTGTCATTCAGGGCTCTAGAGAGCAAGCAGCCTAACCCCCCCTGCAGGAAGGACCGATGGCAGAGCGGCAGTATCGGGAAATCAGAGAGCCGGGCGTGGGCTGGGCTTCTCGGCGACTCCCCTGCAGAAACGCCTTCCTGGCGAGCCGACATTCGATACAGTAATTCTTCCCAAACCGTCAAGTAGGACGTGGGGGCTTGGGGTGCCTCGGCGGCGGCGGGGGTGGGGGGAGACGGGGAGACAGTGGGCAGGTGAGCATCGTTAGCGCCGAGAGCTACCGCTTCCGCGGCGCTGGGAGCAGGAAGGGAGGGGGCGGGCTCCTGAGACCCGGAGCAAGCAGCCGAGTGTCAGCGCCTGCTCCATAGTCTATTCAGGCTCTTTGCGTCTCTGTATCCTCCATGGTTCCGAAAAGAGGCACGGGGCCTGGAAAAAAATAAGAGAAAATTTCAAAACTACGAGAGTCAGAGCAACGGATCAGTGAGAGGTTGAAGAGCGTATAAAATGGAGCGGGGGGGGGGGCGGAGAGACTTAGGAAATAGAAATTTACCGTGAGCCTCGGACTCGCTCTCACTTCAAGACTTTGCACGTGCTGTTCCCTCTGCCTGGAATATTTCCCTCCACCCTCCCCACCTGGTTAATGCCCGGTCTCCCCTTGTCACCCTGGTTCAGGCCGTACTTCTCCCAAGAAGCCTTTGTTAACCTCTGAAGGATGGGTTGTGTCCTCTTGACCTGCGGGCCCTGGGCTTTCTATCACGGCACTGATGGATGTGTCCCAACCCCCCGCACGCCTCTGTCCCAGCTTGGCGAAGCCTCAGGGGCAAGCGGTTTATTTCGCTCATCACATTGGCCCAGCCCCCAGTACAGAGTAGACATCCAATGGGCCAACGGAGCCATGAAAGATAACCCAAAATGTGGACACTGAGCTTCCTGGCAACCAAAGCAAAGAGGGAAGCAAGCTATTACATAGACTTGTCGTCCCGAGGTTAAACACACACACACACACACACACACACACACATAACACCTGTTGCTTGAGATACCACTAATTTTTCTGGGTACGGAGATATCAGAGAAGTTTCTTCTATGAGTCCTTGTGAAGAGGGGCGCCAAGCCACATGGCAAAATACAACCTCAGTAATACTTGTCCAGGAAACAGAAGAAGAGGGGATGTGTAGGAGGGCTTTGGGGGGCACCGTCCTGAACTGCAAGCCAAGGGCGTGACATCAATTCCCTAAAAATCTCAATTAGGAGGCAGAGCAGAGTTTCAGGCAGGAGGCACGTTCAGGTAACTGAGCGTTGTGATTTCTTTCCCCTCTCCCCTCCCCCTTCCTCCTCTTCTTCCTCTTCCTCCTTTTGAAACTTTCTAGTCAGGTCCAACATACAAAACGGTGCCCAAGTCGTGAGTATACGGCTCCGATCGTTGTCACCCACTGAGCACACCAAAGCAATCAACACTCATCGACACATGGAACATTCCCAGCTTCCCCCAATCCCCTTCATGGCCCTTCCAGCCACGACCTTCCAAGGGTAACCACTAAGCTGTTTGTAGCAGCATAGATTAGGTCCCTCGCCCCTTGTTTGAACTTCACCCAAAGGCAATCGACCGTGTGTACCTATTTGTGTGCTTTCTCTCATGTGACATCGTGACATTCCTCTGTGACGGGGGCGGCCGTGGCTCAGTCATCGTCACTGCTGTATAGTATTCTGTCGTGTGTATAGAGTACTCTTTATGCATTCTACTCGAAACGAGACTTTGGTTGTTTCCAGCTTTAAGCCGTTATGAATAAGCCTGCTGCCAACAGCCCTCCGCGTGTCTTTTGCTAGGAAGGTGTGAACCTTTCCGTTAGGATGCGCTGGGAATGGGATCCCTGGTGTCTGAGTCCTTTCTGTGTTGGGTTTTAACGGATACACACAGTTTGCCCGAGCGATCGCGTCCGCCGACGCTCCTACAGCGGTGGGTGAGCATTCCGGTGGCTCCACGCCCTTCCCAGCACTCAACATCGTCCTTTCCGTTTAGCGATTGCTCGGCGCACCCGTGACGCCACGCCGTGATTTTAATTTGCGCCTCTCCTCGCGTCTTTGGCTCTTGGTTCTTCTCTCTGGCGAAGCGGTCTTTCGAGTCTCTCGGCCATTTACCGCTGCTCTTCATATACCACGGGTTTAGGTGCGGTCGTGGGGTATATGCGGCCCGGATCTCCCCCTCCAGTCCGCGGCTTGCCTTTCCGGGTGCGGTAATTGCCAGCTGTGCTGTCCGAAGCCCCGAGTCCCCTCGGACCCGCCAGAGGGCCGGGAAGAGGTCGAACGGCTCCAGGATCCCCAAACCTGGGTCGGCGGCGAGAGACGCCCTTCTGCAGTTTCCTTCCGTACTTTGTGGATTTTTTCGGACGCCCACTCTTTTCCGCTTTCTGCATCTCTGGAATCGCTCGGCCGGTCCACGGTCCCTGGCGTCCTACCCTAAAAAAATGATGACACTTTCTTTTCTTTTTGTTCCAGTTGGTGCCTCTTATAATCAGAGGCAGCTCGGATTTGGGGGTTTTAATAATTTCTTTTTTTCCTGGTTGCTTTTACACTTCTCGGACTAGCAGGATCACCTCGGGGAGCCGTGTGCCTTCTAGCTCCCCCACCCCGTCTCCCGAGGATTCGACCCAGGAGGGAATCCCGGGGAGGGGAACTTTCTCTGCTGATTTTAACGAGCCCCGAGGCGAACCTGGGCGCAGCACCGTGCCACCCGAGACCCGTGGTTCTCATCCTCGAAAGCGTGTCAGAAGCCCCTGGGGGATGTGTTTGGATACAGCGTGCTCGGTCCCCAGCCCTGGAGATTCTGAGGCGGGAGGCCTGGGGCGGCCCCGGAGAATCCGCGTTCCCCGCAAGCTGGCGAGGGCGGCCGAACCCCGCCGGTCTGGGGTCCGCACTTTGAGGAACAGAGAGAAGGGACCCCCGTCTAGGAAGTTCTGTTTTCTTGGGAGGGTTGCTGTTCACAGTCAGGAGGCGGACTCTCCTATGGGCCGTGCATCACGCAGACACCCCGGGCCCCCCCCCCCCACGGCCGTGGCCTCTGCGCCCCGCCCGCTGGTCTCGGTGGGTGGGGGAAACCATTGATAGAAACGCCGCGAAAACATGTTGTGCCGTATTAAAAAGACAACATTATTGCAAAATGATTTAAGTGCTTCATTTGCGAAGGAGCAGCAGAGGAGACGAGGAGACTCCAGGAAGCTGGCTATAAATATTCCTCGAGCGTGCAAAATCCGCCTGGATGCAGAGGGGGGTTTTTCATTCGCACGAGAAGGCGGGACCTGTCTTCTCATCGGGACTCCCTGTGTGGCTGCGGGGGCACACGGGGTGAAAGTGACGAGGGGTGTTCTCTCCCCCTCCCTGGACTGTCTTCTAGGCTTTTCCCAAGAATTTAGTCATCGCAGGCCCGTGCGCTCCGCATGTCTGGCCCCATTAGCCTGGCGGGTTTTCACTTTTTGGCAAGGGACGGCCGGGCAGAGAGAGCCCACCGCGGGGTGGCGGGAACCGGAGATTCAGGTCCGCACGCCTGTTTGCAAAGCGCTGGGGAGTTCGGCCCCGGGTGGTCATGACGTGCGGCCAGCGGCTGGTCTCCGGCAGGGAAGGGAAGTGAGTTTCCGAGGGTCGTGTGGTCAAGCAGCGACAGAGTCCAGGACACATACCAGGTCTTCTGACGGCTGGTGCTGGACCGCAGCACCGTGCCTCTGGGGATGGGACGCGGCAGCTCCGTAATCCCCAGGGGAGTGGGACGGCCTGGTCACCTGTCTGACTCAGGGCGCAGGGTCTCTTGGGTCTCGGCTGCTGGGACACGCTGGGGAGAGTGTCCTTCCGGCAGAAGGCTGGCTGCCGAGGTTCTACGGCCATAGTGTGTGTGTATTCGCAGATGGCCGCTGTGGCGTTGGCTCAGGCCCCGTAGAGGAGTGCCTGGCTGGAACGTTCTGCGTGCCTCAGTTTCCCTGAATAAAAACCCAGGCCGTAATGTCTTCTCCGCCTACTTTGTAACACAAAGGAAGAAGCCGGGGACTGTACAAGGGATGGGTATGACAACCCGAGCCGGTATGTGGGGTCCAGGATCAGAGGGTGGACCCGGACAGGTTGGCTTTGGAGCCTCACGGCGATGGGACTGTGGGCAGCCTCTTCCGGGCTCTGAGCCTGTGTGTCCTTGTCGGCAAAATGGTGACAGCGATGGTTCCAAATTTCTTTCTACAGGGTGGCGTCAGGAGGTGCATATAAAGTAATTATCACAGGGGCGCCTCGGTGGCTCAGTCGGTCGAGCATCCGACTTCGGCTCAGGTCTTGATCTCACGGCTTGTGGGTTCGAGCCCCGCGTCAAGCTCTCTGCTGTCAGCGCAGAGCCTGCTTCGGATCCCCTGTCCTCCCCCCTCTCTGCTCCTCCCCAGCTCACGCTCTCTCTCTCTCAAAAATAAATGAACATTTTTACAAAAGTAAAGTAATTATCACACTGATTCTTACGTGGCCAAGTCCTTCCCCAGTTCTGATATTGCTGACATATACGTGATTGTATCTTGGCTCTTTCTACACCCCTCAGAGCGTTCAGTGCCCACCGACGAATCAATGAAATAATGTCAAATGTAGTAATTCGAGCGCTGCTTAATGAGCGACGCCTCTGTGCCGGGCGCTGACACACCCTCCCCCGGCTTTGTCTCATGTCACCTTCAAATCAAACTGTCGGGAAGGTGTCGTTCCTGCCCCCGTGTTCTAGATGAAGACAGTGAGGACCAGAGAGGGAAAGCGGTGTGTCCGGGACCGCACAGCCGGTGAGTAGCAGAGCCGGGCTTTGAGCCGGGGCCCGGCTGACTGCAAACAGGCCGTGAGACAGGAGCCGGCCGGGCGACCAGGTGGGGAGGCAACGCATTCCAGGTAGAGGGCGGAGCAAGAGCAGGGAGAGACGGCGGGGCCCCGGGCCGGCACCCACAGTCCTCGCCGTTGGAAGGTCTCACGCGTGGGGGGAGGTTTGGGGGTAAGGTCGGGCCCCGAGGCTGGGCCAGAGCCCAGGGGCTGTGAGAACCACGTGAGAGGTTTGAACTCCATCCTGAAGGTGGGGACCAGACAGAGAGACAGAGACAGAGAGAGAGAGAGAGAGAGAGAAGAGAGAGAGTGCCGGGGAAGGGGGCAGAGAGGGAGAGAAAGAAGCCCAAGCAGACTCCCGACGTGGGGTTCGAATTCGCAAACCGCGAGATCATGACCTGAGCTGAAGTCAGGAGTCGGACACTCAGCGGACCCAGCCACCCCGACGTCCCTGTGGTCGTGATTCTTATTAAGGTAACTATCACATTACTTGGTAGCCGGTGGTGTACCCAGCTGGGAAGAGAAATACACGGGCTGGTGCCTGACCTGGTGCCCGGAGTGAGTCTCTGGGGAACCCTGGAGCCCGCCAGTAAGCTAGAGATTTGTTCTCAATCTCCCCTAAGGACCGAGGCAGCTTCGGGGGCAGATGCCGTGAGATCGAAGCCACGGCTTAATCTCCTCGGCGAGCAAACAGCACCCCAGCCAGCTGGCTCTGCGGCTGGACGGCCCCTCGGCCCGTTGCTGTGTTTTCTCCCCGTCCCCTCTTTTTCTGCTTTTATTTTCCATTTTTTCTCTTCCATCACTCAGGTTGACGGGGACAGGGGTTCCCTTCCTCAGGGGCTCGTAAGGCTTCCTTTGGCCATGGCCCCTCCGGGGTGGGCGACCTCGCCTTTGAAACACGCCCAGCTGGCCCTTTCCACCTCCCTTCCCCAACCCACCGCCTCCCGGTCTGCTCCGGGTGCCCCGAGACTCCAGCACTCACGGTCCCCTCGGCATCGGGACAGGGGGCGGCTGCGGGACAGGACGGCGCTGTAATTATGAGTCAGAGCCTGGGATTCGGGCTGCCCAGCCGACTCCCCCGTGTGACCTATCCGTCATGACCTTGAACAAATCACGTCGCCACTCAATGCCTCCATTTTCCGTGCCGTGAAAAGGGAGTCACAAAAGTCCCCTCCTCCTAAGGCACCTGACGGGCGCCTGGCAAGAGATGAGCTCATGCCTTCCCCAGCATCCGACGACGATGAGCTGTTTCTCCCGCAGGAAATGCACCAAGTCTTTTCGTTAAATTGAAAAGTACGGGAAGCCAGGGAAAGGCCGCTGCTCGGTCTCTGTAGACCACGGCGTCTGGGGAGTTCTGAGAACTCTCGAATATAAGAGGCAGGGACAGGGTTGGGCTCAGACACGCGGTGCCCGACGCGTGGGTTTGTCTGTCTCCCCAGCTCGACAGACAGGGCCTGGCACGCAGTCGGCGCTCACGTAAAGAATGGCAGGTGACAGTGACTGCCCGAAGGGTCCCCCGTGTGCTCGGCGTTAAGTGCCCATCAAATATTTTGTCACTCGCCGTCCCCCTCGGGCTGCGGTGGTGGCGGGGCATGGGCCATGTGTCCTCTCCATTCGGCTATCTGCAGCACGTGCTGCAAATGTGCTCCGTTCCGTCCCCTTCTCTCCGGCAGAGGTTTGGAGTCCATGCCCCTCAGGAGAAAGAGCCTTCCTGGTGGTTCGGCTTACGTGGTGGATCCAGGGAGGCTTGGGGAATAATTCCTAGTTAATTGGTCCTCGAGTGATCTGGAAGGGCCCTTCTGGGTCTGCAAACCGGGCTCTCCCCGCATGAAGCTGGTTTTCACTGTGGTTTTTCATTCACCTCGGAACTCTGGGCGCGGCGCCCACCTCTCACCTCTGCGAATAGAGCCCTTGGGCCCCAAGATGCAGGAAGGGAGAGGGATTTGGGGGGAGAAGGGGAAGGCCGGGGGCCCCTCGTCTCTGGGCAAAGCGTCTGTCACTTCCCCAATCTGAAAGGGACTAATTGTCCTTTGGGGTCCAGACTTGGGTTGTGTGGAACTCCAAATTAATGCATTAAATTAATTTGGGCCTCCCTTCGCTTGGGCTGATTAGCACAAATTAAATTTCACACTAATTGTCTGAGGCGGAGAGAACACGATCCGGCGTTTGGGACCGAGGCCGATCGTGGGGACAGAGGGCGGGGACCAGGGGCCTGAACTGGGGCATTCCTGGACGGCACCAGCCTGGGCTCGGTGCCCACGGCCAGCACTCGCTTCTCCAGTGCCCGCGCTGCTGTGTGCCCGCGAGGAAATCGAACGCATCTAAAGCCGGGTGTGAAGCCAGAGATCGGGGAGAGATTCTGTCAATTTCTATGGTACTAGTTCTTTTTTGTTAAGTTTATTTTTATTTTGAGAGAGAAAGAGAGAGAGAGAGAGAGAGAGCAGGAGAGGGGCAGAGAGAGAGAGAGGGAGAGAGAGAGAGAATCCCGAGCAGGCTCCGCACTCGTCAGGGCAGAGCCCAACGTGGGTCTCGAACCCACGAACCTCAAGCGCGAGACCTGAGCCGAAACCGAGAGTTGGACACTTAACCGACGGAGCCACCCAGGCGCCCCATGACAGTCAGTCCTAAACTCGGTTGTGCTTCAGAACAACCATGGAGTGTGTCGAACTTCGGATCCCGGGGTCCCACCCCGGTGCGGGCGTTCCGGAACACTGGGCGTTACATGTTAACAACCGTCCCGGGGGACTGCGGTGCAAGCGTTTCCCCGGAACACTTTAAAGGTGACAGTGCGAGGGACGGCAAACGGAAGCCCCACCCCAGAGACAGCCCGGCGGCCCCCTGGGAGAGCCCCTGGCTTGTGAGGTGGTGCTTCCTTGGACCAGAGGGACCTGGGCCCCCGTCCCAGCTCTGCCACTCACTTGCCGTGTGACTTCGGAATGCTCCCCCCAAGCCTCTTCCTCCCCCCCACCATCCCCATTTCTATAGGAAGACACATGTAGGTCTGAGCCGGCGCTGGTGCGGTCACCAGGACGGGGAGCCGACGGGCCGGCGGAGGGAGAGGGAGAGGTGGGCGGTCTGGAATGTTCGGAGCTGCAACTCCGGTTTTGTTGCAGCTCGATTTTGAGGGACTATTTTTTTGAAAGGTATTTATTTTGTTTTGTGCCCTTCCGATCAGCAGCCGTGCAGGGATGCGCCACCAAGAAACCAGAGCCCCCGCGAGCCCACGCCCTTCTAGGAATAAAGAAAAAATGCTCTTAACAGTTTGGAGCGCCTGTTTCTGGACGAGTACCAACGAAACAAAACCGGGACCGTACCAAACACCCTATTCTGCACCTTTGCTTTCCTCCCTGCCGCTGGAAATGTGTCTTGGGTTTTTTGTGTTTTTTTTCATGTCAAAACACACGATCTCCTCTTCCTTCTTCGGGGGGCGGAGGAATGATTTTCGAGACCACCCGTGAGCTCATGGTGTTGATGGGAACGAGCTGGGGGGGGGGCGGCAGCTGGATTCCACGCTGGAAGGGCCACTTACGGTCTGTGACGACACCCCACGGCCGCTCCTCGGTGCCCCACGCGGGGTCTGATGGGAGAGTGAAGCATGTAGACACAGCTTCAGTCGCGGCCTCTACGGCCTCAGCTGCGAGTGTCGGAAGCACGACAGACATTCCCGCACGCGGTGCGTGTCCCAGCTCGAGAGAAGAAGAGGTTTGTCCGCGGTCACGCCGTGTGTCTGCACTCGAGCCCCACGCCTCGCTTCTGTGGTTTTCTTTTCCTTCCCTGTGTCTCGACTCTGACCGCTGCCCCCGGGGAGGGACTCTCGGTCCCCCGGGCGAGCCTTCTGCTTAAAGTCACTTCTAAGCCTCTTGGTCTTTTTTTTTTTTTTTTTAATTTTTTAACGTTTATTTATTTTCGAGAGACATAGAGGCAGAGCATGAGCAAGGGAGGGGCAGAGAGAGAGGGAGACGCAGAATCCGAAGCAGGCTCCAGGCTCTGAGCCGTCAGCACAGAGCCCGACGCGGGGCTCGAACTCACAGACCGTGAGATCATGACCTGAGCTGAAGTCGGCCGCTTAACCAACTGAGCCACCCAGGCGCCCCAAAGCCTCTTGGTCGTAAATGGTCCGCTTCCCGGTTCTCTCTTCGCCTTGAACTTGGAAGGCTACACTTCGGGACAACAGCACACAGAGGCCTGGATCCCTCTGGCATCTGTAGTTGGTCATTGATGGGGCCCGAAGTCAGTGCAAGTGGGAGGTCTCTGAAATACAAACATTTTTAGTTTTGCCTCTAAACGGACTACAACTCGCTCTATTTCTGAGGCAGGACCAGCCTTCCGGGTATGAGCAACCGACTCTAGGCCCCCTCCTTCGTTTCTTGAACCTTGGCCCCGATACACAGCTGGTCGTTTCCAGTGTTGATTTCGGGAAAGCAGAGCCAACGGCCGAGTCGTGTGAATGCAGACACCTGATGTTTTCATTCCGTGTTGTAAAAGAAGCTTTGCACCTAAACTGTTTGGCAGAGTAGATGTATTATTTTAATTAGAATTTTAAGAGCGTTGGGGCCCCCGAGTGGCTCATGTCTGTTGAGCGTGGGACTCTTGATATCTCTTCAGGCCATGATCTCGTGGTGGTGAGATAGAGCCCCCTGTTGGGGTCCGTGCTGAGCGTGGAGCCTGCTCGGGGTTCTCTCTCCCCCTCTCTCTCTGCCCCTCTCCCGCTCGCACTCTGTCTCTCATTCTCTCAAAAATAAAAAAAAAAAAAAAACATTAAAATGAATTTTAAGAGGTTTTTAAAAAATGTTTATTTGTTTTTGAGAGAGAGAGGAGAGGGACAGAGAGAGAGGGAGACAGGATCTGAAGCGGGTTCTGTGCCATTAGCAGAGGTCCCGATGTGGGGCCTGAACCCACGAATTGTGAGATCATGACATGAGCTGAGGTTGGGCGCTCAACCGACCGAGCCACCCAGGCGCCCCTAGGATAACTTTTTTTTTAAGTGAGCATCTATTATGTGCCAGCACTGTGCTAACTTTCTGCGGATGAGCCCATTTAATTGTCAAGACAGTGCTGTAAGTTATGTCCCGCCCCTGACAGCTGAGGAAACCGAGAATCAGGTAGGCCTCCTGCCTGGTTGAGGGTCACACGGCCAGGGAGCATTGGGCCCAGAACTCCAACACCTCCAGGCCAGCAACATTCGGACGACCACCCGCCGAACCACCTTATCACACGGAGCTGCCATCTTGCCACGCGAGCCGGCGACGTGTCTGGGGGTGGTCCTGTGGCGGGGGCCTGGGGGGAGAAGGGCTGGCGTCCCCTCACCACGGGCGGCCCTGTTTTAACCCTCCCGTTCCAGATCACTGAACTGACCTCGGAGCTGGCGGACGAGCGCTTCAAAGGGGATGTGGCCTGCAGGGTGCTGGAGAGCGAGCGGGCGGAGCGGCTGCGCGCCTTCCGAGAGGTGCAGGAGCTGAAGGTGCGTGGCCCAGGGGTGGCGGCGGGGTGTGGCCGAACCGGGGGGCTGGGAGCCACCGCCTCTACCCTCTTCCTGTCCGCTCACAAGCCGGAGCAGTAAGCCGATGAGTGAGACGCGCGGCTCTCACGTTCAAGGCCCTAGAGGACATTCGTGTCTCCCTGAGCCTTGGCCTTGGAGGTGTCCTGGGTGAGAACCACGTAGGGGGTAGACAGTCCTTGGTTCCCCTGCCACCGCGGCGGGGACGATGGCCGGGCCCAGGCTTGCGGGGGGCCCCCGTGTGACCCCCTGAGACCTTTCTTCCAGAGCAAGTATGAGCAAGTCCAGAAGAATCTGGGAGAAGTGCAGAAGCAGTTGGAAGAAGCCCAGCAGAAAATTCAGTTGAGCGACTTGGAAAGGAGCCACCCGGGAGGAGGTGAGCAAACCGGGACCTGGGGCGTCAGACGGGGTGAAAGAATGCTGTCTTTCCGTTCCGTTCATTCGTTCCTTCTTCATCCATTCGTTCGCTCTGAGCACTTACGTGCTCTAGGCTCTGCGTCAGGGGCTGGCCCATGGCAGAGCGAACGGGCCCAGCCCTGCCCCCCCCGGAGCGGCCGGTCTAGAGTGCCGACATTAAACAGAGAACCCAGCAATAGTCCACTACCAAGGCGACAGGTCCAGGTTAGAAATAATGCAAAGAAACAGTGGCTCTAGGCAAAGCACCTTTACAATTATGTGAACATTTTCGATATAGATGATACGGATTTTTAGGCAAGGCATTTCCGTGGTGAAGAGCGGAATCTCTGAAATGGCATTTCCGGATTGGAATCTAGACTCCATCTTTTACAGGGTGGGTGGCTTTGGGCAAAGAAACGTGTGCCCCGGCTTGCTCGCCTTTCAAATGGGTGGAGCCACAGGTCGGAGTCACTGCTGGAAAGTGTGTAGCCAAGTGCGTGGCAGCTTTGTGGTTACTTCCAGTGCTACAGTGGGGTCATTTGCCCTGTGTGTAGGCTGCGGAGCAAAAACCACTACCGTCCCCTTTTAAAAAAAAAATATTTTTTTTGAGAGAGAGAGAGAGAGAGCGAGCAGGGGAGGGGCAGAGAGAGAGGGGGACAGAGAGAATCCCAAGCAGGCTCCTCACTGTTAGCTCAGAGCCCAATGCAGGGCTCGAACTCGGGAACCGTGAGATCACGACCCGAGCCGAAATCGAGACTGGGCCACCTGGGTGCCCCGTGCCGTCTCCATTTGAAAGCGATGCCAGGCCCGCAGCATTACTGAGCAGAGAGAAGGTGAGGCCCCTGAGCCGCCGAGCAACAGGCGTGTGCTGGGCAGAGCCGGGGTTTCCTGGCGGCGCCCGGCTTGCAGAGCCGCCTGGAGACCCACGTCTCATGGTTCAATGGGCATGGCGACATCTCTGTCAGCTCCGCTCCCCAGCCTAAATGAGTCAGGTGCCAAGGATGCCCGGTGTGTCTGTCGGCTTTCATAAAGCGTTGACATCCCTTCTGCCGTGCCCCCCAGAGGATTTATGCCCTAAAAACGTCAGGGGCTCTCAGAGGAACGGAGGTCAGGAGGCGGTGAGGAGGCAGAGTGCATTTGCTCCTGGCTCCGCTCGGCCTTCCTCTCTTCCTGGCTCCCCCCACCCCCCGGGCAGGGATTTGCAGAGGAGTTTTGGGGTTTCTGGTACACGACACTCAGTACGAGCAGGGAGGGAGGAAGGGAGTTTTTACAGAACTGGGAGGGAGGACAGCAAAGTTTCCCCCAGAAGAGCGTGGTCCCGGCCCCGGTCCGACGGCCCGATGCCCACACGACGGTCTCTGGTTCCTTTTTCTCTGGGAGGGTCTGGGACTGGCAGGGGAGGGGGAGGCGGGCTTAGCTCACAGGCACCATCCATTACGATGCCGTACAGGGCTCTCGGCCGTGGGTGCTCCTTCCAGGAAGCCAACACACAAATATTTTGTTTTTCATTAGGAAAGCAATACGCGCTCATTACGGGAAGTTTTTTAAATATAGGAAAGTCGAAAGGAGCAATAAAACACTTTAATCACCCCAGAGCAGTGCCACCGCAGCCTCCTCAATGGAGCGAGCCGGAGTATCAATTATGAAAGACATAGCCGTCTCTCCACTGTGCGTGGGGGGGGGTATTGGAAGAGAACCTCTTACAATAGGCGTCCAGCACTGGGCAGGCCGTGGGGGAAGGGGCTGCGGAAGAATTTTACTTGGGCCTTGCTCTCAAGGAATTTGCAATAGAGACGGGGAGGTCAGATAAATCCAGGAAAGATGGGTGACCAAGGGCGGAATGACACGTATTGGTAAGAATGACCCCCACCGGGGCGCCTGGGAGGCTCCGTCATTACGCCTCCGACTCTTGATTTTGGCTCAGGTCCTGATCTCACAGTACGTGGGATCCAAGCCCCATACCAGGCTCTGTACGGACAGCGTGGAGCCTGGTGGGGAGTCTCTCTCTCCCTCTCTCTCTGCCCCTCCACTGCTCGTGTGCTCTCACTCTCAGAATAAATAAATAAACATTAAAAAATTATTTAAAAAAAAGAATTCCTCCCACCCCCAGGGAGGGGCATCGGAGGTAGAAATCGGCCTTGAAGAGTGGAGAACGGGTTCCTCATGCTGACCGGTCACGCCGCCCGCTCTGTGGCGCGCGGAACCCGTGCAGAGCTGCAGAAATGCCTTCCGCTTTCTCCTCATTTTGCAGCTGTTTGCTTTTTGAGTTTTTTTTTTTTCTGGAGGGGTGGAGACAGGATTTTTTTCCACTGTGATATTATTTACCTTAGTGGAAACTTGAACAAGCTCTAACTCCTTACAGTTATATCATCCTGGTTGGGTTACTGACGTGGGAATCCCTGTTGGGGTCACCACTTCTACGACCCCAGTCCTTCCATGTATCCAAGCTTCCCTCCTTCCTTCCCTCCTTCCTTCCCTCCTTCCTTCCTCCTCTCCTTCCCTCCCTCCTTCCCTCCCTCCTTCCCTCCCTCCTTCCCTCCTTCCTTCCTTCCCTCCTTCCCTCCTTCCCTCCCTCCCTCCCTCCTTCCTTCCCTCCTTCCTTCACTCCTTCCCTCCTTCCTTCCTTCCTTCCCTCCCTCCTTCCCTCCTTCCTTCCCTCCTTCCTTCCCTCCTTCCCTCCTTCCTTCCCTCCTTCCCTCCTTCCTTCCCTCCTTCCCTCCTTCCTTCCTCCCCTCCTTCCCTCCTTCCTTCCTTCCCTCCCTTCTTCTCTCCTTCCTCCCTCCCTCCCTCCCTTCCTTCCTTCCGTCCATCCAGGTACCCACCCTAACATCCATCACCTATCCAGTGAAAGTTACGAAGCATTTATGATGTGCTAGGCATTGTAGTAAGTCCTATGGACACCATTATGAACAAAAACATTTGCTACTTTTATGAGTTTGAATTCTCTTCTGGATTTCCATAAGCTTGCCTTATGAGAGCTCTGATCATGCTAGCTTGCAGCTGTCTTTTTGTATGTTGTCTCTGATAGAGCGGTTTCTTATTTGTTTCATTATCCCTTGTGCCTGGTATGAAGGTGTGTTGATCAGTGGGCATTTCAGGGAGTGGTAAATCCAACAAAGAATGATGGACAGATGGATGGATGAATGGATGGATGGATGGATGAATGGATGGATGGGTGGGTGGGTGGATGGATGGACGGATGGACAGATGAATGGATGGATGGACGGACGGATGGTTGCATGGCTAAATGGATGGATGGATGGACGGATGGATGAGTGGGTGGATGGATGGATGGATGGATGGATGGACGGACGGACGGTTGGATGAATGGACGGTTGGATGGATGGATGGACGGACGGATGGTTGCATGGCTAAATGGATGGATGGATGGATGGATGGATGGATGGTTGGATGGTTGAGTGGATGAATGAATGAATGGATGGATGGAGAGATGGCTGAGTGGATGGATGGATGGATGGATGGATGGATGGATGGATGGATACATGGATGGATGGATAAACGAATGGATGGATGGATGGATGGATGGATGGATGGATGGATGGATGGATAAATGGATGGATGGATGGATGGATGGATGGTTGAGTGGATGAATGAATGAATGGATGGATGGAGAGATGGCTGAGTAGATGAATGGATGGATGGATGGATGGATGGATGGACGGATATATGGATGGATGGATGGATGGATGGATGGATGGATGGAAAGATGAATGAAGCAGATGGCCTCTGTCTTCAGCTGTCCACATGTGCAATGTCTCCACAGTCTCTATTACCTTAAGGAACGTTGCTCTCTTACTCAGCTAATCCAAAGACATCCTCACCTGGCCTAGCCCATTCTCTTCAGGCAAACACTTTCCATCACATCAGCAAGTGATTTTTTATTTTTTAGGTTTTTTGCCAAACCAAGGGATGGTTCCATTATCTCATGGAGACAACTTGGGACCAATGTCTCTGTTGCTATGCATTCAGTAGATTCTGTCATTCTTATTCAATGATTTAATTCTTAATTAATTTAAACAACAGTCCCTGCAGACACACCCTCTCGCCCAAGGTGGTTGGCCTGTAAGGTGATTCCACTGGGTGAACTTGTATCAACATGTATGGGGGAATCTTCCGTGTGTGCAGGGGACACTCCTAGGGGCTGTTGAGGATCTATAAGTGGCTAAAACAGCTCTCTTGACCTCAAAGGCCATGGGATCGCCTTGGATAAAGGAAAGTGTATGTATGCTTGTAGAGGAATTGCACGGTAGAAAGCCACCAAGCTTAGAAGAGTGAGCGGCCAATGACTTTAGACAACTAGAGGTGGTCGGGACAGGCTGCCTGGAAGAAATGATTTTTAAAAAAACTTGGACTTAGAGCAGAATTTCTTAACCTAAAGTCCAAGATCCAGCCTCGGGCACTCTATACTGTGAAATTACATTCAGAGAGCTAAGAGAGTGTGAGAGAACCACCCTCATTCACCCAGCCTCCCATCCTGGCCTCCCTGACTTTGTCAAATAGCGGATGAATGGCAAATGCGCCTCGACTGTGCTCAGATGGAGAACGCGTTCCTGCGGAAGCGTCTGCAGCAATTTGAGGAGAGGCTGGACTCGGAGCTGACGTCCAAGAAAGAGCTGGAGCAGAAGGTGAGAGGCAGTAGCTAGTCCGGGCCCCAAGAAGGTCAGATTGGGCAGCTTCCTGCCTCCCCTGCTCCAGGTATGGCAGAACCTGGGGAGGGAGAAGAGGGTGCTTTTCCACTTCCACTGCTGTTACAAACGCGAGTCACTGTGGGAGGTGGGAAATATTTTGTCTACATGTGTGCTGCACGGGGAAAGAATACTCTGGAATAGACAACCTCAGATCTTGGGCCTCAGGTCTTTCTCCTCCATAAAATCATTGTGACATGCCCTTCGAATCGTCAAATCTTATCCATTCTCTTTGCCGCTACTCTGCCACCTCCATCTCTCATCTAGACCAGAGCAACAGCCTCCTGCTTGGTCTCCTTGCCTCCAGCCTCTTCCCACAACCACCTGCCACGTTGCGGCCAAGAGATCTTTCAGAGTCTCTTTGAGACCCTTCTGTTGTTGCAAATTATGCCGACTCTCAGGGCGGATCGTTTTCTTGAGTGTTTTGTAAATTTCGATTGTGAGCTCATCTTCCACATGCCCCTCTACTGCCGCCGTGGGAACCCCGGGTGGTCCGCGTGGTGGAGTGTTCCTTTTTCGTCCTCTCTTATGGTGAATGGTGAATCGTGTGTGTGTGTGTGTGTGTGTGTGTGTGTGTGTGTGTGTGGTTATTCTGTATTGTCAGTTTCTCTTACTTTAAAATTTTTAAAAACTTTGTACTGATTTTCATGGCAATTGCCCATTTCCACAGCATAAATATTCCCGCAGGGGCCAGTTTCCACTTACCATTGTGATACCACTGGGTGTGGAACCGGGAAGAGAATCCGCCCTCCCGAGTGGGTACACCAGCCCCAGCATACCAAATCCGATCGCGCCCCCGTGTTTAAAGCTCAGAGCAAAATAGAGCGGAAGGTACTTTCCGACGCACCCCCTGTATAGCCTCCTTCATGGACAACGCCCCCTACCAGAGCGGCCCCCTGGATGCGACGGATGAACCCACATTAACACATCCTCGTCGCTCAAAGCCCGTAGTTTACGTAAGGTTCACTCTCGCCGTTGTACGTTCCGTGGGTTTAGACAATCGTATGACATGGATCCACCATCGTAGCTTCATAGAGTGGTTTCACTGCCCTGAACGTGCTCTCTGCTTCATCAGAGATACCCCAGTGTCTTGTTGTTTAATTTGCATTTCCCCTGATGATCTACCGTGTGGAGTATCTTTTCTTGTGCTCATTCTCGGTCTTTCTTCTCCCATGAACTCTCTTTTAAGGTCTTTGGCCCATTTTTTAATTGCGTTGTTTCCTTGTTGGACTTTAAGTGGTCTTTGTACACTTTGGATACCAGTCCTCCCTCTGATAGGTTTCTTTGCAACTATTTTCTCCCAGTCTGTGGGTTGTCTTTTCGCTTTCTTGGTCGTGTCTTTTGCAGTGTGGAATTTTGTACATTTTAATGAAATCCGGCTTATAAACTTTCTTTCATGGGCCGTGGCTTTTGTGCATTTATTTTTTAATTTTTTTAAAATTTTTTTAACGTTTATTTATTTTTGAGAGACAGAGAGACAGAGCGTGAGCAAGGGAAGGACAGAGAGAGGGGGAGACACAGAATCCAAAGCAGGCTCCAGGCTCTGAGCTGTCAGCACAGAGCCCAATGCGGGGCTCGAACTCACAGACCATGAGATCATGACCTGAGCCGAAGTCGGCCGCTTAACCGACTGAGCCATCCAGGCACCCCTTGTGCATTTCTAAAAAGTCATTGCCAGGGGTACGTGGGTGGCTCAGTGGGTTAAGCGTCTGACTTCGGCTTCGTCTGACTCATGGTCTGTGAGTTCGAGCCCCGTGCCAGGACGGCTCAGAGCCTGGAGCCTGCTTCAGATTTTGTGTCTCTCTCTCTCTCTGCCCTTCCTCTGCTCATGCTCCATCTCTCTCTCTCTGTCACTCAAAAATAAACATTAAACAAATTTTTTTAAGTTATTGTCAAACCTAAGGTCATATAGGTTTTCTTCTACATTGTCTTCATGGTTTTGCGTTTTACATTTAGGCCTGTGATCCATTTTGAGTTAATTTTTGTGAAGGGCGTAAGACCTGTGTTGAGATTCTCTTTGTGTGTGTGTGTGTGTGTGTGTGTGTGTGTGTGTGTGTGTGTCTGACCAGTTGTCCCAGGATCATCCATTGAAAAGACTGGCTCATTGTATCAGCTTTGCCCCTTTGTGAAAGATCAGTTGTCTCTATTTCTATGAGTCTATTCCTGGGCTCTCTACCCCGTTCCATTGTGCTGCCTTATTCCTCCTCACCTCTGGGCCTTTGCACATGCTGTTCCCTTTTCCTAGAATACTCTCTCTCCCCTACCTGGATACTTCCAACTGTCTTTAAGACCTGAGCTCACATGCCCTTCCCTCCAAAAAGTCTTCCCTGATACAGACTGTTTGGGTCGCCCTGAATTGTGCCCCTGTATAAACCTCGTCATGGCCAAGTTTATACAGGTGAAGTTATACATGGTGAATTACATGGTATTGTAATTATCTGCTTGCTTCTTGGTCCTTCCCCAACTTTAGGGGTAAGCTCCTGGAGAATGGAGGCCATATTTGTCTGTCTGTCGTCTATCTATCTGTCTATCTCTCCATATACGTATCTCCTCATTGTGAGAGAAAAGCATCGTGTAATCACCTTGCAGAGGTGGACCAGGGTGAGGCCACATGGGATTTTATAAAGGATGGGGGGGTGACACTCAGAACTCTCCATGGTGCTGATGGTTTTAGGGGTCGCTTCCCTTACGTTGCACCCCTCAAGAGCATCTGAGCCGTGGCTAAACCCAACTACAGGGAAACAGCACAGTTCTCTAATAACACATTGTAAAGGCGGGTCAGTTTCCCCCAAGGAATGGAAGGGGGTGCTGTTCATGCTGCATTAAAAAGTAATAAAGCCGCCACCTTTCCCGAGCAGCAGCATGTAAGAAAACATCCCATCTGCCGGCCAACGCTGAATTTAGAATTACAGGCTTCATTAACTCAGAGTTTTGCTTATTTAAAGAAATTCTTTAATGAGGCCATTTCTTCAAAGCGACTGTGCTGAGTTGTCCTCTCTCCCAGATTCAAACGAGGACATTCGGGAGCGTTTTTCCTCGAGGCAGAGGCAAGAGGCCCGGCGTTTCTGTTTGTTTACAGGTTACGTGTCATCCCCGCGTAACTCAGCCCGGCTCTCGGGTCTCCTGGCCGGGGCTTCGACGTGGGCCGTGTTGGCTGCTCCATGGCTGAGCCCTGCATGGGTTCCGGGATGATGCCGGCCAGCGGGGAGTTAATTACACAGACTTCCGCCTTCTTCTGGAGGCAGGGCTGGGACAGAATCTGTGGGGCGCCGTGGCGGGGAGATGATGGAGGAAAATGAACAAACAACCCTGAGACACTGATGGAATCATGTCCCCCCAACCCCTCTCAGCTCTTGAGCAGACAGGGTCAGAGGAGGAGCTTCCTCCCCGTGAAGCAGGCAGAAAGTGGTCAAGACAGGGTGTCTCCGGCCCCAGTACCTGTCGTCTTTCCCACTATGCTCGCCTCGGAAATGGTGGCTCCTTGCAAATAGGAAGTAGGACGCCCACCCGGGGCGGGCGGAGGGGGGGTAATTCCTTCTGTGACTCACTCCCGCAGCTCGGGGAGCTGCAAAGCGCTATGAGGGGGCCAGGAAAATGGCTCAGCAGCTAAAGAGGAAGTGCCACCATCTGACCTGTGACCTGGAGGACACCCGCCTCCAGCTGGAGAACCAGCAGAGCCGGAATCACGAGCTGGAGAAGAAGCAGAAGAAGTGAGTTGTGTTTCACGCCGCCCCTGGGCTCCGGGGGTGGGGTGGGGGGGCTGCGTCGGTGCTGGGGTCTTCTGGGGTCTCCAGGTTCTCCTCCTCAGCCCCCTCACTTCTGTCTGGGCTCCTCACCCCCAAGGCGGAAGCCCTCACCCCTCGTTCTGCCCCTCTTGTCGCCCCCACCCCGTCACACCTAGTTCCTGTAAGCTTCCCCTAAGCACGCAGCTAGAACCCATTCTTTTCTGTTCCCCAATCTCGCTCTCCAACTGATCGACCACGTGACCTTGGGGAGCTTTCCCGGCCTCTCTGGGCCTCGCATCCCCCTTCGTCGAGCGAATCGTCGGCGATGGAGGGCGAGGACACCCTGGCCTGGTGGTTGGGGGAGCAAGCGCAGATGTCAAAGCACCGCCCCCCGTTCAAGTGCGAGCTGTACCTCTCTCTGGTCACATGACCTTGGATGAGTCATTCCCCCCCTTCGGCCTCAGTTTCTGATCCTTAGGTGGGAGGTGGGAATGCCCCATTGTAGTGAGGGCTCAGTGATGTGGTTCAGGCTCAACGGACCGAAGTCCGCTTCCTAGCCCCGTTGCGGAAAACGGGGCCGGAGAATGGGGGCGGCCCCAAATCGACTCCCCTCCCCTCCTTTCCATTCGGCGTTTCGGCTCTCAGATCACGCGAGCAGTTCTGGTCTAGACGGGGCCTGTGCGTGCACAGGACGCCAGCCTCGAAGCTGCGCTCTGGTTCCCACGCTTGCTTCCCCGTCGGGATGCCGTCACAGCGCAGCCAACGGTAGAGCCTAGAGCGGTGCCCACGAGCTTCCTTATGGGAGACCTCAGTGCCCGTGCTGATCGAATCGCCGGACACCCCGGCCGTGCCTGAAGTTCTGCAGCTCCGTTGGTGAGAGGTGCCGTCTGCAGCCAGACCGCCTCTAGTGCTATGCTTCATAGCAGACAGACAGACGAGGCGCAGTCTCTTTTAGACGGTCTGGGATAAAAATACCGGAAGCCGTGACTAGGATGAGTCCAGGATTGTGGCAAGCTGAATTATATATTCATGGGAAGGGCATAGATTTTGAACTTGGTCTGCATAATTAAATATTCTTTTCGCTTTGAGCCCTTTATTTTTAAGTTTATTTTGAGAGCAAGAGCACGAGCAGGGGAGGGGCAGAGAGAGAGAGAGAGAGAGAGAGAGAGAGAAAATCCCAAGCAGGCTCCGCACTTTCAGTGCAGAGCCCAGCGCGGGACTCAGACCCACAAAGTGCAAGATCATGACCTGAGCCGAAACCGGGAGTCAGAGGCTTAACTGACTTAAAGCCACTTTGAGCTTTTCCGAGCTGACTTCTTCATGTGGGAAAAAAAAAAAAAAGATCCTTGGGGGGTTGTTAGCATGCCCCCTCCCAAATGAGAGAGGTTGTTTAATCTTTTGTTGATACCTGTCTCCGTTTCCTTTCCCACCTTCCCGGGTGTGCCGGCTGAACCTTGGCCATTTCCTGTGTGACCTTGTCCACTGATACCATCTCTCTGGGCCAGAGAGTGACTGACGTATCAGAGGAGTCCTTGACTTCAGCAGGCCACCTGTGGCTGAAGAGTGGCTCTGACAGACCCTATCTGCAGACCTAGAGGTGGGGACTCTAGTGTCCCCTGGGTTTCTGCCAACGGTGACAACCTTGGCTCTCGTCTGTGACTTCTGCTCCTGTTTCGAGAGGCTATATGTAGGGTTTCCGCTCTCTCATGGGTACGGGGGCTGTCTGCGGAGTTTACGCAGCCAGAAAATTCCGTCTCTCTGGTTGCTCCCGACGCCCTTGGGCAGAATCTTTCATCCCAGGCTCTCGAGAACCTCCCCGTGGTGCCCCCCTGGGAAAGATCCCATTTCTTCCTTCCAAGACTACCCTGTCCTGTGATGCTTCCCTGCCCCCTACCACCCCCCCCCCGCTCCCCGGCAGAAGTTCATTCATGTTTGATGCTTGTATCCAATGGCAGCCTGGTCCAGCAATGTAGCTGGGAGGCTGAAGGCAATAGAAGGGGAATTCAGGCAAAAGAGCGAGGGAAAGATCTAGAAGCCAGCCATACTTCATCACCTCTCCAAGCTTAATCAAACCGTAGATGTCGCCGCCGCCTTAGTTTGCTGGGCCCCGGATGGACCGATGTCTCCACGCAGGGTGAGTTCCCTGTCCCCAGCGTGGCTTCCAAGTGCAGAGCGGCCCAAAGCGGTTCCATCTGGGCTTGGCTGATTGTTGCCACGGTGACCCCATGGGTCACAGAGCTCGGTTCCGAGGGCCGATGGAACTCGGAGCCTGCCTCCTTGGGGTGGGGCCTGTGCCGGGCTCGCCGACTCCCACACGTACTGGAATTTAGACCCCAGACCTGCTTCCAGTGGGGCGAAGCGTGTGTGCGAATCCATCTGGCCTCAGGCAGGTGGCGTTCGGTGTGTTCTAGAAGCCGGAGTCCGTAGGAGCCATTCTCGGGCATCAGGCGGCCCGTTAGGTCGAGGTCTCTTCTGAAACATCTGTCACCGTTGGGCCCCCCACTGTCTGACCCCACCTGCCCCGGTGAGATGGGAGACTAGCTGAGACAGGAGAGAAGCTGGGCTCCAGGCCGCCCCCCGCCACTTTGGAATTTAGGGGGGAACCACTCTGCCTCTCTGAGCTTCAGTCTCTTCTTCTGTAAAATGGATATCATTACATGTTTGTTGCTGAGTTGTTGTTACGACTACATGGACCCCAGCCCAGAGCCCTGCAAGGCACCCTGGGACTGCTCAGTCATTTTCACCATCACAATGTTTCCATTCACAGGGGCAGCCTGGGGCGCCTCTTGCATGATGTCACCAACAGCCGATCAGAAAGCTCCTGGGCTCTTCCAACAGGAAGACCCCCTCCTGTGACCCACCATCAGCTTTTGAATGACCATCTAGCCTTGAGATACATTGGCTAATCTTGGAAGAAGAGAGACTGCCTTCTCACTAGGACCCCAACCCCATGCCCCCATTTCAGCCCTTCTGGCCACACCAACGTCCCTGGGGCAGTGGGACTTTCTGCATGGGTCAAGGGCAAGTGACCAAGGTCCCATCTTATTGAGGCTTGCCAGAGCCTCCTGTATTGATTTTCTCATCTGTGATGGGGATATAGGGCCAAGGTAGCTGCCTGGGATGCTATCAGATCCAGGAGGTGCCTCTTACCCCGTGGTCACCGTCCTGGAGGGGCAGGGCCCCCCCCCGAAATGAGGCATTTCCTAATTCCTGGCCAGCCCCCAAGAGGACTATCTAGTCTTTGTGTGTATTTTGCTGGGAAGACGGGTGAGGACCACACCGAGTGTGTTAACGTCCAGCCTTTTATCAATAATTACTATGTTCTCAGGCGGCTTCTGCGAGCACAGTCCTGATAATATCACGGAGCACGTGAGGTGTGAAGTATCTCTTGTCTGTGCAGGTGTACGCGCTCACTCCTTCACGGGTCAGCGAGTCTGAGACCCCCGTGCCCTGCCCCGTAGATTTCAAGATTTCCCGGCATGTCTTGGCAAACCAAATAGATGCGATTTTTCTATCATTCTGTATGGGTTTTTTTTTTAATCCTTTTCCGTACCCGTATATACTTTTATTCTACTGTTTTTGCTTATGTACGTTATCAGGTTTTACCTAAGTCTCCGTTATTTTTGCTGAAACTCCATATCAACCCTGAAAGTTGCTCTCTGGTGTTCCAGATCCCTACTGCGAACCCGAAACCTTACATAAAAGCACGGAGCAAAACCTCCCATTGTCTTGCCCCCACCCCGCCCCCCCTCCCGTTAGTTTGCAGCAAACTAACCGCCTGTCTCCAGCCCGTCTCAGCCCCAGTGCCGTGACATGAGCTCTGCCTGAATAGGTTTGACATGCAGCTGGCCCAGGCCCTGGGTGAGTCTGTGTTTGAGAAGGGCCTCCGAGAGAAAGTGACCCAGGAGGCCACCTGTGTCCGCTGGGAGCTCGGCCAGCTTCAGCAGCGGTTGCAGGTGAGGGATGGGATGGGGCGGGGTGGGGGGGGACACGGAGCCGTCTTGGCTCTTAGTTGCTGGCTTCCAGGAACCCCTCCCCGCTGCCCCCACCAGGCACCTGCGGTCAATAGTGACAGGGAGGGAACTCCCCGGGGGGGGGGGTGTGCCGGCCTGCCAGCCAGCTGGGGTCACGGAATCCAGGGTGCCTTAAGGCAACAAACAATAGCTGGAATATTGATAATGAGATCTCCCTGGCGCTTTCAAGGGGCCCACCGGGGAGGTAGGAGAGGCCGGGCAAAGAATGAGTTCGTTGTCACCCCCCTCCCCGGGGCGGTGCCCTGCCCCCACAGGCTCTGCACAGAGGGGTTTTATTAAAGTACACCACGGGCACCTCGTTCAGCTGCTCCTCACCCTCTGGGGCGCCCTGGTACCCCCGGGAGAGCTCTCAGCCTGGAATTCAGCTCCTTCTTGGTCTAGCCCGAAGTTCTTTGACCTTGGAGCTGACTCTCTCTGCCGGCCGAGTCACGTCTGGACACCTCGGCCCTCTGCCCCAGTGTCTGCGTCCCAGCCTCAGCACATACACAGCTTACGAACGGACAAACACTCCCTTTATGTGCTTTGAGGCCCAGCTCCGGGGGCGGGGGTTATGGCTCCCCCACAAAGGCCCCCCCCCACCCCTGCTGTGGGAGCTGCCCCTCGGAGCGGCCCTTGGTGTCCCACACAGGGGCCTGCCGGGGCTCCCAGGCTGAGAGAGGGATGCCAGGGGAGTCCCTGGTGGATGGGGCGTGTGGTCGCGTGACTCTCGATCTCCGCCCCCCCCCCCTCGCCCCGGTCTCTAGCAAAAAGAGCAGGAAAGCTCGCAGCTGAAGCAGGAGGTGGAGATGTTGCAAGCCCATAAGCAGGAGCTGTTGGCGTCGTCCGCTCCGGGAGAAAACTGTGTCGCCGGCTTGAAGGAGAGGCTCTGGAATCTGGAATCCAGCGCCCGGGAGCAAGAGAAAATCCAGAACCAGCAGGAAAACACCATCAAGCAGCTGGAGCAGGTAGGAGAGCACCGTCCCAGCCCGACGCCCTGTCCCAGGCGGGCTCGGGTGCAGCGGCGGGGCGGGGGGGGGGGGGGGGAAGGTTATTGCAACACCAGTGTCTCACCTCGCTCAGCTGCTCGGCTGAGTTCTTCCATGGCCCCCTATTACCCCCGAGACCCTCTCGACCTCCGGGTCCGGCATTCGGATCCTCCGCGATCTAGCCCACTCCTCCCATCCTGCAAGCGCCAAGGTCGCCCCCGCCCCCGAGAAGCCTGCCCTGATCACCTTGCTGAAAGTAGCCCCACCCCCACCCCACGTGCACTTCCCGTGCCCACGTGCACTTAGCCCTTTGCTCTCCTTGAGAGTATCTGTCATCCATTTCCATAGTAGTTAAAAAAAATCTTCACGCGGCCCTCCCCCATTAGAATGTTTCGGGGAGGCGGCGTGCCTCGTTGATGTGACTTACCAGGGCTTCCCCAGAGCCTAGAACGAGCCCAGGTGCATAGCTGGTGCTCAGGAAATAACTGTGACCTGATATCTGACACTTATTGAACACTGTCTGTCTACCAGACTCAGCCCTTGGCTACTTTTCTCAGGAATTGTCATGAGACCCTTAGATGCTCGGGTCCCAGTATTCTCCCCACCTCGCAGATGGAGACGCTGAGGCTCAGAGACACAGAGAGGGCGCCGGGGCTCGGGGGCCTGGCCCACGTGACTCCGTAGCTCCCAGAACACCCGGTACGCGCCCAACCTCGAGGAAGGCGGGGGCCCTGGCTCTTCGGGAAACACAGAATAACTAAGGGGAATTAGGCAGGAATATCAAACACTCGGGTTCCAGCGCCCTTAGCGAGGGCGCAGATGAGTATCTTCTTATCGGCTTGTCTGTCGATCCGCCCACGCGCTTACAAAGGGACAAACGCTCCCCTCCCCCGTCCCACAAAGAATTCGAAGCAGCACGTCGAATGTCTGCATAATGAAAGAGAAACATCATATACATTTTTTAATGTTGATTTATTTTTGAGAGAGAGAGCGACAGAATGGGAGCGAGGGAGGAACAGAGAGAGAGGGAGACGCGGAATCGGAAGCCGGCTCCAGGCTCTGCGCTGTCAGCACAGAGCCCGACGCGGGGCTCGAACTCCCGAACCTCGAGATCGTGACCTGAGCGGAAGTCGGAGGCTCAACCGCTGAGCCACCCAGGCGCCCCTAAAGTGGAGACATTATAAATAAAACAGTCGAAGCCAGAGAAACACACACGGAAGTAGCCCCTCGGGAGTTTTGGAGACAGCGAATGGACGAACAGACCTACAAAGCATATGATCTGAAAGCCTTCACGGTTCCTGCTGGGAAATTCCTGGGCCTGAGAGAAAAGGGACATGGGGCTGCGTGCTCTTCACTATCCCGAGGGAGAAACAAACCAGCCTTTCGAGGGGGAAGCAAAGCGTTTTCCCGAAGCTTCTCTGGGAACAGATGTCTCCCCGGGCATTTCTCAAGGGGCCTGTGATTTCAAAGTGGTTACAAGGCAGGAACCCCCTTATAAGAAAGTGTGACAGGGATCATGCGTATATACTTCTTTTTAAGTTTATTTATTTATTTTTGAGGGGGGGCAGAGAGAGAGAGAGAAAGAGAGAGAATCCCAAGCAGGCTCTGCGCTGTCAGCCCAGAACCCAATGGGGGGCTCGAACCCACGAACCATGAGATCAGGACCTGAGCCGAAACCGAGAGCTGGAGGCTTAACCGCCGAGCCGCCCGGGGTAGCGTGATTCTGTAAGCAGATGAAGCTGAGCGGCTCCGGGCAGATGAGGTCCAGGAGTGGCGGCTCGGGGGGAAGGAGGAGGGGAAGGCCCGGGCGCCTGGCCTTGCTCCTCACCTACCCTCACTCCGTCGGCACGGAGCCCGCTCAATACGAAGCCCAGGGTTGTGGCGGGCATGGAGGGACGGAGTCCGGAGCAGTCCCGAGAACAGAGTCCCCTCGCTCTCTCGGCCAGCGGAATTTATCGAGCGCCTACTTTGCATCCTGCGATGTAGCTGTAAACGAGACAGATGTGGTCTCCGCCTCCTGGAAGCTGGTAGTCTGGCCGGGTGTCACGGGAAAGGGTAACCTGCCGATCTGGTCTGGGGAGCAGGGCGGGAGGAGCAATCAGGGAAGACTCCCTGGAGGAAGTGACATTCACTGAAGTTGGCGCGGCAGGAAAGTCCTGTGGCTGAAGGATGGTTGCGTCCACACGGGGTCCTCAAGGCAGCTCGGTCGACATGACCTTAGGCGAGCCCCCCCCCCCCACACACACACACCTTCTCGAGACTTCAGTCTCCTCATCCGTCCACCGGAAGTGGAGCCTTGTCACTCCGCCGGCTCTCCTCAGCTCTGGCCGGGAGCCTGCGGAGGCTCAGGAAGGAGGCGGAATGTCTGTGTAGACCGTTCAGGGGCGTGGGAGCTTCTGGAAAATCGCGTTAGTTCTCTACGACGTCACCGGGCCCCCCTCCCTGCGGTGCTCGGAGGCCGGAATGTACTCCTGTGACCTCGGGGACCCGAACGTTAAGGCGACTTTTCCAACCTGCCACCCACCGCTTAGGCAGAAGGGCGAGGCTGACTCGAGGCTTCCACCCGTCCTTGGCTTCGCCCAGAACCCTGCGCAGCGTCGCGCTCTCGCAGACACCCGGGGGATATTTATGGCTTACGATATAGCACTTTTCCCGGGGAATTTTATGTTGCCTCATAGAAGCTTGACATAAACGGTATTGCAGATGTCAGGAGTGTCCGAGAGGCGAGGGAAAGAAAAGAAAAGGAAATATTATATTTACTTGCTTAAGCTCCTCATTTTGCATTATATGCCCCTAACCTGTCATTTTAAAAGGAGGCGAGGAAGGGGGGCTGACATTTAACGTGAGCCTGACTGTACGCCGGGAGCTGTAACGGGGGCTCCGTGGAACACTCTCCTTTGCTTCCCCAGTGCAGTCCTGCGCCGCAGAGACTGCTTGAAAGGAGAGATTTCTGGAGCCTGGACCCTGGAGCCTCTGATGCGGGGGGTCAAGGGGGCAGCCCTAAGAACGTAAATTTTTTTAAAACTTGCGTGATTTAATCCCGATGCGCTACGGAATTTGAGAAGCAAGAGCCTGGCTCGACCCCTCACGGGTCAAAGACCGAAGAGGTAAAATCTTGAACCGGAACGGGAACGCACGATGTCTGCTTCCAGTTCTAGAACCTTCTAGACAACATCATGCAGCTGAAGCCGCATGCGTCGCAGGTCTTTGTCGGCCCGGAGCAAGTTTTGGAGGCTCTCGTTGACTCGCCTCCCTCACAGGACACAGCTGTTCCTCACGGCTTCCAAAGAGAGAGTCAGATTTGTGTGCCAGGCAGCGCGCGCGCACGGAGCTTTCTGCGGGCCGCCTCGCTGAATTCTCGGAACGCATTGTAAGGCGCATGTTTTCCTCTGGGAAGAGTCATCGGAGGCAAAGTGAGTTGTCCAAGGTGACCTTCCAGGCAAGGGAGCTCCCTCTGGAGGCTCTCACGCCCTCGCAAACAGACAACCGCGCTGCCGTCCAGCCGTCCACCTGCCTGCTCGTTCAAAACACCGTCACGCATGCTCGCTCTGGGGGGCGCACCCGCTTCGTCTTTCATTTCTTTAGTTTTGATGTTATTTTATTTTTGAGAGAGAGAGAGACAGAGTGTGAGCGGGGGAGGGGCAGAGAGAGAGGGAGACGCAGAATCCGAAGCAGGCTCCAGGCTCGGAGCCACCAGCACAGAGCCCGACGCGGGGCTCGAACCCATGAACCGTCAGATCATGACCCGAGCGAGGTTGGACGCTTAACTGGCTGAGCCACCCTGGCGCCCCTCCCTCTTTAAAACAATTTTTTTTTTTTTTGTTATGACAGCCGCTTCATCTTAAAAGTGCTGAGAAGCGAGCGCCTGGGTGGCTCGGTCAGTTAAGCGTCTGACTCTTGATTTCGGCTCAGGTCACGATCTCACGGTTCTTGGGATCCGGGCCCTCGCAAGGCTCTGGGCCGCCGGTGAGGAATCTGCTTTGGATTCTCTCTCTTTCTCTCTCTCTGCCCTTCCCCTTGCTTGTGCTTTCTCTCTCTCTCTCTCTCTCAAAATAAATAAATAAACTTAGACAATTGTTGAGAAGGATTCTTCCACCTAAACTCAGCAGAAACAAGCGTGGCGGATTAGCGATGTTGGTGGTGACCGCAGGAAGGGATAGAGACAGCAGGCGGGCTAGTTATCTACCATTTCCGACCTTCCTGGGGACCTGCGGGGGCTCCCGGACTGTCCTCCCTGCACCCCAGAAATGAAAGACGCAGCTAGAATACCACAGGTGACACGGTTGGGGTGGGTCGCCCTCACGCGCTGTTCTTGCCGCCCCCAGCTCCGCCAGCGCTTTGAGCTGGAGATCGAACGAATGAAGCAGATACACCAGAAGGACCGTGAGGACCAGGAGGAGGAGCTGGAAGATGTCCGTCAGTCCTGCCAGAAGCGGGTAGGTGCCCCTCGGGCCCCGGCAGGCCCAGTCTTGGGTGCCATGTTCCTTAGAGTGGAGGGTGGGCCTCCAGGGCCTGGGGACCGACTCTTTCTGCCACCGCCTGAGACCTTGGCTGTCAAGGGTCCTAGAACAGAGGTACCTCTCTTAAATATGGTCCTGGAGCTTCCAGAAGCCTCTGGAACTGTCAAGCCTAATCGCCCCAAGACTTCTGCCAAAAGCCCGTAATTGCATGTGACTCAGACCTTGGGGCAGGACTTCTGTGTTTCAGGAAGGGGACCAGTCCTTTCTGGCATTTTCCTGTGCAAACAATTTCTTACGCTTCCTCCGAGCTCCTGCAGAGATTTCAAACCGTGGATAAGAGAGCAAGAAACCCTTGAAATCTTACCATCTAGAAACCTTCATTATTACTGTTTTAAAAGCAAGGTCGTATCTCTCTGTCATGGTGTACACACACCTATGTGTTTGTTGAGATACCGTTTCACCTGAATGGGGTCATGCCTTCTTGAAGCCTTCCCCTCAGCAGTTTGTCCTCGGCCTCTCTCCTCCTACCATTTTCGTAAATACCTGTCTAAAGTACGTGTTTAAGAGTTTTGGGGCGCCTGGGTGGCTCAGTCGGTCGAGCTTCCGACTTCGGCTCAGGTCACGATCTCACGGCTTGTGAGTTCGAGCCCCGCGTCGGGCTCTGTGCTGACGGCTCAGAGCCTGGAGCCTGCTTCGGATTCCGTGTCTCCCTCTCTCTCTGCCCCTCCCCTGCTCTTGCTCTGTCTCTCTGTCTCTCAAAAATCAGTAAACGTTACAAAAAGTTTTAAGAGCTTCCAAACAGCCCGCCTTCGGCACGCGCTGTAATTTGTTCAACAAGTCTCCTGTGGCTGGCCACTTAGGATTTTTGGATCTTCTGTTATTAGAACCGAAGCTGAGATAAACACCCTTCAGATGCGTTGACTGGCGTGAAGGGAAAATGAGCAGAGTGGCTGGAAGGTTCGGGGTACGGCTCGGTTGACGGGTTTTCTCGCTGCGGCACCCCGTGAAGGTCTTCCGTGGCTTTGGGTACCTTTGAACCTCCCAGAAGGGGCCGCGGAGCGTTTCCTAAAGCTGACCTCTGCTCTCAGCGCCCTAGGCGGTCTGTCTGCGGAGACCTCTAGACCTGTAGGGCTTGAGGGCCTGGGCGTCGGGATTCCCAGACTCTTGGTTTGGATCGTTGCTTTCCCGCCTTAGCAACGGTGCCGTCTGGGAGAAGTGACTTAAAAGCTTCGACTAGTATGAAAATCCATTCCGTTCCTTGGCTCCTTGCTCAGTACCCAGCGCTGGTCACTCAAGGCCAGCTCATAAGACGCACAAGAAAGCCAATGTTGCTGCTTTCCTTGGCGTCGCGGAGGCTTGGGTCAAGTCCCAACGTCACCGCCTGGCGAGTGTGGGGCATCGGAGAGCCCACGCAGCCTTGCTACTAAGCTTCACCGTCCTCATCTGTCAGACGGAATAAGATGGCTGCTTGCAAGGTCACAGCGAAGACGCAGGGAGGTCTCAGATGGGCAAACGTTGCTTGGTTTCGTCATGGAGTCCTTGTAATGGAATCTTAAGGAGCGATCGGGCGGGTGTGGATTTCCGGGCAGCGGCCCTCCCTCCGGAGGAGCTAGCAAACCAGCCAGATGGTTGACTTGCTCTGGGGTGTCATCAATCCATCCAAGGGAAGCGGGGTGCGGGGACCCAGCACCCTGCGGGGCTCGCAGCCGAGAGCGCCGTCCTGGGCAGGACCAAAGGGCGCCTCGGTGACCGTCGGAGTCCCGGCAGGAGATGGGAGTCTAGCCGACTGGGTCCTCGGGCAGACCTCCTGACGGCCGCGGGGCCCTGACCGCCCTGTGCAGGAATGTTTGAGGACTGAGCCCGTTCTTCGCCCCCCAGTGGGTGATGCTACGGTCTCTGCGGCCTGTCCTGTTCTTCGAATACTCTTTTTGGGGGTCCCACTAGAGTCCCATCGCCCTGGGGGTTCCCACGGCTCCTCCGGAGGCACCGAGAGCATCCCTTCCCGAACCCCCCAGGGTTGGAAAGATTCGATGGTTTTGGACTCCTGAAAACCTCGACGTCCCGAGACCTCCCCGAGCCTCGGGTTTCCCATCCGTAGAATCGGAGCAATGGTAGAAAATGTTCAGCCTTCCCTCGCTGTGGCGAGGGAGAGACAAAAGCCGGGAAGTGCCTTGTTTGCCGGAAAGCGCGGGCAGTTATTGTAAACTGTCAAGGGTTGGGAGTTTGCAGCGAGGGGCGGTTTTCGCTCCTTTGCCGTGATTCCAGACCTGGGAGAAACGAAAGGGGATCTTTGAACACCCCATGGGCACCGCGCACCGGGCTGGGCTCCTTAGGTCCGTCAGCTTCTCTGCCCCTCTGCAGGGCTCTGTGAGCTGCCGTGCTGGTTCCCAGACGAGGAAGCCAGCAGAGCGCACGCAGGTACAGTGAGCTGCCAAGGTTACCCAGCCGGGGAGCAGCCAAGCTAGGACTCGAGCTTAGGTCCGTCTCACTCCAAAGCCCAGTCTCATAACCAAAATACTAGATTTGACGTGTTTTTCTTTTGCAAACATTTGGACCGCGGAAGGCCGGTTTAGGAAGTATCGATAGAAGTCAGCCTCGGGCAATGCGGCTGCGTCCGTCCATGAGCGCCTCCTGCACAGGAACTTGCCAAAGGCTCTGATAAGTCCTGCGCCGAAGACACTATTAACTCAGTGATTTTAGCATGGACTTTCTTCTGCCCTCCACCTACATACCCATCGCACTTGCGACCCCCCGGCGGGAAGCATTGCGCAGAGCGCGCTCCAGGAAACCTGGCCTTGCTCCATATATGGTTTTTATTATTTTGTGTCTTTTTCTTTTTTCTTTATGTTTTATTACTTAAAAAATTTTGTAATGTGTGTTTATTCTCGAGAGATAGAGAGAGACAGAGCACAAGCAGGGGAGGGGCAGAGAGAGACACAGAATCAGAAGCAGGCTCCAGGCCTTGTGCTGGCAGCACAGAGCCCAGTGCGGGGCTTGAACCCACAGACCTTGAGATCACGACCTGAGCTGAAGTCAGATACCTAACCGACTGAGCCACCCAGGAGGCTTTTTTGTGTATTTTTCAAATATGAGTTTTTCAAAATGAGTTTTAGCCTAGCCTGTGTTCCCTCTAAGAGCAGATGTGAACAGAGTGCCTTGTCTCTCTCACTGTGAAAAGAAAGTTCTGAAATGAACTTACTGTCTACACAAGTGACCGTCAGTCAGTGTTTTTCTCCCCCTCCGCGGGTCAGGAGATGGAAGCCCTCAGTCCCTTCCTGTGCGCCCTCAGGTGAAGGTCGCATAATTTCTGGTGCATTCTGAAAGTACCGCAAAGCATCACGGGTGCCCTGACCCGGGGCCCCAGCGAGGTGGAGACGTGACCTGAGGCTTTTCCACGGACAGATTTATAAAGGGAGAGGGTGAGGTCAGAGAAAGGTGTTTTTCTCCTTATGACAGGCACTCACGTGGACTTGGTATCCAGCGCCCGCTTTGCCCTGCCCCTCTCTCACTGTGGCAGGAAGTCAGTGGTGTCAGCGCCCCGGGTGGGAAAGCCGATGGCTGTGGGGGGTGGCGGCAGAGCCGGGGCCAGAAGACAGAAGCCTAACGGCTCTCAGCAGCAACTGACCTAGGAGCATGTGCCTTACAGCTTCTCTCAGACTCAGTTTACCCCTCTGTGAAACAGGGTCACTGGTAGCATGGAAAGGAAGGAGGAAGAGGAGGGTGAGAGAACACGCAGGGGAGAGGGTGGTGGGGACGAGGGTGTGCGAAGCGGTCGCGGTGGGGTTTTCGCTGCGGTGGGGAACGCCGGCCTTTGCGGCGCGTTTTGAGAAGTCAGAGCCGACGGCACATTGGGGGAGGTCCTTGGAGCCAAATGTCTTAGTCCGTTCGGACGACTGTAACGGAACACCAGAGACTGCGGGCTGAAAACCAAGTTTACTCGTCCCGGTTCTGGAGGTTGGCAAGTCCGAGACCAAGGTGCCAGCCGATCGGGCGTCTGGTGAGTGCCCGCTTCCTGGTTTCCGGACAACGGGACAACGGTCTTCTTGCTGTGTCCTCACAGGGTGGAGAGAGGCAGAGGAAGCAGGCCGTCTGCGGTCTCTTCTTATCTTTTTAAGCGTTTATTTATTTACTTTTGAGAGAGAGAGAGAGTGTGCGCGTGCGTGCTGGTGGGGAGGGGCAGAGAGAGAGGGAGGCGGAGGATCCAAGATGGGCTCTGCGCCGTCAGCACAGAGCCAGATGTGGGGCTCGAACCCGCAAGCTGTGAGAGCCTGACCCGAGCCGAAGTCAGATGCGTAACCGACTGAGCCCCCCGGGCACCCTCTGCTATCTCTTCTCACAAAGGGCACTGATCCCCGCGTGGGGGTTTACCCCCATGACCTTCATCTAAACCGAATTATCTCTCAAAGGCCACACGTTCACCTAGGACTGTGTCAGGGTGTGAGGATTTCCACACAGGGAGTTTGGAGAGACACGTGCCTGTAGCTCCCGATGCCAACTAATCTCAAAGGCACACTTCTCTTTAAAAGAACGGATTCCCAGTCTATTTAATAAAGAAGGTGGATGCATCTTAATACATCCGCCATCATGTTGGACGGAGGCTTCAAAAGTCAGAATGCCAAGACTTGCGAATATTCGAGCAAGGTCGTGGCAGGGGAGGAAACACCTGTTAGGGAATGGGTAGGGAATTGGGGGGGGTGGTTCACGGCGAATGGTGGCGGGCTCCCCACAAGTGGCCGGCTGTCCCCGTCATCGTCAGGCTCCCAAGCTTCTAGTCTCCTGGGTTCTCTGACAGAGACGCCACCCCCGCTCCTGATTGCCAGGGCAGCCTTTGTGGAGCTGGGCAGGGGGGCCGTGAGCTGCACGGTCCTCCCCTCCTGCGGAGGGTCCCCGCCTTGTGAGCTCGCTTACCCCCCACGCACGTGTCACCCTCTGTGTCCGCAGCTCCGCCAGCTGGAGATGCAGCTGGCGCAAGAATGTGAGGAGAAGCAGCTGGTCCTCCACGAGAAGCAGGATCTGGAAGGCCTGATCGGAACCCTCTGCGACCAGGTAAGGGGGGAGCCCCGGCGGACCGAGAGAACACACTCCCGGCCTCCAGGCCCCGTTACGGAGGCGGACTCCGGGGCGGGGACAGCTCGATCGTCTTCGGGAAGAGCCAGCGGCCAGTCGTTTCCGCCAGCCTCCCCCTGACCCTCCCCAGGCCCCTCTTGCCCGTCAGCTCCGGCCCTGTCCCCACTCGCTGGCTCTTCAAAGGACACCTTCTGGGGTCCACAGACACACACACACACACACGCAGCCGAGTTCTTGGGGGAATGGTGAGAATACGCGGAGCGGGCCCCGCCGGAAGTGACAGACGAGGTCGCCTTGCCTTCAGCAAGCTGTAGCGGAGAGGGGAGAGGCAGGGTGAATGAGAATGGTCGCTGTGCTCACAGCCGGCCTCGTGAGTCGGCAGGCTCGGAGTCGGGCGGATGTCGCCTTAAGCCCTAGCTGGGCCGCTTCTGCCTGCCTGGCTTTGGGGGAGCTAATTAGCTGCTCTGAGCTTCTGGAAGGCCGAGCCCGGCGGGGGCGTCACCGTGGCTGGACACCGAGGCTCTCAGCTGCGGCACTACAGGCATTTCCGGCCACCTCAGCCTTTGTCGTGGCGAGGCCGGCTCGCACATCGCAGGGTATCGAACAGCGTCCCTGGCCTCTGCCTCCTGGACGCCAGCAGCCCGCTGTTCCCCTTCCCTCGTGACAACTGGGAATGCCTACAGACCTCACCGCATGTGCCTTGAGCACAAAGGCAGAAAGAAAACCGCAGCTGTAAATCAAGCAGGCAGCAGCTCCCGATGTCCCAGCCAGGAAGAATCCCTCCTCCTCCATCTCCCAGAGATCCCTTTCCCTGCCTGGACCGCTGCTGCGCGAAGCCTCGGCACCGCGGGAGAGATGCCCATGGCTCCTGCGGTGCCTTTGATGGCGTCGCAGGAGTGGATTTTAGTGGATTTGCTTCATGTGCGCTCCCTGCCTCCTCATGCGCCGTGCTCTTGCCGTCCATCGCCAGGGTTACCCTTTCCGCCCACAAAGGAACGTGGGCCCCTCTCCAGATGGTCAGCCAGGGCCTTAGACAAATAGGTGCCCATTACGTGGCTTTAAAAAATTGACGAAATGAGCGAACCCCGCAGAATCGCCATAGGCCGAGCATCAGGGGTGGGAGCCGGAGGCAGAAACAGGAGAGCTTGCCTTCGTCCCTCTCTGGATTTTCTCGTTCCTCGGCCAGGCAAACTGGGGCCGCTGCGTGCAGAGCCGTCGGGGTTGCCCTTTGGTTGGCATTGGTGTGAGAGAGCCCGGCCCAATATTTGGTTCTAGAAGGAGAGCGGGCAACCGCCGGGAGAAGGTGGCATTCTCCTCATCAGGGCCCAGCAGAGCTAACACAGGAGGACCAGGAAGGAGAGATTTTTATAGATACTGCCGAAATGAGACATCTTCTGGGCAAAGGGAAGGTGATTTGAGACGAATAAAATGCTAATTTTGTGTTAGTCACCAAGCCGGGGCCTCTGAATAAATGATCGCATTTGGTAATCTTTAATGTTTTATTAAGACACTTGCCAAACACATGGAAAATGTAGAACGAATAATAGAATTCATGCTCCTGCACCAAGCACCCACGGCTCACATAAATTAAAGTAAAATATTCAGATATTTTTAAGGAAAGGAAACACACTGCAAACACAGTTGGTGGCCCCTTGGTTTCCATTCCCGAAGTCCTACTCCCCTCCCTCCTTCCTTCTTCCTTGCCTCCCAGAGGAAACCAGCATCCTGAGGCTGGAATGTGGAAACCCGCTGCATGTGAACTTAAACTTAACCACAAGGGCGCCTGGGCGGCTCAGGTGGCTCAGGTCGTGATCTCGTGGTTCGTGGGTTCGAGCCCCGCGTCGGGCTCTATGCTGACAGCTCCAGAGCCCAGAGCCTGCTTCGGATTCTGTGTCTCCCTCTCTCTCTGCCTCTCCCAGGCTCACACTCTCTCTCTCTCTCAACAATAGACAGTTAAAAAAAACACCACGAAAAGCAACTTAACCACACACAGTACATAGGATTTTGCATTTTCCTTTGTTGCCTTCTGCACCATGTTTATGAGATGGTCCGTGATAATCCATGTAGCTCTAATCCATTCATCTTAACTGATCCCCCATATTCTTTTTCTTTTTAATTCCATTCTTCTGCTGGTGGATACGTAGTTGTTTTCATTCAGAGACACAAAATTGCAGTGCCTGGTCTTCTATCAGTCTCGCTGTGGGCAAGAGTTTCTCCAGGGTACGCTCATATTTTGAGATT
Source organism: Paguma larvata (assembly GCA_030068075.1). NCBI lineage: Eukaryota > Metazoa > Chordata > Mammalia > Carnivora > Viverridae > Paguma > Paguma larvata. The sequence goes on from CM057835.1 coordinate 64,056,208, forward strand.
ACATTTTTAGGTGCATTTGAGTTTATTCTTGTTTTCTTTCCTTGTTTTGATGATTAAATGGCCCCTCTTTCCTCAAAGAATGGTTTTTGCCTTATTTTATTTTGCTTGATTTCTTTTAGTTAGTTTGTCTGCAAGACCTTTTCTTTTGTATCCCTTCAGGTTCAACGTTTCCAAATGTGTGTGTATGTGAATGTGTTTTGTTAATTCACTGTTTTTAGTCTTGAACGTTTTCTATGAGAATCTAACTCATTTACGTCTATTGGAGTAACTAACATATAGGAAGTTATTTGTATTCTCTTATTTTGTCTTTAATATTTGTTGGCTTTTTGTCCCCTTTATTGCTTCTTCTCTTTTTTAAATTTTGTTTAATGTTTGTTTATTTTTGAGAGAGAGTGAGTGTGTGAGCTGGGGAGGGGCAGAGAGACAGGGAGACACAGAAGCCGAAGCAGGCTGCAGGCTCTGAGCTGTCAGCATAGAGCCTGATGAGGGGCTTGAACTCCTGAACCATGAGATCATGACCTGAGTTGAAGTTGAATACTTAACCGACTGAGCCACCCAGGCGCCCCTCTTTGCTTCTTCTTTTATTCTTTTCCTGCTTTTGGATACATTGATAGTGTTTTCTATGATCCCTTTTGTTCTACGCTTGTTCTAAAGCTACAAACCATATTTCTATTCTTGTGGTAGATAACCATTTAATCACAATTTTTTCTAACATACTGTATTTGATTTTTATAACAATACTGTGAGATAGGTATTATTAATTCCATCTTATAAGTGATAGAAGTGAGGCTTAAAAGCTAAAGGAAATTTCCCAAGATCATATAGCTTGTTAGTGGCCTAAATAGGTTTGAAATAAGGCCTATATTATTTGAAAGTCCTGTATTTTTTTTTAGTTTTTTAACGTTTATTTATTTTTGAGAGACATAGAGACAGAGCGTGAGCAGGGGAAGGGGCAGAGAGAGGGAGACACAGAATCGGAAACAGGCTCCAGGCTCTGAGACATCAGCACAGAGCCCTATGCGGGGCTCGAACTCACAGACCGCGAGATCATGACCTGAGCTGAAGTCGGATGCTCAACCGACTGAGCCACCCAGGCGCTCCTGAAAGCCCTGTATTTTTAAAACCTAGCACTATGTTGCTTAAAAATGATTAAGGTCCAGGGGTCGGGTGGCTCAGTCGGTGAAGCGTCTGACTTTGGCTCAGGTCATGATCTCACAGTTCACGAGTTTGAGCCTCACGTCGGGCTCTGTGCTGACAGCTCAGAGCCTGGAGCCTGCTTCGGATTCTGTGTCTCCCTCTCTCTCTGCTCCTCCCCCACTCACGCTCTGTCTCTCTCTCTCTCTCTCTCTCAAAAATACATAAACATCAAAAAATTTTAAATGATTAAGGTCCAAAAAGAATGATTAAAATCCAGTTAATTAGAAGCATACTTTTGTTGACCATGTTGATTTTTTTTAGAATGTTCCATTCTCTCTCCTAGCCTCAATTTCCGCATCAGTAAAATGGCTTGATTATCCCTAATGGCATTTCCAGATTATATTTTTAAAGGGCTCAGAGGGATCTTTGGCAACAGATACTCTTTTTATTTTTTTATTATTATTTTTCTAATATTTATTTAATTTTTGAGAGACAGAGCATGAGCGGGGGGAGGAGCAGAGAGAGAGGGAGACAGAATCTGAAGCAGGCTGCAGGCTCTGAGCTGTCAGCACAGAGCCCGATGCGGGCCTCGAACTCACAAACCGTGAGACCATGACCTGAGCCGAAGTCGAAGGCTTAACCGACTGAGCCAGCCAGGCGCCCTGACGATAGACATTTAACAACTGCCCCGAACAATCTGGCTTTATGATAAATGTTGAAACAGTTGAGGCTTGAATATAGTTTCCCACAACAACACTAAACATCATTTAGATTTATTGGCTAATTATTCACCAGCTTTATCCAGATTTGAATCTTTGTGCTGCAGAATGCAAACTTGCAGAATGACATTTATTTCCCATTAACCTAATGAGCTCTCTCTCTCTCCCTCTCTCTCTCTCTTTTTTGCCCTCCTCTCTTGTAGCGATTCATTACAAAGGGGAGGGTGACTTGGACTGAGATTTTGTTGTGCGTTTGGTCCGCAAAGACCCCTCCGCACAGGAGATGGGGCGGTGGCGTTGTCAGGGTCTCCAGGAAGCTGGGGGGATCTGAGCCGTGGTCCGCGTGTCCCTGACGCCGACCTGGCCGCAGGCGAACGAATGCTTTTTAAGCCCTTGGAGGTGTAAAGAGCAAGACCAGACGTAAAAATAAGAAAGATGCTAGCGGGCTGCTTGAAGGCGGCCACGGTATGAACCTGGGCTCGAGCTAGTGACTCCGGACTCGGGTTCCCCGAGGCTCTGTGGGCAGTGGTTAGAGACCTGCATTCTAATAGCGAGCTGCCCAGGGCCACGCACGGCTACTCCGTGACCTTGGGTACAGCACTCACTCTCTCCACGCCAGTGGAGACGTACATACTGAAGAGTGACAAGTACATACTTAAGTGTCACAAGACGTGAGCTGGCCCTGGGCCACCTGCACACCTCTGCGTTTTATGCCTTTAGGCTAATCACTCGGAACCAGAGCTCCCAGCCCTCCGTCTTTGCTCACGCCGCGGCTTCTTCCTGGCCCGCCCCTGCCCGCACCTCCCCCGGCTCCCGCTCACCTAAGACTCTCCCGGATCCCACCCAGCCTGAGCTGGGCGGCGCCCCTCCGTGGTCCCACCATGCTTCCCCTTAGACTAAAAAGCAGAACGCACCTCGTGTGTGTGTCTTTAGTATATTTCACTAAAATTACCGCTTTCCGGCCAGGACAGCTGGGTTCCTGTCCGAAGTCTTCCTCTTCATAGCCGTGTGATCTTGGGCCGGCTACTCCCCCCTCTGGAGGCCTCAGCTTCACCATCTGTGAAACGGGCACCGTAATACGACAGGCCTCACAGATTCTTCACGAGGACCCCTCCTGTTAATTTCCCTAAAGGGTGTCGAACAGGGTCTGACACTTAGAGAGCTCTCTGTAAATGCACGCGATTGCTGCTCTCCTAAAGGCAATAATAATAACGTCTACTTTTAAGAGATGGTCACAGGAGTTAGATGCAACGGCCTGTCACAAAGGGCCTGGCACCATGCCCGGTCCTGATCCCAGCTCGGCAGGTGAGCTTATAGAACGTATACCTTTATATACATACATGTATATGTGACTAGCATTTAAAACTTAACAAAGCAAGACGTCTGAGAACAAAGAGGCTATATTCAAAGAACCAACTCATTTTTCAAAGAATTCAAAGCTGGTCGCCGAGAAAGAGGAAGGCGCTATCCAGAGGAGTGCATTCCAGGTCATCAGACAATACTCATAATTCTTTATATTTGTAAAGCACTTGACAGCACACAAAATGCTTTCTGATCCGTTACCATGCCCGATCCCTGTCTTATCTCAACATGGAGGAGAGAGATTTTTTTTTTCCACCTTATTTTTAAAGACAAGGAGATTTGGGCTCAGAGAGGTGGCATGATTCAGCCATACGTCCCAATGCCAGCAAATGGCGAGCCAGGGTTGAAAACCTGGGCCACCCCATGGTAACCCCACATTCTTTCTAGAATATTCCGCGGCGTTCTGAGCATCCCAGGAAATGGTTGTTGAGAGGCATAGGCATCCAGGTGTGTAGAAGTTGGGTCTCGCGGTTGAAACACACCGACACCCCGTTTTCTTGAAAACTCCCCCTCTGGTAGAACGTGCTGTCTTCTTTCCACTGGTCTCTGGCGAGTCCAAGAAGCAAGCTGTTCGTTTCTTTCTTTTTAATTATTTATTTTGAGAGAGAGAGAGAGAGAGAGAGCACAGAAGCAGGGGAGGGGCAGGGAGAGAGGGAGAGAGAGAGAATCCCAAGCGGCCTCTGCACAGGCAGTGCCCGGCGCAGCATGGGGCTTGAACTCATGAACCGTGAGCTGAAACCAAGAGTCGCACACTTAACCGACTGAGCCACCCGGGCGCCCCAAGGGGCTGCTAGTTTCTTCCGGAGTTTCAGAGATGCCCCTAGTGTTTTTCCAGGCGGCGCCGTTTCTAGGTGACATTGTGGGCTGTCGGTGTTTCGTGTCGGGCGTCCGGGCAATCCTGCGCCTCCCTCCGTTTGTTGGCCACTGGCAGTCGTCACCTCCCTGGCGCCGGGTCCAGGAATGCGGCTTCTGCAGGGGCCGCTGGACAACTGGCTGCTCAGAGGGCCTACAAATTGAGGGGTTCAGGGGAAGGAATGTGCTCACTTCTTGGGGAACATCTTTCTGCAGACAAATGACCTCATGCCTTGATCTGGCCAAGGGGACCGGCTCAAGGGACAACCAAACTTGCCTCGGGGCTCCCGAAGCAGCACAGCTATTGTTAGTCCTGTTTACTGAAGTGTAACATTGCGGCAGGCACGCCGGGTCCCTCCCGGACAGCTCAGCGCATTTTCACAAACTCAGAGAGCACCACCCCCCTGAGTAGCATGACCAGGCTCTCCCCCGTTTTTCTGCCCTACCTGGTCCCTGCCCCCCCAGGGTAACTGCTGTCCTCCCTTCTGCCTCCAGAGGGCCTCGCCTGACCTGTAGGCTCTTACAAGGTGGGGAGAGGCCATATTGATGGCTTTGGTGCCCAGCACAGGACACACAGACTTTGGATCCTTGCAGGCTGTGATGGCAGCTACGGGCACCGCTCGCTTATAGGCATTCAGCTAAACACCTTTCTAATCCCGCGGCAGCCCCGTGTGGTTGATGCCATTCCCATTCTGCAGATGTGGAAACCGAGGCTCGGGGAGAAGGGTCTCGACCAGGGTCCCACAGTGTGAGAGGCGGAGCCAAGGTTTAAGCCCAGGGAAGTCTGGTTCCGGACGACTTGGACCCTAGCCGCCGCTTGGCCATCTTAGCTCACGCGAGCCTTCCCTTGGCTTCCAGATCGGCCATCGGGACTTTGACGTGGAGAAGCGTCTCCGGAGGGACCTCAAAAGGACTCACGCGCTCCTGTCGGACGTGCAGCTCCTTCTGGGGAGCATGGAGGAGGGCAAGACGTCGGTCAGCAAGGAGGAGCTGGAGAAAGTGCACAGCCAGGTGGGTGTCGTGGGTCCCCTCAGGACCAGGCTGGGGAGGATGTGGCAGCCAGCCAGGGGATGGGGATGGGTGTGGCCACAGCACTGACGTCTGACTGTCACAGACCTGCATGAAGATGGGGGACACCGAGGGGCCGAGCGGGTCATATGGAGGGGGGTTATTAAGGAGGAGGGGTTTATAAATGCTTCTTCAGGGCTGAGGCAGAAGGCACCCCGAGGGCGTGGGAAGATCGGGGCGGGGGGGGGGGCGGCCTGCGGCAGAACAGCCGAGTGCCGCACGCGCTCACGCGCATGGCCACACGCTGCTGCCTATATGGTGGCCACCCAGGCTGGGTATGAAACAACGGGTAATCGTGCTGATAAAGCAAAGCCCGAACCACCACCACCACCACCACCACCACCAAAAGCCATTTGCCAGTGAGAACTGTAATGACGTCGCTCTCTGGCTGTCACCTTCTGGAGCGCCCGCCATGTAGCACTGACTCTATAGAAGATGGGGCATCCAGGTCTCCACCGAGGTCTCCAGGATCCTCATCTCCGTTTTGCAAGGGAGGTAACTGGGAGGCAAGGAGCAGAGGAGACGCACCCAAAGACAGGCAGCTATAAAGTGTCAGAGCCAGGATTAGAACTCAGGGCTCCACCCTCCCTGGCCGACTTAAGGGAGGACTGGGGGCAGATGGGAGGTGACACCCGGCAGGAGCCGAGGACCTGGGGAGATGGGACGGGCTTGGGCTCTGCTGAGCGCAGACGGCGCAGCCCAGGGAGGCAGGCGTTGAGGGGTGCAAGGCGGTCGGATCCCGCGGGGTGAGCGGGGGACTTGGGGAGAGAGGTCCTACGGTAGGAATGTCACAGCAGGACACAGGACTTGCTACCTGACCCCATGGGGGGGGGCGGTGAGTTGGAAACAACGCAGGGGAGCTCAGAGCCCCACTGGGGCGGGTGTGCCCGTGCGTTTGGGGCTACTTCTAAGCCCCGCCCCTCCTGCTAATAAATGACACTTACTGAAGCCAGGCTGGAGAAATGGAAGGCCTTTCCCGCTGCCCTCACCGCCTCGCCTCCTCGGAGTGTCGCCTCCCTTCTTCCTCCTTCTCTGGCCTTCTGTCACGTAGCCTCAGTCCTGCCACCTGACTGCGGGCCTCTCTGTGTCCACAGAATACCCCCAGAAACTTAGGTGGGTTCTCTGCACGTTTCGGACTCTCAGGCAAAACGATTTACTTCCTGAGAGCAAGACTAATGCTTCCATCATGTAATAAATACTGAATAAATGCCTGCCTGCTGCATTCAAGGGGGTCATCCACCTCATTTGACAAGTGAGGGACTAGGGAACAGAGAGGGTGAGGGATTTGCCTGAGGTCACACAGCCAGGCAAAGGCAAAGCTGGGCCTTGAACCCGCGTTCCCTGGCTCCAAAACCACTGCTCTTCACTCTTCCTTCTGGAGAAGCTCATGAAGGTCGGCAGGCCCCCCGGAAGGCAGCAGGAGGCAGCAGAGTCTAGCTCCGGGTCTTAGAAGCCGGATCCAGAACTTTCTCCGCTTCCCGTCTCTGGTGTCAGTTTCCCGTCTGTTAAACCAAAGGTTTCAGGCGGAGATTTGCTAGCTCAGGGAGAAATCCTTGTTTTTCTTTTAAATGGAAATTCCAGCCTCGATTGCGATTTCACGAGTTTGCCCGTTAATTCTTGGATTCCGTTAATTCCCGTTCCGGGATCCAGCCCGGGGCACGACACCGTGTTGGGTCGTCCGGCCTGCCCAGTGCCCTCTGGTCTGGGCGGTCTGGCCTTGCTTTTCATGACCGTGACAGTTTTGAGGAGGACCGGCCAGGCATCCTGTGAAGTGTCCCCCCAATCTGGCTTCATGTGACGCTCTTGTGATGGGACCGGGTTGGTCGGTTTGGGGAGAGACCGCCGCAGAGGGGCCGTGCTCTGAAACCTGAAGACGCTGAAGGACCTTCTCGATAATTCTGTGATTCTCTAGCTGCTTCTTTATTTAGCAGCCGTGCTCTTTTGGGGTGACCGACCGTCCTGGCTTGCCCTGCACTGTCCCGGTTTTAAGGCTGAAAGTCCCATATCCTGGGCAAGCGCCAGAAAAACCAGGACCGTTGCTCGCTGGTCAGAAAACTAGAGCCCCCAGGGGTTTAAATGCACCCCCGTACTCAATCCTCATACCCTTCTTACTCCTGGGGGGAGGGGAAGGGACATCGCACCCATTTTACAGATGGGCAAATCCTGTCCGGAGGTGGGACGTGATGTGCGCGGCAGCTAAGCGGCAGAGCTGGGATTCGTATCCAGGGCTCGTGATGCTCGTGGTAGAATCTAGGGGGTCCTCGGCCTTTCTGTGTGGCTGTCCACGTGGGTGGAAGACCCCTAGCCTCTTGACTTGCCTCAATGGGGGGGGTGGCAGTGAGCTGGAAACAACGCAGGGGAGCTCAGAGATATCCCAACGGTTGGTCAGGATCCAGGCGTCTTGGGCTCACGCCGCCCCCTTTGCGGGGGGCCAGGTGCTCCCCCCGACCCCCACCAGAATATTCCTGACGCCACAGCATCCGAGCGTCCCCCTCCCCGCGGGCGATTGTTCTCGAAGAGGAGCCATAATGGTTTAGTTCCTTCCCTCCCTTCCTTTTTCAAGTATTCAGGAGCCACCTTCCTCTGCAGGGTTAAAATGTGTGTTCTTGAAAAATAGTGGTATTTAATGAAGGCGCCTCGGGCCGAATCAAAGAGCTTCATTCTTCTGAAAGTCCCTCTTCCCCATTTCTGTATCCGGCTCCTATCAAAGGGAATTCACAGCCTTGGCTTTCGGCGGCTGTTGTCATGGAAATCGTTATAAGGATGGCGTCGCGCGGACCAGAGGTCAGGGTACAGTCGCTTCGGCTCCCAGCACACGTGTCCCGGATGCCGGAGTCAGAGCTAATCAAATAATGCAGCGATGACCTTGGGCATCTCTGCGCTCCCTCTCCGGGGGAAGGTATTTGTCCTTTACCTGAAGGCTCCGGGGACTGAGGCAGAGAGAGCAGACGGGAGGGGGGAGAGAGAGGGCGCTAACTTTGTGACTGACTGGGCCGTAAGTGCTGGGGAGGGCACCGGACAACCACGCTCACTCGCTCTCTCATGACTCATGCAGCACCTACTGCGTGTCGGGTGCTGTGCTCCATCTGGGCGTGTAACGGTCAGTAAGACAGGGATCCTCCCTCGTGAAACTTACATCCGATGGGAAAGAAGGCAAGCAAATGACGATAGAAATAAGTAGCAACAGCTCGCGCCTTCATGAAGGGGGTATATGGGGCTCTGGAACAGGGGATTGCGAGGGGGCGCGTTGAGCTTGGACGGTCAGCCGAACGACCCAGGGAGAAGCAGGTACCTGAACACGCGGGACCCGGAAGGTTCGGATTTTATTTGAAGGGTCGCGCGAAGCCCTTGGGAGGTTTTGAGCAGAGAGCGACCTACTCTAACTCACGGTTGAGAGGATTGTTCTGTGCGGAGAAGAGATGCAGAGAGCGCGGCGACGCCGTTAGGAGGCGAGGGTGCCCTTCCGGGCCGGCCGAGATGGTCGTCTGGGCTAAGTGGTGACAGGGCTGGCCAGGAGGGACAAACCTGGGGCCGGTTGGAAGGTTATGGGACTCGTAGACTTTCTGGTGGCAGCAGGAAGGGCAGGATTTAGAGAGTCCTCACCCTACCTGCGGGAGGTGGGTATTTCTATTATCGACCCGTTTAACTAATAAAGATCCGATCTCTGAGAGGTTGAGTAACTTCCCCAAGGGCGCCCAGCAGTATGTGTCTGAGACTGTGGATGCCAGCAAGTCTGTGCCCCTGCCGCTTGGTTGGTACAGCCTGGGTCCTTTTAGCACAGAGCACCTACTATGTGCCAGCCTCCTCCCTGGTGTCTTGGGGTCCCCAAATCTGGCCGCACATCAGATAGCTTAAGCACAACTTTTTTTTTTTAACGTTTTATTTATTTTTGAGAGACATAGAGTGAGCAGGGGAACGGCAGAGAGAGAGGGAGACACAGAATCGGAAGCAGGCTCCAGGCTCTGAGCTGTCAGCACAGAGCCCAATGCGGGGCTCGAACTCACAGACCGTGAGGTCATGACCCGAGCCGAAGTCGGCCGCCCAACTGACTGAGCCACCCAGGCGCCCCCCTTAAGCACAACTTAAAACTCGCAGACTCTGGTTCCCGCCCCCGGGTAGTCTTTTCTTTGTCTCTCTTCGTTGAGTCTGGGACCCAGTACCCACATTTTTTAGGACCGGCGTCTGGGGATCGCGGGCCTCACTCATCTCTCAAAACCCCCTTTCCAGTTCTGTGTCCACACGTCCATGTCGTGGACAAGACAGCTGGTGGCGGGGTCAGGTTAGTGCGACGGATCTTCTTTCGGCCGTGTCAACACTAACTAAAGCTGGTCGGGAGGACTGGGTCTGGCCGTTGGTGATCTCGTGCCCTTCAACGTGCCACAGGACGCCCCGGAGACTTTTCCCCAAAGCGGAGCCTTTTTGTCGCTTGATGGCCCGGTGCTTGCAGGGGACTGATGGTGAGGTCAAGGTGGCCACGTTCTTCCGACACACGGCCACACCCGCGGCCCTCCTGGCTCAGGAGCGGTGGCGCGGGAGAGCCCAGAGAAAGGTTCCCCCTCTCAGGGCACGGACAAGGGAATCGACTGGACGCGCCCGTTACAGAACCACGGGCATTCAGCGAATAGTGATATGGTCTGAGCTCGCGGCCAAGTGCCGGGCTGCAGGAATAAGGAGGAGACAGTATGGTCCCTTCCCTCGAGGGGCTTCCCAGTCCGCAAGAGGCAGACGGAGGACCAGACTCTTGCCAAGCTGAGTGATAAGTTTTTTACGGGGTGCAGGGCGGGGGTGGGGGGTAGGGATAGGGTTTAGCTAAAGAGGACGCCCTTAATGTAGCGGTGGGAGTGGGGCCGTGGCTTCGGTGTCTCTTTAAAGACAGAGATGAGGGGCGCCTGGGGGGCTCAGTCGGTTGGGCGGCTGACTTCGGCTCGGGTCTGTGAGTTCGAGCCCCGCATCGGGCTCTGTGCTGACGGCTCAGAGCCTGGAGCCTGCTTCGGATTCTGTATCTCCCTCTCTCTCTCTGCCCCTCCCCTGCTCACGCTCTGTCTCTATGTCTCAAAACTAAATAAACGTTAAAAAAATTTGTAAAGACAGGGATGAATTACTGGTTGGGAGGAGGAAGCAGCAGCGCGTAAAGGGAGGGAGGCATGGGGAGACAGGGAGCATACTCCTCTCAGTGTGGTGTTGCTAGGGTGTCAGGGGTGCTGGGGGCGGGGGTGGTAAGAGCAAAGGGGGCGATGTTGGCAGCCGGAACTGGAGCTGGCTCACAAACGGTTTAGTGAGCCTGGCTAAGGAGTTTGGGTTTTATCCCAAAGGTGATGGGGAGCCATAGAGGGTCCCAGAGCAGAGACGGGTGTGGTCAGAAACGCTGGTTAAAAATGGCGGGATTCCAGGCCCCAGCCGAAGCTCTGAAGGGCGGCGTGCCAGGCTGGACCAGCAGCATGGGAGAGTTCCCTCGGCGGGTCTTCCGGAATCTCCGCATTCCGCCCTAATGGACAGGCATCCTCTCGGCCCGCTGCCCCAGCATCTGGAAGCCCGAGGGAACTGTGGGCTCTTGTCACCCAGTTTCCTTCCACCGGGAGCCTCGGCTAGATCTCCGGTAATGCCTGCAGTTCAGGACCCTTGTCATAAAACATGAAGACTCCAAGAGGCAAGGTAGAACTTTCTGGGTTCAAATCCTGCCTCTCCTACCTAATTAGCTGTCTGCTTTGGGGCAAGTCATCTGTCTTTGCCTCCTTTTCCTCAGCTAAAAAGGGGCGTGAGGGGCACCTGGGGGCTCAGTTGATTAAACATCCAACTTCAGCTCAGGTCATGATCTCGCAGTCTGTGAGTTCGAGTCCCGCATCGGGCTCTGTGATGACGGCTCAGAGCCTCGAGCCTGCTTCGGATTCTGTGTCTCCCTCTCTCTCTCTGCCCCTCCTCCGCTCTCACTCTGTCTCTCTCCCTCTCTCTCAAAAATAAATAAACATAAAACATTAAAAAAAAAAGGGGGGGCATGCTATTCCCAGTTACGGGGCTGGTATAAAGAACACTAAGACCGTGCCTTGGAAAGAATTCTCTCAAATAAAAACTTTAAGACAATCATTTTTAAAAGGTAGGGCTCCCCACTGGCTCCTTCGTCGCAGTCACAGGTGTTGGCTGCTGGAAGACTCCGGTTTCTGCGCAAACGATTTTACAAGGCCCTCCTAGAGTGTGCCGGGCAAAGCGCGGGGATGATCTAATGCCACCTGTTCTGTAGGCGCAATTACTAATTAATTCCCATGGAATGTTTCCACTGGAAACAAACTAATCCGGAGACAGAAGCAATCCCAACAACCAAGATATATAATTGAGATAATCGCCGTGTGTAAATAACATCTGTGAGGAGCAGACGCTGGCACCTGGCGCCCACAAGACCCTGGAAGAGGGTGTTTGGTCCGCGACACTGGTTGCTTTTTTTTTTTTGCACTTTTTTATTGCCTTTTTTTTTTTTTTGCCTTTGACCTTTGTCTCTTCCCCCCAAAGGAAATATGGTATTTGCTTTTTGCTAATTAGAGACTCCCACCAAGCTCTTTCCTTTACTGAATTCATGCCGGGGACTGTGTTCACCTCTTCCTGCTGAGAATAAAGCTGGCACCAAGTCTCAGTCATTGTGCCCCCGAACGGCTCTTCGGTCCTTCCCCCTTCACTCCCCCGCCCCGCATCACCCACCACCTGTATCTCCCATGCGGGGTTCTCTCACGTCTGCTGGCCCCTGGCCTGGTCTGAGCAATCCTTCTGCCGCCTGATCTTTGGAGAGAGAATTTTAAAACGTACGTACGATCTTGGCTTTTTGTGTTCAAGATCCGTCAGCGGCTTCCCTTGCCCTCAGAATACAGTGCGGGTTCCTCCACGTGACCTTTACGGATGCTGAGTCTGGCTCCCGCGCTCCTGACACTTCTGACTGGCAGCTTAGGGACAGCTTGGGGTCGCTCACACCTGTCTCACCACCTTCCCACCTTTGCCCAGGCTGCGCCCTCGGCCAGCCTCTTGCTTCTCCCTTCTGAAACCTCTTTGCCTGGTGACCATCTGGTTCTCTTCGTTTTTAATGTTTGTTTATTTTTGAGAGAGACAGAGACAGAGACAGACAGAGAGAGACAGAATCCGAAGCAGGCTCCAGGCTCTGAGCTGTCAGCACAGAGCTTGACGCGGGGCTCGAACCCACAAACCGTGAGACCACGACCTGAGCCGAAGTCAGACGTTTAACCGACTGAGCCCCCCAGGCGCCCCCATCCAATTCTCTTCTGAGCCTGGGCATGGACATGGCCTCTGGGAGCCATCTCTGACCCCCATGGGCTGGGCGAGGGCCCACCCCTCTGCTCTCACTGTCTCCTGGGTTTACCTCGAGGGTGGCACACATCATTCTCTCGCAGCCACCGCCCTTGCTCGCCCGTGGCCCCCAGTTACCATCCAGCTCCTTCGAGGCGGGCACTGGGCTAGTAAGTAAACTCGCCGAGAGACCGGCCCAAAGTCACAAATGTAATAAGACGTGAGGCTGGGATTTGAACCCACAGACATCCGCACAAGGGAGCTTAACAGCTGCTACCACCCCAGAGCACGAATGTATCCCCCGTCGGCCCTCCACCGCCCCTGGGCCCTCACGTCCCTGCGGGAAGCCCCGGGTGCTCCTATGGGCCCTTCCGCTGGGGGACCCCAGCTCACTCTCCGTGCCTTCAGGTGGGCCCGTTGGGCCTGGCATGTCTTCTGCGTGATGAGCTCCCAGCCACAGTTAGACAACAACCTGAGGTCCTCCTCCCCTCCCCCCGCCACCTGCTAGTGTGAGGAAGACCGATGTCCCTTGATTCATCCCCAGTGCCCTTAGGCGCGACGTTTGTCACCAGGTGTCACCCGTGCTTCCACGAGACATGGAAAATAATTAATACGCTCTGGGAAGACGAGTCCGTTGGGAGTCTTTCGTGTGAGTGAGCACCTTCGGAAGGCTTCTCCCCAGCCAGGAAGCACGGGATAGGTGGCCTGGGCATTTCGCTCGAAGAGACAGAAAAAATTTTTTTTGTCCTTTTTCAAGATTATGCTGGAGTGAGTTGATTCAATATTAACATAACCTCCTGTCAGAGGAGATAAAAACCAAATTGTAATTGGGCGAAAACGTGGTGATCGCGGCCCACTCGCCCCACAAATATTGACACTTCCGATGCTGTTATAAATGAAGCGGGGACAGGCTGGGGTCATTCTAGGCCGGGAGTGCCATCTACGCGTCTCCCCGGAAGGACCCGTGACCGCTGAGTGCTGGGGAGGGCCGGGCCCCCAGAGCCGCCGGCATCCGCTGCCGTAACCAAACCCTTCTTAACCAGGACACTGACGGCAGGCGTGCGGTGTATGCGGTACCAGACGTGGGGCCTAGCGCTTAGACGCCATGACTTAATTCGATCCCCTCAACTCGCTTGGATGTAGCGAATGCCATGGGAGCAGGGCCTCTTCTGTTTGGGGCCAGCGCGTGGGGGTGGGTCTACAGACCGCAGGCGCTCCGCGGATCGGCAGGGACTCCCGGGGTGGGCGGTGAGTCGCGAATATTGCGCTGTTTCCGGAGGGAGGGAGCCCGGCATGTAGGGGACTTGCCCAAAGTCACAGAGTTTGGGGGGAACTGGGATTTTTTTTTTAAATAACGTATCTTGAAAGAATTTCACACTTAAAGTGGCAAGAACAGTTAAGAGGGTCCCTGTGTGTCCCCCGTTTAGATTCATTAACTCATGGGGCGCCTGGGCAGCTCAGGCGGCTAAGCGTCCAAGTCTTGGTTTCCGCTCAGGTCAATATCGTAGCTCACGGTTCGCGAGTCCGAGCCCCCCACCAGGCCCTGTGCAAAGCCTGCTTGCGGTTCCGTCTCCCCCCACCCCCGCCGACACTCCCCTGCTCTCTCTTTCTCTCTCTCGCTAAATAAATAAACTTAAGAAAAGATTCATCCGTTCGTAACATTCTACCAAATTTGCTTTATCATTCCTTCTCATTCTGAATGATCGGAAAAAGAGTTACAAACACGAGGCCCCTCTGCTCCAATCAAAATGGAAAATTTCACGTCGATAAAATACTGCTCTCTAATCTGGGGGTCACGAACTATGGCTCATCGGCCACATCTAGTTCAAATCCAACCGCCTCTTTCTGGTGGTGGTGGCGTCTGGGGTTTTCGTTCGTCTGTTTGCCTTGGTTTTTCACTTGTCTTGTTTTTAACACAGCCTGAGAGCTGAGAATGGTTTTCATGCGTGCTTTTTTAAGGTTTATTTATTTATTTTGAGAGAGAGAGAGAGAGAGAGAGAGAGAGACAGAGCGCACAAGTGAAGAAGGGACGGGGTGGGGGGGAGTGGAGAGACAGAGAATCCGAAGCAGGCTCTGCACTGTCAGCACAGAGCCCGACGCGGGGCTCAAACTCACGAACCGTGAGATCAGGACCTGAGCTGCAGTTGGTGCTTAACCGACGGCGCCCCCCAGGCGCCCGTGGTTTTCATGTTTTTAAATGGCTACATTAAAGTAGTTAGATAAGAATAGTGCCTACGTATGTGTATCTTTATCTCCCTATATCTATATCTTTACCTGTATCTGTATCTGTATCTACATCATCTCTCGATCACCCATCTACCTACCGTTCAGTTTTGCCTCTTCGCCTGCAAAGCCAAACGTATTTCCTATCTGGTCCTTGAAAGAAGAGTTTGCCAACCCCCAGTCTTAGCGGCCGACGGTCCAGATGTTGCCCGTCGTCCCCATCCGTGTTCTTCGTAACCATTTTTCTCCGTGCTCGGGATCCGACATGCGATGCAAAAGTGTTTGCGCTGCGTTTTCATGACGCTGCGGCTCCTCGGTTTTTCTGCCTCTGTATTTTCGGGTGCCGGCACTTTGTCTGGGAGGGGTTCACGCCGGCCGCGTTGGCCCCTGCATTTGGGCAAACTGGAATTAGAGCCCCTGTCTCTGTGATTTCAGAGCCCGTGGCTTCTGTGCGGGTTTGAGGGTGCCCCTGGGACGCAGGACTTCTGATTTTAAAACCAGAACAGTGTCCCGCAAACGGGGGGGAGCTGCCCGTCCCGGGGCCGGCGTCTCCAGCACCAAGGAATTGTCAGGAAGATAAAGGAAGGCACCCGCGGGTTTCGGGGAGGACGGGATGGACCAGATGCCAGCCGGAGCGCCTGATCTGGGCTATCTGCTCGCTGTTGCTCTCCGGAGGAATCCCTACCGTCCACGAGTTCTGGCCGGTGTCTTGCTTTTTTTGCTGCATTTATGCGTCAAGACTGACCGATATTGTCGTATATAGTAGTTGGTTCATTCCCCTTGCTCTTTCTGAGACTCTATGTCACAGTTTAGCCATTTGGTTGTTGATGGGCACGTAGGTGGCGTCCAGATTTCGGTAATTAAGGACAGAACCACCATGGACAGTTTCTCCCTACTTTATTTTATTCGGGAGGAAGGTGGCTGTGTGCGTGTCTCCGTAGGGTGTAGACCTGGAAGTGTAGTTGTCTCTGGGTCCCACGCGGTACACGTGTTTCTTTAACTGTGGGCGATGGAGCCGCCCAAGCTGGGGTTCCCCCAGGCGTCCACAGACACGCTGACTCCGGTCAGCCGAATACGACGGTCCCACCGGCGTCCCCCATGCTCAGCCCCTGCTTTTGCGAGTTGTTCACGTCTGAGCTGTTCTGAGGGAGGAGGTGTTTGGGGGTTCCGTTTTGCGTTTCCCTGACGCGTAACGAGGTGGCTCGCCCTTGTCGAAGCAGACAGACCGTTTGGATAGCGGCTTCTGCCTTCTTCAGGTCGTATGTGCACCTTTCAAGCTGTCGGCTAGTTTTTCTAGAGATCTGTGCCACGTGGGGGACGCCAGCTCTTTGTCGGTCACGGGTATTGCAAGTACTTTCTCCCGTGTGGCAGACAAACTTCCGGGCACCCTGCTTGATTGGCTTCGCCTCGCCGAGTTAGGAACAGAAGCTCCCAATGACAAGGAAGCCCGGTTGATCAATCGTAGCTATCTTGGAATCCGGATTTGAAAACGACTAGGTCAGGCCGTGGGTGTTCCGGTTAAGTGAGGGCGGAGGATGGCGGGAGGCTCGTCGCCCCTCTCCCTGGGGCTCTGGCCGGGACTCGAGAGCCAGCCCTGGAGGTTTGCTGGGCAAGTCTGGGGTCACTCTCCCTAGCCGGGTCACCTCGTCCTGCAGGGGAGGGTCCTGCCCACACGGCCTGCCCCTCGTCCTTCCTGTGGAGCTGGCTGTCTGGACACCGGCCGGTGTCTGGGTCAGAGACCCGTGCTCGGGAGGAGCCAGGGAGCAGCCGGCTTCCGAGGGGGGTGCTCAGGGCTGGCTCGGACAGCGGGGGGCGTGGGCAGCTTGGGCTACAGACCCAGGCGGCCCCTGCCCCCCCGGACTGGGTCGGGTTCTTTCCTTAGCTCCCTCAGCGCATGTGCATGGAGTCCCTACCTCGTGGGGACCCAGAGGGGACAAGCCCCGGGTGGCCTGCAGGAGCCCACTATCTAGCGGGAAGACGGGGAGGTACTTGAGACACTGCGCTCTTTAGGGGAGCAATGGGGCGCCAGAACAGTGGGGCGGCTGCAAAGATAATGAAAATGAGGGCATGATAGCTCGGGCGCAGGGAGGGCGTTTTCTGTGTATTTTAATTCTGCTTTTCCAAGGTTTTCTTGTTCTGGAGGACCCCAGTGTACATCAAAGCCGCTGCCGCCAGAGGCAAAGGCAGGGGGGGAATTTGTAAGTTCTGTTGAGCCCTGCAGTACCCGAGCGGGCCTTGGATCCTATACTACAAAATGAGGAAGGAATCTTTTCTTTTTTTTTCATTTTAATTTGTATCGAAGGACAGCTGGCATACGATATTGTGTTAGCTGCAGGTGTACAACCTAGCGATTCGACGACTATGCGCATCATGAGACCCTCACCGCGAAAGGTGTAGTCACGTTTAGTTACTGAGGAAAGACTCTCAGACCCTCAAAGAAACAGACTCCAAAGCAGTGAGCGGAGGGAGGAGGTCGGTTTTCCTCAGCAGGGCGGCAGCCCAGGCCGCAGGGCTCACAGGAAAAAGCCGTGGGTGTAACGTTCGGTCCCGGCCCCGTGCACCACTTACCGGCTGTGTGATCTCGGCAAGTTAACCAACCTCTCTGAGCCTCGGTGTCTTCATCTCTACAATGGCGATGAAAGTCCCTACTCCACAGAGTTGTCACGTGTTGCCGTGTTGCAACCTGACACATTCACGGTAAGCGTTCGGAGACTAGGTACGGCGAGTCCCCTGCTAATAACGATTATTTTGACTCCGAGGAGGGGGGAGGCCAGAGATGCTCGGGAAGCATTTCGATGCGTCGATAAATAATGACCCTCTAGAGAGCGTAAGCGAGAAGACGGAATGTGTAATAGACGCTCGAATCGTTTGAGCAAGGACACAGAGAGTAACCACCAGATGGTCTTAGGAAGCTCCCCCCTGGGGCCCCTGTCATCAGACTTCTGAGCCGGAGGGACCGCTGGTGGACCCGGCCTGACATTTTTAATATGTTTGCATTTAACGCGTTTGTTCGGTATCGGGCTGTCTGTAGTTTGAGACGCTGGTAATTCCCTCCGGGCGGAAGCCTTCCCACCGAAGGTTAATGCTTCCGAGTGTCCCTGATGGGATGTCAGGGCCGGAAACGTGTCGAGATTAGCCCGCCAGTGACGCGGTTTCTGCGAACGCTTCCCCGTGGCCTGTTGCGACGCGGGGTTCTTACGCCCCGTGTAAGAGCAGATCCAAGTTCTAACCCCTCAGCTGAAGCAGCGGCATTTCCCCCTCTCCCCGCCTCGTTCCGTGTGTCTGGCCCACTCATCTGGCAGCTCCATGAGTCCAGAGCAAACATTGTCGCCAGGTTTTCAAGGACGCAGATGGCTTTGCATAGACAAGTGAAATGCTCTTCGTCGGGGTGTAGTCGGCGTCCCCCCAGGAATGGAAGGAGGGGAGGAGGGAGAGCACGCCGCGATGCACTCGGCAGCAGAGAAAGGCTTGTCGCGGCGCGGGTCGTGCGGGGGCCTGGGAAGGGCACAGGCTTGGGATCCCATGGACTTGGGCCCGATCCCGGGCAAGTCGGTGTTGGAGAAGTCTCATTCCCTCCTCTTTTTCCCACTGAACCATCAGGAAGGGGGAATATTTACCCCGATGACGAGGGAGCTGTGCGCAGAATAGGCAAACAACCCACGGCTGTTTTTCTATCACCAGGTTCCGGATGGAGCTCCTTAGGGCCCACGTTTTTGGCAGATCAGGGTCACCAAAGGTTTGGGTTTTTTTTTATATATATAAATTTTTGATGTTTATTTATTTCGAGAGAGAGAAAGAGAAGGGGAGGGGCAGAGAGAGAGGATCCCAAGCCGGCTCTGAGCTAACGGCGCAGAGCCTGATGCGGGGCTCGAACTCACGACCCGTGAGATCATGACCTGAGCCCAAATCAAGAGTCGGACGTTTAACAGACGGAGTCCCCCAGGCGCCCCTGTCCCCAGTGGCTTCGAGTGTCGACTCCACGGCAGACACTGTGCATGTATCATCTCTTCTAACTGGTTCGCTCGTCTCGTGTCTGGCTCCTGGCAGCCCAGCTCCAAGTGGCCCAAGCGGGAGAGTGTTGGCCAAGATATCCGAAACGTTCCGAGGCTGAGACTGCCTTCAGGCCTGGCTGGATCCAGGTGCTCCAGCCATTCCTTGAGAACGTGTTTCCTGCCTCGGCACCTGCGATGTCACCTTGTGTTCTCAGGCAGCCTCTTCTTCCTTGCTGGGAAGAGGGCTGCCGGACACTCCAACCTTATGTCCTGTGTCACCGGGAACCCACTCTGTTTCTACAGTCCCGACAAAAATCCCGGGGTCCCCTACGCTCTTATTCCACCTCTCCGCGCTTCAGGCCAATAGGAAGTGGCATTCGGATTGGCTAGGCTGCGTCACCTGCCCTTCTCAGAGCTTGATGGTGGGGGGGGTCAGCTCTAGCAGGGCCACTTGGACACTTGGGGGCTGGGCATTTTTTTTTTGGCAGGGGAGGTGGGGTGCCACTCTCAAAAGCAGGGGGACAGGTGCCGTGCAGACGGGTCACAAAGTTTCCCCTATAATGCGTCCTTTGCGGGCACCACTGTTACTGGAGGAGCGCAGTGTAATGGCTCCGAGTGCGAGTCATATTCCAGGGCTGCCACTTAGGGCTTGTGACACCTTCCGTGAGTCCTCGGCCTCTCTAACCTCAGTTCCCTCAACTGTGCCAGCAGGCCTGGTGATTGACTCGACTTCAGAGTGTCATTGTGAAGGACGAACGGGTTAAGACATTAAAAGTGCTCGGAGCAGCGCCTGGCACAGAGGGAAGAGCTCATCTTCATCATCCGTGTGCACGGCAGCCCCTAGGCTTGTGCAGTGCGCAGCTAATACAACCATACTGGGCAGTCCTACTCAATGAGTATGAATCCTTATTTCCCCCATGGTGTGAATGGGAAAGTGAAAGCTCAGAGAGGCTCAGTCACCTGCTCGAGGTCATAGATAGAAACCGGGGGTCAGACCCCAGGTCTGCCTGACCGCTGGGTGTGCTCGTAAGCACCTGGCGACGCTGTGTGTCCCACCTCGTGGTGGACGAGCGGCCATATTGGGAGAACACACGGCCGGCCCCGTCTTTTGGTGAAAAGTGTTCAGAGCGGTGCCTGGCACAGAGTCAGAGCTCGTCATCGCCAGTGTCCCTGGCGTCCCTTCTCCACGTTTATATAGTCCTCTGGTCTGTCATTTCCTCTTGCCGGGGAGAGCTCCGGGCTTCAAGGAGCTTCAGGGCTCTCCCTCGATCCCCGAAGAGTCGAGACCTCACCAGAACAAAGCCAGGAAGCCCTTAGTCCTGTTCAAGGCCAGGAGGCACCTTCTCACCTACGGCTTTAGTGTGGGGCAGACTCCCAGCGCCAGGGGCTGGGGCGGAACTGCCACCTCCCTGGATGCCCGCCGTTCTGCATTCGAGCAGATTCTGGGGGAGGGTGCCCGATTGGATGAGCGAGAGAATGACACCATGAGCAGGAGGAAGAGAAGCTTCTGGTGATGGAAGGTGTTGGGTGCCTTATTCCATGTACCTTTAGTTCTGTCCTGTTGGTTTTACAAGAAACTGGATTTGGAGGAGAAAGGAAAACATGAACGGGTAGGAGAATCGAACCAGTTGTCTCGTTGGGAGCCTGTTGGGGCCCCGCGCCCAGACGGGTCTGGAGAGGGTTGGACGTCCCCAGGGATGTCATCCCCCTGACCCTCTCCGCCCTGCATCTTGGCGGTCTGGCAAGGAACCCCCCGAGAGGGCACGTCCGCGCAGAAGGATGGTGCCGTGAGCCGAAAGGGGCGAGGCGTCCCCTGCCCCCTGGGGTCCTCGTTGCCACGTTGGCTACCAGGACGGGAGAGTGGACCCCAGCCCCGGCTGCCCGACTCCCTTCTGCTCTCTCACCGCCCCTCCTGGAGTGCCTCCCGGGGAGGGCGGGCGTTTGTGCAGCGGCGGCGGGCTGCGTCACTCCCCCGGAAGGTCTGAGCTCAGCCCCCGCACGACTCGCCACCCGACTCCATAAAAATGTCACTCAAACGGCCCCCGTATGGAAATACCGCGCGGTGAGTTATTCTTGTGCCGGGTCATCCATAATGGAAAATCAGCCCGAGATGGCCCCGTATTTCTTCCCGCTCCCCAAAGTGTAATAAATTCACATTTTTAAAGCTCGGCATTTAGACGGCTTGTCGGCAGGAGCCCGGAGCCTGCTCGGTGAGGGCCTCGGGCTGGGGGGCGGGTTCTGGGCGCGCCCCTCAGATCCTACCGGCTCGTGTGCCTCCGGGTGGGCACCCTCCCTCCCCGGGCGGCTGGGAAGCCTCCGGTTCCCCACCCCACCCCACCCCCCCGAGATGGTGGGAGCCGAGGCCCTGCCTCAGCCCGTCTGTGCGAACTGGACCCTCTTTCTGTCATTCTCCTTGCCTCCAAAACAGGGCTAAAAATCCCCATTTTGGGGCCCCCGGTGGCTCAGTCAGTTAAGCGTCCGACCCTTGATTTCGGCTCAGGTCAGGATCTCACAGTTTGTGGGATCGAGCCCCATCTCGGGCTCTGCGCTGACAGTGCGGAGCCTGCTCGGGATTCTCTCTCCCTCTCTCTCTGCCCCTCCCCTGCTCGTGCACGCACGCTCTCTGTCTCTCCAAATAAATAAAAGGAAAAAAAAAAAACCTTTCTTAGGCTGTCAAAGGGAATGAAAGGGACTAACAGGAGTGGCCACCCTTACTCTTCTAGAGTTTTCTCAGTGCCAGACGCGGTGCTAAGGACTCCCGTGATTCCACTCGCGCTACGCAGGACTGCGTAGTGATTACGGTTCTGCCCGGTTTGCAGGTGAGGACACTGAGGCACGAGGTGCAGTGACCAACTGAGAGAGGCCGAGCCTCCGGGTCTGGCTCCGTGCCCAAGCCCTGACCCCCACACGTGGTGGGGGCTGGCACTTGGCGAGTGCCCGTAAGCGTTGGTTTCCTCCTCCGTCCCCGGGGGAGCGGGGACGTGTTTACCTCCAGGAGGCTCCGGGGACGACGCGTGTTTCCTCGGTGCCACCGCGTCGATTCCAGCCCTGGGCCCTGCTCCATTGTCTCTGATTGGTCAACCTCACATTCTACAGCCCCCGGCCGGTGCGGGCCGTCGTGACCCTGCCTGGGTGGCTCCCAGTATAACACCAAGCCACCGAGCCAACCCTCCGCTCTGCAGCCAACTCTCTTCCCAATAAAGAGCTTGGGCCCCGGACGTGCCCGGCTTCTCCGCCGACCAGCTGCGTGCCCTCTGGGGAAGTCCTTGGCACTATAGCACCCAGTCCTAATGGCGGTACCCTGCTCCCAAGAGCTCTTAGGCGGCTTCTCTGAAGCAAGATGGAGAAGGCACGGTGCCCTGGGAATGGTCCCCAGACCACAGTCGCAGGTGCAACTGTTAATGCTGAAACCCACCCGGGCCAAGGTAATCCTGTCCCCAAACCCGGAAGGAGCTAAGAAGACCAACAGCCACGTCCGTCTCTGTCCGGGGAGGAGCTGTCCCCCTCTCTGGCTGCTCCGGGGAGGCTGGGGAAAGCACAGAGAGCTTCTTAATCGCGCGTCATACGCCGCCGGTGAAGTGGAGACACAAACAGAGCCTTCTCGCTCCGGGGAGGCTCTGAGGACCGGGGCATCGTGCGGCCGACGCCCTCTGCCCAAGTCGGGAACTGCTACCCTTGGGCTTGGCACCGTGCTGATCGGTTACTGACCGTGGCTGCGGCTCACCTCCCGGCCCCCAGCCAAGCAGCTGGGCCGGGGCAGCAGGGCCCCGTGCGGGTGCTGCCTGCCTCCCGCTGTTCCTTATCCGACGCCATCCCCCAGGACGGCCAAGTGGGTGACTCCTGCCCGCCCGGCCCTTTTCTTCTGTGCACACACGACGCCGTGTCCTCAGCAGCTGCCCTCTTTCCAGTCTCATCCACCAACGCCCATCCTGCCCGCAGCGGCCGGGGGTAGATTATGCTACCCGCCACCTCCTCCCCCACCAGTGGTTTCCCTGCAGACTGACGTCGGCTCGCTGGCCTTGCCACCGTGCCCCCCTCCCCATCTGCTACTTCGGCACCCTTCCCCCCTCCTCCCCCGTCCAGCCGTCCGGCCTGCCCTGGCTACCTTTCTGTCCCTCAGCACCACTTCTGCCTTTGTTCCTGTACCTGCCTCAGGACCCTGGCACCAGCTACTGCCGCCACTCGGGGCACTCTGCCTCCTAAATATGTACACGGCTGTCTCCTGGCATCTTTCAGGTCTTAGCTTAAATGCTTCTCCTTAACGAGGCCTCTGACTTCCGCGGGACCCGGGGCCTGGCCTGGCCCTGCCGCCCGTCCGCCTCGCCCCGGGGACCCCGGGGCCTCCTGCGGGAAGAGAAGACGGTGGGTGCCTGACCTCTCACCGCCTCTGCCGATGAGGCTCCAACAACGGCAGCACCTCCTCTGGCTCCACGTCACACTCTCTGCGTCTCGGCCGTCCCGTGCCGGGAGACGGGCTGTCCCGCACGGCGGCCACCGCAGGAATACGTTGTTCTCGGGCTCTCGGGAAGCGGGAGTCTTGTGGGGCGGGGCTAGAGCCGGAGGCGCCGGTGTGAGAAAGGCGGGGGCCTCGATCTCCCCATGTGTATAACGGGATAATAGCGGCGCACCCCTCGCAGATCGAAGATGAGGACTACGAGCGAAAGTGAACGTGGCCCCTTGCCCCGGGACACTGGCCCCGAGACGTTCCAATCCCTGGCAGCCTCCGCTGGCCCCGCCCGCCATCGCCGTCATCCTTATTCTAACATCCGGGCTGAGCACCCGCTATTCCGAGGAAGACCTTCTCGGCCCGGTTTGGAAGGAGAGAGAAATGACCCTGGGGGGGGCTCTACCCGCGCAGCCCCCCACCTCGGCCCGTTGTCCCCGGGTGGCCTCCACCTTGGCTCAACGGTTTGCCTTTTCCAGATCCAGGCGGGCGGCCTCGGGGATCTGAGACTGTAGGCGCCTCGCTTCCCGGGGCCTCCGGCTCGCTTTTCTGTTCTGTCTTGTGAGCACGAACCGTCGTATTGCTAAGCGTTTGGGAGGGGCAGCGGCCTGGCAGTGAGGACATCTGCCGCTGGACCCCCCCAAGCGGCGTCTTCACTCCTTGCAGCTGTGTGGCCTCAGGCGAGGCGCTGTCCCTCTCTGAGCCCTGAGCGTTTTCCGCAGGCGGCCTCCGAGGGGGTTTTCTGCTCGGGAATCCAGGGGAACCGCCAGATGCGGGATGGCCTTAGGGCCCCTGCCGGGGTGTGGTTTTCTCCGGCGGGGGAAGTCTGTCTTCTGGGGCATGGGAGATGAGTGTACCTATTTGATGGCCCCCGCTTTGCTAAGATAGGAGGCCTACTGTGTGCAGGTGCCTGAGCATCAGACGAGAAAGTAAAGGGTGAGAAAGAGAAACTTTGTTTAGGTCGGTGGCTCTTAACCTTCGAGAACCCAGGGGAACGCTCGCATGGCAAATATTTTTCATACCATTTAAAGGGGGTTGACGGTTCTGAAGCCTGATTAAGAAACATCTACTTGGCGAGGTCCCACTGACTTTCGAGCACCTCCTCCAGGAGGCCTTCCCGGATTTCATCCTGGGTTCTCGGTGTCCCCACGCCTTCCTGCCTGTGCTCCTCAGGGAGCCTGTCCCTGCCTGTCTCCCTCACCGGGAGGTGGGGGCAGGGGCCAGGTGGGCTGCTCCCTGCCCGCCCTAAGTGGGTGTCAGCAAATATTGGCTGAGCGGAGCTGGGGACCAGCTACTGGCCTTGAAGCGGCCTAGCCTGATTTCACGGGACAGCGCCCGCTCAGTCCTGAGCAGCTCAGGGCCTGGCCGCCTCAGATGCAAACCTCGTCGCGGGTGGGCGAACGGCTCCGAGGACGGGAGAATCGTCCGTGAATTATTCCGCACCCCCCCTCCCCGAGAGGGGCCGGGCTGGGCTGGAGGGGAAGGACACTCAAGGCGGGGGCGTCACGAGGCTCTTCTCTTTTCTCCTCACCCCCCCGCCCGGTGCAGCTGGAGCAGAGCGAAGCCAAGTGCGAGGACGCTTTGAAGACCCAGAAGGCGCTGACCGCGGACCTGGAGAGCATGCACAGTGAGCTGGAGAACATGACGCGGAATAAGAGCCTGGTACGCGCCCCTCCCGCGAGCGGCGGGGCCCCGGGAACCAGCACGGGGCCGCCGTGGACTCAGCACTACCAGAGGGGCCGAGGGCACTTACTGTAGACTCGCTAGGTCAACATTCTAGTACGGGCATCCTACTGTGAGCCGAGGCTTCTAAAGCCTCTGACGGCACACGTGAGGGTCAGCTATGTGTTCATGTCTACAAAGGTAGGCAAGGAGACTTGTAGACCTAATGTGTGCCCAGCGCTGGGGGGATGCATTCAGCAGGAGCCTTTTGTTTGCTCAGCACCCTAAGTGGGAACAAAACCGTCTAAGGCGTGCTCATAGCGTGCTTGCCAGGTGGGTGGTCCCCAGGCACCTCTTGTAGTCCTACTGTGTGCTTACCACCGTAACAGGGGACTTGGGCATTACAGCTGGGTTATTGCATATTCGTTCTTACGAGTGGGGACAAGGGCATCCCTCATGGGCCCTCTTAGGCTCACTCCTGTAAGGGGCCCCGCCATCTATTATGGACCTACTCTGTGCTAACCACCGAGTGGGGGAAATTGTGAATCTAATATATTGATGAACTTGGGTGTACCTTTCTAAGTCCTCTCTTTGGGTGTCCGAGGTTGACTTAAATTTTTACTCTGCATCTAAAACCGTGGAGTTTAGGTATAGCCGTGGATTCATAGGCAAAAGCTTGTCTTAAGATCCCTGTTGGGCCCTTTGTTCCAGATTTTGTTCACACCAGATCAAGGGGAACTTGCCCGCAAACATTCACACACACACACACACGCACACACATGTACACACTCACCTACAAAAATCTCCAGACGCGCATACAAAATAAATGCCCTTGTAGGTAAAATATGCACCTAATTTTATCCATCTTCCACTTATCTATTTACAGAGCGCCTGCTGTATGCAGGCCGAGGGCTGGGGACGTATCTGTGAACAGAACAGAGTCCCGGTTCTCGCGGAGAGTACGGGGGTTTGCGCTCACACGTGTGTCCCGGGCGCAGTTAATATGGACATAAAATGTAAACCCATGGGGCCGACACAGACACACATCCGTTCACGTGGCCCCATGCGGGCCCGGTGACACACACACGTGCACACACACACACATAGAGCCGTCATCGATACACCCATGGCCGACCTTGCAGGTAGATGGTCACTCCTCTGATGCACTACGAAGGGGGGGGCTCGCTCTTCATCAGGCCCCTGCTGTCCCCTTCCCACGCACCCTCCTCCCCCCTGCCCCACCGCTGTCCCGCCTCCCCCCAGGTGGATGAGCAGCTGTACCGGCTGCAGTTTGAGAGGGCGGACCTGCTGAAGCGCATCGATGAGGACCAGGACGACCTGAACGACCTCATGCAGAAGCACAAGGACCTCATCGCTCAGGTACCGAGGGGAAGTTGAAGGGGGCGCGGTGGTCTTGGGCGCCGGGTAGGTGGGAGATGTCGCGAGGCGAGGCGCGTGTGGCTGGGCCACTCCTCTCTGGTCTGGGGACCTTGGAGGGATCAGGGCCACAATGATAAGCAGGGGCTGTGAAATGTCATGGGGTCCTGATAGAGGAGGGCGTCACCCTCAGATGGGCATGCGTTACCGGAAGACATCTCCACCAGGAGAACCTCTGATTGATTTATACATCCGTCTACACATCTACCCACCCACATACCCTTCCTATCTACCCGTTGAAGTATTCATCCACCCACTGTTCATCTGCTCAGTGGTCCGCCCATCCAGTTATCCCCATTTTTATCCATCCACCCACCCATCCACCCACCCATCCACCCACCCATCCACAGGTAGCTGTAATCTTCCCTCTCCTCTACTGAGGCTTAATGACTTTGAGTGACTTGCCTGAAGTCATGCAGCAAACAAATGATGAGCTGGGATTAGAACTTAGGTCAGTTTCCAGAGTCTATGCTTTTAATTATCATAGGGCACCATCTTCCAAAGCTCCCTTCCCATCCAGTCATCCATCCATCCATCCATCCATCTACTTACCCATTCTTTATCCATCCATCTGTAGATCCATCCACCCACCCATCCATCCATCCACCCATCCATCCATCCACCCATCCATCCATCCACCCATCCATCCATCCACCCATCCATCCATCCATCCATCCATCCATCCATCCACCCACCCATCCATCCATCCACCCATCCATCCATCCACCCATCCATCCATCCATCTACTTACCCATTCTTTATCCATCCATCTGTAGATCCATCCACCCATTCACCCATCCATCCATCCACCCATCCATCCATCCATCCATCCATCCACCCATCCATCCACCCATTCACCCATCCATCCATCCACCCACCCACCCACCCATCCATCCACCCATTCACCCATCCATCCATCCATCCATCCACCCACCCATCCATCCATCCATCCATCCACCCACCCATCCATCCATCCACCCATCCATCCATCCACCCATCCATCCATCCATCTACTTACCCATTCTTTATCCATCCATCTGTAGATCCATCCATCCACCCATTCACCCATCCATCCATCCACCCACCCATCCACCCACCCATCCATCCATCCACCCATCCATCCACCCATCCATCCACCCATTCACCCATCCATCCATCCATCCATCCACCCACCCACCCACCCATCCATCCACCCATTCACCCATCCATCCCTCCATCCATCCACCCACCCATCCATCCATCCATCCATCCACCCACCCATCCATCCATCCACCCATCCATCCATCCATCTACTTACCCATTCTTTATCCATCCATCTGTAGATCCATCCATCCACCCATTCACCCATCCATCCATCCATCCATCCACCCACCCATCCACCCATCCATCCACCCATTCACCCATCCATCCATCCATCCATCCACCCACCCATCCATCCATCCATCCATCCATCCACCCATCCATCCATCCATCCATCCACCCATCCATCCATCCATCTACTTACCCATTCTTTATCCATCCATCTGTAGATCAATCCATCCACTCATCCATTCACCCATCCATTTATTATCCATCTACTTACCCATACATTTATCCATCCATCCGTAGATCCATCCATCCACCGCCCTCCCATCTAGCCACCATCTGTCCACCCATCCACCCAGCCACTCACCTGTCCATCTATCCATCCATCCCTCCATCTACCCACTTACCGATTCATTACCCATCCACCCATCCATCCACCTCTCCATCTGTTCATCTGCCTCTCCATGCATCTATTTATATATCCACTCATTTATCTGAGATTTACCGTGCCCCCATCACGTGTTACGCACTGTGTCGAATGCCAAGGATGCCGTGTCGAGCAAAAGCACATCCCATTCCTGAATCCACGCGGCTCACAGTTTCGCGGGCCAGACAGACCTTCTCGCATAATCACCCAGAACAGAGGGGATGCTTGCAAACTGAGCCGGGAGTCCAGGAAGGAGATGAACATGGTTCTGGGACTCTTGACCTAGGTTGGAGGTCAAGGAAGCCTTCCCTGAGGAGGCGGTCCTTGGACAGAGATCTGAACAAGGAACAGGAGTCATGAGGCTGAATGGGTTAGTGAGGGGCGCGGGAAATGTCCCAGGCAGGAGGAACAGCACATGCAAAGGAGGAACAGCACATGCAAAGGGCTGGGATGGGGCACTTGAGAGCCTGGCAGGAGGCCACCGAGGGGAACATGGTGCAAGATGAGCCCGGCGAGGCAGCAGAGCAGGGCCAGATCGGGGGTTGCAGGCTGAGCTGAGTTTGGATTTTATGTGCGGTGGGAATATTGGCAAGATTTTTTAGGGGCACGAGCAGGAGGGAGAGGGTCAGCCCGTATGCCGGCCCCGGATGCTCCTGCCTTGTCCCCTGCTGGATCCCCGAGTCTAGACAGGGGGCCTGGCGTGGAGTAGGGCACCCAGTAAACGGCTGGTGAATGAACGAAAACCGTGGCCGGCTTGTACTGGAGAGGCCCAGTGGACGCGGGCGAGCAGACGGACCCGGGAGACAGTCGGGGGGTGCAGTGGCAGGCTGGGGCGCGGCAGGGGCTTGGGGGCGGGGCTGACGGGCGAGTGACGGGAAACTGGGGGAGAGTAGCTCTTCCCCACGTTGTACCCCAGAGGGGATCCGCGGTGCGGCGCCTGCCAGGCTTCAGGTGCGTCCTACCGCCGGGGGAGTGTCTGCCAAACGAGGAGTCACGATAACAAAAATGACCAGTTCTGTACGTCATCACCAGTAGAACAGCCCTCGAAAAAACAGCCAATGCCATGTCTGCCTCTGTGAATCACACCTGTTTGGGGTCAGAAGGGAGATTTCTTCCTTTGACCGGTTACAAAAGCTGTGTAGTCCTATGCACATTACAAATAATTTACATGATACATGACATGCGGGAAATAGAAAGCGAGGGACCTGCCTTCCCCCTGGAACCCCTCCCTTCAGAGAGCATCCCGCTTAACAGTTTGGCTCTGCCTCTTTAAAGGACCTTTATACGCTCCCCTGCCTCATTTAATCCCCGAACGAACCGTGCGTGGAGGAGCTAAGCAGGGACTATCAGCCCATTTTACAGACGGGGGTACTGAGGTGCAGAGAGGCCAAGGCCGGTCTCCAAGTCTAGAACCCCCGCCACTGGACGCTCAGGAATTCTCCCTCAGTGTCTCACCCTCGCGCCGTGGCCAGCCCGTTTCTGTCTGGGCTCTCAAGGGCGTATTACGGCGTGCCGGGCCGTCGACCAAAACCACGGGCTAATATAGCGGGAGTGACTCCGTGGACACGGAGAAGAACAATGTCGGAAGGAGGTGAGCGGTAGCTTTCTGGAGCGAGAGGCTCCGGGAGTCTTAGGCCTCTGGGGGTGGGGAGGAGGGACTTCCGGCAGGAGTTTCCCAGCAAAGTCTCAAGGCGACGCTGTCTTTGTCTCACCAGTCCGCTACTGACATTGGGCAGATCCAAGAACTGCAGCTGCAGCTGGAGGAAGCCAAGAAGGAGAAACAGAAACTTCAAGAACAAGTACGTGCTCAGAGCCGCCACGGCGCCAGGGGACGAAGGGGAGGGTTCCCTGTGGGACCTCCCAGGTTGGAGGTTCATGCATTCATTCATTCACGCATTCGCTGCACTTCAGTTGTGCATGAAACGAGTTGACAACGCTCCCAGCGCACGCACGCGCGCGCGCACACACACACACGCAGGCTTTTGCTCACGCCAATTTGGCATCCCCAGACGCCCTGTGCCGTGAAACGTATCGGCCATTCAGCGCTGGAGTCTCTTCATCAGAGAAAGGGATGGTCCGTGCCAGCCAGGGTCGTCGTCCTTTGTGAAATCTTCCTTAAAGCCACCGGTTCCTCCAGACACCCCTGAATTCCGCTCATGAGCTGGCGGGCCGCTATTATCCACGCGATGCTCAAAGCCCTTCTAAGGACCGTCGCCTGCACCTGCTTCGAGCGTCTGTCGAGATGACAGAGCCTCAAGCAAACGTGCCCGGGCATGAGCGACACCCAATACCACAAAAATAATAGCAGGAGTAGGCACCTGTTGGGTGCTTCTTGTATGCCAGGCGCTAATCGCCTTCAATTCTCAGACCAAAAAAAAAAAAAAAAGACAGGAAAAAAGAATGAGCTCATGGAAGGGACTCGGCCTGCCCAGGTGCATCCGGCTGGGAAGCGGCAGCGCCTGGCTTTGAACTCTGATGCATACGCTTGGCTCCCAAGCCCACCTTTGGTTGGGTCCGTGGGTGCCGAAGCTCGCGGCTCACACGCTGGCTCGGCCCCCTCAGCAGAGCAGGGAAAGGAGCGAAGTGAAGCACTGACTGAGTCTCGTACTGGACGCAGAAGACACAGCGATGTCGCCTCCGGCGTCTGAGACGCAGGGGCAGGGCCAGCACGAGGGTCTCGGCGGTTCGTGCTCGCGCCGATAACGTGTTTCGCCAGAGCCAAGGAGGAGGCCGTGGGAAGGGGCCCGGGGCCGAGTCCGGCACGGGTCTCGATTCCGGGACTCGCGGCCAGCAGTGGCCGACAACGGCCCCTCGGGCTTGTCCCCAGCTGCAGGTGGCTCAGCTGCGCATCGAGTACCTGGAGCAGACCACCGTGGACCGAGCCATCGTCAGCAGGCAGGAGGCCGTCATCTGTGACCTGGAGAACAAGACGGAGTTCCAGAAAGTGCAGATTAAGAGATTCGAGGTAGGCGTGGGCATGGAAATACTGCCCGGGCCTGGAGCAGTGGGGGCTTTCGTGGGAGCTCTGTCCGCCCTCCGTCCCCTCACGCCTTTCCCTGGATCCACGGTCCTCATCCGTCTCTCCGTGTTTCTTCCCCCGCTCCCGCCTTTCTGCCGTCCTTCAACCGCACGGTCCCACGAGTGACTATCCATCCCGCCTCCCCACCGCTGTGTGCCTCCGTCCACATCCGTCTGGCATCCCTCCCATCCATCGTCACCTCCTTCTGTCTCTTCTCCCTCCCTTCCTCCGTTCGTCCTTCTCTTCCTCTGTTCTTTTCCTTTCTTCAGACACTGACCCTTCTGTCCGGCCCCGTTTTTATCCACCGATCCCGTCCGGCCCATCGCCATCCGCCCCCTCGTGCCCTTAGGCACCCGCCACTCACTCTGAACAGAAATTTATTTTGTGCTTCGTGTGAACCAGGCTCTGTCTGGGGCACATGGGAGACAGAGGGACAGAGCAGATTCTGCTCCCCAGAAACACGGGCGTTCTGTAGGAGAGGGGGGTAAAATACGTCCATAAACACCCAGAAATGGACCGAGGGCTGTGAGGTCCTGGGGGGCAAGGAGGCCTTTTCAAGCCGGGGAATCAGGGAGGCCTCCGGGAGGAGGTGACATGGGTGCTGGGCCTTGATCAGGGCAGGCACGACGCAGACGGGCTGGGGGCCGCTTCGGTGACTACGCTCACACTTAGCTCTGAGGCCAGTGCCGCAGGCGTCACCCCGGTCAGAGTCGCTTGTCATTAGCCGCTCCCCCGGGTGTTGGCCGCAGCCCTGCACGGAGGTAGGATGGGCCTCACCGAATGAACTACGAGGTGTCTGCGGAGAGGGCAAGCGACCTGTCCAAGGTAACGCCGTTTAGTGCCGGCGACGGGAGTAGATGGACCCAGGGTCTCCACTCGACCCCGCTCCCGGGCTGTCAGCAGTCAGCTGGCTGAGCCACCGGATGCCAGTCCGTCGGAGAACGCGAGGCTGCGTTCCTCACTTCGAGCCGTCCTCCCAGTCCCCTGCTGGGCACTCGTCTCCAAGATGGCCGTGTGGGACAGATGAAGGACAGAGGAAGGTCCTTCTTTGCTCTGACCCTCGGAGCTTCTCGAACTGCTCAAGGGCTCCCTCGAGGCGGAACTGTCTCTGCGGATCACCAGGGGCTGTGATCTACTACATTTTAGGGTTACGTCCTGTCGGGCTCTGGCCGTTGGCTTGCATCTAGCACAGTCGAGCGATGGCAGAAAAGAAAAGAAAATTCGGTAAAAAAGGCCTTTATGTGACAGGTTCTGTATCCAAATCCCCTTTCCCCCTGTGCTGTCGCGACTTGAACTGAGTCGAATTCCAGGCCTTGGGGACACCGTTTGAGGACCGCTCTTCTTCCTTTTAACCCCGCCCCCGCCCCCCCCACCCCCCCACCCTCCCCCCCTCCCCCTCCCCCCCCCTGCTCCGCTGCCCTTTGAAATTGTTGCCAAACTCCATTTGGAAGGCGAAGGGCAATTGAATTGTAAAGCTTTGCTTTGAAACCGCGATTCGGTCTCAGATGTGGAGAGGGGCTCGGAGTCTTGCGGGCGGGCCTGAAATATTCATGCGGGCTCCGTTTTAGGTCAACACTCGAGTATTTGCCCATCAGAGTCGATCGGCCGCAGGCTTGTCGGCCAGCTAACGAACTCTGCAGAACGGCCCTTGGGCTCCTGCTCCGTAGCTCTGGTGATGTCCGTGGCTCTCTTCTCTCTGTTGTTTCATTGTGTCCTCTGGGCTCCCCCGCCTCCCCCCCCGGAAAAGGAAAAACGCCATAAAACACTAGAGCTGAGGCTCCAGGGAGGTTATCTGATCAAAACCGCCTCACTTTCCAACCTGGGACACCGAAATCCACACCGGGGGAGGGGTTTCGGTTCCCCAGTGTAGTGTTCTCCCACTGTGCGTCTTCATACGATGACGGGGGCTGCGGTAAATAGGAATGATTCCCAACTCTTATCTAGAATGTTCTGTGTGGCAGCCACTGCGCTAAGCCTTCTGCAGAACTCAAGGTTTTTGAGTCTGACAGGACCCCTGGACGTAAATCCTGTCATCATCTCGGCCTCTCAGAGAGGTTAAATAACCTGCCCAAGGTCACACAGCCAGGAAGAGGTAGTGGGGAGATTGGACCTAGGGCATATTCAAAACCAGGGTGCTTGGCCCTAGGCTAGGCTGCCTCTCTGAATAGCAATGATCATTTCTAGTTTTTTTTTTTTAAGTTTATTTATATATTTTGAGAGAGAGAGAGAGCGTGCACACAAGCAGGAGAGAGAGAAAGAATCCCAATGCCTGAGCCGAAAATCAAGAGGCCGTCACTCAACTAGCTGGGCCACCCAGGCGCCCCTCGTTTGCTAGGTTTTAAAACAAACCCTTCGTTTCTGTATGCGAACTCAGGATTACGGTCCTGGTCGCCGTATACAAGGGCAGGGAGACCCAGGCCCGGATTTCTCTTCCGGGAGCCCCCTGCCTCGGGGCCCTGGCCTCTAACCCCACGGCCGGCGGGTGTCCTCCGCCCCGCCTCCAGGTCCTGGTGATCCGGCTCCGGGACAGCCTCATCAAGATGGGCGAGGAGCTGACGCAGGCGGCCAAGTCCGAGAGCCAGCAGCGGGAGAGCAGCCAGTACTACCAGCGGCGCCTGGAGGAGCTGAAGGCCGACATGGAGGAGCTGGTGCAGCGGGAGGCGGAGGCCAGCCGCAGGTGCATGGAGCTGGTGAGTGCCGCCGCGGGCTGTCGCGGGACCGAGGGCTTCGGGAGCGGCGGCCTCCGGGGCAGGTCTCTGCGCCTTCGCGGAAAGCAGGGAGACCCCGGAAGGGGCCGGGCAGAGGATCGAGGCCGCCATTGGCTGCAGATGCCGGGGGCGGGCCGAAGGGGGCCAATGGCGTTCACTGCTGCTGGGTGGGCCGCCGGGGCGAGTGTACATCTGAGATTCCGGCCTTCCTTTTCCTGCCTCGCACATTCCACCCTAAAGGCAGGGCACCCTCGGGGGAAGAGGACGGAATCAAAGTCAATGAAATGCCCGCCTTGCATCGACTCGTAACTCCCATATCGTAAAATCCCCATCACGACCCTGCGAAGTCAGAATTCTTATCCCCCGTTTTACAGATGAGGAAACTGAGGCTTCAAAGGGGTGAGATAGCTAGTCGAAGGTCACGCTTAGGGGCTGTCAGAGCTGTTTCTGGGCTAATAGCGGCAACCGCAGAGATGAAAGTACTTCCAGGTAGGTACTGTTCTTATCTCCACTTTCCAGCTGGGGAAACTGAGGCAAGGGGCCATCAGCATGCCAAATGGAGGTGCCGAGTGGTACAGTCACTTGCCCAAGGCTACACACACACTAGTAAGAATTTGAACCCAGGCCTGTCCAACTCTGTAGTCGGCGTTTTTATTGACTAAAGCTGTGCTTTGCTCCGTGGTGTGATCCAAGCAACATTAAAAAATTTGTTTCCGATCCTGAAAAAAAAAAAAAAAAGAAAGTAAACGAATAAAAAAATAAAAATAAAATGCAGGGTTTGGCATTTTACTAAATTTCATAGGAAGAAAAAAGAAGAAAAAAGTATAAAAATTTGTTTCCTGCCCAATGGGAAAGTTTTTCCCATGAGGCACTGTAGTTTTCTGAGAAGGGTTCCCGGTAGGGGTCACAGAGCCTCTGAGAGAGCTGGCTTCTTTTCCCGGCGAGGTCCGGTGTCCCCAAGACTCCAGGTTTCTGCGTCTGTGACCCAGAAGACATCTGTGACCCCTTTACCTGCCACCACAGAGCCTTCACTGAGACAGCCCGCCGCCTGCCAAGGCTTGGCCAGAAGGTCCCTAAATCACAGTCTCTATCTCCTTCCCGCCCCGTCCATTCTGGTTTTGTGACAGGTCTCGCCACCTTGTCCGCCCGCAGCGAGTATATTTCTCGGGCCACTGCCTGCCACGGCCAGTGTCACTCTCATCAGCTTTGCCCTTGACAAGCCATCAGCCAGGCTGTTGTGTGTGTGTGTGGGGCGGGGGGGAGGCGAGGCTTTGCACCGAGACCCGGATTCCCAGACAAAGCCCAGGCCCCGTGACTGGCAGTTGCCCCACCTCCCGGGGCCAGGGAGAGAGAAAGGCTCTTTCCTCCAGTTGACAGATGACTTCCTCATTCACCAGGCCCTGTTTCTCATGCAGCTGAGTTCCCCTCCTGCCCGCGCTGGCTGGGAGCGAGAGAGCGTCCCAGCCCGTCTCCTCTGATGTCTTCTTTATCCGGCCAGACACCCAGGGCGTGCTGGCCAGATGAAATAGTGGCCTCTTCCTCTTCCTTTTGCTCTCTTGTCCCCCACCCCCCTTTGCCTCTCTCCCTTCTCGCTTTCCTCTCCCTGTCCCCATTCCCAGGGACAGCTTAAGATCTTTTTATTTTTTTAAGTGGCTTTAATGTTTATGTATTTTTGAGAGAGACAGTATGCAAGCAGGGAAGGGGCAGAGGGAAAGGGAGACACAGAATCCGCGGCAGGCTCTAGGCTCTGTGCTGGCAGGCTGACGGCAGCGAGCCTGAGGCGGGGCTCGAACCCGCAGACTGTGAGCTCATGACCTGAGCCGAAGTTGAACGCTTAACCACTGAGCCACGCAGGCACCCCAGCTTCAGATCTTTAAAGGCCCTGAAATACTGAAAAGAGTATAGTGCACCCCCTTCCGGATATAGGAACAACAACAACAAAAACCCAAAAAACTGTAAAACACAAAGCTTGTGTGTTTGCTGAAATGAGACCTATATGGTTCTCTGCTTTCTGATTGCAAGACGCTACATACATTTACCAAGACTGAAGTCTTCCCTTTGTTTCGGTGTATTTTCTAGGGCCGCCTTCACAAAGTACCAAAAACTCGGTGGCCTAAAACAACAGAAATTTATTCTCGCACCATTCCGAAGGTCAAAAGTCTGAAACGCAGGTGTTGGCGGCGCCACACCCTCACCGAAGGCTGCAGGGGAGAATCCTTCTCCATCCTGCCGAATTCGGATGGCTGCAGGCGTCCTGGGCTTGTGGCCACATCTCTCCAGCATTTGCCTTCCCCGCGGATGTGTGTCTCAAATATCATCCTGCCTTTTTCTTATAAAGATGCCTGTCATTGGCTTTCGGGCTCATTCCGAGATCCAGGTGGATTTTATCTTGAGATCCTTCCCTTAATTCTATCTATAAAGACAGAGTGCTAGTGGGAGCGGGGCAGAGAGAGAGAGAGGGAGACACAGAATCCGAGGCAGGCTCCAGGCTCTGAGCTGTCAGCACAGACCGTGAGATCATGACCTGAGCCGACGTCGGATGCTCAGCTGACTGAGCTGCCCAGGCGCCCCTGGAATGAATGCCCAGGCGCCCCTGGAAGCTCCCTTCCGCCTGTCCCAGCCTGCGCCATTTGTCACTGTGGGTGTTGGTTTAAAGGGCGGTGCGTTGCTGCGCGTGAATGATTTACGCCCCCGGCTGGCGCACCGGTGCGTCCAGATCAGGATCAATTACCCCGCCGATGGAACTTCTCTTCCCGGAAAAAAGAAAAATGAGGTTTTGCCATTAATTTTAGTAAATGTACTATTCCCGGCGACTTCAGGAGCCATTATGGAGAAAAAGAATATTCTGGCTCTAAATCATTCAAGTCCCTTTGTCATGGGAGCGATGAGACAGCTCATCCGTGGATTTATGTCCTGTTGTTTTTCAACAGTTACAGAGCCCATGGGAAGCCACCTCGGCCCCAGGACAGGGGAGCCAAGGGAGGTCAAGGGCAGCTGGAAGGGCTCCTGGTGGCGGGGAGCCCTACTCTCTGCCTGCTTTCCAGCACCTGCGTCTGTTTTGGAGGCTGCACCTGTTGGCTGTCCTCCCTAGCACCTTGGCCTGACTCCCTGCCCTGAACTTTCCCCTGAGCCGGCTGTCTTTTTCAAAAGCTCCCCAGGTCTCGAGAAACATAGATCGGACTTCTGCTTACTTTTCCGCGTGACCCATGCTGGAAATCCCAGTGGCCCATCTCTCTCTCTGGCTCACACGGACGAATGGCCAGGCCTGCCGTTTTCCCTTATTCGGGTATTTACAGTCACAGTCATCTCCTCCGGTCCTGTCTTTCCTTCCTCTGTCTTGATTTAAGTCCCATTCCCTCTGGTCCGGGGCTCTGCAGTTACCCTCCAACTTGTCTCCCCACTTTCCCTCCACCCTTGCTCGTCCCTGCAGAAGAGCATTCCAGAAGGGACACGTCTTACCGGGTTACTCCTCTTGACACGAAATCTCCCACGGCTCTCCACTGCCTTCGAACCCAACCCCAGCTCCTTCCCAGAACCTCCGAGACTCAGCCTCTGTGGATCCTTCTGCCTCGGGTCCTCTCTCTCTCATCACCTTGAATATTCGATGCCAGCAGGAAAGGACGCAATGCCATGCTGTGTCTTGACCTGCCGTCTTCCTTCCCATGCATCCCTCTGCCCGCCTCCTCAACCTTCAAACTCGGGTCAGGTCCCACCGGCAGGAAGTCCTTACTGTTCTCCCCACCCCTTACTAGGCGAAGCCCCTCCTCTGTCTTCCCACATCCCCCTGTGTTCACCCCATCATGCGGACACGAATGGCCCAGGGACGGAGCCTTTGGAGATCTCAGATCGAGAGGAGAAGGTGCAGGTGCCCCCAAGCGATTCTGGTACAAGACGGGACGTGTGTGGGGGCGGAGGAGGAAGTGGTTTGGCACAAGTGGGAGACGCGGGGAAGGGCGCGTGGAGGACGCATCACAGGGGGCGTAGGGAACGAAGAGGCAGGATTGGCTGGCGGCTGTCCCGCTGTGTTCAGCGTCGTCTCTGCACACCTGCCTTCCGCAAGTGTCTAGCGAGTGTCTGTAGTGTGTTAGGCAATGTCCGGGTTCCCAGAAGGGCAGAGACTCACCGTGGAGAGGGACATGAACGCCCACGTCTCACCTCCCCCTCCTCTCTGTCTTTTCCTTCTTTCTCACTGCTGCGCCTCAGCTGGCTGCCAACCACAAAATCCCCTCCTCCCGCTCCGGACCTGCTGTCCCCTACTGCCGCCCTCGCTCTCCTTCAGCCCCTCCCTGTCTGCCACCAGCGTGGGTGCAGACACGTTACCCCTCTCTCTCTTCCTCTCTCATTCCCTCAAATAACTGCTTCACCTCGCGTGGGGAGAAGGATGCGTATTAGCTTCTTAGAGCTGCTGGAATGGATTACCAAAAACCTCTTGTCTTCAAACAGTGGAAATTTGTGGTCTCACCATTCTGGAGGCCAGAGTCGGAAATCAAGGCGTGGGCCACAGTCCCTCTGAAGGTGACGGGGGAGGATCCTTTCTTCCTCTTACAGTTTCTGGCGGCTGCAGGTGCTCTTTGGCTGTGGCCACACGACATTAACCCCTGACTCTGTGTCCACACGACATTAACCCCTGCCTCTGTGTCCACACAGCCTTCTTCTCTTCTCTCCCTCCACGTCCTCTCCTCTTCTTATAAGGACCCTAGTCATCGGGGGGCACCTGGGAGGCTCGGTCAGTTAAGCAGCCAACACTTGACTTCAGCTCAGGTCATGATCTCACGGTCGTGGGATCGAGCCCTGTGTTGGGCTCTGTGTGCTGCCATCCCAGAGCCTGCTTGAGATTCTCTCTCTTTCCCTCTGCCTCTGCTCCTCCCCCGCTCACATTCTCCCTCCCTCTCTCTCTCTCAATAATTAAGAACACTAGCGGTTGGGTTTAAGACCCACCCTAACCCCATATGACCTCACCTTAACTAATTACAGCTGCGAAGATGTGTTTCTAAAAAGGTCACGCTCCGAGGTTCCCGGCGGATATGAGTTTTGGGGGGAGACAGTCTTCAGCTCACTGCAAGCGGGGAAGAGGAGCCCCTGGCTTGGAGTCAGAGAGCGTGGGCAGCTGAGCTGACATTACAGGACCTCGGCTTCCCCCTCCGTGAAGCGGGGAGGGGAGATGGACGGAGCCGATCTCCCTGCGTGGCGGTGAGGCTCGGACGAGACGATTTATGTAAAAGTGGCCAGCGATAGCGCTCAGTAGGGTCTTAACAGGCGTCACACTGTTTCCTTTCTCTTTGCTTCTCCCACCCCGCCTCTGACTCTGATTCTCCTTCTACTGACACTTTGTCACAAGTCTGCCGACTCTACCTCCCGTCCTGTGCCCGTGACGGTTGATGGCCGTGATGCCGGTGGGAGCTGGCCCGGTCCCTGAGCCATTCCTGTCTGCGTTGTCTGTCGCTCACTGCGTGCCGGGTGCAGGGCTAAGTGCTTACATGAGCTCTCTCATTTAAACACTCCTTTTGAGCGAAACGCCCCTACTTCACCAGTAGAGGAACTAAGCCAAAGAGCCTAAGCGCCTTCTCCAAAGTCACATTCTCAGCAAGTGACAGAATCAGAATTTGAACCCAGGTCTGACCAATTCAAACCCGTTCTCCTACTCAATAAGTTTTAGATACATTGTATTTACTCATTCAAGTACATTTGTTAAAAAAAAAAAAAAAGCCAAGATATGAAAGGTAATATTGGTTTTGATTCTGCAGTCTAGGCTTTATTGACGTTTGGGGTTGGATAATTGTCTGTCGGGGTCACCGTCCTGAGCCTCAGAGGATATTCAGCAGCCTCCCCAGCCTCGACCCGCTGGAGGCCGGTAGCATTCCCCCCACCCGAACTCAGCACCGTCAGCAGTGTCTCCAGACCTTACCCAACGTGCCCCGGGGGGGACAAAAGCACCCCCAGCTGAGATCACGGCCCTCACATTATCCCTCCCACAACCCTGAGGGCGACGCTCATGAACCCCCTGCTCTATGGACGCTGCAACAGGCTTAGCGGGGCGACACGGCGACCCCAAGGTCACAGACAAACTGGGGGAGGGTGCACGTCAGGAAGACAGGAATTCGAGGGCGGGGGAGGAGCAGGTCAGCTCCCTGCCCTCGGAGGGGGTGACAGGAGTGACGCCGGTGAAACCCAGTCCCAACTTCTCCTGGCCCCGGGGGCGACTTCACAGCAGAACCCAATTCGGAGCGGAAGGAAAGGTCTTGCTGCAGACTGTGTACTTTTAATAATGTTTAAATAAAACATGGGAGCATGGGTGTGATCTCCTCGCCGAGCCCGGCTTGTCAGCCGCCCGGGCAAAATCATCAATAGTTAATAGACAACCACTTACGGCTCGACTTCTGTTAAATCCAGCATCAATTATATATGACCCATGAATTATTTATTTGGTGTAACTTGGGGGTATATTTTCCACCTTTGGGGTGGGCAGTGGGGGACAAGGATGTGAGGTCTAAGACAGATGATGGGCCGGCCGTGAGGGTCTTGTCTCCCTTCCGAACTGGGGTGGGGCGGGTTCCCTACTCCCCGTAAGGAGAAAGGTTCCCACTGATGGGAGCGGCAGGCTGGGGCGAGTGCGAGTTTGGGGAGACACTGGCAGGGAAAGGCTCAGAGCCGTCGTGTGCTAGTAAGTGTGTAACGACCAGCTCCCCAGAGCAGGCGAATCCTGGTAGTGTTTTCAAACCTCCCACCAGGGCCGACTTCAAGCCCACGACATGACGCCACCGGACATGGAATTGGGAAGCCACCCTACGCGCAGGCTAGAGATCCAACACTTCGAAAGCATTGGCTGGTAGTAAAATGTTGCCGAAATTACTAGAAGCAATGCATTTGGAGGACGTGTTACCTTCATTTTGAAAAGGACTGATTTGATTATAAGGTCACACCCGTTGAGTGTTTAACGGTAGTTGTGTGTGTCAGGTGGCGTGCAAAGTTCCTGAAAATTTAGCGGTAAGCTCTTGCAAGCTGGTAGGAGCTGTTTACAGCGGCTTGGAGTCTCCTTGGGGTGGGGTCGCGAGGCCGTGGTTAGGAGGTGTTGCCGGTTTGGGGTCCCAAGCTCTTAAATCAAATCTCATCGTTCACTGACAATTTTTTTTTTAAAGTTTATGTATTTATTTTGAGAGAGAGAGAGAGAGAGAGTGAGCAGGGGAGGGGCAGAGACATAGAAGGAGAGAGAGAATCCCCAGCAGACTCCATGCTGTCAGTGCAGAGCCCGATGCGGGGCCCGATCCCATGAACCGTGAGATTGTGACCTGAACTGAAATCAAGAATTGGATGCTTCACCCACTGAGCCACCCGGGCGCCCCCCGTTTGCTATTTTTTTTTTTAAAGCGTTGCTCCTTCACCATCAGAACCCTGTCACGTGAAGGACTCCTTTGGCCTCGTGCGTCAAATCGGTGTGACCCCACCTACTCAGAAAGACTAGAGCAAGGCCGTTCACTCTGTGTCCTAACCTGCCTGTCACGTCCGCTCCTCCGTCGCTCCCTCTCGTCCACTTCCTCCTGTCTTCCGAGGCTCTGGCCGCATCCGAAAGGGCCTTCGTTGTCACGTTCGTTCTTGTTTTTTCCTGTTCGGTTTTCTTGGCCACCCGAAGACCCGTGTTTCCAGCCTGTAGTTGAGAACGCAGCCGCCTGCCACCGCTTCGCCCAGAGGCAGCCCCCAAACCCAGAGTGAAGGGTTTCGTTTAAGAAAAAAAAAAAAACAACTCTGTGTTTTCCTCCTGCAAATGGCTGTGAACTTCAGAGCATAAAGATGAATTATTTTGGCTGGGAACTGAAGTATTTAAAAAGGCATTCCATATGGAGGGCATTTGGGGCCATGAGCAGGGTGTAAATAATACCTTTTATGGCTTCCCTGACGCGGAGAGAGCTCTCCTAATTACAGCCCCGTTATCTCCGTGCAATCCAAAATGGCCCAACACGTTTATAAACTCGCTGCTCAGACAGCCTCGCTCCCTACTTGTACTGGCCGCCTGCATTCCCAGAGAGCCGCCGGGGGGAAATGTGGATATTGATATCGCGACCCCCTTCCGGGCACCGCAGGCTCCTGTCTGTCTCCCCACGAAGGTCTCTCTACAAAAGAAACTTGGTCCTAAAGGGGATGGGGGACCCCATGCCACCAGCCCTAGACTCGTTTCTGGGACGGAATTCTTCCAGGCTGTCTGCCCTTAGCCCAAACGCTGAATGTGTTTGTCTCCATTCAAGAGGTAGTATCATCTGATAAAATGGGGTTCTTTGCGTCTGCTTCTGAGATGAGCTATCTCGATAATAAAATCTATTACGGAGAGCCAACCTAGGAATAATTGGGTCTATTATTCCCCGACTTGTGGCTTTGTTTCGGCACCGAGAACAGGCTCTCCTGTAATTAATCAGAATTTAAAGTTGCTGATACCAATTACAAATAATGCATGGAGTGTTGAGATGGTGAACAGAAGAGCAGATACTAATCTTGTCCCCTGAGACTTCACCATTTGAACTTTTGTCACTTCAGACTTGCTGGAAATTAGAGTAACTTAACTCTACAAAGTTAATTATTTTAAAAAGGAAAGGGGGGGAGCAGATATTGGTGGAATGTTGCAGGTGTACATTAAATTATTCAAATAGATCCAACTCAAATTGTTTAGATGTGATTATGCTTCACTTAATTACGTGTCAGAGAGGCTCGGGAGGTTAACCTTCACTATCGAAAGCACCATCGTTGGCACAATTCGACGTCTCCAGAAGATAGGGGCCCCAGGGAAATCCGGGGGGGCCCAAATCAGACTCGATGTCTTGAATTCATTCCCGAGCTGTGATTTAGTTGGAAGGGTAATTCATCTCGTTCTGGCGCCCTTGGTTATTTTGGCTGAGCTTAAACCACGAGGAGTCAGAAGGAGACCTCAGACCGAAAAGTGGCGAAGAAAATGGTTTTTACAGGGAGAACTGGCCGGTTTGTAACGTAAGAGGAAAGCGTGAGTGTGCTTTTGGTGGTAAGCGGCAGACAATTCAAATTGGCTTAAGCCAAAGGGAACGTGTTGGTTCATCTAATGGAAAAGTCTAGTGACCTCTGACTTCAAGTCCAGAGGAATGCAGGGACACGAAAGGTACTGACGGGCTGAAGGCACTGTGTTGGGACCAGAGCTAACTGCACACCTCTTGTCCTTACCGTGTGTTCAAGGGTGTCGGGTTGGTTGACTGACATTAGCCATTGAAGGAGAGTTTATTCCATGGAAATTGGCAAATGCTCCAACCCTGGGCTTCCCCCCTCCCCACTGAGCCAGCTTTTAAATATGTACCAGGACACCGCGGGCTGAACCCTTCTCTCCGTCCTCATTCTGAGGCAGGCTTTTCCTTCCCAAGGGACAACAGTCAGGCTGAAAAATGATCAGCAAGTCAGCCTCAGTGCTAAGACTGGTCCCTTGTGCCCAGCAGCTCGGACGGAAGACCAGACACGGAATCTCATGGATTCCGATTGGCATAGGTTGGATTTCTGACTGGCCCGGTTTGAATTTCATGCCCATCCCTAAAGCAAGCCCCAGTGCCCGCAGGGCATAGTCTCTGGTTGGGTAGTTCTGGGAGACGTGCCCAGGCCCGAATCAAGGGGAAGAGCGAGCCCTATCCTAACCACATGGA
The DNA here is from genome assembly GCA_030068075.1 of Paguma larvata. NCBI lineage: Eukaryota > Metazoa > Chordata > Mammalia > Carnivora > Viverridae > Paguma > Paguma larvata. The sequence goes on from CM057835.1 coordinate 64,099,491, forward strand.
TGGAGAGTAAGGGAAGAAGACCTTCCCCAAGCAAACCCAGAAGGCCTAGGAGTGGATTCCAGAGAGGAGACGCCCTCAGAGGTCCACTGCAGGGGCCATGTCTCTGTGCCTTGACCCTCGCTGGCTTTCCTCTGCTCTGCCCTGGGTTCCTGTTATGTTTTCTCTTCTCTGCTTATTCTCTTATCTCTCACTTGTCTCGCTCCCCCTTCTGTTTCACTTCTTTTCTGTTACTTCCGGAGCCGGGAGGTCCCTTAAGTAGGACGGATCCAAGAAACAGGAGGGGAGGCCAGAAGAGGGTAGTCTGATTTTCCTTTCCGGCTTCGTAAGGGGGCAGTTCCTGTAGTGGGAGGAGCCTGCGTGGCAGCCAGGGGGCCCGGATTCCAGCCCCACTTCTGCCTCGTTCAGGCTGTGGGACGTGGGCATGCCTCGCCCTGAGTGGGACTCAGTTTCTCCCTCTCTGTAAAATGGATCGATCACGTCTCAGGCCCTTGCTGAGACGGCGTGCGAGGCTAGAATTAGGCGATTGTGGAGCTGCGGGCTCTGGGTGTGTCTCAAACAGCCCACAGGTCACAGGTGGCAGCCTCCTCCTGGAAGGAGCCCATCCCTACACCCCAAGACCTCTGCAGGGAGTCAGAGAATCTCAAACTTGAAGCTATGTAGGCTCCTCCATCCCATCTGATGCCTTCTGCAGCCTCAGACCGGTGGAAAGCCCATCTCTGGTTAAGCAGCCGCAGTGCCGAAGAAATCACTCCCTTCGCGGGTGACAAAACCCGCCGTTCTCCACTGCATTCCGGGTAGATTCTATCCCCACCCCAGATTCCAGATGTGGATTCCAGATGTGTCACCTAATCTCTGGGGAGATGAGGGGCACCCTCTTGCTTCTCTCACCTGGGAGCGAGCACGGAGTTTTCCAGAGAGGACATGTTGTTGGTTTTTAAGCAGCTACCCTCCACTTTTAAGTTCATGGCTAATGCATAGGTTATGGTTAATCAAAGCAGAGCCCTCCATCAGGCTTCACCCATTGTTCCGCTGGCCTCTGAGGCAACACCACAAAACCCAGCTTGGTATCCCATCATCTAGACCAGAGGTCAGCAAACTGCAGTCCGTGGGCCGTATCCGACCTGTCCTCTGTGTGTGTTTGTTGGTCTTTTGTAAACAAAGTTTTATTAGAACATAGTCACGACTATTTATGTATATTCTATGGCTGCTTTCAAACTGCAGTGGCCGAGAGGACTGTGACAGAGACGGCTTAGCCTATGATTTATAAAATATTTATTATCTGGCCCTTTACAGAAAAAAATATGTGTGTACCTTTGCCCTAGAACATTGCTGGGCACATACAAGGCATGAAGAAAGTGCGTGTTGAGTGGAGACAGAGCCCGACAGAAGGGCAAGATACGGAAGTAAGGAGACCTAGGTGCAAGTCTTCGTTCCCTCACTGCCCTCCTGTGTGACTTTGGCCAAGACGCTCACCTTCTCTGTGTCTCTGTCATCTTATAAAATGGGGATAATCATTGTGATTCCCACACAACGGTGTGGGAAAGAGTTAATGAGAACGTGTTTAAATGCTGGTCATGGTAGCTGGTGCCAAGCAAATTTAACTGTCATCATCATGAACGTTGTCGTGGTCCGTTTGGGCTCCTATAACAAAATATTACAGACGAGGTGGCCTTTAGCCCACAGAAGTGTAGTGCTGACGGTGCTGGAGGCTGAGAAGTTCAAGGTCAAGGCAGCATGCTCGTGTGTGAGTAACGGCCCTCTTCCTAGTTTGTAGCTGGCACCTTCTCCTCGTGTCCTCCATGGCGGAAGGGGCCAGGGAGCCCTCTGGAGACTCTGTAATAAAAGCACTAATTCCATTCATGAGGGCTCCACCCTCATGACCTAATCACCTCCTGAAGCCCCACCTACTAATACCTTCACCTTGGGGGGTTAGGATTTCATCATAAAAATTTGGGGGACGGGCACAGACATTCAGACCATAGCAGTCATCCTCACTGTTACCATCATCACCGTCATTGTCATCATAATCAGCATCGTCTTCACTGTCGTTATCACCACCACCGTCACCTCATCATCACTGCCACTACTACCTTCCCCCCCGTCATCATCAACATCGCCACTGCCACCATCGTTACCATGCCCATCGTGATCCTCATCACCTCCACCACCACCGTCATCATCGTGTCCACCATCATCGTGAACACCATGAGCTCCACCACCATCACCACCATCACCACCATCACCACCAGCACCACCATCACCACCATCACCACCATCACCACCAACACACTATCACCACCAACACCACTATCACCACCAGCACCACTATCACCACCATGACCACCACCCATCACCACCACCATCACCACCATGACCACCACCACCATCATGACCACTACCGTGACCACCACCACCGCCCCCATGATCACCACCACGATCACCACCATCACCACCACCACCACCATCACCACCATCACCACTATCACCACCATGACCTCCACCACCACTATCGTCATCACCACCATCATGACCACCACCATGACCACCACCACCATCATGACCACTACCGTGACCACCACCACCGCCCCCATGATCACCACCACCATCACCACCATCATCACCACCTTCACCACCATCACCACTATCACCACCATGACCTCCACCACCACTATCGTCATCACCACCATCATGACAACCACCATGACCACCACCACCATCATGACCACTACCGTGACCACCACCACCGCCCCCATGATCACCACCACCATCACCACCACCATCACCACCACCATCACCACCATCACCACTATCACCACCATAACCTCCACCACCACTATCGTCATCACCACCATCATGACAACCACCATGACCACCACCACCAGCACCAACAGCACTATCATTACACCAGCATCATCATCACTATCATCATCATCACCCCAGGAGTCAGACCCAGAGTGGAGAGCACCTCACAGCCCCTTCGAGAGCAGGCGAACTCCGAGCTGCAGAGCAGAGATAGAAGCAGTGGCTGGATCATTTCCAGTTTGACAGTTCTGGGAATCTTGTCCCCCGTGTGCTCTCCTCCCTGGTAACGGGTGGGTTCATGGGCACCTCCTTAATTGTGCTCAGTGTCCTGGGCACCAGCTTCATTGGAATTCTGCCCTTTCCCCAGCCTTGCCTTGGCTGCCTTCCAGGCAAATGACGCGGAGCCCGTCCTGCCACTTGTCCCCTCTGCCGCCCGCTCGGATAATTAGAATCAACACATCCATTTCCCTAATGGCATTCTCATCTTCCTCCCCGAAAAGTTTTCAAATAGAAAAAGAAAGGCAAAAACAAGCTACATCTGTCCTTGTTTGGGCAATTTGCAGCTCTCCGCAGCTGACATCCACTCAGCTGGTGGCGGAGCTAGGTTTTCTGTACGCTTTTGGGGGGAGATGACGTGGTCGATGCTGTTATTAAGTTTGGCAGCGATTTGGAGACAAAGCGTCCTGCTGGAGAGAGGCTTTTAAACAAATATTCAAGGGGAATCCTTCAGGCTCCAGCCTCTGTGAGCTCATTGCTGGTGGGCGGGAGGAAAAAAGAAGACTTAATGTCACTTCTCGGCAAACAAAGGAAAGGAATTCAGGAAATAGGATGGCTTTCACTTCTCCCCAAGAGCCTGACAAAACCTCCCCGAGTTATGTGCTCAGTGTCCTGGGCACCGGCTTCATTGGAATTCTGCCCTTTCCCCAGCCTTGCCCAGGTAGCAGTTGGATGTTTTTCACCAGAGGCCAACAACTGTTTTCTGTAAAGGGTCAGAGAGTCGATATTTTAGACTCCGCGGCCTATACTATCGGCTCAAAAATTCTGCACATTGTTGTGCGAAAGCAGCCATAAACAACACACAAATGAATGGGCCTGTGTGTCCCAATAAAACTTTATTTACAAAAACAAACAAAACCACAGGCTGTGCCTTGCTGACTCCTGTTCTGAGCGCTGTTGGAAGGAAACATAGAATAGGAGACAGACCGCAGAGCTGGGTTCAAATCCTGGCTCTAGCCTTTCCGGACTGTGTGTCCAGGGCAAGTCACCCGTTTTCTCTGAGTCTCAGTTTCGTCATCTTTAAAATGTGTTATAACGTAGTCAGGTGATTAAAAAAAGTCTTTGGCACGTTTTAAAGATCCATAAATAATAAGTCGCCCTAGTACCCACTTCCTCACCCCTGCTATAAACAAACCAGGAGGGAGCAAAGAAGGCTGCTTGAGAGAGCTTTCCTGGGGCCCCAGCCGTGGCGATGGGTTCAGTGACGCGCATCTCGTGGTAGCTCATTTGTCAGCGTAGCAGCTCTGCGTTTCCCGAGGATGGTCCCACTGTCGTCTATTTCTGCCAGTGCCCTCCCACCCCAAAACGCCTTCCCTGGCTCAGCCTACTCCATGGTCATGCTAGAGCGCTGCCTCAGCTGGAAAACCCCAAGACACAAACCAGCGGTCCGCGTGCACCCTCCGCCGTGAGAGTGAGCAGTGCGTTGTGGGTTGATGTCAGGCCATCGTGAGACGCCGAGAGTCCAGGACGCTGCATTTCGAGTCGAATAATTATGTGTGCGTTTTAACTGGTAATGACTTTCAGAAGGGATCTTTGGGAGAGTTCTGACTTTTGTGTGATGATGCTAATAGTGAAGACATACATACTTAACCAGAGGGGGAAAAAGGATTCTTTTCCACAGAAAAAGTATAAAAGGAACCTGGATTTGTGATCCCGTGGTTGGTTTGTTTCCATTAGGGATTTTAGCTGGGGGTTGATTTAAAGTTGGGTGGTACGCAGTTCATATTTACTTATTTTTTTACTGCTATTATTTATATAACAGCTTGCCATTTATGCCGGGCCTAAGCATGTTTTATGCCTTATATTATTTCTTTCTCCCCAAAACTCTGTGACCTACTACCTGCTTTTCAAAGTGTGATGCATAGATGAGCAGCCATGGCTACAGACATGGAGAATCCCAGGCCCCACTCCATACCTTTGGGTCAAGAGGTGCATTTTTAAAAAAATTTTAATGCTTGTTTTTTATTTTTGAGACAGAGAGAGAGAGAGAGAGAGAGAGACAGAGCACAAGCAGGGAAGGGGCAGAGAGAAAGGGAGATGCGAAATCCGAAACAGCTCCAGTGAGCCATTAGCACAGAGCCCACCGCGGGGCTCAAACCCACCAACTGTGTCATGTGACCTGAGCTGAAGCCGGACGCTCAGCCGACTGAGCCACCCAGGCAGCCCCAAGACAGGCATGTTAACGAGACCTTCCGTAGTGCATGTAGACACAAAGAGTCCTAATGTAGACACTGCATCCCGGTTACATTACAGATCGGGAGAGAGAGCCTGAGAGAGCTGAGAGACAGCACTTGTCCCATCTAGACCCTGATGCACAGTTGGCTACAGCTGGTTATTTTGCTTCTCTAACCTCTTCCCCCAGCTAACCATGTACTTCCTCCTGTGAGACATCCCTTTCTTCTTGACGCTTCCATTGTGGGGGCCCAAAGGTTAACCACACACCCAGTAGATGCTCCAATCTCTACTGCCTGGTTGAGCGACTCTGTCAAACATTGGCATATGCCAAACTGAAACCCTGCTATGTAAAAAAATCGGGTTGGGCGCTGCCCGCACTGGTCAGTAGGGTTTCCTGGGCGCATGTGCCTTTCAGTGCTGAGCCTTTACAGTATCGAATAAAAACATCTCTTGGAGTGTTAGAACCATAAAAACCTTGAGCCCAAGGACTCTAAGAAGCTTAAGATGTCTCTAGTTTGGCCTTCTGGAGTGATAGCATCACCAATCAGGACGGGTGAGGCCCAGCGATTTCCCCAGTGTTTAGATTATTTTATTTTATTTTTTAATTTTAAAGTAATCTCTACGCCCAAGGTGGGGCTTGAGCTCACAGCCCTGAGATCAGCTGAGCCAGCCAGGCGCCCCTAGTTTCTTTTCTATCTCACTACAACGTCTATGAATCCCCTAGAGTGGGGATGTCCAGTGTGGCAGCCACCAGCCTCATGGAGCTGTTTAAATTTAAGTGGCTGCTCGGTCGCCACCTGTGGCCAGCAGGCGTAATCTCGCACCAACACGACCTTTTGGCGTGTAACCTAATTCTTCCCCTTTGTTCCAATCTTATTCACGGTTCTGCCCAGACTTCTCCCTGGGTGGAGCCAGCAGGGCCGTGGGCCCCTTCCTTTCCGTTCCCTCTTTATGTACTTACGGCTCTTCTCATTGTCATAAGGAGGGGGGACTTGGCTTTGGAGCAGCGAGTACAAGTACACACGGGATTGCCTCACTGGGCCCTCTGCTCCTTTAGGTTAAACCCCGCTTGTGCCTTGGGCCACCCTAGTCCTGGGATGGCAAGGACACCGACATCGTCATCTAGTCTCTGTATTTCACCCATTTTTCCACCAGGTTCCACCGCCCTGCGTTTTTTGAAAAAATAAGTTTACTGGCTAAACTCTTTTATGCCTGTGAGTTAACTTTCAAACCTTCCTCTCCTCTGGTATAACTTCCTAACTACTCAGCATTTAGACCCATGGAATCTTGGCATTTGGAATGATAGCATCCTACAGAACTGTGGTATCGAAGACCTTAGAATCTTCACAGGATTTGGAGAAACCTGAATCATTAGACATACATAATATTCAAATCTTATTAGGTTGAACCATATAGAAATCCTGTTTGTGTACAAAATGGTTGACTATAGTTGATTATGACTCCACCTAATAAAAGGAGGGAATATTGAAAGTCATACATTCTTAGAATCATTTGCTCCTAAGTGCTACAGAATTTTAGAACCCTAAGATTTTAGCACAGGGACCAGTAATTTTTTTTTTTTTGCCAAGGTCCAGAGAGTAAATATTTTCAGCTTTGTGGACCACAGTCTCTTTGAACCTCAGAACCCTGAAGCAGCCACATAGACAAAACGTAAATGAATGTGTGGTTGTGTTCCAATAAAACTTTATTTACAAAGATAGGGACAGACGAGATTGGAACCACAGGCCACAGTTTGCTGCTCCTGTTTTGGAACATAAGAGCTAGAAGGTTCCATCGAGCCCTTGAATTTGCACAGGAAACTCCTAGACCTACTTCCAGAGGTCCTGAAGGGGCCCCATTCAAATGTGGAGACTTTTTTTTTAATGTTTATTTTATTTTCGAGAGAGAGAGAGTGAGCAGGGGACAGGCAGAGAGAGAGAGGGAGATGGAGGATCCCAAGCAGGCTCCATGCTGACAGGAGAGAGTCTGACGTGGGGCTCGAACCCATGAACCTTGAGATCCTGACCTGAGCCAAAGTCGGACGCTCAGCCTATCGAGCCACCCAGGCGCCCCCAAACGTGAAAACATTTTAAGGAAGTTTTGCCTAATTCGGACGGCTGTCTCTCCCAGGGCAGTGTGGCGTGGCCTCCAGAGAGGGAATGAGGAGAAGAAGGAGCCTCCGGAGGCTGTTGCTAACAACAGCCCCTCCATGAGAAACTCCAGATGCCCGTGTGTGCGGGAGAGGACGGGACGGATAGAGCTGGCAAGAGTGGGTGGAGGGGGGGGAGGAGGGGACGAGCAGCGAGGCGGATTTGATGAGCCCGTTCAGCCAGGCGGCCCGTGCCACCGGGCCACAACCTTGAGATGTGGAGGGGAAGAGAGAGAGCGCGCCCCGCTTGGCGATCGTTTCTCTCCCGCTGAGTCGATAAATGAATAAATGGACCATGAGCGGCCGAGCGGCTGATGCAATTTTAGAGTCCATCAAAAGGCAGATCACAAAAGCGTCTGGAGGGAGCGTCCACGTGTCTTCGCTCCCCCGCTGGGAGCCTGGGCTGGGAGGCATCTCGACGGAGGACACGGCAGCCTGGGGACGGCGACTGCCTGCCTGCCTGCTCCATGGCAGACCCGGCGCAGAGTGCTTCCCCCGCTTTCCACGATTTGTCTAATGAAATCTGCGCTTCCAACCTGATGAGCCAGGTAATTTTTTTCCCCTCTATTTTCCACAATTTTTTATTTTTTAAAAAAGCGTTTAAAAAGATGAAGCGACTTGCCTAAGGCTAAATAAGTAGGAAAGATTAGCCCCGGGACGTGTAATCTGTCTCCTGGACTCTGAAACCGACGCGCCCGGTCAAGATGTTGCTATTTCTCCAACACGCGACGCACCTCGGGGGATTGTCCCAAAACAGATCCAACATCAGCGGGTCTGGGGCAGGGCCCGAGAATCTGCATTCCTACCCAGCAACCAGGTGCTGCTGTTGTCCCAGGGACCTCCCTGGGACTGGCTGGCGCTATATCACGCTCTCTCCTTATTCCAGCCCCCCCGAAGCCATGGAAGGGGGAGGTTGATTTTTTTTTAAGATGAGGTCACACAGCCGGAAGTGGTTTACCGGTCCGGGATTCAAATTCGCACCTGTCTGATCCAGGGTCTGTGTCTACGGCCTGCCCTTCCGCCTTCAGCTTGGCTTTCGACCGCATTGGATTTTGCCGCTCAGGGAATATTTTTGCAACATCTGCAGACATCTTTGATGGGCCCGACCCGGGGGCGGGCATGCTGCTGGTATCTACTGGGTCAAGGTCAAGGACGCGGCTGATCATCCTGAAATGCACAGAACGGCCAGCTTCCTCGCACCCCCTGACCCCCCGCAAAGAATGATCTCCCTCCCTGGGGTGCCGACGTGGCTCAGTCGGTTAAGTGTTCGATTCTTGATTTTGGCTCAGGGTCACGATCTCGCGGTTTGCGGGTTCGAGCCCTGCGTCAGGCTAACAGCACCCAGCCTTCTTTCTAACATCCAGAAAGTAAAAGTCCACCCAGAACCCCGTCGGGAGGCCACACAGTGCCCTTGAATGAGAGGAGTTAGTAAGCATTTGAAACTACCCCCCCCCCCGGCAAAGTAGCGTGAATAAAAATGACAGCCCTAACTACCGAAAAAAGCCCATTTCCCAGTCAATAAGTGGAACTTTCCACTGCTGTCTGGGTGTTTGCGTCTCTGGAACACCCTCTCGCCTCAGCAGATGGAAGCCAGTCAAGTCCAGAAATCATTGTCTTAATCTCCGGTCGTTATCACGCCTGGCCGCACGCTGTTTGTCGGCGTCTTTCGCTCTTAATGCCGCACGCACTGTTTTCTCTGACGCCAGCTCCCGCCTCCCCCCTTTCTCAGTCAGACGGCGCTGACTGCGGTCCATGCACGAGAAAAGCTGGGATCCGGCCTTGACTGCCAGAACCAACAGCTCTGGTCCAGGTCCTGCTGGTCGCTCCTGGGGTGGGGGGGGGGGACATATCTAGTAACACGAGACTATTAATGAGGGTTGATGTACCTGGGAGGGTTTGTTTCTGCTCGCTCGCGCTCCTCCATGATGGTTCTGGGGCTTGTTGGGAACGCCAGCTAGGGCTTTGGTCATTCCGAGGCGGTTGGACGTGCCCGAAGCGAAGTGGATCTCTGGAGAGGGAAGAAGCCACATGAGAGCGATCTCGTAGGCATGTAGCTCCGCACAGTTTACAGAGCACACAGGCGTGGCCTGGGCCTTTGCAGACGGGGAGACGATGGATGGCTACCGTGGAGTCGAGAGGGAGGACTCTCCCGTGTGTCTCCCGGTGCTGGGGCGTCAGGGCAGAGGGGGGCCCCGTGTCCGGGTCTTGGGTCTGGTGCGTTTCTCAACCTCGCCGCCGGGCCGCCTCCCCCTGACTGTGTGTACCTGGCGTGGCAGTTGGGATGCAGTCATTTCAGTCCCCGCTGACCTGAGCGGCTGTACTCAGGGGGCCAAATTCCTCGACTCCCAGGGAGTGTCTGCAGTCCCGTGCCGGGTCTCTCCTGGGATACTCTGGACTCCGAAGGATGCCAACAAGGACGAGACCTAACCTGACAATGGGCACGGGGGGGGGCACCTTGGCAATCATGGTTTTCTCCGATTCTTGGGCACGTCTGCCTGACTTGTGACCGGGCAGCGAGGAAGTGGGAGACACGTAAGCGTGTTTTGTTGGAGAGGGGACAGGAAGGATCCGGGGCATTGAAATAGTCTGGCCAGTGGGGCGCAGGGTTGAGTGGCCCAGATGCCTGAATGAGGAGCAGGAGAGGGACCAGGGGAGACCGGGGGAACGCGAGAAAATGTCACGATAGGGGAGCCCCCGTCGACTGGCCACACCTTCCAAGCTGTCACCCGGTCATTCCGGGGACAGGAACGGGAGCTGTTTATGGAGCACCCGGTATGTTGTATGCACCTTCCACCCAGGAGCCCACAGCTCTGGGCCTCACGTATAATCCCACGGCACAGCCATGCTGAAGTCATTCCCCCTTTATAGTGGAGGGAAACCGAGGGTCAGAGAGGTGGGTGACAAGACTGGCCTGGGGTCCGACCGTACGCTATGGAGAAAGCATCGTCGTGGAAGAAGGCATCATGGAGAAAGAGACTACGAAATGGGTCTTGCAGGATGAGTAGGAGTTCGCTCAGCAGGGAAGAGCGTTCCAGGTGGAGGAACAGTAGGTGCAAAGGCACCGAGGCAGGAAGGAACGCAGCATGTTTGGGAGCAGGTTAAGACTATGGGAGTTACCAGTGAACAGGACGCAGAGGGTGGGCAGTGGAAGGAGAAGAATGTCAGAAGGTGGGCGGCGGACCGGGAAGGGCTCGCTGGGCGTAGCCGCACCGTTTAGACGGTGAGACTCGAGGAAGAACGGGAGAGGACATCATCTCATTACAGAGGCTCTCCCTTGGGTGATTTACGGGATTCAGCGCGGAAGGGGGCTGGGTCAAAGAGAGGGACGGCAGTTTAAGACAACAAGAGAGACACTATATGACACTATACGATCATGACACAGAGCAGGAGGAAGGTGTAAGAGACCAGCCCCATCTGCAGAGACACCCGAAGCCCAGAGGAGGGACCACGGGGCGGGTATGGAGTAAACTGTCCTCCCGCTACCTTCTTCGGAGGCAGAACCCAACGGACACTTGGGAAGTTTCAAAGTCCGGTTTCCCCGTTTCTGCACTCGCGTGGGCTCGTGGGCTGGGAAGACATATGAGCTTCATTTCCATTTAAATTGAAATAGACATGTCAAAGGGGACTCGATAATTACCGCCTGGAACAGTGGCCCTCTGACGCGGGAAGCGTGGCGTCAGTGTATGTGGTACAGATAATTTTCGCATTTGAGACTTAATTATGTTGATATAATTATTCGTCTGTCAGGAAGAATTGGGTGGTACAGATATGTCATAGTTGCCTTTGAGCAGAAAGATGAAATGCCTTCCTTCTTTTTGGGCAGGAAGCACCTGGGTGGGTGACTCTGGGAAGTCAGGAACGGGGTGTTTGGAAGCTCGCTAGGGGTCAGGATGGCGGCCGGTGTCAACCTTGAGAGCGCTGGGCCCCGCCCACAGTCCTTCTTTGCCCCTTTCTGAAAATGCTGCATCAGAAGTCCCAGCCTGGGGGGAGTTTGAGGGCGGACACAGCTATGAGCTCCGAATAGCTAGAGGTGTAAGGAACTTTTAGAGAAGTGGGTTTATTTTATTTTATTTTATTTTATTTTATTTTATTTTATTTTATTTATTTTCCATTATGTTATTTTATTCTACTCTGTTCTATTTACATTTTAATTTAATTTAATTTAATTTAATTATTTAATTTGCAAAGCTTGTGATTCAAAGACTCCCAGCAGACTTGCACACCTGTGCCTCGAAGCCAGATCACCCCCCTCCTCCTGGCTGTCCCCACCCGCCTGGTCTCGGACCATTCCTTCCGTGAGCGTCGAGTGCCTGCTCAGGGAGTCTGTGCCCTCCGCCACTCCCCACCCATCCAGGGAAACTTGGGACCCCCAAGAATCAAGTACAAAGGCCCCTCCTCACCATTGGAACCGCAGTCCGTGGCACCATAATCGCCCAGGGGTGGGGCCGGTGTTTAGGCAGAAACGACTCATGGTCCAAAGTGTGAGAATCAGGAAACGTAGAGACAAGAGCTTACTGCCTTTTTTTTTTTTAATGTTTATTTATTTTTTAATGTTTTCTTTATTTTTGAGAGAGCACAAGTGGGGGAGGGGCAGAGAAGAGGGAGGAAGAGGATCCTATCGGACGTGGGCTCTGCACTGACAGCAGAGAGCCCAGTGTGGGGCTCGAATTCACGGACCGTGAGAGCATGACCTGGACTGAAGTCAGATGCTCAACCGACCGAGCCGCCCAGGCGCCCCAGTATTTATTTTTGAAAGAGAGAGACAGAGCAGAACGTGAGTGGGGGAGGGGCAGAGGGGGAGGGAGACACAGAATCTGAAGCAGGCTCCAGGCTCTGAGCCGTCAGCACAGAGCCCGATGTGGGGCTGGAACCCACAGACCATAAGCTCATGACCTGAGCCAAAGTCACACGCTTAACCCACTGAGCCCCCCAGGTACCCGGAGACGAGCTCACTTTCTAGCAGAGAGAGCACCGAGCAGGAAAGCCCAGGTTCTAGCTCTGCCGCAACCCCCCAGGGAGTGGCCCAGCAGCCTCGGCCAGGCGTCCTGCTCGGAGCCTCCGTTTCGGGGCCCGGTAGCCGCGGTGTGTGTCCACGCATGCGTCGGCGATGTGTGCACGCATACAGCACGCACCGCTTGGACCTTTTGCGGGCCAGATCCTCAGCACCTAGGTGCCGAACAGCCCAAGCTGCCTAAAATGTTCCTGTTCCGGGATGCTGCAAAGCCGTCCAGGCAGTAGCTGGGGGCATTTTAAAACAATCGGTCAGAAAACAAGCAGGGAGAAGGCGGGCTGCAAGCAGGTGCCTGGAGGCCCAAGCTCTCTTCTGTCTTCTGTCTTCGTTTAAAAGACAAAAGACCACGTGGTATTATGTTAGTGTGCTGGGGCTGCTGTGGCAAAGGGCTCCAGACTGAGTGGCTTGGGAAAACAGGATGTCCCAGGTCCTGGAGGCCAGAAGTCTGAAATCGGGGTGTCGTCAGGGCCGTGCTCCCCTTGTAGGTGCTAGAGGGCGAGTGCTCCGTGCTTCTCTCCTAGCTTCCGGCGGCCATCTTTGAGGTTCCCTGGTTTATCGATGCATCATTGGGATCCTCTGTCCACACGTGGCTCCCTCCCTGTGTGTCTCCACATCTTCTTCCCTCTGCGTGTGTCTGTCCCTTTCCAAATTTCTCTCTTCTTGTAAGGACACCGGTCACATTGGATGAGGGCCAGCTAATGAACTCATTATAGCTTGATTACCTCTGTAAAGACCCTGTCTCCAAATACAGCTACATTCTGAGGTACCAGGAATTAGATTTCAACCTATTTTGGGAGGCAGGGGGACACAATCCAACCTAGAAACAGGTCTGTTTCTAGAAATTGGAGGAAGTTCAGGGTGGCTACGGTGTTTTCCTTTGTGGGTGGTGGAGTCCACTGAGATGGAGCTTACACGGGCGGAACTTCCAGTGTTACTGTGTTGGTCAGCTTCCAAGATGGTGCCCCAGGATCCCAACCTTTGGCAGCCACACCCCCCCCCCGAGTAGCCTCCTCCCATATTGCACCAGGGTTGATCTGTGTGATCAAGAGATTGTCAGTAGTGATGATACATCGTCACTCCCAAGGCTAGGTCATCCAAGGCATTTGGCATTTGCCCTCCTCTGTCTTGGATCACGTGCTCTGGGACACCCGACCACCAGGTCCGGAGGGCACTCGAGCGGCTCAGTGATGTCCCTTGTGGCAGAGAACTGAAGCCGCCGGGCAACAGCCATGCCAGTGAGCCTTCTTGGAAGGGACCCTCCAGCTCCAGTCAAGCCTTCGGACAACCATGACCTGGCTGACATCTTCACTAATACAGATTCTGGATTCGTTTTCTTTTGCGGCTGCAATAAATTACCACGAACTTGGCAGCTTCGAGTAATGCAATCTATCCTCTTATCGATTAGGAGGTCAGATGTTTCAAATAAGTCTTAAGGGGTTAAAATCAAAGTGCAAACAGGGCTGGTTCCTTCCGGAGAGCCCCCCCGAACAACTCCTGCCTCGCCTCTCTCCGCTCGTGGAAGCAGCCGGAACTTCTTGGCTCCAGGCTGCCTCACTCTGGTATGATGCCACTATCACTGTACTGCCTTCTTCCCCACCGACCCTCCCGCCTTCCTCTTGTAAGGACCCTTCTGATGACATCCCGGGCTTGCGCGGATAATCCAGGAATAACCTCTCCATCTCAAGATTCCTAATTTAATCCCACCTGCAAAATCCCTCCTGCCATCTAAATTGACACATTCACCCAGAGCGGGGAGTAGGATGTGGACGTCTTTGGAGGCTGCTATTCGTTTTGTCACAGACTCCGAGCCAGAGAAGCTCTTCGTGATTTCCTGACCTGGAGGAGACCATGAGAGAGATAATCAATGATCTTCGGTATTTCAAAATACTAGGGATTGAGGCAATCTATTATGTAACAACGAAGAACTAATACATACCAGGGGGTCAGAATCCAGCATTTGATTCTGTAGCACTAGAAAGTTGTAATTCTGGATTTCTTAGAACTTTTTCCTTGAAATATACTTACATACCAACTGAAAACACCCTGTCTTCCATAATGAAGCTGGGTTGAGCCTGGATGTGCCCGTCCTCTGTGCCGTGATTCTCCTGTTTTCTCTCGGATACATTCCTGCTCCTTCTCTTCTCGACTTTAAATTGTAGGAAACTAGGGCGCCTGGTGGCTCAGTCGGTTAAGCATCGGACTTCGGCTCAGGTCACGATCTCACGGTCTATGAGTTCGAGCCCCGCGTCGGGCTCTGTGCTGACGGCTCAGAGCCTGGAGCCTGCTTCACATTCTGTGTCTCCCTCTCTCTCTGCCCCTCCCCCGCTCTCTCTCTCTTTCTCTCTCAAAAATAAACATTAAAAAAAATAAAACGCAATTGTAGGAAACTATGTCTTCTAGTTCCCTTGCCTTTCATTGGTCAAGCAATGAAAGGCGGCAGTGGACAATAGAAGGGCAGGAGAAGGAGAGAAGCCAGGATATTTCTCCCTCTCTCGCACTGCCGTGGGGGGCATCCCTGGCAGCAGCTGAGACTGTAATTCCAGTTCCCATTAGGGAGCCCCCCCGCTTCCATGACACCACCTTCCGCCAAGCAGCCGTCCACCCATCAGCCAACATTCTGATCTGTCCTTCGAGCCCTAGGTTGGCGATGCCTTCCTGCCATTGCTAGTCTATCCTGGCTTCTCACCTTTTCCTATCATCTGAATAACCAATTCTCTGTATTAAATTCTTTCGTTGGCATGATCTAGGGCGATTTCTATTTTCCCGACTGATAAAGGCTCCTTCGAGGCACCGTATTAAATCCTTCCAGTTTCAACAACAAAAAAAAGCAACAGGCTTACAGACTGCATTTTCTGGAAAATGAGGCTGTCCTTGCAATGAGATACTTGCAGGCTTCACACTTTCTGAGCCTTTACTTAGAAAGAAGGACATTGTGTTATGCATCAGTGTGTGCCCACCTATTAGGTAGACCAGATGTACGCAGCCGTACATTATTCCATTTGTTTCTTGCTGTGGACTTTTGTCAGGAAATAATACTTGCCTTCTACCAGATGAGGAACTGAAAGTCAGGAAGGATTAAGGATTCTTCAGCATTCACATAGGCGTTTCATTTCTCCTACTGCTCCCGTGTTGTTGTTAGCTTGCGTATCCCCCCCGTCCTCCCACTAGGGTCTCTCGGTTCCACAGAGCTCTTACCAGCTTTCAAGGAGAAATGGTCCTCTCACCTGCCAACCAACCAGCTAATATAAGCATCTCCTTTGAGGATTCAGGAGGCGCTTCCAGGAAGATTGAGGTCTTTTGAGGCGTGACAGCATTGGGAGTTCCAGTTGATGCTGGTCGGTGGGCCACCGGGCGAAGTGCTCAGCTCGGTGGTTCATGGAGGAGACTCTGGCCCTAGACTGCCTGCGTGTACGCAGTGATCGATTGGACGTGCCTGCTGCAGGTGCCGAAAGGGGTGGGTGGAGTCGTTAGGTGTTGACTGAGCCTTTGGAAACGGGCAGCCCTGAGCTCAAATCTGTGTGTCACCTAGCTGTGTGACTTTGGGATCTTTGATGAGTTTCTCTGTGTCTATTACCACATGGTAAACAGAGAATCAAATAATTAATTGGCAGGAAGGTTATGAAGAGTGGGACATTGCATCGTGATGCCTACCTTATCCCTGGTCCCTCTTCTTGCTGGAGGTTGGGCTCTTTTTCAGTCTTAAGTAAGAGAATCTGGTGCTTAATTTGGGGGTGTCCACTGGGTTCCCCAAGTCTTTCCTTGCCCATATTGAGACTGAAAACTCCGTGTTAATGGTTGCTCTATTGCCAATATGGCCATGGAACGCTAGCTGGGACACCGTTCACAGGGATTTTATTTTGCCCTGCAGTCTCCCTTCTCCCAGGCAAGGGACCCGGGGACAATTTGGATGAAACAATGGCAATTCCTCATCATCTCATCACTTCTTTCAGGGAAGACTCCCTCCCACCTCTAGAGACACGAGCATCCTTGGAGAAAGCAGGAGCGATTCAAGGCAAAGGGAACAAGAACCGTGGGCTGGGGTCAGGACCCCTGGGTCCAACTGTACATCACGGTGTCTTGGGTGCATGGCCTTGGGCCGATGATTTAACCTTTCGAAGGCTCAGCCTGCTCATCTGTAAAATGGGGATAACAAGGCTGCCGTGGGAGCAGGTGGTTCAAGGGATTGTTCTTCGCAGCGTAGACAGATAAAATCTTCCATTTTTTTAACTTTCTGGTAAGAAAAGTCATCCATATTCCTGGTAGAAAGTCTGAAGAAGTATAAAAAGAAAACAGAAATCACGTGACTTCTCAGCCCTTGAGATAATAACTCTGCCATTACTCTGTGGTAACGTTCTCAAGTTACTTTTTATGTGCTTGTGTCGCACTTGACTTTGAGGGTTCTCATAAAAATTATGGGAGATGAGGCATTTCATGCATTTAGCAGGGGACCTGCCCCTGAGAAATAAATATACTCACGTAGTAATTAATTAAACAAATATTTATTAAGTATGTGCTATGTGTCAGACTGGGAACGTTTGTGCCTAGGCATCTGAATATATGCATGTGCATGCGTGTTCGTGTGTATTTATAGGTGTTTGTAATAGCATATGTATTTGTGTGTGAATTTTGGGGGGACGAACTCTGTTTGTCTTTAGCGCATCAGAAGGAAATAACAAAGTGAGTTTTCATTATGCTTAGGATAGCCTGATCTACAATATAAACTAGGCAAAATGAATTTTCCAGTGGGATACCTTGAAAGGATGGAGGCGCAACCTCTAGAGCCGCAGAAACCTAAGGCCTGTGCATTTACAGACAGGAGGCCGTCCGCTAAAGATGCCCTGGGCAGAGAAAATAAATCATGGTGTTAAATATCAGCCTCCAATTGAACATCACAGGCAGAGATGATTTTAACTGCAGCTGCCGATTATTGTATGAACGACCCCCCCCCCCCACGGGCAGCTCTGTGTGGCATGTTCCAGGGGGCATAGCTTGGAAGTTTCGCAAGGGTTAATGATTCTCTCAGGCGATGCTGGGGAGGTCAGCAGGTACAGACACTACTTTTACTGTATTTATCTCTGCGTGCGTAGTGTGTATTATGTACGCGGTAGCGCGTGTACGCCCCAGGCCCCTCTTCCGTTCACCACGTAGAGTCATGCTATGACACCGCTCGTTCGATCCCCAAACATACACCGAGTTCCTGCTGTGGTCTGAACACCAGCAATGCACCCTGCCAGAAGGTAAGCTCCATAGAAGTTAGGACTCACCCCGCATCCCTTGCGGGTAGATCAGTGCTGGCACATAGTAGGTGCTCAATAAATGTTTATTGAGTGAATGAAAGGTATATAAACATACGTATATATACATGCAATGAGTACATAATACATATATATAATATATGTTGTGTGTTATTACAATGTGTATATAAACATGTATACACACATGTAACAAACATATAATACATCTACAGAATATATGTTGTGTGTTAATGTGATGTGTATATTGCTAAATTGCCGCTATAGATGAACACGGGCATATGTTGATTAGTGGGTGTCTGCTGTATACATCTTACTATCTGAATCGCTTCATATCCGAATTTCTCCCCCAACTTCTCCACGCTTCAAGCCTCCCAAGAGAGATCGTAAGAGCAACGGCCGTCTTCACGCCTGGCCTCAAAACGCAACCCCGTTTGCACGTGGCAGTCCCAGTTCAATCCCCAGCTCTGTTAGATGTCACGGAGGGTGGAAGGAGGCCCCAGACTCCCAGACGCGAGAGGGGGCGCCTCCCTCATGCCCCTTTCTCGCGTATCTCCTGTATGTCTCCCGAGCGGTCTCTGGCGGGGGCGTTGTTTTGTCTGCCCCGGGGATGCTGTTTGGGGCACCGCCGCCATTCCCCTAGTGACTCAGTCTCTGCAATCAGCAGACACTACTTGGCTTCCGAGTTGAAGCAGGAAAGGTTTGCTGATTAGTGAGTGCACGTGCTCTAGACGTCCCAAAGACGTCTCCCTGGGGCGTTCCCACTGAGCCTGAGGTGAGTCGTCTGGACCCCTTCCTTGGTCCGTATATACCTACGGATGCTTTTCTTTTTTGTTGTTGTCATTGTTGTTTTATTTGAAAGAGATAGAGACAGCGCAAGCAGGGCAGGGGCAGAGAGAGACGGAGAGAGAATCCCCAGCAGGCTCCGCACTGCTGGTTCCAAGCCTAACGCGGGGCTCGAACCCAGGAAAGTGTGAGCTCATGACCTGAGCAGAAAGTCGGAGACTTAGCGGACTGAGCCACCCAGGCCTCCGTATGGATGCTTTTCTTGCTCACAGCTCTCCTCGCTCGCTCTGTCTCGTTAAATCATCGCCGGTGCTGCCCGTGGTTTTCGTCCACTTCCTTCCTCTGCAGAGCGCTGAAACGCCCTTGGAACCAGAGCCCGTGCTCCCCGTGACCTTGGCAAACCTCAGCAATGCGCCCCCGCCCCAGGTGCTCCTCATTCTCCTCTAAAAGTTAAATGACAGCAGTGCCAGCATTGGCCAAGCCTTTCCTCTCTGGAGATCAGAGAGGTTGAGTAACTGGCTTCAGCTCACACAGCAAGCGAGTGGCAGAGCTGGGATTCGAACCCAGGCACCCTGGGTCCAGAGGCTGCTTTGTCTTTCAGGATATTGCAGATCTGATTCAGCTCAGCACCTTCTCTCCTCTGCTCACCTGCTCGGTCCCAGCCCAGAGCCACCCGCCCCTGAGACACAGTGCCTGTCGCCGGTGGCCCTGTCCTCTGCTCTCCGGGAGGCTCGATGAGGGCTGAGACTTTAGCCCTTGTTGTTCTCTCTGCGTGACGTTGCACGGGCGTAGCTCACCAGGCACAGCCGGGAGGGGGCCTCTGTGCTCTCGTGAGGCATAGAGAGCTGTGACCAGAGAACCCCGAGACCGGGCCGCCCATCCCCGCGTTGTCCCCTCCCGGCCGCACGGCCTCCCACAAGCCATTCCGCTGCTCCCGCCTCCCTGTCCTCATCTAGGAAGGGGCCGAGCTCAGACGAGTGCTCCCGTGAGCCACAGGGACTTTGCACCCAGCCATTCTCCTGGGTGTCGTTAGGCGCCGACACGCGGGTGTCCAGGGGCACGCACCTGCTCAGCCTCCCCCCGCCGTGTGTTATTTCCCCTGACGGCCCACCGCCCTCCTGCCTGGGAGCCCCCGCCTCGGCCCGGCTCTCCCTTGTCAGCACCAAGATGGGGACTTCACAGCCGGCAGCTTCGATCAGCTACAGTGCATTGCCATCTCCTTATCACCCCCCCCCCACCACCTCTCTCCACGCGGCTCGTCCTCTGCTCAGCTCCGCTCAGCCCTTGGGCTTCTGTTTTTGCCTCCTCTCTCTCTCTCTCTCACACACGCGCATTAAAATTGGAAAAACTCAAAATCAGATGAGAGGCACAGACTCACAATGACCACAGATGGCCAAGCCGCTCTGCACAGGAGAGCCGTGCATGTCCCCGTGATTGGGGGGCAGCCCCGGTCCTCCCTGACTTTTGCTGGGGGTGTGCACATGAAGGCCCAGAAAGATCCTTGGCCTGGGAGTGGGGGGTTGGGGGAGGGAGGGCAAGCGTAGTCTTTAAATCCAGGCTCTGCCCCTTACTGTCCCGAAGGCCTTCATTGGCCTCCATTTCTTCCTCTACAAAACAAAGAAAACAATCCCAGGCTCAGAGAGGGGCTGCAAACTGTTGGAGGTTGCACAGCTAGTGAGCTCAATGGGAATCTGGGGAGAGTGCTTCGGTCTGACCCTAAATCTTTATAGTTTTCACCCTCCCACACCCTCAGCGGTTCGTATAGATGTGTTCCTTAAAACGACAGTCAGCAAGGGACACCTGGGTGGCTCAGATGGTTGAGCGTCTGACCTCGGCTCAGGTCGTGATCTCGCGGTCCTTGAGTTCGAGCCACGCGATGGGCTCCGTGCTGACGGCTCAGAGCCTGGAGCCTGCTTCGGATTCTGCGTCCCCCTCTGTCTCTGCCCCTCCCCTGCTCGCACTCTGTCTCCCTCTCAAAAAGAAACATTAATGAAAAAATTGGTTTAAAGTCGACAAATCATCCTTAAATGATACTAGAACAGCTTAAAAGAAAAATTTTATCTGTAACGCCTCCCCCCTCCCTTCACCCTCATCAGTAAATACTACCAACTTCCCAAGTGTTTTTCCAATTGCATGTGAGTGATTTGCAGACAGACAGGGACACCATAGTCCTCCGTTCTGTTCCGTCTGCTACCATCATTCCGCACAAGCGTTCCGCGCGGCCACAACCCTTACTTCCAATGGGAGCGTCCGCCTAAGAGCGTCCAAGTGGCACACCATGATTCCCCTAGCCATTCCCGGTTGTCGAGTGATGGATGCACTGCCTCCAGCTTCTCCCTGGCCCCGCCCGAAGCATCCTCCCAGACAGACCTTGCTGTGCCTTTTGATTAATTCCTCCTGGGATTACCTCCCGGCAGGTGGGATTCTGGGTTTAACCCGACGTTTCTCCGACTGAGAACATTTGGCCGTGGACATTCGGGCGAGGTACGGCTCCGAGGAGGGGGCTGCCCTGTGCATTATAGGATGTTGGGCAGTATCCCCGGCCTCTACCTGCTAGATGCCAGTGGCGCGCACACGCGCACACACACACACACACACACACACACACACCGCCAAGTTGTGACAACCAAAAATGTCTCCAGTCGTTACTCAGGGTCCCCTGGGGGGAAGCACTAAATCACCCTCAGTCGATAGTCCTTGCCACAAAGGGTGGGGGGGGTGAAATCTGTTGCAAATGGAAGGCGGAGGGCTTCCCGAGTCTGGCCCGAATCCGGTTAGGGCAGCATCAGAGGGGAAAGAGACGAGCCCGCGGAGGAGTGTCAGAGGCACCAAGCTGGGGTTCCAGCCCCGCCAGGAAGCCTTCGCCTCCCCGGGCCTCAGTTTCTCATCTGCGAAACGGGAGCAGTGATAGTGAGTCGCCTGCCGGGTTGTGAGCAGGGAGGGAGGTCACGCGGGTAAGACGCTTAACACGGTGCCAGGCACTGAAAGACCTTGGGAAATGGCCGTGACGTCTGCTTTCGCTCTGGGAGGAGCCCCGTCGGCTTGTCCGTCTTGGTCTTTGCAGCCTCTGAGGATACAAAGTTGGGAGAGTTGGCATGGCAGAGTTGAAAAGGAACCGTTCTTTTTTTAAAAGTTTATTTATTTTGAGAGAGAGAGAGAGAGAGAGAGGGAACCCCAAGCGGGCTCTGTACCGTCAGCACAGAGCCTGACATGGGGCTGGACCTCACGAACCCTGAGATCATGACCTGAGCCGAGATCCAGAGTCGGATGCTGAACCAACTGAGCCATCCAGGTGCCCCGTGAGCCTCTCTTCTCTGCTCCCCAGCCAACACCGGTGTCCCACTCCAGACCCGTCCCTGAGACAGGCTCCGCTTCCAGAACCAGCCTCGGCGACTGTTCTGGGAAGCATTAATTGGTCCGTGCATTCACTCGAGCGTCCAAGGTGTACTGCCTGGGTGCAGAGTGGGGGGTGCGGGTTCCGAGCGTGGCTCTGGGGTCGGACACACTACGCTCAGAACCCCAGCATGGATGAGTGAGCTCTGCCCGGTGACCCCCCAAATCGCCCCTGTCCTTGAAAGCATCTATCCGAGGGTCCATAAGCCCATCTGTGCAGAGAGGGTACCTCAAGGGGTGCCCACCAGGTCCCGGGTGCTCAGTGAACGCTAGGCTCCGCCCAGCGTGTGTCTCCTCCCCGGAAGCTCTGGCAGGTGCGTGGGTTCTTGCCCGAGGCCAACGTGTACCTGTGGTCTCTGCCTCCAGGAGAAGTACGTGGAGGAGCTCGCGGCGGTGAGACAGACCCTCCAGACAGACCTGGAGACGTCCATCCGGCGGATTGCCGACCTGCAGGCAGCCTTGGAGGAGGTGGCCTCCAGCGACAGTGACACGGAGAGGTAACCTGCGGGAGGGCCGGGGCGGCGGGGCACCGCAGGCGGACTGCGCCCCGGGGGGCTCTGCAGTCTGGTAGACAGAACTCCCTCCGGTCCTCCGGGGGCCCCAGATGCATTTCGTGGTGGGAGGAGTAACTGGCCGGCTCGCGTGGGGACGGACAGGACACTCGCTTCCCCTCCGGTGTCCGCATCTCCCTGCTGCCACCGAAACCACCTGGCCCGGCTCTCCAAGTCTTCGGGGCGGCGATGCAGGGGAGCGCCCGCAGAGTGGGCTCCCGTCTGTCCTCGTGGCCAGTGACATGTCCAGTCTGGGCCCACCGCCCTCACGTGTAAGGTAGACATGACACTGGAGCCAAGCCTGTGAGCTGGTCAGCTGCTGACCACGTTCGACCTGCAGATTGACGTTTCGTGGACTCAGCCCGCCGCCTACCTCGTAGGATTGTCAGACTCAGAAGAGGGACAGACGGACATTGCTTAGAGCCATACACACAGGCCGTGAGGGCATGCACTGCGTTTGTGCACAGAAACGGGCGTCCCTCTGCAAAGGCGGTGACCGATTCGAGGATGCAGGTTTGGCCAGCAGGTGATAGGCGAGGCCCCTCAAGTTCAATGTCGGGGCGTCTGTCCTTTCTCAGAAGATGGGCTGCTTCCTACCACCTCCGCTCAAGTCTCCGGCTGCACAGGCCGGGGGTGGGCAGCTCAGCTGGAAGGAGTTTGGGGGGGCCCCGTGGGCCCGGGCCGTCCAGCCCCCACAGGAGGCCCATAGCGTCCTGTTCCCCAAAGCCGCCATCGCGTTGCCGTGTTGCTTCTCCGGAACCCACAGCTGCCTGTCTGGTTGCAGCCTCTCCGTCCCCATCCCAGCCTCTGCGGCAAAGCCCGGGCAGCAGGGCAAGACGGTTCCTTCGCGGTGGCTTTGGGAAGAAACAGGTGCCTTCACCCAACCTTCAGATGCGGTGCTCTCCTTACGCACAGCTGCGGGGGCTGCGTCGGCCCCTGGTCCCTCTTGGACTTTGTCTCTGTGGGGGATGGCGTGCGTGGCAGACCACGGAGTGCCGCCGTCTCCACCTGCACGAGGACCCTGGAGAGGTTCAAGGTCACACGGCAAATTAGCCCCGCGCACCGAGTTAGAACCCAGGGCTGTGAGTTTTCCACCCTAGACTTTCACCTGTGGCATCGCTCTTAATAGGGCGAGGCAGGGGCTGGCTGCCGACCTGCAGGAGCCGTGGGTGCAAGGTAGGCGGTGAGAGAAATAGCGTTGTGAATCGGCTGCGGTTTAGCCAGCGGGCAGAGCCGGTAGGGCGGACTGTGCCTAGTCAAGGGAAAAAAAAAAAAAGCCCAGAAGGAAACACACCAGCGTTCTGATGGAAGGCATTACTGGTGACCTAAATTTTTGTTTGCTTCCAGCTCATTTACATATTCTCAAATTTCTGCGATAAACACCCCCAGCCCTAGCTGTACGAGGCAGGTTCCTATTCTAGGAGATTTTGCTCCTGTAAGTTATAGACTTGACACACCTGATGTCATTTTATTCATTTATTTATTTTAACGTTCATTTATTTTTGAGAGACAGAGTATGAGCAAGGGAGGGGCAGAGAGAGAGGGAGACACAGAATCCAAAGCAGGCTCCAGGCTCCATGCTGGCAGCACAGAGCCCGATGTGGGGCTCGAACCCACGAACCGTGAGATCATGACCTGAGCCGAAGTCGGTCCCTTAACCGACTGAGCCCCCCAGGCCGCCCCCTCATTGTGGTTTGGATTTGCGTTTCCCTGATGATCGGTGATGTTAAGCAACTTCTCGTGTGTCTGTTGGCCATCCGTAGGTTTTCTCTAGAGAAATGTCTGTTAATGTCTTCTGTCCACTTTTAATTGGATTCGTTGGTTTTGGGGTATTAAGATGGCTTTTCTAATAAGTGAAAGTAATGAGCAAAACAAATGAAAGTTATAAAAATAACAAAATTGCAAGAGGCACAGGGTCTACGCTCTCAGGTGTGGGGATAGGCTGGGCAGAGGTGTGACGAGAAGCAAGGGGCGTATTCTTGCCTGGAGAGTGAGATCCTGGTGGGAGGGTCGCAGAGGGCCACAGACGTCACCCCAGTCTCGGCGTCGAGGGGATCTTCTCCAGTCTTAAAGGGACCCTGCCTTCACCCTCATCTTGAGGAGGCAAGCTTATGTCTTTCCGTTCTGGGTGAAAAGCCTCATTCTCACCCTCTGTTCCAATCCAACTTTTCTGAGCTCTAGACCCTGGGTTCCCGGGAATCCCCTCTGAGCCCAGCTTCCTGTCCGCATTCTCATGGCCTTCTGCCTCAGCAGGACTCAGTCCCGACTCTCTGCCCCGTAACTCGGATCCGACCCAGCCACAGAGCAGGGATTTGGCGAAACACTGGGGGGAAATTGCCCACGAAGAAGTCTCAACACGTTGCGAAGAATGACTATTGAGCAAACCTTGTTCTCTGGTCACCCTGCAGTTAAAACGACTATCAGCGATCAGAGCCATGCCTGGCCAGGCTGCGGAGCCAACCCCCGGAGCAGAGCCCCAGCGCCTCCCCGGGTGCCAGCCTCCCCTCCTCTCCCCCCGTCCTGGCAGCTCCACGACGTCCTTCCTTCTTAATTGTCTCATCTCCTGGGGTACGAGGTTTGGCTGGGAGCCCGAGGGATTCGTCGAGGTCCCTCTCTAAACAGAGCTCTCAATTAGGAATCGCGCCCGCCCGGCGGGGAGAGAGGAAGAGCCTGTGTGTGTGTGTGTGTGTGCGTGTGTGTGTGTGCGCGCGAGCGCGCGTGCGTGCGCGGGTGTGTGCGGTGCTTCTGCTGGAGGTGAGGTTCTTTAAGAGACTTGTTCAAATTATGAGAAGTCACATTTCCCCGTGTTGGGAATTCGATCCGAGCATAACAGGCCTTCCAGGCTGGAAACGTGGTTCCGTGCTCAGGAAGCCAGGCAGCCCGCGTGGCGACATCGAAGCACGTGCCTTCCTGCCCTCGGCCGCGGCGCTGTGACCTGCATGGTGGCGTCCGCCCTCTCAGATGAGTGGGGGAGATGCTTTAAGCTCTTCCCCCGGGGCCTGGAGCCCACTCATCACTCCCAGAGGGAGAGACGCGTCAGCCGACGGCCCCTGTCTATTCCTGGCCCGGGGTCTGTGGCTGCTGTGCCCGTCACCTCTCTGGGGGCTGGGGGCGGGGGCGAGGGAGAGCGTGGAGGGGTCGACGGACGACCTCTGATACCTAGGTCAGCTGAGAATCTGTCAGTTCCAGCTGGCTCAGTCAGAGACCAGTGCTCTAGAAAGGTACCCTCTGTTGCTGTGTTGCGTGTGAGTTGTGTGTTTCTCAGCCTGGGTAAGATTAGGCTGCAGCAGAGAAGTAGGAAGACGTGGGTCTCACCAAAGATCGCAGCTGCCACCGCGGGCGTAATTTTAAGTGAAATTTAATCATCGGGGGGCCCGGGCTCTGGCCAGACTGTAAAAAAGACGCAGGCTCAAAGCATCTCTCCATCGTTCTGAGAAGGCTGATGCCCTGTTCCCACTCACGACATGGCGCCCTAGCGCAGCGTGGCGCACGTTTAAAGGACGCCACGGGGGCCGTCTGGCTCTCCGAGCGTCCTTCTAGCTTGGGAGGCCTGGATCCCCCAGCTAGCGGGGTTCACAGGGAGGCAGGGCTCCAGCCTCTTTTACCTGTCCCTGCCATGCAGGAAGTGACGGTAATTGGGTCAAGAGGTCTTCTTTGCTGGGGACCCGCTCCGTGCCAGGCTGCACAACGGACTTGTTTCGCAGACATTACCTTACAGCTTTCGAGGCTGGTACCTACCAGTTTATGGGTGAGGACCCTGAAGGTCGAGGAGTCGAGGAGTTGGCCGCGGACTCGGACGCCAAGTGTAGGGGCCACCGTGATTTCCGGGCACGCACGCCCAGGAAGCAAACTCTGCTGTCTTGTCCAACGTACCCCTGCTTCCCTCTTTCTCCTGTCACGGTCCTCGTTCTCCACGAAGTCACTAGCCTGCCACTCTGGCGGATGTGTGTCTGTGTCACCGCGACCCGGGGCCCATGCCTTTATGCGTTGCTCCCCAGGCAGTGTGTGCCTTTAGACTGGAGTCGTCTGACGAAGACTCACACTCAAGAACGACAACAGAAGACGTCCGATTAATTATCTTGCTTAGCAGCAAGCCCCTGTCCGCAAATGCCTGGCACAAAGCCACGTGTGCCAACATGAGAGAAAGAACCACTGAAAAGTCGGGAGACAGGGTTCTGTCCTGGCTATACCGCCGAATAGATTCGGACCAGGTCTTCTGCCCTTCCTGGGCCTCTGCTTGCCCAATCAATGCATTAAAATCACCACCACTACCACCATCATCATCATCATCATCATCACCATCATCATCATCATCATCATCACCACCACCATCAATATCCACCTTCTATGTTACAATAGGAGGTACATTGGGACGCCTGGGTGGCTCAGTCTGTTGAGCGTCTGACTCTTGATTTTGGCTCAGGTCATGACCTCATAGTGTGTGGGTTCGAGCCCCAGTGACAGGGGTGGGGGGCGAGGGGAACTTACTTGGGATTCTCTCTCTCTCCCTCTTTCTCACCCTCCCCCACTCATGCTCACTCTGTCTCTCTCAAAATAAATAAATAAACATAAAAAAAAAGATAGGAGGTACAGTAAAAAAAAAAAAAATAGGCCAAAATGGAACTTGTGGCAGAGAGACTCTATCTTCGTAGGATGAAAGGGTCGGTGGGTTTCAAACTCTCTCTTAAGTAGAACCCCACCCCACCCCCCTTTTGTTTTACACCAACAGAAACTCCTACAGATAATTGTAGCTTAGAATGGAATGCAGAAAGAAACGACGGTTCGGGGTCAAGCCCCCCTCCTTGGTCTGTCTCCCTGACCCCTTCGAAGGCCCCGCGAGGACTCCAAGAATGCGAAGGCTGTGTAGACTGTGGTGTACACACTCCAGGGTCAGCCAGGACCCAGAATCCAGGGCTTATAAAAAAAGCCTTTATAAAAAAAAATCCCGGTGGTGACTTCTGCCCATCTGGCTCACGGAGTCTCCGGATCTCACAGAACAAAGTATTTGCTTCTGCCTGAAAGCCTTTCCCCTCCCCCTGCTCCCAAGCTGCGGGCCACCTCGGAGTGAAGCCCTTAAGTGCCTTCTGCAATTCCTCAGCCCAGACGGTGTGGTGGGGCTGCCAGAAGCCCTTCTCCGCCCGGCCTCTTTCTTTTCAACATGCTCTGTTTCGTCGAGACCTTCAAAAATGGCGGGCAGTCTGGGGTCCAGCGTGGACCCCACGCTTGGCCTGGACGCTAATTCCTCAGGAGGTCCACAGGCAGGATGGCCGGCAGACCTTGAGTTTGGCCTCAGAAGTTCTGTGAAAATTCAGCGACCCGAGTTCACGGGCACAAGCGACCAGTGCACAGATGAAGATTTCGATAAAAACGTGGGATTATTTTCCGTAAGCGTCCACACCCATATCTTTTTATTTCTCACGGCTGGTTCTTTTCCAGAGTCACCGGCTTAGGAGGCACTCATCGTGATCCCTGATAATCTTCGGCTCTTACGAGATTGCTTCTTAAGATTCTTCACCATTTTCCCTCCCACGTGGTGGTAAAGGGCTTAACAGTCAACGATACAGCAGCGATGGATCACGCCTGTTGCTTGCTGATTTCTCGTAGAGAAGATTGGCTGGGAAAAACCCAGTTCTTTCTATGAAGGCAGAAACCGGCACTGAGATTAGCTACTGTAATAGTCAGAGTCTGGCAGGGGCCCCCAACAAGGGGAGGCAATAAAGGGACTATTTACAAAGATATGGGCTCAGTGTAGGGACCCGCCAGGAATGGTACAGCAGCCAGGGGCTAGTAACGCCTGGGAACAGGTAGAGAGGGCTTTCTGGAAGGAGTAGCTCTGGCTTTGGGTTGAGGGCTGGAACCAACAGAGGAGATAGGCAGGGGGAAGAATTCCTTTTTTTTTTTAAGTTTAGTTGTTTTGAGAGAGATGCAGAGCGTGAGCAGGGGTGGGGAGGGGCAGAGAGAGAAGGAGACAGAATCCCAAGAAGGCTCTATGCTGTCAGTGCAGAGCCGGATGCAGGCCTCAAACTCACGAAATCTGAGATCATGACCTGAGCCGAAGTCGAGTCAGACGCTCAACCAACTGAGCCACCCAGGCGCCCCTTTAGGAGGGATTCTAAGACGACAAATATGCCAGCCTCCCTCTCTTCCTTCCTCCCCTCCAGCTACAATCCGAGTTCCCTATTGGCTACACTCAAGGGGAGGCCACAGGGCGGGCAACCCGTGGGCATGACCCATGTAAATCAGCCTCCTGGGCACATCGCGAGGCGGACAGCGTGAAGTGGACGGGAAGGAACAGAGAGAAGGCATCGGACACAAGTAGACATCTCCAACGGAATGCCTCTTTAGTCTGGGGTGAGGGGAGAACCCTTTTGGAAGGGGACAAATCCGAACACTGAGTTCAGCCACGGGGCTCATACTCATGGAATCAGCAAGGCTGAATAGTGGTCATGAATTAAGCCCAGCGCGTGCTTTGATTTGTCCCATTGTCCGATAAAGGCTTTCCTGGACTGCGTCCAATCGAAGATTGGTGTTCGGTCAGGTGAAATATGTCAGGGCATATGCCTGGCCGCCCAGCAGAGAGAGGGCTGCTCCCCTGCGGGGCTGAACGCAAGTTACCTTAAGATGATGGAGATGGTAGGCTGCCCGGGCACCCACTAGGACCCGTAGGCACAGCCTCTTCTAATCCAGAGTCATGGACTCCTGGGGCAGGAAGTTGGCTTGAAGCACCCCTCCTCCCCAACAGCCTGTCCCAGACTTCACCCCTGCTGCCGCCAGTGTTTCCCCATCCTTCCTGCCAATGGCCATGAGAAAAGCTGTTCCATGTACAACGAAGCCTCTCTATTTTTCAGAGCAATGCCACACCATTTATAATACGGCTCGGGCCACAGATATCTTGAGGTTTAGGTTTCTTTCTTTCGATCAGCATTTCAGAAGATTTAGCCCTGTTCGCTCGAACCCATCAGCTTCTGAGAGGTCTTGCCTGCCACATCCTTCACTTCTTTGGGCAGCTGGAACCAGCGTCCTTAGCCTGGGGTCCGTGAACCAGGGGGTCCAGGGCCGGGGTGTCCGTGCGTGAGGTCTAGATGATACTGTGAACTCTCGGGCATCGCGCTAAAAGTTGAGTCCGTGCTGGTGCGGTTGGCGAAGCAGCTGTTTGATGTTGTTCTTTCTCATAGACAAGCCGAGGACTCCTGTGTTCGGAACAAGTGTCCCCTTTCCATCGTATCTAATTGTCAGGCATCAAAGCTCGGCAAGGCCACAGCTCACTGGTCCAAACTCCTTATTTCACAGATGGGGAAACTGAGACCCCAAGCAGGGAAGAGTATAGACCCAAGGTGCACAGCGAGGCCCCTAGGATTTGGTTGCCTCATCTCTTTCCATCTTACTCTTTCCACAACCCTAGCCCAGCAGAGGCATGGAAAGACTCAGATCGGCAGCAGGACCCGAGCCCGATCTACTCACATCGACCACTTCGGTTCACAAAGTAGTGGGTTTTTTTAAAGTTTATTTAATTTTGAGACAGAGGGAGTGCATGCATGAGCAGGGGAGGGGCAGAGAGAGAGGGAGACAGAGAATCCCAGGCAGGTTCTGCACTGTGCACGCATTCAGACACTTGACCCACCGAGCCACCCAGCTGCCCCCCACAAATTGGTTTTGTTTTTAAGTATTTTCAAATAGTTTGTTAAAAACCTGCATCAAGGGGCACCTGAGTTGTTCTGTCGGTGAAGCATCTGGCTCTGAATTTCAGCTCAGGGCATGATCTCTCGGTTCAAGCCCTGAGTCAGGTTCTGCACTGTCTGTGCAAAGCCTGCTTCGGATCTTCTCTCCCTCCCTCTCAAAATAAGTCAGTAAGCATTTAAAGAAAAGCTGCATCAAAACTTTGTATATAGATAGATCCTCAAGAAGATTCGGGGTCACCCACCAAAGACAGTTTTGTTCTACTGCAGGGTTGGTTTTTTTATTATTGGTGCCATAGCAAATTAACACAAATTTAGTGGCTTAAACCAACACGGATTTTATTATCTTATAGTTCTGTTGGTTAGAAGCCGAACAAGGATTGGGGCACCTGGGTGGCTCAGTCAGTTGAGCGTCCAACTTCGGCTCAGGTCATGATCTCATGGTCCGTGAGATCCGCATCAGGCTCCCTGCTGTCAGCACAGAGCCGCCCTCAGATCCTCTGTTACCCTCTGTCTGCCCCTCTCCTGCTCATGCTCACTCTCTCTCTCTCTCGAAACTAAATAAACATTAAAAAAAAAAAGCCCAACAAGGATCTCCCTGGCCCTTGATTACAAGGTCTCAGAGGGGCTGTGTGCCTTCTGGAGACTCTAGGGGAGACCGCATCTCCTTACCTTTGCCGGGTGGTAGGAGATACCAACGCACCTCATGACACGGACGTCTCCAGAGCCCGCAGTACCGCCACATCTCCCTCTAACCATAGCTGGGGAAAGTTCTCTGCTTTGAAGGATGCGAGTGCATAGGTTGGGCCCACCCAGATAATCCAGGGTCCTCGCCCCATCTCAGAACCCTTATCCTTACCCACATCTGCAGAGCTCCTTTTACCGTGTCAGGAAACGTCACTCTGTGTTCTTGGGATTAAGGATTAGGTCGTGGAACTCTCTGGGAGTCGTTCTTCGTCCTCTCCCGGGGTCATTCACAAAAGGTGCTTTCATTATAGTGGAGAGGTCACAGCAAACTTTTCTTTACAAGGCCAGACAGTGGGGCAGCGCCTGGGTGGCTCGGTCGGTTGAGCGTCCGACTTCGGCTCAGGTCTCGATCTCATGGTCCGTGAGTTCGAGTCCCGTCTTGGGCTTTGTACTGACAGCTCAGAGCCTGGAGCCTGCTTCAGATTCTGTGTCTCCCTTTCTCTCTGTCTCTCCCCCAGTGACCCCTGTCTTTCTCTTTCAAAAATAAGTAAACATTTAAAAAATAATAAAAAAGAAAAGGCTGGATAGTGAATATGTCAGGCGGTGGGGGCCACATGATCTTTCTTGCAACTACTCTGCTACCATAGAGCAAAAGCGGTGATGCGCAAAATGGAAATGAGGTGGTATGGCTGTGTTTTAATAAAACTTTATTTATAAAAAACATTCGTAGGTTGGATTTAGCCCGTGGCTGAAGCTCACTGGACTCACAAAGCATCGTCTGAAAGAACTTCTGGTCTGGGCTGAGCCCGGGGGCTTAAAGGGATGAGTAAAACTTGTTCTTGGGTCATGAGGGGCTCTTGCAGTCTGGTGGGGACAGATAGGTATGAACAAGAGCCCCAAGACGGACAGATCCTTGAGGGTAGGGGCCAAGGAGCCACAGGTACGTCCCTTGGAGAAGCAACCAAGCTTTCGAAGGAAAGAATGCCCCAGATTCCACGCCAAGAACAAAGTGAGAGGCTCTGGTTTGCGAAGCCAGTATTCGAGTAAGGTCTTAGGAGCCCGAGGGTGTGGTTTGGTTGTCTACACCCACACACTGGGCAACCGCATTCTGGTCAAGAGCGTGAGGTTAATAGCTCTTACAGACCCGGGATGGGTTCAAAGCTCTGTGACCTTGAACGAGGGTGTCATTTTCCTCGTTCACTAAATGGAGATAGGCGGGCTGGTTAGATGAGATCACACGTAGGGCATATTTGTTGAATGAACGGGTGCTCCCGAAAGAAGAGCTACCGCTGTAATTAGTCTCGGAGTTTCCCAGAATGCCCTGGAACGCTGGCCGCCTGCCCTCTTGTCTGATTCACTAGCACGAAGAACATAAAGCAAATGCGTCGCTCGTTGACAATAATGACGCTGTTAATAATAGCGGGACTGGTTGTACTAAAACAGGAGCAGTGATAACGGTTGTTGCCTTTTAATCAACACTACTTATTTGCCGGGAACCATGCCGAGGTGTTTATAAGGGTTATCTGGCTTAGTCTGCTCCGTAACTCAACCCCATTAGTCACCACGTTTTACAAAGGAGCACAGGAGGGTCAGAGAAGGCAAGTGACCTGCCTGAGATCGCACAGGGGCAAAGGTTGGAAGTTTGTCTGACATCAAAGAC
Organism: Paguma larvata; assembly: GCA_030068075.1. Taxonomy (NCBI): domain Eukaryota; kingdom Metazoa; phylum Chordata; class Mammalia; order Carnivora; family Viverridae; genus Paguma; species Paguma larvata. Next base: position 64,131,909 of record CM057835.1, read on the forward strand.
CGTGTTCTTCCCTTGGAAGCGTAAGGATGACAGACTCTTTTTTCTCTCTTTCTAGTGTCCAGACAGCCGTGGACTGCACCAGCAGTGACAGAAAAGAGATGTAAGTTAACCCTAAGTAGAATTGAGCAGTTAGCAGTTGACCTTGAAGTCAAGGACAAGTCCTTGGCTCTCTGTGTTCAGTCTGCAGAGAGAACATCCATGCCCACTTGAGAATTACTAGCAATGCCATGATCGCTCTGACTCCATGATCATAACATATAGCACTGGGGACCTGTTATTGAACTGTGCAACTTCTTGTAGACAGAGAAGCCATGACTTATCATGCCACTGTCCCCATCACATACTTTCAGTGGCTCCCTATGGCCTCATAATAGAATTTTTAGACTGACATTTGAGCCCCACACATTCCTGACCCTTCCTGGGACTCCTATTTTGCATATCATCCATGCCTTGCCCTTTTCCAACCTCCATACCTATGTGTATGCTGTGCCCTCCAGCTCGAATTCCTTTCTCCAGGCCCTGCATGGCCAGCCCCCAACCTTCAAAAAAGTTGTGGTTCAACTATCACTACTTGATGCCTTCCCTTATGCCTCCAAGAAGCAAATCAAGGTTCCCTCCTAATGCTACTTTCTATTCCTCTCCATGGCATTAATAATTTTCCTCTTTATTTTGTGGTTATTTCTATAGATGTCTACTTTGGTAAGACAGAGTCTTGAGAACAAGTTCAATGTTGGGTTCACGTATATCGGTCCTACCCATGGTGCCCGGCATAGAGTATGCTATAAACAAACAAATGAATTTATAGACAGATACAAATATAAGCATATTTCAATGCTTATATCGAAGCAGATAATTAGTTATAGATATAAATATTGACAGATATAGTCAAGTGAATATATCAACTAGAAAACAAAATAAGCATTGAGTACCCACATCAGTGACAGGCTCACGTAGCCTCACCCTGTGCTGCTTTCAGAATTAGGGGTCATAAAAGCAAAGGCTCTGTATGCAAAGACATTCTGGTTAAGGCAGGCAAGAAGTAAGACCTTCACACTTGACATACTCCATGGACTTATTCAATGCCAAATTTTTACTCTAAAATCAGAGTTGCCTCAGTGTCTATATTAGAATGTTTATCTCCCCAAGGAAGAGCAGCAGTTAGTAGCACGGGCATTGGAATCAGAGAAACCAGGATCTGCATCCCAACTTTATCACTAACTAGGTGGGTGACCTTGGCAAGACCCAAGTTGGCCTCCCCAAATCCCATTTACTTTCATCTATATAAAGGGGACAGCACTGGCTCTCATCTCCCAGGAATGGTGTTGTGAGCACTGATGGACGTTATGCACGTACAACATTTGGCACATGCTTGGCTTATGCTTAGGGGTTAGTATCTAGTTATTGCCGTTACTGTGGTTGTCATCGTGCTGACAGCATCCTGTCTTCTGGTTCTAGAGATAACGTCTCCATCCTCAGCTCCCAGCCAGAAGGCAGTCTGCAGTCCTGGCTGAGTTGTACTCTGTCTCTGGCCACGGATACCATGAGGACCCCCGTCTCGACAGTCAGTCATCAGCAGCCACACACTCAGCCCCAGGTAAGAGCATCTCCCTGCTGCCTCTGGATGGCCAATGGCTTGAAAAATCTCATCCTTCAAAGGTTATTGTTCATGTCTTCCACTTTCTCCAGCTTAGGCATGGTGCTGGACAGTTTGAGCTATGACCCTGCCACTTCTTAGCTGAATGACTTTAGGCAGTTCGATTATCTTCTTTGAGCCTTTACTTCCTCATCTGTGCAACAGGAAGTGTAATTATGTTTACTGCTCCCAGCAGTTAAGTGGTGAGGATCCAATGTAGCCCTCCCTCAAACACGGTTTTCAAGACGATTTTTTAAAAAGCATGTGGTGAACATTCTTTAAATAACTGTGGATTTATTATAGTTTCCTTCTTCTAAAGCAAGCCCTACTTGTTTTCCATTTATGGATGGTACTGGATTTCAATTTTTCTTTTGTAAACATATTCACTTAAGTGTTTCTGTATTTGAGTTTTGTTTTTTTTTGTGGTTTTTTTTTTAATGGGGGATCAGTATCGTTGACAGTAAGGCTGGATAATTTCTCCCTCGGAGATTTTAGCTTTGTTCTGAATGTCAGGGTTTTATATTTTCCCCACCACAGAGGGTGATGGGTTCAGTTATGGCCTGAGATGAAACTCTCACAAATCTGTAGGATTGCCAACCAGAGGTTCCTTCGACAAACAGGCCTCAGGACGCACCCTCCGTTTAGGGCTTAAATCCATCATCACCCTTGTGTTTCATCCTCGTTTCTCTCAGCTCATTTGGTTTTTCCTTTTCAAGGGCGGCCCTCTCGTAATTAGGAGCTAATGGCCATAAATCAGAAATTATGGATTAAGCAGATGCGTAATTAAGATGAAATGCTTGCTGCTTTTGTGATAACAGAAGAACCAGTGCGATAAGAGAGAAAAGTCAGAGACTCAAGGAGCAAACGCGGACAATCGCTTCCCGACTTGAAACGTGTTTGCTCTGAAGGAGGGGGCTGTCTCTACAAAAAGAAGGGGGCGGAAGTTCACGCTAACCTTTCAGGCATATATAGCAAATGGCAACTGTCTGACGCATGCCTGTGGATAATCTTAGGCTGAAAAACTTGACACTGAAAATATCAAAGAGAGGCTCCAGGAGTGGGGATGCATCAGGGGAGTTAATTAAAGCAAGATTATCTGATTACTGCTCTTAATTAAAAACAAAGGTCTGTGTGGAGAAAGAGCCGCCTCCTCTGCGAACCCCAAAGGGTGAGGACTTTTTCTCTCCTGATAAGTAAACGCCCCGTTTTTCCACACCGGCCCGTGCATAAGGCAGCGAAGCAGAACTGGAGGCAGCCATAGCAGCATGTGAACGCTCGTTAACATAATATCCGCGTTTCATAATTATAATCGTACAGGCATACCACGTTTTGTTGTGTTCGCTCTATCGCCAGATGCTGTGTTACTTACAAACTGGAGGTCGGTCAGCAAGTCTGTAGGTGCCATTTTTCCGACGACATTTGCTCTGTCTCTCTGTGTCACGTTTTGGTAATTCTTGCAACATTTCGAACTTTCCCCTGGTTATTTTATTTGTTGTGGCAATCCATGATCTGTGGTCTCTGATGCTACTATTGTAATTATCCTAGAGTACCACGAAACTCATCCATATAAGATCCGGTCTTCTGGTTCTAGAGATAACTTAATCAGCAAGTGTTGTGTGTGTTCTGGTGACTCTACTGCTCCGCCGTTCCCCAACCCCTCTCCCTTTCCCTGGGCCTCCCTATTTCCTGCGATGCGACAATATTAAACTGAGGCCAGTGAATAACCCTACAGTTCCAAGCGTGCAGGTGAAAAGAAAAAAAATCACACGTCTCTCCCATTAAAGCAAAAGCTAGAAACGATTCAGCTTAGCGAGGAAGGCACCCCAAACACTCAGAGAGGCCGAAAGCTGGGCCACTTGTGCCAAACACTTAGACAACTGGCCGACACGAAGGAAAAGTTCTAGAAGGAAATGACAAGTGCGACTCCATGGAATGCAGGAATAAGGAAGGAAACAGTCCTACTGCTCATCTGGAGATAGTTTCGGCCGTCTGGATGAAGATCAAGCCTGGCACAACCCTCCCTTAAGCCAAAGCCGAACCCAGAGCCAGGCCTGAACCCTCTTCCATTCCGGGAAGGCTGAGAGAGGTGAGGAGGCTGCAGAAGAAACATCCGAAGCCAGCAGAGGTTGGTCACAGGGTTTGAGGAAGGAAGCCATCTCCGTAACACAAAAATGCAGCGTGAAGCAGCAAGTGTTCCTCTAGAAGCTGCAGCAAGTTATCCAGAAGATCTAGTTTAGGTCATGTGTGAAGGTGGCAGAAGTTCAGTGCAGATTAGAAGCAGCCGCCGTCGGAGGACTTTCGCAGCTAGAGAGGAGAAGTCCGTGACTGACCTCAAAGCTTCAGAGGAGAGGCTGACTCACTCGGTAGAGGCTAGAGCAGCTGGCGTCTCTGAGCGGAAGCCAAGGCTCACTTACCCGTCTGAAAATCCAAGGGCGCTTCAGCTTTTGCCTGAATCTACTCGTCCTGTGCTCTGTAAATGGGACAACAAAGCCCGGAGGACAGCGCATCTGCTTCCAACATGGTTTCCTGAATATTTCAAGCCAGCTGTTGAGACCTGCTGCTCAGAGATAGAAGATTCCCTTTCAGAATATTCCTGTTGATGGGTAGCGCACCTGGTCACCCAAGGGCTCTGATGGCGTGGAGCTGTATGACGAGATTAATGTCGTTTTCGTGTCTGCTAACGCAACATCCATTCTGCAGCCCACGGACCAAGGGGAAATCCCAACTTTCAGGTCTTGTTATCGAAGAAACACATCCGGAAGGCTAGAGAGCTGCCACAGAGAGTCCTCCGATGGATCCGGGCAAATCGGAGAGCTTCCGGACAGGGCTCGCCCTTCTAAAGAACATTAAGAGCATTCTCGATTCACGGGAGAGGTCAAGATAGCGATGTTAACAGGAGTGCGGAAGAAGTGGTTTCCATCCCTCAAGGAGGAGTGGAGGGTTCAAGGCTGGAGTGGGGGGAGCAGCTGCGGCTGGGGTGGCGACAGCGGGAGAGCGGGGATTGGAAGTGAGCCCGAATGGCTAGAAACGTGTGTCAGCGTGAACAGAGGAGGAGTTGACTCATGGATGAGCAAAGACAGTGGTTTCTGCAGAAGGAATCTGCTCCTGGTGAGGATGCCGTGAGGACTGTTGACATGACAAGAAAGCATCCGGAATGTTCTGTACACGTAGTTGAGAGAGCAGTGGTGGGGTTTGAAAGGATGGTCTCCGGTTTTGAAAGAGGTTCTACTGTGGGTAAAATGCCGTGAAACAGCATCGCCCGCTGCAGAGAAATCATTCGTGAAAGCGAGAGCCAACTGATGAGGCACGCAGCGTGCGGTCTTGTTTTAAGAAACTGCCACACCCCCCCCCAGACCCCGATCAGTTAGCAGCCGTCACCACTGAGGCCAGACCCTCCACCAGCAGAAAGATGATGACTCGCCGAAAACTCAGATGATGGTTCGTGTTTTTAGCAATAAAGATTTAATTAAGGTATGCAATTAATTATGCTTTTTTAAAAATGCCTATTTACTTTTTTTTTGGAATAATTTATTGTCAACTTGGTTTCCATACAACATTCAGTGCTCATCCCAACAAGTGCCCTCCTCTGTGCCCATCACCCACTCTCCCCCCTCTCACCCCCGTCTCCCCTCAGTTTGTTCTTAATATTTAAGAGTCTCTTATGTTTTGTCTCCCTCCCTCTCTGTGGCTTTTTTTTTTCCCCTTCCTTCCCCTCTTTCCCTCCCCCCTGGTTTTCTGTTAGGTCTCACAAAGCCCACCTACGTGTGGAAACATATGGCATCTGTCTTTCTCTGCCTGACTGATTTCACTCAGCATAATATCCTCCAGTTCCATCCATGTTGCCACAAATGGCCAGATTGCATTCTTTCTCATTGCTGTGTAGTAGTCCATTGTATATATATACCACAGCTTCTTTATCCATTCGTCAGTTGATGGGCACTTGGTCTGCTTCCATGATTTGGCTATTGTTGAAAGTGCTGCTACGAACATTGGGGTACACGTGCCCCTATGCAACAGCATTCCTGGGTCTCTTGGGTAGATTCCTAGCAGTGCTATTGCTGGGTCAAAGGGTAGCTCTATTTTCATTTTTTTGAGGAACCTCCACACCGTTTTCCAGAGTGGCTGCACCAGTTTGCATTCCCACCAACAGTGTAGGAGGGTGCCTGCTTCTCCACATCCTCGCCAGCATCTATAGTTTCCTGATTTGTTCATTTTAGCCACTCTAACCGGTGTAAGGTGGTATCTCAGTGTGGTTTTGATTTGTGTTTCCCTGATGATGAGTGACTTTGAGCATCGTTTCATGTGTCTGTTGGCCATCTGAATGTCCTCTTTGGAGAAGTGTCTATTCATATCTTCTGCCCATTTCTTCACTGGGTTATTCGTTTTTCGGGTGTGGAGTTTGATAAATTCTTTATAGATTTTAGATACTAGTCTTTTATCCGATATGTCATTTGCGATGATCCTTTCCCATTCCGTCGGTTGCCTATTCGTTTTGTTGGTTGTTTCCTTGGCCGTGCAGAAGCTTTTTATCTTGATGAGGTCCCAATAGTTCATCTTTGCTTTTAATTCCCTCGCCTTTGGAGATGTGTCGAGTAAGAAATTGATGCATCTTAGGTCAAAGAGGCTTTTTCCTGCTTTCTCCTCTAGGATTTTGACGGTTTCCATGTCTCACTGTCTATTTACTTTTGAGAGAGAGAGAGAGAGAGAGAGAGAGAGAGAGAGAGAGAGTGGGGGAAGGGCAGAGAGGGAGGGAGACAGAATCCGAAGCAGGCTCCAGGCTCTGAGCTGTCAGCACAGAGCCTGATGCGGGGCTCGAACTCGCAGACCACGAGATCACGACCTGAGCTGAAGTCAGAAGCTTGACTGACTGAGCCACCCAGGCGCCCCTTAATTATGCTTTTTTAAAGACAGAATGCTTTGCACACCTAACGGACTACAGTGCGGTAGTGTACTGCACACATAATTTCAATGTGCCCTGGAAAGCCAAAAAATTTATTTGATGCTGTTTACTGAGATACTCACTTTATTGCGGTGGTCTGGAACCGGACCTGCACTATCTCGGAGGCCTGCCTGTAGGAGGGTACATGGTCAGGATCCTTGGCCATTTGGTTACATCCTAAGTGGTTGGACACCCATTTGAGTGGGAGGTGGGAGGCCCCGGCGGTTTTAGTACGGGAACGGACCTCATGGAGCGTGGATTCCAGCCGTCTCTTTGCTCCTCTGCGGCAGCCGATCCGGGACAAGCTCTTTCAACTTCTCAGTCCGCGTTTCTTTGTGGATAAATCTGGGTTGTTGTCAGGTTAATGAGATGAGGCACACATCTGTCTTCCTTCGGAGCCTGGCCCCTAGAGAGAGCTCAAGAAAATTAGCTCTGTTCACGTCGGTGTCTGCTCGATGCCCGGAGGAAGCCCGGGAGGCAGACGTTACCCCCGTGTCCCAGGAGAGGAATATGGCCCAGAGAGGGAGGGGACAACCGATTCCGGCCCAAAAGCTCTTACCCCGGCTCCTGTGGCCGCGCCTCCAGCAGAGTCGGCCTCTGGTGCTGAGGCAGCCCGGTCCCCCTCTTCTTCCCCCCTCTCCTTCCAAGTCCTCAGGCCCGTCCCAGGACAAGCTCGGAGAAGTGGCGGCTGCTCCGGGGACAGCAAAAGGGCAGGAGACAAGGAGAGACCCTAAACTTCTGGTCTGTTTTCTTTATTTCTGCATCCCTGGGGCCGGCACACAGTCGGTGCCTAATGAACGTTTGTCGAGTGTGTGAATAACTGACCATAACATCAAGGATGGGACAGAAGTAGTAACCAGACTTGGTCACGGCTCGGCACTGCCGGTGAGGCCCAGAGGGTCGGTGACTGGAACCCAGAGTGAATCCCTCCAAAGCCGGTATTTGAATTTGCTGTGCTGCCATGGCTCTGCGACATTGATCCAAGCCGGGGGGATATAGACTCCTCACCCGCAGTCTTCACTGGCAAACGGCTGCTCTTAATATTAAAACTGCATAAGGCTTATTATTCAACATTCGGCAGCCGTCCAAAAGATACCTACTGAGCGCCGGATCCCACGGCATCGAAGCCCCGAAAGTTTGGGGCCGTGTCCTTGGAAGACGTTTACAATGTAAAGACGCAAGAACTTCTGCGTCGGAAGGAACCCCTAGGATTATCGGATCTGATCTGTTCATCATGCAGACAGGCAACGTGCCGGTCTGCGGAGGGAAATACCCAAACGTATCGTAAATAGAGTCTTGGCTTAGAGCTCGGTGCCTTACAGCAGTTCTTAATTGCGCAAGTAATCTGTGAACACGTCCCCGCTTCAAGAACTTAATATGGAACAGAGAAAGCTAAAACCGTCTCAGCCGCGGTGACCCCAGTCTCCGCTCCCTTCCCAAAGGTCTCCACCGTCTTCACTTCGGTGTGTGCCCTTCCATATCTTTCTCTGCGGAGTGTTAGACGTAGATGTACCTTGCGGCAAATGGGAAACATGTTGGTGGGCTCTTCAAAGACGTAAATGATGTGATGCTCTGTTATGTACGCTACGGCGTCCATAAATCCTTATGCCGCTTCCCTCCCTCGACGTCCCTCGACGACCCATTTTGGCGATCGTTCCTTATCAGGGTGCCTAAGGCTCCAACATTCTTTTAATTCCTGCAAGAGGTCTGCGAGGTAAGCCACGGCTTCTTGATTCGAAGTCTTCTGGTTTTGCTTTTAGCTGTTTTCAAGGGATTTGTCCTGAGCTTGTGAGCCTGTAAAACACACACACGTTCGGGGCGCCTGGGTGCCTCAGGCGGTGAAGCGTCTGACGTCGGCTCAGGTCGCGATCTCGCGGTCGTGAGATCGAGCCCCACGTAGGGCTTGTGTGTGGAGTGTGGAGCCTGCTTGGGATTCTTTCTCTCTCCCTCTCTCTCTCTCTGCCTCTCCCCTGCTCATGCATTCTCTCTCTCTCTCTCTCTCTCTCTCTCTCTCTCTCAAAATAAATACATAAAATTAAAAAGAAATTTAATTAATTAAAAACAAGCACGTTCTTATCCACATGAGCAGACGACTCTCCTGGTCCAAGGCCATTTGCATTTTAACCTTGACTGGCTACTGCTCCCAGATCTGAGCGCCAGACCGTCCCGGCGTCCTTTCTGCCGGGAGACTGTACGGTGGCAGAGCCCGAGACGCCCGTGTCCCCAGCCCCGTGTCACCGGGCACATCGGAGGGCTCAATAAATGAGTCTCTTGGACATTTCAAATTTGACTGAGAAAGAAGGTCACTTTAAAAACAGAGGAGAGAGAGAGAAAGCAGCCTTCTGCCAAAAAAATAAAAGCACTCCCTGCATTATTTATAAGGGATGTCAGCCCAAGAGAAATACACCTAGAGCCTTATGATTTACGGGCCGGGAGCCGGGCAGCTGCCGCTGATAAATGCTAGAGCTTCTGGAGACGGAGACACTAAATTACCTTCGTGGCCCCCAGAGAGGAAGTTTATGGGTTCGGCGGTGACAGTAACACTTGGCTCAGGAATCTCTCTTAACACCTGGCTGCAGGTGGTGCCAGGGGCGTCCAGGGACGGTCACCTCGGCCCCTGCCGTGTGCCCGGCCTCTCCAGCTGGAGAGCCTGAAAGCAGGGGACCTCTCCCCACTTCCCTCTTGTGCCCACAGCACATCAGGCTTTCCGAGGAGGGTCCCCGCTTTCCCGTGGACCTGCCTCCCCAAGTCCGACAGAACCCCCCCCCGCCCCCGGCCTTGGTCCCTCACACCGTCCTGCAGGGGCCCTGTGCTGATGGGCGTTAGCTGACCCAGGGGGATGGACCGCTGAGGTCTTCTCATGGGTCAGTCATCTCTTGTCGTCTTACCACACGGTTTTTCCAAACCGTCCTCACTTAACCTTCTGCCTCCGGCCCTCACGCTGAGGAGACACACCCGAAACTCTTGGTTCATTCCAAGAAAAGGCAGCGAACGGCCTCCACTTCTGGGGTGTCTGTACACTCATCTCTGTCTGCCCCCCATCTTCCCGCACTGCTCCCTGAAACCTGCCGCACTGCGTCAGCAGACTCCCAAGGGACAAATCGGGAGACGCTCTCCAGTCTCGATCTTTCTTCTGGACTGATCCCCGGCATTGGCGACGGCCGCACACTTCTCTGCTCACTTCGCCTCTTAGACGTCTCTGCTCCTTGGGGCCCCTTAGACCTCTGGTCTTTCCTTCCCACCCCCAGTCCCCAAATGTGTGTGTGTGGGGGGGGGGGATTCACAGGGTGCCGCCCTCACCTGGCCATTTCGCTTTCCACCTGACCCCAGGCGATCCTCTTGTGATTCTTAACTCCCCAGTGTAAGTGGGAAAGCCCCAAATCTAGACCCCCAACTCCTAACGTTCTCCCGGTTTTTAAACGTAGACATCGTATCCCATTGTCTGCACTGAGATCGCCACCCGCATGGCTCCCAGGTGTCTAGACTCAGCACGTCTAAGAGGGAACTCCTGCCTTCCCGCCCGCTCTGCGTCATCAGTGCCATTTGGCGGTTCTCTCACTCATAGAGCCGCCTGGGCCAGGTCTTCCCAGACTCTCATCCCTTCTCTTTCATCCTCACATTCAACGGATCCCCAAATCCTGTTTATCCTGCCCCCCCTCAACATTGTTGGCTCCCTCTGCTTCTCTCCATCCTCGCCGCCAACGCCTATAAGTCAGGCTGCTGTCATTTCTGCCCCAGGTGCCGACAAAGAACCTTCAGTGCTGTCCTTCCTCAGTCCATCCTCTACGCTTCAGCCAGGACGTTGCCTTTAAAGCGAAAGTCTAGTCGCAATGGCTTCCCGGCTCTTACCGCAAGAGTCAGCAAACTCCCGCCCGCGGGCCAGATTTGGCCCTCGGCCTGATTTTGTGAATAAAGTTTTATTGGAACACAGCCGTGTTTGCGTTTTTGTTTTTGATTTGACGTATTGTTTCTGACTATCTTTGCACTGTGATGGCAGAATCGAGTAGCCGCGACGGAGGTCAGATGGCCTTTAAGCCAAAAATAGTTGCCATCTGCCCTTGGCAGAAAATCTTTGGTGATCTCTGCCCTCCAGGATAGAACAGGATGGAATTCAAACACCTCAGCAGGCTTACAGGGCCCTCCGTGATCTGGCCTCTGCCTACCTTTCCGGTCTCATTACCTCCGTATCTTCTTCATATCTTGTGCCCCATGTGGCTTATAGCTCTCGCTCATACACTACGTTCCTGCCCCCTCTTCGATCTTGTGTCCATGGTATTCCCTCTGACGAGACACCCTTTTCTTGTTTCTGTGCTTAGCAGATGCTTACTCATCCTTTGAGACTCAGCTCATGGATTACCTGCTTCTGGAGCCTTCCCCGATGCCCCGGCTGGGTCAGGTGCACGACCACCACAGTCCTGTAGACCCCACGCATCCCTCTCCCGTAACGCTTACCATATTATGTTGAGATTATCTGTCTGGGTGTCTTTCTCCCTCATGAGGCTGTGAGCCTTTTGAGGAAACTTTTAACTCCCTCATCTTTTTATTTGCCCTCAGCACGTAGCACGGTGCCTGACACAGATACTCAATAAATATGCATGGAACAAATGAAGGACAGTGGGTAGAAGTTAGATGGCCCCTCGTGAGAGTGATTTGAAGGATGACGCTGGTATCAACACCGAGGGTGGATTTTCCAGACTGGTTGACTATCTCCAGCATTGATGGAATATAGAGGGGAATCGTCAAAGTCTGGGCCTCAGCTCCCCCCAGAGTGCAGACCAAGGTCAGAGGCCAGGGGTGGGCACTGCGTTAAACCAGATCTGGCAGAGGTCTTGCAGACATACTTCTAAAGAGGTAAGGGGGCAGGGGTGGACAACAGACTTTGCAGTGCTTCACAGTGTGATAGACCTGGATTCTCATCCAAACTTATTAGCCACTTGACCATGAGCTTGTCATAGTGTGTGAGTCATAGCCCCTCCTCCATGATTCTATCCCCTTTGCGGGATTAGAGAATTAACAGCTAACAGCTATAGAGTGGCTGGTGGAAGCCTTGGAACCGACTTGGTGTGTAAGAGGCAAGAGTTGTTCTCTTCCGCCCTCCCCCTTCCTCCCTGGCCAGGTTGGATGGTGCCCCTCTGGGAGGCAGGGACGCTGACAGGCGGGACTAGGGAAACCTATAACCAGGTTGTAATAATCCCGCATGCCAGACATTGTGGAAGTGGGCCAGACTTGCGGCAAAAACCGTGAGCACAGTGGAGAATCCCTTGCCCACGGAAGTGGAATTTCTCTGAGCGGTTTTTAATATGTTGAACTTAAGATGTTTGAGGACCTCCAGTTGGAATAATCCAGAGGTTTTGAAGTCTAGTCTGGATCCATGGAGATTCCAGGATTTCTCTACATAATATAATTGTTGGGATTTTTCTTGGGGGGGGGGTGGCGGTACTAGATGACAGAAAACCCAACTCCAACTAGCTTGTACAAAATGAAGAATAGTATTATCTCAGGCAGCTTAGAAACCAAAGGTAGATGTAGCTTCAGGCATTACTAGGTCCAGGGATTCAAAAATGATTACGGGGATTTGATCCCCCAGCAACCTCTCTGCTCCACTCTTCTCAACATCGGCCTTTTTCTGAGGTAGCAAGATGGCGGCCAAGATCTTCAAGGTCACGCCTGCACCACTCAGAGTCAAAAAGTAAAGAGAGCTTCTCTCTTCTCAACAATTCCCCAAAAATCCCGAACTTAGCTTTCATTGGCCCAAAGGGAATCACATGTCTGTTCCAAACCAGTCAGAATGGATAAGAGAAATGAAGGATCCTCTTACCTTAGGCTCAAGTTGGTGTTCTCATCTGATTCTGGGAGATGGGGTTATTCCCACCCAAACACAAGGGGAGGAAGGGTTTCCCAAAAGGCCAACGGGGTGCCTTACCTGAAGCAGAAGAGTAATAGTGGGTAGATAAATTAAAAAAAAAAATAAGGAAAGCAAATCTTCTCCACCAAGGGGAAAGTTGAATTATGGGAGTGGACAAAATTATGCGGACAGAGTTGGGGGATGGGGGTTGGAGAAGGGACAAGAAGAGGTAGGAGAGGAGAGTGAGAACAGAGAAAACATATTCAAGTGTTCGAGGTCCCCATTTGGTAGCCTTGGGAAATCCAAATAAAATCGCGTGTACCCCGGTCGGAGACTTTCTTTATCCCTAAATCTCAATGACCTATCTATCACCACATAATTAGCGACGCCGTGACTTGAATTTATCACCAAACATGGCTCTCCACTGTTGCTCTTGGACTGGTACCATATTGCAATGTGAGCGTGGAGATTATTGTATAAATTATTCTCACTCACATAATCATCGTGATTTTAATTACTGTGTAATCTTCGCTAATTACTGTTGTATGTATCACTTGCTTTGGTGCCGATTTAACACAACCGCCGTTCGTTTGGCTAAAGGATGGCATGACAACTTTTCCTTTTTCTGGGGAAAATTTGCTTTCTGTAAACAGTTGCAGCCCTCTCCTCGCGGCTTGCAGCTCTTAGTTTAAAAAAGAACAAGATTGAGGCACCAACTTCCTCTCGCGCCCCGTTGATTTTTCCGTGGGATGAGGCTGGCTTGAATTAGTAGAAAGGTCTAAATTACAGGGTATTGTTTTTAAAATAAAATCGTATGCCTTTCAGGGAAGTGCAATTACTCTACGGCAGAAAGGAAGGCAAGGATGGGTCACATGAGGCCTGCTTAAATGATTAGATAAGATTCGTTTGTAATTAGTTCATTAATTATGTAAATGTGAATGGATGGTACTTAGCGTTCCAAACAGCTTGTTCTCAAAGTAGGTTAAGCATCCACTGCTAATCTTATTTCAATAGTACATTTATTTACTGGTCTCTGCATTCTCAGAACCGGAGCTCGGGATCATTTTAATCCATCCTGAATATGCTTAATGAGCAGGCCTCTCATGAATTTGGTTTTATGTCTTCCTGGGACCAAAGAGTTCTATTCCGCTTAACCAGTGTGAGGGCGATTCGTGGAAACCGAAAGCATCGAAGTGCAGACACACTTACCATGGGTCCAAGGCCTGAGCAAGCCGAACCGGAAGTCTGGCTCTGCCCGGGATTCAGCCTTGGCCCCAACAGGATTCTTGGACAGGTTTCCTTGAGGGGGCGGGGGTATTTTCTATCTAAAACTCCACGTCTTGCATGGTGGATCCGCGGACTGTGGGGAATTGGAGGCCCATCTAATTTAGCTGCAAGGTTGGGTAAACACCACTTGGATTCATGGTTGATGGTTCGGAACAGGCTGTGGTTCTCCCATTGGGCTGGCTGTCTGTGAAGCAGACCTATTATTGAACTATACATCCAGGAAAGTGCATCTGGATGAAATTTTCCAAAATCGGTCCTACCCGTGTTATGACTACCCAGAACAAAACCAGATCATTCCAGGTGCCCGTACGACCTTCTTGTGTCTGTTCAAGTCATGGCCTTCTCCTTCCTCCTGCCACCTGCTCCTTCCTCCAAGGTAACCGCCATCCTGTCTTCTAGCACTATCAATTAGATGGGTTTTGAACTCTTTACAAATGGAAGCATCCAGTAGTAAGCGCTCTTTGGCTTCTGGCTTCTTTCTTTGAATATTACGTTTTTGAGCTTCACTCATACTGTCGTATGTAACAACATGTCGATCTGTTTTGTTTTCGTGTTCTGTTTTGTTCGCTCTACACTCCAGAACTGCGGTTCTCAATTGGGGGCAATTTTGCACCCCGCCCTGTGCCAGAAGATAGTTGATCCTGTGTAGTATGATAGTATGATCTCTGTCATAACAGAGAGAGAGGTGCTGCTATAGAAACCCAGGATGCCTCTGAACATCCTGTGATGCACGGGACTGGCCACGAAGAACTGTCTGGTCTAAAATGTCAATAATGCCACCACTGAGTAACCCTAGTCTATAAAATCCCATTGTAGAAATATATAATGATTTATTCCTTCTGTTAATTGACATTTAGGCTGTTTCTCGTTTAACACTCTTACGAATAGCACTACTATGAACAACCTTGTACACATTTTTGTTGCATGGATTTAGATTTCCGTTGGGCGTATACCCAGGAGTAAGATGGCTGAGCCACAGGTGTATTTTCAACTCTAGTAAATATTGTCAAGGCGGTCGTAATGGTGTATATTCCCATCAGCAGCGAACGGGGGTTCCATTTGCTCTGCATTTTTGCTAACACTTGGTTCTGTCATTTTTTTTTTTTTAATGTTAGCTATCCTGGTGGATATGGCTAGGGTCACGTTTTCGGTTTTCACTTGCACATTCCTGATAAATAAACCTTTTCGTGTGCTTATATGTTCATTGGGATATCCCCTTTGGTGAAATGTCCGATAAAGTCTTTTGTCCATTATGGTTTTTCTTTTGGGTTGTCTCTATTGATTTGTAGGAATCCTTACTGTATTCTCCATGTAAGTCCTTTCTTGAGTATGTAGGTCCACTCCACTTGGTAAGATACCTTTTTCACTCTCTTGTGGTTTATTTCGACAAACAGAAGTTATTCATTTTAACACAACCGAATTCCGAGTATTTTCCCTTCATGGCGGCTGCTTTATCTATCCCATCGAGGAGTTAATTTGCCTATTCCCAATTTATGAAAATATCCCTCCGTGTTTTCTTGTAACTGCTGTATCGATACAACTTTTATATCCAGATAGGCAATTCATCAGGAATCGATATATTTACACTGTGAGGTAGGGGTTAAGATTCATTGCCATGTAAGTATATAATTAGTCTTGTGGATGTATTTTAAAAGAAATGATATTTGTCACATTTTTAAACTGTTTCATCTTCTTTAAATCAAGTGATTTCGTATATATTCTAGACCCCCTTCTATTCCATGTTTCTGTTTGTCTGTCTTTGAGCTAATTTAACATTGCCTTAATTAGTGTAGCTTTATATGTATGTCTTGATATCTGAATGTGTGCCCCTTAGATTAGTTCTTCCTCAAGATCAGCCAATGGCTCTAGGGGAAGAGTGCCACCGAGAGGGGCTCACCTCAACATTCTTCCCTCTTTCCAGCACGTAACGCTTTTCATCTCCGCGGCTGCGGTGCTCTCTGATGCCTGTAAATTTAAACTTAGCTTTTCTGGTTTTTCTCAGTGCAGATTTTCTCTGATACAAACTCATCACTCATATCTGGAAATTGAATGCTGAGTCTGACTTTTCTACTCCCTTTGCTCCGTAAACATTTCTTCTTTAGTTTGCATGCCTAAGACGATGTGAAGGTTACTCGTATTTCCTTCCAGTCACAATGTGGTGAACCTACTTTCCTTTTCAGACTTCTAAGATTCTGTACGGCGAGGGATCATGGATTCAGTAAAGGGTGTATGAGTGGATGGATGTAAGGAGGGCTGGCTGGCTGGCTGGTTGAATAATTTCCACTCACTTAAAATTTTATTTTCATGAGGAACTAGGTGCTTTTTATGAATACGCCTAAGATTTTTTTTTTTTATGGTTATTGCCTTGGCATCACATTCCGCTGCGGCGATGTCTACGAAAAGTGAAGGAATGCCTCGAAAATGTATTTAAGTGTGTCGGACCCAAGTTGAATCGCCAGTCCAGTTAGAGATTTTAATGCCTTTACATATCCAGTTTGTGCTTTCAGAACGTTGTGGAAATTGTATCAGAAGATCAAGAAGTATAGACCCAGGACTTTCACTGTTGGGTCAGAGGATGAGCTGAGATGTTCTCTTCCCTTCTCTGTTGTTTCCGGTGTGGAATGAGGTGTTCAAGCCCTTTCGTTTCTGATAGTCTAGATGTTGACGAAACTCCGTAGCAATGACACCAGGCTTTTGGCTTGGGATCAGGCGTGAAGCACCCACGCCAGCTTGTGTCCTGGATGTTGGCTTTGAGTCTATTGTCTTTAGGCTCAGAGAAGTGGGATTGGCTGGCTGAGAAGTAGGGCTGCTGGGGTCTCAATTGATCAACCAAAGAAGCCCTTTTGTTCCTTCCGTCTACGTTTCCGCCTTCCCCTCCTTCCCTCTGCTCCCCCGTTCCTTTGTTCTTCCCATTCGGTGAACTCCCCTTTGAGACACTCTTGAGATACCGGGATTCGTAGAAGAAAAATCCAATCTAGTTCATCGCAGTCTTGTTGGGAGTTATTAATAAGTCAACAAGCAATTGCAGTAGAGTGATGTGGGGGGGTGGGGCACAGGGACTATGGGAGCCGGAGGAGGCAGCTCTCCCAGCCTGGGAGGTGGGGGAAACCTTTCTGGAGGAGGCTAGAGTTGGGCTGAACATTGAAGGATAAGTAAAAATGTTTGCTTTTTTGTGTGTGTGGTAATATAAGGCAATGGTTCTTCCAAATCACCTTCTTTCTCCTTATATTTTTCTGCTCCAGAAGTATCGGCACCATCCACTCTATTAGCCTTAATTTGACAATGACTGGAGCTTTGTATATCGACTTCACTTCTGCCTTTACCTCCTTTGCTACTTCTATCTGTATCTAAACACATTTTTTTTTAATGCCGACCAATGTGCAAGTGAGTTGAAACATCACGATGGTTCTCCTTAAAAGCTTTCCATCTTCCTCCTCGGAAGTGCCGTTTCCTCACTGTTACAGCACTCTTGCACCTAGGAAAATTAACAAATCCGTAAGGTCATCCAGGATCCCAACGTCCATATTACCCCCAATATCCTAAAATCATGTGTGTCACTGTATCCTATTAAGGATAGCCATTGTATTTGGTTGTTTTGCTTCTTTAATCTCTCTCTTTATTTTCGTAAGTTTTTTTTAACATCTATTCATTTTTGAGAGACAGAGAGAGACAGAGCGTGAGCAGGGGAGGAGCAGAGAGAGAGAGAGAGAGACACAGAATCACAAGCAGGCTCCAGGCTCTGAGCTGTCAGCCCAGAGCCCGACGCGGGGCTCGAACTCACAAACCGTGAACTCATGACCTGAGTTGAAGTCTGACGTTCAACCAACAGAGCCACCCAGGCGCCCGTAATCTCTCTCTTTAAAACAAAAAATTAGTGGAGTTTTTTGAGAGGGAACGCACGGGCGAGGCCAAGGCAAAGTCTGCAGTTGCCCAGAAGGTATGCGGACAGGCGTCTGTTGAGGGTGGGTCACTGAATTGGTTTGGGCAAAGCGTCGAGGGTTCAGCACCCACTTAAGATCAGAGGGAACAGCAAGGAAGCCTTGGGAGTTATCTTGGCTCCTAGCATCCATCAGATTATAAGAAATATAGGATACTTACAGAGTCTTCTGTCTGACTTGAGTCTTTGTACCATCGGGCCAGGAGTAACCAAGCTGTTGCAGCTGCACACCCCGCCTTGGTTGTCCCACCCCATGGCTTCCTCCTCGCTTTGCGCCTTGCAGCTGGATGGCCTTCCTAAGCCTTGGTTTCCTTGCCTTGAGATTTAGATTATGAGTCCTCACTCGTCAAGGGTTTTGTAGACTGAATAAGCTCACAAGTGAGAGTCGGGGCAGGTGACGGGGAAGGGAATTCCCTCTTGCTCCGTGGCGTGTCTTTTTTGACATCACCACCCAGACCCCACCCCGCTTCCAAAAGCCTCACTCAACCCCACCGACGTCCTGCAGAAAGGCTGCGCCCCTCTCCCCCTTGCCAGCCTCTTGCTGCACTTAGTCCGTGGTAAAATTCACTCGGAACCCTTTGCCCTGCTGGCCCTCCTTCCCGGCTTTATCCAGGCTCCGCCCCTGCCGTGCGCTCTCCAGGAGGGGAAGACCACACTTCGTCTGCCATGAGCGCAGCCTAGCACTGTGTACAGTCAGACCGAGATGAGAGCCTTGTTGCTTCCTCGGCAAGACCATGTGCCTCTCGGAGCCTCAGTGTTCCCGTCTGTAAAATAGGAGAGCAGAGCAGTTAGGAGGCCTGGATCCCGAGGTTGGCTGGACTCCGTGCTCTCCCGTTCATTACATGACAAATTACTTATCCTTCTGAGCCTCGTTTGTGACACAGGAAGATGACGACGGTGGATGATAATAGAGGGCCGTTGGGAAGATCAAATCAAGTAACGCCTGGGAAGCCAAAGGCACGAGATCCGGCAGCCATCTTTATGCAGAATTCAGCGGCACACAATAGGTGCTTAATAAACGTCTCACGTCCCCATCACCTCACGCAGTTTGTGGGCACCGCGTCGGCTTTTCTTACAGAGTATCCATTGTCGTGTTGGACGCGGTCACAAAACCCTCAGGTCATCTTAAAAAGGACATCTGGTTTCCCATCCCAGCCCTCGCCAGTATTAGAACATCTATACATTTTTAATTTCCTCTTTAATTTCAGGGTGCGGATGAAGAACGGGGGTGACAGCACATCCTGGGGGATGATTCATGGTGTCATTAAGTCTGCATCGAGTTTCCTGTGGCTCCAGCTGGCCCCGGCTCTGCCCGGACTCAGACCCGGGAATTATTTTTGCCGTGCGATTATGTCTGATGCCAGCGAATCCCATGTCTCTCCTTGACTTGGGCCTCGCTTTTCTGGTTCATTTTGTGCCAGGGGATTTTGAAAATTATATACACGTAGCCATGGGTTCTGCTCAGCTTTCTGCCTGGAGGGCAGAACTGTCGTGGAAGGAAAAGCGTGAGGTTCAGATCCGGCCGCCCGGGGCTCCCATCCAGGCCCGGCCACTTAGCAGCGTGACCTTGAGCGAAGGGCTTCTCACCAGGGGAGACTCAGGTTCCTCGTCCGCAAGATGGGGCATAATTCAGGTCCCGATGAGATCGCGCGTTCAAACGGCGTGCCCGTGCGGGTGCACTCTCCACCCGGCGTTCACGGAGCGTCTACTCACGCGGTAAAACAGCGGAGCCGTGTTCCCGCACAGCCCGGCGGGGAAGAGGCGTGGTTGGCGCTGGAGACACGAGTCTTAGCAGCTGGCTCCTAATGTGGCCCCACAGGCCACTTCAGTATCCTTGTCCCTTTCTCGTGCTATCAGAGCAGGATCACGCAGAGCAACTGCTTACTCTTAAACACCTGCCCTCGGTCGGGGGCCCTCTCCAGGCCTGATGGGAAGGGCCATGTAAGGAAACTGAACAAGCATTAAGATTTTTTTTATTTTTTTAATGACAACTTTTATTTATTTTTGAGAGAAAGAGAGAGAGAGACAGAGTGCAAGCAGGAGAGGGGCAGAGAGAGAGGGAGACATAGAATTCAAAGCAGGCTCCAGGCTCTGAGACATCAGCACAGACCCCGATGCAGGGCTCGAGCTCGCAAACCATGAGATCATAACCCGAGCTGATGTCGGATGCTTAGCAGACTGAGCCACCCAGGCGCCCCAAGATTTTTAAACACACATTTGCTAGTAGCAACGTTTCGCAATGACTAAGTAACACATGCACATTGGAGGGCACCACCTTTTGCCTTGCATGGAGCGCCAGGGCCAGGCGAGATGGCCCCAGGTGACCCTCTGGGAGCTGACTATCCCTAGGCCGCACAGGCCCCTGTAAGATAGGGCCCTGTGGTCCCGGCTCCCACAGCAGAGCACGAAACCTGGCTGGGACGGAAGAGAGCCAGGATTTGAACCTGGACGTGTCTGTCTGCCTCCGGAGCCCATTTTCTTGGCCTGGGAGGTTAGAAAGTAGAAATTCCAGTATTTCAGGATCTTCTGTATTTCATATCCTGATCTCCCTGATAAACCTTCATGAGGTTAAGCCACCAATACTTAGAGCATTTTCGTATGTATTTTCTTCTTCATCGGTCCAGTTAAACATTGGCTGGGCACCTGCTGTGTGGCGGGCACCAGAGCTTCACGCGTTCATCAGCACAGGCTCGTTCAGCACCTCCTAGATGCCAGGGCGCTGACGCTTCATTCATTCGTTCAGCACGTGTTTGTGGGGCAGGTGTTAGGCGCGAGGATACTGTGCTTGGCTACCCTGGAGTATAGCTCGTATCTCCGCAACATTGCAAAGTTGCGCTGGTTTCCTCCATTTCACAGCTGGGGACGCTGAGGCCAAGTTAGGTGACGGCCCCAAGGCCGTGCGGCTAGTGAGTGGCAGAAGCAGACAAATGTTACCTGGACAAGGTGACACAGGAAATGCTGTTCATTCCGGACATTCCAGGGCACAGAGGAAGCGTCCAGAGGACGGTGCTGCTGGATCTGGGGTCAGCTGTCCTGAGATTGTCACTTGTGGAGGTCGCCCCGCCTTGCCATGCTTGGAGGTCATGATTCCTATCTCCAGTGTTCCTGTAAAGATTGCGAATGAACGTGGCCGTCAGCTCCGTGAGGGTGGGTGGCCCAGCAGCTTGGTGTGTGTGGCACCCGGCACGGTGCCTGGCACAAGTGGGTGCCCAGCCAGTAGCTGGGTCAGTGACCCACCCAGCACCATTGTGGCCAGCGGCTCAGGGCTGCCCGCTGGCTCCTGACAGTAGGGATGACTGAAATCTATTCTTTTTTGGATAGACTAAAGGCTAGACAGCAGATGTCCCCAAGACGTTTCCGGAGTCTCTCCTTAGAGAAGCACGGTGTCCCCGCCTAGCATTTGTCCACACCTGTGTCCCAGCCACTCAGAGAGCCTTCTATCCACTATCCCTCACGCTGGCCAAGGTTGTGGGAGGCAGGCACAGCGACATCTAGATTTTCTGCCATCCATCCGTCATGCGATGCCGATGGAGGAGGGCTTCACCTGTGCCGAGCTGTCCGCTAAGGACAGCTGGGGGGGAAATGAGCCCCTGGATGAAGACAGCAGGCTGGTTTGAAGTGCCCCAAGCCGGGTCAGACGCGGAGAGGATCGTCCCGCCTCAAAAGGCGGAACTGGGACCCTCTCCCTTAATTCTGCGGTCTCTACGCAGAAAGGAGCGGGTGCAAGGGACTTGGTGCTTTGAGTGGTGACGCAGACCGGAAGCGGGAACCGGCGTCGCGGAGGTGTGGGTGGATTTCTGAGTGGTAGACCCAGGAGGCAGCCCTCGGCCACCACTTCTTTCTTTCTCTCCTGCTGCTCCCCCCTTCTCCTCCCCACGCCTCCTGCCTGCCTCCTCCCCGCCCTCCTCCTCCTCCTCCTCATCATCATCATCATCACCATCCATTCGGCTCCCCAGGAGTCTACACAGCTTGGCCTGTGTTCCTGTTTCAAGCCCACTAGCAGAGGCTCTGAACGCACCAGACAACTCCAGGAAGGAGGGACCCAGCCTACCCCAGCCCCGGAACGCCAGGCCCTCGGCAGAGCCCAGTGACCGCCCGCTTGGGGCCTGAGCCACCGTGCTGGGACATTTTGGCTCGCACCCCTATGGGAGGTGCTGCTCCTGGTGGGCTCGGGGGAGGCGTCTGATCTATCTGGTCCGGCAGAGCTGGCGTCCCCGCAGCTTGGGCCCAGTTAGCCTGTAACCTGTGTCCTGGACACTAGCTGTCAGAGCCTGGGGCCTCCGGACCCCCATCCTGGGCCGCGTGCGGCTTGCCATGCCCCCCGGCCCGTCCCAGGTCAGAGGTGAGGAGGGCAGATCTTCTGTTGCCAGCTGAGCCCCTCCCACGTCCCCCTTCCCCCGCCTTGGCCCTCGGACACCTCTTCCTTCCCCCCTCCATCGGCCGGGCTCTTTCCCCCTCCTCTCCGGACCTCGTCTCTCCTCGTCTCTCCTCGCTGCAGGCGCTAACTCGTCCCATTCCTCGTCCCGCCTCCCTCCGCCCCTCCTCTCCTCCTCCCGTTCTCCCCGGCCCTCTTCCTCGTAGATTCTGTTTCCGGGGTAGGCTTGCTTCCGCTCGACAACATTTACTGAGCAGCTGCTCTGTGCTGGGCTCGGCGCCAAGTCAGAGTGTGCAGGGGTGACAGCCCGTGCGGTCCGGACAGCAGGGCTGGGGGCGGCGGGCTTCCCCGCCTCCTCTCCGTCTGCCTTTTCCTACTTCCTCTTCCTCCTCCTCCTCCCCTTCCTCCTCTCCCCCTTTCTCCTGCCTCCTTCCTCCTCCTCTCCCCCTCCTCCCTTTCCTCCTGCCTCCTTCTTCCTCTCCCCTCCTCCCCTTCCTCCTCCTCCCCCTTTCTCTTGCCTCCTTCCTCCTCCTCTTCCCCTCCTGCCTGCACCGTGCCCTGTCGCCATCCACAGCCAGCTCTCCGGATGGAGCCGGGGTGAGCGGGATGGCAACATCCCATGAGACTCAGGGACAGGAGCTCCGACGCTGCCATCCCCCACGGCAGACACAGACGAGGCCGAGGACCCGAGACGCATTCATCACGCCCACCTCCCCCCCACCCCCGTCAGGACGGAAATGACTTCCGGAGGCTCTCGCAGCGGCCCACTGCCCCTGGCGGCTCTGCGAGCTGTTTATTTTAAAAACGCAAAGATAAAGAAAAGAGCGAGAGTGCCGTCCCGCCGCTGGCTTGGGGAGGGCCCCACGGCGAGGATACTGCCGACGCACCTTCGGGTCCTCATAAAGGGGGCGCTCCAGCCCGTGTCCAGCGGTGACACAGATGGAAGGGGACAGCCGAGAAACGGGCAAGGAGGCAGCTGCTCCGGGCAAACTGTGTGGCTTCCGTCCAAGCTTTCTCGGGGACCCTGAGCCACAAGGTCGCCTGCTCGTTCCATCTTCTGTTCATCCCTCCTGGAGCTTGAGCTGAGGCTTTCACTGAGTCTAGCGGCGGGTTAGGCTTGAGATTCTGAGGTCCTAGGAGCGATCGTGATTACCACTGGCCGTTACTTACTAATGACCCACAGCCGCTGGTTACCGGGTATTAATTATGCATCTCGCCACTGTTATTTGAGGAGCTAGGGCCAGCTCTGCGTTCATCCCGGTGACTTCCCCACGGGTCAGCACCATGACTGGGTGCCTCTCTTTCAGACCGGAAGCTGAAAGGACTTGGCACCGGGAGACCGGTGCAGCTGGACCCCAAGATGGGGACTCAAGGCGGGAGGCTGGGAAGGGAGTGGGGAGCCTGACCCCAGAAGAGAAGGACTGAGGATGGGGGGGAGAGTGGGTGATGGCAATAGCTCACCCACACCACCACCTCCACCCTGTGGATTCCCCACTGCCCCTCCCTCCACCACGACCTCGACCTCGACCCTCCAGCTAGCTGACCAAGGGAATGAGGAGATGGACACAGCCAGCCCCCAAGAGAGACACAGGATGGTTAAAGCTTTGGCCTCGGGAACCCGGGAAGGCAGAGTCTAATTCCCTAAAAAGATCTCGATTCGTTCCCCCTACCTGCCTGTGCCCTCCTCCCCGCTCTGGGTATCTCCTCCGGGCACCACTGGTTTCGCTTCCTTCCCAGATTCAAGAGCCCTTAGGGACATTGCGGTCAGCGCTTCTCCTTCGAAATATCCTGTGCGATCGGGGGTAGAAATGGTGATATCATTGGCGGTGGTCAAGAACCTTCCTCGGACTCTTGGACCCGAATCCCAACCACCCCTTATGCGCAGGGCACTGAACCGTGTTGTCACCCCTGGAACAACAGTGTGTGGAGAAGCAGAATAATGACTCGAGACCTGATACACGTGGCCCTTGGCCCCACTCGGGCCCCAGCCCCCGGCTTCGTGTGCCCTGCCAAAGCTCCGACAATCCTGCCCCTTTGGCTTTTTCGTAAACTACGACTTTGCCATGGGTGGGAAGGGGGGTCGTTTCTCTTACGGGGAGGGCAAAGAGATTTTATTTATTAAAGGAACGGTTGATGGACTCTGGTCTCTCTCTTGTAAAGATGCCCTTTATTTTATAGTCTATAATTGCGTCTCGCCGCGAGGTTCCTATTTTTCAGAGGGGGAGTGTTTTTGGCTCAGCCTGTTGCGAAATGCCTCTGCATCCAAGCCAAGCCTGGTGTAGTCCCGGAATAGAAACCGTCTGTCCTCGGGTGTATAGACTCGGTTTCATGTCTGTTTTATGAAAGCCTTTCCCTTTTTTTGGCGGGGGGGGGGGGTGGAGGGCGGCAAATCAGGGTGTCACGGAGCATCCCGCTGAGACGTATTTGGGTCATTGACTCTCAGAAGCCTGTTTGGTGGGACCTTCCTCTGGGCTTGGCCCTCAATCAATCAATAAATACCACCCCCCCACACACACACACACGAGTCTTCGAGAAGCAAACGACTTCTGTCGCAGCAGGCTCTGGGATGGCGGGTCCTATCGTGTCAGGTACGATGTCTCGTGACTCTAAGCCCCCCGCCTTAGCTGCCGTTGTAATCTGCTCACACGTACTTAGCTGGGTTTAACGAGAGGAAACTGCATCTCCGAAAGCAACAAGAAATCTTTTGCGTGGCTCGAGTTTATGCCTGAAATCCTTCGGTTCGTGCGCGAGCGTGGTTAGGGCCGGCGAGTCCGAAGAAGACTCGCATCCGTGCCCCCCCCCCGCCGTAGCGGCCCCCGTGCCGACTGCACAGATGGCGCGAATTGCGTGGTGTCCACTGACCGCACGTGTCTTCTTGGCGCAGGGCGAACGAGGAGGCCGGGGACGCAGAGAGGTCGCAGGCGGCGTCGGCCCTGCGCAGAGCCCGCACCGGGCGGAGCCAGACCTCGGGGGACAAGTCTGTGTCACCCCTCTCCCTCCGGCGACAGACGTACTACCACCTGGGGGACGGTGAGGAGTGTGGCGGGCGGAGGAAGGCCCCGGAGAGGTCGGGAGCGCGGACTTCCTCCCCGGCCTCTCGGAGTACGGACTCGTCTCTGGCGTCCAGGGAGAAGCTGCCCAGCCCCTCGGCGGCCCTGTCGGAGTTCGTGGAAGGTCTCCGGAGAAAGAGAGCTCAGAAGGGACAGGGCTCCACGTTGAGCCTGGAGGACTGGCCCACTCTCCCCATCTATCAGACCACTGGGGCGTCCACACTGCGCAGGGCCAGGGCGGGCAGCGACGAGGGAGACCTCTCCCTGGGGCTTCGGGCCAAGTCAGGCCTGGAAATGGAGGACGCCTCCGGGACATCGGCCGGGCTCCTGCGGTCCACCAGCCTGAAGTGCCTCCCTTCCCCGAGCGCAGAGGCCCCCGCGCCGCTGCCCGGGACACCGAAGGCCAGGTTCAGCTCCTGCGAGTCCCTCTTGGGCTCGGTGCAGGGCTCAGAGAGGAAACGGAGCTCCCCGGGCCCCTCCAGGGGCCTGCCCTCGTCCCCCACGCTGCGCCCGCGGAGGCGCTGTCTGGAGTCCCCGCTGGACGACGCAGGCTGTCCAGACCTCGGGAAGGAGCCTCTCGTCTTCCAGAACCGCCAATTCGCCCACCTCATGGGGGAGCCTCTGGACAGCGACCCGTTCGCCTGGAAGGTCCCGAGCCTCAACTACGAGCGCCAGACCAAAGTGGATTTCGACGACTTCCTCCCCGCCATCCGGAAGCCCGAGACTCCTGTGTCCTTGGCCAGGGTGCCCAAAGAGGGTCCAGACAGCCCGCGGCCTGCACGCACCCACTTCGAGACAGAGGAGGCCGACCGGACCTTTCTCTCAGGGATCAAGGCCATTTTGAAAAAGAGTCCGGAGGCCAAGGAGGACCCCGCTGACCTCTCCGACTCGTCCTCCTCCTCCAGCTCCATCGTGTCCTTCAAAAGCGCCGACAGCATCAAGAGCCGACCGAGGATCCCGCGGCCGGAGGGCGACGGTGGCGAGCGAGCGTCCCCCGAGAACAGAGAGCCGGGGGCGGGGAGGAGAGACGAGGATGTCGAGAGCATAATGAAGAAATATCTCCAGAAGTAGGAACCAGTGCAGGTAAGAGAGGGAGGCGGGGACGGGGAATGAAAACCAAATAGTCCGCGGGGGTCCCGGCGGCCTGGGGAAAAGCCTGCTGACGCCACTGCCTTCCACGCTGTGAGGGCTCTCTCTGGCGACCGCGGGCTTCAGAGGTTTTCGCAGAAGTAACCAGTTGCCGTATGCACAGCCCTCTGCCTGCTTAGCACTTTAAAATGCAGACCTGTTGGAAAGCCAGGGGGCCCCGGGGGCAATGCTGAAGAAGGTGCTGGGCTTTTGGTTTCCCCGCCCTTGTCTTGTCGGCTTTCCAGGGCTCCGTTCCAACTGGGGCTGGGCGAGCCGAGATGGCGTTCTGTCCACACGATGACGGCACAGCCGCGGGGGAGGCTCAGGCCAGGGCAGAAGCGGCTTTAAAAATAGTGGAGTCCAACTCTTTTTTTTTTTTTTAAGAGAGAGAAAGCACTCAAAAGCTAGAGCAGGGGAGGGGCAGAGAGAGAGAGAGGGAGAGAGAGAGAATCTCAAGCAGGCTCCACGCCCAGCACAAAGCCCGACGCAGGGCTTGATCTCATGACCTGATCGTGACCTGAACCAAAATCAAGAGTCAGACACTTAACTGACGGAGCCACCCAGGCACCCCTGGAGTCCAGCTCTTGCATTAAATATCCAGAGAGAAGCTGAGGGACGGGGGGAGGGGCAAGAACAAAGTTGCCCAGAGAAGCAATGGGAGAAACAAGGCTTCCGTCTGCCTCCTCTCCTACCCCGGTGCTAACCCTGCCACTTCTCCGGACTAAAGGTGGGAAGAGGGGTCCACTGCTAATAACGGCTTACATATTGGCTGTAGGTATCGTGCAAATCACTTAGAATCCACAGTAACCACCAAAAAGGGGGTTAGTAGGATTTATTCCCAATTGACAGGTTGGCAAACAGAATCAAAGAAGTTAAGGCACTGGTCCCAAATCACCCAGGCAGAACCAGCACTTGTAACTCCAGAAACCCCGCCCGTGTCTGTAATACATGTCTCCATACCTTAGGGCACTTCGTGGCTCCCGGCTGAAAGGCACTTCGTGGCTCCCGGCTGAAAGGCAGAGCCACTTAGGGGAAGCTTGGCCTCCGAGGAGGAGGAGGAGGCGTGAGACCCTCCCTCTGGGTTCAGACACCATGCAAACCCCCTCCGCGGTAATAACCCGCGGTCTCCGTAACTCTCTTAGTCACTGAACTTGAAACGGCTCACGGCTCCAGTATGGCGGAGCGGTCACAGGCAGGTGCTCAGCGGAGGCCTCGCCTCCGTCCCCAGCCCTCCTTCCGGAGGCCTCCTGGACCCGAACAAGCCACCTGGCCTCCACTTCCGTAGATCTGCTCCTTCGAGAGGCCCCCTCAGCCCATCAGAAAGCCATCGCCCCTTCCTTGGAGACGGGCTTGGACTGTATCAGAGCAAATTAATTTGACTTAACATGGCCTTCTCTCTGCTCTCAATTACTGGGGAGAGATGTGATATTCATTTACATTATTATACTCTCGGGGACACAGAAGGCAGTTTCAAAGGCCAAGTAAAGGGCACACGTCCATAAGGGGAACAATTCTTAGCAGAAGTCATCACGGAACATCTTGTCTCTGCCATTTTTTTTTTTTTTTAAACCCGAGTCCTTCCCCCTCCCGGCAGCGCTCACCGTGGTAACGGAGCATCTGCCAAAAAATATCCTCCACCCTGACACGCGGGAGGCGTGAGCTCAACGATACAGCCGCGCCCCCCATGAGGCAAACGTACTAGGAGACTCAGAACCGAGCGAGCCCCTCGAAGCTCACTCTTTCCTTGTGACCGGCCGCGAGACCTCGGGCGAGTGACGTGACCTTGCCAAGCACCTGTGCCCGCGGCTGGAAAATGGGGGCTAATCATAGCGGCCGCCCGAAGTAACCCCGGGAGTTCCCTATGACTGCCGGGGACCCCGAGCCGAGGGCGCAGCCCCTGCCGGAGGCGGTGAGGGCCGGGTCGTGCCGCGCTGGGACATTCCGGCCCTTCGGGGGCTCCGTCCTGGCTTTCTTCCCGCGCATTTCCCTTCTGCTGCCCGCACTCCTCTGTCCCCCGGGGTGGCGGGGTGTCGGGGTGGCGTCTCTGCAGGAAGGTCGCCTGGGGACAGGCAGGGCCTCCGTCCCCCAAGCACACTTCCTGTGTCCCACTGACGGGCTCTGACCTGCGTTTGTTTCCAGCCTCCTGAGATACACTGCCCTCGAAGACTTCCCGACTCCACACCTGCCCGGGGAGAGGGCTAGAGACAGACACCGGCCGGGCCTCCCCAGGGGCCCTCGGTCCCCAGCCAGCCAGCACGGCCGCACTCAAGAGGCCAAGCAGAGCCCGGCAGGAGGCGTGTCCCTCAGGCATGGGGATTCCAGCACGCCTGGTCTGTACAAAATAAAGCGATGGCTCCTTGGTGTCTGTGCTTCCTCTCTGCTCTGTGAGCATGTTCCCCGGGACTCTGGGGGTTGCACGGGGGGCAGCCGGGTAGAAAGTTTCCAGGGAAGGGAATCAACCCAAGCTGTGTTTTCGAGTGCACAGCACTCTCCCCCTACATACTCCATGCAGTGGCCTTATTCCTCTTCACCTGTTCAGGTCAACTCGATGTCACCCCCTCCAGGAAGTCTTCCCTGATACATTGAACCGAAATAAATGCTCTTTCTCCCTTCTCCCTCAATTCTCCCGTCATAGCTCCCTTGTCTGTGTATATCTAGATAGACACGCATGCAAGGCAATTTTTTAACTGTTTATGTGTTTTTAAGAGAGAGAGAGAGTACGCATGACAGCACGAGCAGGAGAGGGGCAGAAAGAGGTGAGGGTGGGGGGAACGGAAGATCCAAAGCCCCCACATAGGGCTCGAGTTCACGAACCCTGAGACCATGACCCGAGCTGAAGTCAGACGCTCAACCGACTGAGCCACGCAGGCGCCCCGAGCAGTCAAGAAATTTTGAATGAATGAATGAACCCCTAAAACAGTTAACGAACCGGCACACCTTGAATGCACCCCCACAAATGTGTGCCCCCATCAACATTCTAGACCTGCTACAGGCCGCCTCCCTGTATCTGTGACCCCTTGGCCTCCCGCGGGCCCCAGAGACCCAGCCCTGTCCCAGTGCGCCTGGCCATCCGCACCACTTAGGCCCGAGGAACCGAGGGTTTGCATTCTTTTCCGAATCCCAGGGATCCTTAAGTGGGAAGAACAAGAAAAGGTAGAAATTGCTGCCGGCAGTTTCTTTGGCAGATGCTAAATGATGTCGGCTATGGCATGGAAGGTTCTAGATGTGATTAATGGCTTAGCCAAGCTCCCGCTGTCGTCTCTGAGAGGTTGATGGGCAGCCGAGCTCTGTTCCCGCCCCCCTCTCCCCGCCCCCGAGTCCCAGCTGCTTATTTACCTGTCGGGGTGGGCAGCTACCTGCGGAGCACGGTGACAGACGCTAAGCAGCAGCCCTGGTGACAAGGTGAGGCAGTGACCTTGTCGCCCTTTGTTAAGAACCACCGACAGCTCCCCACTCCTCGAATGTGTGCAAGGAGCTAGGCGCTGTGCTCGGTCAAATTTCAGCGTCACTTCTCGGGGGCAGGTGTCGGGGATCTCCTGCCTTGTCAGTTGCATGTATAGAAAGCGTGGAATTTCTATACACGCAAGAAAGTAGAAACGACTCAGATGCTGCTCTGTAACCAACTGCACGAAGACCCGGGAGCCCCTTTCTGGGCCCGGGGAAAATCGAGCTCCTACCGCACGGCTTCGGCTTGCAGGGCTCAGTGGGGTGGCTTACCCTCCCCGTCTCCCGTCTCCCACAATCGAAAGCTTGTCATCTCCCTGCTTGGGCTGGCCGCAAAGGGTCGCGGGAGATGGAGCTGCGCTTGCCAAAACCCCTTGGTTCGGTTGGACTCTTTTTTTTTTTAAGTTTCTTATTTATTGAGACAGAGCCAGCAAGCATGAGCAGGGGAGGGCAGAAAGAGGGGGAGACACAGAATCTGAAGCAGGCTCCAGGCTCTGAGCTGTCAGTAGAGCCCAACGCAGGGCTGGAACTCACAGACCACGAGATCATGACCTGTGCTGAAGTCAGATGCTCAACCGACTGAGCTACCCAGGCGCCCCGAGCATCTGACTCTTGATCTCGGCCTCCGTCATGATATCACGGTCTAGTCCGTGAGTTCGAGCCCCGTGACAGGCTCTGCGCTAACAGCAGGGAGCCTGCTTGGGATTCTGTCTCTCCCGCTCTGAAAATAAGTAACCTTAAAACAAAGCTCTTGGCCTTACCTTCCCCCCCCACACACACACACTGTCCTTGGGAGGGTCTGCAGCAGAGGCGGAAAGACCCTGGGGACATGCGATCCTTCAGGGCGCGATGACCTTGCTCCCTGGTAAACTCAGTCCAGCGGCTATGGCTGACTCTACTACAAAGTCGCCCTTCTTTGCTGCTCCACGCGTGGGGAGAGGGGAGGGAACAAGGGCTTGGTGAAGGTGAAAATCAGAGAGAGTGTTGAGGGTCCTCCCCTCCGAATCGGGCACTGAGGTTCAGGAAGAACGTGAGAATGGGCAAGTGAAACTGGATTTGTACCCAGGCCTCTGACTCCAGGCCCGGCGTTCCTGGCAACGATGCCACGGGCCCCGCTTGGCAGGGCAGACCGCGTGTTCCCACCAGGTCGGCCGGCAGAACGGGCCTGTGGAGGCTATGGCTCCACCTTCTCCCTCTCTCTCTGGCCCTCCCTGCTCCGTCTGGGGGTCACGGGGCCCAGCCCGGTCACTAGGAACGGCTTTGAGCTTACTCCTGTCTTTGCCATTTTTAAAGCCGTGACCTCAGGCAGTTTCCTAAATCTCTCTAGGCCTCGGAGAACAAGCAGGGGGAGGGGAGACCCCGGTTTGGGAATAGTCTGGCCCGCAGAAGCACCCGCACAAGGACTACTGAGCCCATTTTGCAGAGGACAACACGGAGGACCGAGCTAGCCACGAAAGGGCCGAGTCCAGGGCTCCCCGGCCTCCTCCCGGGCTCACGGCCTGGTCGCCTGGCCAGTGTGGGGAGAGGCTGACAGGTGTTCTGGGTCTGACACAGGCAGAGCCCTCCCCCCCCCCCCCAGCAGGAGTAGCCATTCACCTCTGTTGTCAGTTCTGATCTCGATAATGTCCCTGAAGGAGGGGATGGGGGGATGGGGAGTGTTCCGTGAGTGCCCCGCGGCCCCTCCTGACTTCGGAGGAACCCAGTTCCGTGTCTAATGGCTGGAGCGGCTTATCCCAACTTGCCACAGATGAGAAGCCGGCAGACAGATCTCAATCGTTCTTACTGCCGGTGGGTGGCCAGGAGCCTCGGTGGGAGCTGGGTGGGAACCGTGGCTCCCGGGCTGTGGACCCCCGCCCTCCAGAACTGGCCACGGAAGTCCCCGAGGGGAGTTTGCAGAGCAGAGCGAGCGGGGAGGGGTTCACAGAGACGGTCTCTGTGGCCCTTCTGCCTTCCGTGCTCACTCCCAGGCGGGCTCTCGGGGGCGCTGTCACAGTGTCCACACTCCGGGCGGCGTGTCCCTCTGCCATTGCATTTACGGGCCGGCTGGTAGCCTCCGTGCGCTCTCCGCTCTCTGCCACCTAACTGGGAGCTCGGGACCCAACTCGCGGGTGGTGCTGAGGCAGTTCATGCGCACGACCGGGACTCGCGAGGCGCCTGCCGCGTGTTGATTTGTAAAGCAGTGTTCCAGTCCCGGAGATATGGCTGGGACTCAGGGAGAAAGGCGTTCATGCCCCCGTGGAATTTACGTTCTGGCTGGGGGTTGGGACAAATGGTAGGCGAGAGAAGAAAGTAACATCTGCAATGCTTCTGATAATGAAAAGTCGGGGGGAGAAAAAAAATGAAGCAGAAGAGGGGTCTCGGGGGCGTTGAGAGGGGTGTGCGGGGATATCTTAGACGGAAGGAGCAGAGCGAGGCCCTCTTGAGAAAGAGATATTTAAGCAAAGGTGACAGGAGCGAGAGAGCCAACCATTAAATGGGAAAGAGCGTTCGAGGCAGAAGAACAATCAGTGCAAAGGCCCTGAGGTGGCAGCGTGAATGCAAGGAAGCCAGTATGGCTGGAGAGGGGCGAGCGAGGGGACCAGGAGTGGTGGACACGGTCAGACAGATGGTGGGGGCCGCGTGATATGGGACTTGATGAACATGTTGGCTGCAACTCAGAAAGCTTTGGGAGCCATTAAGATCGACCATCCCCTTTGGGCCAGGACCGAGAGGGCTCCCGGGACACAGGACTTTCAGCGCTCAAAGCAACCATGTCCCAGGTAAACCAGGACAAGGTGGTCACCGCAGAGCTGCTCCGGTGTTTGGAGCTGGGGCGTGATCTGCTCTGGGTTTAAGAGGATCCCCCTGGTGGCCGAGTAGAGAACAGACTCCAAAGGACAGGGGCGGAATCAGGGAGACCAGTGCGGGGGCCGCAAATCCGGGCGAGGGCTTGGAGGTGGCTCAGGCCAGAGCGACGGCAGTGCAGACGGGGCAGGGTGAGAAGACTGAAGAGGGCAGTCCCAGCTGGAGGGGTTCGATGGAGAAGCGCCCGTTCCCTGCGGTGACCCGCGGCCGGGGACGCACCCGGCTCCCCGGGCGGGTTGAGAAACGGGCGCATTTCTGTCTTGCCCGGCTCCTCTCAGGCTGAAGATCAGTGATCTGAAGATCACGCCATGGCCGTGGGCACTGGGCGAGCGAGAGTCAGAGACAGGCCGGCACTCGGGTCTCCAGCCCCACCGAGTGGCAGGCAGGCCCGGGTCTCGGTGCCGACCCCAGCAGAGCGTAACTCACCGGGGGCGCTTCTGAGCCTCCGTTTTCTCATCTGTGAAATGGAGACGGTGACCCTCGCTGGCTTCGTCATCACGAGGAGGAACGGGAAGCGGACCAAGCCCTCGACGCCGCCAGCCTCTCTCTCTTTCCCGGGATCCTCCTCCTCCCCCCTGCAGAGTGAGTTAAAGGATGTTCTTAAGGACTGATTCTGGGAGCCCAGTGGAGCCGTTCTGTTCAGCCGAGTGGGGAATATTTACATCTCCTTTTCTAAAGGCAAACAATTTCCTCGAGATGCTGAATTAGTTCCCAAGCGGCCTCTGGGCTGTCTTATAAAGACACGGATACAAGCGTTAACGGAGCCCCCATTTGTGCAGCAAACCAGAACAGAGAGGCTGGAGGGCTGGAAGTACTGGAAGCTGTGCTCCTCTCAGCAACGCTTTCCAGAGCCAGACATTCCTTTCGCTACTGCTCTGTCCCTCTTCAAACCATTCGTTCGTGAATTTGTTCACCAGATATTTACTAAGCAACTATTTTGCGCCAAGCGCTGTCCTGGGCACTGGAGAACCCAGCAGGGGTAAGCAGGACACGGTCCTGCACCCCCCCCTCCATGGCATTTGTAGTCCTACAAAGCCAAGACCCAGAAGCATCAGTCAAGGTGCTCGGTGCACAGAACGACAATAATGACAATGATATTAACCACGGCTCATATTTCTTGCCTAATCGAGTCTGACTTTACATACAATGAAATGCTTGGTTCTAAAGTGTCCTGTTCAGTCTGTCGTGAATTCCTATCAAAAGGAAGCATTTAGCCCACCCTGAAAGTTTTTTGAGAGAGAGAGAGAGAGAGGGAGAATGAACACACGTGTCAGGGAAGGGCAGAGAGAGAGGGAGAGAGAACTCCAAGCAGGCTCCACGCTGTCAGCCCACAGCCCAGTGCGGGGCTCGAACTCATGAACTGTGAGATCGTGACCGGAGCCGAGATCAAGAGTCCAGTGCTTAACCGACTGAGCCGCCCAGGCACCTCTAGGGAGCTGTTACGGAAAGAGTTGCTAAGAACATTTGTCTTCAAAGCTTTTCACGGACATTCCTATTTTCATTTCTCGGGGGTCGACACCTCGGAAGGGATTGGTGACTCCCAGGGTGAGCGTATGTTTGTAACTTCTCAGAAACCGCCAAACTGTTTTCCAAAGCGACTGTGCCATTTCGCGGTCCCACCAGCCGCCAAGGAGGGTCCCAGCTCCCCCAACTCCTACCCACATTCGGTGGTGTGGGTGGTTCGGGTTTAGCCACCCTGGTGGGTGTGTAACAGTATCTTATCAAGATTTCAATTAGGGAGGGGGTGCCTGGGTGGCTCCGTCGGCTGCGCGTCTGGCTCTTGACTTCCGCTCAGGTCATGATCTCACACCTCGTGGGTTCAAGCTCCGAGGCATGGAGCCTGCTCGAGATTCCCTCTCTCCCTCGCTCTCTGCCCCTCCCCCACTCATGTGCTCTGTTTCTCTCTCTCTGTCTGTCTCTTTCTCCCTCTCAAAATAAATAAAAATCTAAAAAAAAATGATATCAATTCATATTTTGCTCATGACAAATAATGCTGAGCACTTTTCATGTGCAGATTGGCCATTTGCATAAATTCCTGTAGGAAGCCTCTCCTCGCGTTTTTGTTTTAATTATTGAATTTCTTGTCTTCATATTATCGAGTTGTACAAATTCTTAATATATTCTGGGTGCGAATCCTTCGTCAGATGTGTTTCGCAGCATTCCCTGCAGTCTGTGGCTTGCTCATTTATATTCTTAAAGGTGCTTTTTGATAAGCAGGAATTTTAATTTTAGCGAAGCTCCTTTCCTTTTCTTTCCTTCGGTGATTCATACTTTCTAAACCATTTCAAAGAAACCTTCGCCTGCCGAAAAGGTCATCAAGATATTCTCCTATTTCTTTTTTTCCTGCTAGCAGCTCTTTGTTTTAGCTCTTATATTTAGGACTGCGATCACACATAATATACCGGAGATGTGTCAAATGCTTCACGCGGAAGTGTCTTCTTTAATTCTTCTTAGCGATTCCGTGCAATCGGTCCAAATATTGCTTTAATATTTTACATAGGAGGACTCTTCCTTAGATTTCTGGTTGCATTTTTCTCATCCATTCAGTTGTTTTTTCCACAAACATTCATCAGAGGTTCGTCTGGGAGCGGGGCGGACCTGTCTTGAATTTGCGTTTGACGTGCCCGTTGAAGAGCCTCAGTTCCTGCCCAGAGAGAATCCGGGGAATGCAGGACACAGCAACCGTGACCAAGAAGGACCTCACGGAAGAAAAGGGTTTGGGAAAGCCTTTGGAGGTTGGGTAAAACGCAAAGTTCAAGTACATGAAGAAAAGACATCCAGAGAAAGGAGACACGTGGGCAAAGCCTCAAGGCTGGCATCCCTCTCGTTGGAACGGTTTGTCCAGTGGTAATGAGGATGGTGCCTTGTAACAATGGCCCCAGTTGAAGATGCAAACAGATGCATAATGGAGGTCAGAGTGCACGGGGCTTCTTGAGGGGTATCGCCTGTGAAAAGGAACCAAGGGAAGGAAGCGGGATTGGGCAGAGAGCGTCAGGTCACGATACACATCTGACGAGGTCCCGACCAACCCCGCAGGGAGCTCTGGACCAAAGATTTCCCTTCACAGGGGTCTAGCCCTGGGCAGAAACAGCCCGGCTCTCATACCCTGCTGGGTTCGGTCATTATCCGAAGGGGTCCTGGAAGTACATAGCCTTGGCTGGAGAGGCCCGGCGGGTCCCAAAGTTCCCAAAGGTCCCAGCAGCCGGAGGCCGCCACGTCACGGCACACCTCGCGGTGTGGGAACATAAAACCCTTCTAGAGGCCGGATAAAAGCAGCGGGCACCCGTGCCTGTCACACCCAGACCGGCGAGAGAGCCCGGCCGTGACCAGCAGAGCGGAGCCACCCGGCCAGCGCCAGGCACCAAGCAAGAAGCACTCACTCTTGTAGCCCACTGGGCTTCCGGGGATGTTTGTTCCAGCGTGCTGGTGACCATAGGCAACCGATCAGGTGAGTCCGCTCTGCTCTCAACAGGTGTAGCCCTCACCTCTACTGGGGAACGGTGGAGGCTCCGCTCCAGCCGAATAAATAGATAAGTAAGTAAGTAAGTAAGTAAGTAAATAAATACATACATAATTTAAATGAATAAATAAACAAATAAGAATTTAAAGAAATAAGAATTCAAAGAAATAAGAATTTAAAGAAATAAATAAGAATTTAAATGAATAAAGAAATAAGAATTTAAAGAAATAAATAAGGATTTAAATGAATGAATGAATGAATGAATGAATGAATACATAATATTTTAAATGCGTAGTCACCATGAGTGCGCCTGACTCGGCCAGGCAACCTATTTCCATTTAATAGTGTCTGCGTTTACAACTTCATGGAGTACCAATTTATAATGATCAGAGCCATCGTGGCCCTTCAGCAGCTGTGTAGAGGGAGATTTTGTGCAGCCACTTAAATACAGCGACTGTCAAAAATTCAGGAGACAATTGCTAATTAGCTACGCTCGTCCACTTATGCACTTGAGGCTTGGGAGCGGGCGGTGGGTCTTGTTGGCCCGTGCTCATTGGACACGGGGAAAGGCCCTAAATACCGGCCTAAGGAGAGGAGAGGTGGCACTTGTGGCTTCCATCTTGCGCTCAGCTCGGGATCAGCCCGAAGTCGGTCGGGCACCGCAGTGGGTGTGAAAGGCTCAGGATTGTCCTCTGAGGCTCCCCACAGGATGTTCCCGTGTGCGTCTTGAACTCCCCCCGGATGTCACCTCTGTTATCCAAACCATCAGAAGGACGTTTGAGTGCGTTCCTCTGCACCGCCACCACGGCCAGCCTGGCCAGAGCCCACCGGCATCTCTTGTCTGGATGCCGTGAGCATCGCTACCTGAGTTCCACATTTCCACTCTTGCCCCACAGTCTGTCCTCAGCCCAACAGTCAGAGCGATCTGCTTAAAAATAAAGTCAGGGGGCGCCTGGGTGGCTCAGTCGGTCGAGCGGCCGACTTCGGCTCAGGTCATGATCTCGCGGTCTGTGGGTTCGAGCCCCACGTCAGGCTCTGTGCTGACGGCTCAGAGCCTGGTGCCTGCTTCGGATTCTGTGTCTCCCCCTCTCTCTGCCCTTCCCCTGCTCATGCACTGTCTCTCTGTCTGTCAAAAATAAATAAAAATGTTAAAATAAATAAATAAATAAAGTCAGATGGGGGCGCCTGGGCAGCTCAGTGGGTTGAGTGTCTGACTCTTGATTTCAGCTCAGGTCATGATCCCAGGGTCGTGGGATCGAGCCCTGTGTCAGGCTTCACACCGAACATGGAACCCCCTTGGGATTCTCTCTCTCTCTCTTTCTCTCCCTTTGCCCCTCTCCTCTGCCCTCTTTCTCTAAAATATAAAATAATAAAACAATAAAGCAATAAAATAAATAAATAAATAAATAAATAAATAAATAAGTCAGA
The DNA here is from genome assembly GCA_030068075.1 of Paguma larvata. Lineage (NCBI taxonomy): Eukaryota > Metazoa > Chordata > Mammalia > Carnivora > Viverridae > Paguma > Paguma larvata. The sequence continues at coordinate 64,169,279 of CM057835.1, forward strand.
TCAAATCTCTCCTCTGCTCAAGATTCTTCCACCCTTCCTCAACCCACTCCCAGGAGGAAACAACATCCTTACCATGGTGTTTTCTTCTCTAACGCTACCACACAAACCTCCCTAATGCTTAGTGGCTTCTGATAACCATACATTGTTTCTCGCAGTCCCATGGGTTGACGACATGGTTCTGCTTCACATGGGATGGGCTGGGGCCCCGGGACAGCTGGAAGGTCCAAAATGAGCCCATTCGCCTTGCAGGTGGTTAGAGATGACTGCAGTCTGGGAGCTCAGCTGGGACCGTCGGCTGGGGGCCTCTGTCCTCCTCCGTGGGGTCTTATTCACACAACTGCTTGGGCTTCCTCCCAGCATGGTGGCCGAGCCCAAGAGCAAGCATTGTAAGAGGTGAAGGAGGAGACTGCTGAACGCCTAAGGCCCGCATCACTTCCGCTGTTGCCTATTAGTTGGCCCATTTTTACTGTGGGAGAAAACTACAGAAGGGGCAGAAGTGTTGAAAGTGTGATCTGTTGTGGGCAGGGAAGGGGATGTCACTGACGTCCCCGACTACCAAGACCCTTCACGATGTGGCCGTGCTCTGTCCAATATGGTAGCCACTGGTCACATAGGTCTACTGAGCACGTGCAGTGTGGCTAGTCAAGATTGAGACGTGTTGTAAGCATACGATACATCCCAGGTTACAATGATATAGTCCCAAAAAATGTAAAAAGTATCACTAATCAGTTCATATGTGCATTGCAAGTTGAAATGAGAACTTTTGCGGTTGCATTGGGTTAAATCACGTATATTATTAAAATTAATGTCACCTGCTTCTTTCTATTCTTTTTGACTATCCAGAAATGGTAATACTGAGTACAGCTTCTTCAGCCCCTGCCTGCCTCTCCGACGGCTGATACCACGTCTGCGTTCACCAACTCCTACGGCACCGGCTTCCCGGCAGTTCTTTTCCCAGGTCTGGTCTTTTCCCAGGCTCTTGCTTGTGCCCGGAATGCTCTTCCCCTTCCAGCTTGAGTGCCTGGTGCCTTCTCATCCCTCGGAACCCTGCTTAAATGTCCCCTCCTTCCAGGGCCTAAGCAGGCTCTGCATGGTCGCTTCAAACCTCGCTCCCGGTTTATTTCTTTATGGCCTGAGTCACAGACCGTGCTCGGGTTCGTGGCCTGCTGGTGTGCAGTCCGTTTCACCATCACAGGAAAATACACAAGGGCAGGAACGCTCTCCTGGTATACAGCAGGAGCTCAAAATATAATTGCTTAATGAATGCCCTACAGAGACTTTGGGGCACGGGCTAGAAGAGCCCCCAAACTCAAGACCAATGAGATAAATGTATGGTGAAGGCCAGATTATAAAATCAAGGCTTAGATTTACATTATTATTATTATTATTATTATTATTATTAGGTGGGATACAAGACTCGGAGGAAATTCTCAGGGACAGAGTGAAGGGCTCCTGTCATCTGCCTTCAGGGTCCTCCTCCATCAGCAGGGAGGAAAGCAGCACAGAAACAGACAGACTCTCGTAGCCGGGATCCACCCTCCCATGGCTCCCTATTACCCTGGCTACAAAAAGAAATCTCAGTTCCGTATCATGATCTGTAGGACTATAGACACCTCACTGATGTGCAACTATTCGATGGAGTATTTGCGTGTTATTTTCTCCACTACCAAAAAAAAGAAAGAAAGAAACCCAAAAAAGAATGGGCAGATACATGGTGGGGGACCAACGAACTTCTAAGAGGGGGATTGGCGGCTCAGGGGCTGTTCCGAGCCGTCAGATGGAACCCTGTACGTCTCCAAGGTGACGCCCAGCCCCCAGTACCAGGAGACCTGCATGTTCATCCAGATCCGGTGGGAAGAGAAAGCAGAAGTCACCAGTCTGGAGACCCAAGGGGGATTTGATGAGCAGTTGAAAGCAGAGAGGGACGTGAATGAAGGCGGGATAGTAATTTAATTTAAACGCAATTGCCTCCGTGTAGTAAACAGAAGCCTCTGGTCTGGGAAAGATGGAGTAGAAGAGGGTGCACTCCTAATAACAGTCTACTCCGAAGTCACGGGTCTCATTTCCCATTTATTTAAGCGTCAGGGAGTCCAGTAAATTTATTCAAAATGAGATAATGGGCGGGAATGCATTTCGTAAACCTTAAAGCTCTTGGCAAATAAAAGGCGATGGTTCTTTTGCCAGCGTAATGCGCGCCTGACAAAATGTAATAAAAGCCTCCATAATGCAGAGTTGTGACTGTCCTGTTCTGCGGCTGAGTTTCCAGTACCCAGCGCGGGGAGACGCCAACACGTCCTTGTTGGACACACGAGTGACGGAATGAAGACACGGCTAGTCTCAGGGCTGGCGGTCCGGAGGCCTGAGTTTGTGTTCCAGCCGCAGGTCCGAGTGGTCTCGGACAAGTCACTTCACTTCTCCGAGCCTCTCCCTGTTTCCTCGCCTATTATCTCCGGTGGGAAATCAGGTTATGAAACAAATAAACAAGGGTGAACAGGGCCCATCAGGCCGCCGCAATGGGTACATGGAAATTGAGGGGCCACCGCAAAAGGCATGATCCTTCCTGCAGAACCACTGGGGACACATGGGTTGGCAGTGTGGGTAAAGGGAGCCATTTATCGATGGCGGGAAATGGGCTCGTAGATGCGCCTACGGTGTCCTAATGATGCACCACAAGTATGCAGCCCAGGCTCCAGAGTCTGATCGGAACCCTGGCATAACGGGGGAAGGGTGGCTTCCTCAGAAGTTTCGATATGTAGACAGTGGGCCAGAAGTGTTCTCAGACCTCAGACACGCCTCACCAGGCTGGAGAAGCTATTTAAGTTTCCCTTCTGCAGCTACTTATTCTGAAGGCGTTGGTTGGAAAGACAACAAGGACAAGAAGAACTGATCTGTTGGAACGGGTAGGCGTTACTCAGTGGTTGTGACGGGGTAGAGACCCCCAGGTCTCACCATATCTGAATTTTCTGGACAGGGTACAGTACGAATTCAGGAGACAACACGATACCACCGCTTTCCAGCTCTGGGCACGTTTCTTCACCTCACGATGCCTCTCCCTTAGTTTCCCGGTCTACACAATGAGAATGAGAATGATCTTTACCCCCTCTGGATACTTGCACGAATCAAGTGTCAGAACAGCATTAGGCACATAGAAAATGCCCAATAAACATTAGATATGATTATTTTCCTCATGCGTGGTAATAAGAGGGCCAGCAATGGGTTCATTGTAGGGCCCGAGGTTGGAGAAGGTTGGGTAGAAAAGTTTCTGGGTAGGATGACAAACCACGTTGAGGAGAGAGTCAGTGAAGGTAAATCTGGGTAGCTATTAAGTTCAAGGGCGGGTGTAGCTCTGAGAGAGGAGGAGGAGAAGACGGGAGAACTGGGAACAGAGGTTGCCTGGGACTTGTAGGATTAGCAAGGGTTGGAGACAGACGAAACAGAAAGACTGCCGTGTGTGGAGCATTTGCTACCTTCCAGATGCATGCTGGGTATTTTGGGCATGACTTCATTCTCAGAACCGGCAGGATAATAGATAATTGTTCTCATTTTATAGTAAGAACACGGAGGTCTGACCGCTGAGAGGCTTTGCTGACGTCACGTAGCTACGCGGCAGAGACGAGATTTGAATCCAGGTCTGTCTACAAGTGAGTGCAGTTTGCTTCCTAAAAAGAAAAGGTTTCATTAGAAAGTAAGATCCGCCTGTGGAAAAAATTAAGTCCCAAAAGGTATGCGACGAGAAAAGTTTCCTTTCACTGCCGCCCCTGGTCCTTCGGCCGGGGATAAACCACCCCCGCTGATTGCTTGTTAATCTTTCTGGAAAAAAAAATTTTAAGCCAAAGCGTAAATGCAAAACACACAAATTTTTAAGGTCTAAAACAATTTTAAAAATATATAAACCAGAGCATAGGAAATAAATGTTTCTATACTTTCTGTTTTTGTATTTTACTTTTTGCACCTAAAAATTGCACTGTGGAGGTTTACTTGTATTGGCCCAAAGAGGGCCATGAGAATATGTCACTACGTGAATCAACTCTAATTCCTTAACCATTCCTCCTTAGTAGACAGTTAGGTTCTTTCCAGCCATTGCTTCTGCAACGAGTATCCTGGAATATATCGCGGGACGCATGTTTGAGGTCCTTTGTAGAATAAGTTTTTTTTAAGTAGACTCCACGCCCAGTGTGGGGCTCAAACTCACAACCCCGAGATCAAGAGTCCCATGCTCCGCCAACCGAGCCAGCCAGGCGCCCCCCTCTAGGATGCATTTTTAAAGTTAAACAAAAAGGTTGTGTGCATTTTTTGGTTTATTTTAGGAGGTATTGATAAAATCTAAAGTTGGCATTGTTTTCCACTATTCTGGACACCCCCCTCCCCCCACTTCTCCACTGCTGGCTGTGCTGGAGGTTGGCTCGTTAGGGTGAAAGGCATAGTTCTGGGGGCTAGGAATCCTTCCAACTTGGCCGCGGTTTGCTTTGAATTGGTTTTGATAATTTCACACATTATCTTTTTATAGACTGAAAAAGGTCATCTCGATTTCCAGAGTTGGTTACCAAGGATAGAGGTGACGATTCACCGATCGTGGTGTTTATCGTGTCCTATATTGTCTCTCCATTTTAAGATGAAACATGGGGATAATGAGTATGTAGGATCAGCCCCACTCCCTCCCCTCACCAAATAAGGAAACTTTTGCCACTGTTTGCTTGGCATCCCCTCACACCCTCCCTCCTCTGGCCTCCCGAACACTCATTATAGGCAGAAAGAATGAGAATTCAGCTGGGTGAGAGCCAAAAGGTGGGGTTGGAGGGATTTCTCATGGAGGGAAAAAGTGAGCAAAGAAAGAAAGGAGAAGAGGACAAATTTTGGTTAGGAGCTGAGCATCGCGGGCAGGTTAGGGAGGGAAGCCCTTCGGGGCTGAGAGTTAGTTGGGAGAGTTCAGAGAATTTGAGAAAAGGAGCTTTAAACATGGCGCTGTGATTTCGGAATTGGGTGTCTCTTTGAGACAGGTGAGGAAATGCTGGAATTGCTTTCTGGTGCCTTTTGGTTGCCGGACTGTGTTTCTTTGAACATCACGCCGCCCCAAACTGGACCACGTGGAGCCCCCCCCGGATGGACGTGGGTTATGCTTTTGCTGCTGCCATCCATCCTTCATTGCTGCCGTTTATTAAACACATCCGTGTACAAGACACAGCATGAGGTGCTTTCCACGATTTTAAGGACCACGAAGGTGGGTCATATTCCCATCCCTCTCTTGCAAAGGAAGAGACCCAAGCGAACTGTCATCCAGCACTTCGTCTGTTAGCCTCATGGCTGGACACCCATGTGCATCTCCATATCAGAAGCCCACGCTCTAATTCCCCATCATCCTGGTTGGCGTGCTTTTTGTGAAATCTTTGTTCACGCAGGGGTGTGTGTAACAGGCACCACACGCCTTCCAGCCCCTTGGGAGTGAACTCCACACTCATGGTGACCTAAAATTTTCCCAGGGAGCTGGAGCGCGTCCCTCAGGGGTACAGCAATGTGTCAACGGGTCAACTCTTAAGAATCGCATCGAGGGCTGGGATGCAATCGTGGGTCATGGAAATAGCCTGTGCAGTGACGTGGAGATAAGGAAGCCTACTGATGCTTGGAAAGGGTGAATCCAGGTGCGAAAGGTGAGCCCACAGAACCAGACGCAGGCTGGCTCCCGAAGGGATTTGAATGCCAGGCTCTGGGGTCGGGTTTATGATAAAGACATGAGAAGTCTCTGAGGGATTTTGAGTAGATTTCCCTACTAAGGAAGGCACTCCAGCGGCAAAGGAGCTGATGCACTGGAGAGGGACGTGAGGAGAGGCTGGGGGCCATTAGGGCCGTTATTGCAAAAGTCCAGGGAAGAGATGATACTGAACGGACTTGGACAGAGGGGGGGTGGTGCACGAGGGTCCAGAAACTAATTGGACTTGGAGGTCGGGAAAAGGGCTCTCTCTGGGGGTTTTAGTCTGGGTGACCGCCACTTTCTCAGGTCACTGATTCACATCAGCCCAGAGCAGGGAGTCCCACTCTCGTACACAAATTCTGCAGCCCCGGGGAAGAGCTCTGGGGCGCCGCCCCCTCTCACGGGCTCCCACCGAACAACCTGGGTCCTGAATCCTGTCGCCCACCAGGTGTTCACAGCTGCATTTAAATTTTTTTTAACGTTTTATTTATTTTTGAGAGACATGGAGACAGAGCGTGAGCAGGGGAAGGGCAGAGAGAGAGGGAGACACAGAACTGGAAGCAGGCTCCAGGCTCTGATGAGCCATCAGCACAGAGCCCGATGCGGGGCTCGAACTCACAGACCGCGAGATCATGACCTGAGCCGAAGTCGGCCGCCCAACCGACTGAGCCACCCAGGCGCCCCCACAGCTGCATTTTAGCCCCTTATTCCATTCTCCCAGCCAAAGGAAGGAGGCTGTCGGCACCTTGCCAGGGCTCAATAAAATTAACTGCGTGCCCACCCCCGTTCCCCGAGTTCTGTGTGCTCGGGTGCCTTGCCAGGAAAACCTGCCCAGGCAGCAGAGCCCCGTGCCAGGGACGTGCGATCCCCTGTTACTGGGATTAATTTGGATAAACATATGTTGGAAAAGCAACAGAGAGCGAGAGCTCTCCTGGATGCATTAGAACGCGCGGTGTGGAAACCGGATCGCTCGAGCATCAAATCTGGAGACGGCTTTCAGGGGGCGTGGGACGGCGGAGAGCGCGGGCAGGCGGAGCTGCAGAATCGCAAAGCCCCAAGGACGCAGAAAGTTCTCGGAGGGGAATCCCCACATCACGCTCGGGCTGGCTCCCAGGTCAGCAGGGCTGGGAGCACCGGAGAGAAATGGAACCTTGTTCTGTTCTTCACGGAGCCCAGAGAAAGAGCAACCGTTGGTGGAGACAGCGCAGTAGAGGCGAGAGAGATCACGGCGCCGATGCCAACTGGACGTGGGACAGAGCTCGACTCTTCCACTTACCGCAGGACCTGAGACCCAAGACTTGGCTTCAGAGTCTCATCTTCCTCTTCCGTAAAACGTAAGGCGGTGGCGTTATCTCCCTCCTCTGGAAGAGCGAGGATTCCGTGGTGCAACAGCATGAACCAAGTGCATTTCAGCAGCACTGACTTTTGAGCTTCCGCCATGTGCCAGGCGCCATGTAAGCATCGATTGCTGAAGAAGGCAGATTGATCCTTGTCTTCCTACCCCAGATAGTCTAGTAAATCAGAAGCTCTTCACACCCATCAGGCGTCCTTAGCGACCGCCTGGTGTGTGCCAGACTCCACACTAGTTTTCTTTTATTATCGGTGAGCCTCAATCAAAAGCTGAGAGACGCGCATTCTATAAAACCCAACATTTTGTCTCTTCGGAATGCCAAGGTCATTTGGGGAGGGGACCCACCAGCCTCTGGGTGCTGGGCCCGTAGTTAAGAGAACCGCAGTGGAGCGTAACAACCCTCCCTTGCTACAGAGGGGAGGCGCTACCTTATAGCGCCGACTTCTTTTGTAACCTCATTTTATTCTGTTTGCTGATGTTGGAAAGAGCCGTGTCCTGATCTAGGCTGGGGTTTTTTTGTAATCCAGAGCGTTGAAGAAGGGCTTGTCTCCTCTAATCCTGTGGCAGTGAGGTTGCTAAGGAGACCATTGTCATATTAACTCAGTAAACACTGAGATGCCGGTGATTCCAGTGAGGAGGGAGAGCCTTGCTTTTTTGAGACAGGAAAATTTCTCCCATTAGATGGAAAGGGGAAAAGCCACCATGGAGATTGTCGCCGTCATCTTGCCAAGAGGATCAAAGAGCTTTGCCACTCTTTGTTTGTTGGCCACGAGCCTAGAAGGGAGGCAAGGGAGATGGAGGCACCCCGCAGTGATCTTGTAGCTAATCGAGAAATCTGGGCTCCATAAGGTTACCTCTGGAAACCTGCACCTTCGTACTTTAGAACAAGTGATTTTTTTTTAATGTTTATTTATTTATTTTTGAAAGAGAGAGAGAGAGAGAGAGAGCATAAGCAGGCAAGGGGGAGAGAGAGAGAGGGAGACACAGAATCCAAAGCAGGCTCCAGGCTGCAAGCTGTCAGCACAGAGCCCGACCCAGGGCTCAAACCCATGACCCGTGAGATGGTAACCTGAGCTGAAGTCAGGCACTCAACTGACTGAGTCACCCAGGTGCCCCTAGAACGAGTGATTTTTTTTTTAAGGTAGGAGAAAATAAAGACATTCAAAACCAGGAAAGCCAATTTAGGAGAAGGTACACACACACCTGTTCGTAGCTGGGTTGGAGACGCAGATCCCTGATGAGGGAAGGGCTCGGGGGTCAGGCTGGCTGGACGGTGCAGAAAAAGCCAACCACCCTCCCGGAGGAGCTAATCCTACCCCGGAGATGAGCCCATTCTGCAGGCTTAGGAAGAGTAAAGTGAAGGCGTTAATCTATGCCCTGATGGGTAACAGACTTGGATTAATAAAAAGCACCTATGTATGCATTTCTTGCAGTAAAATATTTATCACAAGATAAAAAAGATTGATTGGCCAGGTGAGTAAATAGTATTCCAAGTGGCTGGTGATTCGCACACTGTACTCTAACAGACCTAAGGTGTCTACCAATCTGGGACCTCGGCTGTGGTTAACTGGGGTGACCTAAGGTGTCTACCAATCTGGGACCTCGGCTGTGGTTAACTGGGGTTCTGCTCTAAGTATCGAGATTGGTCTCTGTGGAGCTAAAAAATAGGAACCCACCGAAGAACTCAGGTTCTCGGCGTCATAACCCCATAGGGCACAGGTGCTGGATGGAAACACAGTGATCTTACCAATTTCCATTTGCAGAGGAAAACTCTGGAAGCCAGAAAGTTTCGATTGCTAGCTCAGGGTCAAACAGGCCATCACCGGAACCCAGAAAAGCTAGCTCCTAGTCTTGTCTGCCTTTTACAAAAGGAGAGTTCTTGCTTTATTTGTTGGTTTCGAGGGTCTTCCTTGAATGTACCCACCGCTGTGGCATCGCGAGATCTCTCCTCCATTTGAGCCTCAAGAATGCAGGTTCGATAAGCCAATCGCTGCCTCCCTGTTCTTGCCAACCCACCATCTTACAGTATTTAGTATCTCCGCCACCAGTACCTGTGCCCCTCCCTGCGCAGCAACCCCTACCCTGCTACTCCTGTCTTGGTGGCTCCCTGTGGAGTGGGACGGGGTGACAGACGGGCACGGGAAGGGAAGGTGGACAGCTCCCAGGGAGAATCGTGGTCTGGAGACCCTTCGGTGACACGCACACGCAAAAGACTAGGCAAGAATGGCTTTTTCAAACAGCTTCAATAGAAAACCACGGGGCCCTCAGGCCCACCGCCGCATAATGGACCTGCTTACCTTCTCCTGACAGCATTTTAAGTCGGTAATTGGCCCAACAGGGGACACGAACCGTTCGCTAGGTCAGAATAGCACAGAAAAATCTCAGAATGGCTTTGCCCCCCCCCCGCCAAGAGGGCTGCCTGTGTGCCGAGCCCTGCAGAGACGCACGCCTGGCATCGGGAAGGGAGCAGACGTTTGGAAGAAGAAAGGGCTTCGGAGGGCCGCCATCCCCGGGGTCCCCAGCCTTTTCCACATCAGAGGGCCCTTTGATACGTTCCTCCTTCCCGTGGGCCTCATGTTCTGAAGGATGTAGCCAGCAAAATAAACTGCCCTAATTATCCGAAAAAGGATGTGTTTTCCTAGAGAATAACCATGGATCTATAGACCAGCGATCACTCAGTTAATATGATGCCTCTAGAGATAAGTGGCCCAGCCCGTCTAACGGAATAATAATATCAATAATAGGGTTTATTGGCTCCCGCCTGGGTCCCAGCTGAGGGGATTTTTTTACAAATCTTGTATTGCTTAATCCTTACTAGACTGTCATGAACTTGTCCTCACGTCATGGTGTAGGGACCCAGGCACGGGAGAGTTCTAAAACTTGCCCAACTAGGCTTCGAATTTGGGTTGCTCTGACCACAAAGTTGCTATTAACCTTACATGCTACTGCCTTTTCATTAGTCTTTTTGAGACAGAACATCATTTAAGGAATGCCCAGTAATTTCTTCCCAAGTTTCTGCAAGACTGGAGGCTCCGGGTTAAATGTTGTGTTCTGGTCCCAACTTGTCCCTTAATATTAAGGCAGTAGAGGTCCAGAGAGGACCTCAGTATCAATATGAATAGCAATCCAGCTGAGTAGCAGCAATGGTAATTTTTTTTTAATTTTTTAAAATTTATATTTGAAGCACCCGGGTGGCTCAGCTGGTTAAGCATCCGACTCTTCATTTTGGCTCAGGTCATGATCTCATGGTTCGTGGGTTCGAGCCCCATTTCGGGCTCTGTGCTGACAGTGCAGAGCCTGCTTGAGATTCTCTCTCTCTCTCTCTCTCTCTCTCTCTCTCCATTCACTCTCTCTCTCAAAAAAAATAAACTTAAAAATAAATACATAAAGCTTATTTATTTTTGAGAGAGACAGAGAGAGAGTGCAAGCAAGGAAGGGGCAGAGAGAGAGGGAGACACAGAATTCCAAGCAGGCTATTAGTACAGAGCCCAATGTGGGGCTTGAACTAACAAACTATGAGACCCACGATTTGAGCCAAGATCAAGAGTTGGATGCTTAACTGGCTGAGCTACCCAGTGCCCCCGCAATGGAAATTTTAAATCCTAGCATTTCTAACACTGGGTCCCAAGCTCTTCATACTCCCTCTCAGCTTCAGAAAGTAATAGTTGAACACCTACCACAGAGACGATAGATACACAGCAGGTAGGCCCCCACTCTCCCAGCCTATACCTGCTGCAGACATTATTAATCGGTCGTGGAACTCTTTGCCGAAGAGCCTGGATGTGGCTCCAGGCAAGCACTCCCAATCAACCGTATCTGGCAAGCGAGATAAACGCTATTGACTACTGTCACCGTGCACAACATAGTTCGAGGCCCTTGAGGATGACACAAAACCAGTAAAAAAAAAATGAGTATCTTCTGTGGAAGACTTTATTGCTTTCAGAAAATTATTTCAGTCCAAAATAACGTCTTCCAAAGTACTAGGAAAGACACATTTCTTTTCTTTTCTTTTTTAATGTTTATTTATTTTTGAGACGGACAGAGACAGAGCGTGAGTGGGGGAGGAGCAGAGAGAGACGGAGACACAGAATCTCAAGCAGGCCCCAGGCTCCGAGCTGTCAGCGCAGAGCCCGATGTGGGACTCAAACTCGGACGCCCAACTGACTGAACCACCCAGGCGCCCCCGAAAGATCTACTTCACAGGTGGTGATTGTTAGACACAGATGAGCAATGGACGCTGTTTCAAGGTCGAGAGAAGGATGGGGATGGGGTGGGGACCACGGTGAGGGGACTGCGGGTGAGGGGGAGAAGTTGGTAGCTGGAGGGCCAGTCAGGACGAGAACACAATCACCTGAGAGCAGTCTGCGAGTGCATGAAGCCAAGGGGCCGGGAAATAGGATCCGAGCAAGAGGAAGGCTGAGAGGGAGGCAAAGAGGAAGGCGGGCTGCACTGGGTTTCGGGGGCAACGCCGACATTGGAAGCTTGATGGAACAGGTAAGAAATGTGAATGGCCGTCCATATTCAAGACTTCTAGACACGGTAGCTCTTCTCTTTGCTCCTCTCCTCTTGTTACGGCGGGACATGGTCAAAGGGAGGGTAACAGAATTAAGAGGGGAGAGTCAGACAATAGTGGCCCTGGGGCTCCCGGGTGGCTCCGTCAGTTAAGCCTCTGACGTTTGATTTTGGCTCAAGTCATGATCTTGCAGCTGAGGGCTCGAGCCCTCCATCAGGCTCTGTGCTGACAACGTGGAGGCTGCTTGGGCTTCTCTCTCTCCCTCTCTCTCTCTCCATCTCTCTCCCTCACTCAAAATAAATAAATAAACTTAAAAAAAATAGGGGCACCCAGGTGGCTCAGTCGGTTGAGTGTCTGATGTCAGCTCAGGTCATGATCCCGTTTGTGGGTTCGAGCCCTGCATCGGGCTCTGTGCTGATGTCTCAGAGCCTGGAGCCTGCTTCAGAGTCTGTGTCTCCCTCTCCTTCTGCCTCTCCCCCGCTCATGCTCTGTCTCTCTCTCTCTCTCTCTCAAAATAAATAAACATTAAAAAAAATTTTTTTTAACAGCAGCCCTCACAAAATCTTTGGGACTGTTTCCCTCCCTGCAGTTGGCTTGGACGAAGGATACTTCCTGATGCCCGGGAGTGGTGGAGGCCACATGGCCAGCAAATTCCATGAAGACTCATCCACCCAAGCAAGTCTGTGTCTTACTCGTTGTTACACACCCCCCTGATCACCGTGACTACTGGGGCGATGGATCTTGGGGGCGTTAACTAAGGAGATCAAGAGAATGGGGGAAAAGGGCTGATAGGTGAGGTCAATGGGGTGCAGATGATGTAGCCCCCAGTCTCACACAGCCCAGGCGGGGAAGAGAGGGAATCCGCAAGTGCCAACATGAGTAGCTCTACTTACAGGTGGAATGCCAAGAAACAAAGGCTTTCTGGAGAAGCTTGTCTCCAAGGGAGGAATTCTAGTTCACCGATGCATCAGGGTGTAATACGGAGCCTCTTCCCCAGGCAAGGGGACTTGAGGCCAGGTCTTGACCATGCTCTGAGCTTAGGACCGGGAGCAGTCTCCCTGAGTCTGCGCCACCTTGGACCAACTCCAACTCGAATCCATTGCCGCTGCCTGGCTAAACCCATCTACAAACCCCAAGAGGGGGCATTTTCGAAAATTATTCTCTCAGTTCCAGGGGCTGAATTAGCCTCTTCAAGCCAACGAGAGAGCAGCTCTTGACTGGCGGTTCATTATGCACAATTGGAAATCAACCCCCTGCTGAGCCAGCTTCCGTTGTGCCCTGGGGCTCATGGAAGGGAAAATTACATGTTGTCCTAGAGAAGGTTGACGATGGTGTGTAGATCCAGGCTGCAACATATTGGCACATCGTGAAGACACATGTGGTGACTACGTAGTAGATTATTGTGACAGCCTAAGAAACATTTTGCAAATCAGAATCTTGGGAGAAACAGTGTTAAGCCTAAAAATATGTATTTTTAAATTTATTTAGTTGAGAGACAGAGAGCTAGCACAAGCTGAGGAGGGGCAGAGAGAGAAAGAGAGAGAGGAATCCCAAGCAGGCTCCATGCTGTCAGCCCAGAGCCCAATGCGGGGCTTGATCTCATGAACCGTGAGATCATGACCCGAGCCAAGATCAAGAGTCAAGACGCTTAACCGACTGAGACACTCAGGTGCCCAAGCATAAGAATATTTTTAAATTGTTTTTATTTTATTAACCACGGGGTCTGGACAGCCCAGGATTCTATTCATACTGGGAGGAGCAAAGTGTTCACCTTGTGGGTGTCAAGTCACAAAAATGATCACTGTCTCTCATACATCCCCGGGGGGCATATATCCCGGCATGCCCGATCCGGCCTCCAGCTGTCTATGTCAATAAAGTTTTATTAGAACACAGCAATTTGTTTACATGTGATCTGTGCCTGCTTTATACTGTAAGAGACGAGCCGAGTGGTTGCAACAGAGACTGAAGGGCTTGCGGAACCTAAAATATTCACTACCTGGACTTTGAAAAGGAAAATTTTACTGATCCCTTGCCCTAGGTGGACATCCGGGAAACATCTTGTATTGTGAAGCTCGGGTTCGGCGCTGGCCCGTGACCGTTCTCGTCTTTTCCTCTGGTCTGTTCGGCGGAGCAGGAAATGGCAAAGGGGCTTACGCTCGGGGCATTTGAGGCTTCTGGGCCAGCCGTGTTCTGTCTGGGTCCATCAGCGGCTGGCACCGACGGGAGATTCGAGAGGGGAAAGAGGTGTTGTTTATACACAAGTGCTAGTCAGCCTCTCCAGGAGCAACTGTGTCCCCTTCTGTCACACTAGCCCACTGTGATTCCAGGTTCTGCGGGGCTCTGGAAATACTGTCTCCCCATTCTGAACAGCACAACCGAGAAGGAGACAGGCTTCCTGCTGTGTTACTCTCAGGGCCTGTCCAGCCTCTCAGTTCCTCCATTGCCTGTATAACCAGTTCCCTATACCAAATTCTGTTGTTCACACCCCTACTGTCTTTCTGTTCTCCTGGTGGCCTCCTGACCGATACAATTCCTGACTCGGAATCTTGGTCCTGTTAGAATTGGCTTTGACGGGGCGCCCGGGTGACTCAGTTGGTTGAGCGTCTGACTTCAGCTCGGGTCATGATCTCACGGCTCGTGAGTTCGAGCTCCACGTCAGATTCTGTGCTGACAGCTCAGAGCCTGGTGCCTGCTTTGGCTGCTGTGTCTCCCTGTCTCTCTGCCCCTCCTCCACTCACTCTCCCTCTCTCTCTCTCTCTCTCTCTCTCTCAAGAATAAACATTAAGGAAAAAAAAGAGTTGGCTTTGATTAAGCTGTTAGAATTTTGCTTTGAATTCCCAGTGACTGTTCTGCCATGTGTTGGGGACAGACAGCCCCATCAGCTAAGGAGTCCTTGCCAGAGCCATGGCTTCCCTCCCCTCCCCAGATGACCACACACCTTACTTCTCCTGCCCGTAGTGAGGTGGGCCCCCAGATAGGGGACACTGTTACAGTTGCTAGCTTCTAGCTTTTCTTGCCGCTCTAGCACACCCATGCCCTGTATCCTTACCATCCAAGGAAGGTTTGATGCTCTTTGCTTGTCTCTGAACTGCTGACACTCTCCGTGTGCCTCTGCCCAGCTCCAACCTCTTGGTCTTGGAACCCCACACTCGCTCTTGCCTTAGACGGTTTGGCCTTGGTGCTTTTAGCATATGAATCTTGGCCCTCCCTAACCCGTCCAGTTGGTGATTTTAAAATTGATTCTGGGGGCGCCTGGGTGGCTCAGTCAGTTAAGCTTCTGACTTCGGCTCAGGCCATGACCTCACAGAGGTTGGGAGGTTGGGAGTTGGAGCCCCACATCAGGCTCTGTGCTGACAGCTCAGAGCCTGGAGCCTGCTTCGGATTCTGTGTCTCCTTCTTTCTCTCTGCCCCTCCCTTGTTCTCTCTCTCTCTTTCTCTCTCAAAACAATGAATAAACATTAAAAAAATTTTTTTAATTGATTCTGAGAAAACAGGAAGAATCTGTGGTCAAACCATCTTGGGAGATGCTAGGTTAAACACACGTAAGGAAGCCTCTTCTCCCTGACTTCCGGACAACTGAGACAGCAGCAGTGTTTTCAAAGCTAATCTGAGCACGGCCCTTTTCTTCTCTGTGCGTGGATTGCCTCGCGGGACCTGGGATTCATGGAGCATTATTCGATATAATGAAAGTTTGTCATTTTTGTCCACTGTCCGTCCTTCTCCTACGCCCCTTCTTCTGCTGATGGGATACCTCTCTGTGGTCAGAGACCTTTCCCATTCCGTGTAGGTGACACTCACCCTGGGCCACCACCTCTAGCAACAGGATCGATGTGGCCCAGTTCCGGCCACAGGGCTTGGCTGAGGTTGAGAAGTTGGCCTCCACTGGACAAACCACCATTCTCGCTGCGGTTTTTCTGGCAAGGGTTTCAAGAGAGACTTGTTCTGGTTTCAGTGGGGAATAGTGAGTTGCTAGGTGATTGGGGAGCCAGGGGTCAAGTGGCCATCAGATAGAGAGAACCCTTTGCAGTGGAAACGCAAGCCAAGAAAGAACCAAGAGAGGCAGAGAGGGAGAGAGCAGAGTCCTGACGGTATTTCCTGAGCACTGCCCCCCCTCAAGTCTGAAGCTGGTTCCATTCCTTTGGCTTCCTAACCACATAAGCTAATAGATCCCACCACCCCCTCTTAAATCGTACTTTTGCTTAGCCAGCTCGAGCTCCCTTTTTATCGCTCATAAACGAAACAGCCGATGGAGAAAACACAGCCTCTTCTGGTTCAATGTATGCGCCATGCCACACTGGGTCAGAACTCGCCTGCTGTCCCTGAATCCTGGGATGCAGTCCCCAAGGTTAAGCTCTGTGGCTGGCGTCTGCTGTGACACCCTTTTAACACTGAAGATCATTGATTCTAGCCCTGGAATAATTTACTTGCTGCAACCAGAAAACGACATATGTTGACTCGAAAGATATTCAGATTAATAAACAAGAGACTCCAGGGCCTTCCAGCTGAGTGGCAGTTTTAATTCGGCAGTTGCTCATGTGGAATGGCAGGAGCGCCAAGAATACAGGTGTAAACAAGGGGTAGAAATGAGACGAATCCAGTGTGTGAAGAGAACAATGAAAATACCAGCTGACGTGTTCACCGCCACTCATCGTTGGAAAGAGCTTCTGCAGATACTCTTGTCGAGACTCAAACCTCCCTCTCAGCAGGCAAAGACGATCAACCCCATTTTGCAGAGGAGATCGTGGAGGTGGCCAAAAATATGAAGTGACGTCCCCAAGGTCACATGGCAAGAGGGGGTACGTCAGGACTTGAATGCGGGATACCTTGGTACAGACAGAGTTTTCTGCACAGTGTCCCCCAGGCTGTGCTGGCTAGTTCCCGTCTGCGGCCAATGCAGGAATCTGTTTCCCATTTTTCAAGCCAGCAGACAGATAACGGGATTTCCCTTAACCTCCACCCTGAGATTTAAAGTTTATCCTCAACCATAAACACTATTTTGTCTGAATATCTGTGTTTTCCTTCCAGCCTTTCTGGTGGCCGCCTGTGAAAACGGTGACTATAAGAGCCAACTCAAGCCATAAAGGGTCAGAGTCTGAGTATAATGTGATGGCAATTTAGGCTTTTCTTTTTCTCAATCATTCATTTCTTGATTTGATGGTTTAAGACCTATTATGGCATTTTAACAAATCAAAGAAGAAAATTTTGGGAAGAAGGTAACATATTTCCAAGATAATCCTTGAAAGCATGGTGGGTACAAGAAAACTTTATGACTCTTAACAGACATGGCCAACCTCATTAAAATGAACTAACAGTGCCTAATAAGGACAGCAGCCATCAGTTAAATTCTTAGCTACCATTTCATTAACAGTCTTTCTCCCCAAATCAATAAATGCCAGAAGAAATTGTGCCTGTCTTGTAGATCACTCCATATCCTTAGCAGTAGTACAGCACTGAGTACATGTTAATGCTTAAATGAGGTAATAATATATTGATTGTATGAATAAGTAAACCATTAGGATGACACATAACTTACTCATACACATGCATATACGTATATTATATTCACATAAGACATATTTTTCAAGTCTTAATTTTGTCCAGATTTCAGTACTACCCTAGTTGACCTACAGTTTTAATGCCTTCCAAAATCCCAATGACTTTTTTAGCAGAAATAGAAAAACCCACCCTAAAATTCATATAAAATCTTAAGAAATCTCAAGTAGCCAAGACAATCCTGAAAAAGAAGAACAAACTCAAGAACTTACAATCCCTTTTTCCCAAAAATATACTACAAAGCTGCGGTAATTAAAACGGTGTGGTACCAGCATAGTGCCAGATATATCCCTCAATGGAATTGAATAGAAAGTCCAGAAATAAATCCTTGCATTTATGGTTCAAATGATTCTCAACAAGGATGCTAAGATCATTCAATGGGGAAAGAATCGTCTTTTTCAAACAATGGTGCTGGGAAAACTGGAGAGCCACATGCAGACGCTGGACCCTCACCTAACATCGCATACAAAACTTAATTCAAAATGAATCAAAGACCCAAATGTAAGACCCTAAAACTATACAACTCCTAGAAGCAAACACAGAGCAAAACTTTCAAGACACAGGATTGGATCATGATTTCTTGGATATAACACCAAAGGCACAAGCAACAAAAGAAAACCAGACATTTGGACTTCATGAAAATTTTAAAATGGCGTGTATCAATTTTTACTCTCTGTCAGAGTAAGACGGTGATCCACAGAGTGGGGGAAAACAGTTGCAAGTCATATATTTGATAAGAGATTGATACCTAGACTATGTAGAGAGCTCCCAAAACTCCACACCAAAAAACAAAACAAAAAAAAAAAAAACCAACCCAACTCAGAAATGGGCAAAGGGCTTGAACAGACATTTCTCCCAAGAAGATCTACAAATGGCTGATGAGCACATGAAAAAATACTCCACATCACTAATCATTAGGGAAAAGCAAATAAAACCCACGATGAGGTATCACCTCACACACGTTAGTGTGGCTCCATAAACACGCACACCCAGATGGTAAGTGTTGGTGAAGATATGGAGAAATTGCAACCCTGTGCACTGCCGGAAGCCATGTGTAAAAAACAGTATGGTCGTGCCTCAAAAAGTTAAAAATAGAATTACCATCTAATCCAGGAGTTCCACTGGTGGGTATCTATTCAAAAGGATTGAAAGCCCAATCTCAAAGAGATATTTGTACCCCTGTGTTCATAGCAACATTCTTTGCAGTTGCTGAAACTTAGAAGCGACCCAAGTGTCCACTGATGGATAAATGGATAAGCAAAATATGGCGCCCGCTGTCCAGGGTCCTGCTTCTTCTCATAAACTCTCTCTGAGAAGCCTTAGTCCCGTCTCAGTCCCCGCTGGGCCCCAGAACCCAGCACAGAGGCTGACCCCTGCGATGGGTTCCCCTGATGCTCATTTCTCTGGGCTTCCCAGTGCCCTGCCAGTGGGTCCTAGCAAACATGATCTTTGAGCCCCAAAGGGACCCTCTTGGCCACAGGCGTCGGTTGAAAGACGAAGCAGGGCTTAGTTGGGTGGGGTGGGAGTCGGCCCTGGGACTTTTGCTCAACTTTTGGGCCAGGGAGCTCTTTTACCTCATGGGGGTTTTCGCTGGAAAGCCGCAAATCTGGAGCTTTCTGTGGCCGGTCTTTCCATCTTGCACGTCTCTGGGAAAGGAATCGACACGCTGTCTTCAGGAAAATGGAAGTGAGAAGAAGGGAGCCCAGAGGAGCCAAACAAACTGAGAGCTGCGGTGAACATCTCCACGCGGCCACATCTGGAGAGCCTGCACCTTTATATGCGGCGGCTCCTGTATCTTTGTTTCTTTGTTTAAACTATTTTGAGTTGGGTTTCTGTTATTTGCACCCTAAAGAGTACTGTTGAACATATCCGAGACATCTAGCATACTGCTAAAACATAACAGGTGACCAATGTTAAGTAGATAATGTTACTAATAATCTTGTTGACAGCTATCTGAGTGTCTACTACGTGCCAAGCATGGTAAGTTACGTTAGTTGCTGGAAATTGTCGTGGGGTACTTGGTACCACCACCGCTACTGGATAAGGTCCTGCTACTCTTTGAGCCTCAGTTTCCCTCATCTGTAAGAAGATCGGGCATTGCAAATCGGTGACCAGGGCTCAGTATAGCCTTTCTTCTGGTATTTCATTAGGCCTGCACGGTGTTTTAGAATTCATAAATTTCCGTCTGAAAAGGCCCAGTATCCAACTCCTTGAGAACAACGGAGAGTCGGCCCACCGTGGGTCCCCATTGCCATGCAGCAACATCAGAGGAGCTTTAGGACGGGCATGTGTGCTCTGAGTCACCCCTCGACCCCCTCGCCTTGTACGTGCCTGCTTCACTCGGCTCCTGACCTGCCGGCCCCAAGCGATGTTTGCGCGTGCGTCTTCCATTCCCTTACAGCCTTACTGGTTTCGGAGAAGGCACAACAGACCCTTTAGGGTCCAGGGAAACAGATGGAACCCAAGCAGGAAAACACCCACCGTACTTGGGAAGAAGCAATCTGTTATTCTAACCCCTCCGGGGTGGCTAAGCGGGGGGTTGCAGGCAGGGAGAAATGGCAGCAGTCAGGGGGCAGAGACAAACAAGCCGAGCTTGTCTTTCTCTGCTTTTCAGTCAGACAAAGAAACTCCGCCTCTATGCAAAGCCTCCTCAGCAGGCTTTGATGTCCTTCTTCCGAGCGGCACTACTTTAGACAAGAGAGGCAGGCAGGGGCAGGGAGCTGAGAACAAAGCAGCATTTCCTGGGCTGCTAATTATTCTTCTTCTGTGTAAATAATTATCTGGAAGGGGAGGGAAAAAAAACACTTCTCGGCTACAGAGCTGGAGAAGCAAAAGCAAGATGAAAGGGGGCTGGAGATTTGATGTGTCCCCGGGAGCATTCTCGAAGGTAGACCGAGGCACAGCAAAGCCCTTCTTACTTCCTGCGCTTTAAACACCTAGTCTGGGACTTTCAAAGCCCTTGGCATTGATGCTGTAATTAAATCACGGTTCTGGAAGCTGGCTGTGTGGATAATCCGAGGGTTTTTGGCTCCGGGTCCTGCAGGGCTCAGCTGGAGGACAGGCAGAGAGTTTTAGAGAGTAAGGCTCTGGGGTCGCTTGGGCCTGAGCTTGAACCTGGTTCCACTGCTTATTATAAACGGATTAGGGGCAAGTTGCTTCTTCCCACCTGAGGGACCATCCAGAGGCTCAGCCAAGGCTGAGTCTGGGTGGAAGGCAGAAGAGACCAGAGTCAGGGGGCCCCGCTGGGGACCCTGGAAAGTGTCTGGGGTTGGGGGCTGGGGGGAGCGGCAGATTCATGGGGCCAGAGACGCAGGACAAGGGAAGAGGGGGCAACAGATGCCCAGTACCCAAAGAAGTTTGGGAAGCCTTGATCGCTTTGTCCTGGGTGCAAAGGGGCATTTGGGTTTCTCACTGGAGGCCTGGGAAGGACGGAAGCGAATCACTCTCTGCTGTCTGCTCATCTCTGCCCGACAGTGGGGCCATTCATTGGCAGGGCGTTCAGAGGCATTCAGGGAGGACATTTAGAAGAAAGAATCAGAAATAGGACACCCCAACCACCCAGCTGTCCACAGAGCACTTTTCGCAACCAGGGGCATGTATCCGTGTCAGGCAGAGAAAGAACACCTTGCACTCGGCTCTTTGGACACTCCCAAGCACATGCGTCCTAGTGAGATGACACGTTATCGTCGAATCTGTGACCTGGGGAAGCTGGGTCCCAAAGAGCCTGTTCCGGAATCTCTAATCGGCACCAGGGAACTGGAGCCCCTGGCTTTGTGAGGCGTAGGAGTGTTTCCTTCCTTCTCGTAGGGCCGAAAGACAGAGGATGCTTGGTGCAGAGGCTGGGAGCAGCGACCTGCGTGGCAGGGCTGTCCCGGCCGCATCTGATGAGCCTCTGCGGTCCCCATCCATCAGACGCAGTAAGAGACGGTGACAGGATGGGTCTCAAGTGGGATTGTGGGCTGAGCACCAAGGGTTTCTTGATGAAGGGGTGGAATTAGCACGAGCCCCCCGGACGTAGATACAAACAGAGCCAGCTCATTTCTTCTGTTGGGCGTGCCAAGTGGGCTGGCAGGGCATAGAGTTCCTAACCGGAACCCTCACCCTGACCCCCCAGCAAGCTTGGAATTTCAGATTAAAAAATAACAATAACGGGGGCGGCTGGGTGGCTCAGTCGGTTGAGCGTCCGACTTCGACTCAGGTCACGATCTTGCTGTTCGTGAGTTCGAGCCCCTCCTCGGCTCGCTGCTGTCTGCCTGTCAGCACCGAGCCCACTTCGGATCCCCTGTCCTCCTCTCTCTGCCCCTCCCCTGCTGCACTCTCCCAAAAATAAATATGACCAAAAAAAAAATAACCATAATGATTTTTAGCATAAGTTTGTCCCATGCAATACTTGGGATATACTTACACTAAACATTATTTATTGTCCCTCTGAAATTCAAATTGCCCTAGCATTTTATATTTTATTTGTGAATCCCGGCAGCTCTGGTTTGGGAGGGGCGGGGCTGGTAGGTATTTAATATAGGGGCCAAAGACTTGTGGCCTGTGGGCTAGGATGTTTCGGCTTGGCCACAAATGCTTCAAAAATAAGATTTCACATACAATGCAGACTTCCGCCGCCTTCTGAGAAGTTGGAGATCTGGTCACTCACCACCTTTGCCGCCACTTCACCGTCACTGTCACCCCTACTTGCCCGCCTGGGCCTAACTTGCTCTTCTACTGTCGCTCGCCTGGCCCTTCCATCGGTTGAGTCTGAGACCCGCTGGCTCGCCCGAGGGGACCCAGGGAGAGACTCTGGTTCACCCGCTGCAGCGGGAAACCCTCCAGATGACGGACCTGGAGGCGCTGGCCCCAGGTGCAGCTTGGCCGTGGGGCACACCCTTCTCCCGCTCCCTGCGCCTTTCTTTTCCCATCTGTAAAATGGGCAAGACCTACCTCACGCTGGAATATGATGACGATGGGCAGGAAGCGTGAGCATGCAAACGGCCTGGGTCAGGGCCTTCGCTGGGCCGTGAGCCCTCCGCCCTCGGGGAGGACGAGCTTTCCGAAATATACATCCTGCCGACAAGACGAAGTCCCCGTTCCGTCCGCGGCATGCCAGGCTCAGCGGTGTGGCTGGCCCATCTATCCCTACTACCTTCTACTCGGGGCCCTAGACACTGAACTTCCCGGCCCTTCAAACGCACCCCGCACCCTCACAGCCCTGAGCCTTCGAGCGTGATACATCCCGGGCCCAGAACGTACGCTGCCTGCCCCTCCCAGCAGTCCCTGCTTGGATGCCGCCTCTCTTTACCCCACACTCTGTCGGGGGTGGCTGTCTCTGCTACGTGTGCCACGTCGCTCTTCTTCCCCAGGCAAGACACACGTTTGCTTATTCCCACGAGGGCCCAAGCGTGAGAAACCCACGTTTCCTGGCTCCGTGGAACCAGGGCAAGGAGTTACTGGAAGGAACCGCCAGGCTTCCAGAAGGTTGTGGGCCAGGCGGGCTTCAGAGATTATAAAAGCAGGAGTCAGAGTTCTCTCTAGGACGTTGCCATGAGGGACACGGTTCCACTTTCTGTCTCTGAGTCTGTCTCTGGTCAAAATTCGAATTTGTGGCCGACCAAATGTGATCGGCTCAATGCGGGCAAGTACCGGTGGGCGTCCGTGATTGGCAACCTGACCAGAGGAGGGCCAGGGCGGGGAGGTGGGAAGGAAGTTCTCCACAAAGAGGGAGACGATGAAGGGGCTCAGGTTTCCAAACCAGCAGGTGTCCTGCCCAGGCTTCTGTGGTCATTGTCAAGTATTTCCCCCCTGGTCTCTCTCTCACTACCTAGACGGCCACTTCCTTGAGATCGGAATCTCTCGTCCCCCCCCACACACGCACAGCCTCTCATCTCGGAAGCTCAGCGGGAGCTCCGTAAAGACTCGGGGAATGGATGTCGGTGCTCTGAAAGGGGTTCTTTGTGGAAAAGAGTTAACATCGCCGGTCCGAGGATGTGATCTTTAGAAAAAGCTGCTTGCGAGGTTGGCGCTTGGCTGGTCCCTGGGGACTTGGCTCTCAGAGTGCTTCCTCTGTTCCCTAACCGATAAGGTCCATTCTCTGGGCCCGGACCGTTTGTACGATGTCATTTACAGAGAACAGATGCTTTTTTCTGGAAGTCTGGAATTTTATAGCTGCTGCGGAGAGACATCTATGCAACTGGCCCCCAGCAAACTACCTAAACGCTGAGTCTCAAACAGGCTACCCTGGGCATTACAAATATTACGTCTGCGTTGCTGTGTTCTTGCTTCTGGAGGAAAGGAGTATAGGATCCTATGTGTGGGTTCCCCCAAACCCAGCTCCTTGCCTTCCCTAGCTGACTGCACGTCCTGACTGTGTCTCTGTAATACACTCTAGCCGTGAGCGTGATGACACGCTGAGTCCCATAAATGCTTCTAGCGAATCACGGAAGGTGCGGAGGGTCTCGGGAAACCCCTGACCCCAGACCGAAGCTTCCAGGGAGGGTCTACAGCTTGCGAGGCACTTTATTATCGCACTAATTCTCTGCAGGAGACGGTGTTTTCATTTCAGAGATGAGGACGGTAAGTCTCTGAGAGGTGGCTTAAGCAAGGAGGGAAGGCCCGTAGCCAGAAGGGTGGTTATATTTGTCTGATGCTATCTGTCACTTGAGAACAGCCTCCCCTATAGGGAGGAGAGGCTGTCCCCATCAAGATAAGCCTCTGGTGTCCAGGACTGCCTCATTCCGTGAGCTGAGAAAGGGGGATTATTCGAGTCAGTGGGTAACTCGAGTCCGTGGGTAACTCTGGCCCTCTTATACATCTCGGAGTTAATATTTGCACCTGTGCCCATTCGACTCTGGGGTCCCCAAGTTCAGAACCATTACGATATTTTAGCCATGCGGCCTCTGACAGCTCAACCCATGGCTCTGAGTATTTGCCGCTTCATTTGTAAAAGGGAATTAACAACCATCTACCTAACTGTGAAAAGAACACAAACTTCGCTCCAAACGCCTAGCAGGGACCCACCACCTTCTGGTCCTTTCTCTTCCCCAGGCCCCC
Organism: Paguma larvata; assembly: GCA_030068075.1. Classification (NCBI taxonomy): domain Eukaryota; kingdom Metazoa; phylum Chordata; class Mammalia; order Carnivora; family Viverridae; genus Paguma; species Paguma larvata. The sequence continues at coordinate 64,193,420 of CM057835.1, forward strand.
TCTTACTCGGGACACGCCCCCGTGTGACTCCGACCCCCCACTCCATCTGTTTCCCCTTCTGCAAAATGAGGGGCCGACTTTGAAGCTCTGAGCACTTCCGGGATGGCATCCTGTATCGAAGAGGTGTTTTTCTCTGGAGCCGTCTCTTAAAACCCCGCCAGCTCCGATCCTAAGAGGCAGACCAGACACCTCCCCCCCCCACCTGCCTACAAATAAGGCCGTGTGCATGTGGCACAAAGACGGCGAGGCGAAAACGTGTTCCGGCGTCTTCCAGACGCCGAGCCTGGAGAAAGGTGGCCGGAGTGCTGAAAAGTGCTTGCTGCTCTAAGGCCCGGGCAGAGGGAGAAGGCAGGCCGGAGGGTTTGGAGGTGGCGTCGGCTTCTCTGTAACCCCCCAGGTCATCAGACTGAATTCCGTGGACGGTTCTCCCGGAGCTGGACGCACAGGAGTAAAACATTCCTGTCCTGGCTGCCGGATTGTCTCTCTCGCTCTCTCTCTCTCTCTCTCTTTAATTAAGAGGAACCGGAGATTCGAAGTAAGGCGTCTCAATCTCGAAGTGTTGGCTCGAGTTCTCCTTGACCCTGGTGAGGGAGGGTCACGGGTCTTCAAGCGGCTGCTCTGGTCCACGGGCCGGGTGTCTGCAGTCTCTTATCTACAGCGTCTCGGTCACCAGATCCTGAGGAACTTCTGACCACAGCTTGCCTCCGCAGCTTCTAAGACGTCAGTTTCAGACGGGAGAGTGCGGGAGAGGGATCTCGAAGAACAGAGTATCGTTTAAGTTTAAGCTCTTCCCCCCAGACACAGTGGCTCTTCCTCCCGCTTCACTTTTGTTTGGGCATGCCCCTCGTCAAAAGAACGGCTACCTGGACCACTCCTATTCAGCCTGCAAAACCCAGCTCGAATGTTCCCGCCTCCATAGAGTCTCTACTAACCTTCACCCTCCTGTCCCAGGAAACCGACCGGATGCCATGCAGCATCTGAGTGTAGTGTTCTTGGGGAGGGTTACCCCCAAGGCCTAAAGCAGCGAAGGGAGGAGCAGCGAAACAGTAAAACTCAAGATGATATAACTGTAGGGGCACCTGGTGGCTCAGTCGGTGAAGCATCCAACTTCGGCTCAGGTCATGGTCTCCTGAGTCGTGAGTTCTAGTCCTATACCAGGCTCTCGGCTGCCAGCCCAGAGCTCACTTTGGATCTTCTCTCTCTGTCTCTCTCTCTGTCTCAAAAATAAATAAACATTTGTTAAAAAGGATGAAACCGTAGAGAGAGCTCCCTGACAGCCTCACCTCACAGGGACCTGTTGGGGAGTAGCCAGAAAAATAACCCCACACTCACTTACCTGTTACTCCCAGGATCTTGACGGTGCTTCTCATCGGCAGACACACTGGCGGTAAAACTCCGGGGCGCCTGCTGAGGCGGTCCATGTCTGGAGGCCAGAGCAGATGGAGAAGGGGGGAAAGGCAGACCAAAGGTGCCCAGCCCCCACCATCCTCCGGACAGACCTCTGTTAGAGCACCCGCTGGTTAGCTCCAGGTCCCCCGGAGACTGGGAACTCTCATCGCCGCAGCCCCCACGTCTGGCACAGGGTAGCGGGTCAATCAGGGGGTTTAAGACTTAGTGGGCACATCACACGGCACCTGGTAAAACATAGATGAAGGTTAGGGATTCCTAGGCTCTGCACAGGACTGAAGTACACACGAACTCTTCCTCTCGTCCAATACCTTATCGGCCGGCGTCTAGTAAGGGAGGCCTCGTCTCTGACCTCTGACCTTCATCTTAACCTAGAGACCCCTAGAACAAGAAAGTATCTATTCCGAAATCTCCCTGTTGTCAGTGCCAAAGGAACACCAGCTCGCGATGATGCTCAGAGGTGGTATGTGAGAGGGGCAAAGTTCATTGCCAATGTAAGGCCTATGAATTAAGAAAATGCCTTTGCTCGTGGAATCATTATATTGTACACCTGAAAGTAGTCTAACGCTGAACGTTAACTGTACTGGAATTAACATTAAAAAAAGAAATATTGGTAGAATGATCAGTGATGGGTTCAGAACAGTGATCAGTTCATTTCACAGATGGGAAGACGGAGGCTCCAAAGCCACTGACACCAAGCAATCTAGCAGGGAAACAACGATGGCACTCGTAGCCCTCGAGCGCCTGTTTGCTGCCTTCTGGTCTTTCTCTGCATTGTCATCCATGCATCAATTCTTTGTCAGTGGGCATCTCCCGCAAACCATGGCTGGGACTGGACAGGAGGTAGCAGGCGATCCCTCCCACTGAACGCCCATGGCCTCTGGCTGTGGCTGCCACGGAGCACTGGCCTTCTAACCGGCAGGTCTGATGAGGTGGGGGGATGAAGCCGAAGATCGCTGGGTCAGGCCTGGAGAGACGATGACAGTGAGTGAGGGGACCGAGAAGGTGGGTGAGCACCGCTGTCCTCTGTGGTGACGGCTCACTGTCTCTCCGGCCAAGTCTCCTGGCCGCCGGGACCAGGCGGCACCGGGAGCTTGGCTCTCAGCAGGACGGCCCCAATGGCTTTTCAATAAAACAGCAGATTCGACGCTAGCTGGAATGCTGGAGGCCCTTCGGTGGCTTCTCTTTGCCTCAGGACAAAGTCTCCACTTCTTACCATATTTTACCTTTCTCGCTGGCCACATCGGGTGCCACCGACGGCCTCCTTGACCCTCCCCGCTGCCCCATCACATTCGCAGTGTACACAGCGTTCCTCAGACCACCGCTCTGCCGCTCACTGTGGAGTGAGCTGCATCCACTGTCTGGCTCCACCAAGAACTCCCTCTTGCTGCCGGGTGGCTTGGCCAGCTTCCATTGTGAGCGGTGGCGTGGCGGGTGCCTCACGCATGGGCTCAGGAGCCTGTGGGCCTGGGTTCAAACCCCACCTTGTCACTTCTCAGCTGCGCTGCATGACTTAACCGCTGAGCCTCAGCTTCCTTGTCCTTAAGATGAGGACGATGATAATACTACCTGCCTCAAAAGAAATATTTTAAGCATTAAATGTGATAACCTTTTACCTGTCACATAGTAAGTGCTTCAAAAAGGCTGGGATTGCTTCTCTGACTCTCCCCAACACACACACATACCTTCCCACCTCTACCCCAGCACCTGCACCTTCTCCAGCTGTGCTCCCAACATTATCTCGTGGTAAAGCAACGATCTACTGCTTCTCCAGGCCTCTGCTTTCCTCATTCATCAGCTCTGGGCAAAAAGGAACGATCTCTTGCGTCTCCGGCACCCGGGGCAGTGCTGGACTCAGACCCCGCCCTGGACAACCTCTATTACTTTTGTGTTCAGGCAGAAAGAGCCGGTGTCAAAGCAGGCATGGAGTCCCGCGCTCAGGGAGGGGAAGGACTGGCCCCAAGTCACGTCGCCTGTCAATGATTAAGGTACAATTGCCCCGAGTCTCTTGAGTCTCGTCCGGGATATTCTCCTCCAAAGGCAGCCCACTCCCAGGTCCCACTACGGCTGAAGACCTAAGACTGGCATGCCCTCTCTACTGTTCCAAGGGGGTAAGTTGCGTTTTTTCTCAATTCCCTAAGCAAGCATTCCACTTCCTGAATGAAAACGAGTTCCATGTGCTTTTCGGCATAGCAGCAACGGTCTCCTCGTGAAAGCCTTTCACCAATGACTTCTTTTAAGGAGAGTGATCAGCTCGGGAAATGTGTTACCTGAGTGAAATGAATCCTTGGGGGGACAGGGGCAGGATCTGGGAGAGCCCTCTGGCTCAGATTTCCCCAAACGAATGTGGGGCACTCCTCTCTGGTTTCTGCTTTGAATCATGTCTTTCAGGCGGCTCACCGGCACTGATGCCCACAAGACCATCTTGGCTCTGTCCAAAGCCAGTGTCCCTTGTTCTGCTAGATTCCGCTCCCTAGAAAGAGCTGCCGGGGCTTCTGAAAGGATGACCTCCTTTTAGCACAGAGATGATTCATGGTGCTTAGAACAGCAGAGTGGGCTGAGAAGTCAATCCTGCCCACCTCGATACCTGTTGGGAAACTAAGGCCAGAAATGAAAAGCAGTTGGCATGGGGCCACACAGGAGGTGAGTGGCCGAGCCAGCGGAGATCTGTCTACCTTTCTACCACGTCTGGAGACTCTCTCTTGCTATTTCTGGATATCCGCCAGCTGAGGAAACGGTCGTACTGCAACAGATCTGGGATAGCCGCACAAAACCAGCAGAGTTCCCTCTTAGCCGTTGTAGGCTTCCTCATGAAACTCGTTGGCGGTCCCCAGCAAAGGAATCGGAATACAGAAGATAAATATGTTAGCCAAGGTTTGTGAAGCACTTAGCAGATACCAGAAATTTTCCTAAGTGTTTTATACTCATGGCCTCTTCCACCATTCTCAATGAGGAGTCATCATCTTTTTGCAGATGGGCAAACTGGGAATGACAGACTAAGAGACTTGCCCAAGGTTCCACAGGTAGGACGCGGTAGAGCCAGGACATGACCCTGTGCTTCAGACGGTGGAGCTTGTGCACTTACCTATGAGGCCATCCTGCCTCTTGTTCCACAAACAGTACATGAGGACCACTCTATACAATGCACCATGTTGGGTGCGGAAGAGTCCAGAATGAATGAGATACAGCTCCTGTCCTCAAGGATCTCAGCTTCATTTAGGAAAGAGACACACCCGGATACTTACTAAGTTATTAGCGATCGGAAGGAAGCGTGGGAGCTGAGCTCCCTTGTGTTGATTTACCCTTGTAGCGTGTGAATATCATTCTATCTACGATTGCACTTGGACCCACGCAGTCCACCGAAGAAGCCAACACAGGTGTTATTGCACTTGGACCCACACAGTCCACCGAAGAAGCCAACACAGGTGTTGTCTGCCTTCCATAGATGTGGACGTTCGAGCCCAGAGGGGAGGAAGAACTATTCAGGCAACAGACCAGGTTGATGTCATGCCCACGTCTCCAGCCTCCAGAGCAGGTTCTTTTTTCCACAAGACAACCAGGAACATCCAAACGAGACCCTGGTGGCCTAATCAGTCCAAATCCTGACGCTTAGTGAAAGCTGAAGCAGAGAGACATCACTCCACTTACCGCATTCAGTTAGGAATCCCTTCCTCAGTCCCACAGGGAAAGACATCTAAGGAAAAGCATCCAGATTCAGGAGAGGCGGCGTGAAGTCGCCGGCAGATCTTTCTGTGGTCCTCCGATCTTCTCACCAATTAGGCTTCTCCTTGGTCCTCATTTCTTGGCCCAGAAATCCCAACAAAGAATTTATGCAGTTACGATCCTGATGGCCTAAACTGTGAGCTTACCAGCGTGTTTCATTATTTCCACTGCCCTCTCTCTTATCTTCCTTCTGGTTCCCCTCCCACACACACTCGTTTTGTGAATAACGGAAGATACACGGTACACTCTGCAGCCTCAATCTCACTGCTGTTTTTGTAGAAATGAGTTTTGACCTTAATTAACTGTTCGGGAACTGGGCAGGGGCTCCCCACTGTGATCAGAGCAAAGAATTAGCCCGGAAGATAAGTAAGAGTGTAGGAGGTGGGAGTGACTTACGGAATTATAAAGTGAGTAAGGAAGCATCCAGACTCCCCTGAAGGGGTGCTAGCCATTTAATTCATTGCCAGACTGATGGTGGTCATGCTGGAATGAACATGGGGGCCAGGATGCTTCTCTGTGGCTGAAGGGCTCAATTCTGTTAAGAATTTATGTCACTGTCCAAGGTGCTGAGTGAGCTGCTGTTGAGTCCAAATAGTCGGCCATTTCTAAGGTCGTCCACGTTTTAGGTAGGGCATGGGGCAACGTTCTAGTCTGAGAGTGGGTGTCAGAGGCCATGGCTGGAAATGCATAAAAGGCACAGCTGCGATTGCAAACCCGTTATTGATTCTGGTGATATGGGTCAACCCTCTCAACCTGTTAGCTCTCTAATCTGTGGAGGAAAGTACTTACACTCCCTACTCCACAGAGCCATTTAAAAAACTCAGTATCATTAAATGTACTTCAAAGTCTAGTTTTGTCCCTGAAAGTGTGAGCAGGAGGAGGAAGACAAGGAGTCGGAAGGGGATCATCATATTATACTTTCAGTAAAACTGAAGACTATATACCTGGCATTGTTCTAACTACTTTACATGTATGAATTCCTTTAACTGTCCTAAAACTGCCCGACATTATTGGGAGGTTTTATTATGCTCATTTTATAGGTGAGGTAGCCCACAACACAGAGAGTCGATATCATTCACCCAACTCCCACAGATAATGGAGTAGGAACTAAGCACACGAAGGTAAGTATTACTGGGAAGGAGAGAATGAGGTGTGAATCTGAACTATGAAACTCCTTCTAGGCCCTTAGCACTTCTCAGAATGGGGTCCCTGACTTGCATCGTCTCAAAAGGGAAGCCTTGTGACTACCTCCCAAGAGTGACCTCCACATCGGCCACAAGGTGATTATTCTGAAACAGAAGTCCCATCATGCTATGCTTGGGCTTTGAAACCCCAGTGACAACCATCCCCGTTGCTTTCAAGACCATGTCTAAACACCTCGGCTTGGCATCCAAGACCACTCACAGTCTAGCTCTCATGTCCCCTTTTCTCCTGGAGCTGACCCTCGAGCCACCCCAAACTTCTCCCTGCCCTCTGAGTATGCCATGACTTTCCTACCTTGACAAAGTCTTGACCAGTGTTGCCTCCCCATCAGAAGTGCCCTGCTTCACCTAACAGAAAACTCCTATTCAGTCTTCAAGGCCCCATGTTAAATGTCTCCTCCTCAGAAGTCTTCCCTGATTTCACTTTCACCGTTGCACTTCCAGATTCCTTTGTACTTCTCTCTCCTATGAGGCCTAGGGTGCGTATTAACTATTGTTAGGAATGTCTGTCTTCTCTCCACGAAATCAGAGCAATCCCAAGGCTAACTGTGCATCTTTCTGTCCACAAAACTCAACTCAGGACTTCCATCACACACATTTACACACACCGTGCGTAAGCGACAAATATGGCTACTCCCAGAAGGAAGACAATGGAGACTTTAGAGCTAACTCCACTGGAGGAAGAGGGTGGTTAAAACAACACCACAGATTCAAATTTAAGAGTCTGTGCTTGGCAATGGAAGTCTAAGCTCAGGACAGGAAGGGTGAGAGGCGGGAAGGCAGATGGTTCCAGGTTCAAAGCCTTTCTCTGTACTTGCCAGCTCTACCCAGGGAAAGCCTGTCTTCTTCTTCAACCCTCAGTTCCCTCATCTACAAAACCACGAGGATCATCTTCCACATGGCCGGATGTCTATAGCGATTACATGAGAAACTGGAAACGACACAAGTTTCCATCAACAGAATGGACATAATGAAATACTACACAGCTGTGAAAATGATTATGTGTAGGGACACCTGGGTGGCTCAGTCGGTTAAGGGTCTGACTCTTGATCTTGGTTTGGGTCACAGTTCGTGAGATTGAGCCTCACGTCAGGCTCTACAAGCAGCATGGAGCCTGCTTGAGATTCTCTCTCTCTCTCTCTCTCTCTCTCTCTCTCAAAATAAATAAATATTAAATACTAAATAAGCATAAATAAACATTAAACATTAAAAAGGTGAATACATAAAGCTACATACATTCATGTCAATGAATTTCAGAAAGTTAATATTAAGCCAAAAAAAAAAAAAACCCTTACAAATCCATAGCCCATGAGACTATGTAGCTAAAGCTCAAAAACAAGCAAAACTAAATGTTCGGTTGAGAGACAGAATAGCATAGTCGTGGGCTCCGGAGCCAACAGTGGGTTCAGAACTGGGCATCCCTTCCTCCTCACTGTGTGACCTTTGTGAGTTACCTAATGTCTCTGTGCCTAAGTTTCTTCATCTGCGGAGTGCCGAAGAAGGCAACAGCCCCTAACTCAAAGAGTGCTTATGAAGACTGCAAGAGCGATTATGCCTAAAGGCTTAGAAGAGTTTCTGGCACGAAGCACTCTGTAAATGTTAGCTCTTACTGTTATTTTTGCTCTGTTGTTCTTATAACCACCGTCATTATTACCATTATTTAGGATGTGTGCATGACGGCAAAACTATAAAGCAAAGCAAAGAAATGATTAAAACAAAATTTAGAGCAAGGGTTTCTTTAAATTATTAATCATGTTTTATTCCATGAACCAAGTCGCGAGTACACCGATAGTCAAGCTATTACTATTCTTTAACTGTCTGTATAGATTTTCACTGCTTTGTATGTACGGTATGTTGAACAATAAAATTTTTAAAAGATTAAATGGGATTAATTATTGAAAAGACTCAGCCTCTCTCCCCTCCCCCTCCAGGATGAAATCTAGCCTCTTCCGCAGGCCTCTCGGTGATGTATGGCCCTTCACAAAGGGGGCCTCAACCTTCTGGAGAGGAGCTGATGTGCTCAGCAGCCTGCCCCATCCATCACGCCCCAAGCAGTGTGTTTTACATTCATCTGCAGATGAAGATAAAAGGCCGGTGTGTTGCCCCCTTTAAGATTGCTGGCAGGATAAGCATGAGGAGGAAGGCTTTCATATTTTACGCTGGGCTCTTTGGCAGTTGCCTTCCTCAGAACCGAAGAAGTTTGGCTTGCTTCGGAAGTGCTAGTCAAGAAGCAAAATGCCCAAAGAAGAGTAGAAGATGCTCAGCCACCCCAGAAATGTAACATCTCCGGGTTAGGATTTGATCACTGTACTACTGTATTTCATGCGAACACTCTGATGTTCCAGGAGTTTGCCCCATGCTCTTGGTGACTGCCATTCTACCATGACTCTTGAGCCGAAAAGCTTTATAAAAAATAATAATGGTAATAACTGATTAAGTACTTGCTACACATCAGGCTCTCAGCCTAGCATTCTACAGACATGACTTCCTATACACCTCAACAACAGCCTTGTGAGATACTCATGCTTATCGCCATTTTATAACTCAACAGAGGGTCAGAAATGTAAAGACACTTGCCCAAGGTCACACAGTGAAGCGGGGGCAGAGCCAGAATTTGAATAAAAACCCATCTCCTTTACGCTCATATTCTCATTTGATTCCTCCACGATCTGGGAGGGGAGGAGTGTCCCCACCCCATTTGACAGGTTAGTAAACCAAGTCCCAGGGAGATGAAGTTGCCAGCCCCGGGTGATGCAGCTAGGAAATGTCGGGACTCGATCTGAGCCCCATCTGACCCCTGAATGGAAGGGCTCGACCACTCTTCACCCCGCCTTCCTTTTCCGTTACCAACAAAGATGGAAAGACAAATTTCCTGTGAGCATGCAAGAGCATCCACACTGCGTTCGGAAGAGTCCCTGGGGAAAAATGGCTATCCCGAACGTAGAGTTTGGGTGGAAGTGCCGTGAAGTTCCCAGACCAGAAGAAAGATGACGTCAGAGCCAGAATGAGGAGGGAAAATGCGTGGAAGGTGAGGAACTGAGTCGGAAAGGGTGGTGAGCCTGCAGAATTTGCAGCTCGGGAAGTGAGAAAAGACGCAGGTGTCCCTGCAAAAAACGTATGCAGTAGGGCGGGACTTGGCTAAGAGGTAGAGGTAGTAGAATGGAAGAGGTAAGCGCGTATGCGAGAAACCTTCTAACAGATACGGCACCTGACATCCACACGAGATAGGAAACCTCCGGAAAATATTGAGTGAAGAGATGACATGATCTGAATCTTATTTTATTTTATTTTTTTTAACGTTTATTTATTTTTGAGAGACATAGAGACAGAGTATGAGCAGAGGAAGGGCAGAGAGAGAGAGAGAGGGAGATACAGAATCTGAAGCAGGCTCCAGGCTCTGAGTCGTCAGCACAGAGCCCGACGTGGGGCTCGAACTCACAGACCGTGAGATCATGACCTGAGCTGAAGTCGGACGCTTAACCAACTGAGCCACCCAGGTGCCCCTGAATCTTATTTTAAAAGGATCCTTCTGGCTGCTGGGTGAATAGATGGTGGGGACAGGGACAGAGGCAAGGAGGACCATGGGGAGGCTGCTACGATAATCCAGGTTAAGGGAGAAAGAACTTGAAAACCACATAGCTGATAAGGGGTTAATATCCAAAATATATAAGGAACGCATACAACTCAATAGAAAACAAACGAAAGAAAGCCCAAGTAATCTAACTAAAAAATAGGCAAAGGACCTGAATAGACAAAAAGTATTCAAACGGCCAACAGACACATGAAAGGATGCTCAACATCACTCATCGTCAGGGAAATGGAGCTCAACGCCCTAACGAGATGTCACCTCACACCTGTCGGAATGGCTACAGAGAAGAGCTCACAAATGTTGGTGAGGATGTAGAGAACACGCTGTGGGTGGGAATGCGAGCCGGTGCGGCCACCATGGAGGACAGGACGGAGGTTGTTCCAAAAATGAAAACATAGAACTCCTGTAGGATCCTGTGATTCTGTTTTGGGGTATTTACCCAAAGGAAACGAAATCACTATCCCTAAGTGATAGATGAATGGGCAAAGAAGTTGTGATATATATATATATATATATATATATCAAATTATATATATAAATCACATATATCTCATTATATGTTATATATGTCATTATATATATTGTTCATTATGTATTTAATATAATATGTAATGAGATATATAAGATATATAATATATAATGAGATATATATATATATATACATATATAATGGAGTACTATTGAGTTATAAAAAAGAATGAAATCCTGCCATTGGCGACACCATGGAAGGACCTTGAGGGCATTATTGTAAGTGAGATAAGTCAGATATAGAAAGACAAATATTGTCTGATCTCATTTATACGTGGAATCTATAAAAACCAAACAAACAGAAACAAAGGTCAGATTTGTTATTGCCGGGGGTGTGGTAGAGGAATTCGGTGAAAGTTGTCAAGAGGCAAAAAATAATAATAATAATTTTTTTAGTTATAAGATAGATAAATTCTGGGGGTATATTGTACAATATGATGACTAGTTAGCACTCACTATGGGGCACCTGGCTGGCTTAGTCGGTAGAGCACGTAACTCTGGGATCGTGAGTTCCAGCCCATGTTGGGCGTGGAGCCTACTCAATCGGTCAATCAATCAGAGGTGTTAGCGTTAACTGTATTGTATATTTGAATGTTGCCAAGAGAGTAGATCTTAAATGTGTATACACATCTACATTTATATTTACAGTCATTAGGCCATATAGCTTAAACCTGTACAATGTTATATGTCAATTATATATATAATTATAGTCTATAAAAATACATTTATATTTGAAAGTAGCTAAAAGAGTTGATTTTAATACATATGTGAAATAATTATGCTGGATACCTTAAACATATACAATGTTATACGTCAATTATATGTTGATCAAACCAGGAAAAGTTATCTAGAATAATCACAGTGGATGTTTTAAGAAGTCATCACTTTCTGGATTATTTGGGAGGCTGGGATTTCCTGACAGGTTTGTGAAGGGTGAGCCAAAGGAAACAATCAGATTGACTCAGAGCGGCTAGAAGGATGGACTTGTCCTTGACAAGATGTGGGGGGGGAGCTGTGCTGTGGGAAAGGTGGACGCCTCAGGGTGGGCGCCCACTGGACATCCACGTCAGGATGCTGAGCGGGACTCCGCAGGTTTGGAGAGACCGGGGCTGGAGATCTGCACCTGTGGGGACTGTCAGAGCGGAGCTTGTCGGTGAAGCTTAGAGACTGGAAGAGACTCTGCAGAAGCGAGCACAAGGAGGGAGGAGTCCCGAGTCCTGAGATGCGGGCGAGGAGGAGGACCCAAGGAGAGAGGAGAAGCTGGCCCACCGTATGGGGAGGAGGAAAGCCAGGAGCGTGTTCCTCCCGGAAGCCAAGCAGAAGAGAGCTCCTTAAAATGATTGCAACTTCTTGCAACCCAAACTGATTGCAACGACTGATTGCAACAAAGACCTCAGGCAGCTCGAACAGGATGAACGCGGGAGCTGGCCACTGGATGTAGCCAAATGGAGATCATGGTGACCTTGCCAGAGGGAGTTCAGGGCTGCCTGGCGGGGGCAGACTCAAGGGCAGAAAGAATGGGAGAGACAGCAGGAGAGGAAACAGAGAGAGAAGGACGGCTGGGGCGAGGTGCTTAAGTAGGTGCGAGGGGGCGAGCGGGACACCAGGGTGCAGGCGGGGGCATCCACGGAAGCGGAAGGCTGGCAGGCGGAAGGTGACCTGAGCCGGGAAGATCCCTTCCTGTTTTCTCAGGAGGAAGGAAGCGAGACGTTGTTAACCATGACAGAGGAGGGAGTGTTGGGGGGAGATGAAGGGCTGGGGAGGGCCCTCAGGCAGCTGGGATCCTGGAAAGGCAACAGGACTGTGAGGTTAGTGAGCACGAATGAAGGTGAAAGACGCGGCGGTTTCCCTCCAACCACGCACACCCATGTAGCCGCAGAGGGGGGAAAGGCCGGCGCTTGCATTTAACCTGCGCCGAGGTTCGCCTGGCGAGCGTGACGAAGGTGGAAGGTGGAGCATAGTCGGGTTGAATGCCCAGGGGCGATCATAACAGCGGGCACGCCCTCTCCCTCTCTGTCTTGCTCGGACACTCGCGCGCCCACACACGCACACACATTTACACACCTCGGCACCTTGCGGGGACTGGGGGGAAGCTGTCTGTGACTCCGGGACACACGACAGAACTGTCAGCTACGTGACAGCCCGCTAACTGGGGAGTGAGCTGCGTGCATTTTGGTCCTGAGGTGGCAGCTGCGTATGTTTGTTCTGCATCAACGTATCATATTTTCTCCCATCAAATCAGATCGTAAACACAAAGAAAAACTCGTCATCAGGGAAGGAGGAAGTGGGAGCAGCTACCGACCCAGAAGTGTGTGTTTGAGATGCTTCTCTCCATTCCTATAACCCCGTACTGTCCTTAACACAAAACCCCCCTGGTCCTCCAGGGTCGCGCATAATTCGCTTTCTCCTCCTGCCCTGAAGAGGCATCGTCTTGAGGGAACCCGTTTGGGACAAACAGACTCTCATCAGCGTCTGATTCAAGTACAGGAAATTGCCGGGGACAGGCAGCGGGTGGGGCGCTGAATTCAGCGGGGGGAGCGGGGAGAGTGTGGACAAGGGCCACCGATCCAGGTGGGGGGGTTAAGTCTTATTGGGAAAGGCTCCTAATTATGTGATTCAACACCTAGATAAAGGATTTTTAAGCACAAATATCTCTTCCTGGAATAGCTGTTCCTTTTCTCAGGCGTCCCCGGGCAGAGAGCCAGAGGACAGAGAAGGATGTCTCGGTGACCCAACCAACCACGGCCAAGCTCTGCGTGTTCTGAGGGCCACGGCAGCCCGGGTTCCAGGCTCATGGCTGCCCAGGGCAGGGACGGGAGCGAGAGGAGGGTACGGCCAAAGACTTGTTGCCTCTGAGCCCAACACCGATGTGCTGGCAATGGCTGCCCGTTTACAACAGCCCCGTGCCGGGAAGGAATTGAAGCTGAGCAGGAAAGCTGGCGGGGACGGATTAGCCATGTCCGCCGGGAGCACAGAAGTGGGAGTAGCGGTACCGAGGGCATGTATCAGCCCTCTGTGGTCCAGGATGCTTCTGTGGCAAGCAGATCAATCCAGCTAGATGGGGGCGTGGCCCTGAGGCAACAGGGCGGAGTGTCGGGGCCCCAGACCCTTGCCGGAAGATTAGTAGTCTAACCCTGACTCCACCACTCAACTACACCATGTGACCTTGGGCAAATAACTACATTCTCGGAGCTTCTTCCTTTCTTGGGGGAAGGAGGGTGGTGTGTGTACAATGAGAAGAAGACTCTCTGCCTCACTGATGGTTTTGAGGATAAAGGTCTACAAAGGTCCTTTGTGAGCTGCGAATTTCTATATAGGCTCGAGGCATCGTTAATATGGCGACAGCGATTTCTATTATTTTATTTTATTTTAATGTTTTTATTCCTTTTTGAGAGACAGAGCACAAGCGGGGGAGGGGCAGAGAGAGAGAGGGAGACACAGAATCTGAAGCAGGCTCCAGGCTCTGAGCCGTCAGCACAGAGCCCGACGCGGGGCTCAAACTCATGAACCTCGAGATCATGACCTGAGCAGAAGTCGGCCGCTTAACCAACTGAGCCACCCAGGTGCCCCTCTATTATTTTAACTATTAACTTTTGGTATAGTGTCAACTATGTGCCAGGAACCCCGCTTAGTGCTTTTATATATGTTATCTTCTTTCTTTTTTTAAAAGTTGATTTATTTCTTTTGAGAGAGAGAATATGAGCAGGGGAGGGACAGAGAGAGAGAGAGAAGCCCAAGCAGGCTCTGCACTGACAGCATGGACCCCAATGTGGGGCTCGAACTCACAAACCGTGAGATCATGACCTGAGCCAAAATCGAGTCGGATGCTCAACTTTTTGAACCACCCAGGTGCCCCTGTTGTCTTATTTATATCTGACAACGGCTCTGCAGATTGGGTACTCCTCACCGTCTCCACCTCACAGAGGGGAAAAGCGGTTTCACAGAGGGGAGGCGACACAGTCATGGTCACCAAAGCAGTGGGAAGGAACCAGACCAGGAAGCAGGCCGGAAAGATCCCAAAGTCCCTGCTCTTCGTCTCCACTCTGTTGAACTTTTTATACGACCGGCTTCCTGGGTCCAAGTCTCAGTTCCTCTGAAGACCCATTGTGTGTCTAAGGAAGTCACACCCACACCTGAAACTTGGTTCGTCACGTCCAGGAAGGCGGTAGTTAGAACACACCCACGGCTTGCAGACTGTGTTCCCTAGAGTCCCAGAGACCTACAGAGCTTCCCCCCAGGGATGAAGGAAGCCACGCCTGGGAGCTGGGGAGATTTAGCTTGGTAACCTGTTGTAACAAGCAAGCGTCTCGTGCTTTGAGAACTCTCCAAACACGGTGAGCCTTAGCCGCGGTGCAGAACCGAGAGCAAGATTTTTGCCAGCCGAGACCACACGCCCAGAAAACTTTTTTAGTCTTTTGGAAGCATCCCTGGCAAACATAATTTGAAAGTCTTTCCCCTTAACACACGGGCTCCTGTCAAAGACTAGGGTTCTCATGCATATTTCATCCTGTTTCTTTTTAATTAAAAACGATTATATATTTATTTTTCAGCAGCTGTAGAGGGAGGGGAGGTAAGTGTTCTTTCAATAAAGGTTTGGTATGCCCTGTTGGCGTGCCAGCCCCGTGATGGGCTCTGGACCACGAAAGATGATTAAGCCATAATCCCTCCCCTCAAGGGGAGTACAACCCGGCTGGGCGGAGGGGGGAGGGAATAGATACGGAAATAAGAATAATGAGGGGTGTCAAGAGCTACGATGGAAGAATATTCATTGGCGGGGAGGCTTTTCTAGCGGGCAGACTCTGAGTCAAATCCAGCCCATCCGCGATATTTTGAGGCCCTCACAAGGAATGAATTGGTGGCCAGTTATCAGAAGGGCTTACATAGTAATCTAGATTTGGAGCTCTTATGAGAAATCAAAAGATCTGGCAACGCCAGGCTTGGGTGTCCAAGGACCATCAGCCAGAGCTGAGGGAGGACCACCCCTTCCTGGAAGGACTCAGTGTTCCTCTTTGCCCTCGTCCCCACCCCTCCCTACTGCCCTCTACCCGGTGAACACTGTTAGGCTCATTTATACTGCCTCCCTGCCTTTGGAGGATTTCCACTCGTGACCCTTCGTAGGAAGGTAAGATAGAGAAAGTACAAAGAAGGCAGTAGCTAACTGTACATGGAAGAGAGTCAGGAATGGCTTCGGAATGTAGGTGACCATAGGGAACATTCCTGTTCTGGGGCCACTGGCCTTGACTTGCTACCTCTCAGGTTTTGTCCTGGGCTACACAGCTAGGGCTCTAGTCCCAGCTCGTGCTCATCTTGGCAATCACTTCTTTGCTCTAGACTTCAATTTCCTTGTGTTTTATACCTGCTGAGTACGAGTAGGCATCAGAAAAAAAATCGTTGAGATCGTGACCTGAACGGAAGTTGGACGCTTAACCAACTGAGCCACCCGGGCGCCCCCCTCATCACGTCTGTCTTACACCTCACATCCCCCGAGCCTGGCACAGGGTCGGATACATAGATTCCCACTTGCACTGTCTCTCGTTCTCTCTCTGATGTATATTAGATTCCCTTATGTTATATTCTATATGCATATTAGGTTCTATAGGTAGATAGTGGATGAAAAGAAAAAAGATAGAAATATATATATATATTCAGATAGATAGAGAGGAAGGGAAGAAGGAAGGTAGGAAGAATTGAATATATATCTAATATATATTCAGATAGATAGCTAGATTGATTGATAGGTAGATGGGTAGGTGGATGGATAGATAGACCAACAGATAGAATCTAATGTATATTCAGATATATAGCTAAATAGCAAGATGGATGGATGGATGGATGGATGGATGGATGGATGGAAAGACAGATGATAGAAAAATAGATGATGGATGGATGGATGGAAAGAAAGAAAGAAAAGAAGGAAGGAAGGGAAGAGGGAGGGAGATACAGAAGAAGGAAGGAAGGAAGGAAGGAGGGAAGGAAGAGAGGGAGGGAGGGAAGGAAGAGAGGAAGGGAGGAAAGGGAGGGAGAAAGAGAGTGAGAGACAGAACCTTTCTTTCCAATTGTGTTTCCACATAAAACTCTCAGGATGGAGGATTTTTCTTGATGCACCGAAATAATTCAAGAGGTGAGGGAAACACAACATCTTTATGCCAATTACCTGACAAACAGATCGCCTGGTTATTTGTCTGACTTCCCTTCTGGGTCTGCGTTTCCAGCAGAGACATGGGCGGACGCAGCCTCGCTCTGTTCCCAGTCAATTACCTTCCGTGGAGTCGATAGCACTGTTGCAAGCATGATGGAATTTTCTTTTGCTTCACAAAGTGCTTCCTCAAAGTTCGCCTTTGATTTTGCCTTCCCGAGGCTTCACAGCCTCCCAGCTTCTCCAGAGTTGCTCCTTTGATAAAAGGGTTCCGTCTCTCTGGTTTCCGCTTTGCCGGGCATGTTGGAAGCCTGTGGGGGAGGCAGGTCCTGCTGAAAAGCGAGCGGCGCGTTTCACCCCATGTGACCTAAATTTCACGGAAGCCCCGGGCTGCTGGCTTCACAGAGGGCACCCGAGGGACTGCGCAGAAACCCAGGACCCCAAAAGGAAAGGGATGATGGAGATGTCTCCTCCCCATAGTCCAGACGGGGAAACTGAGGAACAGAGAAGGGAGGAGACTTTCCCAGTGTTTCCAACTACATCCCCTGAGACCAGAGGGACGGGGTTATTTTTTTTTCAGCATTTCCTTTTTAGATGTTTTTGTGAGAGATGGTTTCTTTTTTTTTGGTGGTTCTTTGTTGTTTTGTTTGTAGCCACAGATTCCTCAGCCGTGCCGGGAAAGAGGCAGTATATAGGGCAGCGGCTAAAAACACAGCCTCTGCGGGCTGACGACTTGAGTCCGCATCCTGGCTCTGCGCCTTTCCCGCCGTGTGACCCAGGACAAGTTAGTCAACCTCTCTGTGGCACTGTCTCTGCATCTGCAAAAGGAGAGTCATCATAGACGGTCATGAGGGTTACACAGGTCAGTTTGTGTGAAGCGCTTGGACTCTAGTAACCCTTATGAATGTGCCTGCTACCGAGGGCCCTTGTTCCTCCCAACACACCCGCCTTTAAGGCCCGCACGGCTCCGGGGCGCCCGGGGGGCCCAGCTGGTTAAGTGTCTGATTCTTGATTTCGGCTCAGGTCACGATCTCACGGCTGTGAGATCAAGTCCCACTTAAGAGTCTCTCTCTCTCTCTCTCTCTCTCTCTCTCTCTCTCTTTCTCCTGCTACCCCTCTCCCCCTGTGCACGTGCAGTCTCTCTTTCAAAAAAAAATTATTTTTTAATTAGGAAAAAAAGACTTATAGTGCTCAAGATGCTACCTTGGAAAGCCCCCTTGAACTTTTTAGAGCTTATATATAGTCCTTTACCGACATTGGTTATGGTCATTCATTCAATCCAACACATGTTCCTGGTCCTACTAAGTCCTACTAGTACTAAGCACTGGTACTAAGCACTACTACTCCTACTAAGCAGCACTACTGCTACTACTAAGCATTACTACTACCACTAAACATGACGGCTACCAAGTACTATTGCTACTAAGCACTACTCCTAACAAGCACTACTGCTACTATTAGGCCCTACTACTACCACTGAGCATGACTGCTACTAAGCATGACTGCTGCTAAGCACTATTCCTACTAAGCACTACTGCTACTAAGCACTACTACTAAGCAGCACTACTACCACTAAGCGCTACTGTTAAGCTCTGCTACTACCAAGTGCCAACACTGACCTCAGCAACGGGAAGGGCGGATGGAGACCCGACTCCCTTGGTCTGCACGTTCGGCTTCTCACACGGAAGCCGACTATTCATGCCCGCGTTGGAAAACCGATCTCATTCGCTGAAGCATCTCTGGGGGGCGGGGGGGCTTGTGGCATTTCAGGCAGCACTCTGAGAACTTCGCAGGGAGTCATCCACTTACTGCTCGTCCTGTGTTACAAAGAGGGACCCGGGTCGCGGAGACAGTACGAACTTGCCTGAGCTCACACGGTAAGTCAGTGGCAAATGTACCCCACGGAACCTTCTCCCCAGCCCAGCCAGGCCCGGCCGCGGGCCTCAGCCTTCAGGGCGACGTCCTCCTGGCCCAGGAGCTGGCCGCTCTGACTCCGCCCCCGGGACTGGCGCTCTGACTCCGTGGCTACAGCCGGGAGGGGCGCTTGCCTCCCGCACAGGGAAGCAGGGAGCCCGGGGACACCGCCCCCCGGGCCTCGGCTCTGGCTCCTCCCGAGCCCTGGTTGGAGGATGAGAGAGGAGGGGCCGCAACTCTGGCTGCCTGAAGGGTGAAATTCGGGTATGAAGCAGGTGGCTGATTCTCAAGTCCCCCCGCTAAGGGGGCGTCAGCGAACCGGAGGCTGGCCTTCGCTGGGGTTCGTTAGTGAGGATGCCCGATCCCAGAGAGGGAGGGCACGGCTGGGGTCCCTCGAGGGTCTGCGGCAGGACCAACACCTGGAGCCTGGTCTCCTGACTCTCGTGTCCCTTCCCTTCCGCGGAGGGAGGAGGCAGGCGCCAAGGAGGACCGCGGATGCGGTGGCGACCAGGCCACCGTCCTCATTTCGTGAGCTCTTTCGGGCCGCCAGGGCGCTGTGAGGCGTCTCCAGGCAGCATCCTTGTATTTGTCCAGCCGGGAGGTCAGTTGGTCAGTCAACAAACACCGAAGGCGTGCCATCTTCATGGGGGAGACAGATTGGTCATGACACAACATGTGGGGTGCACGGGGGTTTTCGGCAGCCGGAGGAGGGCCTGGGGGGCTCAGGGAGGCTTCCCTGAGGGAGCGATGCACCCTTCAAGGGTGAACAGGAGTCAGCCGGTGACGTGCAGGGGGATGGATAGGGGGAGCCTTCCGGAGCGGGTGCAGAGGTGAGGGAAGGCGCCCCTGAGGAACCAACAGGAACCCCGTCTCCCTGGAGCAGAGGGCTGGGCTGGGCTAGGACAGCTAGAGGTGAGGCAGAGAGCGAGGCAGGGCCCGGGGCGCAGCCCATAGTCCGGGCTGGCGGTAGTTCTTGCCATCTCCCTGTCTCCCCTCGGACGGGTGCCTTAGCCGTCAAGACCTCAGTCTCCACATCTGTCAACGGGTAGCTTGGACCCGCTGGAATCCGCAAGCTCCCATTCCGCTCTGGAGTTCTATAGCGAATTTCCTGTTCTGGCTTCAGAGAGGCGTCCACCCCGTTGCCCACCCACACAGCACGAGCCTTCCAGAGTGTCGGCTCTGGGGCCAGAGTGGCCCAGGCGCACGGCTGGCTTGCCACTGTCGGGCTCTACCTCTCCAACCCTCAGTGGCTTTGTCGGTAGAACGTGCCTCCCACACAGAAGGGCTGTGCCCATGCAGGTCAGGTCAAGGGTTTAGCAGACGGCCAGGCTCATAGCCCCCGCCCTGCAAACGGCGGAGCTTGTCCTGTTATCTGGACAACTGGTCGCAGCCTGGCCTGCTTCAGGACCCTGGAGAGAGGCCAAGGCCTCGAGAGAGCCTCATTCTGAGGCCACAAGGCTACGCACGATGGGGAGACAGGGAACCAACAGTTAAGGCCTTGATCTGTCGACTTCACTCCTCACGACGCCCTTGTGAGAAGGTTCAATTACCACCCCCCTTTTAGAGATGGGAAAACTGAGCTCCAGAGAAGCAAAGCGGCGTGTTCCCTGACGACGAACCCAGCTCCGTCTGATTCCACTAGGTCGGCGGTCATGAAGCTCTTTCCGCAAAGGGCCGGATAATAAAGTGTTGGAGCGAGTACTTTCTCAAACCAGCCCCCTGTCCGAAACGCTGTGTGGCCTTCTGGTGCACACCCCGCCGAGCCGGAACCCAGGGAAGCTTCGGAGGGTCTCTCGGTTTCCGGCATCCCACAGGGTTTTTACATTTTCGTCTGCAACAGGACCAAACAAGCAGGCGTGTGTTCGCAAAGCCTGCGGAATTGCAAAGCGCACGGAGCCTCCTGCTCTCCTGCAGAAGAGAGCATCCGTTTTGCATCCGTTGCCAGGTCACTTCCTGTGCTGGGGGAGAGCCCGTGACCTGGAGAAGGGGGGGGCAGGGTGCATTCAAACAGGAAGTGACGGGTGTCGCTGCTTCCTGTGAGCAGTAAGGATGCTCCTTCCTCCCTGGAGATAAATGTATCCGAGCCGTGAAGATGACCTAACACGGCGTGGGCCACGTAGCTCCTCTTCTGTCAAGTGTCCCTCGATAGAATGTCCCAGTGAATAGACGTCTACCACGACTGTTACCATTCTAAGAGTAACAGAAAGTCTCCGTCAGTCATTAACATGATAGTATGAATTAGTTAGTCCTCGAGCAGGAAAAAGTACTGGACTGGGAATAGAGAAATGTAAAGCTTTGAAACCACTGTGGCTTCTGCCACTTTCCCAGCTCCGTAGCCACATAGGCAAATTATATCTTCCTCCACCCGACGTGGAAGCTGAGCCAGAACAGAAGCTGTGAGTGAGCCTCTTGGAGCTCCAAGACCTATTTTTTCGCCGTGAAAGATTTTTTTTTAAATTTTTAATTGGGATAATTCACTTGTAACAATTTAAAAATAACAGTAAATCCAACCGTTTACTCAAAAAAATTAAATGTTTAATATTGAAATGCCATCGTTGATTTAAATAATCCATTTGAATTTTAAAATAATTTTTGATTGGGGGGAATGGAATTTTTGACTTTTAATTGCGATACTTAATTTACATAACTAGGATTTGCCCCAGGCCCCGGGGTTCTCTGACGCTTTGTATCTCCCTGCCTCTCGCATTCGTTACACCTGCCCGGCCTCTGTAGTGGTTGGATGTCGATAGGGGCTTGTAAAGAGCGCTCTGGAATTTGATACCCGAAGAGCAGACCGAAAGGGGGCGGGGCTCTGGGCAGGTCAGCGCTGACGAAGGGGAAGGCAGGACATCTGTTTTCACAAAGTGTTTTCCGGGGAACATGGGGAGTAGTAAGAAGGGGACAGGCACAGTGTCACTTCTCCAATGAAATGTTAGTGCCTCTTGCTTTGACACTGGATACACACGTAACAGAGAAAAGCCTGGGTTCTCGTCGAAACGCCAAGCTTCAAACGGAACTCTAACCCTGTTTACCTGGACGAATTACTAAGCCTCTCATGGGCCCCTCATAAAAGGGTCAGCGATCGTCAGCCCTACAAAACAAGGGAGAAATTGCTCTCACCATTTTGTAGATGGGAAAACTGAGGCGGAGAGCCCCACGGCTTATGCGAAGTCACACAGCGAGCCTGGGGCGCGATCCTCTCTCCACCTCCAGAGCCCGCACACCTTCCGGGCCGCCATGACGCCATTCTAGGTGCACCTGCAGGGTCACGGGGTCTCCCGGGTCCCCGCCGATCACAACTCAGCTGTTTAATCTAGAAGCTTCCTGCTCCCGGAGCGATTCCGTTTCCTGTTTCTGGGCAACTCCAGGTAGTGAGGAAGGAGATGACCAGAGGCACCTGCTTCCTGCCAACCCCCCTTGATTGTGTAATCAGTTATCCGGCTGCTGCCCCGGGGCCGCCCGCCCACACGCCTGACGGGGAGGGGCCACTGGCTCCTGCCACAGCGGTCAGTTTCCTGGGCTTGTTTCTGAACGGCCCGGGGAGCAAAATGTATGCTCAGGTGGGGGAGGGTCCTGAGGAGCCGCGGAATCCATCGCAAGACAAAGAGGAAGGAGGGCCCGGGCATAATGGAAATGGACGATTACACCCATAAACCACTCCCAAGGGGAATCACCTTGCATCCACGGCCCGTTTGGAAGATGACGGGGACGAGGTCGGGAAGTTTGTGGGGGAGAAAATCAACCGCGCAGCACTTCCCTCGCGGGTACCTTGTCCTAGTTGATGTGAATGGCTTTGTTTTCCCCTTTTTATGGTCGTTGTTATTATATGATGATGGTCGTTCCTCTCCCCATTGAGTTTCATGGTGGGTTGTAAGGGGTTTTCCTCTGGAACGGAACAAGACACAGATTCTCTGAATATTTTCCTCCTGCAGCCTTGTAAACCCAATGACACCCCCCCACTTTCTGGCCAGACTCCTCACAGGGAAGAGACTCGGAGAATCACCCAGGAAATATAACGAAGTGGGTCTTCACCCCCCAAACTAAATTGAAGGGTTTCTCGCTTCTGTATCGTTTTTCTCTTAAACGTTGCACGGCCTGCTCAGAACCATGACCTCACTGAAATCCCACACCAGCCCCGGCATGGAGGAAGGACAGGAGTGACCCTTCCCATCTTACGGATGGGAAGACTGAGGCCCAGCATGGCTGAGCCAATTTGCCCAAGATCACACGGCCACGCCCGCAGAGCCTGGTCTGGACTCGGATCTTCTGATCCCTCATTCAGGAAGCAGGTGGGAGTCGGCCCATTTCTTAGGCAGGAGGCCAGATACAGACCGGACCCCCATCTGGAGTGTCCCAACCAGCAAATGAGGACTGTGGGCCTCCATACTGATAGTGGTCACTGGGCTCTGTTACCTGGAGGGCTTGGAAGGGCAGGGAAAGAAGGGCAGACAGGGAGACCCACTGACACCTGTCCGGACTGGGCCCAGTTCGTTCACGGAGTCTAGCTCTTGCTCTGTCTCTGTCCATGGTCCTCTCCCTGTTTCTGCATTTCTGTCTTTGTATGTTGCAATCTCTCTCTCTCTCTCTCTCTCTCTCTCTCTCTCTCTCTCTCTCACACACACACACACACACACACACACACACACACACTACACACCTTATCTGACAGTTTTTCTCCTCTTCCCCGAGTGATAGCAGGAAGATAAAGACAGCTCTTTCTCTCCCAACAGTGGAAGCCCTCCATCTGGAAGGTGTTAAATTTTCCACTACCTTGTTCATTCTCAAGGTAAGTTTTGTGTCTGTCTTCCCTCCCTTTGATTCCATAATTGGGGCATATTCCTGATTCCTTAATTCGGCAGCTCGATTCTAGAACGTTCATTGCATTGTCCTCCCAGGCCTCGTTTCCCTCACTCTCCCCCTTCATTCGCTCTGCACCTGGTTCCTATGATGCCATCTCTTCCTTCAGTGCAAATCAAAATAGGGGTTTTTTTTAAACCCCTATCCTGACAATTGATATCCTTCAGGAAAAAAAAATTTTAATGATTTGAAACAAAGTCGTTCTAAAGCTGTTTTGCCACAGGACTGCTGCTCTAGCCAAAAAAGACTGCAAACCCCCTTCTCACCATTCGGGGGGACAGAGGAATAAGAAATGGAGACGAAATTATTACACAAATCCTGCATTTCACGGCTTGGTGCCACAGGTTTCCCGTCAAATATTAGCAACTCGCCTCAAGGTGAAAGAGAGAAAATGAGATCTCAGCTGGAAACAGCAGGAGGGCACCAAGCAGATTGGTATATCGGCTCCCGGATTCGGCGCATCCCGTCCTGGCCAGAGCCGCCAGTGGAGCTCGCCTTAGGACTCAGACAGTCTGCGTCCAAATCCCGGCACTGCCACTTTCTCGCTGGTGAGCTGGGACCCTAATTTCATCTCGCTAAGCCTTGAGATGTACCCTCTTCCTGTACCCTTGGGGTTGTCGGGAAGGGTTATAAAGGCAGCGGTCATAGTCCGTTACCGGTAAGAGTGCCAGGCACTGAGGAGTGAGGCTTACTATACCCCGGCCAGCGCGCGCCAAGCACTCTCAAGGATTCTCATCCCACCTTCACTGTGGTCCCATAACGGTCGGTGTGACAATTATTCCATTGTACGGCTTCAGGCACTGAGGACCAGAGAGGCGCAGTGACTTGCTCAAGGTCACCCCACTCACCCGCAGCCTCCAGAACTCATTCTGATGCCTGGGTCCTTAACCATGCACGAAAAGGTCCGGACGGAGCCCCGCCCCTGGTACGTATTCAGAAAGTTTTTGTTCCCACTCTTGTCCCAGAAAGAACACCACGGGGAGGAGGGATCAGCCTCCGTCTGTGGCATCGCTCTGCACGCCCTCTCCAGAGGCCTCCAGAATAAAGGCTGCTTTAATCAGGAGGATGGCGCTCTGTGGGGCCAAAGTCGAGAAACAATAAAGCAACAATCCAGAGCACACAAGCACGGGGACTCAAGCCGGGCACTTTGTCCCGACGCCGGCGAGATGGATGGCCCACAAAGTGATGCAGCGACCGCTAGGTTCAGCCTGCGGCGTCTGGAGGGCAGTCGACCCACGCTGCTGGAGCCACTGATGGGGGGTCGGGCCTGCCCCCCAGTATCCAGCCCACTCAGCTGCGATTGTGGAAGCCTCCTCTGGAAGGTCTGGAAGTCCAGTCTAGGCTGTAACTGCTTCTTGCTTCTCAAACTGGTCTCAGGACTGTTTACACTCTTAACAATTATCAAACACCTCCGCCCCCCCGCAAAACAAAAAAAAAAAAGCTTTGTCTATCTGGGTTAGAGCAATAAAAATTATATTAGGAATTAAAAACAGAAACCTTTTTAAACATTTATTAATTTACAAATAACAGTAACAAACCCATTTTAAGTTAATATATGTAACATATTCTACTGAAAAAGAGCTGTTTTTTGCACAACCAAAAGAAATTCTGAGAGGATCAGCATTGATGATGTGGTGATGACGATGCTGGTGGTGGGGATGGTGATGATGGTGGTGGGGATGGTGATGATGGTGGTGGGGATGGTGATGATGGTGGTGGTGGTGGGGATGGTGATGATGGTGGTGGTGGTGGGGATGGTGATGATGGTGGTGGTGGTGGGGACGGTGATGATGATGATGGTGGTGGTGGGGATGGTGATGATGATGATGGTGGTGGTGGGGATGGTGATGATGATGATGGTGGTGGTGGGGATGGTGATGATGGTGGTGGTGGTGGGGATGGTGATGATGGTGGTGGTGGTGGGGATGGTGATGATGGTGGTGGTGGGGATGGTGATGATGATGGTGGTGGTGGGGACGGTGATGATGATGGTGGTGGTGGGGACGGTGATGATGATGATGATGGTGGTGGTGGTGGGGACGGTGATGGTGGTGGTGGTGGTGGTGGGGATGGTGATGATGATGATGGTGGTGGTGGTGGTGGGGATGGTGATGATGATGGTGTGGACGGTGATGATGATGATGGTGGTGGTGGGGACGGTGATGGTGGTGGTGGTGGTGGGGATGGTGATGATGATGATGATGGTGGTGGGGATGGTGATGATGGTGGTAGTGGGGATGGTGATGGTGATGATGGTGGTGGGGATGGTGATGATGATGATGGTGGTGGTGGGGACAGTGATGATGATGATGGTGGTGGTGGGGATGGTGATGGTGATGATGATGGTGATGGATATTTTCACAATCCAGACCTGTCCTACCATCACACTGAATCTTCACAACAGCTCCGTGAGGTAATTCTACTACTCTTTTCATGTTTCCACTGGGCACACTGAGAAGTGGAGTAGCTCCCTCAAAGGCAGAGCCTGGGTTCCACCCCAGACAGTCGAGCTCCAAGGCTGTGTTCTTGGCCATGACAACGTGTGTACAGTGCCCAGTACAGATCATCAGTCTCAGGCAGAGACTCATGTCGGCCAAGGTGGGAAACCTCTGGAGTTGCACTTAGCAACTAAAAATACTGAGTGCATGCTAAATAGGCAAGGCTGGGTTTATTCGGTGTTCTGTTTGTTAAATATTTGATCTGAGAGAATTAAATGGCATCTTTTCTCTAGAGAACTGAAGCTGATGAGCCCAGAAATAAAGTTGATGAAAATAGCCCTAATTGTAATCATACTCAAATATGTACAGTTTACAAAACCCATCCATATATGTTAGCTTATTTAATCCTCTATTTAAACAGCGCTCACCAGTCCTCCCTCTGCCCTCCACGTCTTGTCCCCGCAGCTGCATCCTTGAACCAGGCTTCACGGTCGCCGGTCTCTACTTTCGCTGCAGCCCCCCAGACCCCTTTCCGCTGTCTTCCTGCCTGTCCCCGCCACTTGAACGCGGCCTCCAGAGATGACCTTCCCTGATAATACTGGCAGTTAGTGTTAACTGAGCACCTACCGTGTGCCAGACAAGCCGCCGAATGCGGGGCATGGGTTCATCATACGCCCTCCCCATAACTCTGGTTGTATATTTTTATTGCCATCTTCCCCATGTGACAGACGGAGACAGCGAAGCTTAGAGCAGTTGCATGATCTCCCCCAGGAAAACACAACTCACAGACACAGATATGGGATTAGAATGCAGCAGGCTGATTCCCTAGCTTCTCGACCGTTGAGCAACCTGCTTTCCGTCAGCAGGCCAGCCCGCTCTGCTGCTGCCCTCCCCGGACTCCTACGGGTCCTCACTGCTTACGAGTGTCACAGCCACTTCAACATGGCGTCCGCATCCTTTCAAACCGGTTCCTGACTCATCTCTGGGACTCTCCTTCCCCGGGCACCCCACCCTCCAGCCACACCAGACTCCCCAGCACACCTCATCACCGTGCAGCTCCTCCCCCGACCGCCATGCCTTCCTCTTCGGTCACATTGCTAAGCAGCCTTGAGGGGCCAGTCCATGGTCCTGTCCATCCTGAAGCCACGTGGGGTTTTTCCCTCCCTCCCTCGAGCATTGGCAAGGTACTCCATTCCTACCTGGATTTAGCCTTGTCACCTTGTGCTGTTTAGAGCACTGGAAGAGCATGGACTGTGGGTTCAGAACATCCAGACTCTACCGCCACTGACTGTGACCAGACTCAGGTGATTTCACCTTTTTGAGCTTTGGCGTCCCCACTCGTGGCGTGGCTCAGGTGACAGGGCTCCCTGCTCTCACGGGCTATCCCATGACGCGGGGAGAGGGACTTCCTGGGTTAGCAGAGGGGAGAGGAGAGAGGCTGCCTGGGCTCACTCTGCTCCACCTCCTCCTCCCGGGTGTGGCCGCGGCTGCTGCAGTCGCTTGGGAGTTAGAAGGAGCCCCGGCGTCTGTAAGAATTTTCTGGCAAAGGCGTAGATGAAGCTTTTATCTGAAAGAAGGCAGAAGCCCCAAGGAAACAGGGTCAAAGGGCCACAAGAAACATGCATCTCGGGGACCCGGGAGGTCCCTCAGCTTCAAGATGGAGGTCTAACCTCACAGAGCACGTGTAGGGGCTGGACCGTTGCCCCACCGGGGAGTCTGCGGACGGGTCACTAGACAGTTGGGAGCCTCCCTGACACGGCACCTGAGACAGAAGAAGTGCTTTATCAAGGGTACCTACCGTAAATCACAGGAACAGTACACACCTGTTCTTTAACTCCTACTTGAGGCATCTCCCCCTGGTCTCGTTGGGTTGAGAACTGGGGGCACCTCCCTAGCGACAAAAAGGACAGTTTGCTGAGGTGAAGGGTCCTCCGGGGCACTCGAAATGGCCAAGGAGACACACGCGCGTGCACGCGCACCTGAACCCCGTCTAGCGCACACACACTCAACGTGCACACGGGTGCACGCGCGCACTCGCGCACTGCCTGGGTGCGGCCGCTGCCTCCTCTCCCTCACAGCTGCGTCTCCCGCACCCTCCCTGCCTCGCCTCTCCGTTCCCACTCCTGCCAGTTGCCTCAGGAAGGTCTTGCCTCCTCCCCACACCCACCGCCACATTTGCAGCTGACAGTCTCCTTCCCATCCATCTCTGAGCCACCCACCGTCCCAGCCCAGTGCCAGGGACTTTGGGAGGCCCCAGCCTTCTATAATTGAGGGGAGATGTTGCTGCCTCCAGCCAGGCGGAGAGAGCTGCCGCCTAGTAGCTCCGCCATCTCCCACTGGCATGATGTCCTCAGCGGGGGTGAGAGCACGAGCTTCACTCTGTCCCCAGGTTGGGGGCTGAAGCCTCCCTCACCGGGGACTCTGCACCTGGCGGCGCGCGGGGGCCTTTGCCTGGAGCCGCCTTCCCTCCACCTCCTCTTTGCTTTTCCAATTGCTCTTCCAACTTCGAGATGCTTCTTAGACATCACCGCCTCCAGGAAGACTTCTCTGATCCCCAGACTGAATAGGGACCTCTTCCGGACCCTGTTTCTTCCGTTAGAGCACTCAGGATACCAAATCATAATTGCCCGACTGTGATTCGTGAAGCTATTCTTGCTTGCCCCATTATTTCCATGACCTTGCACATAGCAGACCCTCAATGGGCCGTCGTAGTTTAAAGGAACCGCCAAAAGAATGCTCTCTTCCCCCAGGGAGATCTCACTGCGTGATTCTGGGGCATTTTCCAGAAAGCCTCCCCAGTCCACCCCTGTCCCAGAGGCAGCCACACCAGGCTGCCTGTCCAGCTCGGAGTTTCCTGGCTCGCGGTGTCCAGGTCCCCACTGCAGCGGTGGAGGATGTGTCTTGAGAACCCAGCTACACGCTGAGCCCCTGCTCGGTTACTGATCTCAGCCCCTGCAGGCTTAGCCAGAGCTCCCACGGCCCAGCTGCCTGCTGACTCCGTGGGTGGGCCGTCCATGGGCTCAGGCAGGGACAGGATGAGGATCCAGCGGAGGCCCGTGAGCTGTTACCCTTCCCTTTCCAGGTAGAGAAGCACTTTCCTCTAAACATGAAATGGGCTGCTGGGTCCTCCCCTCCCCTGGGCTGGGTATAACCAGGGAAACGGGACCCACAGTTTTCTCTCTGCTAGGGCCACCGGGAGGCCATCCTATTACGGTTTGTCTCTCATAAACTCCTTCGGGGCACCTGCAGTCACAGACCGTGGGAGTCTGAGTCCTAGGAGGATAATGCTCTGTTGTTTGAGCCTACATCGGTTCTGCCCATTGTTATGCAAACATTGCCTTTCGTAGGGACCTTCGATGGTAGATTTTTTTTATTTTTTTTAACGTTTATTTATTTTTGAGACATAGAGACAGAGCGTGAGCAGGAGTAGGGCAGAGAGAGGGAGACACAGAATCCGAAGCAGGCTCCAGGCTCTGCACTGTCAGCACAGAGCCCGACGCGGGACTCGAACTCACAGACGGCGAGATCATGACCTGAGCCGAAGTCGGCTGCTTTACCGACTGAGCCACCCAGGCACCCCCGTAGATTTTTTTTTATCCAAGAGCCATGAAAGAGATTGGCAGCTTGTAATTTCCAAAGACGGGTATATATATGTTCCCATGAACTCTTCTTATAACGTGACTGACCCGACGCTCCTTGCACTTCGGGGTGAGGAGTCTACTTCCCCTCCCTTGAACCTCAGCGGGGCCGGTGGCTGCTTCAATCAGCAGAAGGTAGTGGAAGCAATGCTATGGGGCCTCCAAGGTGGAATCATGAGAAGGATGCATTTCTTCCGGGAGCTCCCTGCTCCTCTCCTCCTGTCTTTTCTTTTTCTTCTTTCTCTCTTCTGTCTCTCCCTCCCTCACCCTCCACTGTAGAATGCAGCCATCGCGCTCTGAGGAAGCCCCAACCAACCACGGCTGATGGAGGCCACACAGAGAGAAGCATCGCGGGCAAGAACAGAGGCCGCGACCTACGGTCTGCACCAACCGATTGATGAGTAACCGAGAGACGAGACTAGGGGAGGGTTCTAGTCCCCACAGAGCCCCCCACGAAGCAGAGACAAGGCCGCCCCGCCGTGCCCTGGTCGGGATCCCCGGCCCAGCCCCCCACCCCCAGAGTCCGTGCGCGCATGTGTCGTTCCACATTGCTGAGTTCTGGGAGGACGTGCCCTGCAGCCACAACCGCCGGAACAAGACTGGAGTGTGAAACTACACGGAGGCTCGAAGAGACCGCAGATGTGCGGGGCTTGGTCACGGAGACCGCCGCCCTCCCGCTCCTTCACAAGCAAGGGCTTCGGAGTCAGACTCCTCAGCTACGTGGGAATATCAATGGTGACCACCTCCGAGGACGATGATGATTAATCCATCAGCCCATCTTCTAGATGAGGAAACTGAGGCCCAGAGAGACTGCCCATGAAACGATCGAGCAGAGCCCCCCATCTCAGTGTGTGAAACATCCAACATATGACACACACAACGTAAGGGTTTATCGGGTACCTGTCATGTGTCTGTACGGCGAAAGCCTCCTTCGATGTAGCCATTATCGTTCCCATTCCACAGATAATAAAATTAAGGCTAAAGGAAAGGATAAGTGACTTGTCTGTGGTCTAGTGTCTGAGTCCAGAACCTGCTTTCTCCCATCTCAAGAGCCCAAGTATTGTTTTCCACGTAAATGCCCATGGTTAATACCCATTGGATTACAACTCCAATGACCCAAATCAAGTCACTCGATCCCATTCAAATCACATTCCGAGATACTGCGGGTCAGGACTCCAACGTATGAGTCTGGCGGGGGACACGGTCTGATCCTCAACAGTTGTCTTCTCCAAGAGCACACAGCTAAGAGACAGCAGAGCCAGGCTTCAAGTCCAGTTAGACCTCCTCAGGCATTTGTGCCCTTGACCACGCCGCTGATGATAGGAATATCCCATCTGAATGGCCCAGAGATGGGCGTGGCAAAAAAAAAATTCCCTGGGAAGAAAGGCATCACCTGAAAGTTCTGTTGTGCTGCCTTGAAAGCTCTCTGGCTCCCCAGGACCAGCCCCGGTCCCGGCGGTGACTCAGAGAGAGGCAGCCTGGGAACACCGGGGGTGGCTTCTCCAACAACTTCCACCCAAGCAGGAGAACGGTTCGTTTGCTGAGGTAATTAAAAACATAATCTGTGCTATTAAATTCCTTCTCTATTTTTCTGCCGTGCGTGTTCCCCCGCATGGCAAGTTGGACGCCTTCCCTAATCATGGCTGACATGCCAGCTCTGCCTCCACCTTCCTCTTGCGCTGCCACCCTTAGAGACAATGGGGCGTTCGAGACAGTCTGTTTTAACGTCAGGAACGACATCTCTGATAATTATATACACACGCCCCGTGTGCTGGGAACCCACTGCTCGAGGGAGAAGGGGAGCTGACAGCTCTGACAATCCCAGCCCTCGCGTCAGCTGCAGACAGGGGTGCACCCCAAGGACACGGGTGCCACTCTCGTTGCTCTGGGAGTTCACTCTGCGCTGGCTTTCGGTGGCGTCAGATGGCAGTCGCCGCACTGCTGGAAGTGGCAGGAGTCGGTCCTCGACAGCCCAGACCGTGCAAGGGCAGATCCCCCAAACCTGCGCACACTGCCTCTCCCACAACACCTTCTGGGGAATAAAAACCAAGATGCACAGAAAAGGATGCTCTGGTTCTCTGTTGCTCAGAAGCCTTTATGAATGTCATGGGGACGCGAAGAGGCAATGACGCTTATTATGCTCCTGCTATGTGCCAGGCACTCCTAGACCATTCACACCGCCTGAATTTTTGCAGTAGCCTTAGGGCGGTATTGTATTGCCATTTCTGGAGGTTTAAACCAAAGTACACAAAAGGGAAGACATCTAGGCCAGGTAGGTCAGCTGAACTGAGATTTCAAAGCTATGAGTTGACCTCTGTGTGCTACTTTGTACTCTTGATGACACCTTTCCTTGAAACTTCTCTTCCTCCGGCCTCTGAAGCAATTCTCTTTTCCCTCATACCTCTTTGGTTCTTTCTTCATCCTCATTTTTCTACCAAAGTGTCTTTTCTGCTATTTTACCATTAAATAGCAATGCTCTCCAGGGATCTCTATGTCTGGCCCTCTCCTCGCCGCCCAAAACTCTCCCTAAAAGATCCCACCCAAGCCAATGGCTTCAGCCTTCAGTCACATGCTGAAGGTTTCCAAAATCTCCTGACTGAATGCTAATCTCATCTTAAAAAAAATATACCTTCGCAGTGACATTTAGACTGGTGTTTGACCAGTATCTGGGTACTGTGGCCTAGTCAAGCTGACCCATAAAATTAACCATCACATAAAATGAAGACAAATAAGTCCTTTATGAATGAATGATTGAGTGAATACATTTAAAAATTAGCAGACAGGGGCGCCTGGGTGGCTCAGTCGGTTGAGCAGCCGACTTCAGCTCAGGTCATGATCTCACGGTCTGTGGGTTGGGGCCCCGCGTTGGGCTCTGTGCTGATGGCTCAGAGCCTGGAGCCTCCTTCGAATTCTGTGTCTCCCTCTCTCTCTGCCCTTCCCCTGCTCATGCACTGTCTCTCTGTCTGTCAAAAATAAATAAACATTTAAAAAAATTAGCAGACAAACAAGTGAGCAAATTGATGGACGGACGGGAGGATGCGTGGGTAGACAGGTGGGTGAGTGGGTGGATGGGTGGATAGATAATTAAATGTAGGGATGGGTAGGCGAATGGATGGATGAGTGGGAGAATAGGCAGGTGGATGAATAGATAGGTGGATAACCGGATGGATGGAGAGATGGACAGACAAATGGATGGGTTGTAGCCGTAGGTAATGTTCTGGGCCCGGTGGGGGAGAGAGAAGCTCTACTTCCTACCAGCTGTCTGACCCTATGCATGTAACTTCACCTCTCTGCGCCTCAGTTTCCTCATCTATAAACTGGGAAAGCAAATACCTCCCTCATGGATGGTAGCAAGGCTTATATGAGTTCATGTATCAGTTCTCGAATTTGAATTCTTCAGAACCCCCTGGAGGGGTTGTTGCAACACAGGTTGTGACACAGGGCACCCCCCCCTCAGAGTCTCTTATTCCGTGGGGCTGGTGTGGAGCCCAAAAATGTGCATCTCTAATACATTCCCAGGTGATGGTGCTGCTGGTCCAGGGACTGCATTCTGAGAACCACCGAGTTCATTCCCAGGAAGCAGCTGGTGTAGCGCCCTGCACACAGTAAGTGCCGGACCAATGCATGATCCTGCCACCGGAGAACTTTCTGGCAAGGATCTGGAACTTTCTGGCAGCCAAGGTGCTGAGAACCAAGAAGACCATTGTGGGAGGATATGACTTTCTGTCTCCTGCTACGTTCCCTGCTGTGGTCCCGCTTGGGGAAGGAAGGAAGGAGGGAAGGAAGGAAGGAAGGAAGGAAGGGAGGAAGGGAGGAAGGGAGGAAGGGAGGGAGGGAGGAAGGGAGGGAGGGAGGGAGGAAGGAAGGAAGGGAGGAAGGTTGGGAGGGAGAGAGGAAGAAAGGAAGGAAGGAAAGAAGGAAGGAAGGAAGGAAGGAAGGAAGGAAGGAAGGAAGGAAGGAAGGAAGGAAGGGAGAGAGGGAGGGAGGGAGGAAGAGGACAGAAGACCTGCCCAGAGTGACACCTCCTGAGCCAATGAGGGTGGGCAGATGGGCTGGGAACTCCAAGGGTGTTAGTCAGAGACTCCAGCTGTAGAAACACAAGGTCACGGTCGTCTGTAGCATCAGAGCTCCCCGCAAGGGCTCTGGCATCTAGCAGAGCTGAGTTTGAATCCTGGCCCTGCCTCTTCCTGGCTGTGGGACCCCGTGTACGCCACTGGCCCTCTCTGTTCCTCAGTCTCCTCTACAAAATAGGATGATACCGACAGTATCTACCTCCCAGGGTAATTTCGCGGATTCTTGCAGAAAGTACTTAGCATAGTACCCAGCACATAGTCAGCACTCAAGAACTGAACTCTGTTATTAGTCCCCCGCCCTCCTGGTGCGTGGAGAATGGAAAACGTTAAGTCCCTCGACTGTCTGGCCTCAGAATCCTAGACTCAGTAGGGAGGCCAGAGCTTTGTGTCTGCGGATCTATTTTAATTTTGGTTCCGCCCGTACCTTCTCCTCAGGGCACCTGCTTCTTTGGATGAAGATTTGAATCGTTACCTCCCAGAGCCAATAATACATCTCACCTCTCTGCAGACAAAGGTAAATATAATTAAAAAGTGATTATAATCTGGGACTACATTCATAAGCTTTGCTAGACCTAATTATACAGCAAGTACAAGTCTCTGGGCATCCAATCCTTTCTAGACAGAATTTACTGACGCGGTGAGTTGCGAGCTGGTGAGCCGGTGAGATCTGTGCCGTGGGCAGCAGGGTCGGTGCCGCGGGAGGGGCCCGGACCCAGGATGGGCCATGTCCCGGCTTTGATGACGCCCCTGGTCCTGAATTCGTTCATCCGAGGAGCATTTATTCACATCATCCGTGGAGCAAGCCCTGCTCTCGGGTCCGATGAGGGGAAAGGGGCTTGTCAGTAGACAGAGCGATAAATTTGTAAAAGAATATTGGTTCACCAGAGAGGAGCTGCAGACGGCAAATGAGCACAGAAAGAGGTCTTCTACATCAGTCGCCGTCAGGGGAATGCAAGTTAAAACCACAATGAGATGTCACTCTACGCCTATCAGAACGGCTACGCTAAAAAATGGCGGCACCACCAAATGCTGGCAAAGATGCGGAGAAATTAGATGCGGAGAAAGTTCGTGCCCACCCGGAAATCTGTAAGTGTTTACAGCAGTCTTATTCGTAAGAACCCCAAACTGGAAACCATCCAGACGCCCCTCAGTGGGTGAAGGGTTGAAGGAACCGCGGCCCATCCACAGATGGAACAGTCCTCAGTAGTAAAGAGAAAGACCTTGAAAGTTCTTGATAATTCTCCAGGTCACAACCACCTGGAGTCTACAGGAAATTATGCCCGGCGGGGGGTGCGGAGCCAATATCAAGATGATTCCTCCCTGAGCCCATGTATGTAGCATCCTCGAAATGATAAAATTACAGAAACGGGGCAGAAAGGTGAGTGGGTTGCCGCGGGGTAAGGAGGCGGCGAGGGCAGGACGGAGATAGGTCTAGCCTAAAAATGGCAACAAGGAGGGTCTTTGTGATGACCGAAATGTTCTGTATCTTGATGGCGTCACTGTCATTATCTGGTTATTAGGTTGCACTACGATTTTGCAACATGTTGCCATTGGGGGAAACTGGGTAAAGGGTACCTGGGATCTCTCTGTTTTATTTCTTACACCTGCATGTGAACATATAATTCTCTAAAATAAGAATAACAATAATAATAATAATTTTCTTTTAAAAAAGAACACTGCTCTCTTTTTTAAAACGTTCTAAAGCTTCCCATTGACTTTGTAACAAAATCCAAACTCACATCTTTTTTTTTAAGTTTATTTATTTATTTTGAGGGACTGCATGTGTGTGTGAGTCGGAGGGGGTGGGGAGCAGAGAGAGAGAGAGAGAGAGAGAGAGAGAGAATCCCAAACAGGCTCCTCACTAACAGCACAGTGAATTCAAACTCAAGAACTGTGAGATCATGACCTGAGCTGAGATCAGAGTCAGATGCTTAACCGACTGAGCCCCCCGGCGCCCCCCAGACTCTCGTCTTGAACTACAGGCCCTGCTGACTTCCCAAATTATCCCGTGTTGCCCCATTCTCCAGCCTCCAGCCACCCAAGCAGGCGTCACTTTATTTCTCACCTGATTTCAAGCCTTCCTCTACGGTGTCTCCCTCTCCATTCTATGGAATGTCTCTCTCCCCCCCCCCATTTTTCTCTCAGCCAGCTCCTTTTCATCATTTGGGTTTTCACTTAAATGTCACCTCCTCATAGAGGCCTTCCCTGATTGCCTCCAAAACAGCCCCCTCCACAGGTCTTGCTCCCTGTCCCCTTTGCTTTTTTCATAGCACTTAAAGAAATTTGTAATGATTAATGTGTTTCCTGGCTTACTTCTTTATTTCTTTAGTCTGCTCTGCCACACTACAACCCTCTTAAGGGCAGGGATCCCACTAACCCTGCCTTCTAGTGCTCCCCAGAGTTAACGGAGTAGCTGGTACACAGCAGAGTCGCCCTGAAGATTTGCAAGCACGAGGAAAGGAAGAAGGGAGAGCAGCGGGAAAGGAGAGAGGAAGGAGCACAGGGGATTGGCGGGAAGGAGGGTGGGCTTGTGGGATGTCACGGGGGTGACATCAACAGGCCTCCGGCTGTGGGGGGAGGGAAGAGGAGCTGTCCGTGAGGACAGCCGGTTGGGGCGAGGCCTCCTGGGGGAGGCCCGGCCGGCTATCCTTCCAGAGGAAGGAAAGTGTTCGCGACCAGGGAAAGAGGACCAGCGAAAATTCATTTCCCACCTATGGATTTCCTTCATCTCCCTGCACCCCCCCCCCGTGTCTCTCTGTCACCCGTTATCTTAGCTGTACAAAGGAGTCCCCGCAGGACTAGTGACTAGCCCGCGACGCAAAAGGAAGAGGTTTAAAAACTGAAAATGAAAATGATCGATCGCTTGACACTTTTTTTTTTAACTCCAGGACGTGTGCACAGATGGTTCTACAGGATGCCAGGGGAAGTACTCAAAGAAGAGCGCTGAAAGCCATGGGTAGGGGGGCGGAGGGGAGGCGCAAGAGCAGGGGAGGGACGCGGTCTGTTTCACAGAGCGAACAGATCCGGCCACGGAGACACCCAGCTAGGTGCTTCCCCTGATGGCCCCTCACCGCCCGATGTGACCGCGGCTGGAGCTTAGGGCCTGCACGTGTGACCGGGGCTGGAGCTTAGGGCCTGCACAGACGGCTCCCTGAGCTGTCTCGAGGTTACCTTTAGCTCGTGGTACGAGATGCCCTCCCGCAGATGCGGTTTCCCCGCGGCGGTTCTGAAACTACGCCGCCCTGCCGTGTAGACGGCGCCGGAGTAACAGAACGCGTGCAGGCCCCTAACGCCCGGGCAAGCTCCCCACGCCCCCCCGGCCCGCACCCAGCGCAAGCTTCCCTCCCGCACCCGCCCCACCCACCGGGCGGCCTGCCTGGGAGCCGGCCCCCTGCCTCCTTACTTGAACAGCTAATAAAAACGTCTTTGCTTTCAATGCTTCCTCGGGTCCTGTTCAATTTCCCGCACGCCGAACAGCGAAGCCGCCGAGTTCGGCTGCGGATTCCCCACGCTCGTGGTGGGAGGGGGGGCTTTTTCCCCGGGCGGAGTGTTTCTGCTCTTGGAGTTTCCTATGATTTCCACTCCCCCCCCGCAAAGCCGCGACGCACTGACTCCGAACCGTCACAGTGCACCTCCCACACCGAGCCCGCTCGCTCGCAGGCTCTGGGGGGAGGGGCGCTTTTTTTTCCCTTCCGAGAACTTTTCCTTTCAATGAGTCTTTGTAGAGCATTCGGTTTCCTGTTCACAGAAACATTCCCCCTTTCTTTTCACACTACATTTAATGCAATCAGCTTGCTTAATTAAATTGTATGATTGTCAAAACAAGTGCGACCGGCATAAGCAGGGTGGGGAACTGACTTGGAGTAAGCGTGGAGCTCCCCTGGAGGTGCTAAGGGCTCAAGCGAATAGGGGGGCGTGTCTACTAACCAGCATTTGTCATCATCTCCTACAGAGCGAACGAGAGCCTGTAAACAAGGCAAGTTGGTTAAGAAGTTGGCAAAGATTCTGTTAAGCATTTACTTAGACATTTAGTTCAATATTCAGTGAATGAATGAATGAACCATCCAGTCCAAGTCATCCCACTGGCCTCCATCTCCTTGCCTGTAAAATGGGCCTGCGGCTAGTTAAGGGACGACCACGCGATAGTTAAGAAATGAGGACAAAGTGCAGAAACCCAGCGCCTGGCTCCTGCCCAACGCTGGAGCTATAGCGTATCTTTCCAGAACCTTCAGCCTGCATGTCTACATGTTGACAACTTTGTACAAAAGCAGTTAGGATCTCTCTTGCTACTCTCCCTGATGCTCTGAAGACATAATAAAGAAATCTGATTTTTTTTAACGTTTATTTATTTTGAGAGACAGAGAATGACATAGGGAGCAAGCAGGGGAGGGGCAAAGGGAGAGAGAGAGGGAGACGGAGAATTCCAAGCAGGCTCCGCACTGTCAGCACAGAGCCCCATGCGGAGCTCGAACTCACCAACCGAGAGATCATGACCCAAGCCGAAATCAAGACTCCAACCCTTAACCAGCTGAGCCACCCAGGCGCCCCTAAGAGACAAATCTAATTGATGGTATCCCCCAAACTCAAAGGCCAATCACGTTCCTCCCTCCCGGAGAAGCCCTACACAGCCCGTCCCATGGAAACGACTCAGACACTTTGGTGAGGCCGACTGGGTTTGAATCCTGATTCGACTTCAGCCTGGCTGTCCTCTTGGGCAAGTGACTTGACTTCCAGAGACCCAGTTTCGTCATGGGTAAAATGAGTTAAAACGTGTGTGGGTGAAGGGCCACATTTATGCGTAGCACGTGATAGGGACCTCATACACGGCAGTTGCTATTATTGTTGTTATTATTATTGTTATTATTGAAAGCTGGGCGACGCAGGAAACCCACCAGTGAAGGCCGCCTTTATGTCCTACGGAGGAAAAAGCAATTTGCCATTTCCTCTCCCACTCGGGTTGATTGCAGTTTCCTTATGATTAATATTTATGAGGCTGGCTTTGTGCCGTCGCAGGGAAAGGGCCTGTTTGTTGAGCAGAGGTCCATAAATCTATATGGTAATTATCCTCCCCTCGGTGCCAGTGCCCGTAGAGCCAAAGGTAACGGAAACAGGGCTCCCACGAGGTTAATGGGCAGGACACCTCAGCCATGGAGAAGCCGGGTGTGCAAAACCCCCTCAGGACGCGTGCTGGGGAAAGCCAGAGTGTCCCGAACTCCCGCAGCTTCGGAGGGGGTCCTCAGAGGCTGATTTGCTTGCCCAGCATCCATTCTGCCTGTTCTGGTTACACCCCGGCGTCCCCAGCTCCGACTCTCCCTGGAGAGCCATCACTCACCCCACCTGCCTGGGACTCCCGGCTCCAGATCTGCTCAATCTGCATAGCCCAGCCCCCTTCCCCCTGTGATTGGCCTACAATGGGCACGTGACTCAAGCTGACCCAATCAGAAAGAACCTTGAGACTCTATTCCAGAAGAGGGGCTGGGAAGCTGGGGAGGTGTCGGTTTGGCTGGGCTCTGGGAGGGGGCGACCTGGGGAGAATCCGCCCAGGAAGCAAACCAAAGCGGGACTTACGGAGGCAGAAGAAACCTATCGTGGACGGTAGCATTTGAGTACGCTGCAGCTGTGCCCAAAGTCCTACTTCCTACACCTGGCAGTTACAGGAGCCAAGAAATGATTATTGTTGCCTTAAGCCAGTGGGGTTTGGCTTCTCTTTCACTTGCGGACAACAGAATCCTACCGAAGTTTACCTCCTCGTTTGATAGACAAGGACGTTGAAGCCAGAAGAAGGACGTGGACTGCCCACGGTCCCTCAGCGGGCTTGTGTTGGAATTCAGTCTGGATCGATTTTTGTGTTTTAAAAGCACACATGACACTAAACCTTTTTTTTTTGTTTTTGTTTTTTTGTTTATTTATTTTTGAGAGAGACAGACAGAGCATGAGGAGGGGAGGGGCACAGACAGAGAGGGGAGACACAGAATCAGAAACAGGCTCCAGACTCTGAGCTGTCAGCACACAGCCTGACGCGGGGCTCAAACTCGGGAACGGTGAGAGCATGACCTGAGCTGAAGTCGGACGCTTAACCGACTGAGCCACCCAGGCGCCCCGACACTAAACTTTTTAAAATGCCGGTGGCCGATGTTGGCAAGGTGCGGGGAAATGGTATACTCATGCACTGACCAGAAAGTGTACAAATTAGTCAATCTTTCTGGGGGAGGTCCGTTTGGGTAACAAAATAGTCAGACATCCCACCGATACGTATTTATTTATTTTAGTAATCTCTACAGTCCACATGGGGTTCAAACTCATGACCTCCAGATCAAGCGGTCCATGCTCTTCCAACTGAGCCAGCCAGACGCCCGTCTTGTCGATATTTTCCGTGCAATTTGCTGGTATTATGCAGGAGCCCTAGATTCGTAAATCCCGCCTAAACATACGTGTGTCTTCCCACCTTGAAATTCCCTTGAAGAATTTATACCAAAGAAATCATGTAAAAGGGCTAAGATTTCAACACAAAGATGTTCGTCACCGGATTGTTTACAACAGTGACAGTTGGAGGGAGGAAACACGGTAATAGGGAGACTGGCTGAATACATCGGAGACCTCCATAAAACAGAATATACGAAATGACTTCAAACTATGTTTTTGAAGGATAATTTATGGCACAGGAAGGTGTCTGTAATCTATTAAGTGAAAACGGC
Organism: Paguma larvata; assembly: GCA_030068075.1. NCBI lineage: Eukaryota > Metazoa > Chordata > Mammalia > Carnivora > Viverridae > Paguma > Paguma larvata. The sequence goes on from CM057835.1 coordinate 64,233,620, forward strand.
AGGTCGCAACCTGATTTATGGTATCAAGTGACCCTGCCGAAGGCAGGAGGTACCAGTACTTCCGTAGGCATGCAGGGGTGAATGCGGCAGAGACTGTAGGCAGCAGGAAAACTAGCCAATGTATTAGCAGTGGTTACCTCTGGGTTATATTTGTTTGCCTCCTCCTGCTTTTCTGTGGTTTCCAAATATACTACAATGAACATGTGTTACTTATGTAATCAGAAAAAAAAATTGAAGTATAATATAAAAAAAAAAAAAGATCGAAACGATGCAGGTTGGTAAGAAAGAACTGGGCCAGCCGGCAATGGGGACGTGGCGCAGCCTCTGTCAGCCACTTTGTGGACTCCGCAGAGGTTCCAAAATAATTACCTCGGCGATAGAACCGCCCCCGTAACCTGAATTATTACAGTAGCGAACTTGGATCCAACTTGCCGCTCAGAGCCAGGCGAGGCACCGAGTGTGCCACCTCCAGCGTCTTCGTTCTCCCCGCCACTTCGAAAAGGCGTTGTTACTCCCATCGTGCAGATGAAATAGCTCGTGCTCAGAGAGGGCGAGGGTCTCGCTGGAAGCCACAAAGCCGGGCAGGTGGCAAAGTTGAAATGCAGGCCCCACGAGTCTGACTCTGACTTCGGCTCAGAGTGGCCACTGCTCTTGTCTGGCCTGGTAGAGGCTTGGAGTGGCCCCCCTTCCCAGGGGAGGCACCTGCGGCTTTGCGGGGTGAAGTCATTTGCCCGAGATGACGCAGGTGGGAGGTGGCCCGTGGTTGGTCCCCGAAGCCCAGGGGCCATCTACTGCTCTGGACGCCGCTGGCCCAGCCGGGCCGGGTGCGAGGCATACCCTCCCCTGGGGTCTGCGCTTTGGCGGACTGCCGTGTTAATTGCCAGAATCAATTCGTGTGATTCCCTGACAACCGGAGCCTGCCGAGACCCGTTTCTGTGGCCTGCGAGCCTCAAACTGACCGCAGGTAATGGGAGTGGTTTCGAAAGAGGCTTTTATCGGTGCCAGCCTTGGCTGTGTTCCCAAGCCAGCATCAGTTCCTCAAATAAGTATTGAAAGGGGCTTCGAGAAGGCAGGCGGAGGAGAGGCCTCACCAGTCCCATGTGACCACTCTGGGAATGGTGCTCCTGGCCCACCTTAGGGAAAGAAAGCAAGGAGGGAGGGGCGAGGGAGGGAGAGTTTCTTTAAATTTAAGGTCTGGGGGCACCTGGTTAAGCACCGAACTTCAGCTCAGGTCATGATCTCACGGTTTGGGAGTTCAAACCCCACCCGGGGCTCTGGGCTGACAGATTCGGATTCTCTCTCTCTCTCTCTTCCTCTCTCCGCCCCTCCCCCACAAGCACTTTCTCTCCCTAGAATAAATTAACGTTAAGAATTAATTAATTAATTTAAGGTCCGAAAATGGAGACAGGTTTACGCTGACTCGGCCACGCTCTCTCCTCCGAATCGAGGCTCCTGTGTCCATCACGCCTCCGGCACTTCCAGAGCACCTGCTGTATGCCTGGCAGGGCGCTAGCTGCCTGGGTTACGAAGATGAAAAAGACGCAGGCGCTCCCGCGGGAAGCCCACAGGCTAGAGCGGGAGGTAGAGAGTGAGACCTGAGGAGCCATGCGTCCATTTACTCACTCAGGAAATACTTAGGGGGTAGCCCCTCCACACTCCCCAAAGTCACTTCGGTCCCCGACTGCTGGGACGCAAGACGCTGCAGCTCAAGTTCAGGAAGCAGACCCAGAGACGGCAGAGCCCCCCCGCCCCCGGAAGGACCACCTATGGAGGGGGCGGAGAAGGATGCAGAGGAAAGAGAAGCCAGGGACAGGTCAGCACCAGCCGTGGCCAACCCCACGAGGGGCCCCGGAGCCAGAGGGAGCCTTCCAGGCTTGTTCCAAAACGGGGCCAGATGACCCTGCCTTTATTCTCCACATCAGCCAATCAGCGGTTGTGGCCACCCGAGAAAGGCACGACCCTGAGTAAGGCGGCTCTCTGCGGCCGAGGTATCCTTGAAGAGGCCGAGCCCAGTGGACCGCCTGCCAACAGCACTGGGAGGAGGACCCGGGCAGTGCCTTCCCCGCGTCCGCGGTAGGAGAGGGAGTGACCAGCAAGAAAAACCCGAAACCCGGCCCTGCGGGAATAGTTAAGATTGTGCGACCACGAAGGTGAAAGGCATTCATTCGTTCTTTCGTTCATCTCTTCAACATTGATCGAACAACTTCTACCTCTCGAATGCTAAGGATAACTGCCGTGTGACAAGAGAGACACACTCCTGCCACCAGAGCGACATTACACAGCGCCATAATGCATCATTTTGGCATAGGTACTTATAGGTATATGGTATGAGAAGAGCTACAAAGGAGAAGCGGGGCCTGGTTTGTGAGGGAAGTATGCGTACCTCCAGCAGTGAACGGTGTCCAAAGTCGTTATCTATAAAAGGGGATTAATTCTAGGGCGATGTATTCAGGGAGGGCTTCCCAGAGGAGGTGACATTTGAGCCGAGCCTTGAAGGCAGAGTTGGAGTTCACAGTGGGTGGAAGCAGAGGGAAGAGCGTTCCAACGGAAGAAAACGGCCTGTGCAGAGTACTGTGAAAGTGCAAAATCGTGCCCCCCAAATGGAGGGGGAGGGTCTGGACCCCCAAACTGAACCTTGGGAGCCCACTTTCTCCCGGGAACTACAAGGCGTTAAAGATTCCCGAGCACAGGCCGGGATCCCAGAACCGGCGACTGAGGCAAGCAAATCCTTGCTTGGAGGAGTTTACGCCGACGGGCTTGGCCGCACTTGGGTCACCTGGGCGAACGCACCTGTGGGGGTTGTGCTTTTCAGCCACGGTGACACGAAGGCGGCTCCCGTGAGGCCCTTTTCCGCAGCACAAGAGTGACTGCGTGAGCCCCTTTGATGCAAACCCTTTTGGAGGCACCCTTGGAGGCCCCTGGGAGAAGCAGGTGGCCCTTCACCTGGGCCGCTGCCTCATCCGTGGGCCATTAACTCCCTCCACAGAGCTCCGCGGAGACTCGGAGACACCACTCTCCTTTCGGAACAAAACGTCTACACGGCCTGCTTCTCTCAGACCAATGAAGTCTGGATTCTGTGGCCGTCCACCGTTTGTACAAAGGTCTCCATCGGCGAGTCCCCTGGCGATAATAATATCAACGACAGCTCACGTTGAGGAGGGGCGGTCTGTCAGCCAAGCATCTTATTAGGTGGTTCCCCATATCGTTTCAAATCATCTCAATAAACCCTGTGAAGGCGGTCATATTATTATCTCCGTGTTGCAGATGAGAGGGAGCAACCTCTCACACAGAGGCTGAGTCGTTGACACACGGCCACACGGTCAGGAACAAGACTCGAACCCGGTGGGACAGCCAGCCCAAGGTCAAGTTCATGATCACCGTGACGCATGCCTCCCCAGACCATCTTTCAACTCCTTCCTCCCTTGAACCCGGCCTTGACATTTGAAGCCCTGGCTTTCGAAGGGCTCAGGTCATCGCTCCGGTCGCAAAGCTCACCGGGCCACGGTTTTTCTCACTGAAGGTAACTTTTCCCGTGATTAAATACACACACATTATAAAAAACGATTGTTGCAGAAGTTAAAGCAGAATAAAGAAAAAGTCTCAACAGCTCCGCCACCAAGATATAAGCAACGCCGGGTGGTTAGCAACGCCGGGTGGTTAATATTTGATACAGCTGCTTCTAGCTTCGCTCAGAACCTGATTTCCGCTCTGGCAGACTTACCTTTCTGGAGATGGAACACACACACGCGCCCGCGTGTCACCCGCGTTACTCAGCCCGGCACACGTACCCCGTCACCCTCCTCTCTCGTGGCCACGTAACATGCCGGTGAGTGGAATGGCCAGCAGTTACCGCCCCTTGTTTTGGACAGTTAGGCTCTTGTCCGTTTTCACCTGTTACAGGTTCTTCCTGCAGTTAACGAGATTCTGTCTGTAAAGCTTTTGCTTCGTATTCAGGACTATTGCCTGAAGAAAGCATCTCAGAAGTACAGTTACCGCAACAAAAGTCATGAACAATTTAAGAGCTCTCGGTGTCTGACGGCCCCCACTGCTTTCTGCAGGCGTTCGCGTGGAGACAAGCGGCCTCTGGCAGCGACCGGACCCCACAGTGTATGTTCCCCTTTATTTTGTTTGTTCACACGAGTACAACACGCCCGTCATAGAACCGCAGTGCGTGTTCTTAATAAACCCAAATAGAGATTTCTCCCCGCGAGGCCGTGCCGCCCTTCTTTCTTTCAGATACGTACTGACAATTCCCTCCGTGCGGATGGTGCGGGGTCTCCCAGCGAGGGTTACTATAGCAGCGCAGAAAACTGAAGGTGATCATTAGCTCTCCCGAGCTCAGCCCTGGGAGACAAAAATAGAACGCTTAGGGCACCCCCCTAAACAGAGCCAGCCTTTAGAATTTTTCCACAATAGCCTCATGCCGGCTGGCCCACTAGAACCTTCTGTTTCCTTGCAGACTTGTCTTCTGTCACTGCTCTCAGGACGTGGGGCTCACCTTGGTACGCGGGGTACAAACAGCATTGGGGGGCTGTAGATGGACTCACTTCTGAAGCCCTGGCGCCAACCCCGGGTCCCTACTTTGCTTCTGTTTCTCGTGACTTGTTTCTAGTTGACGGCTTTACCCACCGCAGGATCACAGGCTGGCACTGGTGCCCCGTCAGAGACCTGGCTCCCCGGTCCCTGCTCTCGAGGGACGCTCCCTGGTCACCGGCTGCCAGCCTGTCTCCTCTCATACACATCTCTGGAATCCGCCAGTCTTTCTTTCCCCCCCTGCCGCCCCTGCCTGACCACCCACCATCACCTCTCACCTGCACTAGGGTGATAACGCCCTAAGTGGCGTCTTCCTCCACTGTGCAGAGAGTCCTTTTTGTATTGAAGTCGTGGTCAGCTCCTGCAAATAAAAATCCAGTCGTGACAGATCTGGTTATAATCTTGCAGGGACTCCTGTTGGACTTGGGATACAGACCAGTACTCTGGTCTTTCTGCCTCTTCCGTCTCGTTTCCTGCTATAAGAGCCTGTCTTTTTAACGTTTATGTATTTGTTTTTGAGAGAGAGCGAGAGGGGGAGCTAGCAGGGGAGGGGCAGGGAGAGAGGGAGACAGAGAATCCCAAGCAGGCTCTACGCCATCAGCCCAAAGCCTGACGCGGGGCTCGAACTCACGAACCTCGAGATCATGACCCGAGCTGAAGTTGGACACTCAACCGACTGAGCCACCCATCCCCCCCCATCCTGTCTTTGTTCAATCTGCCGAGCCCCCTGGCACACCCTGCCTCCCCCATGGGCTTCTCCCATGCCGTTCCCCTGCCTTCGCTGCCCTTCCTCCCTCTTTGTTTCCTTGAGTCTTCACCACCCGACTCCGGGTCTCCGCTTAAATGTCACCTCTTCAGGGAAGCCTTCCCTGACTATTCCTCAAACAGCATCTGGAACCCGTGTTGGACCTGGTCATAGCACCCTGTGCTTTTCCCACAGAACACTTGCTAAACTTTAAAACCGTGCCGTGGGGGAGTTTTTAAAAATTGTGACGATAGTGTATGCCGATTGGCGGTGTGTGTATCTTCTTTGTAGAAATTGTTGTTCAAGTCCTCTGCCCGTTTTTAAAAATTTTTTTGTCTATTTATTTTGAGAGAAAAAGAGAGAGGCATGAGAGAGAGAGAGGGAGGGAGACAGAGAATCCCAAGCAGATTCTGTGCCAGTCGGCACAGAGCCCGACGCAGGGCTCAAACTCACGAACCGTGAGGTCACGACCTGAGCCGAAATCAAGAGTTGGATGCTTAACCGACTGACTGAGCCACCTAGGCACCCGTCCTCTGCCCATTTTTAAACGACCTTGTTTGTGTTCTTGTAGAGTCTTGGGAGCCCCTTCTATAGTCTGGATATTAACCCCTTCCCAGATAGACAATTGGCAAATATTTTTCTCCCATTCCATAGGCTGCTGGGTAATCTTTGATAGTGTGTGTGTACCCCGTGACTGTAAGATTCGTAAGGGCAGGGACCATGTCCACTCTGCTCATCAGTATGTTGCAAACACCCAGCACAGCGCCTGCGGCATAAAAGATGCTCAACGTTTATTGAATGAAAGATTCAATCAGCTACTGTTTGGCGACTCCTCTGCCGGGCCGCCTCTCCATCCTGTGTCCTTCTTGGCCTCTGTCTCTCATGAGACTCCTGATGCCTGAAACCTGATAGACCGCTGGAAGCAAGTAGAAGGGAAGTGGCCGCAAGAGTGAAAAGTTGTGACTTTTATTCCTCTCCCGCAGCTTTTTCTTGATGACTAAAATCCTATTTTATGGGAAGCTGCAGCCTCGACTCTGCCGGGGAGATTTTTGTTCCCCTGCAGTGAATAACGTTTCGGTTCACCGCAAAGTCGGAGCATCTCCGGCAACTGTGCCAGGAACAAAACCTTGGGAGAATTAGGGAGAACACAATCAGCTCGGGCAGGCAAAAATAAACCACGGAATCCCTGCGAAGCTGCCTGGAGCCAGAGTTTCTGCAGGAGAGACAGGACCTGGAAGCAGCTGGCCGGGCGGGGAAACCAGTACGAGGTTTGGTTTGCGTGCTGGGAATGGGGGCTCAGGGTGAGTCTTAACTGGAACGACGAGCCTTGTCATTAGGTGCACAATCTCCTTGGTCAGCCTCGGAGGGAGCCAAGAGGGGAGGAATGAGCCGGGTATGTCATGACAGTGCTTTTAAGCGGGAATAACCATGCGTTAGACTGAAGGCAGAGGTGCTCAGGGGTGGGGTGGGGGGAGAGGTGCTGCCTGGTGTGGCCCCGTCCTTGGGGAGGAAGGGTTTCTGTGGATGCTGCACGTGAAGAATACAGATGAAGACAGGTTTCTGAAGGATGCGGTCCCACTCTTGTCCCCACCAGCGGCTCCTCGGGTGACCCCTGGAGTCTGTCCACCCTGTCACCAGGAATGGTCTCCCTCCTTTGGACCCCCAGTCCCCTAAGCCCCTAATACAGAAGCGACTGTGCAAGACGCCCCAAGGGGAGGGGCCATGTTTGTCTTGTTCAACCGGATGCCCAGCGGGAATAGGCTCCCAATAAATAATTGTTGAATGAATGAATGAGTCCCTCTCTATCTGGCACATAGTAGATGTTCAATGAACACACGTCGGATGAATGGATGTACCCTATGTGACGTGTTCTGCTGGGCCTGGCGTCTAGCGCAGAACCAAGCGTAGGAGTCAAAACTCTGATGAATGAATGTGTGAACACATGAACGAGTCACTCTGAGGGGACACAGAGCGGGTGGTCAGCGAGCATTTGTTGAGCGAATGGATGTGAATTCCTCAGGCTCGCCTCCATATCTGACAGAGAACCAGAGGGAAATAATCAGAAATGTGATAAATGAACGAATGAATGAATGAATTACTGAATGGTTGTCTCTTTCATGTTCCCCGCGCCTCCTCTAGGACCTACCCCAGGGCCTGACTAAGCACAGGAGCTCTCCGTGAATGTTTGTTAATGAGCGTTTGCTGATGAATTGATTCTGGCACCGGCCAGAAGTGGATGTTCCCCATAGAAATGCATGTTTAGGGGCGCCTGGGTAGCTCAGTCGGTTGGGCGGCTGACTTCAGCTCAGGTCATGATCTCGCAGTCTGTGAGTTCGAGCCCCGCGTCAGGCTCTGCGCTGATGACTCAGAGCCTGGAGCCTGCTTCCGATTCTGTGTCTCCCTCTCTCTCTGCCCTTCCCCTGTTCACGCTGTGCCTCTATGTCTCTCAAAACTAAATAAACATTAAAAAAAATTAAAAAAAAAAAGAAATGCATGTTTGTTACTTTTTTAACTTCCTCCCTTGGGTATTAAGGGTCATAAAATACTTCATTGCTAATGTGAAATACTGAAGTTAAAATACGTTCAACGATTATCTTTGCTCTGCCACTAACCCATATACCTTTGAGATCAATCACACCCGTGTCAGAAAGGAAAGTAGTAGTTCTGAATGTCTCCCTAACCCCCACTCCCCCCCCTCTCTCTGTCCCTCTCTGTCGCTGCCATCTAGCTGAACACATATATGTCTCTACAAATGTATACAGTTGGCCCTTAACAGCACAGGGGCTAGAGACATTGACTGCTTGGTTGAAAATTAGCAGGGAATTCTGACTCCCCCCAAAACGTGACCAATAGCCTACTACTGACTGAAAGCCTTACTGATAACATAAATATTTAATTATATAAAACACCTGATTTACATGTATTATATACTATATTCTGACAAAGAAGTTAGCTAGGGAAAAGAAAACATTACCAAGAAAATCTTAAGGAAGAGAAAATGCATTTACAGTACTGTATTGTATTTATCAAAAACAACACATGTATAAGTCGTCCCGTGCAGTTCAAATTTATGTTGTCCAAAGGCCGACTGTATATGTGTGTGTGTGTGTGTGTGTGTGTGCTTATACCCACACCTCACACCCTCACACCTGCTCACAAACTCACACACACTCACTCACAAGCTGACACACATACATATGCACAATCATATGCTCACTCATGCCATACTCACACCATGGCACACTCACTCACAGACTCACACCTACCCAACACACACTCACACGCTCATTCTCACACACTCATACACTCTCACACACTCATACTAGCTGCCCCCTTGAACTTGGACAAGTCACTAACTTCACAGTATCCATTTTTCCTTCTATGAATTTCTGGCTTATTCCCAGGTTCAAAGAATATTTAGGAGCACCCGTTATGGGCCATGTCTCTGCTAGTTCCTGGAAATGCCCAAGCGTAAGGTACAGCCTGCCTTCAGAGACCTCCAGCCCGACATGAGAACTGCGTACTCACAGGTATAACTATCATGGGTGGAGTCCCCTAAAACCAATATGCTAAAGTCTTAACCCCCAGGGGGTGCCTGGGTAACTCAGTCGGTTAAGTGTCTGAATTTGGCTCAGGTCATGATCTCAAGGTTTATGAGTTCGAGGCCAGCATCAGGCTCTGTGCTGACAGGTCAGAGCCTGGAGCCTGCTTCGGATTCTGTGTCTCCCTCTCTCTCTCTCTCTGCCCTTCCCTTGCTCGCATTCCATCTCTATGTCTCTCAAAAATAAAATTAAAAAAAAAAACACGTTAAAGTCTTAATCCCCAATACTTCAGAATGTGACCTTATTTGGAAATAGGACTGTTGGAGATGTTATTATTTACGATATGTCTTTAGGGTGGATCCTGATACAATATGACCAGTGTCCTCATAAAAAGGGAAATTTGGACACAGAGGCACAGAAAGAACACCATGCAGAGACAAAGGCAGGGATCGGGACGAGGCTTCAACAAGCCGAAGATTGCCAGCCGACCAGCAGAGGTGCGTCTCCCAGAAGGAACCAGCCCTTGACCTTGGACTTCCAGCCTCCAAAACTCTGGAGATACAAATGTCTCTTATTTAAGCCCCACCCCCATCTATGCTACCTTCATGACAGCCCTTGCAAACTGATACAATAATCCAGGAGTGTTCAATCAGAATTTGCTCAGTGACTTAACACACATTTCCCAAGACTCTGCTAGGTACCTGAGTGTGTGCTCCATGGGGGACAGAGGCCACCCCTGGCTTCTTCATCCCTGGGTCCCTAACACAGAATGAAGGTACAGGAAATACTACCAATGAGCAGATAAATCCATGATAAGACAGCGAGTGAAAAGTTGGCAGCAGGACCCTAGAAGTAAAGTCTGGGGCAGTCTTTTCACACTGCAGTAATGACGGATGATAGACGGATGGAAATACTCTTGGATACGAGGATCAGAACCACAGATACGTGAGCATCCCTGGAAATAAGTCAGACAAGATGCACAGCTTGAGTTTACACGATCATTTTTTTTAATGTTTACTTATTTTTGAGACAGAGAGAGACAGAGCATGAGTGGGGGAGGGGCAGAGAGAGAGGGAGACACAGAATGTGAAGCAGGCTCCAGGCTCTGAACCGTCAGCACAGAGCCCGACGCGGGGCTCGAACTCACAGACCGTGAGATCATGACCTGAGCCGAAGCCCGACGCTCAATTGACTGAGCCTCCCAGGCACCCCCATTTTTTTTTGTATGGGAGATAGAATCCTTTTGGTATGTGAGTTCTATAACTTATTCCAAATGTATCCATAGTAGGTGGAATAGATTGATAATAAAACCTATATTTATATTCAAGTGCTTGTACCCCTTTCTCCTGCCTACTCTTCTAGCAGCTAAGAAGAATCCTATCAGACCACCCTCAGGCAATGGAGGCAGAAAAAGACAGAAGAATCCAAGTATTGGCTTGGAGTTCTTAGATAGACTTCCGCGAATGTATAACAGAAACCGTGGTATCGAAAGCCACGGATTTCAACTGGAAACATCAAACGTTTGAGCAGGAAAAACCTGCCCTCCTTTTTTCTAAAGTCTAGAAGCCGGCTTCAAATATCAAGAACCCCGTAAGCCAGATTGCCCGAGATTGTGCGAAGGCGTAACACCCACTTTTCCACAGCAGCGGGCCGCAAAGAGAATCAGCAGGGGGTCCCTGAGAAGAGTCTGGGGGTCTTGATCTTGAGAGAGAAGGAGACACAGGGGCCATGGAGACTCCCATAAGTTGAAGTACATCCTGGAGCTCGTGCTCTCCCACCTAAGCCGGGCGTTCAATATGGCGCTGAGACCAGCGAGAAGCAAGGACCGAGAGAGTCGTCCTGACCTGAGGCAGCCACTCCGCGCTCTCCCGGGCAGGAGAATCACTCCCGGATGAAGCCTCCCAGTCAGAACAGGAAGGATGAGGCATGTCGCTGACGGCTGCAGGCCTCGGTGCCCTTTGGGTATTCGCAGGGTGGAGGCCGGCCTCTGAGAACTGGCCAGAGACCAGCAGAGGCCGGCAAAGACGGATCGCTTCCCTGGGCTCAGCACCCGCGGATAAGGAAAGGGAGCGAGGGAAGAGAATCCTGAACTGATCCCGTAATTACCCCCAAACATCCTGAGTTTAAATCTTCTCCCCTCCCCCCACCACCAAAAAAAAAAAGTGTGAGTCAGTTGCCTTGACTCAGCAAAGTGAGTACCTCCACCTGCAAAGGGGTTCGTGAGCAAGGCTGGGTTTATTAGAAAGAAGAAGAGAGTGCACAGGACCGTAGCCAGTTGTGGTCGTATATCAGCTGACTACCTCTGAGATTAACTCAAGCTGCTCGAAAGATACTCTTGAAGTGTCTTGAATTTGCAGTTTCTGCCGTGTAGACAGATTCAGCAAATAAAAATACAGGAAGCCCATATTTTATCTGGCAATCCTAAATTCTTGGCCCCCTTCGCCTAGTGCTCAAGTGGAAACACCTGCTTTTTGAGATAGGGGGATGGGGTTCTTTTCAGGAAACTTAACTTCCCTCTGATTTGGGATCGGCAAACGCATAGCGGGAAAGCAGCCCCTGAACCCGCCGGCCCCCCGCACCTTCGCTGCCGTGACAGACATGACGGGTTGATTGCCGAGCCTCGCATCTTTCCCAGCAGAGCGCTCCAGACGGCCGCTATCCACCGATGGGAAGCGACAGCGCTCCTGGAGTGAATCTGAATTCACACTCGGAGTGAGTGACAGCCCCAAGACAGCTCCAGGGACTCCTGCTCCCCAGCTGAGCCCTGTCCACTGGACCCACAGGGTTCTGTTGGGCTGCCCGCACAGCTCCTTTGTGACAGACCGCAGGCCCCGTGTGTGTGTGCAGGAGAGGGGCTGTCAAACATTCGCCCACCTGGGCCAGCTGCAGGAGGGACAGGTGGCTGCCACGCAGCTAGACACTTGGGGACAACAGGAAGTTGGCTCCAAAGCCACAGTCCTGAGGGCAGATCCAAGCCCCTGCGTATCCGGGCTGTGCGATTTGGGGCCAGCTACTTTTCTTCACCGAGCCTCAGTTTCTGTGTCTGTAAAATGGGCACTGTTCTTCTCTACCAAGCTGGGTTGCTGTGACGGTTAAATGAGACGATTCAAGGAAAGCCCAGCCCCGGGTGCTCACAAAATGGTAGTTGGTACCATTGGAGAGCCTGCAGGACCAGGCTAGTGCCACAAAATCCTCCCCTCCAGCTGCCATCATTCGTGTTTTGAGCTTCGTTAATGAGTCATTTGTACCAAAAGCAAAGCTAGGGGGCGGGAAAGGAAGGGGCTGAGATGTTCTGCAGGTGACTGGCCTGTCAGAGCTTTGGTCTTTCTTGTTTGCGCCACGGGCAATGGGCATCAGGACAGCCCCCTGGGGCGGCAGGGGTGAGGGTGGGTGTGTGAGCGCTCGCTTCCTGGGCACTGGAGCGCTGCTTTCACTCGGCAGCTGCTCGTATGCCAGCAGCGCTCTGGCCTGGCACCCGGCCCATGGCGGGCCAGGCCTCCCTGGGCTGGGAGTCAGCGCCGGTGACACGGCTGAGCTTGGCAGGGCCCCTGGCCCGGAGGGAAGCGGGCTCCGCCAGGCAGAGGGCAGGAGAGAGACTCAGCCACACAGCACCGCGGTTGGCGGAGGATCTGGCCCAGGAGGAGAAACCCAGAATCCAGGTGCTGCTTCCTGGCCTCTCGTGTCTGGTCCTCTCCACCGTCAGAGGATGAGTAGAACAAAGCGAGAACTGGCTTCAGCTCGAGGCCAGCCTTCAGCCACTGAGACACAGATTGGGGGGGGGCGGGGAGGAGCAGCCAGAGTCTCCCAGCCAGGAGAGGGAGGAGCCCGGACTCAAATCGGGGTCTATGAGATGCCCCAACCCCGGCTGTTAACCAGCTCGCCTGCCCTCTACGAGAAATTTAGAGGGTTTGCCCAGAGGAGAAGAAAGGGGAAAAATTGAATATTAAAATTGAGCCTCTGCTGTGGGTAAGGCAACGTGCTGGCGCCTGAGAGGTTTTGTTTTTGTTTTTTATGTTTTTTTCCCTCTTGACACCAGCCAATTCTCTGATTCTCCGAAACCAACCGGGGGTCCTACGGTTCATTCAATTCTGTCCCTAAGTACCAGGAGTTAGCACGGACCCCGCACGTTAAAGGCTCAGGGTCGCAAGACTGTACTCCCTTCAGACACCAGTCACAAGTATTAGGTCCCCGTGCTACTCACACTTTGTCTCCCCGACTTAGCTACAAACACGGGCGTTCCCACACCTCCCCCCTCCCACCACGGATGTTGGAGACTTGTTAGGACGATTCACAGAACGCAGGAAAGTGTTTTAGTTACCATTACTGGTTTGCTATAAAGGATGTAACTCAGCAACAGCCAAATGGAAGAGACACGTAGGGCAAGGTATTGGGGGGCGGTGCGTACAGAGCCTCCAGTCCCTCCCAGCACCCCCAAAGTGTTCACCAGTCCAGAACCCATCACATGGGGGTTTTAGGGAGGTTTCATTACGCGGGCATGACTGATTGCATCGCTGGCCCCTGGCGATTCTCCAGCCCCTCTGCCCATCCCAGGAGGGGGTGGGGTGGGACCGACCCCCTCCCCCACTGGACCCAGCCCCCACCCTGAAGCTATCTAGGGACCCAGGGAAGAGTGGCCTCATTAGAACAAAAGACTCTCCTGTCACCCTTATCACTCGGGAAATTCCAAGGGTTTTAGAAACTCTGCACCAGGAACTGGACACAAAGACCAAAGACCTTTTGAGGGCACCATAGACCCTTGTCATGTTAATTTCCCCCTTCGACCCCAGTAATTTTAATCTATTTTCTTCCCGGGGTGTCAGTAAAGACCGAATGAATTTATGAATATAAAGTACTTCAAACAGTGCTTGGCACAAAGAAAGACCGCTTGCGAACGTTTATTTCTGCCATTATTATTGTTGTTTCTAGTGCCGTTACTATATTGGTCTTCCCCAAGATCGACTTGTTACAAAGTTACGTTTAAAGCCAGGTCTGTGTATTTCTTCTGGGGTCCCTGTGTCCTCGCTCGCTCGCTGGCCAGGAGCTCCCAGACATTTGGACATCGCTCGTCAGTCAAAAAAGTAGAAGGGAACCCTAATAAAAACTAAAATAAGTATTTATGGATGGACGTGGGGTTCTTTCGTCTTCTGTGGCACCAAAGAAGACATTTCATAAAAACGCCTACCCTCTCCCAGCACCATTATTTCATAAAGCAAGGGCGTTTTAGCACCTAAAAGGTAGGCAGAAAACAGCATCGCAGGACAGAGGAGAGCCCTTTAAATTAAATAAATGCGGCTTTCTGAGCTCCCTCTCAACATTTTTCTCTTTATTTCCCCATCGAGTAGCCGGAACCTCGTCAGAGCCGAGGCCAGTCCAGGGCTCCGGGCCAGTATTCTGAATGCGCTGCCTGCCCCGCTCCCATCAAGGCTTCATGGGAGGGGGGTGGTGCACAGAGGCTTGTGGGTTTTCTAAAATAGTTTGTTTTCAGAAAAGTGTCAGCTCATAAAATAAATCATCGGTTGATTTTATACACACACACACACACACACACACACACACACACACACATTTTTTCTTCCTCAGGTAACAGCACAAATTCAGCAAACCTAAACGAGTATTTTCTTGTAGCAATAATGTAAGAACAGACCCAGACAAGCTTATTTCACAATTTATAGGGGATGCATTAAGGAGAAGCTGAGAAACTCCTGGTATGAATACCAATCTGGGAATAAGCCCACGGGACTCGGGCACAGCTAAGCACACACTGCCTGCCTTCTGCACCAGTCCTGCGGAGGCAGCAGGCAGCAAACCCACAGGCCGGGCCAGCTTCTAGAGGAACCCGGGGAGCAGACAAGAGGGGCCCGAGATTGGAGCCCGGCTCTCTGGCCCCTGCGAAGGAAGTTCGCTCGGGGCCTGAGCTTCTGATGAGAAGGGCCAGCAGCCACACGCAGCTCGCGAAGCTTGGGTCTGCATGACAGACCAACGAGAATTTGAAATCTCGGGTCTCAGCGTTCACATCCGTAAAATGGGGTGGTGCTATTAAGATGACCCGTTTTTAACGGGTCAAAACGCAGCCCATAATCGAAAGGACAACCCTGAGGGTTGGTGAGTATGTAAAGAAATTGGAACCCTCCTACACTGCTGGTGGGAGCGTAGAAGGGGGCAGCCACTTCGGAGAACAGCTTGGCAGCTCCTTGCAAATTTAAACATAAGTGTAGCGTCTGACCTACCAATTCAACTCCTAGGAAATTTGGCCAAGAGGCGTGAAGGCATAGGTGCTTGCAAAGACTCGTACGCGACCCTTACTACCAACATTACTTGTAATCGGCAAACAGCGAAAACATTCTGAATGTCCCTCAACTGGCAGACGGATAAACAAAATGAGGCCAATCCGTCAATGGGAACCCCACCCGGCCATACAGAGGAAGGACGTCCTGACCCACCTGCGGCGTGGACCGGTGTTCAAAACCATGCGCTAAGTGAAAGAAGGCAAACACCGCATAGCTTATGATTCTATTTATGTGAAAAATTGATCCATAGAGTCAGAAAGCAGATTTGCAATACCCCGAGCCGAGGGGAGGGCCTTTGCGGAGGCGCTAGGAATGTTCTAAAACTGGATCGTGGTGATGGTTGCCCAAGTTTATAAATTTACTAAAAATCATTGAATCGTACGCTTAAAATGGGTGGATTTGATGGCATGTAAATTATACCTCAATAAAGCCGCTTTTAAGAGTCAAATATTGGCTTCGAAATATATGAACCAAAAAACCGAAAGCAAAAAATAGACAAATCCACCTTCCAGTCAGAGATTTTAACGTCCCTATCTCAACTATTGATGGACCAGAAGACATAAAATCAGAAAGAAATGTAGATACCTGAAGAACGCAATCGACCAGCTTGATCTAATTGGCGTTTCTGGAACATTCTGCCTTCCAACAGCAGGCTACCTACCTACATATTCTTTTCAACCGCATGCGGAATGTTTTACCAGTATGGACCATACTACGAGCCGTAAAACAAATCTCAATAAACGTGAAATTATTCAAATCATATAAAGTGTGTTCTCTTGCCCCGATGGGATTAAATTAGATATCCATGACAGTTATCTAGAAAATTCCCAAATATTTGGAAGCTAAAAGCACACTTGTAACTAACCGATGGGGCAACACGGAAATCAAAAGAGAAATCGGGGCGCCTGGGTGACTCAGTCGATTGAGCGTCTGACTTCGGTTCAGGTCATGACCTCACTGCTTGTGGGTTTGAGTCCCGCTTCGGGCTCTGTGCTGACAACCTGCTTTGGGTCCTGTCTCCATCTCTCTGCCCCTCCCCCGCTCAAACTCTGTGTCTCCCTGTCTCCAATACAAATAAAAAGCGTTAAAGAAAAAGAAATCAAAAGAGAAATTAAAATGCATTTGATTTAAATTTTTTCAAAGTACTACTTATCAAAACTTGGATGGCAGCAGGGGCGGTACTGCCAGGGCAATATGTGGTCTCAGACACTTAACTGAGAAAAGGAGAAACGAGTGACCTTCGTTTCCACCTTCAAAAACTAGACAAAGAAGACCAAATTAAACCTAAAGGAAGAAAATAAAAAAGATCAGAGCAGAAATTGATAAAATAGAAAACAGAAGGATAGAATTAATGAAAGTCAAGGTGCTTCTTTGTAAAAAAAAAAATCAATAAAAGTAATAAGCCTCTTGAAACAATAATCAGGAAAAAAGGGAAGACACAAACTACTAATATCAGGAATGAGAGAGGTATCATTGCTCTAAATGCTATAGATACTAAAAAGCTAATTTGGGAATGTTATGAACAACGTGGTGCCAATAAATCCAACAACTTGGGTCAAATGGACAAATTTCTGAGAAAATGCAAACTACCAAGGCTCACTCAAGAAAACACAGATTACCTGAATAGCTCTGTGTATATTAAAGAACTTGAATTTGGAGTTAAAAACCTTCCCACAAAGGAAGCTCCAGGCCGAGATGACTTCACTGGTGAAATTTACCAGACATTTAAGGAAAAACGGATACAATCAAACATAAATATTTTCAGAAAATGAGAGCAAAGGGAACTTGTCGATTCAGTCAACGAAGCCAGTGTTACCCTGGTACCAGAATCAAAGGGATGACAAGAGAAGAAAACTTCAGATGAATTTCACTCATGAACATAGACACGACTTTTTAACGAAGTTAAAGTTTTAAGAGATTCTTACAAAAGAATCCATCCTAAGTGTGGTATACACCAAAAATGCAGGATCGATTTCAAATTTGCAAGTCAATAAATGGAATTCGAGATTTTTAGGAGACTTTTTAGGAAAATTAAGTGATCTCTCAATAGATGCAGAAAAAGCATTTGACAAAATTCAACATGCATTTCTGATAAAAAAAAAAAAAAATCTCAGCAGATTGGGAACAGAAAGAACTTTAACCTGATAATGGGGATCTCCAAAAAAACCTACAGCTAACATCACCTTTAATGGTTATAGACCGAAGCTTTCCCTCCTGGATAGAGAATAAAACACAAGTGTCCACGTTCTTCCTTTCCATTCAACCTTTTATTTGGAGCTCTAGTCCAGGCAATGAAAAGAGAAAAAAAAAAAGGTTAAAGTCATATAGATTGAGAAGGAGGAAATAAAACTAACAGCGCTTGCAGAAGCCACGATCATTTCCGTAGAAAGTCCTAAAGATTTTGCAAGGAGGAAATCCTAAGGAATCTACAAAGAAGTTGCTAGAAGTAATAAGTGAGTTTCACAAGATCAATATACACAAAATGAATTGTATTTCTATAAACTAGGAACCACCCTCTGGAAGTTCAAGTTAAATAATACTGCCACTGTATCATGAAAAATATGAAGCATATAGTGATAAACTTGACAAAAGACATTCAAGACCTGTATTCTGGGAACTGTAAAATGTTGTTGAGAGAAATTAAAGAAGGCATAAATAAATAGGAAATGGACTGTGTTTATGGGCCAGACGTTTAATATTATTAAGACGTCAATGTTACACACATTGATCCACGGGTTCAATGCAATCAAAACCTCGGGAAGACTTCGTGCAGAGTTTACAAGAAGATTATAAAGTTCGTATGTAAAGGCAAAGAATATGGCGCTTGTCGAGATGAGCACTGGGTGTGGTATGGAAGCCGATCTGACAATAAATTGTTTAAAAAAAAAGAACACGGAAGAGCAAAAATAATTTTGAAAAAATAGAGCAAAGTCAGAGGACCTATACTATTTGCTTTTAAGTTGGATTATAAGACCACAGTCACCAAAGCAAGATCAGTGTGGTATTGGCATAAAGACTGATGGATAGTGGAAGAGAACAGAGTTGAGAAATAGACTCAAACATATATGGTCAATAGATTTTCAATAAAGTTTCCAAGGCAATTCAGTGAAGGAAAGGACAACCTTTTCACTAAATGTGTTAAAAAAATAATCAGCCATAAGCAAAACAAAAACAAAAACAAAAACAAAAACAAAAAAAACAACTTTGACTCTTACCTCAAGCCATATACGAAAGTTACTCAAACAGATCATAGACCACAATATAAGAGATGAAATCACAAAACTTCCAGAAGAAAACAGAAGAGAAACTCTTTGAGGACTTGACTCGGCAATGATTTTTAAGATACGACACAAAAGAACAAATTATAAAGAAGATAATATCCATTCGTTGGATGAGGTCAAAGTTTCGATGTTTTGCCCTTTAGGATACATTTGGGGAAATGAAAAGACAACCCACAAACTGGGAGAAAATACTTACGGAACACGTAGCCAACAAGTTTCATCTCTAGGGTATCTAAAGAACACTTACACTTCAATAATTTAAAAATACAAAAAGAATTTTTTTAAATTTTATAATAGTTTATTTTCAAACTGGTTTACATATAACACCCAGTGTTCATCCCAACACGTGCCCTCTTTAATGCCCGTCACCCCCTCTCCCCCCTCCCTCACCCCCCTCACCCTCAGTTTGTTCTTAATCTTTGAGAGGCTCTTATGTTTTATCTCCCTCCCTCTCTGTGTCTCAAAAAGAAATTTTAAATGGGCAAGAGAATCGAAAATGCATTTCACCAAAGAAGGCACATGGTTGGCCAACAAACATATGATAAGATGCTCGCTGTCAGCAGTCATTAAGGAAATGAAAATCAAAACTGTGAAAGAGGTATCACTCACATCCACGAGAATGGCTTAAACTAGAAAATCGGATTCTACCAAGTATTGACAGGGATGTTTAGTGACTGAGACTCTTATACAGTACCAGGCAAGATGTGAAGTGATACAACCACTTGGGAAAGCCATTGGGAGTTCCTTAAGAGTTAAACGTATGCCTGCCATATGATACAGCCATTCCACGCCTAGGAATTTACCTAAGAGAAAGGACACATATGCCCTCACCAAGACCTTACAGCAGATTTATTTGTAAGGGCCAAAAAGTAAACAGCCCGAGTGTCCGTCCGTAGGTGAGTGGGAAGACAAAATGAGATACACCCGTACAGTGGATCACCGCTGGTGTCTTGATATTTCCGATTCATCTAATATATTTGAGCATTTTCCTACCCAGCACCAGATTCAAGGGGAAGTCTGCCTGATTTCAGAGTTTTAAAATACCTGTGGTTTACAGTTGATTTATTCATTTTGAGAGGGGGAGAGAGAGAGAGAGAGAGAGAGAGAGAGAGATTGACAATCCCAAGCAGGGGATTGCACTGTGAGTGCAGAGCCCGATCCAAGGTTCAAACCCACAACCGTGAGATAATGATCTGAGCTGAAATCAAGAATCAGACGCTTAACTAATTGAGCCACTCAGGTGCCCCTAAAATACCAGTGGTAAAATAAACTGCTTTGAGAGAATATCCAGCTAACTTGACACACTGGCCCCAGGCCTTCGTACCATCCACACCCAGAGCCCGTATCTCCATTCTGATTAAGGGATCCAGGTCCATTTCCACACGGTCGTGTGGTCTGATTCGTTTCAGTACACCCTATTCCTTAAAAACGTAGGCATGACTACATCTTCAGATGTTTCGAATGGAAAAGGCAAAAAAAGTGTTCCTTGTCTCACCACAGTAGAATTTTGGCTTGGGGAACATGGTTATCGGGCTTGGTTTGGAGTCCTACCTTACCTTCTCTTGGTGTCTTCTCTTCCCTCTCTTTGGATTTCCCAAGTCACGAGGTTATCTCCTTTCTGTCTCTACTGGAGAGAGGTAGAATGTTTAGTATATCGTAAGATAATGGAAGTTAAACCTGGCCCTTCCGCTTACCAGCCGTGTGACCTCAGGTAGGTTACTTAATCTCTCCCCGCCTCAGTTGTCCTCCTTGGAAAATGCCAATAATCAGGGTACTACTTCCTAGACCAACTGGGAGCATGTAATGCTCTTGACATTGGGCCCATATTAAGTGGGCAATAAATACTTGCTGCTCCTAGAGTCGAAAGGTCGGATTCACCTTATCACACTGTCTTATAACAACCCGCTTCAACAGACGATCTCCTAGATGGAAGATTGTATTTTAACATGGTCTTGGTGTAGGATGCGGATTCTACCTGGGATTTCGGGCATGACCAAATCGGGCTGGGGAAAGGAGGGGCTGGGGCAAGGCTGTCAAGGACCAAATTATGCCCTCATCACAGCAGACGTCAGAACTACATGAGAAGTTCATGAAAATCAGCATCTCTCGAGGGCGGGCCCAGGAATAAGCATTTTAACGAGTCCTTTGGACAACTGACATTTGCAAGAAAGTTTTGGAATCCTTGCCTGTGGCACGCGTATCAGAGTAGAAGCTGTTTTTCCCCATCTCTTGCTATTATACACTTATATTTCTATATCTTATATACTTATATGTCTTCCTCCTCAACTTCCTTACTTATCGTGTGTGCGGAGTGAAGGAGAACAATGCTTTACAAGAAACCCAAAACCTTAATTACCTGGAATCTTTTTATTTTGTCCTTTTCAAGACTTGTGTAGATGCACTTTTCAATTTTTATACCTCTGCAGTAATATATGCGTAGAATTTTGCAGCCTGCATCCAATTAACATGGCCCCACGTGTGTTATTTGTGTCACCGTATGTGTTATTGTATACGCCATATGCGTATAACTTGCTACGTTGTTTTTCTCATACCTGCTCTTCCTTGCCCCTTGTTGTCTGTCTAGGAAACCATCTAATGTGGCTACATAAGTGTGCGCTGTGTCCACACCCAGACCGTCTTTTTTTTAGTGTTTATTATTATTTTTGAGAGAGAGAAAGCATGAGTGAGGGAGAGGTGGATAGAGATGGGGACAGAGAATCCCAAGCAGGCTCTGTGCTGACAACAGCGAAATCCGATGCGGGGCTAGAACTCACAAACCATGAGATCCTGACCTGAGCCCAAGCCGGACACTTAACCGACTGAGCCCCCCAGGCGCCCCCAAACCATCTTCTTTAAGTATATAGTTAGACGCATCGAATATTGGAAGCTTGATAAATCTTTGGTTTCTCTTACTCCAAGTATCGTATAAGCATGGTGGAATATTTTTTTCCGAAAGCTAAGTGAATAATGAAACAAAACTTGAAAGGACGTGGTTAGGCTGTGCGTAAGGTCGCAGCTTCCCATCAGATCTCCATAGTTAAGAAGGTTGCTTTACCTTAATGAGAATCATATTTACTCTTTTAGCCTCACCTGCAATTATTGGGTGAGCTCGGGTCTGCTTAGTTCATTACCGCCATTAGTGCCTGTCAATAACGGAGAGTGTGCCTGAAATGTACAAGTACCTGGGAGCTCGGGCAGCGTCCTCTTGCCTGGCGCAGGGCAGCTCTGCCGTGGGGTGGTGCGAGCGGGTCCTGATCCTACGGGTCACTGAAGGCTGGGCTGTCCTTGGGCTTCGGATGTCCCGTCGGTATGAAGCCAAAGCAGCGTGTCTCCCAGCATCATCCCCAGGCCTCACCCAGGCCCGTTGGACCACGAGCTGAGCGAAGCCCAGGAATCTGCATCTTTACCAGGCCTCCCGGGTGCATCTTGTGGAACACTAGAGCTTGGGAACCACGGGTCTGTGGTTCGACGTGCCCTGCAGCCGACCTCCAAATCCCCCTTTGCTCTTTCTCAGGGAGCAAGGAGTTAACCCCGGCTAGCCAGTGTGGTCCCCGCCTGCTCCTGCAGGAGCTACGCCCGGCTCTAGGGATGGGGCTCGCTGATACTTGGCTACCTGCTTAGCTCTTGAAGCCAGAGTGGCCACGGCTGGCCTGCCCCGTCACAGCTCCGACCTCAGGAGGCCACTCTCGCCCCAGCCGGGTCTCCGATCTGCAGAAAGTAGGCTGCTGTCTATCCAGCCTCCCCTTGCAGTCCCTGTGAGGAGCCATCTTGCTTCCTAGAGCCTGAGGTCAAGGCTGAAATCCTAAGCACCCGCCGCGTCCCAGGAGCCCGGTACCAGTCTGGTAAGTGAATGGAGCCGTGAGGGAGGAGATGATGTTAGGAGTGCGAGGTGGGACCTATGCCCAAGGCAGAGAGCGGGGGCGCCATACACGTGTGGGGCAAACATGTGTCAGTCAATGAAATCAGGTACCCGGCTCCTAGCAGGCGCTCTGAATGCTGTTAGGATAGGTGCCCTTGGTAGCCACCCCTTCCCCGTAGCCCTCCAGCCCTTCGCGTCTCTCTGTGCCAGCCCCCAAGTGTTAGCCTCTGTGTCCCTCCGATTTCCCCTCCGCCTGCAAGGGAACAGGACAGAAAGCCCGTGGACTTAGCTCACGACCTCCAGCGTCCGGAAACAAGAACCGATTGACGTGAGTGTAGAAATACCCCAGCTCCCTCACCCTTCCAGAAGGCGAGGCCTGAGACGCGGGTGTTCCGAGGGGCCCAGCGACACAGAGCCCCAGTTGCCCATGGTGGTCAATTGCTTGATAAGATACGTTTGCTTTTTGTGTGTGTGGCGGGGGGCGGGAGGAGGGAATCCTTCCCCTCTCCTCTCTCCTTTCTCCACTCCTCTACTGATGTTTCCCAAGGTCACCCCCCAAATCGACCACTTGCACTCAAATCCTCACTTCGGGATCAGCTTCTGAGGGGCACCATGCCCAGGACGGTTGTCGCATGGATGAACGACTAAATATCGAATAGCTCAAACCAGAGGGATAGGATCCTAACCACTTAAAACATCGCGAGTCTTGGCAGGAGGTCGCTGAATGAAGAGCATTTGATGAATGAATAGTGTTCGAGGTAGACCCTTACAAATCTAGCCCTTGAATTTCTGGTATAGAAATGTATCTCGAGGGACCCCTGGGTGGCTCAGTTGGTTAAGCATCTGACTCTTGATTCCGGCTCTGGTCATGACCTCATGGTTCGTGAGTTCGCGCCCCGCATCGGGCTCTGCGCTGACCCTGTGGAGTCGGCTTGGGATTCTCTCGCACTCTCTCTCTCTGCCCCTCCCCCGCCTGTGCTTGCTCTCGGGCTCCCTCTTTCTCAAAAAAAAATATAAATAAACAAATAAAAAGAAATGCATCTCGAAAGGGTGAATGCATGAATGCATGAAAGATCACCAAATGGAATCAAGAGTTAGCGGTCTATGTCTTGGTACATGTTGGTGAGTAAATGCTTCTCGTATGGATGGGAGGGAAAAGGAAGAAGACAGGGACGAAGAAGAGGAAGGAAGGAAGAATGGCGAGGAGGGAGGGAGGAGTCTCAGAGGCTTCGAGCCAAAAGCGAGCATCATGAAGGGGCCTCTGAGGCCCCGTGTGCTCCGGTCCCTGTTGGGGTCCCAGCGACCCCGTGTGCCCGTCACTCCCTTTTGCATCGCAGTCCACGTCAGCCACCTTTCAGCTCCAGTTCCCTGCAAACGCTGTTTTCTTAGCTGGGAATGATCTCTTATTAGTGACCCTGCCTACCTAACTCCCGAGACTTACCTCTCAGCTTCCATACATTTGCTTCCTCGGGGAAGCCTCCCGGACAGCTCCACCACATTACACGTATATATAACTATATAGCCGTCATGTCACTTGGCACCGTTTCCCCCTTACGTCATTAATTACTGGATGGCTAACGCATCTCAGCAGAACAGAACCTTCTCATCCCTATGCCCAGAGTCCACCACAGGCCCTGGCCCCTAGTAAGTGCTCAATAAATACCAGATGAACGACATAAGCGCGGCACCTGGCCCAACTCAAACCTTAGAACTAACGTTTCTCTGGGCAGCCAGGGTTCCGGGAACTATCACCACCCCACGCACACTGCTCCCTCCCCCATAACACCCCACACTAACCAAACGGCAAAATGCACCCAAAATCCGGGGAAAGCCTTTGACAAGTCATCTTAGAATAGTAACAGCTTCTGTCCCAGCCAGCACTGTCACAGGCAGCTTAATTATGGTAATTAGAACCCACATTAAAACATGATTATAACATAAAATTGGAATTAGCCATATTACACATCCAAATTTTTCGGTATGTTTATTGATCTCCCTCCCCTGTTAATCGGAGGGCTACAGTAAATTCAGACAGATCTGGTATAATTAAAACTGAGCCTGTAAGTGCTAGTGAAAATTCTAATTAGCATCTGTCTTTTGTTAAGGACAGTGAGGCGGAGATGTATATTTTTATGGGAAACGTAACCGGGGCATTCATGTTTCTGTTTTGGGTCCTGGGTGGGGCAGGCTACATAATTCTCATTCCTTTTTTAAAGACTGTTTCAGAAAAAAAAGATGCAAATAGTGAAGACATCTATGAAATGCCTAAACAAGAGGTGGTTGGTTTAATGAAAAACAATTAGTCAAACTCGGCGGTGGGAGGCATGCAGATAAAACCACCAACTAGTTGGATTGCCCTCTTCTCTATATGGAGGAGTGATTTTGAGATTAGGCAACCTTGAGCTCGCATCTTAATTCTGCTGATCAGTAGCTGCGTGATCTTGAACGAATTTTGTTTTGCCTCTCTGAACCTCAGTTTCCTCATCTGTGAATGGGGAGGATGGTAGAGGCTGTCTCACAGGGCGATGGGAGGATTAGAGAGATTACACATTTTTTGACATGAAGTAATTCTTCAATAAGTGGGAGTTGTTATCGTCATCACCATCACTATTGCACCAGCACCATCGTCACAACCATCACCTTCACCATCATCATCACCACCATCATCATCACCATCAACTTCATCATCATCATCATCACCACCGGCATCATCATCATCATCTTCATCATCATCACCACCATCATCATCACCATCAACTTCATCATCATCATCACCACCACCATCATCTTCACCACTATCATCACCATTATTGTCACCACCACCATCATCATCATCAGTATTATCACCATCATCACCATCACCATCGTCATCACCATCAACTTCATCATCATCATCACCTTCATCATCATCATCACCATCATCACCACCACCATCACCATCGTCATCACTATCATCTTTATTGACATTTACACCATAGTTATCATTCTCATGCAAGATTCGCAATGACCTCCATGGCCCTGGTAAGCTTCCTGGTACAGTGAAAATACCACGATTTTGGATTCTGGTAGCCCTCCAACCATGCCACTCATGAGATATACAACCTCAGACAAGCCATTATATGCTTCTCAATTTGTTTCCTTATTTGTAAAATAAACACAATTGCCAAGGGGATGTTGGGGGCAGGATAAAGGCACAGAGCTTGCCATTTGAGCAATGTTAATTCTCCATCTCTAATATCCAATCCCGTCCCTTGGACAGACTGCTTTGGGATGGTATATCTCAGGCATGTAAAGAAGATAAAATGAAGGACCTCCATGTTTCTAATCACCACCCTTCAGCCTTCGCTCAGGGGATATTTCGTGCCACCTCCTACAAGGCCATCTTCCAGTCAGGACCTTAGCTTCCGGAAAGTGTTTCTGCCCTCTGTACGGACGGAGGACGCAGTGGAGCTTATCAACTGTCCCATGTGTACCCGCATTTCCCAGGCTCCTTTGCTGTTAGAGCAAGACCATGTGACTCCTTCTGACCCATAGACCGTGAGTGGAAATATGTCACTTCCACTTGCCAGGAAACCACAGGCAGAGACAGCAAAACCTAAAGATTGAAGTGGCCTAGATCATCCAGCCACTGCAGGGAGGACAGCTGTCCTGGAGAGCGGCTGCCTCTGCACAGGGCTTTTATAAGTGAAGAATCAACAGTTGCTGCACAAAGCCGCTGAGGTCTGGAAGGTTTTTTGTTACCGCAGGTGTAGCATAACCTATGCTGATTAGTACAGTAAGTGGTCTCCATAATGAAGTCTGCTTTATGGGGTGTGCCTCTTGCTCCAAATACACCAATGCCTGTTGGCTCTCGGCCATTCCCAAACTGATGAACTTTCTTCCAGAACAGATTTTGGGTGTAGACTGGAGGGGAATTGGAACTTCTGAGTTCAGAGACTTGCAGGGTGCTCGCCTCCCCTCTAGGCGACATGCATCTGGTCCCTCACTATTCAGATGGCTCAGGCAGGCTGGAGGAGAACCACAGAAAACCCAAGCATCAGGGCCCTCGCATAGCTCACTCACAGCCGCGTAGCCCCCTGTACATACTGGGCTGTCCCACGGACTTGCCATGTCAACTATCACGGCATCCATTGCTTTCCCCCAACCGTCTTTATTTCGGCATCAGAAACTTCAGTTTTGTTTTGAGAACCATTCATTGGATGCAGCCTGGTGAGCTTGTCAACCAAAAGACTTTCCCCTCCTCCACCCGAGTGGTGAGCACATGGCCCAGCCTAGGTAGCGATTCATTCCAAGCGCAAGCCCCTTGAAGGGACCGGGGATGGTCCCCTTGCTTCCTAGATCCTCAGAGCTCTGACGGTCCTGTCCTCAGGATTGCTTTACTAGCTCTTGTTTGGCCTGGGAAATATCCCTGTCCTTCCAACAAAACCCTCCCACCTTTTCCTGGCTGAATGTAGCCAGCATCAGCCCCTTTTCTTCCAAGAGTGCTGAGTAATACACAGTGATGAATTCCACCCAACATTGCCAAAGCCCCTGTCATGTGCTGGGTACCATGCTGGACCCTATTTGTCCTATCACTCTAAGTTGGGGACACGTTTTATGTTTGACGGATTAAGAAAACATAACCCAGACAGTAAGTAAAATGTGGACTCATTCATTCAGCAAAGGCGCCGCGTCGATTATGGGCAAATGCATATCTAAGTGCTAGGGACACGGGAGTGAGCAAAACAGACCAAAACCTCCATCCCCTGACGGTTCAGAGGCGGATGTTAAAAACACCTAAATGAAACAATGAAACTACAGAGCACTCGGATGCTCAGAGCTGCTGCGGAGAGAAAGGACACAGGACGGGAGGGCAGGAGCACATGGCGGGGGGGGGGGGGAGGGGAGCGGGATAAAGAGGGGTCGCAATTTTAAACCCATTAGCCAGGGAAGACTTCACTGAGGTTTGTGCAAAACCTGGAAAATAGAACCGTGTGTTCTCTTGTTCTTGTTGCCAAATTCCATTTTGCAGGTGACTGGGTTTATAGGGCTGTTCGTGGGGACAGGACCTGACACGTAAAAAGTAGACGATAAGTGTCAGCTGGAAACAAGTTCCAAGAAGGCTTGTGGACGCCAAGTCAGCTCTGAGGATGTGGGGAGCGCTGGGCACGCTCCCTCCCATCCGGAACCATCACGAGGTGGGGGTGGGGCGCTGCTGGCAAAGCCCCTTCCCCTTCAGGCCCTTGGAAACTACTGACGCTTTGGCTCCGCAGGGTGGTTTGCAGCCACCAGACCCCCACCCCTCGGCTGCTGGCTGGTCCTGTGGCACCTGTCGGTCACTGGAAGAGCTTGGGGGTGCAGGGAGGAAACAGGGCACAGGGAGGGAGGGAAATATATGCACAAGCCAAGCCTGAGGCAGATGGCTTTTGTCCCGGTGGGTGAGGTGCTTCTAACATCTCCCATTCCTCCCTGCCGCCCCACCTCCCTACACTTGACAAATGCTCCGGTGGCTCTGGGTTCAAGTCCTGCCTGGACATGTGGACACGGGTCATCTCCCCGCTCTATGAACCTCGAATTCCTGATGGTGACTTCCTGGGTCAGGGTTAGGGTTATGAGGGAATACACGGAAATCACATAGCCGTGTGCCGAGCACGATGTGAATGGGTCTTGGAGATCCTTGGGCTCAGTCCCTAGGAGACCCGGATCCCACCCATTGTGTGGTTAAGACTCCACTTGGGAACCCTGAGTCCAGGGGCTCTCGGCCCCAGCTCTGCACTGGGGTCGCCTGGGGAACTTTAAAGAAAACGCTGCCCAGGTCACGCCCAGAGAGTCCGATACATAATTAACTTGGGTTGTATCCTGGACACAGGAGTTTCTAAAAGCTTCCAAGTAATTCCAAGGTGTAGCCAAGGTTGAGAAGCATTGCTTTGGCCCAGGGCTTTGATGTAAGCCCCCAACACCCGTTCCCAAAGCATGAGATACACTTAGACACCGTGCCCTCAGGCAGCCTCTCAGGTCATGATTTTAGTTTCCTAACTCGGGTCAAGAATTTGTAGCGTCTCAACCGTGTTTCCGGCGCAGTGTGAGACACTGAGCCAAGGGCCGTGCCTGCCCTCCAGGAGCTTGGTGTCTGGGCGACGGTACCGTGGAGCGATGCGAGGCTTGAAGGCGGCCCTGGGAGCAGGGAGGAACGGAATCTCACCCAGATGGGGGGAACGGGTGGAAAGGAGGGGGTTGCCATGTCACCCCAAAACTTCGCCTTGAGGCAATGAGCAGCAGTGGCCTGGTAGGGATGCGGAAGGGAGAAGTGTAGCCCAGGGAAGCTGGAGCAGCACGGCACCCGTGCGGAGGCGTGAAGAATCGAGGAGTGTGTGTGTGGGGGGAGTACCGTACAAGGAGGGGGATTACCTCCAGCCAGGGCTGTGTGACAGGAGTGGAAGCCCGATAGCAGCCTCCTTCGAGTTATGGGCACTGGGGAGCCATGGGAGGCTGTAGGTTACAAGGCAGCCTTTATTCTGTGCATGAAGCATTCAGGGCGCAGCTGCAGTTGATTGCTGGGGGGTCGGGGTGGGGGCGGGGGGCGGCGCGGCACCCGGAGAAGGAAAAGCCTTTGTTTGGCAATTCTCTCCCGAGCAACTTTATTTCATTCCCTGCCATCATGTAGGACCTCAGAAGTTATCAAGAGAACATCACTGCCATGGTAACGGTAAGAGAAACAAGCAATGCATGCGTTGTATAAAATTGTCCATAAAGGCTGTTTATTTTTCATACCATTATTTTAATAGGCGGGGACGGCAGTGATGGGATGGAGAACAGCAGGCCGTAATGGTGCCGCTAACGCTGCCTTTTCTCCAAACGACTCGAAATGCACTTGAAATGCTCGCAGACGTTCAGACGTTGGCACTTAGATCATGTCTCCGGCTGGGAACCCCCGCTGGTTTAGACTCCCGCTGCTGGGAAGCATCACCTGTTCCCGGATCCGAACGGCGGTGTGGCTAAGTGGTTGTAAACTTGAACTGGAGGTCAGACCGTCCTCGGTTCGAGCCCGCGCTGCCTGCCTGGTGGCTGATGGGCACATCCGGCCCCCGCTCTGAGCCTCCGTTTACCCCTCCGCGAAGTGGACACATTCCTTCATTCATTCAATAGTAAGTAAGACTCCATTGAAAACCTCCCTACGTGCTTTGTGCTGAAAAAGGTTCTCGAGCTCGTGGAGTTTAGAATCTGGTGGGAGAACACGGATAAGACACTGTGAACACGTCGGTAAGTAAGACGGTTTTAGATAGCGATACTTGCCAAGGAGAATTTAAAACCGAGGAAGTGCTTTCTGAAGAGCTGCCATTCTAGCTGACCACAGAAAACTGACAAAGAGCCAGGCGTGTATCTCTCAGGAGGAAAAGCCTTCCAGGGAGGTGGACAAACAGAGCAAAAGCCCGAGAGCCCCACCCGGGCTAGGAAAGTTTGTAGCTGCAGCTTCCTGCTGACCTCTGACCATGAGGTCAGAGAGGGAGGAGGGGCCAGGTGGCGGGGGTGGGGGGAACCTATAGGCTAGGGTAGGAGTTTGAGTTAGCTAGAGGGATTAAATGAGATATCACATAGTAAACTCTAAGCAGCTGCTTTAAATGTTTATTTATTTTGAGAGAGAGAGAGAGAGAGCAGGGGAGGGGCAGAGAGAGAGAGAGAGAGAGAGAGACAGAGAATCGGAAGCAGGCTCCAGGCTCTGAGCTGTCAGCACAGAGCCTGAGATGGGGCTCAAATTCTCGAACTGTGAGATCGTGACCTGAGCCGGAGTCAGACGTTCAACAGACGGAGCCACCCAGGCGCCCCAGCAGCTGCTTTAAAACGTCAGCTTTTATTCTCACCGGGAGAGCTACCCGAGAACCCCTCACGTCTTGGGCGTGGAAGCTGACACCACTGTTAAAAAGAAAATCACACGGGGCGCCTGGGTGGCTCAGTCGGTTAAGCGGCCGACTTCGGCTCAGGTCATGATCTCACGGTCTGTGAGTTCGAGCCCCGCGTCGGGCTCTGTGCTGAGGGCTCAGAGCCTGGAGCTTGCTTTGGATTCTGTGTCTCCCTCTCTCTCTGCCCCTCCCCTGCTCACGCTCTGTCTCTATGCCTCAAAACTAAATAAGTGTTAAAAAAATTTTTTTTAAAAGAAAATCACAGGCCCAAGATGAGTCACTGAGGCCCAGTCTACGGGCTTACTAGCTCATTTCAGTCGGCACCTCCCCTGGAGGTAGTCAGGAACATTCTAGGCAGGACCCCCAGGTCATCTGTCAGGAGCCCCGTCACCCGAAGGAGGATGAGGTCATCTGCAGGACGACCCCCTGGGGTTCCTCCCCTCCCAGGGAAAGTGACCTCGGCCAGAACATCCTTCTCTTCTTTTGCTAATAACTTCCTGGCCCCACCCTCTCTCCTGCAAATGTCCATTCTGTACAACTCCTCCTCCAGGCTCTTTTCTACCTGGCGGGTGGGAAGCTGCCTGATTCAGGAAACGCCTACAAAGGTCAGTCCGCTCTTCAAATGTCCTCAGTCGCACGAATGCATTTCTGAACCGGGAAGTTTTGTGAGATCACTTTTCCTAATTATTTTCCTTTCGGATACGGGTGAAGTAAGGATCGGAGAAGAAAAGAGACTTACAGACCTCACCCAGGACTCGGTAGGGAGGCCTCCGGCTTCTCCACTCCACGCCCGCTGTTCCTTGGGCTCCCGAACTCACGTCCATCCGTGACCTCCAAGGGGAAACTTCTCGGCCTCCGTTCCTGCCCATGCTGGGTGGTGACTCCTTCGGGAGAACAGTGTGGGGTAATGGAAAAACTCAGACCCTCTGACGCTCAGAAGATCCTCGCTGGTAGTCCGCCACGCACCCTCCTCTGTCTTCCTGGGAAACAAGGCTGCGCTTTGGCCAAGAAGCCGGGAAGAAGCTTTTCAGACGTCTTCAGTGTTGCCTATGGAAGGGTGTGGTGAGGTTGTCGAGGAAGGCGAAGGGGCTGAGGAATGTGTCTGTAATTAAACAGACCAGCGCCGTCTTGGCCCAGGTTCCCGGTGAGCGAGGTGCGTTGCGTGGAAAATGGATTAGATCGGCTGACCCCCTGATGGGCTTAGGAGTTTTTATTTCTTCCGTACCCTTAACCCCAACCCGACTTTCTTCTGGGTCTAGACGTACATAAATACAGTTCATAAACCCTACCGGAGAAGAGATTTTGTGGCATTTGGGCCATATTTCCCCCGCTACGGGCTGTATGAGACAGCGTAATGACGCCCTTTTCAGGACGGGCACTTAGTTCAGCGCCGCACCTGCCTCCTCTCTCTCACCTTCACAAAAAGCCTCAGGAGTCATCACTGCTATCTCTCCTTTCATACGGACAGGAAAACTGAGGTTCGAAGGTCGCACTTGGACATTCAGGTACCTCTGACCCCAAGTAAAGCTGCTGATTCCACAGGACACGGGTGCCCTTGGGGTCGCCGAACACGAAAGTCTTAGAATAGCCCACAGGTGTGTGCCTCTTTGCAGAGCGAGGCTGTTCTTCACAGTCTGAAAAATGTATGCGTTACAGTTTATAATGCCAACAGAGTATATAAATATACACAGTATCTTTAATTGATTTTTCCCCCTCGCCTTTGAGGCCCAAAAGCATAAACCCAGAGCAGTCTCCTGGCTAGATCCGAGGGAACTTGACTGTGAGGTCTTATCGGATCCTCTCTGTTTGTCCCTCCCTGTCAGCCTCCTCCACGTTTCTGAAGTACACTGGTTTTCCTTCTCGTCTGGCCAGACAAGCCGCTAGAGAATGCAAATCCGTTTTGCAGGCTCGCTTGGTATTCTGTAAACTTTCAGTTTGCAACAAAGGCATTGTCTTCCCTGTCGAATCTCTGCCGTGCGCAAGCATTTCTCAAGACCCAGGGCCGGTGGTATAGACAGATCGAGCATTTCCAAGGAAACCAAAGAGGCACAATTGCTTCTTTCTAGGCAGTGTGGGCACCCTGGACGAGGCTGACTGCGTCACGGTCGGTCATTCCCTCGTTAGCATCCGGCCCGACTGATGCGATGGCCGCATCCCTCGGCACAGGGCTGCACAGGCTCATGGGCAAGTTAGGAAGACCGGGTTCAAACCACAGAAAGAGAGGCTGGTTGGATGGTCTGCCTGCCCGTCAAAGACCCGGGATAGATTCGTCTCCCGGCTTACACTACAGCTGTTTTGTTGTTGTTTCAACTCTCTCCCTCGCTTTCACGATGTCGTTTTTTTATTATTATTTCATTTTTACTCTAAGACAAAAGCGAACCGCCGACCACCCAAGACCATCCTAACAGCAGGTGTTCCTGGGGGTGAAACGTGGTACTGGGTTTGGGTGGGGCAGGAGTGTGAACGAGAACTGAAACTCCCAACACTGTAGTTAGTGGACGGAGCAAAGACAGAGGATTCACTTCCTGGCGATCTCAGAATCCAGCCCTGGTGGGCTGTGATCGGTGTGCACAGAGAAATGGCGTCACGGAAGTGTCATGGCGATGGCTACCGGTTATTGCAAAAAACCCTGTTTCGGCCCCAGAACCCGCTTCCTGTGCCCTCCACCTAGAGGATGCTCTTCCCCAGATCGGAACCGGGTACTTCCTTCTCATCACTCGCTTCTCTTCTGAAACGCCTCTTACTCTGGCAGGTCATCCCCATCACTCAAAAACAACTTGCGTCCTTTACTCTCAAATCACCCCATTTCATCTTCCTCACAGGACCTGGAGCTGAAATTCTTAATTATCAAAGGATTTACCGTCCATCACTCGCCTGCACAAGGTAAGCTCCGGAGAGCTTCAGATTGTTAATTGCTGCATTCTTGGTGCCTAGAAGTGTCTGACACATAGCAGATGTTCAAAAAATATTTGTGGAGAGGATGGATGGATGGATGGATGGATGGATGGGTAGACGGATGGATGGAGAGTTTACTATATGCTATGGGTACTATCGTAAGTGGTTTAGAATAATTGACGCATTTAATCTAAGTCACAGCTCTTCGTCGAAACAGCTGCAGAGAAGTTAAGTCAGGTGTGCAAGGTCACACAGCTGTTAGTAGGAGAGAAACCATTCGGATTCAGGTCTGTCAGGTTTCAAAGCCTGCTTTAACCACTCTGCTATACTGTCTCCCCTGGCATAGAAGAACATCAGTCCTGGAAAGGATTTGGCACTCATGTTTCCAGACTTACTAGACCCTCAGTTCTGAAGAGCAAAGGATGGAGTCTTCTGCACCCATAGCACCTACTACACAGTTTGGCACCTACTAGCTACTCAGTAAACAGTAGATACTCAAACAATATTTGTAGATAGATGGATAAGTGAGGTGGGTGAGAGGATGGATGGATGGATGGATGGATGGGT
Organism: Paguma larvata; assembly: GCA_030068075.1. Classification (NCBI taxonomy): domain Eukaryota; kingdom Metazoa; phylum Chordata; class Mammalia; order Carnivora; family Viverridae; genus Paguma; species Paguma larvata. The sequence continues at coordinate 64,267,206 of CM057835.1, forward strand.
GGATGGATGGATGGACAGACAGACGGACAGACGGTTGGATGGATGGATGGACAGATGGATGGATGAACGGATGGTTGGATGGATGGAGGGATGGTTGGATGGATGGATGGACAGACGGATGGACGGATGGACAGACGGGTGGGTGGATGGATGGATGAGTGGATGGATGGATGGATGGATGGATGGATTGATGGATGGACGGACGGACGGTTGGATGAATGGATGAATGGATGGATCGATGGATCGATGGATGGATGGGTGCATGGATGGACGGATAGATGGATGGATGGGTAGATCAATGGATGGATGGGTGGATGGATGGATGGATGGACAATGGACGGATGGATGGATGGACGGATGGATGGATGGATGGATGGATGGGTGGGTGGATGGATGGGTGGGGGTTTGGATGGGTGGGTGGATGGATGGGTGGGTGGTTGGATGGGTGGGTGGATGGATGGATGGGTGGATGGATGGATGGACGGACGGATGGATGGATGGATGGATGGATGGACGGACGATGGATGGACGGATGGATGGATGGATGGATGGGTGGATGGATGGATGGACGGATGGATGGACGGATGGATGGATGGGTGGGTGGATGGATGGGTGGGTGGTTGGATGGGTGGGTGGATGGATGGATGGGTGGATGGATGGATGGGTGGATGGATGGATGGGTGGATGGGTGGATGGATGGATGGATGGATGGGTGGATGGGTGGATGGATGGATGGATGGATGGGTGGATGGGTGGATGGATGGATGGATGGATGGATGAAGGATCAGTGGATGGATGGATCAATGGATCAATGGATGCATAGATAAGTGGATGGATGAATAGTGAAACAGTCCCAGAGAGGCTGATGACTCATCTTCGATTACACAGCAAATCAGCAGAAGAGGATCAGCACTGAGGACTCCTAACCCATTGCTCTCTCTTTCTCACACACCAAAGTTTTGTGAAGGAAACAGTGTTTTCCTTATAGTCTGAACAGGGCGCAAGGCTTTAGTGCCTCAGCTCATGGGAACTTCTCTCGAACCCATGAAATAAGTGTTATTGTATCCCCTCATGTCACAAGATACTATATCCGCTTGTATCAATCACCCCTGCACTATAAGTGTTGTTTTTACCTCTTCTCCTGAGAAGAGGAAAATGAGGCTCAGAAAGGTTAAATAACTTGACCTTCTTAACTTGCCTCAGCAGAAAGAGGGGAGGCCAAGATCTCACCTTTTGTCTTCTGACCAATTTTAATTGGGTAAGAGCTGATTTATCAAATGGCAACATACAGATTTGTGGGCACACATCTCTGCACAGAAGTTAGATTCCACCCCCCCCCCGCCGCCTCGGGCAGCCGTGGGTAGCAGAGAGCCCACCCTGACACCAGAATGGACACACCACGTGTCTGGTGGTCACAGAGTACAAGCCTGGACAAAAGGTAGACCAACTGTATGATTTTGAGCAAGTTACTGTCTCCCGGAGCCTCAGTCTCCTCCTCCGTAATGTGGGTATCGAAATTGCCACAGCAGATGGTTTAAATCTGCAAGCTGCACTCGTCCCAGCACGGTATTCCCATCGTGGTATTTCTTCTTGGGGGGGGGGGGAAGAGTCTTAAAAAGAGAGAGAGAGAGAGAGAGAGAGAGCCTTCCCACCATCATAATCTCGGATTGCAAGGTCCTATTCTGTCAGGACTTTCTCCGTGCCATGCTTGCTGGCCGGCAGAATGAGGAATCCTGGCCGGTGTTATTCAATGGGTTAATAATTTCCGATACCCCTTCTTCCATATAAGATACCCACATGCAAGTAATGACCTTCTCAATACCCAATGCCTTTACCAGAAGCAGTAATCCCGATGGAGGACTTTTAGTCATGGTGGTAGTCCGCTGGTAAGGAGGGGGCGCCAAAGCGCCAGGGGCATCTACTGAACCACAGCCTGGAGACGGCCAGGCCATCACATCCCGGAGATGGGAGGAGTTCCGCCTCTGGCCTCAGACCTGGCCTTGAATCTACCTTGTCCCAGCGCTTCCTGGTCACTTGACCTCAGACTGAGGTGCGTATCTGTCAAATGGAGATGAGCGGGTCTCACCGGGAAGGACTGCGTTATGAAATCGAAATGAGCAACCGTGCACGCTGTGGTACAGCACCTGGCAAACAGGAGACGCTTATAAACACTGGTTTCTTGCCTCCAAGTGCGGAGCTGGCCTACCTCTTTGTTTTTCTCTTACTCGCTTTCGCCCATCCTGGTTTCCTCCAGTTGCCTTGCTTGTTTATGTGTCCCTTCAAGGAGAATTATTGGACGCCTCCTGCACGCTAGTGCTGTGCAGGCCCTAAGTGTTCGGTGATGGGCGAGACAGGCAAGGCCACTCCTTACAGGGCTCTATGTCCAATACAGCAAAGCAATGGGGGGGGGGGGGCTTCGTCTTCCTCGAGGGGGAAGTCAGCTCTGATGCACCCCCTGCCTCTTTATAAAAACGACCGGTAAATGCCAGGAATGGAAACTTCTTGCCGCCAAGGATCAGGTTTTACCGGGGGCTCTGTCCGCCACGCCGGATGCAGATGCGAATCTGCGGTGAGCACCCAGTAAAACGCACTGAATGAATGAGTGAATGGGGAAGCTCTGGGTGGGGGGGGGTCTTTTGATCCCCTAGACCAGAGTGCTCCCTCTCCCCGCCAGTCCTCTCCGGCCCTGTGCTCACCTCCCCCATCCATTCTTTATAGGGACTCCCAGCCACCACTCAGCTAAAGACATATTCCTCCCGCTGCCTGCAACCTTCTCTCCATCTGCTCCCTCTGCCTGCTCAGGCTGCAATGAGGAGATAGTGTGGCAAGGTGGAGTGGGGGGAGGGTGGGAGAGGGCTTCTAAATTGGGGTGAGAGGCCGGAGACGCTGGCTGGGCTGCAAAGGTAGCCCACACAGTCTGTCTTGAGTCTCTGGGAGTGCCTACAAGCCTGCCCCCCCACATCTAGCCCTTGGCCAATGACTGTCCCTAAGCATCCACCTGTCTCCCCCACCTACTGTCCCCCACCACCTCTAGTTGTGGACGAAAGACAAGATGCTGGAAATCAGGGCTGGGCAAGAGCACAGCGTGGAGGGTGGGCCTTGAACTCCAGCTCAGATGGGGGAAGGGCCCATAGACAGCGAGGCTAGGGGCTGAGCTGAGAGGAAGCCTTGGCTAGCTCTGGCTCCCTGTGGACAGTGGGGATGTGGCCGATGGAACTCACATTAGACATAGATCAGTTTTCATATACAGTCCCTGGTTAGGCTTCGCAGGGGTAGGACCCCCTCCCCCGCCGCCAAGTACTGGATACACAGTTTCGTGGCCATTTATATCGTTCTAGGGAGATTAACAACTCTCATCAGACGCGCAGAGTCGGAGCCTTTCTAGGTTACCGGACTCACTTTGGAAACACGGGAGGCTGGCAGGGCAGAGGGCTGGTCGGAGCCCAAAGGGGCTGGGAGGGGCTGCGATGCGGCCGGGAGGTCTGGGACTGGGATCTATCCGGGAGGCTGAGCGATGGAAAGATCTCGGCTGCTCGCAGGCTGAAGGCTGCGCTCGGTTTCGAGGCCTCCATCTCCCCGTCTGGGAAATGGTCAGGGCGCTTCTCGGCCTCGCCCGGCCGCGCTGGGCTGCCGCGGGCGCCCGCGGGGAGGGAAGGCTCGGCCCACAGGACGCCAGGGGAATTTGCTTTAAACTTTGCGGGGCCGGCGGGCCCGCGGCCAGAGGCGGAGGCTGGCCCCGCTCGCGGCCGCCAGCCCGCCCACCCCCTCCCTCCCTCCCTCCTCGCACTCGCTCGGCTCAGACTCGGCCCCAGCCCCCTCCCTCCTCCCGCTCGCTCCTCGCTCGCTCGCCGGCTCCTCCTCACTCGCCCGCCCGCGCCCGGCGCAGCTCGGCCAGAGCGATCGCGGGGCTGAGCGCGCGTCCGCCCGGGGGGCTCCGGCGGCTGCCCGGGCCCGCGGACCCCCGCCTCGCAGCGCCGGCCCTGCGCGCCCGCCCCTCCGGCCGCCGGACTCCCGCGCCGTGCGCCTGCCCGCGGCCCGCCGCCCCGCGCCCCCCGCAGCCACGATGCCCGCGGCCCGGCCGCCCGCCGCGGGACTCGGCGGGACCTCGCTGCTGCTCGCCCTGCTCCTGGGGAGCCCCGCGGCCGCGCTGGCGGCAGGTAAGCGCCCGGGGGGCGGGGCGGGGGAGGGGGCAAAGTTGCGGCGGGTGCGGGGCGGCGGGGGGTCATGGCCCACCCGGGCGACTCCGGCGCCGCCCGCCCGCACGGGGAGCGGGGGCGGCCGCCCAATTTCGGGTCTGGAACCGCGTCCCCTCAGCCCCGGCTGCTGGGAGTGTGGAGGCGGGGATGTGTCTGAAGGGCTCCGGCGCTGCCCTGCTTCGGCTGCGGGCTCCCTTTCGTCCGCCCGGCTGTGGGGCTGACTCCCTTTTGCAGCCCCAGAGAATCTCCTTGGAGTGGGGTCGCCTCCAAACCCCAGATGCCCGGAGCTCTCTGCAACCGCACCCGGGGCTGAGCGCCAGATAATTCTCACCCTTTCGGGGAGAGGACGAGAAGGGGGGGGACAGCTGACCCGCCCTGCAACTGAGGACTAGACTCGAACGGCGCGTCGTGGGGGCGGGGGGGCGTCCTAGTGCCGCGCCCTCCCTCTCTAGGACCCCTTGCCTCTTTTTGGTTCAGACTGCCTCGCGGGACTGGGTCCCTGGACCGATCCCAACCAAGTGTCTGGCAGCTGAACTTGGGTGTGGCTTTCGCCTGGAGGCCAGTGGAGGGGCCTCAGGGTTCTCAGAACTTGCGGGGGAGGGAGAAGAGATGTCAGGTCACGGTTGGAACCTGAGTGGACACTCCCCCTCCCCCCCCCCCGCCCCCGACATCCTAGTGTCTCTTAACACTGTTGTGAATTGGGGGGGGGGTGCTAGTTTCACCCACCACGTGCTTGCCGGTTGGGAAGGGAGGGGGTCCAAGTTTAGGGGAGGATCGCTGCTCCTCCTTTCCAGACCGGGAGCCGCACCCTCTTCTCCACCCCGCTGAGGTCCCCCAGGAAAAGTTGTGTGTTGGGGGGTTGGGCGCTTCATTCACACAGAGCCAACCATAAGAGCTTGGAGGATTTAATCAGTTCACTAGGAGATGCAAAGTGGAGGGTAGCATGGGTAGACCCCCGGACCCAGCCTTCTCTGGAAGGTCCAACTCCTGCTCCCAGAAACGAGCTCCTCGCGTGGGAAAAAAAGCAGGCAGTTGCAGGGTCCCCCAAGGCTGAAGCCTGTCAGGGCGCGCACACCCACCCCACCTGGGACCTCATCTCTGTTTGGAAGGTCTTGACCCGGAGTTGGGGCCCAGGCGGTGCCCTTTCACCCTGGGGAGTTCTGGACCCCTGGCGTGCACACCTGCTTTCAGCACCAAAGGCCGCGGACAGCTCTCAGCTCCGTGGGCCCTAGTTCGGGATCCCATTCCTTTCAACCCTCACCCACAGCCTGGAGTGCCCTCCTCAGCATAAATCAGGCATTTTATCCCCCACCCCCGTTCGTTTTAAATGCGGAGCCCCGGCGTGCAGAGCGAAGGAAATAATTCATCACCTTTTGTGTAACAAAGCATATCATTAAAGAATCCCCCTTTTATGAAGAGATAATATTCGCAATTTACACTAGGTCTGGACAATTTCTCTGGGAAAGATGGGGGAAGAGAATCGGTTTGAATAAATTGTTTCCACCACAGCATGCCCTTTCTTAATTAGGTGTCTTTCCGACAGTGGCGTGGTGGCCTTGGACAGAGTCCTCATCTCCCTCCCTGGTGCCCTGCTTGTGAATCTGTGTTGTGACTAACACGCAGAAAGAACCAAAGCTACCCAGTGTCTTACTGGCTTTTCTAAAGCGATTGTATCTCTGAGGACCACAGTCCAATACACCACCCTCCGGGAAAAATGCCTTAATGGCAAGGATTTCATATCGTGCTTCCTTCACTGGCTTCAAACACGAACTGTGTGTGTGTTAGCTTTTAAGACATTTCATATTATTTTCCCAACTGTTCGGCACTTTAGCTAGCCAGCATATATTTTTAATTAACTTCAGGTCACTGCCAAATTAAAGGCAACCGATGTACTGCTTCGGAAGGCCCATTAATAACCGTGAGCTTCTGACTCCAAGACTCTTCAGTCTTAAGGAAGGAGTGAGGATAGCCAGTGAGCACTGCCAATTCCGATGGTGCATTTGGAAACCATTGACCTTCCACAATAAATTCCATTTTTAACATGGAGCCCAACTTCCACTGATGTCAGAAGGAGAGCCAAACAGCTAATACATTGTTGCCGGCGGGTCCTGTTTGCCTGTGCAGTGAGGGGATTTGTAAATACTTGAAAGGGACTTGTTGCTACATTCTTATGCGGGTCACGTGATTCTCCGGGCCATTTCGCTGTAAGGCATGAATAAGTATAAAGTATAACTTGTTTTTGAAGAGGCTTCTTATTGTCTAAGATATGCACATGGGGAATAATTGTAGCTACGTGCTAAGACTGCAGAGCCTGAGTGTAATTTCTTTTCTTTTTCTCTTGAATTAATAAAGCAAATTCAATATTGCTCAGTAAGACTCAAATTTGCTGCCTCCTCTAGTCTCTAATGTGCGTTGTTGTTAAATTCACTTAACAACTATTTTCATTATGGATTGCCATTGTTTTCCGCGGAGTTTTGGCTGCTTCTGCCAGGGGCCACCTTATCTAAGCTTGAGGGATTCTTCTTGTGTTCACAAGGCTTCGTTAGACATTAGGACAATAATGTTACCGTCCGTCCACCCTTTTCCAAGGCAGAAGAATGTTTCCTGATCAGAATGGCTTGTTTTGTGGTTTTGCTCACAAGCACATTCCGGCTATTCACAAAGCTATTTAAAAGGGCTGAATTTACTGGCCCTCCCGTGTTGTTCACTGGCGTGCTTCAGATCTCCACTAGGGGCGCTCAAAGCTGTAATTGGTGACCTAGGGCAATTCTGACCTTTGTAACCGGCAGGTGCGTGCAAGGCCAAGGGGCGGCAGGGCAGAGTGATTCCTATGGATCCTAATTGATTCCTATTTCTCAGAGGGAAATTATTGGTGACACTCGGCATGCTGTGGAAAAAGGGGAAGGAGAGGATCAAAGGCAGGAGAATGCTCCAAGAAAAGCAGCCTCAGAATGCAGAGCCCTGCTGTTCTTTTCTCTGCCAGGTTGTGGCTTCCTTCATGGAGCCAAGTTGGAAACCGCTAAACAGGCCACGGCAAAGCTGCTCTCTGGGGAGTTTGCGCCGGGCACTGGTTTTAGGTTTTATAGGTTTCTGGAAAAGAACTATGGTGGCTTCCAAAACGGGGTCCAGGTCCAGCTCCGCTGTTCGTGAGTGTGTGCCCTTCCGCAGAACTATCTTCTCCGAGCCTTCCTTTCACCGGCTGTGTGTGGAATGGGGGCGGGGCTGCAGGACTGATGGCCCCGGTCCGGAAGGAAGTTTGCCATGATTCCGTCACACTTTCTTGTAAAGCACCTGGCTCAAGTAATGTTTCCTGTGTTTTCTCCCTTGCTTTTCAAAAAGCAAATTGCCCCTGTTAGTAGGCACCAAGGGAGCGAATCCCTGACGTTGGTGTGAAGCAGATGTTGGCATGAATATCCAGGTGACCGAGGCCCACGTAGAAGGGGCGGATGTGGGAGGTGGGGCCGGCGCCCTTCCTTCCCAAAGCTGCCTGCTGTAAATCCTCGAACCTCAGTATCACCACCAGGAAGCAGAGTCCATGGTACCAGAGATGTAGGATGGCAGTCCCATGGTCTGAAAGGAGAGACAAGGAGAGAACCTTCTGGAAATGACATTTATCATTCATTCATTTAACATTTACTGAGCACTTTCTGTGCATGTAGCAAGCCCCACGTAGGGCACGGGGGACACAGAGTACTAGGTGGAGGTCCCTGTCCCAGTAATGACCGCCCAGCAAGAGAGATTGGAAGTAACCAGCTGCGCCCTGTGATCCGCGCCTCAGGAGGGGGCCTATCAGAGCGCTGTGGGGGCCATTCTCGCCTGGTCGGCTTCCCTGAGCAGGTAGCGCTTGAGCTGGCCCTGAAGGGGTGTGACAGGTCCCAGCAGCCAGAGGGGAGACCACTCTGCGGTGGGGTAGACTTTCGGAGCACATCGCGCCCTGGCGGACTCAGAGGGGAACAAGAGTGAGCGGGAGGGGCAGGCAGGTGGGCACACGGCCTGACACCTGAAAGAAATCCTCAGACCTGCCCCTCCCCCCTGCTCTCCCCTGGACTTCTGGCTCAGCCGATGAAGCCTGAAACAAAGGCCTGTGAGGCGCCGTGTGCGCCGTTGTCCGCTAGGGGTTGTGGTGACACCAGAGGAATCCTCTCTGAAGACAGCCGGTCCCAGTAGCCCAGTAGAGCCGCCACAGCGCTGAGTAAACACTGCCTCCCTGGATTTGCGTATTTGCATAATCCTCTGGTTCCTGTAGCTCCTCTGAAGCAGCCTTTTGGCCTGGGTGAAGGCAGGGGGCCAGCCGGGAGAGAAGGGACTGATTCTAGGGGAGGGTAAAATGGTGACGAGTCAGGTGGAGGCTGGGGGACCTGTCTGATATAGTTTACAACATGGCTGGGGCCACATCTTAACAACGAACACACCATTCACTGAGCGTTGATTTCGTTCCGAGCCCTGTGCTAAGTGGCTTATGTAGATTGGTTCAGAGAATCCTCACGACAGCCCCGTAGATGCAGTTATTAACCCCATTTTATAGATTGGGAAGTGGAGGCACAGAGAGGTTAAGCTGGGTGTCGAGAGTCAACGAGCCAAGAAGTAGTTGTAGGCCGGTCGTCACTTTTTTTTTTAGTTTTTTTAAATGTTAATTTATTTTGATAGAGAGAGAAGGTGCAAGCGGGGGAGCAGAGGAGAGAGACTCCCAAGCAGGCTTGCACCATCAGCATAGAGCCCGACACAGGGCTTGAACTCAGACGGTGAGATCGTGACCTGAGCCAAAATCGCGTCAGATGCCTAAGCAACTGAGCCACCCAGGCGCCCCAGCATCATTTTTTTAACACCGTGCCTCCCCGTTGCCTCTTATATTCTTCATTCCCCACACTCGTGTGCAGATCTTGCTGATATATGACAGGTGCCAATAAATATTTGTCAGACGCGTGTTGGAGGCGTACCCTCTGCCCACAACTGTTCCTGGTACACGGTAAGCACTCACGTAAAACTAGTCGGATTGAAGTGAGTCATAAAGCAAGACAGGTTACAACGTATGTGTGGGCAATTCATTCATAACCATCGTATCCAATGGTTACTGAATATACATCGGGCACTCGCATAGATTATCTTATTTAATCTTCCCAATTTCCGTCCAATTTAGAGATGAGGAGACCGAGGCTTAGAGAGGCTATTAGTTCAGGAAGCTCAAGGTCATCAGCTGGGAAGTGGCAGAGATAAGATTTGGATCTAGACAGTCTGATTACTGAGCATATGAGCTTGAGTGTTGGGCACTGTGCCGTCCAGGTTGGGTCCTGCTGTGTTTCCCAATGAAATGTGTGTACAAGATGCCTTCATTGTTAGTGTGCGATCGGGCCGGCTGGGTCTGAACCCCAGGTCATCAAATTCTAAACCCTGATGGGACAGTGACCAAAATAGACTGGGATTTTCCTATGCCCCTAATACTCTTGAGATGAAGGAAGGAAGGGAAGTAGGGAAGGAGGAAGAAAGGAAAGAAGGGTAGAAGGAAGGAAGGGAGGAAGAGAAAGAGAAAAAAAGGAAAAGAAAAAAGAAGAGAGCTTATTAGGGATTATTCTTCTCAACCAAGAAGACCTCACCAAAGAGGGTGAGTAATACGGCTCCTTTGTTGGTTGGCTTTGAAATTCTGGCTGTTCGTGATTTCACATGCGCCCAAGCCATCCAACCATTGATGGAGAACTCAAAATATAGAAAATTGGTTTCTATAAGCTCCGGAGTTCAGGAACCTAAACTTAATCATCTCTTAGCTGCCAAGCCTCAATTTTTCCATCTGTAAGATGAATCACAATAACCACAGCCACATATGCAAAGCTGCCCTCACAGGGCTGGGATGAGACACGGGAGTTAAGATGTTTTACGCATACCAGGAAGTTAAGTTACAGGGCAGTGGGTGCTGACACGGAAGGCTCGAGACCCCAACCACCTCCATGCGTCTTCTTCCTGGGTTCGTTATGAAGGAATGACAAAGTATAGCACTGCAGTTTGCCATTCAGTGTGGGTCCACTCTACTGGGCCCGTACTCTGGGCCAAAGGACTGACCATGTGCTTACCCTATATATTCACTCCGTTGGTCCTCGCCCAACCCTATCGGGTGATGTTACTAAGTAGGTGTTACAGATGAGGAAACAGAGTCTTGGAAACGTACCGGCCCTTGCTCAAGGTGTTCCGAACGATGAATGTTGCAGTCGGGGTTCGAACCCAGGACTATCCGATTCCAAAGCCCAGGTTTGTTCTCGATGCAAGGGTATGAGGTATCACAGAGCAATGGCCAAAGGGAGAGAGGATGCAGAAATGAGGGCGGTTTGGCTGGACTCCGGGTGGGGAGATGCTTCCTCGCCCGGGGCCAAATGCCACGTGTCTCAAGTCCGCTCTCCAAGAGGAGAAACAGTTCGTCCCAACCTTCCACACTCCCTCTGATCCTCCTGGGCGAAGCCTCCTTCTTGTCTTCCTCTCGCAGTTCCTTCAAGCTGGACGGTCGTCCCAGGAGCCTGCATAGCTGAAGATTAATTCCCAGCTGGCTGATTTGGGCAGCGTGACCTTGAGCTATGCACTCCAGTGCTCTGAACCTGTTTTGACCTGATCCGTAAATCCGGGTCCTGTCTCCCTTGCCATATTATTATGAATAGTCAAAACGGGTAGATATGTGTAGCCCGTAGCAAGCACTCAATAAAATTTCCCATTATGGCCACTGATATTCACCTAGTGAACTCGTATTCATCCTTCAAAACCCGGTCTCTAATTGTCTTTGCGTCTTTCCTGTCTGTTCCAGTAATGAATCATCGTCTGCCTCCCCCACCACATTTTATCCCTCTATTACAGATAACTCATGCAATCAAGACGCATGAGTTACCACTCACATGCCTCCCTCAAAAATGTCAACCGAAGCTTACTCACGCATATGACTCTTAGCCAGCCTGCAACTCAGCGTGAGGCCCCATTTGTAAAGCGGTACTACGTTGCCTTTCCTCTCAGTGTTAGTGGTGGGGAGGTAGAATCAGTCTGAAGATCTGAATTTGGTTCCTGACTTTTCTCCTGTCTCCGTGTGGTCTTGGACAGCCGGTCGGGAGACCTGATTCCTCATCTGAAAATGGAGACGGCACTAGTGTCCTACCTCCGGGAATTGTATGAGGAAAATCCGTGAGCTAAGGGATGCAAAATCGCCAAAGAATTCTACAATAAAGGAGACGAGAAAGAGGAATTAGATGAGGGAGGAGAGAGACACACTGTGTGAAAACCAGCCACCGCAACCTTGGTGCCAACACCCGGCCACAAGACGGGCCATTCGGTGGGTCCCCGCTGAAGCCGCGTTTCTTTCCAAAGGGCATATTGGCTGCAGTTACTTACCCTGTCGCTTAGCTCCTTTCAGAACAGGAACTTTCTGGGCATGACACTGGGTGTTGTGAGTCTGCCTTCTCTTGGGTCTCCTGGCAGCGGCAAAGACAGCAAATGCCCAACTGAAAACTTAGCAAAGCGAATAAAAACCTGTGCCTTAGAGTCGGAACGACCTGAGCTTCGAGCGGTTGCTTTCCGTTAGATGCGTGACCTTGGTCCAGCAGCTGGGGCGCCCGGAGTCGTCGCTAGACCACACGTGGGAGTGACGCTCTGTGCATTCTCCAGGGACAGTGTGATGAAGGGGGGCTTGGTACTGACACGTTCTGACAAGGCGCCCCCTTCCTGGGGTCTGCCATGGCAAACCGGATCGTAGCAGGTCTCCAGGCTCTTGACCAGGCTCCGTCTGTTCCCTGATGGTTTCATTTTACTGAGGAAAGAGACCCAAGGACAAGAAGGGACTTAGCTTGCTGAGGTCTCACTGCAAGTGAGCGGCAGAGCCAGGACTCAAACCTCTGACTCCTGTTTTCTGACTTCCTTTCTGAAGTGACTTCCCCCTCCTATAAGAACAGAGGAGTCTCTGTCTCTCCCAGTGTATGTGCTGAGACCCCAGCAGAGGTGGCATTGGGAGCCCTAAAGCCTCTGTCTCCGCTAAACCAATGGCATCCGTCACCCAAGTTGATATGTACGTTGTAGGGACCATGGCAGACAGGCTGCATAAAAGAAATGTTAGCAGAATCTGAAATCAAGCCGTAGCTCCCTCCCGTGCTGACTTGGCATCTGAAGCTTCGAGGCACTAACGGACCAGCTCACACCTGGGAATGGTGCCATGTGAGCAGATGGCTAGAGTCAAGCAAGCGAGAGTAAACCGTGGAGGCCCAGGGAGCCCCCTGGCCCAGACCAGACCAGGTGCTCCCTTCCCCCGCTGGTCCTCCTTGCTCTCACCGTGGGTCGTAGGGAGTGGCTCATTGAGAAACCCAGTGGGGGGGGGGCTGTGGAGAGCCAGGCAAGAGTTGACTGAGGCATGGATGATGTGGTCAGGGCCAGCCTTGGGCAAGTAGCTGGACACCAGGGATGATCTAAGGGCTGGAAGTTAGAGCAAGATGGGTGGATACAGCCTAATACCCGGAGCCCAGAGCTTAGAACAAGTCCTGTGCAGGGCAGAGGGGTGAGTATGAGCCAGTGGGTGATGGTTTCCTTGTCTGGTCTCATCCATTCCCGGTTTGGGTGTAGGCACGTGCCAAGCTCAGTGTCATGAGTTAGGGGGTTGGGGTGCCGAAATGGGGCACTGACTCAGGACCAAGAGCCCAGCAAGGCAGTGTGGTGTCATAAAGAACACAGACTCTGGAGCGACGGATAGTGGCTCCAACCTAATTGTGCGATCTTAGACAAGTCCCTTAACTCAGATGGTTGGGGTTGGGGAGGAGGGGGGGGAGAGGTAACAATTATAGTAATGATTTGTTGACTCTTAGCTGATTCTCACATTCTCACATCATTGCTAGCTTCCAAGAGAGTAACCATTCTTTCTCTGGGCTGCACAGAACAAAGGCTCATTCAGGGTAGATCAAGAATAAGAAGGCACGCCCCAAGGGCACCCCAAGTATTAAGCTGAGAATACTCCAGGGATGGGCTCCTTTCTCCATTTCTCTCTTCCATGGCATCTGCTTCTGGCTCTCTCTCTATCGCCTTCTCCTTCTGCTCACTCACGGCGATCTCTCTCATCATCTCCACTTACACATGGGCTGTCGTAGTGTCTCCAGTTCAAACTCTACACGTCCACCATCTAATATGGTAGCCACTGGCCACTGGTGGCTATTTAGCTTTAAATTAGAATTAATTAAAATTAAATTTAGTTAGAATTAGAGTTTCTCAGTGCCACTGACTGCATTTCAAGTACATGGTGGCCATGTGTGGCTGGTGGCTGCCATATTGGAGACCATGGACGGAGGACATTTCCATCTTGGTAGAAAGTTCTGCTGGACAGTCTTGCTCTAGATCGTGGCAGTCCAGACATACCGCCTAACGCTCAGCTTCTTCATGTTCCCCTGTTCGGATTCCCGAGGAGTGTGGCTTGCCCGGCTCGGGTAATAGATTGGCTGCTCGTGTTCGATTCAGTCACGTGCGGCTGGTGGGTGTAACCCAGGGCTAGTCAGCTCTGTGCTTTGGGGAGAGCAATCCCCACTAGTGACGTCTCACACTCTTGCTCTGCCGGTCTCCTTGGTTGCTTTCTCATCTCTTCTAGTTGTCAGGATGTGGCTCTGGAAACTCCATGGCCAGTACACCCATATTCATCTAGCTGCGGCCTCACTGATAAACGTATCTAAGAGGTGGGAAAGATGTCACTGTGTCTGCTGACTCATCTCCCTTCCTCCCTGGGCAGGGAGATCCTTGGGGTCAAGGGTTATCTCTTATTATCTCTGTATTCTGAGCTACTTTGTTGAAGGGATGAATGAACGAATCAATGAAGGAAGGAAAGGCAGTCTTTGGCCATGAATGACCCCAATTGGGGAGGCATAGGGCACAAAAGCGTTTGCAGAAAATGCCCAATCTTCCCATCACTTGGATAAACTCGGGAAAAGAATTCAAGGTGGGCGTTTGGGAGAGGAGTCCTCACGAACGGGTATAACTGGGCATTTCACAGCGTCCATTCTCTGCAGATCAGGCTGGGGCGGAAAGTGAAGAGAAGCTTCAGGATAGGGCCCCAGGAGCCTGCCCTTCCTTGTGGAAATGCCCATCTGGAAGGAGAACAGTGAACTTAGGGGCAACGGTGGAGGTTAGTGGGAAAACGGAATGCGTTTTTTTTCCCAAACGTGGTTCTATGTATGGTTTTGGTAATGCAGCTGTTATGTAACGCTGTGATTTCTTCCAAGCTTTCGTGTTATGGAGACAGAGGGAGGAGGTGTTTAAAAGAATGTGCTCCGAGTACGCCTTCCGAGAGTGGTGGACCCAGCACGGGCGCAGGACAGAGACAGGTCTGAGCGCGGATCCCGACCCTGGCGTCTCTGCGCTGTGCGTTGCTGGAGGAAATGGTCTACTAACTCAGCCTCAGTTTCCCTCTGCACGAGAAGGATATAATGCTTCCTCTGCCTCCCCCCTAGGGTGGATTGTGAGATTGCAGTGCCTGTGTCGCCCCCCTGCTCGTCTCCCGCAGTGTCTGTGAGTGGTCCCCAGCCCCCCAAGTGAAGCAGTGCACAACCTGTGCAGCAGTGTGCGGCAGCCCTGGGTGTGGAAGGGCGCCACTGAATTGTGAAGTGGTTAGCAGAAGGAGAGGGACGGAGCTCCTCTGCCTCCTCCTTCCCTACAGACTTCTGATCAGACCTCTACCTCCATGCCTCCCTTTAGGGCAGGTTTACCGAGTTGTAAAGCTAATTTGGGGCCAGCCACCTTGGAAATTAATGCAAAATATGTGGAACCAGTCCTAGTTTCCCAGGGCTTCGGGAGGGGAGATTTGCCTAATTTATGGCATTAATAAACCACGAGGCGCTGGGGCTAATTTGCATACTTTGACTTCAATCAGGGTTAAAAGCGACACTCTGTTTTTGTTTCCAGAGAAAGGCTCAGGCTGCTCTTGTCATGCCGAAGTTTATACCTTCGGCAAGTTGCTTAACTCCCCAGGCCTGTTTCCTAGGCTGTGAAATGACAGTGACCAATGGACCCACGTCCGTGGACGTCGTGAGGACTCAAGAGCTGTAGACAGGCGGCAGAGTGGTTGGTACCTGGTAGGAGTCCAGTAGTTACAGGAACATAGATGATATTAGAGTGTAGTATGCTATCCTCATTCCTTCCTTCATTCAACATGTATCTCGTCCTACAATGGATGTCACGGAGGAGTCAGAAGGACGCGGCGTCACCGTGTGCCCACCTGGAGTTGGTACAGGCCCAGGAGCAGGACTCGCGCTGGGCCAGTGCAGGCGTCCAGTTGCGGGATGCACGGACGAATGGATGACCGTCACTGTCGGTCACCGTGCCACAGATGCCAGCGTTTGATAGCCTTTCTTCCCCACTCCAGACGACGAGGTCCTCCAAGGCAGGGGACGTGCCACCTTCCCCGCCCACTTCCCACCTCCCAGAAAACAGAAGCTCGGTGAACACGGAGCCGCGGAATGAATGGATGCAGAGGTGTAATTAGCGTGCGGGAAGTGTGTGCTATCAGCACGCATGCTCACGCACACAGGTCCTCCTCCCAGGCTAAGAACACGTCACGGCGGTGTCCCCAACACCTAGCTCCGAGGGCACGTCGGGCAGTGAGCAGGTGCTCACTGGACGTGTGGCAGCCAGGAGGTCACCAGTTGGGATCATAGGAGCCTGAGTCTGGGTCACGTAGGAGCCATACTACCCTCAGC
The DNA here is from genome assembly GCA_030068075.1 of Paguma larvata. Taxonomy (NCBI): domain Eukaryota; kingdom Metazoa; phylum Chordata; class Mammalia; order Carnivora; family Viverridae; genus Paguma; species Paguma larvata. Next base: position 64,283,086 of record CM057835.1, read on the forward strand.
CAGTTGTTTGTGCTTTGTGGGAATAGTATAAGCAGAGGAAATAACTGTACCTTTTTCATCTCGTTGCTGAGACCCCGAACAATTGGGAATTCTCCATCGAGAGCTTAGCATAGCGCCTGACAGAAACTGGATACTCAGTACAGATGCTGCTGTGAGTGATTGAACGGGCACCCGTTCCAAAGAGTCTTTTTTTTAAATGTTCATTTATTAATTTTCAGAGAGAGAGAGAGAGAGTGTGCACAAGTGGGAGAGGGGCAGAGAGAGAGAGAGGGCGAGACACAGAATCGGAAGCAGGCTCCAGGCTCTGAGCTGTCAGCACGGAGCCTGACGTGGGGCTTGAACCCACAAACTGTGAGATCATGACCTGAGCTGAAGTCAGAGTTCAAGTGACTGAGCCCCCCAGGCGCCCCTCAAGAGTCTTTAATAGAGGAAGAGAGACTTGGCGGGTCGTTCTCAGCTGGAGCAGAATTTGCAACCGCACAAACCCCAGAGAAGAGACGTTCCCTAGGCATTCAGACAGGGACATTGATTTTAGAGCAACCTCATCTAGGCTCTGCTTCCCAGTTTAAAGCATTTTATTATCTCGGTTAATAAAATCAAGCTTCTAAGCAGAAAGCAGGGGTCCGGATGGGTGAACCCGTCACTCACTGGCTGGTGTTTAATGACCAAGGTTCATCTCAGATCAGCCGCAAACCCCAGACAGGGAACCGCATGGACATAGGTGTCTGTCAGAAGCTTCCAGAAGGCAGCGTCTGGGTCTGTGTTGTCTCTCCGCCATGCCTCCACTTTCCCTGTTTCCAAGAAAGTCTCAGAAAAGGCCGAGAAGGAAACACACTCCCATAATGCATTAGAATCCCTGCTGGGGCTTCATTTATAGAATCCTGTTTAATTACTAGCAGAACCTTCACGAGTGACTATTATCGCCATTTGATTATAGATAAGGAAGCTGGGTCTCAGATGGCTAAGCACTGGTGGATTAGGGTTCCTTCCTTCCTTCAAGCTCTTTTTCTTCCTTCAAGACCCTCCAGCCTGTAGCAAGCACTTCATAGGTGCTGGAGATACAGAAATGAATAAGGCATAGCCTTTTGCCCTCAGAGACCCTAACATGTAACCATTCTTCAAGCTCAGGTATGACTCAGAGGTGCAAGTTCTTTTCTCTCCTCTCCCCTCTTTCTCCTGTTGACTCCAAGCAGGGAGCGGCTCTCTCTGAGGCGCCAGGGTTGGGAGTTCCCAGTGCGTTCTCAGGGCCACGAGTCCTGGTAGGTATCTGCAGATAGTGAGGTGGTTTGGTCCCATCCAATCGTCTCTAGAAAAAAAAAATTTTTTTTAGTTGACGCTCTTTAATGGGTCAAAGAAATGTATCGCTTGAAGAGAACTTTCCGTAGCCATCCTAGACTTGGCCGGAACAGAGGCTGGAGCTGAGAACTGACTTCACTTATGGCAACAGTAGGTTGGCTTTTTATTCTCTTGTACGCCTCGGAAAATACTTTCTAAGCAGAGTTGCCAGAGATACAGCTGGGCGTGTGAGTGTGTCTGTGTACATAAATAATATGCCCATTATTTCCTTAACGTGTAGACTTGGACAATCAGTTAATGAGGTTTGGCTGAAAACAAATGAATTCCTTCAGGTCCTGGGGTAGTTCTCTTCTCAGTAGTAATAAAAATAGTCATTTATTCCCGGCGGGTGGCAGAAGACACTCGTTGTGGGATTAGATTGTCACAAACAATTTTGAGGGGCTAGTGATACAGAAAATTAGCCCTGTTTTTCCGACGAAGAAACTGAGGGTCAGAGAGACTCCGTGATGGAACGATCCCTTGGCCTTTGGGTTTCCTGACCTTGATGTTTCTGAAGACGTCAGGCCGTTGTTTTGGAGAATGGCCCTCAATTTGGACTCCTACACCGAGTTCTTACAAAATGGCACCGTGTCGTCCATGTTGGTCTGTGACTTGACTTTCTCCTTCTTGGTCACGCCGTCTTCCCTGGCTCCCTTTCTCCCTCCCCAGTCTCCAATACTAAGGATTGTATTCCGTTCTGGGATCCCTTCCCGGGTGCCTCCCCTCCACCTCCTCTTCCTTGGTCACGCTGCCACGACCCCAGGCCGGCACCCCTGCCTGTCCTGGTAACAGGCTTGCCCTACGCTTAGTTCTGCTTATTCCTCTGTTTTCCCCACTAGGCTGTGGGAAATTCAGGGCCCGATTCACCGATTCAACAACGAACAGCAAATATTGAATGTGTGTACTGTCCAGGCTCAGTTCCGGCACTGGAACAAAAAACCCAGAGTGCCAACGCTCAAGGAGCTGATGCTGCCTGTGATTTTTCACTTAGTCACTGATTCAACATGTTCATTCGTTCGTTTATTCAGCGAATATGCATTAATAGTCCTTTGCCGGGCTGCGTCACCAGCGTGGAGATCAGTTGATATTTACATAATGGGGTTAAAAGATGGCCCACCTCTCGATTAGGGAGACAGGGGTTGGCGTGTTCGTCTGTGACAGCACACGGTAGAGAGTTTCCAAAGAATGTCAGACATTCTCGCGGGCTCCGTGTACTTGAAGGGGCTTAAAAGAAAGCCACGGCTCTGCAATCATGAGCTGAATGGGAATTTCTCATGCTGCCCATGGGGGCTCAGCCAGAGCCAGGCACCTCTGCCTGACCTGGTATGACCCCTTGGCCTGGACCAGCAGAAAGACCCACCTGACTGGGAGTGGGAGATGAGTGTTCTGTACAACTCCCGAAGATGTGCTGTGTGACCTTGGACTCATCTCTGTCCCTCTCTGGGCTCGGTTTCTCCAACTCTAGATTTAGCGGCCTGGGCATTATCAGGAGTTTCCAAAACATGACTTGAAAGCCCACGGAAGCTTTTAAGACCCAGACACTCGGGCTACGGCCCTGCCTCTTGCCTGGGAAGCTCCACACACTGTCTCCTCTAGAGGTTTCTGAGGCATCGGTAACTGTGCCTGGATTATTGGGCCTCTAAGCTGTAACCGTTTAGGATTGCTTTGTTTATGACGATGCTGCTTACCATTTATATGCCGGGCACACACCCAGCCCTTTCCTCATCTTCCCTCGTTTAAGCCCCAGAACCGTCCAGCTGGGTGTAGTCTGCTATCCCCATTTCATAGCGGTGGCCGCCGAGGCTCGGAAAGATTGACTTGAGTACGGTCACAGCTGGTGAGAGCCAGAGCTGGGATTTATAGCCATGTCTGAGGAACGGGGAAAGAATTCACTGCCTCTCTGTGGTTTGGATGGCCGGCCAGGGAGGGGCGGTCTACTTTTAGCTCACACCCCCCCCCCACCGTGTTCCCTCCCACAGACGACCCCGGTCCCCTGGTTTCCTCTCTTCCCTAAAAACCTAGTTAACTCTTTTAATGAGCCAGATAAATGTGCCCGGTGAAGCGCGTGGTCGATCACACCCAGCTTCCCGTGAACCAGGCGCGGGCTTGCCGGGCGCCGGGACGGCCTCCCTGACATGAGTTATTAGCCCTCTTTCCGGCTTCTGCACTTGCGGGGGACAGGCCGAGCCAGGGACGCATTAGCATGCGGGATTCAACCCTCAGCTTGGCGGTGGACGGGCCGCCAGACGGAGTTCGGGGCGTTGGAAGAACTAACAGAAAGCTGTCATGGCCCAAGTATCCAGAGCGGGGAAGGCCCTGGGCAAAAGGAAGGGAAGGGGTGGGCGGGCCAGATTCCTTAGGGCAGGGGGGCAGCTGGGAGGCGGTCAGGGGTTGACTCGCTTGCTCTCAGCTGCTCACTGTAAGCAGGGGAGAGGCCTGTGCGGGTTGGATAAAGCCTCGGGGAAGTGGAGGGGGGGGTAGTTAGGAGGCCTTTGCAGGCAGGGTTTAGGGGAGGAATCCCCCTCCTCGGTCCTCCTCATGAGTCAGCTTCACCTGTCTCCAGCCTCCCAGCTAGAGCCTGGAACCGTTTGAGCTCCACTCCTGGGACCGTCTGTCTCCAGCCACAGTGGAAGGGAGGCCGAAGCTCTGAGCCTGCTGGGAAGTCCGCAGGGGTCCCAGGGCCTGACCCCTTGACTGTGTTTAAAACCTGACTCATCCACAGGCTCACCCCCTCAACCCCTGCCCGGTGCTTTGAAAGGCTTTCTTGGTCCTCCCCCTGGTGGCTGGGACACAGGAGGAAGAAGAAAAAAAAAAAAGCAGCAGAGAGGAGAGGAAAAGAATATAAATTCGGACTAAGATGATTAAATCCAGCCTCTCCCCACCTCCCAAACCCTGATCAGACTGTACAAAAGGATCTCACATATATTATCACTGGCTCCCGGTTTAATGCAGCCCCGACACTGCTGGGTAAATTAAACGACATTTATAATATAGCTTAACTATGAAAATGTGCTTGGGGCAGAAATTAGACATACCAGGCCTTTTCCAGCAAAAGACATTCTTACAAATGCATGAGCACCTGAGCCAATTTGGAGGCCCTGTCATTTTGATTTAGGACCGGGGAAGTGGGGCTGATCCCTAAAGAGGAGAAACCATTATGCGGGTGAGAGAAGATTTGAGAATTCTTTTTCTTATCACTAACCTGCCTTGGACTCACAGGCCTCAAGTAGAGAAGGGGGTTGACTCACGAGCGAGAGCCGGGACCCTCTTCCACCTGCTCAACCCACAACTCCCTTATGACCTGCACGTGCTCTCTCTTCCAGGGAGCTCTCTCTGCCCCTCTAAGCCGGACTGGGAACACCTCAGGGGAGCACTCCCATCCATTTTGTTTCAGTTAGCTATTGCCGCATGACAAACGACCCCCGAAATTTAGTGGCTTCAGGTAACGACCATCTATTTATTATCTCCCGTGATTCTGCAGTTTGACGAGGCTCAGCTTCGTGATTCTTCTGGTCCACGTGGTGTTGGGCAGAGCCACAGTCATCAGGTGGTTTGACCGGGCCGGAAATGCCAAGAGGCTCAGCCATGTGTCGGACCGCTGGAGCCGCTTACCACCCAAGCATCTCAGTTCCCTCTCACGTGGCCTCTACCCGTGGCTTGGGCTTCTCCCAGCATGGCGACTGGGTTCTAAGAGGGAGTGTTCCAAGAGCGAGGGCAAAAGCTGAAGGTCTCTGAAGGGGCAGCTTCAGAAGTTGTGCGTTGCGTTCTGCTGGTCAAAACACGTCTTGAGGCAGCTCACATTCAAAGGGAGGGGAATAGACCCCATTACGGATGTGAGTGGCAGAGACTTGGTGGCCATCTTTAATCTACTTCTCTCGTAGTTATCCCTAATATAGAATTCACCGTGCTGTTACCGTGTGCTTGACAGTTCCTATGCAAGGTACTCACCGCTGTAAACACAGCTGTTGGTTTAGGTCTGTGTCTCCTTGTACAAGGGAATGGTTGTCTGCTTCATTTAAGGTACAAAGGAAGTGCTCTTTCTATCGATTCAAGTTTGATGGAGCAGCCAAAGTTCTGGGTGTCCAAGTGTGGTCACTCTTAACCCAGGAGATTATTGTGAAATATTGCAGGAAGCGAAGGACCAATATTATATTCATTTATAGCAGTAGTCGTAATGATGACTAACAGTAATAAGTATTAACAATAGTATAATTCTTACTTCCCTAGTAGTAATGACTGTAATACTGCCTTGTACTCAAGCAGCATTTAGCCACTTAAAAAGCATTTTTATTCCCATTACCTGACTACTCTGTCCAGCAACCTTGTGAAATTCCCCAAGAGGACTCTTATTAGAATCCATAGTTTATAAATGAGGAAGCTGAGCCTGAGGAGGGATGGGAAACTTATCCTCAGTTAATCGTAATGGATTTAATGTATCAAGGACCTACTAAGGGCTGGGCATTGTACCAACAGTAATGTCCTTCTCCAAGCGATGGCATGAGGTAGATACGGTTATTGCCACCATTTTACAGATACCATCGTGGACGCTGAGCGAGGGGAACGCTTTCACTTGTCAGTTTCGTCCCGAGTTAATGACTCTTTCCCCAGTGCTACACAGACTCCCTTCCGGATCTCCACCTTCTAAATTGCTTTGAGCTGAGAAAGCAGATAACATTTGTGTACAAGTAGTGTGCAAGGTCGGAGTGGGGAGCTATTCTATGAGTAACTCCCACCCGTGAGCAGCAGTTTTGATCTTGGAAGCTTTCATTCTGCACCTGCTCTTAGTTCTTGGTAGCTTCCGTAGAGCTAAAGTGACCAGGAAATAAATTTCCAGAAAAGTGAGTTGCCCTATGTATAAAGTTACATGAGTCCATTAAGTCCAGTTCTCCCAGGGATGAAGTCCTGTTGAAGTTGTAAATTAAGCACTTAATGAGAGAAAATATATATACGTATATATATATATTTTTAAGCGCCTATAATAAACCTCATCCATTGGTATTTTTGGAGAAAGTACAATACCCCAGGTACTAAAAGGTGGGATATTGCAGGGTTAAGCATGCTGGCATTTTTTTTTTTTTGGCTTTTAAAAAAAAATTAATGTTTCTTTATTTTTGAGAGAGAGACACACACAGCGTAAGCAGGGAGGGGCAGCAAACGAGAGGGAAATACAGAATCTGAACCAGGCTCCAGGCTCTGAGCTGTCAGTATAGAGCCTGACACAGGGCTTGAACTCAGGAACCATGAGATAATGACCTGAGCCAAAGTCAGATGCTTAACCAACTGAGCCACCCAACTGCCCCAAATGGTATTTTTAAAAATGTCTGTATTCATATGTCCATGGCATTTTTTTTAATCTTTTATTTTTGAGAGAGAGAGAGAGAGAGAGAGAGAGAGAGAGTGTGTGTGTGTGTGTGTGTGTGTGTGTGTGTGTGTGTGTGAGCGGGGGAGGGGCAGAGAGAGAGGGAGACACAGAATCCGAAGCAGACTCCAGGCTCTGAGCCGTCAGCACAGAGCCCGACGCGGGGCTCGAACTCTCGAACGGTGAGATCGTGACCTGAGCCGAAGTCGGCAGCTTAACCAACGGAACCACCCAGGCGCCCCTGCATGCTGGCTTTTAACTCAAGGCCACCTGGGTTCAAACCTCATCTCTGCCACTTATCAGCTATGCAGTCTTGGACAAATTATTTACTTCTCTGTGCCTCCGTTTCCTCATCTTTAACAGAGAAATATAATAGTGCCCATCTCACAGGGTTGTGGGGAGGATTAAGCAGGCTCATCTACGTGCTCATCTTTGAATCCATCGCTGGGGCTGGAGGGATGTAAGGCCTGACTGACCAGTCTTGGGCTCCCCAACACATGACTCAAGGTGAGGGATGGTGGAAATCTCAAATGCTGGCACCAAGAGAAAAGCCACAGGGAGGTCCAGTGTGTGGGGGAAGAAAAAACTTCTTTCTTTTTTTTTTTCTACCCTGCCTCTATTAATGGCTGAAAGACTCAGGCAGGGACTGAGTAGGTGCTAAAATAAGAGAGCATGAGTGTGGATTAAGCAGATACAGTTCTGCGCAGCAGGGCCCAGACCCAGCACTGCCACTCAGTAGCCTGCCTTCCTCGGGAGATGGCGAGGAAAGTGTTCGGGAACGATCCTGGGGCTTGGCAAGCCTGAGGCCTGTCAGTTTCACAGCAAGCTGTCTTCAGTTGTGAAACACTGTCCTATAAATATGTTGGGCGCCTGAGAGATAGGCGTGTGCCGGGTCTCTGCAAGCGGCAAACATTTAAGCAACAGCCTCCTGTTTGATGAGAATAAGTAAAATGTGCCATTAGCTACGTCCCTTCCTTTCTCCGACCCTCAGGATTTTCATCTGTAAGATGACTAACGTTGGCTTAAATGGTCTCTTGGTACTCTTTCGGTCTTTGCGTTTAAGGTTTTGTGCCTAAATTTAAATGGCTTTAATAACAGCTTAAAAGTAAGGAGTCAGAGCACATCTACAACTCACTGAGTGATACTGAATTAGTAAATTCATCTATCCATTTATTTTTCCATCCATCCATCCACCCATCCATCCATCCAGCCAGCCAGCCAGCCATCCACCCATCTAACCATCCATCCATCCATCCATCCATCCATCCATCCATCCATCCATCCAACCATCCATCCATCCATCCAACCATCCATCCACCCATCCACCCATCCACCCATCCAACCATCCATTCACTCATCCATCCATCCATCCATCCATCCATCCATCCATCCATCACCATCCATCCATCCATCCATCCATCCATCCACCCATCCAACCATCCATCACTCATCCATCATCCATCCATCCATCCATCCATCCAACCATCCATCCATGTATCCACCCATCCAACCATCCATCCATCCATCCTCCAACATCCATCCATCCATCTATCCTCCATCCATCCATCCATCCATCCATCCAACCATCCATCCATCCATCCATCCATCCATCCATCCATCACCAACCATCCATCCATCCATCTATCATCCATCCATCCATCCATCCATCCATCCAACCATCCATCCATCCATCCATCCATCCATGTATCCACCCATCCAACCATCCATCCATCCATCCTCCCAACCATCCATCCATCTATCCATCCATCCATCCATCCATCCATCCAACCATCCATCCATCCATCAATCCATCCATCCATCCATCCATCCATCCATCCACCCAACCATCCATCCATCCATCTATCCATCCATCCATCCATCCATCCATCCATCCAACCATCCATCCATCCATCCATCCATGTATCCACCCATCCAACCATCCATCCATCCATCCACCCAACCATCCATCCATCCATCCATCCATCCATCCATCCATCCATCCATCCATTTGTTCATCTCTCTATCCACCTGCCCATTCATCTGTCCATCCACCTGCTCATCTCCATCCATCAATCCATACATTTATCCATCCATCCACCTACCTGTTCTTCTATCCTTATATACATCTGTCCATCCATCTACACATACATACATACATTCTTTCATCTATCCATCAACCTGTCCACTCATCAGCTCATCTTCCGTAAGGCCACTTTGAGACTTTGGCTTGCCCTAAGCAACCTTATTCTGGAGCCCCAAACTCGCATCATATCATACAAATTAAATGCGTTTTTACTGACGCATTTTAAAGGAAATACGTAAGTCAGCTTTTGGAATTATTTTGTTACCACGGTAACTGTCTCGATTTACATTTATCTGTAATTTCTTGACAAATCGTCAAGAATACTTGAGAATTCTTGTGAAATGAGATTCTAACCCATCAACTCTTTTCAGATATAATGGAACTTTTATGAACACTAAATTTAAAAAGTACTAAGGTTGACATGATGGTAGGTTATGGAGCCCATTTAATTTAAGCCTTTATTAATTCTGCTTGTGCCGTTTTCTTTTTCTATTTTGGAGCCAATATATTGTTTTTAGCTCTCAGACATTTTCATGGGCTCTTAAAAAGCTTGTCGGCCTCAGGACCTAATGGGTAAAATAGGCCCATCTTCCCAAGTTCTTTACTGCCACTCTTGCAGACCTTGGCTCCTGGTTGAATACAAGGAGAGAAAGCATGCGCGTGGGCTATCTGGTCAACCCACACTATCCACTGCATGAAGGAAGCACAACATGAAACACCAAACATCACACCAAAGGGATTTCTTCACATCTACCCTCCACCCCTTTAGGCATTCCTGTCCTAAATAGAAACAATGATTCTGGACAGATGATAGAGAAAGATAAAGGCAATTTCAAGCACTCGTCATAAATTGTAATGAGTACCTACTCTAGTAGGGTGCATTTTGATTACTTTCTGAAATGTGAAATAGGAGATTTATCTCCCGTGATCACATCGGGAACATTTTTTCTTCATATAAAAAGAGGTCTCGAGAAATGCTGAAAGGTTTAGGATAATGAAGGCAAATTGCTCTTACAACAGCAGGAGATTGTGAACAGTTTGTGTGTCTTTGAACATTGAGGGGGAAAAAAAATGAGAGAATTCCCCAGGGGAAAAAAAAAACCCTCAGTTTGTCACCAAAAAAAATCCATGTGAGAAAAACACGGCTCGATGCCTGAGGAATACATATGAACCAGCGCCCTTGGTGAATACCCTCGTCTGTCTCCCTTACTTAAAAATGAAGTATGTACGATTCAGAGAAGAGAGATAACTTATCTAAGATCGCAAAGCAAGTTTGTGTCAAAGCCAAGAGCTTCATGCTTTCTTCTATCCTAGGTTGCCACAGGGTCCTACAAGACTGGGAAATGAGTGGAGGAAAAAGGTACTCTTTACACAACTTGCTGTGTTTTTCTTTGACATTATTGAACATTTGGGAGGAGGACAGAAAAAGTGTGTCCCGTCCCCACCCGATTTCCTCAACAAAGCCCATATTAACAGCCAATGCGAATCTTTTCTTTCCTTTGTTACAATTTTGAAAAGCAATTTTCTCTTTATGTTTTATGTGCTTCCGGAGTTTCTGTGATGTTCAGACTTTCCACTGCATTCAATTTTGTTCAGTTCCCTGGAGCTGTTTGGGTCAGATTCTTCTAGGAATAATTACCACGCTGGAGATCATGGCGCTATGCGCACCCAGGTTGGGTGTCTCTTAAGTATCCTGAGTCTCGGGGACTGTGCCAGATGCTGAAGGAAAGAAAATGTCTAGGAGAGACTCCCTGCGCCCAAGAGATGCTGAGGCTGATGGGGAGGCTGGAGGTAGAAGCAGACAACTTCAGCAAATAGCGAGGTGTCTTGTGATAGGAATAAACCACGCAAGTCCAGGGATGCATTTGACCCAGACCAGGGTTTAAGGAGGGCTTCCTGGAGGAGGTGATTCCTAAGCTGAGTCCCAAATGATGAATAAAACTTAGTAAAGTAAGGATGGGCGAGAGAGGGGCATTACAGGCTCAGAGAAGAGCAAGCTGGGAGGTTGGAGGCAAGAACTTTGGGGCTCAAGGCAACCTTGGATACAGCTAGATCATACTGCCAGAATTTCTGTTGCACAGACGGGGAAGCTAAGGAGTTTTTGAGGCCGCAGTGCTATGGCGCAGGCTAGCTCATTCTGTTGTTCTTCTTGGCCTTTACGGACGCCAGTGAATGATATTGTCTGAGATGCCCATCCTGCAGTTCTCTCCTATAACTAGTGCCTCCTGAAACTCAGGAGGTAGGGACCGTGTGTGCCCCTGGATCTCCCCCCCAGCCCTGGATTAAGAAAGCCTTACCTTATACTCACTAGTTGGCAAGACTGGACTGCACGCCCACCGTCTGTGGCGCACAGTAACTGCCTCATCGCGGTCAAGCGAATGAGAGTTGGGATCCACGTGTGAATTGACCAGTAGGCAATGCGGTAGATTCTTAGAAAAGCGTCGGGGGATTCCGGGAGAGGGTACTCCTGGCGGTATAGAACGCGGAACACAAGTGTGAAGAGGTCGTACCCTGTGTCTTTACCCACCTCAGTTTGTATCCCAGCTCCGCCATTTACAAGCCGTGCATCCGGAGCCAACAACCGCATCTCAGTCTCCTCGCCTGTGAAATGGGGATAGGAATAATTCCCACCTGGAGCGACGCGGGGTGGAGCCACACGCTTGCGAGGATCTTGATCGAGTGCTCGGCGCATTCTAAGCACCCAACAAATGGTAGCTGTTTGTAGTATCTTCTTTTAATCCAAACCAAGTTCCGGAATTGTTCAGGCCCAGCTATTTCCACTGACACGTTCTTTTCAATAACGGTTTGTGCTGGGTGCTGGGTGCTTACGCTGCAGAGCGCCCCAGAGGTCCTGCCAAACCTCCCGGGCGCCATCAGGAATGACTGACTCAGTGTAGGGAGTTATTTTGGTTCACCCTTTGCTCTGCTCTGGTCGTTCGGATAACTGGACTTGGCCTGACTTCGTAAGACCAGCCGGACTGAGCGCATAGAAGTGCCACCTCAAACTCTCAAGCTGTCTTTGATACGCCTGCCGCCTGTGGGAGAGCTCTTTCTCATACGCTAAGGCAAGGAGGGCTGAAAAAGTGTTATAAAACTCTGCGGGTATCAGGAATTCTGCAGAGATTGCAAAACCCTGGCTTTGAGGGTGAGAGTAAGCTTAGTTCCGGTTTCAGCCCAGCCATCGCCTTGCTGCGTGACCTTGGTCTTCCAGCTTGTCTCTCTGAACCTTGGTCTCACAGCTCCTCTGTCGGAACCTCGGCTCGCTCATTTCTAAAATGGGAACAGTCCTACCCGCCCTAATTGGGTCATTGTGAAGATGAAACGGGATCCTAATAGGCTGATAGTGGTACTGCACTTGGGATGTAGAAAACACTCGGTAAATTCTAGTTATCTTGTGATGTTATATTTACTCATTCACTTAGAAAAAAAGAAATCTAAACATTGTCTATGTATGCCATGGCCCTGGATGGACGCTGGAGATACAGTTGCAGACAAATAGATGTGGTCTCTGCCCTTATGAGGCTCAGTCTATCAAAGGAGAAAGACAGAAAGCAAGTTAAAAACATATTTATATGAATGTATATATGTATATATATGTATATAATGTATAATGTATATATAATGTAAATATATGTGTATAGATACATATATATGTATTATATGTAATTATATATTATACATTATATACATGTCATATCTATGCATTTAGTATGTATGTTATACATTATATACATGTCATATATATGTATTTAGCATGTATGTTATATGTGTTATAGTATGTATATGTTATATGTGTTACATATTATACATTATATACATTTAATATGTATGTGTGTGTACATGACATGTAATGTAATGTATAATATATATGTATTATATGTATTTATATTATATATTCTACATATATGTATATAAAATTATAAATAGGAATAAAAGTTTTGCGAAGACATCAACCAGAGTGCTGGGATCGGGGAATCAGGCAGTCACCTGATTTAAACCTCTTTAGGGAAGTGACCTTTCAACTAAAGCAGATGAGTAGGGGTTTGTCACAGCAGGAGCAAAGGAGACAGCAGGTGCAAAGGCCCTGAGTGGGGAAAATGAGCTTGTCCCGTTTGGGTCAGAACCAAGTCCACCGGGGCCGGAACTGGTACATGAGGTAGGCTGGTCGGAAATGGAGGGGAGAGAAGGAGCCAGGCCGTGGAACACACGGGGCCTCGCAGTGTTTGGAGGCGATCCGAGAACAGCAGGAAGGGAGCCATCGAGAGGTGTTAAGCAAGGAGTCGGTGAATTCCTTTTTCAAAATCTCGCTTTGGCTGCTGGGTAGAGAATGAACCGTCGGGGAAGACCAGCTGGGAAGCTGTTCTCGTCACCCAGGGAGGCAGCGGCAGGTTCAAGGTCTATTTTGAAATTAAAGTCAATGGTGGCGTGGGTGGAGAAGAGAGAGAAAACAGAATTAAGGACGCGCCCTGGGTCACTGCTGGAGTGCCTGGCTGAATCAGGTGGTACCGGTTCCCGGGGTGGGAAAGATTTTGGAGACTGGACCGAGATTAGCTCCAGGCTCTTGCAATGCTAACACTGAATGTATCTATCAGCAGCAGAAAGTGTCTCCAGCATGTGGACGCATCTTCTATATTGATGTGTTTAGGTGGGTGCGTACAGGTAGCTGTAGGTGTAGAGAAACCTCTTCCCACACTAGGGTCTGACTATTACATCCCTTTATTTTATTGCCTTCAAAGCACTGTGACAAACGGAATTATCTTGTTTATTTCTTTTCATAGAAAAGAAATATCTGTCTCCCCAGCTGGAATGTAAGGTTGGTGAGGGAGGGACATTCAGCTATCTTGTTTACTGTCCATCCCCAGCGCCTAACGCTGAGCCTGGCACATAGGGGGTGCCCCATACATTCCCGTTGAAAATGAAAGCATGTATGTTGACTTGGTATGTGTGTATTTTTTTCCAAGTAAGCTCTACGCCCAAGGTGGGGCTCCAGCTTGAGACCCCGGATCAAGAGTCGCACGCTCTACCTACTAAGCCAGCCAGGCTCCCTGGCGATGTATTCAGTTAACTTCTGTCGCTTGCCGAGGGGTTCCGTTTCATGTCACTAAAGTGGCCAAATGGATTCTCAATATGTCGTCTCCATGAGTTGGGGAAAGCCTGCGGCTGGTCTTACCAGGCAAGTTGCACACGGCTGCATATGCTGTCCCCCTTCCCAGGAGGACAGGATTGCAGTTCTGGTGAGGAGAGAGCCAGAAGGGTCCTGATGTGGGGACAAATGAATGTCATGAGCTTTCGGTTATGGAAATGGGGCGGCTGGTGGCCTTCCAGGAAGACTTGACAATGTCAGTTGACTGTAGGAAGAGTTAATAACTACTCCCAGCCCAGCCAACTGGGCTCAGTTGCTAAGCAACGGCCTCCCCAGAGTTATATAATATGTAAGAGAAACACTTTTTTTTTTTTTTCAAATGGAACACAGGCTTTCTAGGTGACAAGGGCTTTTCTGATCTCCGGTTGACTTGGGTGAGTTAAACATGAGCATGGCCTTGAGGTAGCTTTCAAGCTGCCCCGACCAAAGAGAATGCCGTCATCCAAAAAGGGAGATTTTGGAGAGAGGGATCAAATGGCGATCTGTGAATTCTTCTTTACGCGCACGGAGTTCCTGGGGGCTCGGGCACGGTCCAGTCTCCCTCGGTGGATTCTCCTGAGGGCGTTGGTGGTGGTATCAGATTCCCTGATGATTTGGCCAAACTTCCAGCTGGATATGGGCAAAGAGGGAGACCCGGGGCTTCGCTGGCTCGTGGAATCATCCATCTCCTTGGTCTTCGAGACGACAAACGTGGATGGAATACATGGATAAATGAGTCATTCGAGAAACGCACTGCAGTTTCAGGGGAGCAGCAGGGGGTTCGGGGGTGAATCACAGGCTGTGGAGCCAGACAGAACTTAGTTCAAGTCTGGCCCCTGATTATTTACCCACTCTGAGCCTCAGTTTCTCATCTGTAAAATGGGGGTGAGGATGACGATGATGGTGATGATGAAGGTGACGATGATAAAACCAGTCCTAGGTGCTTCTCAGGGCTGTGGCTAAGATCTAGGGAGATCGTATATACAGAAGTGCCCCAGAAGGCCCATGCACTATGCTGGGCCTATAACTGTCCTCCGGACAGTCATGGCCTGGACGCTGATGGCAGGAGCACACGTGTACACAGAGATGATGGCGGCGGGGCAGGGGGTGCGGGGAACAAAATAAATTCAGGAAGGGATCACGAGTTGAGGGCAACTCATCACGAAGGTGTGACTGCAGATTTGCCGGATAAGTGTGTCTGATTTACCTGAGGGGCGAATCGGGAAGCGGTTTATAGAAAGCCGTCCCATAGCTGCGCTTCTCAAGTCCTCAAGTAACGGGAAGACTTGAAAATGCAGAGATGCCAAGACTCCGTTCCAGACCAGTGGGGCCAGAATCCGTGCCTTTTCTTTAGCTTTCCAGATAATCCCGCAGAATATTTACGGAGCCCTTCCGTACATGCCAGGCACCATACTAAGGACTTTGCATCTGGCATCCGAGTTCATCTTCATCACCAGACTCTTGTGAGATGAAAACAATCAACTGCACTTTTTAAGTGAAGAAAACGGAGGCACAGAGAAGCTAAGTAAGGTGCCCAAGGTCACATGGGCAGTGGCAGAGCCAGACCTCAGTTCTGTCTCCAAAATCCTACTCTCAATCATCCCAACGTATAGCTGCCCAGGCGCACTGAAGATGGGACTTAAGGCCCAGCGATAATTCCGTTGAATCACACATTTCTAGAATCTTCTTTTCGGGTAAAGCAAGACTCACCCTTGCAGGTCGTGTTAGTTACTGGTAATATTGGGTCAATGGTTGCGACAGACAGTTCAGAATGTAACTGTGGCTTCACCGAGATGGAAGTCAGTTTCTCCATCAGTGTGGAGAGTCCAGAGCTAACAAGGCAGATCTGGAACCAGCAGGGACCCCAGGCTGCTTCTAACTCATTGCTCCGACTTCCTCGATCTACGGTTTCCTTCACCTCCTCCGGGGCCGCTGTTGCAGCTGCAGACGTCATACCCGCCTTGCGGCCAACGGGAAAGGAGGAGAAAGTGATCACTTCTTCCTGAGGGCATTACGGGGGAGTCGTGTCCATCACTTCCCCTTGGCCAGAACCCAGCCGTATGGCCACATTCGATTACAAGAGAGGCTGAGAATTGTAGGAGGTTCTGGGTGGCCTTGTCTCCAGCTAAAATGTGGAGATTTCATTATGAAAGGAGAGAGGGGAGGGAATCTCTTGGGGGACAATTCCGAGTCTCAGCTCCTCACGCTCTAGGGGAGTGATTCTCACGACCGCGGGCAGGCGGGGGGTTGATCCAAGAGTCGCTGGAATGTCCTGGCAAGCCTCAGCTGCCAAGGACAAGTTGGAGATCGTCGGTTCTGGGTAGGCTTTAAAATGAAGCTCGTCCAGCCACTGGGAAACTGAGAAAATCGGGTTTTCGAGACTAGAAAACGCTGGCCCGATCACTTCCACGTTAGCGATGGAGAAAATCAGCCCACTGCCAGTCACCGACTAACCTGCGGCGCCCACGACTGGGACACAAAAATGAAGGCGCAGACCCCTGTCCAGCTCTCAGGTTGCCCAGGGCCTTGGTTCTGAGCGGGGACAGCGCATGGCACCTGACATCCGCCTAGTGTTCCCCTTCGGGGAGAATCTGAAGCCAGCGCTCCCCAGAACTGACAGCCTGGGAGGGAGGGGGCGTCGGGGGCTGGGATCTAACTCGTGCCCGTTCCTCCGAGAGGAAACCCTCGGTTGGATGCGTCGGGAGCCACTTCGTACGGGATGATAACTTAAGGGAGAGGCAAAAAGCAATCTCTTTAATTACATTGGTTTGATTCGTCTACCTGATGCTTTTGGGGAGAGGTTAATTTAATTGATGCTTTCCTACGTGCAGTCTCGTTTCCTCCGGTTGTTTCCAAAACATATTTATGCGGCAAAACTTAAGCGCCGAGAGGTACCTCCGAGGGCCCGAGGCGGGGATTAATCCCAGACTGTCAGCGTGGCTCTTAGCAGTTCGGTGAATTCCCTTCTGCTCATTTGTTCTCTCGGCAAATGGATAGAGCTCTTTTTTAGGATGCCAAGATTGGAAGCTGTTGGAGATTCAGCCCCACGGGTCTTTAGACTTAACCGAACCAATGACAAAGAGAAGGAAAGGGAGCTGTCTTCCCCAGAGCTCCTCCCACGGCCCGTTGGACCCGCCCCTTCCCCTCCGTTAGCACCTTTCATCTTGCTTAACCCGGGCGAGGGTCCTTGCCAAGCCCTTGACGTGGGCGGACCCCTTGAAATCTCCCCAACAGCCCTCTGAGATTGGGATGGGTATTACCATTTCCATTTTACAGATGGCATACTGAGATTCCGTGGTTAAGTTCCTTAGCACAATTACGTAGTGAAACCACTCTAGGAGGTGGTAGGCTGAGACCGGAACATAGTAGGTTCCCAAGATTTGCTGGCTCCCTCTCCTTCCTCCTAAAGTATACATTTCCTTTAAACTCCTTTCTTTAGTGTTGAAACTTTGGACGTGTGCGTGTGCATGTGTGTGTGTGTGTGCGTGTGCATATGTGTGTGCTTGCGTGTGGGTGTTTGTGTGGCTCTGGTCTGTCCTTTCAACCATTGTTTTGAGCTCTCTGAGCCAGCCTTGGTAGACGGTGCTGGCCACGCAGCCTCTGCCTTCCTAGGGCTCGCGGTCTCATGGGAGGAAGGCTCCTCCCTCTTCCCCAACCCAGCACAGGTCAGTGGTCAGGGCTCGTGTGGTCCCCAGTGGCCCCTGCCTTCCCAGGGCCACCTTCCTTGGCCAGGATCTCGCGGGTCCTGGACCGCTGCAGTGTTCCCTTCGAGAAGGGGTGGAGGGAGATGAGGACGGCAGCATGGTGCCGCGGGCACGGCCCAGCGTTTGGGCTCGGTCCGTATGATTTTGAAAGCCACCTTGGCCCTGGGTCCCTGGGTGCCGTCAGCCTTCCCAGCCTCCATCCAGTTGCTGGATTTGTCGTCCTAAAGGACCTCTCTGATCACCGCCGTCCCATGATGAGACAGATTCCATGCCTCCCGCAGGCCTCCAGACAGAGCCCAGTCTTCCCAGCTTCTATCCTGTGGCCTGAGCAACAGAGCTCGGCTCAGTTTTACAACCGCTCTCCTTCGGAACCAGAGCGGGTGGCTCACCGTCTCCCAAACACACTCCCCACCTCTCTGCCTTTGCTCAGGCTGGACCCTCAGCCCCGCCCACCTCCCCTACCAGCTGTCAGTCAAGACCCCCCCCCCCCAGAATCCGAGCCCCACCCAAATGGTGCCAAGACTCCTCTTGTCCCAGCGGGTGCACCCACGGCCCTCCGGAAGCCCAGGGCTCATGGCCCGTCTGAGTGTCACTCCGTGACAGGCTTGTCTTTTCTCCCTGCTGACCTGGAAGCGCTTCCGGGGATGAGGGCATGTTTTATTCAGTCGTGAACCCAAGCCGCCGGCAGAGCGTCTCGCCCGCAGTGGGCACTCAATACAAGTTAACACTGTAGATTGCAGTGTCTCCGGAGGCATTGGTGGAGCCCAAGGTTTAAACGCACCAGGGGCGCCTGGATGGCTCAGTCGGTTAAGCGGCCGACTTCAGCTCAGGTCATGGTCGCACGGTCTGTGAGTTCAAGTCCCGCGTAGGGCTCTGTGCTGACGGCTCAGAGCCTGGAGCCTGCTTCGGATTCTGTGTCTCCCCCTCTCTCTGCCCTTCCTCTGCTCATGCTCTGTCTCTATGTCTCTCAAAAATAAACGTTAAAAAAATTAATAAAAAATTTAAACGCACCAGATTTGGCACTGACTGCCCGTATTTCAAGCCCATTCTGCCACCATTCGCGACAGCTACCTAAATTTCTCTGACTCACAGTTTCCTCATCTCGAAAATGGGGGTGACGATATCTGCCCCGCAGGATTGTTGACAACGGTTAGATGCGCTAATGCATCCAAGGCATTTTTCACAGGCTTGACCCAGAGAAGGAGTTCAGTAGATGATTCCTACTGTTATTTCTCCTCTTCCTCCTCCTCCTTCTCCCTCTTCCTCTTCTGCTCCTCCTCCTCCTCTTTCCTCTTCCTCTTCCTCTCCTTCTCCTCCTTCTTCCTACTATTATTTTCTAAAAGAAGAGAGAAAAGTTGAGTCCAATCTTCTATCTTCCCTTATACTGGTGTCGATAGCTATACGCATCCTTTTAAACAAACGGTTAAATCTCTGATTCGTGTACAAGCGGAATCTATCGCTAGATGATCCCACTAAGAGAACGGAAAGGTCACTCCCCCAACGTCCTCAGCCACAGCGTGGTGCAGGCGAACAGGCACAGAGGTCCTCGTGGGTTTCCATAAATTCACGATGGCACATTCTCTAATAGACAGTGAAGGAGGCACGGGCTGTCTCGGGAATGTTCCTAACCTTTGAGATTGATGGATGAGAAAGCCGCCCAGCCTCCTCCCCAAAACTCCCTCGAGGCCACTGTCAGACACAGAATCCTGAGCCAGAGGGACAAGGAGGTGACAGGGGTTAACTCTGATATTCTTCCGCCAGTAAACAATTCATCAATTTTATGTCTTACTTTTTTCTGATGAGGTTAGCGGTGGAGGAGAGGGAGAGTTTAATGATGGTGTGGGCGGAAGGGAAGACCTGCTCTTCAATCACAGCCACACAAAACTAGAGCAGACCTTTAGACGAATGATCGGCCCCTGGATGATTTAGATTCTTCTCCACCAGCCGTGTTACAGGGCCTGCGTGCGACACATCATTAATCATCATTAATTAACATTTAATAGAAATAAGAAAAAAAAAACGAACACCCGGGCTGCAATAATTTTCCTTAATTGTAATACTTGTACCGCACTATGTAATTCTCAAGTTTGGAGCGAAGTGTCTTCGGCGTTTTATCCCGACCGGCGGAGGCCAGAGCATCGCTACAGCTCCCCCTAGCGGAGCAGTTCCTAGAGTTGCCCCAGTCACCAGCAGCCTGGCTCCGGATCGGTGCCCTTGTGGTTGATTTATGAAGAGTCGCGGTGTCGGTGTCTGGATCTTTGCTTCAGGACCTGTGACACTGTCAGGAACCGTAAGCGTTTCCCCACAGACATTTGCTGCAGGAGTAAACGGAGGCACAGCTCTCCTCTCTCCGCCGCACAACTCTCCTCTCTCCGCCACGCACCTCTGCCTGGACTCTTTTTCCCCATCGTGCGTCTTCATCTGCGGGGGCCGTCCTTACGTCTCTGGGAGATCTTCCCTGGAACTTTCCAGATTCATATGGTGAGACCTGGACGCCCTCCTTAGTCTCAGGTGTTTCCCTTCACGGATAGCAGCAGTGATGGATGTTAAGTGTGTTGACTCTAAGTCCGTCCTTCCCACCGGCACCCGAGCCTCTCGAGGTGATGGCTGTTGCCTCTTCATCTCTTCACCAAGCAGCAGACATCTAGAAAGCGTCGGTACAGCTTCTTGCCTGGATGAGTCAAATCGCTTATGTTTGTCTTCTGTCACCTTTTTTTCCCTCTCTGGGACTAGTTCCCCTAAGTACGACAAGAACGTAATAATCACAGGAACACTTACTAAGCATACATATACATATGTGTGTGTGTGTGTGTGTGTGTGTGTGTACATATATTTGTGTATATATATATGGTGTCAGTTTGCCATTTCAACCTCGGAGCAACTCTAGGATATGGGCGCTGTATCATCTCCGTGCTATGGTATGAAAACGGAGGTTCAGAGAGGGGTGTGAACTAGACCCGGGTCCCGCAGCTAGCCAGGATTAGAACCGGGTATGTTGCACTCAGAGAGCTCAGGACCTGAATGCTCATGGCGTCCTGGTCGCCCCGCCCCCGAATGAGGGCAAGACTAAGCTATCTTAAAGCTCCCTGCATGATGAAGACTCTAGAAGCTAGAGAGGACCAGCAGTGGAGAGAGAGAGTAAGAGCGTGTAAAATGATATTCCAACGTCTCTGTCTGATTACTTTGGCAAGAAGTGTGTTACAGCCAGGCGTTGAATGGAGAAGTAAAAAAAATCTGTCTCCAAAGTGCCTCCCCAAATGTTCTAAATCTTAAGGCCTCTTAATTCTAGAACCCGCTCTGCAGATCTTCATACCTGCACCTTCTGTGGCCTCGGGGGGTTGTTCTCATCCCGATTTCTCATGGCTTTTCCGTCTGCAGCACGAAGATTCGATTAAAGTCATTCAACACCTATTGACTGAGTATCTGCCTATCTGTAGGCACGCACAGCAGGACGCAATACAGACGTGGTCCCTCTTGGCACCTTTAATCTGCACGGGCAGTCAGCTGTGATACGTACGATCACGCACGTAATAATTTGTTTATTTAAAGCATGAGTGGGGAGGGGCAGAGAGAGAGGGAGACAGAGAGAATCCCAAGCGGGCTCCCCACTGTCGGCACAGAGCCCGATGTGGGGCTCAAACTCACAAACCATAAGATCATGGCCTGAGCTGAAACCAAGAGTCAGACGCCCAACCGCCTGAGCCGCCCAGGCGCCCTGATCACGCACGTCATCTTAAACCACCATTGTGACAAGAACACCGTGCTTGGAAAAAAGCAGTACAGAGGACTCTAAGATCTGCTGTAAGCATTTTACACACACTAACTAATTAACAGTCACACTAAGTTATGAAGTAGGTGCTATTACTACCATCCCCATTGTACAGATGAGGAAACTGAGGTTCAGAGGGGTTAAGGAGTTTTCCCAAGGTCTCACGGCTGCAAAGTGACATAACCTAAATCTAAGCAGGTCGCTCCAGAGCCTGTGTTCACCTGGATCTCTTGCTTCGAGGGCATCTAAAACAGGCGTCTGGTCCAGGCTGGGAGCTGGGAAAGCTTCCCTGGGGAAGTATCTTTCTGCAGGGAGTGGAAGATGCAAAGCAGTTTAGTAGGTAGAGAGCAGGCAGAAGAGCGTTCTGCCAGAGAGACCAGTCCAGGCGAAGGCTCCCAGCAGGGCGAGGCATGAGTGTGCCAGAGCCAGGGGCGGAGCTGTTCGAGGGAGCTGTGGCTCCAGGGTCCTCCCTGCCGGCTCCATTTTCTCGAGAAGCTTCCCCAAAAAAAATCCTCGCTGGGGTTCTGGGCGCAGACCCTGCTCAGCTCTGATGAAAGACCTCCATTCAAACCAGCGTGACACGTGACAACCAGCCACCCACCGGGCTTGCCAAGCAAAAGGACCCGTGTCCTGCAGCCAGGAGACAGCGGAACCCCCAGACTGGATCCCCCTTCACCCTCGTTTTCCTCCTGGTTATCGTGTCCACGGTTATAATTGGCAAAGTGATCTCAACGTCAGATCTAAAGAGACGCGACTCCATTCATCTGGTGGATTTCAGCGCGTCACCTGCTCGAGAATAGGCCCCGCTCTCTGACACAGGCCACCGACGTAAGCACTGCCTACGGCTGCTGACCGGGCGTTCTAGGCCCTCGTGAGTCTGGTTTCTCTTTGTCCTTAAGGGTCGTCTTCAATGATTTCCATCCACCAGGATGGCCTTCTTGGTGCCGGTAAACAGGCGCCAGTTGTCACCTGTGTGGCGTTCGTCGCCTGAGATGTGTCCCCTGCTCCCCTTTGAAGATTTCACTCCCACTTGACTTTCTTCCTGAACTCTTCCCTGCTCGCTGACCCCACACAGACCGTGGTTCTGTTCACTTTTGCTCTGCTTTCTAACCACACCCCGCCTGCCGTTCCTCCTGCCCGAAACCACTGTTTCTCAAAGTAGGGGTCCTGGATCCCCCTCATCGGAATCCCCTGGGGACCCCTCTTCCGACGTGGTTTCCGGTTCGCCGTCCTAGTGTCTCGGCACCAGCCCCTCTGGGGACCGGAGGGGGGGGCGGGGCTGGAACTGGCATTTCAGCAACTCCTCTAACCCAATCACGCAGATGTTGAAAGACTACGGCTCGCACCAAATAGCTTTCTTCTTGAATTAATTTTAATTCTCCTGAGAGTCCTTTCAGAAATCAATTTAGCAGAATCCAGTCCTCCTCGAGAGAACGAATCAAGCCTTCTTTATTTCCATGCATTTGTCAGCGACTGGTTAGCAGTCTCTGGAATGGTTTGAGACTCCGGGCTCTCTTCCCCTGCCCCCACCACAGCCACTACCCTGTCCAGGCCGCCTTCTGTGCTCACAGGAATTAATCATGCCAGAACTTCCAACCAAACTCCTCAAGCCTCCAGTCTGTGCCTCTGGAATGCGTCTCGCACCGTTTTGCTGGAGTGGCTTTCCCCAGAAGAGCCCGTGATGGGTCACCCTGTGCTGTCACTACCTCAGCGATCTCTCTTACAGAATATGCTCTCTAGCCTCCCCTGCGCAAATATGGCCCCTCGCAGCTCAGACACACGATGAGTTTCCAGCTTTATCCCCCCATTCCAGCCGATGTTCCCCCTCATAAGTCTTGGCAAATGCTGTTACTAGTATCTGGAATAATCCTGCCCACATAGAAAACCACTATTCACCCTTCAGGAGCCAACCCGAATTGTTCCTCCTCTGAGAAAACTTCCCAGCCATCTTCCTTTTCCTCAATTCTTATCCCGGCGCACAGATTATAGCTCTTTCTTCTGTGGCCTGAGAGTCCTGCACAGTGCGTAATTTTTAAAACATTTAATTGAGTGCCTTCTTTCTTAAAATTGTTAATTTATTTTTGAGGGAGAGAGAGAGTGCACGCATCAGTGGGGTAGGGGCAGAGAGAGAGGGAGACAGAATCCAAAACAGGTTCCAGACTCTGACCTGTTAGCATAGAGCCTGACTTGGGGCTCAAACTCATGAGTCATGAGATCATGACCTGAACCAAAGTCAGATGCTTAACCAACTGAGCCATCCAGATGCCCCTAATTGAGTGCTTTCCATATTCGAGATGATTTGTGTCCTTTACATACGTTATCATACCTAACCTTACAGAAAATCCTGTGTAGTAGGTACCACTGTTACCATCTCCAATTTTGAAAACAAGGAAACTAAAACCCAGAAAGGTAAAGTCACTTGTCCAAGACCACACAGCTAATAAGATGTAGAGTCGAGATTTAGATCTATAGCTATCTGACTAACACTAAGCTGCCACCAATAACATGCAAAACTCAAAAGCCCAGAAAGGGCAGGCTGACCATGATCTGCGTCAGAACATTGAGATGGTCCAGGCATCTATATTGCATATTGCATTATCTATATGGCAAATGAGGATAATCAGAGTATTCTAGGAAATAGAAAACAGCATCCATTTTAGGTGCTGCCACATAACCGAGAGAAATCCATTTTAAGCTCAGCTATGAGAGAAAGGTGGAAGAACCCAGAGACACCAAGCCATCTCGTTGCTAACAGAAAATTGAAAGTGGCACTGAAGCATTGGACTTAAAGCTAATCTTCCATGCCTTATGAAGCCACAGCAATTTATTTTGAAAGCTCCAGGGACAATTCATTCCTAAGAGGGATCTGTGGGATAATCCAGTGTGTTCTTAAACCCTGCAACCCTCATTTCCTTCTAAAATTTTGTTTAAATCAAAAAGGATAAACTTCAGTATTGGCTGTATGAGGGATTGGCATATAGGGGGTCACTCTTGCTGAATGAAGAGGTTGGAGAAGGTATTTTGTCTCATGGTGTTCTTTTCCTGTTGTTTTTCAAGTCACTTGCACCTATAATTGTTAGGAGATCATGGAGAGGAGGGGGCAACACAATACTCTATTCTTCTCGCTGTGACACCACAAAATTTGGTAACCACTCTAGAGGCAAATAATAAGCAATTATTATTTATTTAAATAATAGAATCATTGTAAGCTTTGCAATCAGAACTGAAATCTTGGTTCTATCAATCACTAACTTCATCACCATAGGCCGTACACTTAATCTCCGTGACCTTCGATTTCTTCATCACAACGAAACTGAATATTTATCTCACAAAGTTGTTATTAAGATCAGATGAAATAATGCAGGGGGGTAACTAGCATGTAGTAGGTCCTCAGTAAATGATAGTTATCATCCTGTTAAGCTTTTTTGATGTTTATTTATTTATTTTGAGAGAGAGAGAATGAGCAGGGGAGGGGCAGAGAGAGAGACTTCCAAACAGGCTCTGCACTGTCAACACAGAGCCCAATGCAGGGCTCGATTCCACCAACTGTGAGATCATGACCTGAGCTGAAGTCAAGAGCCAGACCCTTAACTGACTGAGCCACCCAGGCACCCTGTATTTAACATCTATGTCAGTACAGGTGAACGTATATCTTCCATCTTATTTTTTTTCCTTTGTCTCTTTTTTCTTCTTCTGTTCCTCTTTTCCAGCACTCTTTTGAATTATTTTATTTTTTTCCAATTTTACTTTAATTTTATTTTTTGATGTTTAAGCTATCTATATAATTGTGTTTATTTTTGTTGTTCTAGGAATTATGACATACCTCTTTAACTTTTCCTTAGAGTTAACATCATACCACTTCATGCAAAATTTAGAAATCTTTCAACCATCGACACTTGCGTTGACTTCCTCAACCACCATCCTTTATGCTACAGTTGTCATGTGTATTATATCACACACATTGTAATCTCACAAGACGGTGTTACCATTTTTGCTTTAAATGGTCATACATATTTCTTAATGAAGATAGAAAGTTTTTCTATTTACTTAACAGTTGGCTATTTCCCATGCTCTTGTTTTCTTCCTGAAGAATTTCGTTTCCAGATGATATCAATTTCCTTTAGACTGAAGAACTTCCTTTAATTCTAGTAGGTGATGAATCTTAATAGTTTCCCTTTATTTCACCTTTATTT
Organism: Paguma larvata; assembly: GCA_030068075.1. Classification (NCBI taxonomy): domain Eukaryota; kingdom Metazoa; phylum Chordata; class Mammalia; order Carnivora; family Viverridae; genus Paguma; species Paguma larvata. The sequence goes on from CM057835.1 coordinate 64,308,651, forward strand.
GGAGGGGATATTTTAGCTGGATATAGAATTCTGTTTTATTTTTTTAATATTTATTTAATATTTATTCTGAGAGAGAGAAAAAGCAGGGGAGGGGTGGAGAGAGAGTGGGGGAGAGAATCCCAAGTAGGCTCCGTGCTGTCAGTGCAGAGCCCAAAACGGGGCCCTATCCCATGAACTGTGAGAGCATGACCTGAGCTGAAATCAAGAGTCAGATGCTTAACCAACTGAGCCCCCCAGGCGCCCTTAGACTTCTGTTTTTAAAGGTATTTTTTTTTCTCTTTTTGCACTTTAATGATACTAGTCCATTGACTTCTGACTCCCATAGTTTACGATGAGAAATTCATGAAACTTTAAATTACCATAACCCTGCAGAAAATCTGCTGGGTTTCTTTGGATGCTTTCAAATTGTTCTCTGTCTCTTTGATTTTAGTAGATTGACTATGATGTGTCTTGACATAGTTCTCTTCATATTTATACTATTTGGAGTTTTCTGAGCTCCTTGAATCTGTCAATGAATTACGAGTTTTGGTACATTTTCAGCCATCGTATATTTTAGTATATGTGCTGCCGAAGTGAGCACTCAGCCATAGTATATTTAAATATCTTTTCTACCCTATTCTCTTTCCTGTCCACTTCTGTGACTCCAATTACCTGTATAGTATACCTTTTGATACTATCCCATGAATCACTGAAGCTTCATTCTTTAAAATTTTTTCCTTCCGTTTCTTCAGATCGCATAATTTCTTTTCGTCTGTTTTCCAGTTTACTGACTCTTTCCTTTGTATCTCTCTTCTGCTTAAGCTCATTCAGTGAATTTTTAACTTTAGATAGGTTTTTTCAATTCCAGAATTTCTGTTCATTTTTAATAGTTTCTATTTTGATTTACTATTACCTCTTTTCATTTATTTCAACCATATTTTCTTTTAGTTCATTAGACTTAGTTATAACAGCTGCCTTGAAATCCATGTCTCTTAATTTCAATAGCAACGTCATCTTAAGGTGAGTCTAAGTTTATTGTCTTTTTTTCTGAGCCTGTGTCAAATTTTCCTGATTTCTTTGGATGTCAGGATATTTGGGGCTGTATCCTGGATGCTGTTATATTGTGGAAACTTTGGGTTTTGCTATCTTCCTCGGAAGAGTATTGATGTTTTTGTTTTAGTTGGTGATTGATATGGTTGGACTCAACCAGACTCTGTATTTTGTCTGAAAATTCAAATCTCAGTTCAGCTCTCCTGCCTTTAGCTGAACTGCTTATTGTCCTATATGAAGTTCATATCGTATGTTTGAAATTCAGAGATCAGACAGAGATTTGGGGAGTTAATAACTGGAGCTTCCTGTCTATTTCCTTTCAGGGATTTTTCCCTTTTTAGCAGCTATGATAGCCCCAAACTTTGTCTTCTGGTTCTTCAGGCCAGAAAGGCTATCAATTTCTCTTGAGTTCTGGCTTCAGTGTGCTCTAAAGCTAAAAAACACAAAAACAAATAGTTCATCTCATGCCATTCACTTCTTCCACGTTTTGTCTGTTTTACAAAGTCTGCCAACTTTTGTTCACCTTCCACTGCCCTCAGAGTTAAGAGCTATTATCTATAGGAGAGTCAGAACCATCCATCATCATATTATTATTACATTCTTGAAGGGTTTATGGCTTTTTGATCTCTGAAGAAACATTCTTGGCATCTGAGTCTGGTCTTACAAGATTTAAAGAAGGGTACTGTGCACCAGGCATCATGGTAACAGTGTGTGTGTGTGTGTGTGTGTGTGTGTGTGTGTGTGTGAGAGAGAGAGAGAGAGAGAGACACAGAGAGAGAGAGAGAGACAGAGAGAGATTTATAACTCAGCGTCTTTGAAGTCAGTACTTTTGTCTGTATTTAAAAATGAGTAACACCACGTAGGCTGGAAATTTGGGTGAACCGAGTTCCCACCCTGTCCAGGAAAGGACTGAGTAGGTTTCTGAAAGGATGCCTGGGCATTCTTTACTGTAATCACTCTGTTAGAGAAGCCAAATAAACATCCTGCGTGTGCAGAATGGTCCTGATAACAAATTATTATGGATCTTGCATGTTGGGAGGATGGGAGTTGAGATATCTGCTTCCTCCATTGACCAGATTGTTGCCTCCTTTTGAATGACCTTGTCTGTGAGCTTTCACAGAGGATGCTCCATGTAGAGAAGGCACATCTTAGATCCATGGTTGAGACACTAGCGTCAGCCCATAAGGTAAAAATCGCATAGCATAGAGCCATAGTCAAGAACCACACACCTCTCTCTTTCCAGTTTGGGTCAGATTTACCCCAGTCTTACAACATTTGGTAAAATAGCTGATATATTAGTTAGGGTAAGTAATGCCAGCCGCTGTAACAAATAAGCCCCAACTCACAATGACTTAGAGCAGTCAAATTCGTATCTGCTCATAAAATCTCTATTGCAGACACTCCCATTCAATGGGCAACCTTCCTCGTGGCCACTCAAGCATGTCAATCCCTTCTCTCTGGAGACTCTACCAAGAGCTTTGGGCTTTGAAGTTCTTTGATGGGCACTCAGCATCCACGTGGAAGACAAGCGAAGAGCAAATATGGTGGATCACATAGGGGCTTTACGTGGATTGGGCCTGGAAATGGCACAATCATGGACAGAACTCAGTCAGTGCTTCACTTCCGGGAGGCGGGGATATGTAGTCTAGTTTTGTGCCCAGGAGGAAAAGGAAGTGGGCTAGAGTGAGACGCAGCATGCTCTGCCACGCTTGTCTTACACTGTGACCTAAACTCCCTCGGTGGAGCAAGACGCGCCCACCTTGAGACACGTGAGAGAGCCCAGACGAACCGAGGCAGCAGCACGTGCTTGTGGCTTGTTGCTTGGTAGATGCTCATCTGGTAGAATGTCAAGCCCAATCCCCCAAATTATGTAACTTTCTTTTTTGTTTCCTTATCTGAGCTTGCGTAGTGAATCCGTGTACCATAAAGATGCATCTGATGTGACTCCATCAGGTGCGTCTTATCCACTCTGCCCACTGCCCAGCACAGTGCCTGAGAGATGAAAGATGCTGAAGAAGGTGTTTGCTGAATAAAGGAATGGATGGAAGAGGAGGAGGAAGGAAGGAAGGAAGGAAGGAAGGAAGGAAGGAAGGAAGGAAGGAAGGAAGGAGGGAGGGAGGGAGGGAGGGAGGGAGGGAGGGAGGGAGGGAGGGAGGGAAGGAAGGAAGGAAGGAAGGAAGGAGAGAAGGAAGGAAGGAAGGAAGGAAGGAAGGAAGGAAGGAAGGAAGGAAGGAAGGGAGGGAGGGAGGGAGGGAGGGAAGGAAGGAAGGAAGGAAGAAGGGAGGGAAGGAAGGAAGGAAGGAAGGAAGGAGGAGGGAAGGAAGGAAGGAAGGAAGGAAGGAAGGAAGGAAGGAAGGAGGGAAGGAAGGAGGGAAGGAAGGAAGGAAGGAAGGAAGGAAGGAAGGAAGGAAGGAAGGAAGGAAGGAAGGAAGGAGAGAAGGAAGGAAGGAAGGAAGGAAGGAAGGAAGGGAGGGAGGGAGGAAGGAACACTTCCTGTGAAGCTCTGGGTATCACACACCCATGTTAGCAAGAGATACTATTTGTCTGTGAACCAAGGTGACACAGTGAAGGATAACACAACCCCACCACCTGGAGAACCAGTCAGGAAACATAAGCCACCCTCCTTCCCCAGCCCTGCATCCATCCCAGGGCACACCCCCCATCTTCCCGTTGGTTCTCTCCGGAGATCTATCAGGCCAACTTCTGTTTGAATAAAGATAAAACAACAATAAAAGAAAAGAAACACTCCTGTGAACGAATCAAAAGCTTTAAGCACTTCTCCCGGTTTCCTTCTGTCCCCTGGAGAGAAAGAGGGAGGGCTCCCATTCTGAGAGCTCATTTTCCTGAGTGGGCTCTGATAAAGGACAGAACATGAGGTTTTTTTTCTCCTAAGGGAACATGGCACTGCTTTTAGAATTCATTGGGACATTTTAGAACACAAACAACAGCGGAAGGCACTCGTGTGGTGATAATTCAATGTAATTCCAACCCCGGAGACGCGCCATGGCGGCCCAGTCAGCTTGCCTGGAGGCGGCTGCTTTTGTACCTCGCCTGGGAGAGTGGGTGCGCGAGCTCTCATACTCCAGCCCGGCACCCTCACGCGTGCCTCCTCTCTTCCCATCCCCGTTCCCACAGTGGTTTCCTGACTCCAATCCAAAGGACTCCTGAGGAAACAAAGGAAGTTGGAGATTTTTCTAAACTCCTAATCAGAAGACGGAGTCCCTAAGCCAAAACCAGCTCACATGCATTTTGGGGCTTGGCCTGGATTATTTTACAACATTCTAAGTTGGTTATTCCTACCCCTTAACATGGATGATCTTTGCATGAAGATTCCCAAGTTCGGGCATCTCTAGAAAAATCTGAAGGGCTGACGATACAGGACCCACATTCCCACACTCCTAGCAGCTGGCTAGGGTGGAGTGAGAGCGTGTCCTTTAGCCTGACCTGGGTTTCCTGGCAACGCCATGGCCCGGCCTGGTCTACCTCATGCATTTCCATTTTCTGCCCGTTTCCATGGGCATCTGACCTTACCCATCCTGCCCTTGAGCCTTCGGATCCCCCAGGCCCTGGCCTCCCCTATGGACTTGCCTGGGTTTCTCCATTTCTTAGAGAAGACAACCACAGAAGCCCACCAGATCTGTACCGTTGTACTGGAAATTTCCATCCCGTAAAAGGAGGGACTAGTTCAAGATTTTTTTTTTCATTCAAGAGGCTATGCTCCCGTCAACTTGCAACCCTGCCAAGGCATTTAGTTGATGGAGTCTGTTGGAATGGGATTGGGTTCTTAGTGGCATTGGCCAAACTCTGCCATTTCACTGAAGAATAATACCATCTGGAAACAAGGCTATGGGCAAGAATGTCACCCAACCGCCGCCCGTCCTAGGTCCTGGGCCCGGAGGATGACGTCTGCCCACCTGGCGATACTGCCGGTATGGGCCACGTCGGCTTCGTTGTATCTGTGCTGGAACCACAACGACCCTTCCATAATGCTTTAGGCTCAGAAAAATGCCCTCGGAATGATTCGGTCCACCGGTTTTTTCTATCGGGATCTGATGGAAACTGGAAAAGTGCATGGTGAGCCCAGGGGGCGGTGTGAGCTTCCTGTTGCTTTCATCAAATATTTATCAAAAGCGATTTGCGCCGGGCAGAAAATGGTGAGCAAAAGCAGACAGCATCCGTGCCTTCACAAAGGACGTCAGACCTGGGCGAGAGAAGGGCATGGGGGCGTGCCCTTGTGTAACAGGGATCCCAGCCTGGGCTCGAGGGCCGGGAAGCCCTTCCTGGTGAAGCGATAAAATCTGAGAGGCAGACAAAACCGATGCGGTGAAGGAGAGCAGGTGGAATGCATAGATTCGAGATCCCTCGGGCAGGAGGGCACGTGAGAGGCGCGTAGAATTAGGAGCAGGTCAGTTGGCTGAGAGAAAACAGGGGAATGGGAGCTTTCCAGCCATGCAGGGCCCTTCGGATCCTAGTAGGGGGCCTGGTCTTTATCCCAAGAAAGATGTAACGGTCGTAGAGCCCTGGAGAGTCAGCCCAACATTGTGCAAGGCGCAGAGGCCATGCAGGGGCCGCAGGATAAAGGTCTCTACCCACGCTTTGCTTAGGTCCAGTGGTGCTCACTGCAATATTACAGGCCCACAATGACCCTCTAAGAGGAAGTGATGACTGTCAGGGTCAGTGACCAATGACAGCATCGAAGGAACGGTGGTTAAGACAGAGGCTTTGGAGGAAGCTTTATTCAAAACCGAGCTGTGCAGCCTCGGGCAGGTCTCTCCACCTCTCTGAGCCTGGTTTCTTCCTCTGCAAAACAGAAGCAGCGATAGCGCCTGCCTCACATGTGCTGACGATGTGTATGAAGTGCTTTGGTACAAGTGGTGGCACGTGGGCAGGAACCAATCAATGCTAGCTGTTCTTAGCCATTCCCATCTCAACCCGTTTTCCCAGAAATGCTGCAGAACCCTGGGTTCAAGGTCCTGAACCCCCTGGTGGAAAAGAAGAGGGGAAATAAACGCGTAAAGTCCGGAAGAGCCAGGATGTACAAAGTCGGAATATCATGTGAAGAATTCCGCGGGAGAATTCGCCGGCCGGGGCTCAGGGAGAACTTCAGGAAGGAAGCAGCTCGTCCAGAGGAAAGGCGTGAAGAGGCAGCGGTGCCTCGTTTTCAGCGAGCCTGGGTCGAGACACTCGGAACCGGTTGGCCCGGATTTGGAGGGGAAGGAGAGACAAGGGCGGGCAGCAGGAGGTTAGAAAGTGACCCAAAGGAGAGAAAACGTAGAAATAGAATCAATTTGGGGGGCAGACAGGGAGTCAGGGGGGGCGTTAGAAATTGAGCTTTTAGTACCGATGGACAAAACCGTATGCCCGGAGGTCATGAGCCTGGGTCCTGGACCTGGGTCTCTTCCTCTTTCTTGCTGTGTCCCCTGTGGCCAGTCATCTCCCTTTCTGGGCCTCGGTTGGAAGACGAAAGGTTTTAAGTAGGTCAGCTATAAGGTTATTTTGCTAGGTTTTCATGAGTCTAGCCAACTAGACGGGACTAGTTCTAACAATCGAGACAGGCTCTAGACAGAGCTGTTGGCCCCAGTGGTCCCGAGTCGGGACGTCATGCAGATAGTGGCTGGGGACCCAGAGCTGTGCGGGGAAAGGACGCAAGCTTGAATCCTGGCTCTGCCGCTTGCTGGCTACGTGGCTTTCCTATCTGCGCCTCAGTTTCCTCAACTGTAAAATATTTCATCAACTCTAAGATGGCACTGACTATAAGACACCTAATATTTTATGGGCCACTAAGCCAGAAGAAAATGGCATCAATAAGGCTGACCTACTGTGCGTCCAGGTTTCAGAAAAGGCATCTCATGTCAGAGATTTTGAGTGTACCTAGGGGCATCTGGTTGGCTCAGTTGGTAAATGGTATGACTCTTGATCTCAGGGTTGTAAGTTCAAGCCCCACACTGGGGACAGAGGTTCCTTAAAAATAAAATCTTTAAAATGTGTCTAAATCAGCCGGTGCGTGAGAATCCGAGAAATCCCTGGCATATTACTAGTGCTCAGGGTGAGTTCGTCAGTATTAATTAGGCAGGCGCTGAATAAGAGTTTGTTGAACGAAAGACATGGTTAAAAGGTGATACGTACTTTTTAAAGGACGAGAGAGAAACACTTCAAGAAAAATGTTTCTCAGAACCGAACTTCCATCCATTTTCACATGGGAGGTACTTGGTTAGAAGGGAGAACTGAATTATAGATGTGTCAAGATCTGTCAAAATTCTTTAAAATTTATTTTTAAAACCTATAATGTTGAGCGAGGCCATTGTACGGTTCACTCTTGGCCTAAGACACAGTTTTGCGTTCTCTCGGTGAGGCCCTGGTTGTCTTCCTCTTGCTGAGGAACGCCCTCGATGGACAACTCCCGCCATCTTGGAATGGCAGCCCAAAATGGCGGAGGCAAGCCTGCCTGTCCTCCCAAGAAAACCGGCCCCTCACGCACACGTAGGAAGAGGTGAAAGAAAGGAAGAGAAAAAGAGGCTTGATCCAAAAGGAAATTGGTGAGCAAGGCTGTGAGAGGTGGGGAGGAAAAACGGGAGCCGAAAAGAAATCCTGTAAAGAAGTCAACGAGTGAATGAAAGGAATTCCTCAGGCCTGCATTTCTCAGCCTGAAGGTGACGCCCCAGCAGCTTGTATTGGGCTTCGGATCAAATTTTCAATTCCGGTGCCTTGTCAGGGATCACTTCAAATGCGTTCACCTCTGGGAAGAAGGGCCGTTCGGTGAGCAGGGATCTGAGGAAAGGCGGAGGGCATCTTGTCTGATTAGCTGGGTCTTATCTGCAGAGCCGAGTGAGCGGTCTAATGCGATAAGCGAGCTTTGCGAGGCCCTGAACCGGCCCGACTTCTCCCGGGCAGAAGCAAAGCTGAGGTCCCGGCTGCTCCTTATCAAGCGACAGGGGCACTTGGTGGAGCCACGGAAATTGGATTTGAGTGATTCCCGTCCTCCTCCCTCCCCCCACCCCCACCCAGAGCGTTCTGATCACGCAGTGAGTTAAAGGGACAGCTCTGGTCGGGAACAAAGCACAGAGAGGAGGAAACCAAGACCCGGGGAGAGCTGGGGGCAAGGTCAAGGACACACGGTCGGTCGGTTGGTGGAGGGGCTGGCAGCAGACCTCCTCCCCCCGTTCTTTGGGCTCTCTCAGTCTTTCCACGGAAGAATGTTGTCTCGAATTTTTCTGGGGAAGTCGCTCTACCACTGAGCCTACAGCTGACCTGTCCCCAAGATGCCGGGAGTTTAGTTCATTACCCTGACACATGACCTAGCAGGTGGCGTCATTGTCCTTCATGCAAATGAAACCAAGTTGACCACAGTGTTAAGAGCCTTAACGTACCCGGCACTATGCTATTAATTTTCATTGAATCCGTACAACCACCCCCCAAGGTGGTTCCCACTGCAGTTTGCATATGGGAAAACTGAGGCTCGGGGAGGGAAGGCCACTTGCTCAAAGCCACACAGCCAGCAGGTCCGCGGTCGTATTTGGCCTGCGCCAAAGTGTCTGCGCCAAAGCCACAACTCTTGACCACTGGGCTTCCCTGCCTGCCCAGAAGGGTAGATGGGCACAATAGGGATTTGAATCCAGCACTCTTTTTTTTTTTAATATATATTTGTTAACATTTTCATCTTTGAGAGACAGAGACAGAGTGTGAGCAAGGAAGGAGCAGAGAGAGAGGGAGACACGGAATCTGAAGCAGGCTCCAGGTTCTGAGCTGTCAGCGCAGAGCCCGACACGGGGCTCGAACCCACAGAATCCAGAACTCTGGATCCATGTAGCCATTACTCTTTTAACTAATGATGATAATATGATAATAGGAGCTCCGTAGTTATTAGCTCATCCACCCTGCTCATCAGCCCCAAGAACTAGTATGACAAGCACACTCGCCCAGGGTTGCCCTGCTAGTAAGGAGCAGAGCTTGCACTCCAAGCCTGCCCCTCCCCCATTCTCGGCCTCCACCGTGCTACTGCAGACTCCAGCCTTGATGATGCCAGCCCACCGCTCACAATCCTCCCGCCCTGAAAACCAAACCCACTCTCCCCCTCGGGACTCACGAGACGTGTACAATCCAGCCCCCTTGCTTTCCTGACAGCCTCCCCTCCCTCTTGGCTTGGGCCACACGGGCCTTCTTGCCACTCGCTAACTTCTCTTCCTCCTGCAGATACCGGTTTAAATGCCACTTCCCCAGAGAGCGCTCGCTCTCTTCCTCTGGGGGAACCATGCACTTGCGATCCCACGTGAATGAGGTGATCCTTGATGTAATTCGTTGTGTCCCCATGCCTCCCAAGTCCTATCCGTGTGGCCACAGGCCAGCCTTCTTCCCAGTCTGGGCCTCACTCTCCTAAACTGTAAAAATGGATTACCAGACTCTGAGGCTCATCCAAAACGGGCTCCTGGGGCCCGAAGTGGGGTGGGTAAATATAAAGCAGTCTTTGGGCTTCTGGAGAATTCTCCTCCCTAAGGGATATGCACTTAGTCCGGCCACGGAAAAGCTTCTGAAATCCCCTCGCACCTCCTGTGATGGAAAGCAAGGCACCTGGCTCTTCTCGCAAGAGGCAAATTGCATCTGAATTTGGAAGGCAAGTTCTAATGCCAATGCCAACAAGAAATGAACATAGTCCTTCACTCCTTCTACACACAGTTCCTGGGGACCATTCCCGGGCCAGCCAGTCTCCTGGGTGCTGGGGAGCAGAGGTAAGTTAGCCACGCTCCCCGCCTCTTGTGAGCGCACAGTTGAGCAGGGAGGAAAGAGACACATCAGGCGAACAGAGAGAGAAACCACGTCTCCCGTTTACCGAGGGCGTGTTATGTTTCGGGCCAGCGCAAAGCATTTTATAAATGACAGTTTCATGATCCCTTTTCAGTCCCAACCAAAGCCCCCTGAAGTGCTGGTAATATTCCCATGTCACGGATGCCGCAACTGAGGCTGGAGGGGTGAAGTGTCCCCACAAGAGCAGTGGAGATTCTCTGCAAAGACTGGCCGCTGGCGGCAGCGGGAATTCTCACGGGCTTTGAGAGCGGCTACAATCTGGGAAAGTCCGGGTCGAGTCCTGGTTCTGGCACCAGTTCAGACACGACGTCTCTAAACCTCCGTTCCCTGAGCTGGCGGAGTAGAGCTGGCTTCACCTCCCTCACAGGGTGGTTTTCACACTAAGTGAAACAAATCGTGTGCATGTTCCCAGTTCCTCTCCTAGAAGATGCAGGAAAGAAATGCATGTGTTGCTCGCTCCTAGCAAACATCCGCAGGAAGCAGGTGGGATGCAAACGCGCCCACCGTGGGAACACAAGACCGATGGAGCCCCGCGTGCCTTTTTGACAAAATCGGTTCTACATACGGACTGTTGGAAAGAATTAAGGAAATTAGAACTTGTCATTGAGCAAATGACTTGCTACTTTATTTTCCATATGGACTGTTGTCTCAGACACGGAGAACTTCCTTCTGTGAATCCATCGTCTGAGCCTGGGGAACCTACGTAAGCCAGTAAATTTGCTACTTTCCAAAGACGTTTTTCCTACTCTCACGCCGTGAGGAAAACCAATAAAAACAGCCAAGCGGAAGCCCAGGGAGGACTCATTAAAGCTTGTGGCTAGATGAATAGGGCAGACTTGGCCTCAGCAACAAAGAGGGACATGCAATACCCAGCGACAGCAATTATAACAAAGAGAACAGTGTCTGTCGGCTGGGGCTCCAGGTAGGTGATGAGGCGGCTGGGGGGGAGGGGTTGGTGGTAACCAGTGAGCTTTGATGGTGGAAGTCTGCCTCACCGGAAGCGGAAGTCAGCCTCGCCGGAAGCGGAAGTCAGCCTCGCCGGAAGCGGGAAGCTCTCCGACCCTGGCGTCTGATAGCTCCAGTTAGAAACCCTGGGTGGGCCACCTTCTTGCTGTGGGGCCACGGGCGAGTGGCCTCCACCTTTCTGGGCCACAGGTGCCATATCTGCAAAATGGAAATCATGATACATTCATTCATTCCTTCAACAAATAGTTACTGAACACCTGTTACAGGCGCTGTTTCAGGCACTGGGGCCACGGCAGTGAATGAGGCTGATAAACTCTTGCCAGCGAGCTGAAATTTGCACAGAATAGTGAGTTGGAAATAGTAGTAATGATGAACCCACCACTGACCCTATCTTCCCCAGTCCGCCCCCCACATCTCTTTGAGGTAGACAAAGGAGGTATTGTGTCCCCACTGCACAGATGAGGAAACTGAGGCCCGGGAGCACACCCAGCATCAGGTCACAGGCCTTCTGGCTCTTCCCACCCTACCACCTGCCTTGGGTGAACCAGATCTTATTGCCAGGGGGGATCATGGCACAGGTATGGCTCAGGCTTCTGCCTCAGTCTGGAATTCGTCCCTATGATGCCACCATTTGCGGCGTCTGTGGAAGTGCCCTGGCAGTTGCCATTAGTCCCATAATTCTCTGCCTACCTCTCCCCCATTAGGTTGTGAGCTCTGCCAGGGCAGTGGCCGTATATCCCCAGGACTTAGCATGGAGTCTAGCACCGAGTAAGCACTCAGGGAATGCTTGAATAAAAGAATGGATGCAGGAGGAAGGAGGGAAGAGAGGGAGAGAGAAGGAGAGAAAGAGGAGAAAGAAGAAGAGGAATGGGGAAAGGGATGTCTGGCTTATACAGTAGAAATGGGATGGATGGTGAATGGATGGATGAGTGGCTGAATGGATGAATAAATGGATGGATGGATGGTAGATGGGTGGACAGGTGGATAGATATACAGACGGATGGATAGATGGATGGATAATGGATGGATGGATGGATAGATGGATGGATGGATGGATGGATGGATGGGACAGTAGATGAGTGGAAAGATGGATGGGGGAATAGGTGAGCAGATGAGTGAATGGGTAGGGGGTGGATGGCAAGATGAATGGATGGATGGATGGATGGGGCACATGAATGGATGGATGAACTAACGGATAGGTGAGTGGATGGGTGGATGGATGGATGGACAAATGGGTGAATGAATGAATAAAAAAGAAGAGGGAGGGAAAAATGAAAGGAGTAGAATGGAGGGAGGAACAGGCAAACTTCCTTTGGAAGTGTCGGTCAATGTTGAACTAATAAAATAAAGAATGAAATGCAACTTAAATCCCTTTTTCACTCCCACAGCTTACCCCTGCCCGCCCTTCCCCATCCGACTCTCCCCACAGCCTTCAAGGCCTGATTAAATCTTATCTCTGCTGTCTGTTCTGACTCACAGGGACTGGTCTTTCTTTCCAACCCTGCGATTTTCCCATTGTCTAATTGCCAATTAGCATCTTGGTTACAAACCCTCACTTCCCCTGATTGAAAATAACCATAGCACTCCCTAGTATGGGGCAGTGTGGTCAAATCACAGCTCTGCAGGAAGGCTGGCTGCGGGGATTCTGGCTCTGCCGCTTCCTAATAAGGCGCAACTCCTGGAGAATCTGCTGCCCCATGTGTGAAATGGAGACACTTTCATTGCCTCGTAGAGGTGTTAGTTAGACTCCCTATGAGAAAGCGTGCAAGGAGCTTCGTGCAGAGACCCAGTGCATACCAAGCATCTGCACGTGGCTGGTTGCTACCCTTGTGGTTGTTGTAGTGTGACCTGTGTATGTCTGTTTCACCCAGCAACGTGCAGAAGGCTGTGAGAGACAGCTGCCACCTCTCTTCCCCAGAACACACACACACACACACACACACAGATGCACACGCACACTCACACACACGCATGCATGCACACCTAGCCCTGGACTAGGTACCCAGAATGCTTCTCGGTTGGTGCCTGCTTCGACCCCTGTCCGGGGAGCTTCATTTCTAAACCGCTGTGGTCGGTGAGATTCGATTTGCCAGCAACTTTACCCAGGCCAGCTTTTCAGAAATCTGTTCTCAGTTTTCAGTTTTAATTCAGAGTTTATGGCAGAAACCGGGAAAGGATGAAAGATCAGGAAGATCAGGCTCTGCTCCCCTTAGACTCTCAGCAGTGGGGACGGTGTTTCCCGGAGCCGGGCCCCAGGCCCCCTCCATAGGAACCGTCTGGGAGTGGGATGGGACCTGGTTACAAATCCAGCCCAGACTTACTAAATCAGAAACGCTTAGGCTTAGAGCCTGGGAATCTGCACGGTAACAGTCCTTAGATGATTCTTTTTTTTTTCTTTTTTAACAAAATTTTTTAATGTTTATTTATTTTTGAGACAGACAGAGAGACAGAGCATGAGCAGGGGAAGGGCAGAGAGAGAGGGAGACACAGAATCCTGAAGCAGGCTCCAGGCTCTGAGCTGTCAGCACAGAGCCCGACGCAGGGCTCGAACTCATGAACTGTGAGATCATGACCTGAGTCGAAGTTGGACGCCTAACTGACTGAGCCACCCAGGCGCCCCCGCTTAGATGATCCTAGTGCATGCTTGGGAAAAGACTACCATGTACCACCTTGCAAGAAACCTACAATGCAGTGCTTGAGGGCCCTTGAGAGCTTCTAGCCCAACTTCCTCACTTATTCCACCCCCGGAAGGAGTCTTTGCTGGCTCAAGAAGGGGAAGAAGGAAAGTAACATTTATGGAGTCCTTACTGCGTACCAGACACATTGCATACGACCCCCTCCCCCAGCAGTTCTAAGGGCTAGGTATTAGCATGTCCATCATTCCTAGTGAAAGAAGCTGAGAATTGGAGAGAGAAACCATATTTGCTGAGAATCAAAATCGGCTGTCGTAGAAGACAAATCCCAATATTAGAGGGGAAGATTCGGGGAGCCCTTTCATCATACGTGTGATGAAAATTATTTTAAAATGGCTGAACGTGAAAAGTATATCTTCTTCCATTCACGTGAACAGAACATACTATGTGCTGGAGCCTAGCAGAAAGCCCTAACAGCACTGACCATGGCACATTGTTGCCGCTAGAATTTTATCCGGAGCAGTGATTCTCAACGGACCCCCAGGGAACATCTAGCAATGTCTGGAGACATTTGGGGTTGTCGCTCCTGGGAGCTAGCACTGGTATCCAGTGGGTAGAGCCCAGGCGTGGTGCTGAACAGCCTAAAATGCACCACGAAGAATGGTCGGTCCCGAAACGTCAATAGTGCTGAAGTTGAGAAATCCTGAGCTTTGAGAGGGGAAGTGTGGCCTGTGACTGCTGGGGTGTCTCTTGTGGCCATCTCCGCCCCTAGGAGGCAATAACAGTGCTGATTCTGGCCGCCCGCCCCAGCCGTGACAGCCACATGACTCTCCCGTTGGGTGTGCCATCACCCATCCGCAAAATGGGTCCGTTGGGGGGGGGGTGTGAAATGAGGTGGGTGGGGAGAAAGAGAACAGGCAACAGGCGAATGATGTCTCCTGTCTGAGATCAAGCCACTGCTAAGACGTTAGACTTCAACTGTAGCTTCCAAAGTTAATGGTGTTTCGAGTGCTGCATCTTGCCCCAGCAATGAAAGCCCCACGAACCGAGATTTTGCACATGAGCCATTCGGTTCCTTTGGCATCAAACACAATCTGCTTTCAATTACACTGTAGGGCAAATCGGATTTCCTGGGTTTCTTTTCTAGTATAACCCATGACATCGAATATCTGCTTCTCCACCCACCCCCTTCGGTGGGACGAAATGCTCGCTTAGGGACTGAGAATGCTGAGTTTATGGGCAGCCTAGATTGATTCATGCCCCTGCTGGTTCTTAGCTGTGTGACCTTCGGGAAATGCCTTCTTTTCTCTGGGACTCTGTTTCCTCGCTTGTAACATGGGGATAATAATAGATCCTACCTGAAAAGATTGACTTTCAACTCAAATCATGCATGTAAAGTGTTCAGGATAGTGTCTGGTACACGGAAAACACTCGATAAATGTTGACAGTAATAATTACTATTATTGTCATCATCGCCATCGTAATGAGGCCCCAGGATAGGGAGAAGATGGGAAATGGAGAGTCCGGGGAATACTTAGCATCTGTAAAACAGAAGTGGTACAGTCCGGGTCTGATAATTCATAATTTACTAAACCTGACCTGTCACTTCTGCCTTTAATGAAAATATATTCAATATTGGAATTAATTACTATTAAAGTGGCCTTGTTATTAAGCATCGAGGGATCAGTGGTAGACCCAGTAGGTTATTAACATTGAGTAAAATGTCTCAAGAAAAAAAAAGAAGCTGAATTAAGGCACCATCCTGAATCCAATAGGAAAATCCCTAATACACCGGCTGTCGTTGACGATTAATCTAAGGAGGCTGTAAATCGTGAGAGAGCTTTCGAGGCAGAAACTGAGGTGGGAGTGGAAAGGAGGAATAATTCAACCTATCCTGGCTCTGTTGGGTGTTTCTAAATCAGCGATTCTGTAACCAGCGAGGAGTCAGGGAGATTTGAGGACACCAGTCACCCCAATGGGGGCACCACTCTATGGAGCAGGAGAATTGGACAAGAAGTCAGGATAGCGAGTCCTGGCCCAGTATCTCTTCTCCGTAACCAGATGTGGCGGCAGAGAGGGGGGGAAATAGGTGACATCAGAGAGACAGTGTGGGACAGATCATCTAGGGCGTCTAAAGCCATGACAAAGAGATTAGGTTATTTCTTTTTTTTTTTTTTAATGTTCATTTATTTTTGAGACAGAGAGAGACAGAGTATGAGTGGGGGAGGGGCAGAGAGAGAGGGAGATACAGAATCTGAAGCAGGCTCTGGGCTCTGAGATGTCAGCACAGAGCCTGATGTGGGGCTCGAACTCACAGACCGCGAGATCATGACCTGAGCCGAAGTCGGACGCTCAACCGACTGAGCCACCCAGGCGCCCCGGTTATTTCTAAGTGAAATGAGAGGTCTCTATTGAGTTTAGAGCAGGGAGAAATTTAATGTGATGGTTTAAAACCCACTGTGGCCACTGGCTAGAGAGCAGCCTGAGGGAGTCACTGCAGTCATCTGGTTAAAGTTTATAGAGGCTTCACATAGGGTGGTTGAGAGTGTGTTGGAGAGGTCACAAAGATACAAGGTATGTTCAGAAGGTCAAGTTGGCAAGAGGTGCCCATGGATTGGACATGGAGAGTAAAGGAGAAAGGAGACACCTAAGGATGCCTTCTCTAGATTAGAGCTTCAGTAAGCTAAATGGATGTCAATACCTGTATCAGTCAGCTCCTGCCGTGATAATGCTGCATAACAAATCACCCACCAACTCAGGGAGTTAGAACTGCAAAGGCATGGGTCTGTAGTCATCTGTAAATCAGCTGGGCTCAAATGAAGAAATCTGTTTTATGCCTGCCATTAGCTATTATCACAAAAGTTCTACAACTATTTAGTATGGAATCTAAAAAAAAAAGTTTCAAAAAAAAAAAACCACTTAAGCTTCTCTAAGCAAATGGACAAATCAATGGTTTAAAGAATTTATAGTGGTATGACCCTAAAAAGCCACTTGAAAAGATTTGTCCCAGCCATCCCACAACGCAGGGCATTGAGAAGGAGAGGAGTGCACTCCAACTTATCCCCGGCTCAAGCAATTTTCGTTTTCTGA
Source organism: Paguma larvata (assembly GCA_030068075.1). Taxonomy (NCBI): domain Eukaryota; kingdom Metazoa; phylum Chordata; class Mammalia; order Carnivora; family Viverridae; genus Paguma; species Paguma larvata. The sequence continues at coordinate 64,325,168 of CM057835.1, forward strand.
TTAGCTTTGCACAGCTAGCAGGAACTTTGTCAGGCAGATAGCTTGTCACACCAAACACAGGACGAGCCTGTCACTGGTCAGGCAGCTGACTCAGTCAGAGTGATTGGCTTGCCTCCCCCTAATCGATGCCATCCACATAACACAAAGAATCACAACCACCGCCAAGCCATGCTTGCACCTCCATTACTGGTTTTGAGCAGCAGGATCACTCAGCCTGTCAGAAGTCATTAGACTCTGGGGCTGGCCAATTTTGAGAAGGGGGGAGGGGTCTTTCCAAGGACAAGATAACATGTAGAAGGGAAAACAGATGGTCTCCCTGGCCCTGCATCCATGGCTGAGGGATTGGGTGGCTCCAAGAACCAACAAGACAATGGTTTTAGCCGTGTTGGGGCAATGCATCCTGTCTTCTAGGGAAAAAGAGGGATTGGGGACGTGCCCCAAGTAAATCGTTGCCATCCCGAATGGCCATTTGCAACGCAGACAAAAAATAAGTAAATGGGACTCAAGCAGAAACTCAAAGCAGCTGCATTTAGGAGCAAGCGCAGCTGACTGTAGCTGTCCGAAAGGTGAAGGGCGGACTTTGCAAAGAAAGGATGCCTTCTAATCCCACACAGCGGCAAACGCTCACTTGGCTAGCGCTCCTCGAGCCCCGACTCCCACCATGCCGCAGACCTGGGCCTCTCTCCCTGCCGCGTTTGCTGGCTTGGTGAACTGTGCTACCATATGCCTGCTTGAGCAAGACAAACACTTGGAAATCGTCCATTCTTCCTTGCTCTCCCTCATTCCTTTTATCCAATTCTCTCCAAGTCCGGTTAATTTTGCCTCCTCAATCTCTCTCGGAGCAGCTCACTTGTCACTGATCCCTGGCGCCATCAGCTTAGTCTCAGCCACCGTCAGCCTTCACGTGGCCAACGGCAATAGCCCCCCACCAGCCTCCTGGCTTCTAGCTCTTCCTCCCTCGGTCCATCTTTTCAACGCATGGATCTGCCAACGCCACCTCCCCGTTCGAAGACCCTTCTGGTGGCTCCCCACTGCTTTCGGAATGAAGACCCAAGTGATGAGTAGGATCCACCATTCCCAGCGTGGTTGGGTCCCTGCCCGCCCCTCACCGCCGTACAAGCTGTCGATCCGCCCGGAAAGTTCTTCCCTCCAACTTCCACCAAGTCCACCCAGTCGTTCCTCCAGTTCCAGCTCAAGCATCAAGCCCTGCAGAGCAGCTGTCCTTCGCCCACGGCCTCCATGGCAGCCGAGAGCAGAAACCTAAATATACCCAGAGAATGCTATTCCTTTCCTCCAGACTCCTCGTCCCAGCCAGTGACTGTGCCTTCAGCTTTCTGCGATGATTCGGTCAAAACCTGTGCCCCCGGGGGCTCTGTGGCTGAACCGCGGGTGAGTTTACGGGACGGCCAACCCGCTCCCCTCCTTCTCGGCTTCCTCTACTCGGGGCGAATCCCCAGCCTTCCTTGCAGCTAGGAATGGCCATGTGACACTGTCCAGCCAATGAGATAGGTGGCAGAAGGTGCCGATTGACACATGTGGGAAGGCCGTGGAGAATGGTGTAGTAGACGTCTCTTGATGAGGGGAAGCCACACAGGGATGGGAGAGCGGAGAGAGAAGGAGCTGACATCTTTAATGCCACCGTCGGGTGGCCGGCACATCCGCGGTCTACTCACCACTGGCATCTTAATGGCCGCTGGATTGGGGGGGTTTCTGTTACCGGCAGCCGCTGACTTAACTGATACGATTCCAACTGGTACATTAACTGCATCTTATTCATAAGATTCTAACAAGGCAAGTTCCATAAGGACATGAGCCGTGTTTATTTTTGCTCCACACACATCCCAGCATGGTGCCTGGGACAGTGTGTATGTTCGGCAGGAACCCTTTGAACGCGTGGGTGGAGAGAGCCCTGTCTTTGGACACTCGGTGCCCTTCGACACTCAGACCTCTGCTCTGTTGGCGAGAGCTGTGTGTCCACTTAACCTCTCTGAGCCCGGATTTCCTCAAATATAAAACCAGGCCCATAACATCAACAGCAGCAGGTTGTTCTGAGGGTGTAATGAGGTGAGCTCTAGAAAGTGCCAGATCTTGACGAGGACCTTAATAAAAGGTAGCCAGCTGCCACTCTGAGCGCTACGCACTCAGCTCGGTGGTAGGCTCTCGGGGCTGAAGGTTCGCCTGTGCCCTCCAGGATTTAGCAGCACAGTTGGTGCCAAAAGATTTGCACAAACGCACAGAGAGCTTGGAGTCCCTCTGCGAACCCTGCGCTCATGACCACAGGAGGGGCGCAGAGCCCGGACCCAGCAGCAGCGGAGAACCGGGAGCAGTCACGCGCGCTGATAAAGTTTTCCGTGGGAACAGCGCAGGGACCTTTCAGAAGCCCGTTCCCTCTCCGTTTGCTTGGTTACCAAGCCCCCATCAGTGTCCGCCACGGAGCTAAGTGCTGGGCTAGGACAGGCACACCCCAGCAGAGGAGCCGAAGAGACTGCCTGAAGACTCTTGCCTGCCTGAACAATGGGCTAGATGAGCAGGTGCGCGAGCAGATAAATACACCTCTGAAGAGAAACAAATGAGCGAGAAAATAAATGTAGGTGCTCCCGAGGACACAGCCGTGCTCCGAAAAATGACAGTCTGGGAAGACGGAGGGCCGGGCTGCGGGGACGTGGCCCCAGTGGGAGGCAGGAGATGTGGCCGAGAGAGAAGATGAAGGAAGCCGGGGGCGGGGGCGGCGGGAGGGGGCAGAGAAAAGGCTCTACAACACACCGCCCCCAGCCAGGGTCCTGCAGGTGCTGGACAGTCTCCCATTTGTCACTGCGCCCATTCGAATCGAAACCCGAGTACGCGTCAGCTTGGTGCTGGGCAGTGGGGACCCCAAAGAACAAGAAGACAGGACCCTGCCCCTCCCCAAGCATCTGTCCCCTTCCCCGGGAGGATCTCATATTAATGGTCATTGCCGCTGATGGGGGGGAGAGCACCTTTCAGCAAGGTGCTCTCCGAACACCTCCTTCGACACTCAGTAACGTTTATGAGTTTGGGACCATCACGGGGAAGTAACTGAGGCTCAGAGAGGTGAAGCCACCGGCCTGCAGGCCCACAGCTGGCACAGAGAGGCCCCAGAACGGGGGGATCTGCCCGAAGCCAAACTCTGGCCTCTTAATTACCGTGCTCCCTTGCTCCGGCTTTTATTGAAATCCGGTCAAGTTCAGGTTTAAGGTGCTTATGAGGAAGCCCTTGGGGGTGATGGATAGGACCGCCATCTTGGCCGCGGTCCTGGTTCCGTTGGTGTACGTATGACAAAACGTATCAAACCATACTCTTTACGTATGCAGGGTATCGTGCAGTTCTGCCTCAAGAAAGTTCTTTTTCATAAAGCAGTCAAAGTAATTACTGTGCAGAAGGACCACCCAGGCCGTTCGTTGGAAGGCAGGGGCTATTGGACCCCGCCCCCCCCCCCCCGCACGCCCGCAGGGATGCTGATGCCACTGTTCTGTGATTTCCCAGCTGTGTTCCTGGGGGTCCTGACCCGGCTGGCTGCCCCAGTTTATGTGACCAGTGTCCCTTGACCCCAACTGTACCTCTCTGTGCCACTTGGGGCGCTTTTAGAAAACACCAGACCTGGGTCTCAGCCCTGAGAGTCTCTGGGCACGGAGAATGGGGACTCTCACAGCCGGAGCTGGGAGCGGCTAAGCTAAGAAGCCCTTTCTTCCACGGGCACCAGCCCGGGGCTGCACAGAGCCAGGCACGGGTGAGACAGTGCCAGGGAAGGCGACTCGGGCCCTGCGGGTGTTCCGGAAGAAGACCTAGGCCCCGGCACTCTTGCTAGAATAAGCCCTCTCCCTCTGCCCTGGAATTGTTCTCAACGCCCACAGCACCGCTGGGCGTGGTTCCTGACAAGCCGAGCACAAAGCCCTCGACAGCCGTGAAGACTTGGGCTGCGTTAAGACGAGGCCGAGCCGCGGCCCTGGCTCGGGAAGGCAGTCCTCCAGCTCCGGCTCACAGACTGCAGGGCCGCGGATGACTGCGACGAGAAGAACCTGGCATTTCATAGAATCCAGAGTCGGAGCGGGTGCGGCCCTGAGAATAGTCTCGTCAACCCCCGGCTTACAGATGGGGAAACCGAGGGAGGAGAGAGGTAGCCACTTGAGGGTTATTCCTCGATCATAGAAGTAGAAGAATCAGAAATGGGTTTTTCCTCCATGCAGCCTGCCCTGATTACACCATCTCCCATGTGCTCTGGGAACTTGGGTCGTTCATTCATTCAACGAACATTTTATTTTAATGTTTATTTATTTTGAGAGAGAGTGCGCGTGAGCAGGGGAGGGGCAGAGAGGGAAGGAGAGAGATAATCCCAAGCAGGCTCCACGCTGTCAGTGCACAGAGCCTGATGCAGGGCTCGAACTCCCAAACTGCAAGATCACGACCTGAGCTGAAGTCTGACGCTTAACCGACTGAGCCACCCAGGCGCCACCATTCAACAAACGTTTCATGAGCCCCAGCTCTGCGCCAGGCACGGGGCTGCGCGCCGGGATCACGTGGTGAGCGAGACAGGGAAGTCGTCCTTGCGTCATACAAGAAACACCCCTTCTATTCTGAGGGAGACACGAGATCTTAAACACGAGACACACCACTGGAAGAATAGAAAACGCGGCAGGAACGAGGACTTGGAAGAAAGGCCTTCAGGGAACTGAAACGGAGACTGGCTGCCCGTGACCAGTGTGACCTGAGTGGGCAGATGCGCCTTCGGGGAGCAGAGGCCTGAGTACAGGGAGGGAGGCAGGCTGGGAGGGGAGCCGGGACGCACAGGTCCTCAGGAGGGGACGCGTTCCAGGGAGCAAGGGGAGGCAAAGGGAGCGACGGCGATCACGGTTGCGGACGAGGCCAGCGAGGCGACACAGGGGCCGACGGCCCACGGGCCAGCCTGGGAGTCCTTGTCATCCTCCGCGCCCCGGGACGGCTGCACGGGACTTCTGCCACAAGGGACCCTCTGTCTGACCAGCAGGCATCAGCCAGCAGGAGTTCGCACAGGAAAGGGCGATTTCGTCTCCGCCGAAGAACGGTCCTGGAATTAAACGTGCTGTCCAGTTGGTCTGTTCACCTCTCGGTGCTGCTCGAAGCCGGTGGCTCGGTGTCCAGACTCAGGAGCCAGGCCATCCACTACCCGCCCTGCCTCCATCTCGCTCAGTGCCTTGGTGGTGACGGGACCATTCTGCTCCCCTCCCCCGGTCCCCACGCTGCAGAAGCCCCCAGGCCCCTGTGGCGACCCAAGCGACCACTGGTCAAAATCCATTTCACCCCCAGCATTGGGCCTTCGCCCCACCTGAGCAGAGGCTGGGGAGGTAGAAGACCCGAATGAGCCACTTTGATGTCCCGTGATGTGGGGGGGACGTATGTATGCATAGAGGGGGGATCCCCAAACAATACTCCACAAGGTATGGGGAGAGACCTGGCTTTGAACACCCGCTTGCTCCCTTACCCTGAGCAGTGACGTAGCCTCTCTGAGCCTCAGTTTCCCTAGCTATCAAATGGGCTCACAGTGCCTTCCTCCTTGTGAAGGCTCAGCATTGTGCCCAGCACCTCGTGACTGCCCGTTCAGTCAGAATTGCCAACGTCCTCATAGTTTGAGTTGGCCAAGGCCCCAGGAAAATCTCTTCCCCCTAGCCGAGCCTCGGTTTCCCCATCTATGAAAGGAAGTAGTCATAGGAGCTGAGATTTGAGGTCCCCTCGCCCTAAAAGTCATTAAACCATACACACACACGCGCACACATGTGTGTGCACTCACGTATGCCAAGAGCTCAGCCTCTGGACACAGGCAGACATGAGTTCAAATCTCAGCCTTATCTTGCCCGACTGTGTGTCTCGTACAAGCTACTTAACCTCTCTGAACCTCAGTCCCCGCCTCTGTAAAACGGAGAGGCCCGTGTCCGAGGGGGGTCGGGGGCTCCTGCGAGTTAGCACCAGCTGGGGGGTTTTACGAGCGCTGCACAGATGTCAGCTGGGAGGCCCCCGCCCCCGCCCCCTGCCCGCACCCCTCGTGTCCCCGGCGGTGCCCTGCCTCGGGTTAATCTGAGCTGGGAGCAGGAACACAAATTTTCCATCCGAACCCCACAGACCATTTTTGTTCGGTAATAGATTTAAACAAGGTTTTGTCTCACTGCAATCTTCCCTAATCTCTGATTGTTCCCTTTTTAGAGACGCGGCGTCCTTTTGCTGCGCTCGGAGAATAGCAATTAGGTATTGTCTGAAACCTCCCCTGGTCTCGTCGGGGAGGGCTCCGCGCCTTCTTCGGGGGAGGCTGCTCCTTGGAGCCGCCTCGTCCTGTCCTGGGTCGGCTGATTTCTTCCCGACACGTCCTTGCCCGTGGAAGCTGGGATGCCGGTCTGGGCTTGGGCCACGTGGAGAAGGGCCCTGTAGCAGCTTCCCCGAGTTCAAGTGGAATCCTTCACACTCAAGGAGGAAATCGTAATAATGATAAAGAGGACTGTTCTGTATTCCTGACACTCCTGGTGCGGGGCCCCTGGCCTTCCAACCCCACCATGCGTAACAGGAAGCCCATTCTACAGAGGGGGGGTCTGAGGCTCAGAGGAATTAAGCACACTTGGACCAGAGCACGAGCCTCTGATCTGAACACAGGATACAGACGACAAGCAAATCCATAGCTAGACAAGGGGATTTCAGATTGTGTCCACCGCTGTACAAGGAGAGTAATTCTGAGTGTTGGGGGCCGGGGAGAAATGTGCTCCCTCACAAAGGTGGCCAGGGGCCCCTCTTAGAAGGCGACATTTGAGTCGAGACCTGGGCAGGGAGGAGGAGCCAGCTGCTCAGGGATGTGGGAGAAGAGGGTTCCAGGAAGGAGAACGAGGCTTGGGAATGCGGACAGGCGTGGGGGAGGCGGGTCTGGGCAGCCGGGAGGGGCCAGTCCACACGGGGCTCCGAGGCCAGCGTGGGAGTTCGATCGGATTCTCAGCGCAACGGGAGGAGAGTGTGAGTCCACCAATGGACGCTTCAGGGCCCCCTCTGACCGCTGTGGAGGCTGGAGTGTCGGGACCCGAGAGCAGGAGCAGGGAACTAGAAAAAAGTTTCTGGAACTTTCCAGAAGCATTAGGCGGCTTCACTTCTGCAGCTTGGGAGGAAAGACAGGTTGGCCCAGTGGGGTCTGGGAGGGGAGGTGGAGAGAGATGAGACAGGACCAGAGGGGACGAGTCACCCCGGTGAGGCACGGGATTCTCAGGGCCATGGGAATCTTGAAGGGTCAGCTTTGACCTTGGAGAGCAGAGCCCAGGGTCACTGTGGCTGTGAGTTCGAGCCCCGCTCTGGGCGTAGAGATTACTTAATAAAATCCTTAGGGGCACCTGTATGGTTCAGTCGGTTACGCATCCAATTTCGGTTCAGGTCATGATCTCGCAGTCCGTGGGTTCCAGCTCCGCCATCTGAGCTGTCAGCACAGAGCCCGGATCCTGCTTCGGATTCTGTGTCTCCCTCTCTCTCTGCCCCTCCCCCACTTGGACTCTCTCTCTCTCTCTCTCTCTCTCTGTGTGTCTCAAAAATAAAATAAACATTAAAAGAATTTTTTTAATGAAATCTTTAAAAAAAATCACCCCCTCCTGGATTTGAGTCCCGATCCATCATTTATTAGCTGGGTGACCCTGCGCAAGTGACCTAACTTCTCTGAGCCTCAGTTTCTCCTTCTATAAAATAGCAGTAAAACATTTATCTGTTTTCTTAGGTTTTACTAGCAGGATTTTTTTTTTATCAGCTTCGTTAGGGGTAATTGGCATTCTATAAAGCACACATGTTTAAGACGTACACTTCGAGAAGAATCGAGATGCCTAAACACCCATGAGACCCTCCCCGCAGTCAAGGTAACGAATGCATGCATCTCCCTAACGTGTTTTCATGCCCTTTGGTAAAAACTCCTTCCCCTCACCCCTTCCCGCTCCACCCCCCTCCCCCAGGCTACCACTGTCATAATACCTTAGCTTAAGTTTTCTAGAACTTTCTATAATCATGTAGTACATACTCTATTTTTTTTTAATCTGGCTTTTTTCACCTGGTATAATGTTGTTTGAGATTCGTCCGTGTCGTTGTGGGTATCCGTGGCTCATCGCTTCTCCGGGCTGAGCAGTTGGTGTACCCCCCTCTCCACGCGTCCCGATTTGTTCATCCGTGTGCCTGTAGACAGGTTGTTTCTAGTCGGGGGCTATTCTGAATGGATCCGCTGTGGACACGTGTCCATGTCTGCATATGGACATATGTTCTCACTCCTCTTAGGTAAACGCCTAGGACTGAAATGGCTGGATCATATGGTAGTCGTAGGTTTAACTTTTTTTTTTTTTTTTGAGAGAGAGAGAGAGAGAGGGAGAGAGAGAGTGAACCCCAAGCAGACTCCACGGTCAGCATGGAGCCTGATGTGAGGCTTGATCTCACAACCCTGGGGTCATGACCTGAGCCAAAATCTAGAGTCGGACATTCAACCAACCGAGCCCCCCAGGCGCCCCGCCGCGGCCGTTCTAATGGGCGTGTCGGGGACTCTCGCCGTGATTTCAATCTGCCGTTCCCAGTGACTACTGTGTCGGGCATCGTGTCCCGGGCTTATTTGTCATTCACAGAGCTTTGGGGGACGCAGTGCCTCTTCAAATACGTTGCCCGCTTTGGGGGGTTGCTTATTTCATTACCGTAGAGTTTGGAGAATTAGTTCTGTATTCTGGGTATGATTCTTTACCCGATAAGAGATTTACAAATAGTTTCTCCCCATCTGTGGTTGTCTTCGTTTTCTAACATTGTCTTCCAATGAGCAGACATTCTTGGTTTTAATGAGGTTCGATTTAGCGAATTTTCCTTTTATGGGTATTTTTTTTCCTCGTAGGGTGTTAAGATAGTTCAGCGCCTGGTACAGCACTTAATACATGGTAGCTGCCGCTGTTATTACTATGCGGGAGAAACGTAGGAGGGGGGGAGGTCTGGAGACCCAGGGCCTCTGCGCCCCTCTCACGCGGCCCGACTAAGCTGTCTTCTGCTCTCTGGGCCTCAGTTTCTCTGTGTGTGCAATGGGGCACTTGCATGGCTCGGTGATGTTTGGGGGCCCTTTATCTTGGACGGGTCAGAGCTGGGATTGGGAAGCCTCCTCTCCAAGGACCAGAAACCCTGCCTCCCTTAAAAAAAAATTAATGTTTATTTATTTTTGAGAGGGAGACAGAGTGTAAGTCGGGGAGGAGCAGAGAGAGAGGGAGACCCAGAATCCGAAGCAGGCTCCAGTCTCGGAGCCATCAGCACAGAGCCCGATGCAGGGCTCGAACCCACGAACCAAGAGATCAGGGCCTGAGCCAAAGTCGGATGCTCAACCAGCTGAGCCCCCAGGCGCCCCAGCCCTGCCTCCCTATTGAACTAAGCGTCCTGCAGGGGGCTTCCAGTCTTCTGGGGGACGCTGGAGAATCTCTCACCCCGAAGGTCCGGAGGCTTCCCAGAATGCCCCAGAGCTGAGAGTCTGCGGGTGAAGAAACCAGGGTTCGGAGGGAGACGTGGTTAAGAAGCGGCCGAGCCAGAATGTGCACCCGGGTCTGTGTGACCCCAAAGCCCAGGCTCCCTGGGCTCCAACCAGGCAGGGACCCCGGAGGAGGGAAATGACAGGGCAGGCAGAGAGACGGGAGCTTAGCCAAAGAAATGTCCCATCTAAAAGGCACAGTGCATTCCCTCCCAGCAGCTGCGAGCAAAAAATAGAGTGGGTTGGAATTAGCAGGCCTTTTTTTCTTTGCCTCCCTTTTAATTTATAGCTTGTTAGTTGACACGCTCACAGGGAGAGCGTCTTGCTCTCTGGTTTGGCAAAGTCAATGACAAAGTGCTGAGCGCCCCGAACAGCCCTCTTCCTCCGGGTCGGCTCGTGACCAGGTCTGGGAGCTCGGCTGCACCCCCGGGCATCTCAGCAGTAGCAGCCCGTTCCCAGACGGCCCCCCGGGTTCCAGACGTGGGGAAACCCACTGTCGGCTTCATGTCTGCGACCGTCCTGTTTCTGGTGTTCGTGTCCCCAAACATTTAGTAAAACACTCACTGTTCTCCAAGCGCCGGAGAAATAATGGCAACTAGGACACGGCGCTTGTCCTCAGGCTGGGGAGGCGACCGTCACATGCACAAATGATTATAGGACAGCGGGATGGGCACTGCGGCAGCAGCAGCCGCAGAGAGAAGGGGCCGACTGAGTCTGGGTTGGGGCGTCAGGGAGGGATGATATTTAAACCGGGTTTTGGAGGATGAGCAGGAGTCCCACTGGGTAGAGACGCCCCCAGTGTCTGATACTGGGGGGTGTTTAATAAATGCTCCTGTCCTCGTCAGTTTCCCAGTGGGCTCTCTGAGGTTGCCCTTAAGTGCTTCGCCAGATTATAAACTTACCTAGGCCTTTGCTTTCCCTTCCGCTGCCCTGGAGAGGCGGATGCAGCCCCAGACACACAGAGCAAAATGTCTCCTCCTTGGCACTGTTGACATTGGGGGTTGGATAATTCTCTGTTTGGGGCAAGACGGTGGGAGTGAGGGCACGTCCTGTGGATAGCAGCCCTGGCCCCTCTACCACGAGATGCCAGATGCCGGGAGCACCTCTCTCCCTCTCCCGGCAAATCCTGACAAACAAAAGAGAAGTCTCCAGACGTTACCAGATGTCCCCTGGAGGCAAAATCACACCTGATTGAGAACCACTATGGTAGAATGTCCTTGCGTTCATGCGTTCGTTTATTCTTTGAGCTTCTCATTCATGCCTTCCGCAGACATTCGCTGAGTACTTACCGTGGGCCGGGCGCTTCGCTAGGCGTTAGAAACACAAGGATGTATGTAAGACACAGCCACAGCCCCCGGCCTCAGAGAGTTCCAGGCCAGAGAGGAAAAGAGGCAAACCAGTGAGCGATGATGGGGGAGTACTGAGGCTTGGGGAGCATGGGCTGGGGGACGGTGGCTGGATTCCAGGAGGCTTCCTGGAAGAGGTAACACCTATACTGAATATTACAGATAAATAGAAATTAAGCAGGTGAAAGGAGGAGACGGCTTTCTAAACCAACAAAACGGGTTGGGCCAAGTCGTCGAGGATGGGCTAACACGGCCCTTTCGGGGGAGGACCACGATGCTGCGGACCTGGAGCACAGATCTCCCGGTGGTATGGGACAGAAAACCTGAGGGCCACGTGGGAGCCATTGGGCGAGTGGCAGCAGAAGAAGGGACACAATCAGATGAAGCCAAAGGAAGCCACTCTGGCTGCTAGGCAGCAGAGGGGCCCCATAAAACAGCCTGAGCTGTTGGCTCGGGCGACGTTCTCATCACTCAGAGCTGCCTCCCGGCCCTGGCCCCTCTCTGGTCTGCCCCCTGGGTTCCCTTCGCAGAGGACACGCTGGACCTCAGGCTACCCCCCGCCCCTGCCCCTGGTCTTCGTCTCATCCCGGACGCCCTCCACAAACGCCTCCCTCCCATCCAGCGGTTTCTCAGGTTGACACACGGGAGGGCGTTTTATCGGCCTGTCGCTGAGCCCCTGATTGGGTTCGGAGCTGGAAGACGTTGGGGGCGGGACGGGGACAGCATACGGCTGGTCTCCCGAGGGGTGCAACAGTCGACCCATGAGGTCTCCGGAGCCGAACAGAGAAGCCGAACTTCTTTAATTGCTAGAGAACTTTGGTGTTACCGAAACTTCCTCACGTCCGGATGATGCGGGATCTTCCCGGTGCGGCTCGGGCGCTTCCCGCGGCTCTCCAAAAACAGGCGAGATTTTATTTTTTCAGACCATTTATGTATTTGGCTGATCCGTCTGGGGAAGGGAATTTATTAAATGCTGGGGACAGAAATGGGGGTGGGAGGTGGTCCCTCCGTTCGAGCTCATGGGCTTGGTTAATTCCAGTGGTGACATTTATTTTGAAAGGGTAGTTTTATGCTAAACCCCCCGCTCCCAGTCCGGGGTTCCCAGACCCTAATGGTCCTGGAAAGGAGTGATCAGGGAGGGTCTGAGGGATAGAGTGAGGATTTGGGAAACCCTAGTAGGAATTCTGGACTTAGCAACACTGAGGCTGAGTCTGCTAGCTAATAGGTCAGGGTTTTCCAGCTGAAAATCCGTCAGCAATGCCTGTAGGGTGACATTGTAACTTTTACCTCCACTTGGCAGGGCTACAGACAGCCTTCTCAGACCTCGCTGTTGCCACTTCCCTTCCCGAGTGCCCCTTCTCTCCCCCATGACCACGCACGAGCCCAGGCACGCCGGTCGCCCGTCACACCCGTCCCCACGCACGCCAGCCTCTCTCGCATCCAGGACCCGGTGGGGACTCCTCTTCTACCCCCAGCTTCGACCTCACCCGATTCTCGGCTCACCATCCCTCCTTCCAGAAGCTGCCATGGAGGGTCCAGGCCACCCCAGGGCCCTCTGTGTAGTGGGATCTTGAGTCACCGGACCCGGGTTCGAATCTCGGCTCAGTCACTTCAAGTGTGACTTCACCTCCCTGAGCCTCAGTTTCCCCACATGTCAAGCAAGGGTAAACCAGAAGCAATCATTGTAAAGGTTCTCAGCTCTGACCCACCGCTGAAATCCTGCAAGGAACATTAGCCGTCCCTGTGTTTCTTCATCTGTACATCTGCTTCCCCCCGAGGAGGCAGGGACTGGGTCTTTCACCCCTTATCCTCGGATTCGGGTACAATACCTTTCACATGGGAGACTCCCAGTAAATGTTTGCATGGAGTCCAAAGACGTCAGAATGGGAGCCGGAGCCACTTACCAGCTCGGTGAACCCAGGGAGGTCCACTCACTTCTCCGTGCCTCAGTATCTTCATTTTTTTTAATGCTTATTTATTTTTGAGAGACGGAGCACAAGTGGGGGAGGGGCAGAGAGCGAGGGAGACACAGAATCCGAAGCAGGCTCCAGGCTCTGAGCGGTCAGCCTTGAGCCTGATGTGGGGCTCAAACTCAGGAGCTGTGAGATCATGACCTGAGCCGAAGTCGGATGCTCAACTCAGCCCCTAAGTGCCCCGGTGTCAGGAGCTTTTAATATTTGTGCCTTTCTGCTGCTTTGTGCTCACCTGTGAATTATTATTATTATTATTTTAGTTTATTTATTTTGAGAGGGAGAGGGTGTGGATGGGAAACGCAGAGAGAGAGAGAGGGAAAGAGAGAATCCCAAGCAGGCCCCACACTGTCAGCACAGAGCCCGACGTAGGTCTCGAACTCACGAACCATGAGATCATGACCTGAGCCAAAATCAGGAGTCGGACGCTTAGCCGACTGAGCCACCCAGGCGCCCCCTCTGTGTCCTCATCTGTAAAAGGGGTATCATGATGGTACCCACCTTGTGGGGTAGTTAATAATAGCTAATAATAGTTACCTGTGTTCGGCACGGAGTAAACACTACTTAAGCGTTCCTTTTACTATTTGATTAATAAAACCAGGGAACCACATGATTCATCAATGCTCCAAAGCAGCGTGGAAGACAAAACACATTTCGGAGTGTACAGTCTTGGGGGAGGGCTATGAATGATGAATCGGCCGCAGCCGCGGCTCCTGAGGCGGCCCCAGCTGCCCCCGCCCCACCCCACCCGCTCCCGGGCCTCTACGCCGGTGGCTGCGGGGAAAGAACCATTCGGATTTTTTTCTTTTGATCAACAGAGTGCGGGCGTGATATTTCACACGCCGGCTGTTTAAACGTACACCTAGTTACAGCTGACTGCCTCGGATGATTGGTTGAGGGGGCCGAGTGCCCGTTTGTCCCCAATCAATCTGAAAACTGAAAAGCAGCCAGAATATTCATTTTCCACCATCAGGCCTACAGCCTGGGATTAGTCTTGATGGAGGAGCCCAAGCGTCGGGGAGGAGGCGGGAGAGATGGGGATCCCCGAGGCGGTGGGTGCGCAGAGGTGGGGGCTTGAGCCCATTCTGTCCCCTGAATCGGTTGGGGGGAGGGCCCTGGTAAGAGAGGCAGGCGTGGCTCCGAGCCCCCATGCTGTGGATGTAAAGGTTGTGTATGTGGGACGCAGCACAGCCCAAAGTGACGAGCGGAACGTAGGCTGGTGTTTCATAAGCAACTACTATGAGCTTCCGTGGGGCCCAGCCCTCGGGGAGGAAACACAGAAGCGAGTAGAAGCGCTAACAACCCCAGTTCCGTCTGGAAAGATGGGAAAGTCAAGTCGGGGAACCACGTGTATAAAGATGGCCCCGCGACGAGACGGCACGAGTTCAAGGACTCCCGGGTTTACTCCGAGCTGTGGGTCGTGCCTCCGCGGAGCCAGACACCCTCTGGACGCCTCGCAGGTGCCGAGGGGGAATGAAACCCAGGCCACGCTGCCCGAGGCGGCGGCGTCTGAAACGAGAAGATAATAACAGGAATAGTGGTGCCGGCTGTTCCCTGGGCACTGACCTGGAGCCAGGGTCTCTCACGGATCGTTTCATGGAATTCTCACAGCGGCTCGATGAGCCAGGGCCCTATTTTTATCCTCGGGTTGCAGATGGTGAGCCCAAAACTCCGAGAGGGGTTAGTTGCTTGGCCGAGGCCCCTGCGCTTCGGAAGGAATCAGGAATCCAACCAGTTCCGGCTGCCCCAGGCCTCTGTTGCTAACCACCAGGGTACCCTGCCTCGCAAAAGGACAAGACACAAGCTTTCAACAGCTAGGCGGGAACTACGGAGAGTCCCGCGGGACTCCCCCACTCCCCCGCCATCCCCAGCATCTTGCACACAGTAGGTGGTCACCAGCACCAGCTGGGTGACTGGCAAGTCTTTCGGGGGCTTTGTTAGCACCCCCAGGCAGGCTTCTGCCCCTGTTTCTTCCATGTTGTTCTCAAATCACCCATCAAGTCCCTGGAAGGGGGACTGCAGGGATCCTCACTTCGTAGGGAAGAGACTGAGGCTTGTGAGCAGTGGGGTTCAGACTTGGACCCAAGCCCCCACGACTCTGAAGCTCAAGTTCCTTCCCTGGGCCTTAGAGCCCCTCCACCCTCGGGGCCTGATCATCATGATATCCACACCCCAGAGCCCGAATCCTTCCAGCCCCGCGAGCTGCCTCTTCTTTAAACACAAAGGGCAACTTCCCCACTCCAGGGGTCTTAGCTGCATGGAACCGCCGAGGCGTTCTCTCTGAGCCGCTGGGCTCGTAAAACCTCTCTCTCGTCACTTTCCACACTGGAGAAATGCATCGGCAAACCGCCAGTGTGACCTCGGGCTGTTACGTGTGGATCCGAGCAGGAAGCCATTCGCTTCAATGTCGTGGTCTTCCCTCCCTAACCTCTGACGGCCCCAGGCTAGCCTCCTGGAGCTCCATCCAATGGACACGATGACAGTGCCTGCCACCTTACTGAGTCCTTGGGGAAGTGAGAGGGTAACGCGATTAAAAGCATCTGGTCCTCTGCCTGGCAGACGGCCGACACTTGACTCAAAACACTGTGTGAAAACACTTTGCTTGGAGCAATTTCAATAATAATTTAGGGGCACCCGAGTGGCTCGGTTCTTGATTTCGGTTCAGTCGTGATCTCACGGGGTCGTGAGTTCAAGTTCCGCATCGGGCTCTGAGCTGACAGTGCGGAGCCTGCTCGGGATCTCTCTCTCCCTCTTTCTGCCCCTCCCCCACTTGCTGTCTCACTGTCTCTCTCTCAAAATAAATAAATACGCTGCAAAAAACAAATCGTAATTTATATGCTGCCACTTACGGAGCTACTGCCGTGTCCTGGGCACCAGGTTAGTTAGGTATTCCATACGCATCATTCGTTCGGCATTAACTGAGTACTTATTATGTGCGAGGCACCATCCTAGGCGCTCAGAATCCACCCGTGAAAGAAAAACGCAGGCCACGGATTCTTGCCCTCACGGAAACTGGAGGTAGTCAAGGAAAACCTCATGGAGGTGGTGATGTCTGGCGTCCTTGTCACCAATTCCCTGCCATAAACGGCCTTGCTAGACTCAGAGAGGGGAGGGAGACCTGGGGCAGGTGTCTACGCACCCCCGTAAGGGAGCCAGCCGTGCGGACGCTTTAGAGGAAAGCGTCTAGGCTTGCTCATTCATTCATTCCATCCACCACGGGATGTGAGGGTATTATTATCTCCACTTGAGAGATGGCGAGGCTGAGATTCGGAGAGGCTGGGGTCATACCGTGAGCATCGCAGAACCAGCGGGCGGTATCTCTGGCTCATTGCGAGTCCAGGCAAAATGCAAGACCTTCTTGTTACGGAGAGAGATCGGTGCCTCGTGTGATAAAGAGAAGGGGACTCTCCGCCCTCCCGTTGCCGCCCCCGCCCGTCTCCAGGCCTCCCACCGGCTCCGCCTCCCGGAACCCAGCACAGACCCAGGGACCTGGCTTGGCCTCGCGCCCTCCGTGGGGCCCCGTGCCGGACGGCGGAGAAAGGGAAGCGTCACCTTCCTGTTCTGGGCTTGACTCCTCTGTCTCGGAAAGCGAGTCTCAGAACATCTGCTCCGTCGAGCCCCGGCGTATTAAACAGCCGCCGAAAATGTATTGTTGCCTCCTTCAATGCGTGGCAATTACACGGCGTGCTTCGCTCATTAGCAAGAAATTGACACAGAGGCGATCCTGCTTTTTAAATTACCACTAATCTCCCTGCACCTGTTTGGAAAGAAGGCAGGAGGGGGGGGGAAAAAGGTTGGTAATCACCATTTCATGATATTTTAAAAACAAACACTTCTAGAGCTCCCTTAAAATAGCTTTTTGGGCTTTTGGGCTCGCATCTTCCTTGAGGAGGAGCCCCTCAGCCTCCGCCACAGGCTGGCGCTCCTCTCTGGCGACGTCACGGGCCCGAATGCCACGTGCCCCGCGTCCTTGAGGTTGTTAACAATGAGATGCCACGATTCAGCGTGTGTTAAGGGATCTGGTGCGCACTGACCACAACCGTCACACGCACCGAAGAGGCTCACGGAAAACTGACTTCTTCATGGGGGTTGGGAGGCAAGAAGGGATGCAGGTGCCTTCCCAGATGTCACCAGGGCTTGGAGGGGTGGGGGCCACTTGCCCAAATCAGCCACAGAGGGCGGCCTGTCGTCTTAGAGACCAAAGGGGGCAGTGAGAAGGAAGTCATTGGAGGGTTTCGCTCAATGGCTTGACCTGGTTATGGGGTGAGTTTTATGTGGTTCGCTTGCCGATGCGTGGAGAACGGGTCGTATAGGACCAGAATGACTATGAGAGGAAGGGAGACCACTGAAATTCGTCGGAGGACTTGGTCCTGTCACCCATAAAACCCCTCCCAGAAAAGAAAAATCGTCAGAGTGGCCCGTCACCCAGGTGCCTGTGTGTTGAAGCCATGAACCCGAATCACAACGGCCTTTGATGCAAATGAACTTGACTTCTGAGCGCTCTGTGGTGCTCAGTCCCGGCCCCAGGGGTGCCGAGGGATGAAGAAAGCAGGCTCCCAAAACTCAAAGCGCTGAGACAGAGGAGAGGGAGAGGTGTTCTGGGCACACGCGCCTTGCCACAGTGAGCTCCGGAAGAGAGAAGCGTTTGTTCTAAATGGGGCATCTGGGAAGTCTCACCGGAGGAGGTGGCGGCTGAGCTCAGCCTTCCCAGATGCGTGGGATTTGGGCAGAAAGAGTTGCAGGGTGGACCCGTCCGGTTTCGGAGGAGGAGCCTCGAGGAAGGACGGTGAACTTGAGTCGGCCTCATGGGCAGCGGAAGCAGAGGGTCCGCTGAGTGCAGAAGCTGACTCTTCCCTTCTTCTGTCTTCTGTAGTTTTCCTTCCTGAGCGCCTGCCGTGAGCCACACCGGCCGCCAGGGAAGCGAGGATGCCCGGAACGGTCCTGGCCTCTCTTGGAGCCCCCGGGCCCGGTGGGACTTTAACGCTCACGTGCAGCTTTGGTATGGAGAAGAGACAAATTTTTTATACCACGATAGTTTGTGCTCGCCCTTTCCAGCACCAGGGAGCCCCGGCGAGTTCTAAGCAACGGAATAACATGTTGAACCAGACGAGGGACGATCACTCGAGCCAGCGTGTGTAGGATGGATTTGAGGAGGCTGGTTTGCATCCACGGGAAGACGTGCAATTGCACTCTGCCTGGTCAGCCCGGCCCCAGTGTGGCGGGAGACGGTGGATGGAGCGCCGGGGGAGGGGAGAGCGGCTGCAGGTCTGGGAAGGGATGAAAGGTTTCCATGGCAACCTGTGCTTGCCCGCAAACAAGGTAGCTCTGCAAATTCCCCAGGCACCATTCCCACGGACCTTGAAGCCGACATCCCTGGCAGCTGAAAGTCTGACGTTAGAAAAGCTGAGATGCAGCCAGATTGGAAGGGGAGAGAGAGAGAGAGAGTAGAGGCGGAGCTGTTTGGCTGGAGCGAGGCTGCAGGCTCCCAAGCAGCCCTTGAAAAGGCCTGATCCTCACTTCCTGCAGGATACCTCCTCCCTCCTCCTCCCTGCAGGATACCTCCTCCCTCGTCCTCGGAGAGGAGACTCCCCCCAGCCCAACCTTCCCCTCGGGGTTACAGCCTCCCCCCCAGGGGACTCCGGCCACCTGGAGAATGGGCTCTGGCGCCCCCTTTCAGGGATCTTGCGGCGACTCGCGGTAAGGTTGGCTGAGCTCCCTACGCCGCGGCCAGCCCCAGGGGAGGCGGGCGAATGCCAGCTGGTTGGCTGTTTCTCTGTGGCATCATTAAAGACACTGGCCTGGTCGCCTGGACACCCGGTCCTCGCCACTGACCGGCACGGGAGCTCGAGAGAGTCACTTGCCTTCTCAGGCCCCTTGGCTTTAGGTGCCGCACGGGGACGCGGGCTCCTTCCCCGGGCACGCCTCGAACTTCCCCCTAATCATTGTTGCTTTGCCGCTGCCCATATTCTTGCTGTCGTTCGCACTCTCACTGTAACCCCTGTACCGGTGCTCCTCTGATCAGGAGCCCTGGGCATACTCCGCTCAGCCGAGAACGCAAAACCCTTTGACCGAAGCAGACAAGGCGCTACCCTTTCATTTTCCTGCTCGAGACACAGTCAGACGAAAACGGCTCATGGAAATCACAGAGCGTATTACACAGACATCAAGACGGGATGGCTCGAGGGCGTCGAGGCTTCTCAGGGCAATGTAAGCCCTTAAGTGTTCACTCCCCTTAGTCTTCATAACTGACCCCAAAGTCTCCTGTCTCCGTTCCCACACCAGGTCTGGGCTCTGCGCCCATTTCTGCCCCAAAGGACCCTACAATTCCGTGGTGAACCAGACCCTTGTACGCTACGCGCCCTCCTTCTGTTGAAAAGCACGCGCACCAGGGCCGGGTTTAGCTCACGGCTGGGTTCTGAGCCCTCGCCGGGACAACTCGGCCACTGAGCACTGGGCAGACACTCCCATTTGTGGGAAGGAAGAAGGAGGGAGGGGAGAGGGTCCCGTTGTCTTCTGAGCCCAGCCCCCACCAGCAAGAACTCCGGAGAAGCACCAGGAAGAAGCAAACCCTCTTCCGTCTCTCTAGTGGGAAGGCCAGGGTTTCCTCCCCCGGGCTCCACTCTTTCTCTTCCCTTTCACTCACCGAAGGGAGACAAAAACATTTCTAGGATGCCGGCGCATCCCACAAAGTTTCAAACCCGCTGGCGCTCCTCCTCACAATGGAGCCAATTAATCCCCACGTTTCTCCTGGGCTGTTGCCGCTAATTGAATTAAATGAGATAATATTTGTTGAGTACTTAGCGCCACGCCTGGAAATGTTGATTGCACAGAATTGAATCTGTAGCGGGTAGCGACTATTAGCATTCTTTTTTTTTTATAATATTTTATTTTCAAATTGGTTTACATATAACACCCAGTGTTCATCCCAACACGTGCCCTCTTTAATGCCCATCACCCCCTCTCCACCCCCACCCCCCTCACCCTGAGTTTGTTTTAGTCTTTGAGAGTCTCTTATGTTTTATCTCCCTCCCTCTCTGTGTCTTTTTTTCCTTTCCCCTCTTCCCCTCCCCCTGGATTTTGCTTAGTCTCACAAAGTCCACCTCTTCGTGGAAACATATGGTATCTGTCTTTTTCTGACTGACTTTTTTCACTTAACATAATACCCTCCAGTTCCATCCATGTTGCTACACATGGCCAGATTTCATTCTTTCTCATTGCCACGTAGTAGTCAGAAAATAGAGCTACCCTGTGACCCAGCAATAGCACTGCTAGGAATCTACCCAAGAGACACAGGAATGCTGATGCATAGGGGCACGTGTACCCCAATGTTCATAGCAGCACTTGCGACAATAGCCAAATCATGGAAAGAGACCAAGTGCCCATCAACTGACCAATGGATAAAGATGTGGCACATATATACAATGGATGACTACGTGGCGACTGTTAGCATTCTGGTTGCTCCTCCTAATTAGGATTATTAACGACCCCCTTCATTAGCACAGCACTTTGGAACTTCAGGCCCGTTTTCCCGTGCATTTCCTCATGATGCCCTCTGGGTCTCAGTTTTCCTGTCCGACGAATGGGGTGGTAATGGAAACCACGTGTAATTGTCGGAAGGCCATTCGCACGGCGCCGAGCTTGCCAGACTCCCGGGGGCTTTGCGAACATCGAGAGTGTGCCGGGCTATGCTGTCAGAGCGGAGTGTGGGGTGTCTCTGTCGTATCTGTAGGGGAGCCTGGAGGCTCATGCCAAGCCGCGCGGTGACTACCTGGCTGTGTGCTTTATACCCAAGCATGTGAGAGGCATTTGCCGACGACCGTGGAGAGGTCCCGATTATGTTATTAGTGGACCAGCTAAGAGCACAGACCTGGGCTCCACCGAGTCTGCCGTCCAAGTCTGAGCCCTGCGGCTTCCTCGGACGAGTCACGGCTCCCCTCTCCTGGGTTAATAATCCCCCCCACCCCCCGCCTCACAAATTCATGTCTACCCGGAACCTCAGAATGGGACCTCGTTCGGAAACGGGGGCTTTGCAGAGGCGATCGGTTAAGAGGAGGTCGTCGTGGATTAGGGTGGGCCCTCGAGACCAGTGGCCTCCTGCGAAGGATGTGGAGATCCAGGGAAGGGGGCCGCGTGACAGCGGACCGGGGACCAGAGCCAGGCGGCCGCAGGAAGCCGAGGGATGCCGAGGTCGGCCAGGCGCTGGCAGAGACGGCAGAGACGAGGAGGGCTCTCCGCTGGAGTCCATGCGTCGAGAGGAGTGCGTCCCTGGGACCTCGACTTGGGGCTTCTGGCCTCCAGAACCGCAAGAGAATACATTTCTGGTCTTCTACACCGCCCGGTCGGCGGTAATTTGTCGCGGCAGCAACGGGAAACGAAGGCACCCTCTGCAGGCCTCGGTTTCCCATAAAACAGGGAAAATAGAGTATAGAGAACCCGCCAGTATACGACCGGGCGGGTTCTGTGAGACGCGCCACCCCGGGCTTCGAGAACGGGGCCAGGCAGACGAGCGGCCGCCAGACCCTCAGGCCTGGGCACGCGACTCCGGTCACGAAGACGGCAGGATCGCAGCCAGTGAGGTTCCTCTGAGGCGGGATTGCTGCTGAGAAGATCGGAGCTCGGTCTGCGCCCCCGTCCCAGAGCGCCAGCCTGGACAGAGCGTTTCCTACGCGTTCGCGGGATCGCGGTGGACAGACAAGGCCGGACTGCGGCAGCTGGGCAGACGCCCTGGCGACGTCACTCTACTGCCTCCCCTAGCCGCCACGTGCTCGTGCGTCAAACGGGGATGGTGACACTCCTGCCTCCTAGAATCACAACGAGGGTTAACTGAGGAAGTGCAATGCCCTGTACGCACATTCGTTTTTTGTTGTTGTTGTTTTTTTTTTAGTATTTATTTTTGAGAGAGTGAGAGAGAGGGAGATACAGAGCTCAAGTGGGGGAGGGGCAGAGAGAGAGGAAGACACAGAATCCGAAGCAGGCTCCAGGCTCTGAACTGTCAGCACAGAGCCCGATGCGGGGCTCGAACTCATGAACCTTGAGCTGATGACCTGAGCCGAAGTTGGACGCTTAACCGACTGAGCCACCCAGGCGCCCCCGCACATTCTTATCTGTGGGAATAACACTTGGTATTTAGATTGCCGCAATTCCCTCATTTTCATAGCTGTATTTCTCTTGTTTTCACAGCTGAGAAAATGAGGTACAGAGAGGCAAAGTAATTCGCCCAAGGCTGCACAGCTCTCAGGCACTTGACCTGGGACCTGGACGTGGGACAGGTCCGACTCTGACCTCATGGGTCTCCAGCACCCTCCGGAGAACCAACATGCCTCCTGGTTCTACCAAGGAGATGGGATGGGGGGCAGCCAGGGGGTGGGGGGTGGGATTTACAGAGCGGAAAAGCAAACGTTCGTTGGTCTCGCCTGAAATGACAACCCCATTTTGCTCCCTGTTGGTGAGCATATTTGCAAAGGAATCTGGTTGTGAGCCCAAGAGCCCCACAGAATGGATCCTGATGCATGTTTGCTAATAGCCTGGAGCCAGAAGCTTTCTCGGTAAGAGAAAGGCGCCTCCCCCACCCTCCACCCCCACCTCCCCAGGGGTCTTTGAACCCTACCGGGGCCATTGCACTTCTTACTTAGCATCCTCAGAGGCTATCCCCGGCCTGTGAAGCTCGCAGGGCGGTCACTGGGAGTCAGGCACAGTCCCTGGGAGTCAGGCATCATGTGGGGGTGGGGAGAGGCTTGGAGTCTGCTCTGGAATCCAGTCCCGCCTCTGCCTCTTTTACCACTTAGACTTGAGGTCCACACCCTTTGCCTTCCCGAGCCTCAGTTTCCTCTGCTGTGAAATGGGGGTACCACCACTGCTGGCTGATCTCAGGGCTGCTGGGTAGGTCCTTGCTGAGGGAGCAAAGTGCCTACAGGAAGGCAGTGCCCTCAGAAGAGGGGCTGTCGTCACAGGGACTGCTCCGTGGTGTTTGTGGAGTGGAAGGCGTCACCCCGGGGCCAGGGAGACTTGCAGCCCAAGCCAGGGTGGGCTGGGCATCTGTCCCCAATTCACGTTCAGACATTGGATGTTTTAGCAAACGGGTTTGCCTGTGTGCCTGGTGGCAATTCGGGATCTGCTGTCTCTCTCCCTGGATGCCTCAGCATCCTGAGACTGCCCGGCCCCATTAGAGCCCACCGGAGCAGCGCCCCTGCAGGGACGGTCTCCATCCTGCAGCCAGCAGCCGCCCTTGGGAACTCGTTAGAGATCCAGAGTCTTGGACCCCCTCCCAGACCTACTGACTCAGATTTGGCATTTTAGCAAAATCCTCGTGTGACTCGTGTGCACGCTGACGTTTAAGAAGCAGGGGGGTAGAGGGGCGCCTGGGCGGCTCAGTCAGTTACGCATCCGACTTCAGCCCAGGTCATGATCTCGCCGCGGTTCACAGGTTCGAGCTCCGCGTTGAACTCCGCGCTGACAGCCTGGAGCCTGGAGCCTGCTTCACATTCTGTGTCTCCTTTTCTGTCCTCCACCACTCATTCTCTCTCTCTCTCTCTCTCTCTCTCTCTCTCTCTCTCAAAAATAAATAAACAATAAAAAAAGAAGAAACACAGGGTAGGGAAAAAAAGAACAAGAAAAAGACTGGAGAGAAAGGGACCCTGGAAAGGGGGTAATTGAGTGTTTTAATGAGGTATGTACTTCCTTTTGGTTTCATCTCTGAAGGTCACACTCTCCCTTAGACCCTTGAAAATGGTTTGTGGCAGGACCAGTCTTCACCCCAAATACCTGATGGCCCGCCGACAACGTCCCCGAAATTAACAAAGCGTGATATTAGTGATATTACCAAGGGATCTTTGAGCCCTAATGCTGGGTCCGACGCCATGCTCAGGGCTTAGGGAGGACTCTGTCTTTTAACCCTCATGTCTACCCGGAGGGGCGGCTCTTACTATCTGCCCCTGTTTTCCAGATGTGGAATCTTAAGTTCACGTGGCTGGCCCGGATCACGTGGCTCGCTGTAATTCGTGACAAGCAAACCACAAGCCTGGGTTCGAAGCAGGTCTTTCTGTGGCTCAGCCCGCCTCTGACCACCAGGCTGCCCAGCCCTCTGGACCAAGAGGACCCCTCGGCGTAACGCTTGGTCCAGCTTCTGCTCCTGGGCGAGACACATCTGCCCACAGACCCCTCGTCTTTGCGGTCGTGACGGATGCTATTGGTGTGGTCTGTTTGGTTTTTTGTTTGTTCGTTTTTACGGTCCCTCGACCTTTCTGGGCAGTCCCTCCCACCCCCCACTTGCAATGCCTTCTCTCAGCTGGCCTTATTGATTTGCATCGAAAAAGGTAGTGGTGGGGGGGGGGGTGCCTGGATGGCTCAACTCCGGATTTCAGCTCAGGTCATGATCTCACAGTCATGGGATCAGGCCCCACAGCAGGCTCCGTGCTGAGCGTGGAGCTCCTCCCCTCGCTCTTCCCCTGCCCCCCCTCTCTCTCTCAAAATAAATAAGTAGACGTTTTTTTAAAAGGCAGTAGAGCCCTCGATTTCTCTGTTTCTGGGTCCACAGTGACTATCTCATTGCTCATATATAGGTGCCCAGAAAAGATTTGTCGAATTTCCTTTATTTATTTACCTGGATTGTCGTTTAGTTCACGATGACTTAGTGGAGCCACGTAGCTGAATTCAGCTTGTCGGACGCATTCTCGGTGAGGGCCATCTTTTCCCCAAGGGACACAAACTGTCTCTTGGACTCCTGTGTGTGTATAAAGCACAGACCTACATAGAGTACGTACAGTATATATAATCTCTGCATGCATCACATTTGCATAGAAAAACTGTATGACGAGGCTGCTAGGATAAATAATAATGAAAACTTTAGAACATGATGGACAAGTTCATCGTGGAATACAAAGTTGTAACTTTAAAGATCTGGACCGCAAAATACGAACGGACAGAGAGCGTGGTGAAAAAAATCCAGCAAACGGGAACCACGGTGGGGTGGGGAGTTGATGCGGAATATTCATCCTTCACAGAAGGCAAGTAAAATGCACCTGGAAGTATCGGGGGGGGGGGGAACCGCATTCCGCTGACTAAATTAGCTTAAAACACTTAAACCGATAACACTGGGTGCTGGCAAGGTTACTCTAACATTGCTAAGCTCGGGCGCTGTGTGAGTGGAAAGGCCCCTTAGGAGAGCAGGATGGAGACTTTGTTCGGCAAGAGCTATAAACATCTTCATGCCTTTGACCAGAGAATTTCATTCCAGGGAATCTGTGCTTCGGGATGGATTCGATCCTAGCAGAAGTTGTCTGCGTAAGGACGCACCTCGATTATAGCTAGGGCCTAAAAAAAAAAAAAAAGGAAGGGGAGAAAGAAGGAGGGGGGACAATGTGTCCAATAAAACCAACACATGTGATGAGGCCCCGAACGGCGCTGAGCACACGGTAACCTGCCAAAGACGGCGGCCTCTCTGTTAATTTCTCCTCCCGAATGGCGGTAGGTAGGAAGAATTGGGCGTCTGTCCCACGTCGCGAGCAGGAGTCATACTGCAGGAGTCTGGAATGCTGCAAAAGGAGCCCAGCCAGCGAGGCTAGTGGGCAGCCAGCAGGTCAAGGGCACACCCTGCAAGGCTCTTTGTCAGCGGCTGGGTGTCCCCGGCGGGCTGTTTCCTGTCCTCAGGTTTCTACCACCTGCCCCTCCCAGCTCATCCCCGTGAGAAAGCAAAGCCAAGGCTCCTGCTCCCCGCAGTTAACTTGCCAGCTAGTTGAGAGGCCTCCTGCAGCGCCAGCCTGGGGTGCACTGTGTCAACCAGTTTTAAAAAAACAGTGTAGAATTCTGTCTCGCTGCCTGTCCCCCCCACCGCCCCCCCCAGGGATATGAAAGCATGGAAGGCATTATCCCCGAAGCCTCAGGCATCTGCGTTTACACACGTGCCCTTTGCTTCCCCCGCCCCCCACCCCCAGCCTCATTAATGCTTCGGAAGTGTGTGTTCCTCCCCGGGAGCTGTCTCCAGGCACGGGTCCTGGTGGCCGGGAGAGAAGCAGGAATTCCCTTTGATGTGTAAATATCAGACGGCTCGGGATCTCAGAGTCCAAGCGGTTGTCCCACAGGAAGAAAACTGGCCAATGGGAGCCTCCTTGTCCCCCTGGGACAAGGAAGAGAAGGACTTTCTGTGGGTTTTGTAAGCCTGGGTCGAGGTGCAGCATCTGAGGCCAGCCTGAGAAGTCACTGTTGGCGCTTGAGAGGAACTCTTGCCAAGATAGTGGGGAGTAGGGCTGTTTCCATCATTCCTAGGTAAACTCGGCCCCTCCGGGCCCCTGGTTGCTGAGGAGGGAGTCCTGGGTGGTGGTACTTTCTTGTCCACCAGTCACCAGCACACAGGACCTTGCCAGAGGCAGAAAGGGGAGGGTGACCTGTGGCCGCTGCTGTGTTCACTGACGGCAGGGGCAGGACCGTGCTGGGCGCTGGGATCCCAGGCGAGCAAGAGAGACAGGGCCTCTGCCCTCAGGGAGCGCACGGTCAGCGGGCACATAGTAACTGTGACATTTAAAACTCATTGTGAAGTTACATCCGTGAGCTCTGTGGTGGTGTAGAAGCACGTGAGGGGATTTTGAGCTCCTCCGGGGACCTGGGAAGTGGTCCGGGGAAGGCAGAGGTCTCCGGGAGGGTTAGGATGGGACGGGAGGGAGCAGAGGACTCAGAAGAGGGAGAACTTCGCGGGCAAACGCCTGTCTTAGTCCTCCTTCCCCGGCCTTCCCGCTCACGAGGCCAGACAGGAAGATAACTGAGCGAAGACCAAAGTGGCGAGGAGAACGAGCAAATAGGTGGAGAGAGAGGGAACCTGTCTGAGCCGGTAGCTGAGGAGTGGGACACGGAGAAGCAGGTGGTATCGAGGGGTAGAAGGGAGGCGTGCGTGAAAGAATAAGCCAGCAGAGGCATGTGGGGACAAGGACACAAGCCACCAAGTGGATTAAACAGGTGGATCAGAGGCCGACTGAGGGAGGGAGAAGCCGACACGCGACCGCAAACCCGGTTCTCTCCGTTCCAGCGTTTCCCCGGCGCCAAAATGGTTGAAGGACTCGTTTTGAATGACCAGAGTGCAAAACACGAGGCAGAGGGGCTCAGGGCTTGCTCCGCCCGCGGAAGGGCTCTGCTCGTCTGCGCAGTGGGGTCCCCGGGGGAGACCTCAGGAACGCAAACACTCAGCACCGGCCCAGAGACGCAGATGCGGTACGGCGGGGCCTGCGGACAGGGGCCCTCAGGCGCAGCCCGGCCAGAACCGCAGCCTGGGACACGGGTTCTCCTAGTCTGGCCCCTGGACCAGCCCCATCAGTGTCACCGGGGACCTTGTTTAGAAATGGAGAAGCCCGGGGCACCCGGAGGGCTCCGTGGGGTAAGCATCCAACTTTGGCTCAGGTCATGATCTCGCGGTCTGTGAGTTCGAGCCCCGCGTCGGGCTCTGTGCTGACAGCTCAGAGCCTGGAGCCTGCTTCAGATTCTGTGTCTCCCTCTCTCTCTGCCTCTCCCTCTCTCGTGCACTGACTCTCAAAAATAAAAAACATTAAAAAGAAGAAGGAGAAGAAATACAGCATCTTGGCTCCTCGGGCAGCTGAATCAGAAACCCGGGGGTGGGGCCCAGCCGGCTGCGCCTTAAGAAATCCTTCCAGGCGATTCTGACACCGATCGTTCTGAGGCTCGCTACGGCTGAGGGTCCTTCAAGGGGAACCGTGCTCCCATGCCGCAGGGAAGGTTCTGGTTGATGCAAAGGAGGACAAAGTCGAGACTCCTTAGCATGATTATCAAGGACCCCTGGATATCAAGGACCCCCATGAGGACGGGGATCTGCCCCCCAAGGCCCAGAACGCCGCGGGCCGGAAGGTGCCCCAGGCCTGCTTACTCGGGCGTGCAGGAAGACCGGCTCTTCCCCGCAGTCGAGTGTCTGCAGCTCACGGGTCTGAACGCTGTTGCCTGGAACTCGGAGCAGAACAGGCATTTACCTCTGGACCGCGTTCAGAGTCTTCTAGAAACCCCGGGGACTTTATCACATCTAAGACCCTGATAGCATCTGAATTAGAACGGGAATCCGACCAGACTGCTCGTGAAAGATTAGCTTCAGTTCTTTCAGGAGAATAAATGGCTTATACCAACTCTGGCTGCCTTTATCGGCAGGCTCCTGCCAGCCAGCCGCCCCCGTCCCCGCATCAAGATGGCCACGCGACGACTCCCAGAATGAGTCTGTCATTTTCAATTCAGTCGAGCTGAAAAGCCTTTTGTGAGCATCCACTCTGCCCGGGTCTGGGTTGGAGGGCTGTAGGACGGGGGCCGGGATGGACGGCATCGCCCTTACCTGGAAATACACACAGGTTCATAGGAGAGAAGATGCTTATATATCCACTCATTGGACAGATGCTACTGGAGTGTGTCCCCCTAGGCCAGGCACGGCGCCGGGCGCTGAGGATGGAGAGGAGGAAGACGCATCCCCTAACTCACATGGCGTGTGTCAAGATGCACGGATGTTTATAGGACAGTGTGAAAAGGGAGCAGGGATCGGGGAGCTGTTAACCAGCCCCAGAATCCAAGAAGCCTTCCTGGAAGAGGTGCCGCCAGAACTAGTGGCTGAAGAGGAGTTCGAAATCCACCAGGTGAAGAAGTGGGCAAAGCACCAGTGTGAACCAGAGCAGAGAGCACAGCACCTTTCATGGTAATAAAAGAGATTCGGTGTTAAGACCTTTGTGCGAATTATCTTGTTTACGCTACAACAGCCTTCTGAAGTCGGTATTACTACGTAGTTTTGTTTTTCCTGTTTTTTTTAATGTTTTATTTATTTTTGAAAGAGAGACAGAATGTGAGTGGCGGAGGGGCAGAGAGAGAGGGAGACACAGACTCCGAAGCAGGCTCCAGGCTCTGAGCTGTCAGCACAGAGCCCGACGCGGGGCTCGAATCGACAAACAGCAAGATCATGACCCGAGCCGAAGTCAAATGCCCAGCCGGCTGAACCACCCAGGTGCCCCTGTTTTTCTATTTTTAAGGAAGAAACTCAGGCACAATAAGGACATGACAGACAGCTAGCAAACTGCAGACCTGGATCCAAACCCAGGCAGTCCGACCGTTGGACCTGTATCCTTAGCCGCTAGACCTGTCCTCCACCTATCTGGAAAATTAGATGTGATTCCGTATAATTGGATGATTCCGTTATAAAGGTTCTGAGGGAGGGAGGGAGGGAAAGGGGGAGAGGGGGTCGAGGCTGTAATGGACTAAGCTCAAGAGCCTCATCCACGATGTTCGAAGGCGTCAAACCAGACTCCGAGGGCAAGGTATGAAGGATTTTAAGCAGAGGAATAACATGGTTATATTGAAATTGTAGAAGAGGCACCGAGGAAGGAGGCTCTCTCAGGAGGGGAGAGACCGGAAGGAGAGCAGCCAGGAAGAGCCGTGCTAATCACCCAGGCAAGAGATGCGGGCGGCTGGGCCACTGGGCGTGGGCCGGCGGCGGCGGCGGAGGAAGCGGTAACGTCAAGGAGATGAACTTGTGATTGCGTATGGAGAGGGCGGCAACGGAAGACTTCCAGATTTCCGGCCTGAGAGAGAACCGCGGTGGCCAAAGCGAGAAGAAAATTATATTTTCGTCCCAAACGCAAGGGAAAAGAGCTTTGGATTAAGGTTAAAGAACGTGAGAAAATGGTGTCTCCCTCCAGCCTGGACTCTCTTGGCTGGAACTGGGGGCAAACAGCCCAGGTCACAGCCGCGACGTGACCTTGCTATAGCCACCTTTCCTTTCTGGCTGGAAGCAAGGGATGGGGGAGCAGGGGATCCGCAGAAGAGTCAGGTCCCTGCCCTCACGAAATGTACAACCGAATGCAGAAGACAGACATTGATCAAGCAGTGACAGACGATATGCTTCGGAGGCGAGTAGCGTGTGCCTGCTGAGCACAGGGCCCTAGAGGCTGCAGGGATACAGCTGGCCACAGTAAGACTTCTCCTTTCAAAGAATGAGAGTCGAGATGGCAGGGTCCGCACAGATAAAACAGGGATAAAATGGCCCGCAGAAAACAGGTTCAGACAAAAACGGGACGAGGTGTTTCAGAGCGGTCAGCTTGGACTGGGGCGATTGGAGCCGGCTTTGAGGAGGAGGCGGGATTGACCAAGGGAGAAACAACAGAGGCCTTCAGTCCCGTGAGCGTTCCGGGGCGGGCAAGAGCGAGCCTAAATGATCGGGGGTCCAAAGGAGGCAAGATTGGGGAACTTCATTTGGCCCAGCCCTGGAGGCTCTTGAAAACTCCATGAAGCCCTTTGGATTTTCTCTCATCTCCAGGGGGAGGGAGCTGAATCGAAGGAGCTAGGAGGAAAGCGCAAGTCCAGGGACAGTCCTCTGGTGGCGCAGGGTCGAATGGGCGACTTTTAACAATTGTATAGAGAGGCAGGCACCTGGGTGGCTCAGCCGGGTAAGCGTCCGGTGCTTGGCTTCGGCTCTGGTCATGATCTCACGGCCGATGAGTCTGAGCCCCACGTCGGGCTCGCTGCTGTCCGCACAGAGCCCACTTCGGATCCTCTGTCCCCCCCTCTCTCTCTGCCCCTCCCCTACTTGCAATCTCTCTCCTCTCTCTCAAAAACAAATAAACATTAATTTTTTTAAAGGCATCCACAACTTCCGGAAAGAGGGGGCACATGTGTGGGAGACACGACACGCAGCCACGTACTCGCTCCTGGCAAGCTGTAGAAACACCTGGGGGACGGACGGGAAAGAGACGAACTTGGAGGAGGCCGAGGCGCTGGGACGCAGGGTACAAACTCATTCATTCATTTATTCGAGTGTGTAGTTAGCCTTTTGGACGTGCCCGTCTCAGAGCCGCTGGTACTGGATTTGTAAACCAGGTAGCATGTCCCCTCTCGGGCTTCTTTCCTGAGGGAAAGGACAGATGTTGAGCTAGTAATTAGAGCGTGAGGAGCTCAGGGAGCGTGTAATGGGGACTGACCTAGTCCAGAATGCCGCGGAGGTGACGTTTCAGTAAAGAGACCAAAATCGGAGTGAGAAAGGGTCGCCGATGGAGACACGGAAGACCACCAGGGTGCACCGTTTGATGGGGGGGGCGGCTGCCGAAAGCCCAAGATGCGGAGTCCAGGTTACTTATCAGGAGAGAGCTCAGCCCCTAAAGACAGACCGGGAGAAGGTCACTGGAACCCCAAAGCAAGCAAAAGGAAGAGG
The DNA here is from genome assembly GCA_030068075.1 of Paguma larvata. NCBI lineage: Eukaryota > Metazoa > Chordata > Mammalia > Carnivora > Viverridae > Paguma > Paguma larvata. The sequence goes on from CM057835.1 coordinate 64,356,131, forward strand.
GAATGGTTTAAACACGAGACGGAGAACCTCGCTTCCTTTTCAATCCGCAAAATGAATTATGTTGCATTTCAGAACCTCGACACCCATCTGCCCTTCTTCCCCTAGTCTTCCTCTGCTTGAATGACTGCCTTCCAGTTTCATATCTAATGCCGCCTCCTCCAGGAAGCCTCCTGGAGCACCCAGCCCTGGTTCCCTTTAAACTCCAGTGGGAAGGGTACCTTGACACCCCTCAGTACTTGGATGCTACTGTACGTGGTCTCCTGAGTGCCCGGCGCCACGTTAGTCCTTCCCCTGGTCTCGTTCTATCAGCCACCCAGGACACTTGTGGTTACCAGGGTGCCATACTCCCGCAGAGCTTCCGAATTCGGATTCCAGCTCCATCCGGGAGCTGGGCGGCCAGGGCAGGCGCGTTCTCCTCTTTGCCCCACTGTCCTTCTCTGTCACACGGGGCTGGTAGTCGGAGCCCCCGCCCCCCAAGGCATGTCTGAGGGTGAACGTAGACGGGCACGCCGGTCACTTAGCACGACGCCTGCCCACCCGTGTCTCCAGTGTCATCAGATGAGGAACCAAGACTCAGGCGAGTGAAGTAAGGCCTCCGAAGTCGGGCGGTGACTAAGTGGCAGACTCCGGACTTGAACCCAGGTCTCTCTGACTCCAGAAGCCTCGCTCTCCCCCACCTGCCACATGCCTCCGTTGATACGCTTTTGCCTCCTGCACCCACGCAGTTAAGGAGCATAGATCTGTGCTCAGCTCCGAACAAATGTTATGTCACTCACTCTTCCCAACAGCCCCCTGAGATCAAGAGTTTCCCCTCGCCGCGGGGACCCCTGTGATAAATCCGATCTTTTCCACCCAAAACCAGTCCTTGCTCAGTAGTTCCCCGCTCAGGAAAGCCCCCGCTCTCCACCTGGCTGCTCAAGCAGGTATCTGGGCATCATCTTTGTATCTTCGTCTCTGTTAACCCCTCCCCTCTCCACATCCCATCCAGTCCCGAGACCTCGGGACTCCAAGCAGATCCATCCAAAATCTTACGCCCTTTTCAGTCTCCACTGCTAGCCATGCCTCACCGTCTCTTGCCTGGATTGGTCTCGGTGCTTCCAACCCCAACCCCTCTCCAAGCTCTACCCACAAAGGAGAGTGATCTTGGCAAATCTACGTAGGCCACCTCTGCCCTGTGTTTCAAACCCCCCCGCCGCTCTTGAGAGAACTCTAACCCCTTCAACACGGTCAGCTCTGACGACCTTTGGCCGTTTCTCAAATCAAGGATTCCAATCACAAAGTACACTGTTAGCAACAGTAACTCAAGGTCATTCCTGTTCTGGACTGTTGGCAGACTCGGAGGCTGCGTTTGCTAAGGCAAGCGCTGAAGGGGAGTGTGAGTATTTGGTGACTTTGAGGGCACAGCGGTGGACAACAGGGCACAGGCTTTGGCAGGGCTCCCGGGGAGGAGCCCCAGGGAGCAGGAAGAGCAAATATCTTGGAGTTGGGTTTCTGCGTTTGTGTCCTGATCTTGTCACTTTCCAGCTGTGTGACCCTGGGCAAGTCACTTAACCTCTCTGAGCTTCAGTTCCATATACCAAATGAATACAAATGAAGAAGATGAGTGAGGTGAACTGTGCAACCTCTGGGGTTTAACACCAAAGTGGGGCATCAGATCAAACCATGTGACATTGCCCATGTTTCAGAATTTTTTTCTTTCCACTCTTAAAATGATAATTTCATATATTCATACTTCAAAGCAGAGGTGGGCAAACTCTTTCTGTAAAGGGCCAGTTGGCAAATTAGGCTTTGCCGGCCATCAGTCTCTGAAATAAGTGTTCATCTCTGCCATTACAGCGAGAAAGCAGCCAGAGACTACATGTAAAAGAGAAGTGTTTCAATAAAACTTTATTTACAATACCAGGTGGTGGGCCGGACTTGGCTCGTAGGCTGTAGCTTGCCAACCTTGGCTTTTGGCCCACGGATTTTCCTTCGTCGGGGGATTTGGATGTAGGATTTTTATGGACTAGCTTAGCAGAAGGTCTAGTGAGGAGCAAAGGCGGGCTCATTCCTTTCCGCGTGTATTCTCCCAAGAAAGGCGATTTAGAGAGAAGCAAACGTTTCCTACAAGGCGTGGAACATTCATCTTGCACAAATGTGAATCAGAGATGGAGGAATCTACAAAGCCACACGTCACTGAGCCCTCCTCCCCTCCTCCTGGCATTACGGACGGCTCCGTAGGTCCATGAGCCCCCATCTATGGAAGCACTCGGGAGGAGCTGAGAACGGTGTCCCCGGGGCAAGTTTTAAACCTGCACCCTGCACACCTCTCCTGTTGACCCGCGTGGCTTGGGCGCGGGTCCCTTCCCCTTCCAGTCGCCTGGAAAAGTCCTCTGAGCCTGCCACGAATCCAGAGCTGCAGTGTGCGAACAGGACCTCATGCAGACACGTTCTGAGCTGGGAAGCAAATGGATGTTTCCGTCAAAATTAGGCCAAGTAATACCCGTTTTCTCTGGGGGGAAATTATTTAAATAGCATCCAAATCAATTTCCATGCCATTAAATATTCTGGTCTGTGTTTTAATTGAGACGATTACATATTCCCCGAAAAGAGAAAAGCTATTTGAAGAATCATGTCTTTGCTGGCTCCCTCTCACTGGAACTGACGGGGAAGGTACCTGAGGAAGCTCGCCCGTTAGTCTGCTTCTGTTCCTATTCATCTTCCTTAGCACTAACCTGGTTTGGTATTTTTCTTTAAGAAATAAAAATGGAGCTCCGAGACACACCCAGGGCGCTGGGAGCTCTGCGTTCTTCAAGTAGAATAAACCAGGTCATTCTCTCCTCCCTTCCTTAAGGGATTTGGTTTGTGGTTGGTTCCAAGCGGTAGGCATCCCAGTAGCTGGCAGGTGTGTTCGCTCAAGGGGGACAGAGGAACGAGGGTCCTTCCCAACCGTCGCTGCTCCCCACAGCCCTCCCTTCATTCCGTAAACATTTCAGATGAATCTTCGGTGCTCCAGGCGGTCTCTCGGGGTCCCTGAAGGAGCTCCCTCTCCAGTGGGAGAGATATAGGTTAAAAACAAGTCACTACAATGCCAGGGCGCCGGGGGCGGCTCGGTCGGTTAAGCGTCCGACTTCGGCCCAGGTCACGATCTCACGGTTCGTGAGTTCGTGAGTTCGAGCCCCGCGTCGGGCTCTGTGCTGACAGCTCGGAGCCTGGAGCCTGCTGCAGATTCTGTGTCTCCCTCTCTCTCTGCCCCTCCCCTGCTCATGCTCTGTCTCTCTCTCTCTCAAAAATAAACATTTAAAAAATAAAAACAAACAAACAAGGCACTGCCATGCAGCATACTAAGAGCGAGAATCCAGGGCCCGGTAGATGCTCCCGCAGCTCTCCTCCTGGCGACAGGCAGTGAGTTTTCTGTCTCATTCTTTAGTTCACGTCTCTCTTTCTTTCTAGACTTTCGGCTCCAAGAGGTCAGAGACCAAGGCAGTCCCGTTTCTACCGCATCTCAACGCGGCAGGCACAGAGTAGGGGCTCAATTAAATGGTAGGAATAAAGGAAGGCAGGCGAGGTGTTGCAGGAGAACAGAGGAAGGAGTGTCTCTTCCAAAGGGTTGTGTAGAAAGCTCTACAGAGGACCAATGTCAGGGCTAAGACATTTGGGATGATGCGAGGTTGACCAGATGGCCAAAAATAGAGCAAGTATTTCCCACAAAGGGAATCAAAAGCTGACATGTATTGAGTGTCAACTGTGTTCTAGGCTCTTTACAGATGTCTGCTCATCGAATTCTTACAGCTACCCTGTGAGGTGGTGCTTGTATACCCATTTTACAGGTAAAGAGACTGAGGTCATGATGGTTAACTCTTAGGAAGCTCACATTGCCATCCAGTGGTACAGATGTGGTTCAGTGATTCAGCGATTCTAGGCTTTGTCGTAACTACTGTGCTTTGCTGCTTGCCCTTCCAAAACGTGGGATTTGGAAAATGTCAAGGAGTTTGAAATGCTGGAAGCTAGAACAGGAAGCTGGCATGGAGTCCAGAACCTTTCTGAGGAGAGCCTTGAATGCCAGCCCAAGGACTTTGTACTTCCACGTACAGGTGACTGTCTCCCAGACTTGGACTCTGGGGAAGCCTATTTTTATAAGATGTAAGTAAGTGAGATGTGTGTGATCGGGATGGTGAGACGGGAATTCGTGGGCAGAGGATTTGGGAAATACGGTGTCAACCTGGCTGGACACGTTTTCTTTTTGCTGTAGGACTTGTCAGAGCCTTTGCCGCGAAGGTGGGCATCATAATCGCCCAAGAGAAGGCAGTGTCTCTGAACTTCTTTTCTGTGGCACATTTCACAGTAGCCTCCGACGTGGTGATTTGGGGATTGCCAACATAGATGACAGGCATCCATGGAGACCATGTAAGGCACGGGGTGCTATGGTCAGATTAAAGGGAGCATCACTAGGACTGCAAGGAGGGTGGCTGGAAGGAATAAGAGGCACAGTTAGATTTGGAGGCTCTGAATTTGAGACCCTTCCAGCCAGGATGTGTGTGAAGGCCATGATGGGGGCTGGCCCGCGTCTGGCCCACTGGCATCAAAGAGACACTTCTACTCCCAGTGGGTCCAGTGGGGAAGAAACTGAACTCACACACATGGCACTATCCAAACAAAGCCATGTTGCTTCTATAGAGAACAATGGGCTGGCTTTTCAGAGTAATTTAATAGCTGTGGCGTATCGCCGGGGCCATCAATTAAATTCAGTCCAATTTCCTTCCAAAGCATTCTCTGCCTTGGGAGTTCCTTTTGCACGCGGAGCAAGTCTGGCTGATGAGGCGGGAAGACGGATCGGCCAACACGCACAGGGGCTTTCGGAGGGCCGGCCTCGCGGATCTCGTCTCGCCTTCCGAAGGAGGTCACCCAGCATTAACAGAAGATTAGACGGAATGAGATCAGAGAACAGTTTTAAAGCAATAGGAGGAGCCCCGCGTAGTGGAAGGTCTCCACCCCCGTCCCGCCTGAGGGGAAACGGAGGCTCAGCGGGGGTGGGGGACAGCCTGGCCAAGGTCGTGCCAGGACCAAGTTAGCGTCCTAAATGGGTCTCCCGGCATTTGTGTTGTCTTCTTGATAGTCCACGTCTAGAGGGATCCAGAGCCTTAATCCGATCATATAACTCCTTGTGCTAAGAACTCTCCAGAAGCATCCCAGAGAGTGTAGAATAAAATGTGGGCGGGGTGGAGTCTGATATTCAGTCTGGATGGGTCTTTGGGGTTGGGGCCGTCCTGCGCATTTTGGGGGCTAAGCAACATCTCTGGCCTCCACCCGCTAGAGGCCAGTAGTGCCCCCTCCCCAGCCCAGTCGTGTCACCCAAAACATCTAGGGACATTGCTAAATGTCCAGTGGGGGGGGGGGGACAAAATCACCCCCGGTTGAGAACCCCTCGCCTCGGGAGAGTCTGAGAGCACAGGATGTGTTTAAGGAAGGTTAGAGAATCAGTGTTGGCCGCCGCGCCTGCTCAACACGAGGTCTCTGGCGTGATCCTTCACTCCCCGCGCCCAGCCTCAGTGTTCTCATCTGTAAAATGGGAAGGGTAATTTTGGTTTCTCTGCCACAGGTTTGTTTGCTCTACGATCAAATGGGGCAGTAGAATTGACTGCTCGGTGTACCTGGGAAAGTGCGCTAAAAATACCACATGATCAATTCTGATGCAGCTCAGCGCAGCTCTACAAGCGTAATGACACACTGTGCGATGCGATTCTCTCCGCGCTCAGAGCTTCCCGAACGCAGCGCCGGTGGGCACGTGGTTCCTCTGGGGCACTTGGTAAAAGGGCCGACTCCTTGGTCCCACCTTCTCAAATTCTAGTTTCCTGGGTCCAGGATGAAGCCCAGAAATTCATTCAAAAAGTCAGTCTGGAAGATTCTGCTGTGAGTGGGCTTTCGAGACACACAGGTCTGGGGGAAGGCAGTACCCGAGGCTTTCTGGCAGAGGGTCGGGAATTTAACTGCGTGCACAAACCCGGAGGGGGCGGGGAGGTGTGGCCAACATTGTCCCGGGGTCAGCACTGGAGTCCTGTCCTCATAGCTTGGAGGCGTGCGTGTTTGTGGAATTTTCTCTGTCTCTTTGGAAAGCGGAGGTTAACCCCAACCTCGGAGCCACCAGCCCCCACCATCGGCTGTATTTTTCACCCACTACTTACACGGCGTGACTGCTTCCCAAATGCATTTTGATGCTAACATCGCCCAGTCTCTGATCAAAAATTATGGTAAAACATTGTCTTGTCATAAGGCTAATAAAGCATGTTATCCGGCCTGTCACAGAAGCCGCCTTACAGATGCTGTTTGCTCTCCGCCGGGGCCCTGCATTAATCTCCCTTCCACTCACTACAAGGAATAGAATCTACCGTGGGAAGATCAATATTGTATTATCTCGCCCACCAGTGTTGTTCCAGCTGTGGCCGATGAGTTGTCATTCATGTGTCGGAAGCCTGGTGGGTGAAGGGGGAGGCCCAGGAAAAGAGGGAAGAGAAGCATTCTGAGAAGGAAAAGACTGTTCCCAGGAAGAAGGGCCCTGGGGAAGGTGTCGAGGACCAAGAGCACGCAAGAAGCGGTTAAAGACACTTGCCCTGGAGTCGCACAGACCTGGGCAGAGGCCAAGCCTGCTTTCGGAAGCTCTGGGATACTCATTTCCTGTTTCTGAACCTCAGTTTCCCTATCCGTCAAATGGGCACAAACACAGGGCGGGGCTTGATGCAGAAGCATGAAATCAGATGCTGCGGGGTGCGGCCCCGACGGCGGTTCCTGGCGCCACGCGTGTGCGCGTCCGCGGGGCAGGGAGCGGAGTGCTGGTGGGCACGGCCCCAGCAGAGGCACAGTAGCAAAAAAGTAAGAAGGCGTGTTTGCGGAGTAGAAGCCGTGGATGTATGTCCAGTGCCCTGCAGAGCGAAGGTGCAGAGCGAGACCCCTTGGAGATTTAAATTTGGGACCGTGGCGCAGTTGCCCGGTGTCACCTTCGGATCGCTCCTCCAGCTGGTCTTCGCCCGAGAGGGGGTCGCGATGGCACACAGGGCAGGCACCTGCAGCTCTGTCCGCGTCTGGACTCCTTGCCTCCCTCCTGCCTTCCTGCCCTCTCTCTGGGGGCAGGCCACCCGGACAACCTCATTATGGGCCAGCCCAGCCCCCCTGGATTCGTTTCATGCTTCGTTAAAGAGGGAGCCGCAAGAAGCAATCCCCACTCGAGGACGCACTGAGGTGTCCACTGACGATCGAGATGCCGACGTGAGGACAAAATGCGGCCGGCCGACCCTTGGAGAAACGGAAATCGGTATTGGAATAGCATCTGATTGGCCTCTGTGGTTGTTCCCTTGGTTCAGATTCTGTTTTTAGTTTTGTTTTGGTTTTGTTTTGAGAGAAAGCGGGAGAGGAATGGGACAGAGAGAGAGAGACAGAAGATCTGAAGCGGGCTCTGTGCTGAGCCCGATGCGGGGCTCGAACTCAAGAGCCGTGAGATCATGACCTGAGCCAAAGTTGAATGCTCAAGCGACTGAGCCGCCGGGCGCCCCCCACCCCTCAGTTCAGGTTTTTATCCAAACCGTTCATTTGCTGCTTAGCACATGCCTTCATTCCCAAATCCTTGCAGGCGAGGAACAACAGAACGGCGGTAAAAATAGTAATTACTACTAGTATTTATATAAACAGCATTAGGTTTCTGTCAGTCTGCTAGTTACTGCGTTGTCGGGAGGCAGCTGGATGGATTTATCACCCGAATTGGAAGATCCGTACGAAATCTCTGGCAGTGCCTACTAAAGATGAGTATGTGGCTGGCGCTCTGTTGGGCATACACCCAACAGAAGTAGGTATATGTGCGCACCGAAAGAAACAACAAAAAGCCCGTATAGTACGATGTTCGTAGTTGTCCTACTCATAACACCCCCAAACTGGAGGTAAGTCAGATGCCCATAAGCAATAGAATGGGTAACTCGTGGGCTAGTCATAACACGGAACGCTTTGCAGCAATAAAAAGGGGAATGAGCCGGCGTACGTGGATCCGCACCGTTGAGTGTCGCAAAGAGAATGAGCAAAAGAAGGCGGGTACAGAAGGCGACGGGCTGCGTAATTACCCGAAGGATTCATCAACGGCCGAAACGAACCTTCGAACAATGACAGAAGGCAAAGCAAAGGTCTCCTTGAGGGGCGTGTGGCCAGAAGATAGAGCACGCACGGGCCGCGTTTTGGTTACATATGGTTGCGTCCGGTTCGAGAACGTTCATCAAGCTGTGCACTGAACAACTGGGTGAATTTTCTATCCACATAGTCTACTTCGGTGAAAGCTTCTCAGGCATTGAAAGGTATGTTTGGGACCAAAGGACCCTCGGTGGCATCTACATGGCATTCCTCACTTGGGGATTTGCACACAAGAGACCCGAGTTCTTCTCCGAGGGTCCCATCCCTGGGCCGGACTGCATCTGGTTGTCTAATGTCAAGTAGAAAACCCGAGACTCTCTAGGCAGGGGTCAAGGCCGACCCTGAGGGCACCCCCTTGCTCCTGGCCCCATAGTGTCAGTCAAGGTGTGGGTGCCTCGGAGGTAAATGGGGGGGCTCTGGGGTTCACTCTCCTCCCTCTCATTTCCACCCTGTCTGAGAACAGAGACTGTTTGTGTCTCCTTCCGTGTTGCTTTGCGCAGTGCCCGGCCCCCGGGGGGGGGGGGGGCTCAGCGAGTGTTCGTTGGGTGACCGTAGGAGGGCGTGCGTGAGTGAACGAGTCGCTATTGTAAAAATCACAGAAGATCATGTATGTAGAATGTGTTGAAGAAGGACGCGCGGGCGGCTCAGTCGGTGGAGCCTCTGACTTCAGCTCAGGTCGTGGTCTCGCCTTTCGTGAGTTCGAGCCCTGCGCTGGGCTGTCCGATGACAGCTCAGGGTCCGCTTTGGATTCTGTCTCCCGCCCCTCCCCCACTGGCGCTCGTGCACGCGCGCTCCCTCCCTCCCTCTCTCTCTCAAAAATAAATAAACATTAAAAAACAAGAGAATGAAAAAGAGGTTGAACACTACCCGAAACGCAGTAGAGCGAGACGTTAGGGGCTCGTACGGCAGACAGACCGGGGTGTGAATCCCAGCTCTACCCCCTCTCCCGGTGTGTTCTTGGGGGAGTGGGTTTCCCTCTCTGAGCCTCGGTTGTCCCATCCGCGAAATGGGGAGACGAACGGCCCCCGTATCACAGGGTATTTCTGAGGAAATGAGACGGCACGTGTCAAGAACTTGGCCCATCATGGGTTCAAAGTGGCCGCGGTTGTTGTCACTGCCTAAACACTGTCTGTAGTGTTGCGGCGAAGCCAAGGCTACGGCTCATAAGGAGACTGCTGTCTCTCCCGCCTCGGCTCTCTGCGTCTGTCTCTTTCTCTGCGTCTCAAGCCCCACGTGTGCTGAGCCAACCTTGGCAGAGCTGGCTGCTGAGTATGAATAAAAAGACATCTTTCCCCCGCGCCCCCCCCGGGGGGGATGGCCCCGTGCCAACATGTGCGGGCACGGTGCCCGTGCAGGGGGCCAGGTGGGCGCCAGGACACTGAGGCGCTCTGTGGAGCCTCTGCTGGGTCGGGGGGCCGACAGTGGCCACTCTGAGGACCGTCAGATCCGCCCCCTCCAGCGCTTCCCCCGCGCCCCGCCCCCGCCATCTGCCCACCGGGCGGGCCTGGGAGAGAAGGGATGCTCTGTGCACCGCCTCGGCCCCAGGCCCGCGCACACCCGAGGCGCTGCTCCGTTGGCTGCGAGAGCTCCTTCGGCTCCGGGCAGAGGCTGGCCGGGCTCCAGGGGGCAGGCGTCGAGGACCAGGGGTTACAGATGGAAGAGCCCGAGGCTCGGTGTTCGCGGTGCCAGCCTGCACCCCGGGACGCACCGAGCTCATCGGCCGGGCGGAGAGCTGATGCGGAGGCTGCGGGTGGACATCTCGCCGTCCGTCCGTGTGTCTGCCCGTGACCGATACGTATGACGAGACGGGCGAGGGTGGAACGAGACACGGTGCGCGGGCTGGGATGGGGTGGAACAGAAGGGCATGGCTTCTCCTGTTTGGCGCCCAAGCCCCCCTTGAAGCCGGCCCGGAAGGTAGGAGGTACGGACCTGGCGTGGACAAGATCACAGAGCAGTGGGGGTGAGCAGAAACTGTTTCTACACTGAGCCCCAGGATTCTCAGCCGCGGCCCCCGAAGATAAATTATCCCGTAGAATCACGTCCCCGGTAGACATCGGATCTGGAAGGGGCATGGAGACCATCCTGCCCGGAGCTTTACAAATTACAATCCACGGCCAGCCCCCCCCCCCAACCAGGGGACTAATTGGGTTGCTTTGGACAGGTGACCGAAGTTCTTTGAGCCTGGAGTCCACGTCTATAAAATGAGGGCAATGATATTCCCACCTCCCCGGGGAGACACCTGTCGGCACTGGCCCTCACCGCCACCTTCCCCATCAAAGGCGATTCTCGGAAGGGGGAGCCTCTGAGGGCGGCTCGCAGACCCCCGCCCGCCGAGTTCCTCCTTTCACTGTCCGATTCTAGATTGTCATTCCACTCAAAGTTTTATTGGAAGAAATTATTCTGTTATACAGAGATAAAACTGCGGCCCAGAGATGAGAACACACTTTGAACCAAAGGGCACAGAGTGAGTCGGTGAGGAATCCTAACCTTCCTAATCCAGAACTTTTCTCCCTTTGTACCTCAGGCCTCAGTTTGCCCATCACTAAAATGGGTATGCTAAGCCAGCTCCCTTACCTTTGGATTCTGCCTTTGAATACGTTTTTCTCTCACTGTTCCCTACCGTCCAGTCCTCAGGAGCACCTGGCCCTCTGCCGCCCAGAGGGCATGGTTAGTGTCCTCCTTTGTCCCTGGGGACCTCGTAGCTGGAGCAGATGCTGTGGTAGTTTGTTAGCAGGTAGCCTTTGGCGCTCACTCTGGAAGCAGCCAGACCAGGATTCGGGTGCCAGATGGAATAAACATATAGCCGCTTCTCTGTCTCCCTGGGGTGTGGGTTTTGGGGTCAGACGGCCCAGGTTCAAACCCGGCTTTGCCACTTACCACTGTCTCCTCATCATTAAAAAATAAATAAATAAAACAGGGGCCCCTGGGTGGCTCAGTTGGTTGAGCATCCGACTTCGGCTCAGGTCGTGATCTCATGGTCTGTGAGTTCGAGCCCTGCGTCGGCTCTGTGCTGACAGCTCGGAGCCTGGAGCCTGCTTCGGGTTCTGGGTCTCCCTCTCTCTCGGCCCCTCCCCTGCTCACACTCTGTCTCTCCCTCTCTCAAAAACAAAATAATAAAAAAAAAAAGAAGAAGAAGAAAAATAGATACTTCTCAGGAAAGGAAAATTTTCAGTGATGCAGGTGAGGCCGCGAGCATGTTGGATTTGTCCCCAGCAAGTAAAGCCACGCTTGTCTGGGTTCTGTCTGAAGGGAGGACCTGCTCTCCTCTCTTGCAGGAAGCCAAAGAACCCTCACAGTGGGAAAATGGCTTCCAGCCTCTTTGCACTCGGGCCCGCACACAACTGCCCCCGCCCTGCCTCCCCAGTTTTCGTCTCTTTAAGATGGACGAGGCAAAGACCCCTGCCCTCCTTTCACGGAGCCAGAAACCGAGGCTCTGAGAGCTGGAATTTGCTCAAGGCCACAGAGCAATTTGGTGGCGAAACCGGGCCCGAGCGCAGGTGTGCAGGTTTGCCCTGCCTTCTCTGTCTCCGAGCGCGTCCCCACAGCGTCCCCGGGCGCCGATCTGGTCTCTGTTCTTGTCTGTGAATCTGAGCAACCAGGGGAAGAGACTTAGCGGACTTACTCGTGGTGTCCTTTAAACTCGCTTGTGGACCGTCCGGATTCACTCCCGAGTGCTGTATTTGTCTAGACGGCTCCGTAGGTAATTGACTCTAGACAGATTTCCCGCCGCGGGGTTCCTCCCCGAGCTGCCCCGTGCCTCTGCCTCCCAGCCCTCCTCAGCGACTCCCCGATTTTCCTGTACGTCTCTCCCCCTCTCGGCCACATCCACCACCAGCAAGGAATCACAAGGTCTCGCCGAAAGACAAGAACGGAGTCGGGGGGGGGAGCGGTTTGGAGGCGGGAAGGGAAAGAAGTGTTTCCATGCGCCGGTGTCGGCCACAGCTGACCAGACGGCGCCCCTCTGCCCACAGCTATCGGGGCTCATCCATTCCCGGGGGAAATGCAGGCATCGCCCGACCGCTTTGCTGGGAGGTAACCGACGTAAGAGAACTTTCAGGGCATCCTGACCCCAACACGCGTTGCAAAGGAGGCCCCTTCGTGGGGGAGACACCAGCTCACAGGGGACAATTACGGGAGAGTTGCTCTAGTAGCCGAGACACCGCGAGAGGCTTTTCTCGCCTGTAGACCTCACCCCTTTCTCACGTGCTGCCAGGCCACTGTGTCCCCCACGCCCCCTGGTCTCTGCAGCAGGCTCGGGGTGTCAGCACTCATGCGGTTCGGTGTGCTCTCCGGAGGGAGGCGTTCGTCGCATCAAAATCTCCTCCGTCCATACGACCACGGCACGGCGGGCACCGCAGCAAGCAAACTCGGCAGCCGGGCTTCCGCGTGCCTTCCCGTCGCTGGAGCACATCGTGGGGTTTACGGGGATGGGCTGCCCTCGCGCTCTCTGCCCCGCGATGGGGTCGTGTTTTGTAATTAGGGCAGCCGGGTGTGTATGTGCACCTAGAAGCATCTCTCTAGACACGACGTCGTGAACCAAAGCACATTTATCTAGGATTAAATGTACCATGCATTCACTTTTATGATAGCCAGTAATGTAGTCTACCAGCCTACAGTCTCTCTTTTTTTAGTCTTTTTAATGTTTGTTTATTTTTGAGAGAGAGAGAGAATCCGAAGCGGGCTCCAGGCTCTGAGCTGTCAGCACAGAGCCCGACGCGGGGCTCGAACTCACAGACCGCGAGATCATGGCCTGAGCCTCAGTCGGGCGCTTAACCGACTGAGCCCCCCAGGCGCCCCCTGCAGTCCCTCTTACGTGGACTTCTCTAACACACGGGGTCTGTGCTCAGCCCGTCCTGCAAGTGTATTCGTGGTTCATGAAACAGGTGTTCGTGAGGGGCTACTGTGTGTCAGGCCCAGGACCGTGGCACAGGTCCTGGGAAGGCAGCGATGAATGAGGCATGCCTGATCGCTCTCCTCGGGAAGCTCCCTCCTGGTGGGGAAGACCAGACAGAAACCAGACAAGCACGACGGTGCGATTAACGCAGCGACTTCTCTCTCCGGTGGTGGTATGAGTCGAGGGACGAAGAACAAACGCGGAGGAGGGCCGCCGGAAGGGGGGTGGTTGGGAAAGGTCCCTCTGGCCAGGGGCGGAAGGAACGGGCTGCCGTTACGAAGCGAAATCCGAGAGAGAAGCAGGGGTTTCATAACCACGGCTTTGGGAATAAAAGGATTTCTAAAGATGTCTTTTTAGGTACAACGTGCCATCTTTACTCCTCTCGCGGTGGGACTGGGGTTCTTCGGCGGGTTGTAAAAATGAATAACTGAGCTCCTCCAACGCTCCATTCGACCCTGGCGCCTCCCTTGCCTGTGGGGTCTGGCCGGCCTTGGATGTTTCGCGAGCTCTGTCTGCGACGACACGACCCCCCTCCATGTGTAATCACCTTTAGGGCGACGGCTGTCTGAGCCTCGTGGAGACGGTCCCTCGATGGTCTCCTGGTTTTGGCTGATCTCATATGGAGGGGACTCTCCCACCTGTGTTCCCGAGGAGGGCGAACCGCCAGGGGGAGAACACAGTAGGGCTTGGCTTGGGGGCCTCAGTTTCCCCTCCTGCCACGGTCTGCGGGGAGCCTTGGGCTTTTCCTGTGCCCTTGTAATGGGACGGGGGCTCCTGTTCCACGCGAAGGGGTTGAATCACAGATAGTCAGTCAGCGATCCCCACCTTCCTCCCTCTTTCCTGCCACCCGTTTCCCTGCCTGTTAACTCGCGTGCAGGGAGGACAGGAATAAAAATCCGTCCATATTTCTCCTGAGGAGAAAATTGGGTGGAAAAGGAGGAAGTTAAGACAATTGATCCATAAGAAGCCTGAGGACCCGACATAGTCGCCTGCACTGAGAGGAAGCCGAGGCACCTGACCTTCTGTTAATAACGTCCACGCCCTGCTCCCCACCACCTGCGCGCAGAATTCAAGAATTCTAGAATTTATGGGTTGGAAGGAAACTTCCTCAGCTCATAAGCGCTTGCTAAAAGCCCCCAAGGCATCTTTTCTCTTGTCCCCCAGCCCCCCTAATAGTCACTGGCTGCCTTGCGGGTGCTGTGGGAAGCCAAAAATGAACGATGCACTGCCTGTCCCTGCCGCCTGGGTGTGGACCATCTCGTGGAGACAGTGAACAAGGAAACACCGTGAGGAGTCGTTCACTTCGCAGTGAGCACTCTGGAGGGAATGAGATAGAAAGCGATAAGGGGGGTGGGGTGGGGGGCAGGTCTTAGAGAAGATGGGCTGAGACATGAATGACCAGAGGGAGTCAGCCAAGTAAAGATAGCACACAAGAGAATTTGAAGCAGAGGGAACAGCATGCAAAGGCCCTGAGACACAGAATGAATTTGGGAGGATGAAGAAACAGAAAGAGAGGGGCCTGGGTGGCTCAGTCGGTTAAGCGGCCAACTGCAGCTCAGGTCATGATTTCACGGTCTGTGAGTTCGAGCCCCACGTCGGGCTCTGTGCTGACGGCTCAGAGCCTGGAGCCTGCTTCGGATTCTGTGTCTCCCTCTCTCTCTGCCCTTCCCCTGCTCACGCTCTGTCTCTATGTCTCTCAAAAATAAATAAACATTAAAAAAAAAAAGAAACAGAAAGAAAAAAGTGGTGTGTGGTCATCCTGTACTTTACAGGGGGGTGGGGAATGGTAACAGGTGGTGTTGGAGGAGGAGGTCCAAGGTCAGAATCCAAAAGGCTTTGTAGCTCATTGAAAAGGGTTTTGATATTATTCTCAGCCTGCTGGGAAACTATTGGTGGGTTTTAGGCAGAGATTTTAATGATCCGATTTCTATGTCTTCAAAGTACAAGGGGCGCCTGGGTGGCTCAGTCGGTTGAGCGGCCGACTTCGGCTCAGGTCATGATCTCGCAATTTGTGAGTCTGAGCCCCGCGTCGGGCTCTGTGCTGACACCTCAGAGGCTGGAGCCTGCTTCGGATTCTGTGTCTCCCTCTCTCTCTGCCCCTCCCCCACTCGTGCTTAGTCTCTCTCTCTCTCTCTCAAAAATAAATGTTAAAAAAATTTTTTTAAATAAATGGAAATTCTGAAGGCCAAGTTCACGACAGTAGTTACTCTCAGGGAGTGGAGAAGAAGGAGAATACGGTAGGAAGGCAAACGAGCTTTGACGTCCTGGTTGGATTCTGTTTCTCCTGCTGAAGATGTCTAGACATGGGTATTTGTTGCCTCTGTCTTTAACTCTTTTTGCATGACTGGGATATTTCAAAATGCATTTGTTCGTAAGTGACAGGGCAATATACACCATGTAATGGCTCTGAGGGCCTGCAGATAGGAAGTGACGGCAGGGCTCACGAGGCCTGTCGGGCTGCCCCGGGAGCGTCGTGCTTCGCACCCGAGACTTCCTCTCGCCCTCCAACACCACGGAGAGAGAAGGACTGGCATTACCCCACTTTCCGGCCGAGAACAGTGAGGGCCGGAGAAGGGAAGTGAGCATCCCAGGTCTTGTGGGCCGGGAGCATCAGGCCGAACCTGGCCATTCTGACTCCAACCCCACACCCTGCTCTGTGCTGACGTGGCTTTTCAGGGAAAAAAAACACCCTATTATTTTTACATCAGTCCATTTTACTGGGAGACTAAACAAAATCCTGCTCACACGGATTCTCCTTAGAAGGCAGGGCTGGTGGACGGGGTGGGGGAGGGGCGGTGCTTACACTTCTGATTTCATGCCTTTCGGGTGTTCTTGCATTTTTAAAAATTATAGGGAAAAACGATTTGAGGGTGTGGGGAACAGGAACAAGCATGGACAACAGCATCAGAAAGTAGCTAACTTTGCCCCAGTTTGCTCCATGATAGGACACAAGCCATTTCCTCTCTCAAGCTTTTAAACAAAAAAATTTTTTTAACATTTATTCATTTTTGAGAGACAGAGAGACAGAGCGCAAGCAGGGGAGGAGCAGAGAGAGAGGGAGACACAGAATTCGAAGCAGGCTCCAGGCTCTGAGCCATCAGCACAGAACCCAATGTGGGGCTCGAACTCACGAACCTCAAGATCATGACCTGAACCGAAATCGGACGCTTAACAACTGAGCCACCCAGGCATTATGATTTTTTTTTCTAATCTATAAAATGGGAAAAAGAGAATGCCAATCGGACAGAATCGTTTACGGGGGAACGAGATTACAGCTGGGACTATGCTCTGTGGGGTGTAAGCTGCCGTTCGAGGAACAGCAGTGTCATGAGGGCACGCGGTTACGGAGCTGCCCTTGAGGCAACGGATGGAACCCCAGTGCCCGCGAGCCCACCTCTGCCCTTTCTGTCCCAGGGGGTCTGCTCAGTACCCCACCACGCACAGAGCAACCCCTTGTCCCCCCAGCAAAGAAAGATGCAGAAGGTACAGGACTAACCAACCCTCTCCAGGGCAGCCCGGATAGTCCAGATGTGTGGGTCTCGAGCCTCAAGTAGCCTTGTCTTCTTACGGCTGCTAACATGCCGTGTGACCCTGGGAAACCCCTTCCCCGTCTCCGGACCTCAAGTTCCTTCTCTGGGCAGTTCGTAACCATGAATTCTAGGAGCCTTTGGGTGTTTACGATGTGGTATTTAGATGCTTAATTTTTTATTTTGTCCCTTTTGGGCAAATTCTCTTTCTTTCTTTCTTTCTTTCTTTCTTTCTTTCTTTCTTTCTTCCTTTCTTTCCTTCTTTCTTTCTTTCTTTCCTTCTTTCTTTCTTTCTTTCTTTCCTTCTTTCTTTCTTTCTTTCTTTCTTTCTTCTTTCTTTCTTTCTTTCTTTCTTTCTTTCTTTCTTTCTTTCTTTCTTTGTTGAGACAGAGAGAGAGGGAGAGTGAGAGAAACCGGGAGGGGCAGAAGGAGAGGGAGAGAGTGAATCCCAAGCAGGCTCCCGGGGCAAAGCCCGACACAGGGCTTGAACTCACGAACTGTGAGATCACGACCTGAGCCAAAATTAAGAGTCAGATGCTTAGGCCACCCGGGCGCCCCTGCTGGGCTGTTTCTTATTGAGGAATGTGAAGGTACCACCGAATCGGGTATCATCAATGCTGCTTAAAATAGTAACCCGCGGGTTTGTAATACCCTTTGCCAGAAACACATCAACCAATGCACCTGCCTCCTAAAAGTCCTCACTGTGAACAGTCCAGTGAGGGAGGAATTGCCATCACCCCCAGCGGGACACCCCATGGGGTTCGATGACTCAGGGAAGGAGGCGCTTCTGCGGTAACAGATGTGTGTCTGCTTTCCCTCGGCCTCTCCGCCACTAGGTGCTAAAGGCAGCAGTTAAACCCAGCGCTTCCCGTAAATATTTTTTTTTCGCTTAAGACAGTATTAAAAACTTATTGTACACATTTTGGAAAATGCCAAGAAATGAAAGGAAGACAACCCGTACCACCCACAGGCAGCCGGGGCCCCCATGCTGTGCGGTTCCCACAGTAAAGTTGTAACGACGTCATAGGCAGTGATTTCGTTTATCGGGCCGAGCACTGAGGAAGGCGAGGGATTGTTGAGTCGACAGCTATCCACCTGGAGGGATGGACGATGGACAACAAACCTGTGGTCCCCCTGAAATGAAGAGAACAGTGTGTGTTATTTACACTTAATTTTTTTCAGATTAAATTTACTTTTTTTTATGTTTATTTATTTCTTTTGAGAGAGACAGAGAGAGTGAGCATATGCACGGCAGGGACAGAGAGAGAGAGAGAGAGAGAGAGAGAATCCCAAGCAGGCTCCGTGCCACCAGCACAGAGCCCAAAGCAGGGCTGGAACTCACAAACCATGAGATCGTGACCCAAGCCAAGATCAAGAGTTAGATGCTTAGCCGACTGAGCCTCCCAGGTGCCCCATCCTACCCCCTAATTCTTCAGAGAGCTGCGAGCACGGTCTTGGGCATCAGGAAAACCAAGGTTTGAAACCCAGCTTTGCCGTATGACCTTACAAAGATAACTTAGTCTCCCACAGCCTCACTCGCGCTTCCGTAAAAGAGGAATAATTTGTCCCTGATAAGGTGGAGACAGAAAAAAATGAGGTCATGGGTAAAAAGCATTTAGCACATATGCCTGACACATATGCAGGACTCAACGAAGCAACTGAAAATAAAATGTGATTGGGGCCGGGGTGGCTCAGTCAGTTAAGAGACTGAGACTTCAGGCTCTAAGGGACTTCGGCTCAGGTCATGATCTCATGGTTCATGAGTTCGAGCCCCACATGGGGCTCGGTGCTGTTGGGACAGAGCCTGCTTCGGACCCTCTGTCTCCCTGTCTCTCCACCCCTCCCCCGTTCTCTCTGTCTCTCAAAAATAAATGAAGAATTGAAAAATAAATAAATAAGAACACGTTACACGTTTCTCTATTTTTATGGCCAAGGCCCGCTGATGTGCTTTGTGTCTTTGGTCACCTCTCCTCCTCCTCTCTCACCTCCTCACTTATAATCAAGGGGACATTTTTGGTGACAGGACTGGCAGAAACTAAGATAGCCACGGGACCCAAGAAAACTCACAAGTCAGTGTCAGGATCCAGGCACTCACTCTGCCCTTTCTAGCAAGATTAACGAAGGGCTCTAAGAATAATCGCCAATTACCTGTTCGTTCCCCAGATCAACAGAGTCGGGGCTGAAAGACCTGACTAGTCTGACCTGGACTGGCTGCCCACCTGACACAGACGGAGAAGACAGAAGAGGCAATGAAAGCCAGGCAGTTATGCTAGGGAGTAGCGGCCAAGATCGCAGTGCCCTCTGGACACCCTCAACCCCGGGGTGCAGCCACGCTCTGCGCTTGGAAGCAGAGCTGGCGCTCGGGAGCCGGGCGTCCTGACCCCTCGCCCTCCTCTCTAGTTGCCCCTTCCCTTTTTTCTCATTGCACGGTCTACAGGGATGGTCCACACCAATCATGTAATAAAAGCGACAGTGAACGTGGAAACCACAGCTCTCGGGCAGACGCACGTCTGACCTAGTCCAACAAGGTAGATGGGGCAGCTAGCTCTGTTACGCAGAAGAGGCTCAGCAGATTTGTCCAGGCTCACGTAGCGAGGGACCACTGAAGGCAGCATTCGAATCCAGGTCTAATTCTGAAGCCTCGAGGCCTCCCACCTGGGACCAGGAAACCCGCTCGGCCCCCGAATGACCTTGATCTGCCCTCAGGTCATCCACATACCCCTGTCCGCCCGTTCCTCAGGCCAGTTCCCACCCCTACGCGGCTGCGAGCCTGGAATGCAGGCTGGCCGGGAATCAATGTTACCCAACAGGAACATTCGCGGATGCCAGTTGCAAACTGTTGCAGTCTATATAGATTAAGCCGCAGCCGCTGACTCCGTGAAAGTAAATGAGCCTTTCTGAAGGCTGTGCGGAAATAAATTTAAACGACAGCGCTGAAGGGCCCCCAGACGGTGGCTGAGTGAGTGTCTGTCTGCGGAAAGTCGACAAGGACAGCTATCCGTCCCGGGGCTTCCACCCCAGGGCCTGATTCCTCTCTGTCTCGAGATCATCGTCGGGATTGTTCTGACCGCTCCTGTTTGCTACTGAAGGGCGCCATCAAAATGACAGGAGTAGAGACAGTGACAGCAGCTGGCACGCGCTGGGAACGCCCCATGTGTGAGGCGCCCACACGTCCATCCGTGCATGTATCTTCACGCACATCACCCTGTGGAACAGTGACGACCCTGGGCCAGAGGGAGCAATGGTCCCATTTTATAGCTGAGGACACTGAGGCCCAGAGAGGTTAGAGCCACGCGCCAGCTCGCAATGGACAGAAGCAGGTCCCAAGTAAATGTGGTTGATTTCAGACATAAATCTGCCAAACTGCTGCCAGGGCCGGCCCTTGTTTACAATCGCTAAGTGGCTCGACATTCAAGGCAAAAATAAATTCCAGAAAGTGATTAGCAGGGTATACGATGCCCCCCAAGGCTTGGCCCCGGCCACCCCGCCTCTCCGGCTTCCTCTCCAGTCACCCTCTGCCCCCCATCGTAGTCCTCTTTTGTGCCCCCCTCTGCCAGGCCTCCACAGTCTTCCTGCATCCCTCTGTTCTGAACCCGTCTCACGATTCAAAATCTTCAAATCTTTTTGTGTCTCCCACAAGGTCAATTTTAATTATTTCGTTATAAAGAAAAAAGTGCCCCCCCCAATCCCAGTGCAATATAGCCTTGAGCCAGGACACACAGCTTGGAGGAAAGAGTGTGGGCTTGCTACAACCCCCACTCATCCTTCATGGCATGTCCTTGTGTAATGAGCAACCTGCCCAACTGTATATGGTGGTCATGCCCCACAGACTGAGGTAGAGGCCTCTTCTCTCTGCCCTACTAGCATGCAAACCTTTAGGCTTTCTAAGCATCTATCACACCAAATGAGATCACTTCTCCTTTCCTATTACCCCTCCCAGGACGTATACAACTAGTGTGCGAGACGCTTGTGCCCTTGGTTTCTGTAACCCTAACACTTAGCTGGGGCCTGGCAGGACCCTAAGTCTCCACAGTCAGCAAAAGGAAGAAAAGAAGGGAGCAGGAGAGAGAGGAAAGGAGAGGAAGGGAGGGTCAGGGGAGAGGGAAGAAGGCAGCCCCCATATCCGTGGGGGCGCTCGGCAAGCTTCCGGCGCCACCAGACTAACTCGGGAGGTGGAGGACCTGAGCCCCATTCCCGCCCCAATCTAACAGGTGTGTTTCCTCCTCTTCCCCAGATGTGGCCCAGGAAGGAGACGCTGGCCCCTCCGGTGCTCCCCTTCTGGCCCCGGGAGCACTGAGGAGCCGCAGTCTGAGCAGAGAGAGCCTCGAAGAGAGAGTGACGCCCGCCCCTCCGGACCCAGCGGACCCAGCGCCGGCCTGGGACAACCTCAGCGCGCCGGTGCCGGAGGGGACGGCCGCCGCCGCTGCGCTGTCCACGGTGCTGCCCGAGCAGGCCGCCCCCGAGCGCGCCCTCCCCTCCGGGAAGAGGCTGCCGGCTCCCAAGCAGGTGAACTCTGCCCGGAAGCAGCTGCGGCCCAAGGCCGCCTCCGCCGCGGCCGTTCAGGGGACTCTGGCCCAGCCGGCGTCCGCAGGCCCCGGGCTCCTGTCCTCCGCCACCGAGGAGGCCCGCCCGCCGGGGGACCCCGAGCCCGCGGCCTCCGCGGAGCCGCTGTGGCTGGAGCGGAGGGCGGGTGCGGCCCCCACGACGCCCGCGCCCCTCCAGATCGTCCCCTTCACCTCGCAGCCCTACGTGGCCCACACGCTCCCGCAGAAGCCAGACCCTGGGGAGCCCTCCGTGCCCGATGACCCCCACGAGGCTCCCCCTGAGGACGCTAGTCCCATGACCTTCATGGACAAAGGCGAGAACGAGCTGACCGGGTCGGCCTCCGAGGAGAGCCAGGAGACCACCACAACCACCATCATCACCACCACCGTCATCACCACTGAGCAGGCTCCGGGTAGGCAGCCCCCAGCCCCTCCACTATGTGCAGAGCCCGGGGTGGAGGGGGGAGGGAGGCGGGCCAGGGAGGCCCAGGCCCCGCCCTGCGTTGTCACCTACTGAGCACTGAGTGTAAGCTCGACCCGTGGCTCAGAATCAGTATCCCCGTTTTAAATGGGGATAAATGACCAGCTGAGACTCAGAGACCTCAAACAACTTGCCTGAGGCCACACAGCGAAAGAGCAGGATTCAAACTCTTTTCAGCTTGGAACAGAATCTCTCAGCCTGCCCAGAAGGCCCTAGCCTTTTCAAAGTGGTTTGAATCCTGCCTTTTCAGGTTTGAATCCTGCTCCCGGTGTGAGTTGGGCCCAGACGCTGCCTCGCTCTGAGCTTTGGTTTATACATCTCCGAAGTGGGGATGAAAGGAGCCGGGGTGGCTCAGCCAGCTGAACGGCCCAGTCTCCATTTCACGGTTCCTGGGATCGAGCCCCCCATCGGGCTCTGCGCCGACAGCACAGAACCTGCTTGGGGTTCTCTCTCCCTCTCTCTCTGCCCCTCCCCACTCACATGCGCACACACATGCACGCACACAGGCATGCACACACGCTCTCTCTCTCCCTCTCTCTTGCTTAAAATAAATATTTAAAAACTAAATAAATAAGATGGGGATGAAATATCTTACTCTACAAGGCGGATGGGGTCGGCGCTTACCCTGGTCAGAAGGGTGCCGGGCCGTACGTAGCAAGTAATCGCTCTGTGTCAGCCATTGCTATTGGTTTATCATGCTGGTTCTGGGACGGAAGCAGCACTACCAGCAGTGGGAGCAGTGGGGGCAGGAGAACGCGGGTGTCCCAGAGCCGTGGCGTCCCCCCCGCAGCCATCTGAGCTGTCCGCAGGGTCCTAACTAACGTCCTTCCTCCAGCTCCCTGCAGTGTGAGCTTCTCCGATCCTGAAGGGTACATCGACTCCAGCGACTACCCGCCCCTGCCCCTCCACAGCTTCCTGGAGTGTACGTACAACGTGACGGTCTACACTGGCTACGGCGTGGAGCTCCAGGTAACCGCAGAAAGGCGCCCTGCAGTGCCTGCAGTTTCCGGAGAGGGGGAAGTCTCTGGAAGGTTGTCTGACTCAGGCTGACTGTCATCCCCCTAACCCATTTGGTTCCCTCTTTGCCCTAACCGGGCAAGTAGAGCTGGGTTTTGTCAAACGAATAGGAGTTTCCAACTCAGGGCGCAGCTGAAATAGCTTGGCATACACAGAGGAGGGGGACGTGTTGATTTATTGTGAGGCATTATACCCAGGAGAGTCCTCTTCTCCCCCTCCCGAAAACACACACACACACACACACACACAGACACACACACACACACACAGGGAAGCCCCACCTGGTTCATTTGATCGGCAAACGTTTGCCTATAAGCTAAAAATGAACAAGCAAAGTGGCATAATGCTCAAACATCCGGGTTTAAGTCCCAGCTCTACCAGCGAAAGCCGTGTGACTTTAGGCAAGGGACTTGATGCCTCCGAACCTCAGTTCTCCCCATCGGTAAAATAGAGATGATAATGCTAGTATTTTACAGGTTTTCAAGGCGATAGAACTGGCGCGGCGCGCAGCGAGCCGTCAGCCAGAGCCTAGCCCAGTGCACGTTACCAGTCGTCCTCACCCCAGTCCCTGGCCTCCCCCAAATGACGTGCCCCCATCTTCAGAAGTCCCTTTCAAAAAATGGAACCAGTAGGGGTGCCTGGGAGTGAGAACTGTCCAGCCCCCTGCTCCGCGGGAGAGGAGGGGGCGCGGTTGGAAAAGAAAGCTGGCCCATCCAGGCCAAAGAGGTCCCGATATTGTCTTTTTTCTAACGGACGATAGGAGCCATGGGAAGTCTTAGAGCTTGTTTGGAGTTTGGGTTGGCTGTGACCTAACCAGAACTTTCCTTGAGGGAGGTTTTTCTGACTTGCGTGGGGAGGACAGAAAGTCGGCCCCTCAGCAGCAGAACCTGCGGACTTGGCCCCCAGAGCTGAGCACGGTGTGTGGCACGTAGTAGGTACTTAATAAATGTTCACGGAATTAAAATAAACCGGAGGAGAGTTGGCGTCCATCTGAACCTGGTACTCGGTGGGCCCTCTCCTTCCACGCTGTGTCTAACGCCCGACGGAGCTCTTTGCCAGGCACAAAATGCCTTCAATGAGCACCTCCTGTGTACCCATCACAGCTGTTTACCCTGGGGGACGCAGTGGTGTGTAAACCGATGCAGTACCTGCTCTGACGGAGTACGTTTTGGGGTTGAGACAGACACACTCGGAAGACAGTAGGATGCCATCTGAAAGGCTCTCTAGTGGGTGTTTACAGGGGATGTTGTGGAGGGATGGGCAAGGCTCCGCAGCAGGCAGGGAAAGTCTCACAGAGCAGGGCAATTTTAGTGGGGCTTTGGCGAATGAGTAGGAGTTCATCAAAGGAAAAAAAGAATTAGGCGTGTGACCTGAAAGAGACAGGGCTTGTGGGCGAGGCCTGCCCTGCTTAGCTGCGGGGCGGGGAGCTGGGATCCCAGCATACCGGAGAGGCATAAAAATCCAGAGCGGGCCCCGGGAGCTGACTAAAGACCCCACCTACCCCTCCTCTCATTCATACCATGTCTTTGTGCACAATGAAATTACCCCCTTCTTTCTCCTCCAAGCCTGGACAGCGGACTTGGAAAATCAGGTCTGCAGGTCCTCCTGGAAGTGCTGGTGTCAGAGCCGTCACTTTATAGCACAAGAGAGTGGCCCTGAGCATGCCCGAGAAACAAGCCCCTCGCTCCCTCCCTTACCGGGTCATGCAGAAAGGGGAAGAATGAATTCGATCGACATAATATTTATCGAGCACCTGCTACATGCCGAGCACTATTCCAGGCCCTGGGGACACGGAGCAAATGGGGGAAAATGCCTGCCTTTGTGCGGAGCTTACATTCGGGTGGGATGCCTCGTTCTGTCTCCTGGAGATGGGCTTCAGGCACAAGCTGATCAAGCCCTCCGCCCGCCCCCGCCCCCCCCCCATCTCCAGGAGAACTTTCCTCAGCTGCCAGCCTGCAGGAGCCTGTCTCAGAGAGCTCATCCAGGGAGACTTCCAGACCCCTGCGGTGCCACTGTCCCGCAGCTTGGGTTCTTTCTGGTCCCTCAGCCTTCGGGGAAATGCGGGGAGCCTAGATGTTGCCAGGGCCGGGGCTTGGGGCCCGTCTGTCCCCTTGACTAGGGGCTGGCTGAGCGCTGCGGTGTCGGCATCGGCTGGGGTCGGCTGGGAGTGCCGCGTGGGTAGTGAGTTCCTCTCTGCCCCTGCCTGTGCCCAGGTGAAGAGTGTCAACCTGTCCGACGGGGAGCTGCTCTCGATCCGAGGAGTGGAGGGCCCCACCCTGACTGTCCTCGCCAACCAGACTCTCCTCGTAGAGGGACAGGTCATCCGAAGCCCCACCAACACCATCTCTGTCCACTTCCGGACCTTCCAGGACGATGCCCTCGGGACCTTTCAACTGCACTACCAGGGTAAGCCCACGGCGAGGCTGACGGGGTGTATCGCCGTTTGCCTCAGTTTCCCTTGGGAGCCAAGAATCCTCAATCGTTTTGTGCCAGGGCTCCCTCTGGCAGTTGGATAAAACCTCTGGGCCCCGTCTCGGAATAATGTTTTGAAAAGCACAAAAGAAAAGCAAACGAATAAATAAATAAAAGCTACACGATTAAAAAGAGGAAGCCAGTCATCTTGAATTACAGTTGTCAAAATATTGTTTTAATCTGCGATTTCGTAACCTGTGCCCTTCTTTATTGCCACATTAAATAATAATCTCCCTTGACAGTTCTGATAATTACTGTAATTTCAAAGCCCTGAGGAACGTAAGAGATAAGTCAGGATATCTATTATGATGTGAAAATATCTACGACGCCTCTTGGTGACGAAGTCACAAGTTCTACAAATACGTCAGGTTGTCGCCTGTATTCGCGATTGAAGGCAACACCGCGGTTCAGTAAAAGTTAATGAAAACGAGCAAGCCACTTTTTCCCCAGTCCGGTTCATGGCTCCTGAACTCATTTGATAAATGGATCCCATGGAAGTCCATGGGCTTCTGGTAAAGAGCCTCAACCCCTGGGGGGTCCCGCTCTCTCTTTTCTGTGACCATGTTGCTTTCTTTCCTTTTTGCCTGTTTCTGAGACTCCTCTCTTGCTTTCTGTTCATCTCGCTCTTCTCTCCCCCTTCCTTCCTCCTTCCTTCCCCTTCCCTCCCTCTTTTCTGCCTCTTTTATTTTTTCCTTTCCTTGTCTCCCTCCATTCTCCCTTCCTTCTGGCTCTCTCCCTCCCTCGCATCCCATTTCCCCACCTCCTGAGCCCTGCCCATGACCTCAGACTACTTCCCTGAGCCAGAAGCTCCTCCCCCCGCGTGCTTCCCAGTTATCTGCTCAGAAAGTAGAGTTCCCGCTCAGGCATCTGGATATGGGGCACCATCCACGGTGACGTCAACTTGACCAAACATCTGGAAAAACCCTTCCCTTTGAACTTTCCCCTGGATGTTTCTGACGCAGGCGGATGAGTGTGCACAAGAGCCTCTGGTTCGTCGCCACTCTCCGCTATCGAGGCTACGCGCTGCCGTCTTGTTCGTTACAGAACGGGGAGAAAAACGGCTCGGAGAGCCCTCGAGTTGGATGTAATCCTCCCGGAGAAGTTCTGGCACGACGATACCTTATGCGGCAGGGGCGTTCAGACCACGGTCCGGGGAGGAGCTAGGATAGGCCCACACCCTCTTAGGAAACTCGAGGAGCTCGGCATGGCCACGTAGAACCTTCTGCCACTCCCAGCTAGCCGTCGGGTCAAGGAGACTCTTCCTCAACGTTCCCTGTTTAACCCTTACGACCGCCTGTGACGTCGGCGCCATCGTCAACTCCACTAGAAAGATGAGGCGAGCCAAGTTCGGGTCACAGTGTCCCTTTCTCCAAGTCACACAGTTGCTAAGTGACGGGGGAAGAACTTAAACTCACACTGGTCTCCTCCACAGCCAACCCCGTACGAGCCAGGACAGTCATTTCCCAGTTGTCATATCCTGTGGCCGTTGCTGACGGGCGGCTCGTTCTAGATCGGGCCGGGACGCCGCATGTTTGACAAACGCCAGAGATGTCGGTGCCGGCAGGATGGCCCTGCCTGGGTCACGCTGCGCCTCCTCTGCGCAAGCAGGTGGCCATTCTGTGTCCACACGGAGAGGAATTGAGACGACGTGGGGAACTCATTTTTCGCCCCAAACCTGTGGTCTCTGGCGGGGGGCAGGGCGGGGACCTCGGGGCCTAGAAAAAGTGCCGATATGGCAGTCTCAGCATTCTCAGGAGTCACAAAAATGCCCCCGCTCCGGAGTCTTCTCCTCAGCACAAACCGGCTCCTGGGATGTGGGTCCCATTCTTCATCTCCTTCCCTCTGAGAGTTGACTGTCTGCCTTTGCGTCTCTTCCCAGCCTTCATGCTGAGCTGCAGTTTTCCTCGCCGGCCCGACTACGGGGACGTCACAGTGATGGACCTGCATTCGGGCGGGGTGGCCCACTTCCACTGCCACCTGGGTTACGAGCTCCAGGGGGCCAAGACGCTGACTTGCATTAACGCCTCCAAGCCCCACTGGAGCAGCCAGGAGCCCGTCTGTTCAGGTACACTCTAGCCTCGGCGGTGCAGACACAGATAGGCCCCTCAGAGCAGACACCAACCCCAGGGCATTAGACCGACCTTAGGGATAGGCGCTCAGCCCCGGGGAAAGAGGCTGCTCCCAAGACAGACAACCACCGCCATTTAAATCTTTAGTTTGTAGGAGAGAAAATGCACAAAACCTAAAATTTACCATTCGTAACATTTAACACATCTACGATGTCATGCAACCCTTACCACGTGTAGTTCCAGATTGCCTTCATCCTCCCCAAAAGGAAACCTTGTATCCGCGGGACTCACTTTCCATTTTCCCCTCCCCCCTCCCACCCTTGGCAACCACCAACATGCTTTCCATATCTATGGATTTGCCCATTCTGGACATTTCGTCTAAATGGAATCATACAATGTATGTGGTCTTTTGCAACTGGCTTCATTCACTCGGGATCGTGTTTTTAGGTTCACCCACGTCCTAGCATGGGTAGCACTCGATTCTCTCCTATGGCTATGTAACATGCCATTGTGTGGCTGGGCCCCGTTTTGTGTGTTTACTCACTGGTGGACTTCTGAGTCTCCTCCACTTTTTGGTGATTATGAATAGCGCTCCCGAGAACAGCTGTGTGCAAGTTTCTATGTCCCAAGTTTTTGTACGAGTATGTTTTCTTTTTTTTATTTTAAAATGTTTATTTATTTATTTTCGTGAGAGAGAGAGATTGGGCGAGGGGCAGAGAGAGGAGGAGAGGAAGAGTCCCAAGCAGGCTCCATGCTCCCAGCACAGAGCCCGACACAGGGCTTGAACTCATGAAGTGCGAGATCATGACCTGAGTCAGACGCTTAACTGACTGAGCCACCCCGGTGCCCCCGAGGACGTACGTTTTCATTTCTCTGGGGTCGATACCCAGGAGCGGCATCGCTGGGTCCTGTGGTAATTCTGTGTTTAACTTTTTAAGGAGTTGTCAAGCTATTTTCCACAGAGGCTGCACCGTTTGACTTCCCCACCAGCCGTGCGTGAGAGTACCAATTTCTCCACATCCTCACCACCCCTTCTTATTGTACACATTTTCTTTTCATGCTTCTAGCCATCCCGGTGGGTGTGAAGCTATCCCTACTGTGGTTTCGCTTTGCCTTTCCCTGATGGCTAAAGATACTGAGGGGCGCCTGGGTGGCTCAGTTGGTGAAGAGCCCGACTTCGGCTCAGGTCATGATCTCACGGTCTGTGAGTTCGAGCCCCCCATCAGGCTCTGTGCTGACAGCTCAGATCCTGGGAGCCTGCTTCGGATTCTGTGTCTCCCTCACTCTATGCCCTTCCCCTACTCACGCTATGTCTCTATGTCTCTCAAAAATAAATAAACATTAAAAAAAAGAAATTTAAAGATACCGAGCAGCTTTCCAATGTGCTTCTTGGCCATTTGTAGATCTTCCCTTTTCTAAATGTTTATTTATTTATTTTGAGAGAGAGAGAGAGAGAGAGAGAATGAGCAAGGCTCGATCCCACCACCTTGAGATCATGACCTGAGCCAAAATCAAGAGTCAGAGCTCAAACGACTGAGTTACCTGGGCACTCCCATTTGTAGATCTATTCGGGCCCTTTGCCTGTGGTTTTTTAAAATTTTGTTATTTGTCTTTTTATTGTTGAGTTGTAACAGTACTTTGTATATTCTGGATACTAGATCCGTATGAGGTGTATGATTTGCAAATATCTTCTCCCGCTCTGTGGGTTGTTTCTCACTTCTTGACAGGGTCTTTTGATGCAGAAAGCCTTTTCATGTTGGCAAAGTGTAATTTATCTATTTTTTTTTCTTTGTCGCTGTGCTTTTGGTGCGCCTGCAGCCACATTGTGAACCCAGTCATTAGATACTGAGAAACAGCCAGGGATGCCATAAATGTTCCCAGCGAGCCTACATGATGAGAACCATTACGTCCATTTTACAGATGAGGAAACAGAGGCTCATGGAGGTGGCGTTGCTCGCCCAAAGTCACCAGACAGAAATGGAAATGAGTCCAGAACCCTTCCCTCCTGAGCTGTGTTTCTCAAAGTGTGGTCTGCGGACCAGCAAGATTATTACAGATGCATGCCCTTGTGTGATTCGTGTGCACATGACAGACGGTCCCTGCACCCGCAGTCATAGCCTCGACCGCCGTCAGCTATCAAAAGAGCAAATCCCTGTTAGAGTCTCGGAAGTCCCGGCGGTGGTCAGGACAGTGTAGGTTGCCTGTAATAACTGAGCACCTAACACGTGCCAGGCACGAGCCGTGTGCAAAGAGAATCCCGTGAATAATAATAAACTATTCCCTCTCTCCAGGCATTCGGACTCAGTGGAACCCAAAAAGCCAATGAGACCTAATGACAAATTCTGCGCTTTGATTGTTGCAATATCGTTCCCCCAGCGCCCTTCAGAATTTTTCTTTTCTTCTTTTAACAGAAGGGAAAAAATCCGAACCATAGGGCAGTTGGTCTCAGAGCCTCTCTCGCGTTAATTTTTATCTATGTGTGAAATCAGAGAGAAATTAAGCCTCATTTTGTGCTAAGAAAGATGGATGGGGCGCCACGGCTGGTAAATTGAAGCCAAACAGAGCCATCAGTTGGCTTAATAAGGCAAGGAACGGGAGCAGAGAGGCAGCAGATGAGCGGCAGCTTGGGGAGGACAGATGGCCGGCGCCCCCCACCAGGGACAGTGTCCTCCATCTCCTCAGCCCCTCAGCCGTAGGACAATGACGCTGGCTCTGTTTTAGGTACCTACTCTGTGCCAGGCATGGCGCCAACCCCTTATTATGCATCGTTTCACTGATTTCTCACTCCTGTCCTATAAGCGGGCTGGAATTCTTAGGGACCAGAACTCTCTAGATCACAGCAGGTAAGTGGCACAGGCGGGGTTTAAACCTCTGCTTTAGGACAGACGGGCGATTAGAAGAGAGACAGAGAGACGCAAACACACACGAAAACACACGCCTCTGTCCGCGGTGCTGAAAGGAGGAGGCGCGTGCTCCTTGGCACTGTCTTCACGGTAAATCAGCAGACCTAGCGCAGAGCAGAAAGTGATCTACCTTTTTCTCCCACTGCAAGTCCTTATTAGTCATGCAGTCACTCAACAAACACTTAATGAGGCCCAAGTACCTCCTAAAAATAAGAATCAGACTATTTCCTCGCATTCGTGCATCTCCCGCTGGGGCACAAATCACTTCTTAAATATTTCTTCATTAGATTTTTATGATAAAAGTAATATATGTCTTGGTAAAAACAAAAAGTCAAGAAATTCAAAAGTGCCAAGATAGAAGCAAATCGCTTTTATATTTATGGTCCCAATAGAGTTTTGCAAATAGCTCATTGAAATAGGTACGGGAACCCATTTTGTAACTTGGGTTTTTTCCCCCACTTAAAATTTAGAGAGCGTTTCTCCATATTCTCAAGCATTCCTTAAGAATATGATTTTTACTAACATGCGCATGGGACGTGTTTGTTTCCCCAAACGGCTGTGAGTGGACATGCAGGTCGTTTCTCGGTTTCGCCCTTAGAAACACTTGAGCAGTGAACACCCTCATTCGTAAATCTTGGGGAAAATCTCTCAGTCTCCTTTTTAGCACAAAGTCCCAGAACTTTAATGAGCCGGTCAGTTTGGGAACATAGTTTCTGGATTTTTCTCCAAATTGCTCTCCCGAAAGGTCAGAGACATTTGCATCCTAACCAGTGACGAGCGAGAGGCCCCACTTCCCACCACCCGTACCACCGGCCAGTGATGACCGCTTTGTACCTTGACCCATCAGGCGGATGAAAACAGAGTGTAATCTAGACTCGCCTTTCTTTTATTATGCACGAAGCTGCATTTTCAGTACCCACTAAATACTAACGGTATATTTCTTCTGTTGTGAATGGCCTATTCGTGTCCTTGGTTACGGTCATTTCAGGAAGAATCAGGGCACAGCCGGGGCCATGGAGGAACCCTTAGATCACAGTCGGTCCCTCCCAGGGGACGTCAAGGGGGTGGAATGAGGTCTCCTATCACACGGGACGAACCTCGTCCAAGGGGAGAGGACTTCTGCAGTGTGTCCCTCGTCCCATCCTGTTTCTTCCTGCCAAGGGCTGGGGTGGGGGTCTCGCGCTCTCTCTGCTCCCCTCTCATGACCACCCACCCCCATTTTCTGCCCCCAGCCCCTTGTGGAGGGGCTGTGCACAACGCCACCATCGGCCGCGTCCTCTCCCCAAGTTACCCTGGAAACAGCAATGGGAGCCAGTTCTGCGTGTGGACCATCGAAGCCCCGGAGGGCCAGAAGCTGCATCTGCATTTTGAGAGGCTGTCGTTGCACAGGAAGGACAGGTAAGCCTCCAAGGGTCTCCCGCGGCCTCGTTCCTTCCCGGATCGTCAGAAGGTGGCCGGGGATCTGGAGTCTTGAAATGACTCGTGGAGGTCGAAAAAGGAGAGGCTGGGGAGGCTGGCAGGGATATTAGACACGATCAGCTTCGATCTCCTTTCACAGGTTGGGAAACTCGGGCGTGGAGAGGGAAAGGGCCTCGGCCCAGGTCACGCAGCCGGGAAGGGGAAGAGGCA
Organism: Paguma larvata; assembly: GCA_030068075.1. Lineage (NCBI taxonomy): Eukaryota > Metazoa > Chordata > Mammalia > Carnivora > Viverridae > Paguma > Paguma larvata. The sequence goes on from CM057835.1 coordinate 64,387,812, forward strand.
GGAATGGAATCCAGTCTCCAGTGCTGCACTGACCAGTCTTTCTCCTGCATGTCCCTTTTTGCAGTTAACAGGGAGGGAGTGTTCACTGAGCACCTGCTTGGTGCCAGTTATGTACTAGGCTCTAGGGAGAACAGGAGAGAAGTAGCAAAATTTGGTTTCTGGTTGGAAAGTTCAGTAACATGGAAAACCTTTGCTCATACACAAGAAGAAACTCGGGAGAAGTTACAAGGCAACATCTAAATGAGAGCATGTCTGTAGACTCTAAGCGATACGCGTAGAATCCAGAATCTTACAACTTTAATATTCTGTGACGTTATGCTAGAATGATCTTGAATGCTCCAGAAAATGAGGGCCTGAGCTGCTTAGACTTGCTGTCTTGGGTTGTGTTCCCTTGGAAACGGCCCGGGGGGAGCTGATCCTGGAAAGAACTGGGAGGGGCAGCGGGCAGCGGGCGGGACAGGAAAGGAGGCAACACAGTGCGTGTTAATGAGCAGGTGTGAGCAGGTGTCTACAGGGACCACGGGGCCCTATCTGCTGGGGGCCTCTGCAAAACCGAATGGAGCACGCCTTAAGGTGGTCCTTTTGGAAAGGCGAGGGACCTGGGGTGTTCCTCCGCCGCCGCCCCCGTCTGTCACCGCATGAGGCATGCTACTGGAACTCTGACTCCCCGGCATTGCCCGCCACCCTTTGAACTGGTTGAGCTGACTGATTCTTAGAGATCTGGGGCGGGAAGCCAGCCCCCTCCTCCTCCCAGCCACGGTGGACACGCGGCAAAATGAGCCAACTGTGGCTTTAACATTCGTGCATTTTGGTAACATTAGAAATTCATCCAGGCGACATAAAATAAACCCTTTTTATGAGTCACAGTAAAAAAACAGAAAACTCAAAGGATTTAAAATGCCTCTTTATGACCCCGTAAAAGCTATTTATCTAATTGGTAAACTATTTCCTTCTTTATTTTTGCATAATTTCTTTAAAAATACCAGGACTAGAAAGGAGCCAAGTACCAGATGGTTTTAATAACAGTAAAAACGAACGCCAGCATTTCGTCTAACACATTTTATTTTTCGGGGCACTTGATTCTGTCATATTCTCAATGCCCACCTGTACGACAGGTGGGAGAGATGTTACGATCCCCTCTTTCCCATCTGTGGAAACTGAGGCCCAAGATGTGCTGAGACTTGTGTCGACCCAAGCGGTGGGGAGCTGGGGAGTGAGAATCAGGACTCCTGGCTCCACACACAGTGCTCTTAGGAGATGAGAATAAAAGACAGAGCCTTTAAGGGCTCAAACGCTTAATAAATTGGACTCGTGTACCTACTGTGTCCTGGACACGTTACACACGTGGCTCTAATCACCACACTCTGAAGTAGGCAGGTGTGATTGCACCCATTTAACAGATGGAGAAACAGAGGCTCGGAGCTGTGAAGTGTCCCTATCCAAAGTCACACAGCTCAGAAGTTACCGAGCAGGGACTCTGGTTGTCTGACTACTGTTCTCTCAGCCCATTAATCTCTGCTTCTCAATTAGTAACGATAATTAGTATCAGTTAATTAGCCTGGTTCATTACATCACACGCACCACTGCTCCTATAACGTCAGAATCCATCCGTGAGTCTAGAACCAGCATCCTACAGGAAAGGAAACAGGTTCCCTAAGGCGAAGCAGCTCTTCCGAGCGAGTCAGGGTCTGGGTCTGGGAGGGAGGCTCCAGAAACAGTGCTCGCCGCACACGCCTCCCGCTGCCGCTGTGTGTCAGTGGTCTTCCTGTGCTTCCCCCTGCCGCCAGGATGGTGGTCTATAGTGGCCTGCACAACAAGTCGGCGCTCCTCTATGACTCCCTGCAAACCGAGAGCGTCCCCTTTGAGGGTCTGCTGAGCGAGGGCCACAGCATCCGCATCGAGTTCACGTCCGACCAGGCGCGCGCAGCCTCGGCCTTCAACATCCGGTTCGAGGGTGAGCGTCCCGGAGCCCTCTCCCAGCCCGGGCGGTGGAGTGTGAGTGCGGGAAGTGTGGCAGAGCTGGGCCGGGTCGTGGGCGCTAGAAACCTGACCTGCCAAGGGTGGGGGAGACCCAGCAGCCAGACTGACCTTTGGACTTTCGAAGGCAGAGTCCGCAGGGTCGAGAGGGCGGAGGTTTGTGTTCCCATTTTAGAGATGAGAATAACGAGGTCCCGAAAAGAGACGTGGATGGTCCAAGGCAGGGCAGCAGGTCGGCTGGAATTGGAAGGAGGGGTCCGATGCCCATTTTTCCTCGGAGCTTGTCTAAACAGCAGGAGGGGCCGTCTTCTGAGACCCAGCGCTCTGGGGAGCCCCTGCCTCACCTGAGCTGCTGCCCCTCTCTTGTATCCCCACCCCAGCCTTTGAGAAAGGCCACTGTTACGAGCCCTACATTCAGAACGGGAATTTCACCACATCCGACCCGACCTATAACATCGGAACCATAGTGGAGTTCACCTGCGATCCCGGCCACTCGCTGGAGCAGGGTCCGGCCATCATCGAGTGTATCAATGTACGGGACCCGTACTGGAATGACACGGAGCCGCTGTGCAGAGGTGAGCGGCCCCGCTGTCCTCCTCCCAGAGTGCCTCAGGGACCTGCACCCCCTCCGATGGAAAGATCAAGGCCCCGGTTTAGAAGTATGTCATCAATATACATACCACTGTTAGCATCAGAACCCCTCCCGGGGCTCACCATCCTTTGGGTAAGATTGGCTACTTGTCCCTGAGAAAATTCCAAAATTGATAAATTTTTAAAGCTGCCCCTTCCTCCAAGCACAGACCCCATAGTGCATAGCTTAGTGAAAAGATCTCTGCATGGATTTAGGTTCCTCTGTGCCCCCTTGCTATGTACTTTCGTGCAGTGCGCAACACGCCCAGCCACGTAAGTTCAATTAATAATAATAATGATGCTATTGATAATAGTTGCATTTTCTCATTTAATCCTCACTACAATCCTGCGAGGCACATAGTGTGATTGACCTCACTTACAGATGAGGAACCCAAGGCCCTGAAGAACGGAGGGTAACTGGTAGTGGCAGAAATGGAACTTGGCTCTCTTTGTTCTCAGAGACCTGTGCTCTGAGCCTCTCTGGACAGTGCTGTCTGGGTCAAACCCTCATCTCCATGAGCTCCCGGGGCTCTGCCCTGCCTCTTTCCTCAAATGCAAGGCCACAGAGCCACCTCAAGCCTGGTTGCACGGGGAGCATGTGGTGGAAGGAAGAGGGCCCTTGCTCCTGGCAGCCGCCGCCGGGATGGCGGTTGGCGTGAAATCACAGCTTCATCGTGGTGAGGGATTGATCCTTGTATTAAATGTGCCGGTTTAACAGAGCGGAATTTATTGGTGCTTTGGCCTCTGCCACACTGAGAACTTTCCAAAGCGGCAAACAGAGTGGAATTTAAAGAGCCAGGCACCAGGCACGGCCACGTCTCTGCCTCCGGTTCAGAGCCAGGCTCTTCGACAGTAACACTGACTAAGAATTATAGAGCCTCTTACCTTGTGCCCAGGGCTGTGCTGCATTTGACACCCATGCGCTCAGTTAGGTTTCGGGACAGCCCGATGGAGTCAGCACTGGTGTTATTGCTGCTGTGCGGAGGAAGGGGACTGGAGACTCCAAAACAGTGCCTGCTGGTCACGGAGTCTGTTGGTGGCAGAGGTGAGATTCGAACCCAGATCCACTTGAATGGAATGAAGCATCCCTTAGCCACTACTCACGGTGCACAATAGGGCTGTTGGGGATTCGTCTGGACATGGAGCTCTGTCCTTGGTCCTGAAAGAGCTAGCCCGCCCTTAGCCCCGACCCTCACCAACCCTCAGCGGCAGGAGGCAGGCAGCCAGCCCGAACTTAACCATCCCGCACACACACACAGACTGCCCGAGGCTCAGGCACCTGTTCGCGGGGCCGTGACCGTCTGACTCCATAGTCCGCACGCTTAACCGCTGTGATATTGGCTTCCTTGTGCACCAAGCGTGTTCGTCTCTGTCTGCCCCTCTCTGTCTCCTACAGCTATGTGTGGCGGGGAGCTCTCCGCCGTGGCCGGGGTGGTGCTGTCGCCGAACTGGCCGGAGCCGTACGTGGAAGGTGAAGATTGTATCTGGAAGATTCACGTGGGGGAAGAGAAACGGATCTTCTTAGATATCCAGTTGTGAGTGTCTATGACGGGGGGACCTCCCTCCAGTCCAGCCACACTGGGGGAGCAATTGCCCCTGCTTTGTTGTTTCAGCCATGACTAACGAAGCCATGTGTCAGGGGCCGTGCAAAGAACCGGGGTCCCAGCGGTAGGAGAAACGACATCATAAACATGCAGAGTCCCTACCCTCCAGATGCACAGTCTAGGAAGGAAGCAGGCATACACCAATAATCGCATACCGTAACTTGGGCGAGCGATGTCAGGATGAATGGAAGGTGCTCTGAGATTCTCTGTGGGGATTTGAAGTAAAGGGGAAGGTCAGAAAAGCCTTCCCCGAGGATCTGATCTGATACTGAAGCTCAGAACTAACGGAAATGGTATCTGAAAGGAACAGAATATGCAAAGGCCCTGTGGCAAAAAAAAAAAGACCTGTGAACAGCCTGCGTAGTCAGGAGGAGGGGAAGGTATAACAGGTACTCTGCATATATAGCAGTTCATTTTCTTATCTGTCTCTCTCGACTAGAACGGAAGGTCCTTGTAAGCGAGGACTTGCTCTGATTTAGCTCTGCTCCGGGGTCTAGCGCCGAGCCTGACACATGGTAGGGGCTCAGGAGATCACTGCTGAATGAAGAAACACTGTAATGAATGGAGGGTTGCCTGGCTGTGTGGCTGTTTGTGGTGCTCCGTGGGGGTGCCTCTTAGAGGCTCCATCCAGAACTTTCCCCCTCCTGAGTTCCCCAGGGATGTGGAGAAGCAGACAGAGACAGATGGCAGTGTCTGGAGAAGCAGAAGAAAGGGCTTCCCGGCAGACCCAGACACCGCGGCGTGGCCAGGGGAGCAAGCGCAGGGGTGGGGGTGGAGGTGCCAAGTTCCGAAGAGCCTTCCTGGAGGCAGCCTGGGCCTCGGGGGTGCGCGCTCCCCTCCAGCCTGAAGTCAGGACCCAGCTGGCTGGGAAGCATGACTCAAGCCGGGCCGTGCAGAGGAGCCTGGCGAGGGGGAAGTCGTTTGCGAAATTATGAGTGACCGTCTTTTGGAGCTGTCCGTCAGACACTGCTCCGGGACCTTCTGTCCCACTTGAGTCAAAGGTGTGCGGCCCCGCATGGCTCCCCCTTGCGGACTTCCGGCCAGGCCGCCCTGGGTCAGCCCACCCTCTTCTCTCCCCGGGTTTGACCTGGGGCTTCTCCCTGGCTTTGGATATTCTCGTCTGTTGCGAGGGCCTTGGAATAGCCGTGGTCCGTGGCCGCCGGAGCCAGCACGTGGGCCCCCCTCGCTCCTCCCTGCCGTCTCTCACTCCCGTTCCCACCTCTCTGACTTCCGGAGTCCGGTATAAAGTGCTCATTCTCTCCAGACGTCGTGCTCGAGTGTCTGCTGCCAGCCAGGCCGGGTCGTAGGCTCTGGAAACGCTCTGACGGCCGCCCCCGGGGCAGTAAAGTTTCTGTCGGAAAACAGCAGGTTGGACAGTCTCTGTTAACTCTGGGCGGGGGTCGGGAGGAGGCAGGGGGACACCCGCGTGCGCCTACCGTGAGCGAGCAGTAAGCCGGGGGCTGCAGGGACAGTTGTGAGAAAACAGAACAGTCTCTGCTATTGGGTGAGGCAGACACGAAACCGTTTGTGGTGTGGTGAGAGCAATGATGAGGGCCACAGGCCGCTGAGGAGGCCTGAGTGAAATCAAGGAGGGCTTCCGGGAGGAAGTGACTTCGGAGCTGGGATGAAAAAGAAGGGAGATGATGAGGGGAAGGGAAGAGTGTCCCAGACAGTGAGAACGGTGTGTCCGAAGCCTGGAGGTGAGAGAGAAGGTGACCCACTTAGTGACTCGAAAGAAGTTTGATGTGTCTACGGCATGGATATTAGGTAGGGACGGGCTATGGAGGGCACCTGGGCGGCTCGGTTGGTTAAGTGTCTGACTCTTGATTTGGGTGCAGGTCATGATCTCACGGTTTGTGAGTTCGAGCCCCACATCGGGCTCTGCGCTGGGAGCCTGCTTCGAATTCTTTGTCTCCCCCTCTCTCTTTCTCTGCCCCTCCCCCATCTGCGCTCTCTGTCTCTCAAAATAAAAAAAAAGAAAAACATTAAACATAAAATAAAATAGGGGTTATGAAAAGAAAGCGTCCAAGGCGTGAGGTCTTCTTAGCTGAAGCTTCACATAGAAAGTGCCGTTCTAAAGCCTTCCGTGGCTCCCTACTGCCCTCACGACAAACACGGAGGTGTGGTCCTGGTTTGCGAGCTCCCCGCCGCCGGAAGTTTCTAGCAAACCACCTCAATCTTCAGCCAGGAGAAGGAGAATGCAACTCCTGATATTCTGGCTTCTCTTGCAGAAGGTCCTCCCAGCCCTGTTCCCCCAGAAATTGTCTGTGCTCCCCGCTTCTGCTGGGCTCAGCGGGCTTCTCTTCACAGCGCACCCCAAGATGGGCGGTTTTGCTTCGCCAAGAGTGGCCCGCATCGCCCCTCGGCGTCACAGGCCTGAATGAGGAAGCAGGAAAACGGGAGCCCTTGCTTTCGCTCCCTGTAGGCATCAAATATTCAATTAACCTCCAGCCTGACACTAGATGGGGTTTCATTTCCACGGCAAAGCGCGCAATGGGGCAGCCGATCCGGGGACCTGGCCTCAAAGCCAGGCGACCGCTGGCATTAGCATCGGGAAGGGACCCCCTTGCGGGGAGGCGGGGGCAGATTTTCTCCCTTCCGATCAGCGTGGCAGCCCCAGATGTCCCTGTTAGCCGGGAGAGAGGAGCCCCGTTTTCCTCCCCTGCACCCTGACAGGGTCCCTGAACCACCCCGGACCCATCGCTCACCCTCTCTGGGCCTCACACTCCTTCTCTGCAGACCGATGGGTGGCCTTGAGCCAAGGGAACACTGACTAAGGCTCCTGCAGGGCCTGGCGAGCGATTTCTGTTCCCGGGAAGTGGGGCCGGGGTGGGACGATAAGGAGGGGAAAGGTCTGTGATGAGGGGTTGGTACGTCGCCACCCAAAATCCTTTAAACTCTATGTTTTAGAGTAATGGCCCTTCCCCTCCTCCCCTCCGAGCCAGTGTCTGCTGGAGAGATCCAGACTGGAGGGCCCCACCGGCTGTAAGCCTGGGTCTAGATAGTTCTTTCTCGTTGCGATGATGGAGACAGCGAGGTTTGTCCCTGAGCACTTCCTGTCTGCAAGTTTCTTTACAGACATAAATGTACGTCCTCCCCAGAGTGCTCCTGGGGGTCAACACAACTGTTCTGTTTAGTTCCTATTCCCCATTTCCGACCTATTCAGCTGGGCGTCTGAAAGGCCTCCTGAATGAAGGGTACCCCAGAGTTAAACTCCTGATTCCCCTCCCCCAAACCTGTTTCTCCCCATCTTCCCATCTCGGCGAGGAATCACGCATTCTACTGTAAGCTGCTAAGGCCAAAAGGACCTGGAATTTTTCTAGACCAGTGGAATGGGCGTGCGTCCAACAACTGGCTTTCTCGGCCGCGGGGTGGGGAGAAACACCCTGATTTATGGCATTTGCCAATTTCCTTGGTGTAAACACTCCATTACGGCCCATTTCAAGCTACTGATATGGTACCCGCAGGCCCACCAGATGCCCGGGTGCTTAACGGTTGACTCACGTGAGCCAGTATGAGCCGCCCCCGCGTGCTCGCTGTGAATCGGGTTCTCTCTCTCTCTCGCCTTGTACCTGAGTCCTCAGTCCATCCTGCTGATGCTGCTCGAGAGTCAGAATATGCCCGGCGTTCAAGCGCCCGTGACCCACGCGCCCCCTTCCCCCACCGCGATCCGTGTTCTCACGCCAGGATTATTCCAGAGGCCTCCTGGCTGGTCCCCCTGCTCAGGCTTGGGTCCCCTTTGGGGCTATTTGTAACCCACCGCCTTGAGCGATCCTGTTAAAATCTCAGGCAGGTCACATCATACCCTGCTCAAAAGTCGACGGTAGCTCCACATTTTATCTAGAATAAAAGCCGGAGTTCTTACAAAAGGCTGCATGAGTTCTAGCCCTGACTGTGTCTCCCGCATCATTTCTTTCCGCTCCTCGTTCTCTCCATTGGGCCACACTGGCTTCCTTGTTGTTCCCCAGACATACCCCAGGGCCTTTGCACTGACCGTATCTTCACCCCCCATACCCACCCCAGGATGCTCTGCCCTGAATATCCTGCATAACTCACTCCCTAGCTTCTTGCAGGCCTCTGCTCACAAACCACCTCCTCCGAGGTGTCCCCCAACACCCGGATCGGCTCTATCATTCTTTTTTTTTAACGTTTATTTTTGAGAGAGAGATTGAGCGCAAGCAGGGGAGGGGTAGAGAGAGAGGGAGGCACAGAATCTGCAGCAGGCTCCAGGCTCTGAGCTGTCAGCACAGAGCCCAACGCGGGGCTTGAACTCACGAGCCATGAGATCATGACCTGAGCCAAAGTCAGACCCTTAACCGACTGAGCCACCCAGGCGCTCTTAAATTAGCATCTCTGCCACTCTTGATACCCTTCCCTTGCTTCACTCTTCTAGGCGGGTGGCACTTAGAGTCACCCGACACACCACACGTTGTCATATTTGTTGGAGAATTTCATCCCCTCCACCTGGAACGTCACGTCCATGAGAACAGAGGGATTTTTTTTTTCTGTTCGATTCCCTGCCATGACCCCAGTGTGCAGATCGATGCCAGGCCCCATAGTAGGTGCTCAATAACAAGAGTCAATGGAATAAAGACAACTTCCCGTGGTTATATAGCCACGAAGTGTCAAAGCCAAAACTTTAACCCCAAATTCAGGTCCACCTGCCTCCAATGCACCAGAAGGGTGGGCAAGTTCAGAACAACATGGAAAGGCCATCGAGATATGGCCCCCCTTGGTCAATAAACCCTCATTTATTACGTGACCAGCAATGTTAAGAAATAAGATTTGGGGTAAAAATTATCACATAAGCTTGGGATTCTTGGTTTCCGCTCAGGTCACGATCTCCAGTTTCGTGAGCTGGAGCCCCGCGTCAGGCTCCGCGTGGACCCTGTGGAGCCCGCTTGGGGTTCTCTCTCCCCCTCTTTCCCCCTCCTCCGCTTGCGCTGTCTCTTTCTCTCTCAAAAACTAAACAAATAAGCTTTAAAAATTATCACAGAAAACAACCGTAGGGGAAAGACCCCCAAGAGAAGGTGACTTAGCGTTACAGGATCAAAGGATTTGCCATCGGAGACTCAGAAGCAGAATCTAGAGTAAGGCCGATTCCACGTCAGGTGGGGGTGGGGGCGGGGAGGCCGCGCTGTCCTTCTGGGTGATTCGATGCTGAGCCAAGGTGAGGGCGGCGGTGAGGCCACACGGCAGCCTCCCAGGCCTCCAGGGAGCACCCGGCCAGCGCCGTCCCTGGGCCTTAGGACTCGAAGTGCCATCAAGATCAGGTCCAGTCCAGTTTCACGGACGTGTTGTAATTTTCATCACTGAGCAAGTTCCATTCGCTTTGCCGTGCGTTTCTTGGGAGCCCGCTGTGAATGGGGTGTCGAGGCTGGGCCCTGGCAGTGAGCGAGGACAGGGTGGCCCTGCCCTGGAGGAGCCCACACCGCCAGCTGACATGGCACAGACGGGACAAAACCCAGGGGCCCCTGAGGAGGCCCAGGGTGAGGAGTGGAGCCTGGTGGACGCTGGGAAGAAAAGGTTTCTAGAGAGAGCAGCCTCTTTCTCAGGAACCGGGATGTCTGGAGGCTCTGGTCCTGCCATTTGCGTGTGGGGAGGGGTGCTGCTGGCGTCCGGCAGGGGGGCGGAGGGGGTGTTAGGGATACCGCTCGCCACCCCTCGGTGCACAGAACGGACCGCCACAGAGAATTAGCCACCCCGGGGTGTCACAAGGGCTGACACGGAGAAACCCATACTGAACCCTGAAGGACAGACAGAAGGTGGGGAAAGAGGGGGGTGGGGAACTGTGTTTGAGCCCAAAGGAACAGCACGTGCTAAGGTCCAGGGGCAGACAAGCACGCCTCGCTTCTCGTCGGTCTGTAATATTGAATCTATGCCGAATGCTAGTGCGCCCCGGGCGTCCACATCGCGGGCACCTTCAAAGCAAGCACGGGCAGTGGGTTCTGTTATCACCTCCGTTTTACAGCTGGGTAAGCCGAGGGTCGGACAGGTGGAGAGCGACTCTGGTCACACAACTGGGAACCGGCTTGCCGTGTGTCCGGAGGCTGGGATCCTCACCCGCGCTTGGAAGGAGCCGAAGGAAGCCCTGTGTCTCCGGAGCTCCGCGATGCAGGCGAGGCGGCGGCGGAGTCGGGCAGAGCCTTGAAGGCCGCGTGGGGGAGGCTGCACTTGCCCAGGCTGGGCAGCAGGGGAAGCATTCTGAGCCGCTAACGGGATTAAAGCTCGGCAGAGGGGGGCCGCGTCGGCCGGTCGGCAGCCTCCGGCTCTGCCCGGCGAACCCTGGCACACGCTTGGCACCTCCTTCCTCCCACAGAGGGAGCGAAAATAGCATCTCACCAGCGAGGGTTACGCGAGGCCCGAGAGCTGCTGGGTTTAATTTATCTTGCTTGGTTTCCGCTGACAGTTTTAGTAAACCAATTTGGGTTTGATAGTAAAAATAATTCTGTCCTTAGGGCCCCTCACACCGCCTAAGCGGTTAAAGTTGTTATTCATCGCCTCGGCGAGGGGGAGGGAGTTTGCACTGTTGACTGAGCGGGGCAGGTGGCCCGTAGTAGGTGCCGGGCCACGTTTGCTGAGTCACGGGGACCTAAACCTCGCGTGGCAGGCAAGAGGGGACGTTGTCCCCCTGTCGTCGCCGGGCGGGTCTGTGGATGCCGTGGGCGTTCAGATATCAGCTTCGTTGAGTCGCCTTCTATGAAAGACCTACTATGCGCCCGACGCTGAGCTGCGCACTTTACACCGGGAGCGATCGAGAGCACGCACGTGATTACGTAGAGATAATAATTGCACAGACGAGAGCCGCGGTGGGGAGAACCATTACAGAGAGGAAATTACCTACGTGAGACATAACGTATGCGGAGCGTGTCGCGTGGGGTCTGGCACGTAGCTGGCGCTTCATCACAGACACTACGATCACCAGGAGTCCTTAGAAGACGCTATTGTCACCATGTCCCGGATCCGCAAATGACAGAGAGCTGGTTAAGTGGCTCTCAGGTCACACAGCTAACAAAGGACGCTGAGCCAGCGTCCGCGCACACGCCACGGCCTCCACGGTTGTGGGCTTGGACGAGCTTTGGGGGGACCAGCCATATGTCTCTGAGATGCACCGGGGAAGCCCCCAGACCCCCAGAATCTCCAAAGTTCAGGAAGGGAAGTAGTGCCACAAATAGCCTGGCGGCCTGGGGGCGAGGGCCGGGGGGTTGGCAGGACGCTGCACGGTCTCTCTGCAGGCTGCGGAACTTGTCCCAGAAAGGACGACATGCTAGCGGAATCTCGAAGGGTGTCAGTTGGCCAAGCTGGGATGGGGGAAGGGCACCCCGGGAGGGGTCCCTGGGAGCAGGGGGGCTCGGGCAGTGAAAGCAGGGACTGTTAGACACCAAATGGATGCCCCGAATTGCAGCGTTAATTAGAACCATCTGTCTTGCATTATTGGCGTTAGAGGTGGGAAGGAGGGCGTGTTATCTTAACATGAGTCAGGAACCCCCAGGCTACACCTCCTTCGTACCCCCCATGCCTGTTCCCTAACCCGCCATGTGCCTCTCAGCCCCAGCAGCTTCCCTAAAACACAACTGAGCGTGAGCCTTTTAAAACATTCAGGGTTTCTGAAATCAGTCACTCTCCCTCTCCCTCCCCCTCCCTATAAAGCATAGAAAGGAGAATCTAAAAACTAAGGAATTATTGGTGAAGGCATCGTGGAACGGGAGAGCTGGAGAGGCCCAGAGAGGGGAAGTAAGTTGCCTAGCAACACACAGCAAGTCAGAGTTAGGACCAGAAAAACAACCCCGATGCGGATGCAGAGGCTGAGCACGGAGGCCACGTGACGGGGAGACACGAAAGCTCCCAGAGGCAAAAAGAGCTACGTGTCGGGGCGCCTGGGGGGCTCAGCTGGTTGAACGGCCGACTCTTGACTTCGGATCAGGTCATGATTCCAGGGTCATGGGACCGAAGCCTGAGTCAGGCTCCGTGCTGAACGCAGAGCCTGCTTAGGGTTCTCTCTGTTACCCCCATAGCTCTGTGGCCTCGGGCAGGCCTCGCAATGGGATACTTTGTTCCCTTTATCCCCAGCGCCTGGCACACAGCAAGTGCTCAATAAATACCTGTTGAATCAAGGAGAGGGGTGGTCAAGTGTGTGAGTTAACTAAATAACACGTGTAGTTCTTAGGAAAGTTTCCGACACGGAAATTTGAGGACACGGCTGGGGAGGGGCCGAGTCAGGACTCGACCTCAGGTCTCCTGGGTCAAACCAGTGTTCTAACCACACAATACGTAGCAGCGAGGCGCTCCACAAGGGAGAATTCCCTCACCCCGTCTTACAGAAGAAGAAACTAAGGCTCCGAGAGGTGTCTGCCCCTGCCCCCGTTTCCTGGCATCTTTTGCAAACGTACACACACTTCTAGAAGAAAAAATTTTCAACCGGGCTCCGGCTTGCCTTCCCTGGCTCTGCTACAGAGCCCAACCCCAAACCTCTTTACGGGCCTCAACACAGTTCTCTAACCAGGAAATAAAAAGACCTAATATCGAAGCCCAGTAACCACGTGATTGAGAGCCGTGGAATATTTCTCTTCGGCTACTGCCAACCTGTTCTGCGCCAAGTTCATTCCAAGTCCTAAAAATTAAGTACCTTGTCCAGAGGCACTACAGTTCTTGAAGCGGGGATATAGCTGCTTTGGGCTGCAAGAATTCAGCTCGAGATCCAGGCAAGAAAGAAGAGTCAACAGTCAAGGGCAGCGTTGACCCCAGGAGCACAGATTTCCAGCAGAACATGGAAAGGCCACAGTGGAAATAAAAACCTTCCAACCCATTAGTGGATGGAGATGGGATTTCCCCGGAGCCAAACCTTGTAAGGAATCCAAGAAATAACAGCAAAGTTCGGGGAGCCTGAATCCCATCCTGTCGCAGATGAATAAACCGGGGCCCAGAGATGGGAAGAGATTGTCTCAAGGTTACTCCATCGGTCAGCTCTTGCTGCATAACAAATGAGCCCAAACTCAGCAGCATAAAACAGCAAGCTTGTATCATTTCTTGCAAGTCTACAGATCAGCAAAGCAGTTCTTCTGGCCTCTGCTGGCTCACTTGTGCACCTCTGGGCAGCTCTGTGTTGAGGAGGTAGCTCTGCAGATGGCGACGGGTCTTTTTCATGTGTGGGGGGTGGGGTGGCCGGCAGACGGTCTGGGCTGGCCTGGCCCAGGGACAGCTCATCTGTTCCACCCGTCTCTCATCCTCCAACAGCTGGATCGGCCTTCTTCCCATGGCGACTTGTCAGGGCTTCCAAGATGATGAGAAGCATCCAAAGCCTCTGGAGCCTACGCTAGAAATTGGCACGGCGGCCGCGATCTACTGTATCCTGTAGCGAGCCACAAAGCGGGGCCGCCCACATTCAAAGGATGGAGAACCAGACTCCTCCTGACGGCAGGTGCTTTGAAGCCTCACTGTAAGGATCGTGGATGCAGAGAGGGGCCGAGCTTTGAAATCATGCTTGCGTTCAAGCTACCTTGGCCAGGGAAGAGTGAGGGCTAGAACCGGGGTCTCCTGGTTCCCATCCCAAACTCTTAACAACGTCACCATGTACACGGCCCTTTTAGGTGGCCCTCATCGTCCCCATTCTACCAAAGGAACCCACGGCTCAGAGAGGGGAAGGACTTGCCTACGACGCCACAGCTGGGAAGTGAAGGAGACGAGATTTGTGCTTAGCACTTGGTCCCCGGAATTTAGAAGGCTCGGGAATGCTTCCTCCTCCATACAATGCCTCCGACATGCGGGAGAGAGAAAAGGGCCTTTGCTGGTGCTAGCGAGTCTTGGGTTCGGGTCCCAGCTCTTCCACTCACTGGCTGTGTGACCTTGGATAAGTCACTCCACTTTCCTGAATCTCAATGTCCTATCTTTAAAATGAGGATGATAATGGCGCCCACTTCGTAGAGTCTGAGAGAATGAAACATTTGGCAAGGACCTGGTACGTCACCTACACTCAATGACTTAATTGGCAGCTGTGATGACCCCATGATGATGATAATGATAATTAATTCCTTCCCTGGGATGTGCACACACTGAGCTCCATTTTGCAACACACACGCATGCACACACGCGCGCGCACACATGCACACACACGCATTCACAAGGGTTGATTGCCCCAGACCTTGGCCTCTGACCTTGGCGTTTGGCGTGACAGTGAGGAACCGAGAGGGTTCCTCCAGAAGCCCCGCCAGGCCTGCACCTGACGGATGACTGCCCCTCCTGCAATGTGCAAGGGGCTGCCGTGGTCAGTGGTGACAGGACAGCTCGAGCTCCAGCATATGGCTTCCCCAGCGCATGCCCCTTTCCTGCCCCTCAGCCCCTCCACACTCTCCCCAGCCTTGGCAATCAGGCAGGAGCAGCTGTGGGAAGGGACCCGCCTCCCCCAGCACCCCCCTCACCCCTTCCTGAGCTGGGATGTCACCTTCGAGCCCAAGCGTTGGGCTGCAGTTGGATCTGACGTCCTAGGGAGACCCGGCTGCTTGTCATACGAATCCCTGACGCGCAGGGCCTCACACGCTCACTCTTCAGGGGTGTTTCTGGAGGGCCCACGTGTGGCTGGTGTCGCGTCGGACTCCCCCGGATCAGGCCCTTACCGCGAGCCAGACTCTCTGCGTGCCCAGGACCTCTGACGATTTACCTGATTCCCAGAGCAACCAAGGAGTCCACACGATTACGACCCCCGTGTCACAGATGAAGACACAGACGCTCCGAGGGGCTCGGCGGCCCCCCAGCTGGACACAGGGGCGCCAGGGTTCGGACCTGGCCGTCCGACACTGAGCTCGTGGCCCGCACCGCGCCCCAGCCCTGCGCTGCCGAGCAGAACCGACCTCATCCTGACAGCAGCCAGCCTCCCTGGAGAGTTCTGGGCAGCCAGCGGCACAGTCACTGCTGCGGTCTGGACCGCGCACGCGTGCTGGCCAGAGGCCCCGTCTGCAGTCCTCGGACGGCCGTGACCTGGGGAAGCCCCTGGGCGTCCACCTGGTGCCTCCCAGGAGAGCTCCAAGCGAGCCCTCAAGGTTCTGGACGGGTCGTGTTTTCCTGGAGGACACCTCCGGTGCCGAGCCCATGCTCCCGACCCGACGCCGGGCTCGCAGGCGGGGTTTTGGCAGCTTGGGTGAGCCCCGCCAAGGCTTCGCGAGTGAAGCCTTCAGTGTGTGTGTCTGGATGGGGATTCGGAATGGCAGGGACACATCCGGCGGCTGTCGGCTCCTGCTGGGGACCGTTCTGAAACGCCTTCCTGCGGTCACGCAGAGCCCGGGGCCGCCTCCTGCGTGTGTGCGTGCACGCCACCCCTACATGCGTACACCACACACGTCTCTCCCTCTCTCTCTCTCTCTCTCTCTCACACACACACACCTTCCCACACTCCCACCCCCACACACCCCATGAACCCCCACCTACCCTTTTTAATTGTGCTTACTCAAGTTCAGCTCTCGCACCCTGACCTGAAGGTCCTAACGACAGAGGCCCCAGGGCCCCCCGAATTTTATAAACTTAGAGAAACTCCTATCCAGAGGGAGGAAGAGGCGCGGCCATTTCCACACAGGGAAGTCACGGAAAGGCCACGGATCCGTGCGTGGTCACACTGGGGTCCCGGAAACCCAGGCTTCACCAGCCCAAGTCTGAATCCTGGGGCTCCCTCACGGAGGCCTTCGCTGTGCAGAGTCGGGAAGTGGGGGGACGCGGGGTCCGACCTTCCGAACGGGAAGGAAGCATGAAGCACGAGCGAGTGGCCGCCATTGTTAATCCGTCGTTTCACAGTTCTCGGATTTTGAGATCGTCATCTGGGGAAACCGAGGCCCAGGCCAGACAAGAGACGCGTCAGAGTCACGGAGCTGAGACGCGGCCGAGGGGGCGGCCCCCGGTGTGACCTCCTGACGTGGGTTTTGTTGCCACATCGCCTTAACACACTCCCCTCCTGCCTTTGCCGGCTGTATCACTCGTCACAAATATTTTTTAAGACAAAAGATGCTCTCTTAACCAGAGTCCCTGGCCCTAGTCACCTCCTGCAGCTATCCACAGCGCTATCTGTACTTTACGGGTGAGGACACTGAGGCTCAGAGAGGCGGAGCCACTTTCTCGGGGTCACCCAGCTAGAAATCAGCATCCCTCGGACTCGAACTGGAACCTGTCCTCCCAAGACAGAGCAAAATCACAGGAGGCTTGAGGGCTGACTTTTTCGTAGGCAAACCAGCCAGAAGTTGTAGGGTTTTCCCCCGGTCTGCAATGCCGGGTGTGACATGTCTTGTCGTTGGCTTTGGCCAAGCTCTGCCCGCCGCGTTCTGAGACGGCTCAGTCCAGGGGTGTGGAAATCAGAAGCGGCTCAGCCCGCGGGTGGTCCCCGAGGACAAAGCACAGGAGTCTCTTCCTTCTCTTTCACTTTGGGTGTGAGAGGGGATTTGGTGGAGAGGAGAAGAGGGGGGGAAACCAGAGAAAGGAGGGGAGGCAGTGGAGAACAGAGACTGAGCGTCGTCTCCCCTGAAACCACAGCACGGTAGCGCCTTTGGGTCCTGGTACAGCCTCTTGGGGAGTTTAAAGGGACACGGACCCCAGGGCCCATCCCCTGACATGTTGAGGGTCTGACTGGTCTGGGGTGTGGCCGAAGCAGCATCAAGAGTGGTGACATCTCTGGGGCACCTGGGTGGCTCGGTTGGTTAAGCACTGACTTTCGCTCAGGTCATGATCTCACGGTCTGTGAGTTCGAGCCCCACAGTCGGGCTCTGTGCTGACTGGCTCAGAGCCTGGAGCCTGCTTCGGTTTCTGTGTCTCCCTCTCTCTCTGCCCTTCCCCTGCTCACAGTCTGTCTCTATGTCTCTCAAAAATAAAATAAAAACGCTAAAAATTAAAAAAAAAAAAGAGTGGTGACATCTCCCAGAGCTTTTCACACGCAGCCGCGACCGAGAGCCACCAGCGGGGGGCTGGGTCCTGAGCCCGACACCGGCGAGCATCTCAGGGAGAGAGGGCGTAAGGAAGAGAAGAAAGGCGGCACCAGCGAGGAAATAGGAAACCATTCATTTTTATGCGTTCCGGTGTCCTTTCTGGGGGCCGGAAAGATTGGTCTTCTGCGTCCTCCCTGGAGCCTTTGGGGTCCCTTGTCCCGTCTGCCATTTTATCAAATTTAATTGAAGCCAAATGAGCCCTGGGCGAAAGGAACGCTCAGCAGTCCCACGGTGCGGAGGGGTGTCAGCGCTGGCTGCGCGGCGTCGTGAAGGAGTGCGGACGCCCTGGGGCCTGGGCCCTCCTGGACCCCGTCTCCTCCTCTATAAAATGGGGTTCGCGCCATCGCCGTGTGGTTGAGGGGACCCGATGAGAAACAGACACAAAGGAACTCTGAACAGGGCTTTTAAGAAGAATTTTAATGCACCTACAACTGCGCTTATGGGCTTTGGTTCTCTCTTTTTTTCTCCCTTATTTAAATCCTATGATCGATCTCCTCACCATCTCTGCTGTCCCACGGAGGTCCTGCCTCAATTGCAACATAGCATTCTCTTAAAGTCATTCCCACCCTCCAAGCCTCGGTTTGCCCATCTGGAAAACGGAGGAAAATTCACCATAATTCATCCGCGTCCACGACATGCATCTCACCTGGGCCAAGCCCCGGGCCGGGCCCCAGGGGTACGGGGGAGACTCGGATGGGGTTCCGGGGAGCTTAGCAGTCCGGCGTGGGAGCCGAGAGAAGTTCTGCCTTCCGGCTGCACGGATTCGGATTCCGGCTGCCCTGCAGGACCAGCCGTTTGGGGCTCCTGGTGCCTCTTCACCACCGGGCGCCTCAGTCTGCCCCTCTGTGATTTGGGCGAGGATGGTAGTTCTCGCAGGGTGCGTCCGAGGATGAGATGAAACGGCGCGTGACGTGTTTGGAAGAGTTCCAGGCATGCGGGCAGCCTTACGGGAACCTTGGCTGGTTTTCATACAGCCGTAGACGCCGGATGGGGTGGGCAGCACAGCGGGAGGAATTAGTCAAACGTCGTCAAGCAGAGAGGTGAGGGGAGACATTCCAGAGAAAGGGACCAGCACCGGCTAAGGCAGGTCGAGGGGCCCCAAAGGGTCTGGTGTACAAAGCTGTTCGAGGCAGCACAAGTGAGGTGTGGGGCCGACCGTGGGCCCCCCGGAAGGCTGAGAAGCCAGACTCTGTTCTGTGCGCTTAATGTCGCTTCTCCCACAGACCCGTTCCGTTCCCAGCTACTTCTTCTCCGCCCCCTAACCTGCATATAAATTGGCTTGCTTTTTCACTTGACTAATTCTAAGCAAAATAATGTCCGTGAAATTAGAAGTTGGATGTGCAGACCGTATATTTATATATATTTTTTCTAATTCGCATTTAAATAAATACATAACCATTCGACATTTTCAAGTACGTTTGTCTAGCTAAAATCATCTTGTGAACGCCACTGGGGAAAGCCGTTTTAAAGGCAAGATTTCTGAGCGAGGGTCGGCCGTTTGTTTAAAAAGGAATAAAGAAAAGCAAGGTGGCTTGCTCATCATTTCTCTCTCCAACCTCCGTAGAATATTAAAGACAGCGGCTCCACAGTTTTAAAGCTCACCTCCCACCTTCCCCCCCACGTCCGGGCGCCTGATTGGCTGAGGTAAGGATGGGCACCTGCTGTCCGCTGTCTGAGAAAGGGAGCCTCTACCATGCTTAGGCGCACACCGCCCTCTGCTGGCCAAGGAAAGAATTACTGCACCAGAGAAGGGTTTTGCTCATCTGTGTCAGCATCAAATTCGCATTCCTAGCCTAACCTCTTTGGCTCTCTAGACCCTAATGAAAGCAATCATGGGGAGGTCTCTTGAGCTGTTTTTATCCTTTCTGAAGAGGTAATTCACATGTTTCAAAATCCAAAAGTACAGAAGAGTCTACTGTGAAAATAGCAAACAGCCCCCCCTTCTGATCCTCTTCCTGGAGGCCATCGCAGGAACTGGCTTCTTATGCATCCTGCCCAGGCTCTTTCTTTCTTGTATAAAGATTTTATTTTTTAATTTTTTAACATTTATTCATTTTTTTGAGAGAGACAGAGTGTGAGCGAGAGAGGGGCAGAGAGACAGGGAGACACAGAATCGGAAGCAGGCTCCAGGCTCTGAGCTGTCAGCACAGAGCCCGACGCGGGGCTCAAATTCATGAATCGCGAGGTCATGACCTGAGCCGAAGTCGGATGCTGAACCGACTGAGCCGCTCAGGTACCCCCTTATTTTATTTTTTTATGTTTATTTATTTATTTTGAGAGAGAGTAGGAGAGGGGCAGAGACGGGGGGAGAGAGAATCCGAAGCAGGCTCCAGGCTCTGAGCTGTCAGCACAGAGCCTGACGCAGGGCTTTGAACCCACAAACTATGAGATCATAACCTGAGCTGAAGTCAGACACTTAGCCGACTGAGCCACCCAAGTGCCCCAAGATTTTATTTTTAGGTAATCTCTACACCCAAAGTGGGGCTTGAACTCATGAACCCCAGATCAAGAGTCACATGCTCCACCAACTAAGCCATACAGGTGCCTAGTGTCTTTTTAAATAATCCCAAAAAAAAAAACCCTAACAGAAATCTCCCAATCTACCAAAACGAAGCCTCCCAGACTAAGTAACCAGTTTAATGCGGGTTTTATTACATGCCCGATGATACACCATCGATCTTGGCAACAAAACGAAGCAGATTTCCTTGTTACCAAGAAATGCAAAATGTTTAGGAGATGGTCTTTTAAGACGAGGAGGCTGTGGAGAGAAGAAATATTACCTCGGTAGGAAAAGAAAGGTCAAGATGATGGGTCCAATCGAGTGACCTTTAGCAGTGATGTCACAGAACACAGGGCACAGCAGGAGGCAGGGGCAGTGTGATGGGACTTCCTCGTCCTGCGGGTTTCGTTCGTAAGGTTTTATTCACAAGGGTTCTGACACCAGCCTGAAGCCAGCCACACGTTCTGGAGACACGTATACGCGGCTTTCATGGGCCGTGGCATAAAAGATGGTTCACGTCTCAGGCTCTGGCGCCCACCCGATCTAGGGTGGAGTCCTGGGTGTGACTCTGACGGGAGCCTCAGCTTCCTCCTCTGTAAACTGGGGGCGATCCTAACCTAAGTATGAGCGTGTGGAGTTGTTGCTTGAGTGCTTGACACCCGGCAGGCAGCGTCGTTGTGATTCCAAAGCTAACTGAGGGTCTCGGGAGATCGTCGCTCAGGGATCCGGCCCGTAACAATAAAACGGCCATTTTCTTTGCTGAGTAGAGACTGGAACTGGAAAGGCGGAAAGGCATGCCAGAGGTAGGAGCACTGGATAGCTTGCCCGCAGATGGCTGCTTCGACCCTGCAGGGGCTGCAGGATGCGCCTGGAGCAGGGTCGAGGGGGGAGAGGAGAGGGAACTGCAGCCCCGCAGGTCAAGGCCACGGGCTGGCATCGCAGTGGCTTATCGGGCAACGTAGGGGTGTCCGGTGCCAGGCTCGATCCTGGCAGTCAGCAGATCGAGGAAGGATGGAGGGGGCCGGGCAACTTCTGCAGTTCAGCGGCACCGGGTGCGTTCACACTGTTGTGCGACCAGCCCCTGCGTCTAATTTCCCAGCACTTTTCATCCTGCCCCCGAACGGACCCTGCACCCGTGAGCCCAGCAGTCTCCCTTCCTCCCCCACCCGTCTCCCAGCCTCTGGCAACCACCAAGCTGCTTCCTGTCTCTACGGCTTTACCCATTCCGGCTGCTTCTTATCAAAGGCATCACACGCTGTGTGGCCTCCCGGGACTGGATTCTCTGACTCGGCACAAAGTCTTTAAGGTTCACCCGTGATGTCGCTTGCGTCCGTGCGTTTTTCCTACTTGTGGCTAACGATAGTCCATGGGATACACGGCATTTTGCTTCTCCGCTCATCTGCCCGGTGAAGGGGCCGGATATACGTTTCAGAAGGATTCGTGCAGCTACCGAGGAGAGAGGCCGGGGCCAGGTGAGGAGGGGCCGCCCCACGGTCCAACTGAAAGACAGTGTGGCCGAGGAGAAAGGGGCAGGAGACACAGGAGCGGAGGCCTCGTGGCAGGACCTCCAGGATAGCCTGGCCCCCTGGCAGGGGAGAGGGGCTGCGGGGGACGGGGACTGCCCCTGTGACCCCCTCCCTGGAGGGCAGCGGCCTACACCCATTCCAGTCCCCTCGAACCCACTGGTCTCCCTGCCACTGGCTGCTAATTCTGCGTTTTCATCTTGGTGGCTGAGGGTGGTCCAGCGGCAGGGGCCTCGGACGCCCTCCGTGTATGAAATCAGGCTCGTCCCCCGAGGTGGGCGGGGCGATCCGGAAGGTGACGGCCGAGAGTAACCCGACTCTGTCACTGCGCCGTCATCCACGTTCTTTTTCGTGTTTCGTTTTTTGTCTTGCACTTCTTGGGGCCAAAGCTTGGTTTTTGCAGGTCTTCCGGTCCTAACCAGTGTGGCTCAGTCTACTGATCACGGAGCCCTGAACGGATCATTCATTTTCACACTTCCCGCGCCTTCGCACCCCGCACCCTCCGCACCCCGTGCCCTCCGCAGGGCTCCTCGGGCTGGGGACTCGGCAGCGGGGAGGCCGGGGAGCTGCTTCCTACTCCCAAACAAGCCTGATCAGACAGCACGGTCACGTCATGGAAGATAAAGACTACCGGGTTTCCCCTGTCGTGGGGACTTTGACGGGGGCGACGTCTCTTGAGTCTGGCTGCTCTTGGCTTTCCCTTCTGCTGGACCCCATCACCCTTTCGGGATGGGGGACACTTCTAAGGAGACCTGCCGTGGCTCCTACCTTCGGGGTCCACTTCTGGACTTGGGAAATATGATTCCTCTCCCTACTCTCGTCGGTGACGGGGAGCTCACTCCCAATGCCTCCTTTCCCCTCTTGGCTCTGCCCCGAGGCAGGCAGGCAGCTCCGGTCTGACTGAGGGTCCTTACTCTCCTCTTGGTGAGCACCAACGCAGTCGCTGGTCCCCAAGCCCCAAAGGCACCTGCCGAGCCACCAAGAGCATCCTTGAAGCCCTTCTCACCAGCTTAAGATGAGGGTGAAACACTTTTTCCCCTTCCCTAATCACCCCTGCCAAGTAACTTTCTCTGAGGAGGCCCTTCCTGCAAGCCTCTTCAGTGGCCCAATAAATGTTCCTCCTTCTATAAGCTAGGGGGTGGCGAGGGGCTCAGATTGGAAGGGGTGCCGTTGGTGCCCCGCCTGAGTCCTACAGCGCTTGCCACTGGGTACCTGCCGTGGCTTTCTACGGCAAGTCTCTCGTGGGCGGGCCCGAAGTGCTGGGGGGTAGGCACACTTCAGAGCAGCCCTCAGCCAATGAGGGATCAGGGTTGGAGGACGAATTCCCAGCCCCCTCTCCCGCACGGTGTGTGTGCTCGACACTCTTGTTTACAGTGCCTGCAGGCCTGAGCCCAGCGCCCACGGCGGAACTCTCCCATCGAAGACTACGCATTAGCTCCTCTGCTTCCTCCCGCCGCCCCGCCTCACCAGGGCCGCCCGGGGAGCCCTCCCGGACCAGCCTGACGCGAAGGGACATTCGTCTTTGCTCAGCTCGGCTTCTGGAAGACCCAGTTTCAGTCACTAGCCCTTTCCTTTTTAAAAAAATTTTTTTGCATTTATTTATTTATTTTTGAGAGACAGAGGGAGACACAGTGCGAGTGGAGGAGAGCAGGGAGTGAGGGAGACACAGAATCCGAAGCAGGCTCCAGGCTCTGAGCAAGTGTTCAGCACAGAGCCCGACGCGGGGCTCGAACCCACGAACCGTGAGATCATGACCTGAGCCGAAGGCGGACGCTCAACTGACTGAGCCACCCAGGCGCCCCCTAGCCCTTTCCAAAGTAGGAATGCTGGGAATCCCTCTGCTTATTCTTAGCTCCGGGGACCTCTGCCAGAATCCCAGGACAATGGAAGTTGCAGCGAGGAGTCTGTTGCACACTGTTTACAGAAGTGTTCGCATAAGTCGGTGCTTCTCAACCTGAGCGCTGTTGACATTTCGAACCGAGTGATTCTTTGTTGTGGAGGGTCATCTTGTGCAGCGTAGGCCCTTTGATGGTGTCCCTGTCATTGGCTCCCCGGCGGCACCCCCTAGTGGGGACAACCAGGTCTCTAGACATTGCTAACTGTCTCTGGGGGACAAAACTACCCCTAGTTGAGAACCACTGACGGAAGTCTTCTGATGTCAGCTGGGATAAACCGATGGTGGCGACCACGATGGTGGCGATGATGATGGCAATGGTGGTGGGGATGATGGTGATGATGATGGTGGTGGTGGTGATGATGGTGATGGTGGTGATGGTGGTGATGGTGGTGATGGTGGTGATGGTGGTGGTGATGGTGGTGATGATGATGGTGATGGTGGTGGTGATGATGGTGATGGTGGTGGTGATGGTAGTGGTGATGATGGTGATGGTGGTGATGATGGTGATGGTGGTGATGGTGGTGATGGTGGTGGTGATGGTGGTGATGGTAGTGATGGTGATGATGATGGTGATGGTGATGATGATGGTGATGGTGATGGTGATGGTGGTGAGGGTGATGGCAGTAGTGATGATGATGGTGGTGGTGGTGATGGTGGTGGTGATGATGATGATGGTGGTGGTGATGATGATGGTGATGATGGTGATGGTGGTGATGATGATGATGATGGTGATGATGATGATGGTGGTGGTGGTGATGATGATGGTGGTGATGATGATGGTGATGATGGTGGTGGTGATGATGATGATGGTGGTGATGATGATGGTGGTGATGATGATGGTGATGATGGTGGTAGTGATGATGATTGTGGTGATGATGATGGTAGTGGTGATGATGATGGTGGTGGTGATGATGATGGTGGTGGTGACGATGATGGTGGTGGTGATGATGATGGTGATGGTGATGATGATGATGGTGGTGATGATGATGGTGGTGATGATGATGATGGTGGTGAGGGTGATGGCAGTAGTGATAGTGTTGATGATGGTGATGATGATGGTGATGGTGGTAGTGATGATGGTGGTGATGGTGATGATGATGGTGATGATGGTGGTGATGGTGATGATGGTGATGATGATGGTGGTGATGATGATGGTGATGGTGATGATGATGGTGGTGGTGGTGGTGATGGTGATGGTGGTGAGGGTGATGGTGGTGATGTTCATAATGACATGGCGACATGACAGAACTTTCAAATGACTTGCTCAAGTGCTGTCAGTGGACCTGGAATTTGACCCCAGATCTTCAGCCTGCCTTATCTCACTCCAAAAGCCCATGACACACACTGGAAATATTAAGCCCGATCACAGACAAGGAACTTCAGAAAAACCGCATGCCCTCCATGCAAGCATCACAGCCAGGAATCAAACCAAAGCGTTCTGATTTCCAAGGCAGGGCGCTCCTTCCAGCGCACCGCGGCTTCCCGCTTCACCAAGGACAAAGAGCGACGCTAGGGTTTTAAAAGGAAAGCGATCCACACCCTTGAAGATGCTTCCGCTGCATTTAGAGCATTGAAATGAACGATAGAGGAAAGCCAAGTTGCAGACTCTCTGGAACCCACTGCTCCCAGCAGATCGGCTGTGAAGTCAGCTTACGGAGTACATATTGGCCATCTGCCAGGCTTCGCACCAGCCCAGTCCAGCCCTTTCATGAACGGTTGATGTTTTCGTGGTTCTTAGAGTTAAGAGGCTCTTCCCTGTCACAGGTCAAGAGCTGACATCAACCTCAGTATTTCTGCTCTAAGACGACTCTCGGCAGGCTCTCTCATTCCGTAGCGCATATACACGGTGTGTGCAAGGGAAGGTGGCCGCTCCGAAATTTCACGACAGGGGTTGCGTGGCCTTGGCTGGAAACCAGCAGAGGTTATGAGTCTAGGGGCTCTGTCTCGAAGCCACGCATGCAAGGCAAGCAGATAGCTTTTACTAGGAAAGCGGTGCCAAGGAAGTTGATGGAGGCTATGGGGGCCGGTTAGAATGTCCCTAAGCCAGCCCTTGGCATGCCGGGGAATAAAATACGTCCCCTGCCCTCTGCGAGCGATGCTTCCACAGTGGTCCTTGTGTTTCCGTTGTTTTTGTTCTTTCTCCACGGGGGGTGGTTCCCCCCCTCCTCCGCCCTCCCTGCCGCCCTCCCTGACCACCCCTGCCCAGGGGCACTGGACGAAGCTGTCAGGGGGGAGGGCTGTTGTCACTCTGTGCATTTTTCCAAGAACTTTGCTCAGGGCCACTCCCTGGAATGTGTCTCTCAGGCAGTGTCTGACTGCTTTCATCCCCGGCGAGATGACATCCAAACACGTAAACTTGGCTCCCTGAGCCCTTCAGGGTCTGGCTCCTGCAGCCCTCCAGCCTTCCGTGTCTATACCCACGCCTGGGGACCAATCCCGCTGGGCATGTTCCTTCAGGAGTCACGATCTCGCTCCCTATCTCCTGCCTGGTGCGTTGCCTTCTCACCGCCCCCTGCTCATCTACCTGATAGCCCTCCAGCCTTTCTCGAGGACCTACAGCAAGCACCCCCCTTCCAGGGAGGCTGCCATGATGCCCCCAGTCTCCTCTCTCTGCTCTTACCTTGATCGTAACTGCTACCACAATGCCTGGTTTCCCAGTCTAAGTATGCCACCGCTCTGTGATTCTCGGGTCCCCCGAGTACAGAGTGGCATCTAGTAGGTGTTTGAAAACACTAGGGAGAGGACACAAGGAGAGGAGAAAGCCGTGAGAGAGAAGGGAAGGAGGAGGAGGGAAGGGAAGAGGCAGAAGTTAACAGCTGTCTGCAGCCCACGTCGAACTATCTGGCATTCTTTTCATCAGAGCCCAATTGTATCCGGCACACCTGACATGACACAAGTCTCTCTGGCTCATGGAAATGCTTCTGGATTATCAACTGTCCGTCGCAGACCTGATATTGAGTGGCGAGGTGCTTTCTTGCTTTCAGGTCTTTGAAAATGTGTCACCCTTTCGTGTTATGAATACGGATAGCAGGTTTGACTAAGGTGCCTCCATCCCACCCTCTGCCCCCTCCCCTCCACGTACCTGGCTTGGATTTTGAGGATTTTGCCACCTGATGCGTGGAAGGATTGCTTCACCTGACGCGAAAATGCAGGTCCTCATTAGTAGGCGGTCAGCCTGCCCTGCATCACGGCCCCAGCCTGTAGCCCGGCGCCCACACTTGTCACCCGAGCAGTGAGCTCCTTGCGGGGAAGCCTGTCTCCCGCGTGAATCTTCCAAGCCCAGCCCCTCCCCAAACCCAGGCACCGTGCGTACTCGTGGGAAGGATCGGCGCGTCCCGGCCACATCTGTGATCTCTGCCTGCCTCCCCCCAGGCTCCTAGCCTGGCACCGGCTACATAGGATGTCTCGGGAACGCGTGTGTTGCCTGAAAAAATAAATCAAAGGCTCGTTGCGTGCCCGTGACTGTGTTTCACGAGACCTCTCCTCTTGTCTCTGTCCCGCCCCCAAGCCTGAATCTGAGCAACAGTGACATCCTGACCATCTACGACGGTGACGAGGTCATGCCTCACATCTTGGGGCAGTACCTTGGGAACAGTGGCCCCCAGAAGCTGTACTCGTCCACGCCAGACCTAACCATCCAGTTCCACTCGGACCCTGCCGGCCTCATCTTTGGGAAGGGCCAGGGATTTGTCATGAACTACATAGGTAAGTGTCTCCTCCCGTCAATTTGTGCGTGTGCGTGTGTGTGTGTGTGTTTAGAAAGACCGGGTTTGGGGTTTTAGTTCTGCGATCAGTGGCTGTGTGATCTTGGACAAGTCACTTAGCCTCTCTGAGCCTCCTTTTGGTCATCTGTAAAATGGAAAGACTGACAGCTGCTCCAGAGGTTGAGGCCAGGACTTAGTAGATAATGCCTCGTGACTTTCAGATTCATGGTATTTCCTTGATAGTCGGCTGGGATTTTATATCATCAGTAAACTCTCCTGTATTCGTGACTTCTCAAAGCACTGTCTCCACCAGCTTGCCGGACCCAAAACCCGGCTCTTCCTAAGTCTGTTCTTTCCCCGCAGCCCCGCCCAGTGCACACAGCGCTTTCCCTCCCACCTCCTGGTCTGCAGGACCTAGAGAGGCAACGGGTGTCTTCCTTGCTCTTCATCGTGGCTTCCAAACCATTTCTGTTCCCCTCATGTCCAAACAAACAAACAAAAACCCAAAAAACACCCGCTATGAAGTTCCAGCTAAGTTCACGCTCCATCATCCAACACCCTCTTCTTGTTTCTCCCGCCCACAGCCCTCCCTCCTCATTCCCCACCTGGGACCCGCCCCCTCCTCCATTGCTGGCAGTCACCCGCCCCTGCTCAACCTCTGATTGCTGGAGGGTCCCAGCTCCACCCTGAGTCCTGTCCTCTGTCTGTCTAGACTCACCCGCGCGCCCCGTCATCCATTGGCCCCTAATTCCTACCTCCAACCTTGACCTCGCCCATGAACTATCTACCCAGCTCCTTGCTAACTACCCTTCTGCTTGTGTCCCCGGCATCTCAGATTCAACACAATGCACACAGAACTCTCTCTGTTCCTACCTCCACCCCCACCGCCACCCAGGAGCTGCTGCTGCTGCTGCTGCTCCTGTCCCTCTGTCCATCCCAGGAATTGGAGCCACAGCTGCCCCGGCATCCCGCACACCCGAGGCTCACCCACGGGCTTCCCGGCTCCCTGCTCCTAGTGTCTCTCCACATCTGATCTTCTTGGCAACAGCAGAGAAATTGGGAGACACCAGGGAGTACTTAAGACCTAACCTCTTTTGGCATCCAGGGTGGTGGGTGGTTGTGCCCCGAGGCTTTCAATGGGCAGGATTCAGCCAGCAACCGGAGAACTCGCTTGGGTCAGCCAGGGGCGAGGTGGACACCTCGATTTCCCAAATGGAAAAGGGGGATAAAAGGAGGCCCCATTCTTCCAAGTCTCCCGCTACCCTGCCCACCGCCAGACCCTCTGGCTTGACCCAGACTCCGTGCCTTTGACTCCTTCTTCCCCCCCGCTTGAAGATTTGCCCATCCATCCAAATATAAAGTGTCTGCTGTCTACCACCTCTTGCCTCTCAAATACAAGCCCCTTCCCTGACCACTGGCTGTCTCAAAGAGCCGCTTGCCTGTGAAAATACGTCCCTGGCTTTTTTGGTTTGTTCGTTTCTAGCTGGTAGACATTTCTCGTCCCTTCCCGCTCTGCGTCCGCCTCTCAGGGAGGCAGACACAAGTGTTGGTCTTCTTTTTTATGTCACTCGGGGGCCTTTTTCCCCTTGATTGTGCTGCTAAGTATTTTCAGAGTGTTACTGCTGCTACTTTCCATGGGTTCTCCATTTTTCACCGGGGCGGGGAGGGGGGCGGGAAGCTGGGCACGGCGGGACGGCTCTTGCTGGCTATCCCGGCGAGGTGCCCTCCAGGGTCAGCTGCCTTGGGAGGGAGAGTTTCTGGCGACTCGGCTTCAGCCTCTCTCCTTCGATCTCTCTTCTCCTCCTGCCCGCCCCTCCGCCTCCCAGGTGGAAGATGAGGTCACGGTTTTGCTCATTTGTCCCCTCTGGTGCCTGAGTCAGTCTTCCAAAGCTGCATTCAGCTTGGGGGCAGACAACCGCCCCTGTGGAGGCTGCTCAAGGTTGACCAGGAAGTCCGGCCAACGTTCAGCTTGGCGCCGCCTTGGAGAGGAGGGGCTCCTATTTCTTGAAGCTGAGCCTTGAGATTTGTGTGACGGCTTGAACTTGGCAGGCACGCTTGCATGCATTATTTTATTTCATCTCCAAATGCGCTGTCTCCATCTTCCAGAGAGTTTGGTTCCCAAGAGTCTCTCCGTATGCTCCAGGCCCTGCACTAGGCACCAGGACCCAGGGACGAAGAGACCGCTCCCGCGGCCTTTATTTCTCTGGCTGGTGACAGCGGGGGAGGTGGTCCCGTTAACAGGGTCAGGAGCACGTGCTGCTGCCGTGGGAGAGGCGAGCGTGGGGTTTTAGGGACACAAAGCCTGGCAAATGTGGGTGACACAAAAAGAGAACAGTTCTGTTCTTATTTCTGTTAAAGAAACACGCGCTCGATTTCACAGGGGAGGCAGGCGGGCTTCTGTATTTAATTCCGACGCCGGCCAGTTGCTTGCGACTGTCTGTGCTGACAATCGGGTTGGAAAGAACTCCAGGGCGGCCACGCCCGAAGTCAGTGGAAGAAGAATGACATGGCTGCCCAGTGATGGCTGCTCTGGCGTGGGGGAAGCAGTTGCTCTCCTGGGTTTTACCAGGCACAGATGCGATTATCACTCCACAGAGCAATCACATGGAAGGGTCAGGGGTTTCCATGCTCATCTAGAGATTTCCGAAGCCCCTAGACTGATCTTAAGGCCGACGCCCACCTCTGCAATGTGGCCGAGGCTAATCTGCTAAGACTGCTGGCAGAACCTTCTACAGAAACACATGGGGCTCACGTGGTTCCGCTCTTGCGTAATTCAGCTTTGCCCAGACAGAAGAAAAAGTCCTTCTCCTCACTGCTTCTTGGGCTTTGCGAGTGTCTGTGGCCAAAGTGCACGGAAGCAAGGGAATTAAAAAGCAGAGGTGGGTGAGCAGGGTTTTTCAAAGAGATATTAGTCACTGGTGTGTTTATTCCTCCAATCCTAGGGTCATAAATAGGCCCCATATTGTAGGCCAACCCCCATCAAATGACGGTGGTTCCTGGGAGTCTGTGTTGAGAAGGATTGGGAGGTCTCAGCCTGACTCGAAGGAAGAGATTGTGGTGATCGGTTAGTGATGTCTGCCACGACCATAGGCCGGTTAATGGAGGCACGTCCTCAGTGCATTTGGGTATTTCTTTTGCCCCAAACTTGGACCGTGATAATGCTCTTGACCATGAGCCTGGGACCATGACTTCAGGTTCCCGTGTTCCTAGTGCCTGGAGTATAGGAGGTGCTCACGAAATCTCAGTCAAATAAACTGCCGAAACCATTTAAAATTCGGGGGCTCAGTCAGTTAAGCGTCTGACTCTTGATTTCAGCTCAGGTCATGATCTCTCGTTGTGGGATCCAGCCCCGTGTCGGGCTCCACACTGAGCATGAAGCCTGCTTAAGATTCCCTCTCTCTCTCTCGCTCTCGCTCTCGCTCTTTCCCTCTGCCCCTCTCCTCAACTCGTGCATTCTCTAAAATTAAAAAAAAATGTTAATCCATCTTAGGGTCATATCCTGCACATGGATTAGTTTTCACATTGCCTTGAGTGATAGACAAGGTCGCAATTCTTTTTTTAACGTTATTTATTTTGAGAGAGCGCGCGCGTGCACATGTATGCAAATGTGAGCAGGAGAGGGACAGAGAGAGGGAGAGAGAATCCCAAGCAGGATCCGCTTGACTGACTGAGCCACCCAGGCACCCCCACGGTCATAATTCTTCATCTCAACTCTATGATTGAGGGCAGCGAGGCTCAGAGATGTTTATCAACGTGACTGGAATCACACAGCTTCTAAAAGAAAGACAGACCCAAAGGGAGGCCCTCCAACTCCTAGGCCAGCTTCCTCATCCTCAACAAAGTCAAGGGGCCATCAGGACAGATCCTGCCGGAACCTCCATCTGGGGTGCCGGGTAAACGTGCAGATTCTTGAATCAGGGTCTTTGGGGGTGGAGTCTAGTAACCGAAGAAGAGAGAGGCTGTGTGACTTAGCCAAGGCCGGCGAATTAGTAAACACTGGGGCCAAGACCTGAGTCAGGGCGGCTCCGACTTGATATTCAAGTATGTGACGAATGTCGCAAAGGAGATGTGGGGTCTCACGGGAGCGTGTCGCCATGCTGGCTCAGATCGAAAAGTCAGACAAGCAAACCTTTCTCCGCCTCCAAGCCTTTGGCACAAGGCGAACCATATATCCAGTATCTGCCCCTGTTCCTCCCCTTTCATCCATAGTTTGAACGTTTGCAGCTGTGTCCTAAATCCCGGGCTTGGCTGATTTTTCAAAGGCCTAAATATAGAGGCTCCTGTTCCCCACGAAGCAATTCCAGGAGCCATTTCCCTCTCCCGTTCTTCTGGCAGACACCCATGAGATCTCTGTTCCCCAAATAAAACCATGATGAAATCCCAGGAAAAGCCATTGCTCGTTTCTCAGAATGACTTTCCTGCGGACGGTGCAGGGACTCTGCGTTTCCCAGAAGCACATAAGAGCTGCGGATTAATTAGACAGCATAATTAGCTCGCTTCTCAAAAATCTGTGCCGTGGGCCCTTGGAAGCAAGAGCCAGAATGGTAGGCTTTGGGTTGCTGGCTCAGTAATGAGGATTTGCCGAAGGAAGGAGGGATTATTCCAGGGGAAGACTGTGGTAGTGAGCGGTGAGCATGTTTTGTGAGTGGGGTTAATGTTCGCTGACGGCTTGCAACTTGATTGGGAGAATGCACCAATAATTATTTTTATTTCAACAGCTGAGCCTGTGTCTTAATCCAGATCACGAAAATAGACATCACAAAATCCATCAGACCTGTGAATTTACAGACAGTCTTAGGACGAGGCTCGGTGTGTTAGCTACTATTGCCGTGTCACAAATTATCCCCACGCCCCCAAATCAGCAATGCACATTTATGCTCTCACCGTTTCTATGGGTCCGGAATTCAGGAGTTCGTGCTGGGTGGTCCTGACTCGGGATGTCTCATGAGTGTGTCGCCACTGGTGTCAGCCAGGGGCGCACTCATTTGAACGCTTGATTGGGGCTGGAAGCTCCATTTCCAATATGGCTGACGCGCGCGGCGAGCAAGCCAATGCCCGTTGTTGGCAGAGGCCCTTAGATTCTCTGCACAGGGATCTCTCCGGAGGGCTGCCTGAGTGCTCTCACGGCATGGCGGTTGCTTTCTCCGAAGAGCAAGAGGGGAGCCTCTCAAAGTCTTTTATGACTTAGGCTCGGAGGTCACACATCATGCCTTCTGTAGTAGCCCGCTGGCTGGGCACCTCAGCCCTGTTCGGTGCTGCGGGGGATACAGGAGAGCGTGAATTCCAGGAGGTGAGAACAACGGGGTGGGGACGGGCATCGCGGGAGGGAAGGACCTGAGACATGGAGACAAGTGGCTGTCTCCCAAGTCCCATTGCCAGCAAGTGGCAGAGCTAGGATTCTGTCTCGCTCTAACTCCTACCCCGACTTGGTCAAACCCAAAGAAAGCTCAGCGGCCCCCGGGAAAAGCCCATCATGAAAATCTCGCTGTAGCAGGGAGTTTTCGAGGCACGTTACTTATTTCTGGAGACCTTTTCTTCTGTTGGCCCCTTTCCTCTGACTCCATAAAGGGGACCCCACGCGGAAAGGCCCGCCTCCTCATCTAAGGACGATGTTTCTCTCTTACAGAGGTGTCCAGGAATGACTCCTGCTCAGACTTGCCCGAGATCCAGAACGGCTGGAAAACCACTTCTCACACGGAACTTGTGAGAGGAGCCCGAATCACCTACCAGTGTGACCCCGGCTACGACATCGTGGGGAGCGACACCCTCACCTGCCAGTGGGACCTCAGTTGGAGCGGCGACCCCCCATTCTGCGAGAAAAGTAAGAGCCCTCCGGTTTTCATCCTCGAGGTCGGGGGTGGTGAGTCCCTCCCGCAGAGAAATTTTCCCAGGCAGCAGAATGGCTTGCCGTCGGACCTGGCCTCCCTCCCACCCCACCAGCTCGCCGGCGCCGCTCCCAGGCGTCATCTTGTAGCTCTAGGGCAGGGCTGTCAGACCCAGGTGCCCCCAGAAGCCTGGCAGATGATGGAAACGAGTGAAATAGGCTGAGTGCGAGACGGTAAGGAGTGGTGTAGAGTGCGGTAAACAGGAATGGAAGCCCGCGTTAAAACGTCGTTTAGATCGGTTGTTTCAAACTGGAGCTCCCAGGTCCAGCTTGGATTGGTCTTGCTTGGCTACGAGACGACATCAGGAGTGAGGGCCAGGCGGGGCCGGGGATAGCTGCGGCTGGGGTCTCGAAAAGCTGGAGAAGAAGAAAGTGCTTCCGGGTTCTACACGGAAGCCTTCGTCGGTGGGAGGCGAGAGAGGTCAATTTGAGGGTGGCCTCTTCCCCACTAACCATTCGCTTCCTACCTCCTCCTGCGTGAGCCTCCGTTCTGCAGCCATTTGCTGGGAATCCTTGGGGACGCTTGGGCAGACCTGCTCAGCCTGCCCTGAGCGGCCAGTTGCACAATAAGAAATATTAAGTGTCGGCAGAGAAAGAGGATATCAGGGTAGGGCTGTGGGGGCTGCATGCAATCCCCGTCAGAAATATTCCAGCGGCAAAGAAAATCAATTATACTCGGGAGAAACAAGAAAGAACTTGCTAGAAAGCCGCAAAATCAGATGCGGAAACATCTGTTTGTCCCACGACGCTATGTAGTGTCCGTGTTCACATGGGTGAATCGTGACAGAAAATGAAAAACGACCGTGAGGAGCTCCACGTGTGGTGAGACACGTCACAGACACGTTAACGTGGTCTGCATCGTCATTATTTTTTTAATGTTTTAGGGGCGCCTGGGCGGCTCAGTCGGTTGAGTGTCCGACTTCGGCTCAGGTCGCGATCTCATGGTTTGTGAGTTTGAGCCCCACATCAGGCTCTCTGCTGTCAGCTCAGAGACAGCCTCGAATCCTCTATCTCCCTCTCTCTCTCCACCCCTCCCTGGCTCATGCTCTCTCTCTCTCTCAAAAATAAATAAACATTAAAAAATAAGTAAATAGGGGACCCTGGGTGTCACAGTCAGTTAAACATCTGACTTCGGCTCAGGTCATGATCTCACGGTCTGTGAGTTCGAGCCCCGCGTCGGGCTCTGTGCTGACAGCTCGGAGCCTGGAGCCTGCTTCAGATTCTGTGTCTCCCTCTCTCTCTGCCCCTCCCCTGCTCACACTCTGTGTGTGTGTCTCTCTCTCAAAAATAAACATTTTTAAAAACTAAATGAATAAAAACTTTTAATAAGTAAAATGTTTAAAATATATGTGTCTTAATGATTTTTAAATTTTAATAACAATGATTTTTTTAAATTCTTGAATAATAACGACTTTTAAACCTTTGAAAATTAATGCTTTTAAAATATTTTGGGGGCACCTGGGTGGCTCAGTCGGTTGGGTGGCCGACTTAGGCTCGGGTCATGATCTCGTGGTCTGTGAGTTCAGGCCCCGCGTCGGGCTCTGTGCTGATGGCTCAGAGCCTGGAGCCTGCTTCCGATTCTGCGTCTCCCTCTGTCTCTGCCCTTCCCCTGTTCATACTGTGCCTCTATGTCTATTAAAAATGAATAAACATTTAAAAAAAATTTTTTAAATAAATAAAATAAAATAAAATATTTTGAACAATGATTTTTACAGTTTTTGAATAATCATGATTTTTAAATTTTTTGAAGAATGATTTTTAAATGTTTGAATAATAACGATTTTAAAATTTTAATAGTGATTTTTTTGGATGTTTTAAATGATAATGATCATATACATTGCATGAATGAGTTTTCTTAATTTTTGAGAGACAGAGAAAGACAGAGCATGAGGGGAGAGAGGGAGACACAGAATCCAAAGCAGGCTCCAGGCTCCCATCTGTCAGCGCAGAGCCCAACACGGGGCTTGAACCCATGAACCATGAAATCATGACCTGAGCCAAAGTTGGATGCTTCACCAACTGAGCCACCCAGGCGCCCCACGTTAATGAGTTTTAAAGGCTTGGAAGAGACTAAGCTAGTTGTCTCTGGGAAACTCCCAATTGCCTCAGTTTTTGCCAGGAAAAGGCACAAATTAGAGCAAATGAATTTGCGCCGGCCCCTTCTGGGTGGTTCCCACGCTGGTTGCCTGTCGGGGCTCTGCATCTAAGGCAGAGACCCACCAGCCTGCCTCGGTGGCGTCTCTTTCGTGAAACGAGAACAGCAGAACATCCTTAGAACAGTGAGGTCTCCCCCGAGAGGTCCGGGGTGCCGTTCGTGCCTCTCACTCATTCATTGCTTAAACTATACTCTTGACATTGAAGATGTATGTAACCATATCTCGACATTAGGCAAACAGCCAGTGCTTACTTATGGCACTCAAGCAGTAGCTTGAGTACCTCGACGTCTCGAGGTACAAAGTGAAAACCCCTCATGATCGCACTCTCTAGAAATCACGCAACTCTTACAAGTTCATTCCATGTTGTTCCGATCACACCGTGTGTTACATAATCGCATATGTACATATGGGCACGTGTGTCGTGTGTACAAAGACAGAGAGGAATCCCTACAGAACAGCTACAGAGAGCAAAATTTGGCCACGAGGGATCAGTGTAGACACGCTGCCGTGTGCCTGCTGTTTTGCAACTCAGAAATCCAGACGCTTTTCCATATCGCGCGTGTTGTCTTACTTCATGCTTTTTTCATTGGCGAACTGTCTTCCTTTTATGTATATTGATTTTTTAATTGAAAAGTAACGGACGCTTGCTTTGTTAGATTCAAGCACCACAAAGAAAGCAGTGAAGGCCCCCTCGCTCTGTTCTCTTCGGTGGTTGCTCTGGATTTTATAGAATGGCCGTTGTGTATTTAACCCTTTCCCTGTTAAACCCTGTTAAAGAATCTGCATTGTTTGTTGTCGTTTTGTACCATTACAAATAACGGTGCGATGAGGTACAACCTCGTACGTAGGTCTTTGGGCCCTGGTGCAAATATTTCTTCAGGCTGCTTCCTAGAAGTGGAATCAAATTCAAATTTTTCCTCCTGGTCTATTCCCCAGCCACCTTTGGTGAGCTCAGACGCACGGTCTTCCGAACAGGGAAAAGAGCTGAGTTAGGGAATGTTCCACGTCGCCCCGTAGTTCTCGGCCAAGCCGTGGCCGCCCAGAGCCCTAACGCCCTCCTGGTCTGGTTTCCCCCGTAGTCATGTACTGCACCGACCCCGGGGAAGTGGACCACTCGTCCCGCTTAATCTCGGACCCCGTGCTCCTGGTGGGCACCACCATCCAATACACCTGCAACCCGGGCTTTGTGCTGGAAGGGAGCTCTCTGCTGACCTGCTACAGCCGCGAGACCGGCACGCCCATCTGGACCTCGCGCCTGCCCCACTGCGTTTGTGAGTCCTGTCTGTCGACCCGATGCCCCAGTGGGTCCCCTTCCTCGTCTTCATGGTGGAGGGCTGGGCCGCTTGGAGGAGGCATTCCTCCCCTCGGGAGTGTTTGTTAGTGTTACTGTCCCATGACCATAGCTGGCAGATTGAAGGCACTGGACACTCCATCGTTCACAGTAAGTTCACGGGGCACCGTGCTGAGTCATTTCCCTCCCTTCTGCCTCGAGTAGCCTCGTGAGCATCGCATCGTGCTGTTGTCTCCGTTTCAAGAAGAGGATACTAAGGTTCAGGGAAGTCAAATCATTGCCCCCTGTTACGCAGCCAGTTAATAGAGGAGGCCAGGGTCAAACCCGGGCCGGCCTGCCTCTGCTGAAAATCAAATGTTGGATTAAGAAGAGACTTTGGGGGTTTCTTAATCATAAAAAAAAAATTCCAAAAAGACTTCCAAAGTCACTCTGACAAGGGAGAATTACTATCTTGCCAAGCTGGGGAGGTGGAGGGCGGTGGGCAGGGGTCTCAGCCTGACCGCACGTGGAGTCCCCTGGCAAGATTTTTGCTTTTGTTTTTTTTTAATGTTTATTTATTTTTGAGACAGGGAGAGACAGAGCATGAGCAGGGGAGGGGCAAAGAGAGAGGGAGACACAGAATCCGAAGCAGGCTCCGGGCTCTGAGCCGTCAGCACAGAGCCCGACACGGGGCTCGAACCCACAGACCGCGGGATCACGACCTGAGCCGAAGTCCGACACTCAACCGACTGAGCCACCCAGGGCCCCCCCCTCCCCCCGGGAAGTTTTAAAACTCACTGGAGACTCTGATGCTCCCTATCTGGGGTGTAGTGTGAGCAGTGAGGTTTTTCAAAACTCCCCCGGGGTTCCGACGTGCAGCCAGGGGTCAGAACCATCGCTTAGAGAAAGCAGGAGGCTACACGGAAGGAGGAAAACCTCACACAGTATGTGGACTCAAGAAACCATCGGCCACATTAATATTTTAATGTTTATTTATCTATTTATTTTTGAGAGAGAGAGAGAGAGAGAGCACGTGCATGTGTGTGAGCAGGGGAGGGGCAGAGAGAGAGAGGGAGGGAGAGAGAATCCCAGGCAGGTTCCACGCTGTCAGCACAGAGCCTGACACGAGGCTCGAGCTCACGATTCGTGAGATCATGACCTGAGCTGAAGTCGGACACTTAGCCACCCAGGCGCCCCGGCCATGCCAGTATTTTTTTCATACGAGTGTGTTTCGAGCCACTCCACTAAGGGTCCAGCCAGCTCGAGCTCCAGAAGCTGTCAGTAGGGCCGCATCAGCAGTAAAGGCTTCCGCACAGAAAAGGGAGACTTTATTCTTCTGTGGTCCCGCAGAACAAGGACCCCGGGTTCCCTCCTGCCTCTTCAGTCCAAGTCCTCAAATTTCGGAGCTAAGGGCATCTCGGAGGTAAAATACTATACAGCCGATGGGTAATTCAGACATAAGACACATTGGCTCCCTTTTACAGATAATGATGGTTATTAATTATTGAGTGTGTAAGACATTGTGCTAAACGCATTATATGCATTTGTCAACATAGATGTGTGTGTGTGCGCGTGTGTGTGCAAATATACTAAAGAAACAAACCTCGGAGGGGAAACTAGATAACGATAGTTATCGTTCATCGAATGTATAAAACACCTTGCTAAAGAGATTATAATATGCGTGTGAATGTATAGGGGTGTATATGCACCTACGATGTATATATATGTGAACGCGTGTGTGCGTGTATGTGTGTCTAGAAAGTCACAACCCTGTGTCCTGAGCAGAGCTGTGGCTCTGGTCCTGGAGTACCAACGGGCACTGTCCCCGCAGAGAGTAGCCTCTGGCCCTAACCCCTCACTCCCCGCACGGCCCGTCCCGGCCCCCCGACCTTTGGGCCAAGTTGACGCTTCGTTATGGGAGATGCACGTCTCCCGAAAGGAAGTGCCGGCTAGCCCCAATACAGTAACGTTGACCGTGTTTGGAACCAGGGTCTCTGCAGAGGTCATCCAGTGAAGACGAGGTCTCCCGGGGTGAGGATGGGCACCGGGCCCGTGCCTGCCGTCCTCATAAGGAGAGGGACATTGAACTTGGAGACTCAGAGGGAGCGCCCTTCCACGCCGACGAGTCCAGGAGCGCCAAGAATCGCCTGAGCTACCGTCGGAAGCTAGGCGGGGACAAGGAAGGATCCTCCTCCCCAGGTTTCAGAGGGAGCACGGCCCTGTGGCTGCCTTGACCTCAGACTTTTGCCCTCCAGAGCTGTGAGACAACACATTTCTGTTGTTCAAAGCCCCCCTCTGACTCCCAGCCCACGGCCGGTCAAGTTCGCTTCGCTGTGGCAGCCCCGAAAATCAACACGGTTCCCATCTCCTCCCAGAGACTGTCAGGGTGATCAGAGCCTGCTTGAACCAGTCAAGCCGCAGAGACCCAGAGATGAGAAGCTAAAAATAAAAGCTTATTTAAAAGTACTGAAAGGTGGAGATACCATTTAAAAAAAAAAAAAGAAAGGAAGGAAGAAAAGGCCCTTCGCTAATGAGGCACACCCTCCAAAGACCCTCTGGGCTGCACCGGCTGCTGGGTTTTTGAGATGTGCACACCTCCCTCCCTTTGGGGCTGCCTTACCCCGGAATCTCAGCTGTCACGGCTTC
Organism: Paguma larvata; assembly: GCA_030068075.1. NCBI lineage: Eukaryota > Metazoa > Chordata > Mammalia > Carnivora > Viverridae > Paguma > Paguma larvata. Next base: position 64,426,559 of record CM057835.1, read on the forward strand.
CCTGACACCCGTGCTAATGAGTCACCAGCCAAGCTGGATGTCAGGAGACATGCCATGCTCCCAGGAGCCCCAAGAGGAGCCCGTTACAGGCGAGCGAGACCGGCAGGAAATTAAAGCCAGGAGGATGGTCGAGTTCTGGCAGCGGGGGCCCAGGGCGAGAGGGGGGGTTGTATCGGGTTCCGAGGGCGTTATTAAGGATGAGCGTGTTGGGTGCTTGCCCAAGGTCACCCAGCACATCCAAACTTTCTCAATTCGCAGCAATTGAGAAATTGCTCAGGAAATTTTTTTTGGCAAATATCCGAGGCCAGATAGCTAACAGTTCCATTTGTTAAGGAGTTGGGTCCAAACAGCTTAATGAGTAGCCGGTGTCCTGACAACTTCGTAGTCATTTGAAAAAGTAACGCACGTATGAAAAGATCCGATTTTTATTGCATTCTTTACTAACTAGAACTGCGCTGCAGGGATGCGGGTGCCTCTTGGGCGCCGCCAGATTTCTCGAATTTCGGCATCGGACTGGACCCTGCCCCTTTCGTTCCGTCCCATGCGGATTTTATCAGTTTTTTGCTTTTTCCCGTAGTCACCGCTGAAAACCCAGCTTCGCGAAGATGGGGGATTATCAAAAAGAATGTAGCTCTGTCGAAGACTGGAACAACCCCCCTGGGTATGAGAGATACCCTTCGTCTCCTCAAAGTTTAAAAAGAAATCCCATAGGGTGCCGTTTGTAGTGTACCCCCGGGGTGCCTCAGTGCACAGTTTGGGAACTGTGGTGTGAGGCCCTAAAAATACAGCAGTAGATAAACCGACATGCTCCATGCTCTCATGGAGCCTGGGGCCTGTTGTAGATGGAAGGAGGAAAGACAGTCTGTGAAGGAAAGACCAATGAATCGCCAGCCTCACCCCCTCCAGGAAGGCCTCCCTGACTGCCTAGGCTAGCTCACGTTTCTCTTCCTCTGATCTCCCATGGTTCCTCCAGTTGCACTGGTCACGGCACTTGCGGTGGCAGCGGCATATTGAAGTGATGCCTATGTGTCCGTAGAGTCGAATACGTAACTGACTCGGTAGGATCGTATCCAGTGGGTTTTCGCATCCCTCGGGCCCAGCAGGCTCAACAAATGACGGTACTTGCTACCATTACTGTCGTTACTGTTGGCGGCACTAAGTCTTTATTGCACCTGGAGGCTTTTGTTGCGACGTCCCTTCTTTGCTGGTGACACGGTGCATGACTTCCGAGGCTCCCATCCAGAAGACGTAAGCCACGCCGCCGAAAGGAATGGACGTGGCAGATTCAGGGAGGGTTTTACGGATGGTGCCCCGAGGAGGCGCTTAGTGGTCCCCCGGGAGGCCCTGGCTCTTCACAGCCCTGCCCTCGGAACACTGCAAACGTACAACGTGGAGATTTCCTGACCGGGGCCGAGCCCCCATGGCCGCACTGCGGTCGCAGCGAAAGCTTCTACCGATGCGCCGTCCCCGGCGGCCTCGCCTCGGCTCCCACAGGCTCAGCTCCAGCCGGGCGCCCCATCTTCATTTAGAAATTCCTGTCTCTGGGAAAGCAGGAGCTCAGAGAAACTCATGTCAGCCCAGGGGGGGCGGGGGGGGGGTTGGCACACGAAGAGCCCCCCACTACAGCAGAACCGCTAAACGCACAGGACCTAAAACCCGACTGGTCCGCCTTTGCATCCCACCCGGCCCCTTGCTGGCTGTGTGACTTTGAACCAACTGGCATCCTCATCAAAAAGAATGACCCGTGCCAACCATAATATAGAAGCTCATAACAACGAGTCTGCCATACAGTAAGCCCTCGAGTGACGGTGGTTGCTAATTACCACGCGGGTTCAGTGCTTCCTTACTTGCTATATTACAAACCATTTCATAGCAATAACTTAGAGAATCTGAGGGGCGCCTGGGGGGCTGAGTTGGTTAAGCATCTGACTCTTGGTTTCGGCTCAGGTCATGATCTCAAGGTTTGTGAGTTCGAGTCCCGTGTCGGGCTCTGCACTGACAGTGCAGGGCCTGCTTGGGATTCTCTCTCTCCCTCTCTCTCTGCTTCTCCCCTCCTTCTCTCCCTCTCAAAACTAAATAAATAAACTTAAAAAAAAAAAACAACAGTGGGGGGGAGTGCCTGGGTGGTTCTGTCAGTTGAGCGTCCGACTTCAGCTCAGGTCATGAGCTCACGGTTCGCAAGTTCAAGCCCCCCCACCCCCCGCCTCCTGTTGCGCTTTGTGCTGACAGCTCAGAGCCTGGAGCTTGCTTCGGATTCTGCGTCTCCCTCTCTCTCTGCCCCTCCCCCACTTGAGCTCTGTCTCTCATTCAAAAATAAATAAACATTAAAAAAATTTTATAAAAAAAATAACTAGAGAACCTAATTTTGACATTTTATTCAAATGTGCTCCATGAATGTACATATTTTCCCTACGGTTAAGGAAAGGGGAGAAATGAGGAGGGAAAGAAAATGAGGGTGGGCATGTGATTGCGTGTAATACTGTTGGCCCGACTCAACTGTATTCCTGAGAAAGAACAGGACGAGTTCACACGAATTGCACCCAGAATTGTTTCAAAGCTTAAATCAGTGATTCTCAACCAGAGGTGAATTTGCCCCCAGAGACGCATTTGTCAGTGGCAGGTCCTGGAGACGTTTTTGGTGGTGACAAGAAGGGGCAGGGGCCGCTCCTGGTGTCTGGCGGGTAGAGGCCAGGGCCGGTGCTCTACGGCTTCAAAGGCCGGGATGGCTCTGCCGCAAAGAGGTACCCCGCCCAAGCGGCAGCAGCATCTACATTGAGAAAACCTGCCTTAGATGATCTTACTTCCCTTTTTTTTAATGTTTATTTATTTCTGAGAGAGAGGCAGAGCGCAAGTGGGGGAGGGGCGGAGAGAGAGGGAGACGCAGAATCGGAAGCAGGCTCCGGGCTCCGAGCCGTCAGCACAGAGCCCGACTCGGGGCTTGAACCCACGGACCGTGAGATGATGACCTGAGTGGAAGTCGGACGCTCAACCGACTGAACCCCCCGCCCCGGGCACCCTGGACGATCATATTTCAAAGTGTGGGTGTATCCTCGGAGTGGGAATGCCTTCACCAGCCTCGTCGCAGCTAAGGATGTGGGCTCGGTCCACAGGCGGGAAAACGGGAGTCCAGAGCCTGGAAGAGGTTAAACTAGGAGTGGGTTCAAGTCTCCCCAATAAGTCCTAAGCCGCCAGTGTCACTTATGATGCTCCTACTGTGTACTTTGGGAGCATATGTGACAGGCCTACTGTGGAGCCGACCCTAAGCTTCAAGCATGCCTTCACGAGCTCATCTCCAGTGAGGGAAACAGACACCAGATAATTAAATACCATCAATGCGTAGGAAGGTTTGTGAGTTCGAGCCCCGCGTCGGGCTCTGCACTGACAGTGCGGGGCCTGCTTGGGATTCTCTCTCTCCATCTCCCTCTGCTTCTCCCCTCCCTCTCTTCCTCTCAAAATAAATAAATAAACTTAAAAAAAAAAAAAACTGAGGGGGAGCGCCTGGGTGGTTCTGTCAGTTGAGCGTCTGACTTCAGCTCAGGTCATGAGCTCACGGTTCGCAAGTCCGAGCCCCCCGTTGTGCTCGCTGGGGTGGAGGAAGAACTGAAAGATTAGGGACTCTATTTATGGTGAAGGGCACCGGGGAGGGCTTCTTGGAGGAGGAGAAACGGGGACTGAGTTTTGACAGGCAAGACTTATGCGGGTTGGGTGGGCAGGGAAGGTGGAAGATGAGGCTCCAGAAGAATATTTCGTGATTTAACAACACTGCCGTCCGCCCTCGGTCATTTACCGCGCGCCGGGACCTGCGGAGAACGCGCTGCTAACCACTTCGTACTCATTATCTTATTGAATCTCCCACAACCCTAGGGGATAGATACCTCAGTTATTTCCGTGTGACGGAGAGACAATCTGAGGCTCAGAGAGGGTGTGTGTGGCCCTTGCTGGAGGTCACACAGCTAGCGCGCAGGGGACCCCAGATTTTAACCCAGATTCCGTAGCCCGGGGCCATCTGACCGTGCCCGTGCGTGACGCGTGCCCGGAGCGGGAGACAGAGAGATCGATCTGAGGGATGGGGAACACTTGGATGTGAGGCCGGCCAAAGCCAGATCAGACAGGCTGTGCGTGGGAGTCCCCGAAGATTCGCATGAGCTCATCGGAGCTGCTTTGGGCTTGCGTTGCAGCGGAGGAGTCCCTGGCCTGCGACAACCCCGGCTTACCTGAGAACGGGTACCAGATCCTGTACAAGCGGCTCTACCTGCCGGGGGAGTCCCTCACCTTCATGTGCTACGAAGGCTTCGAGCTCACGGGCGAAGTGACCATCCGGTGCATCCTGGGGCAGCCGTCCCACTGGAACGGGCCGCTGCCCGTCTGCAAAGGTACGGAAGCCTGCCGGCGGCCCGGGGACCGGTCTGACTTCCTAGGGTCCTCCGTGGGTCCCGAAAGGCCGAGCTCCCGTATTTCATTCCATCCAAGATACCGCCATTATTTTCTGCACCACCGAGAAAGGGGGGCGGGGGGGGGAATTGCTGCCAATTAAACTATGGCACTGCGCCTTCTCCTGGCTTAGCATTTTTATTTTTACCTCCCGAAGGCCCTCTTTAGAACTTAGATTCTTACCATGAAGGACAGTCATTCTGCTTCTGACTCCTCTTGGGTCACACGGCATAAATCCTGCCCACCTCCTGCACCCTGTTTTCCCAACCACTTGGTTGCCAAGGGTTACAGAGGCCCCCCTGTGGCCTCTGGGGTGGTCCCCCAAGCTGCTCACACCCACACTCGGAATGCCGAGGAGGGGGCGCGGTGGGGGGCGGGCGTGGGGACTGTGCGCAGGCATCGCGAGCGCCACCTGGTGGCAGGGGGATGGATAACATGCCGCGCGGGTCGTCAGACACGCCCCATCCCAGAGACGACCAAGAGCGAAATGTATTTCAGAATCAGCGAAACACTCATCATTGAAATTAAGTTTTGGACTACCCAGTGCGAGTCGGACCCATGTATCTGGGTCTGTAAGCTGTGTGATTACTAACAACATCTTAAATCCGTTCGACGCTTTAGGCCAGTAGATCTTAACCTTTTATGGCATCAAAACCCCTTTGAGAATCAGGGAGAAAGCTCCGAATTCTCTCCCCAGCAGGAACGGAAACACGGAGTTTTACATTGCTACTTGGGAGCCCATCACCTTGGTGGATCCCTCAGGGCCTTACTCATGAACTTCAGCCTTGAGTCTTAAAAATGTTTTCCAACCAGCATTTCTGCGCCTAGGTACACGCACAAGCTAATTGCAAACGGGCATGCAAACCAGCGCTTGGAAATGCATACTCATCACGGCGTTGTTCCCAAAAGATGGACACAAACAACCCGAATGTCCATCAGTTGACGAGTGGCTAAGAAACTGTGCCATGGCCACACGGTGGGATGTCATTCAGCCATGAGAAAGGAACCAAGTCCCGTTGTGTCCGTAGCCTGGATGGACCCTGAACACAAGTGCCAAGCGAAAGAAGCCAGACACAAAAGACCACATATCCCGTGATTCCGTTTATATGAAATCTCCAAAATCGGTCCATCGACAGACAGGACGCAGATTGGTGGTTTTCAGGGCCTGGGTGGAGGGAAAGGAGTAACTGCTTCGTTGGTACAAAGTGTCCTCTTAGGGGTGATGAGAATGTTCTGGAAACAGAGGTGGTGGCTGCCCAACGTTGCAAATGTGTCAAATGAAGGCCACCAAATTATACACTGTAAAATGGTTGATTTTATGTTTTATGGCGTTTACCTAAAGTTTTTTTTTTCATTTTTTAAGGTTTATTTATTTTTTGAGAGAGAGAGAGAGAGAGAGAGAGACAGACAGAACGCAAGCAAGGGAGGGGCAGAGAGAGAGGGAGACACAGATTCTGAAGTAGGCTCCAGGCTCTGAGCTGTCAGCACAGAGCCCGACGCAGGACTCGAACTCACAGACCGTGAGATCGTGACCTGAGCCGAAGTCGGACACTTAACCCACTAAGCCACCCAGGCGCCCCCTAAAGTTTTTTAAATTTTTTTTCCCTGAATTGCCCCATTTAAAGCCTCAGGACCACTCTCTAAGATAAATGAGTTGTCTTACCCATTTTACAAAAGGAGAGGCTCAGAGCAGTTAAGCGACTTTCCCAAAGCCACACAGCTGTTAGGAGACAAATCTAGGATTGGAACCCTCATCTCCTGATTGTAAATTCCCTGCCTCTTCTCCAGCGGGCCGGCTGCAGGGTGGGCTGTTAGGCTGACAACCTCCAACCAGCCAGTCACCTCAGCGCTGGAACCGCCCAGAGCGTTTCTTAGAAACACACTCTGGGGGCACCTGGGTGGCCCAGTCCATTGAGCACCTGACTTCGGCTCAGGTCATGATCTCGAGGTCCGTGAGTTCAAGCCCTGTGTTGGACTCTGTGCTGACAGCTCAGAGCCTGGAGCCTGCTTCGGATTCTGTTTCCCTCTCTCTCTGTGCCTCCCCCTCCAAAAATAAATAAACATTAAAAGAAAAAAAAAGGGAACAAATTTTGGAATCTACCCCAGATCTACCAAATTAGAATCAGAGGGGCGGGACCCTAAAATAAGCATTTTAACAAGCTTTGGGTTGCTCAAATACACTTTGAATTTGAGGCAGTGGCTTCCAGACTTAGAGTGCAAGCATCAACAGGTTTCTGGGTCCCTGCAGGGGAGGTGCTCATGTCCCTGGGGCTCGGGCAGGACCCCGGAAGCCAGTGTAACTAGCAGCAGCGGTGAGTCTCGCCATCAGGCGAGTGTGGAAACACGGGCAGAGAGGAGGGCGTTAATAAGGAGGCAAGAGAGCCTGCTGAAATGCAAAAATAAGGAATCCACAATGGGGATTTAAGACAACTACCTTCCTGGGGCACCTGGCGGCTCAGTCTGTTAAACATCCAACTCTTGGTTTCGGCTCAGGTCACGGTCTCACAACTTCGTGAGTTCAAGCCCCGCAGCTGGGCTCTGTGCTGACAGCGCAGAGCCAGCTTGGGATTCTCTCTTCCCCTCCCTACTCGTGCTATCTCTGTCTCTCTCAAAATAAATCAACTTAAAAAAAAAGAAAAAAACAACTCTCTTTCTCCCCTTAAATTCCTTAAACTGCCTTCCTCCTCCCAAATTCCTGCCCTAATTTTGACGACATCCGGCCGTGTTTGAATTTCTTTCCGATGGCCCAGGAACTCTGCTCCGTAGAGTTAAAACATGGGGATGTTTTCCCCGGGTAAAGATTTCCTATAAACCTTCCCAGTGCTACACGGATGTTAACAGAAGTGAATCTGGTGTCGTTGGCAAGTGTTCGGCGTGGAGGGAAATTAATCGGGTTTGTTTTTAAGAAATCTCAGTTTAAGGACACCGGAGAAGGGCCATTGTTGACTGCCTCGTTGTGTTTCCTTTTCGGATCAGCGACAACAGTATCTCAGGCACGAGGTAGGAGAAATCAGAGCCGCGAGGGGACATTAGCGGCTTTTCCCCCCTCCTTTCCTCCCGGAAGCCTGGCACTCCCCGCCCCTCGGCGTCCCAGCTCCGGTTCCCGGGACTCGCACAAACGGACGCCCCGCAAAGAGGGGGCGGAGGGTGTTTGTTTCCAAGTGAAAACACTTCGGATGACACTTACTTGGTGTTTTGCGTCTCCCCACTTATCACACATGTCCGTCGAGCTGGAAAACATGAACAAATGTGTCTGCCTTATCGTCGGACTGGCCGCCCGTCGTCCCCCACTGTGATGTGTCCTGACACGTCCAGCCCTTCCTACGTGGATGCACGCGCCGGGTCTTTCCAGTTTCTTGTTCGCCCTCATGTTGCCCAGAAATCCCGTTGTTCATGCGTCTTTGGGTGCCGACGCGTCTCGTCAAGGAAGACGGATGCCTCAAACTGGGGTGACGGTGTGGGCAAGGACCTGTGGATGCTGAGTGTTTGTGGCGTTTGCCAGATTCTTCTCCACGACCACAGCGGTTCGTGCTCCCCCTCTGACAATCCGGCATTGGAAGCTACCATTTTTTTTGTGATGTTGCCGATCCGAAGGGAAGATGGAATTGCCGTCCGAAAGGAAACACGTGATCAAAATCACAAGACGAGATAAAAGCTGCTCGATTTTGCAACCCTGAAGCTTCTGTGTGCTGAGATGGGCGTGAGCCCTCGAAGCCCCAGCGGGTGGGTGACCCCCGCCCTCCCGCTTTCTTCCTCAGGCACAGCAGAGCTTCCGGCAGGAAAAGATCTTGAGGGACGCTCGCATCTTTCTCCCCCCCCCCCCCCCCGCTTCTACCCCTGAAGCCCCACGACTCCGTAAGGAAATGGCGAGTCACTTCCTCTTCCAAAGAACTGTGGGGCGCACAGCTTTGCGGTCTGGAGTTAGTGAGGGGACTGAGCGCCGCTTCGGCCTGGCTCCGCTCTGGACCACCTACCCGCGTGCCCTTGGGGGGGCCACCTCCCTCTCCAGCCTCGGCTCCTCTTTGTGTGAAATAAAAGGAACAGGCAGCCCGGAAGGCTGCATTTTAGCATGCGCCCCAGGGGCCACGCCAAGGGACGTGAGTTCCAGGCTTCCTCCTGGCTCCGGGATTCAGCAGCAGTCCACGCACTCCCAGACACGCACCCGATGTCCAGCTCCTACCTTGGGCAGGAAGCGTCTTGTCTTCATCTCTCTGTTTTCCTGTCGCCCTGATTCCAGAGATGCCTGCAGTTCGTTAGTTACGAAGCTGGCTTTTCAACTGGCTCTGTTGGCATCCCGTGGTAATGACCAAAGTCAAAGCGTGACTTTGACCAAGGCGCAGATTAGGAAGTCTCAGTAGTAGGACGCGAGCACAGCTGGGCCTTCGGGACCGTCCCCTGCCACTCCCTTAGGATACAATCTTTTTATCTAAGCCCTTCGCCCAGGGGGGTTTGCGTCTTCGAAACCCATCCGTGTGGGTGCGTTTCTGTGCGCAGCCACCATCGTGTCTTTGGTGCCAAAGCCTGGAATGCCAGTCCCCGTCATCTTGAACTTCCAGAGAACTCGTATAAGGAATACAGGGAAATGAATGAATTCCAGAGAGTTCTAGTCCATGACAGTGAATGAAAATTGTTGTACAGGGATTACAAATAATAGCCCAATAAATACGGAACGGAAGTGAACCCAGAAAGCTTCATATAAACACGTACCTCAAAGCGGGAAAACCTCAGTTTCGCCTCTGGCTGGATTCTGGATTGGGGACTTTGTCTTGAGCCTCGCCGTTCATCCATCTTTGTCCGACTTACGGACGGAACAATAAAAGAGCAGAACTGTGTCGTTGAAAGCAGAGGCTGGAGAAAGTCGAGCATTCTTGAGCGTAAAGGCGGCCTCCATCCACACAGAAGCTGTGTGAGGTCAGAAAAGTTGCTTTACCTCTCTGAACCTCGGTTTGTTCATCTGCCAAATGGGGGTGATGGTAGCATCCGCCTAACGTGAGTGCCGTAAGGGTTAAACGAGCAAATACGTGTATAAAGCTCTCCGCACAACGTCTGGCATGCAGTGAGTGTTCCGTGATCACTTACTACTTACCACGGTGGTCCCTGTTCCTTTCGTGTCTATCTCACGATCTCTCAGGACCCTACGAAGGGAATGTGTCCAGGCACGGCCCCTAATTCCAGCAGCCCAAGATACAGAACAGCCTAGCGCTAACTTCAGCAAGGCACGGCGAGGGCTGTTAAACAGCTCCTAACGTTTTGCCTTCGCTCCAGGCAAAGTGAGTTCACTTGACATTAACCAATGCTTCCAATTTCCCTTTCAGTTAATCAAGACAGCTTTGAGCACGCATTGGAAGGTGAGTTCCATAATGAAAAAACAATCCAATAAATCAGGCTCATAGCAGAAAACGAGGGCGGGCCCTTGCCTCTTCTTCTCCAAGTGCTTAAAAAAAAAAAAAGACAAAACAAGCAGAAATTCCATCTTCACACTGCTGAAAATAATTTCAAAATAAAACATGGTGTTAAAGAACCAGGCCCTCAAATCCGCAGCCCCGGGTCCTAACTGTGACCTGAGACGGATTTACCGCCAGTCACGTTCACGGCGTCAGAAATTCTGAGGGTCCGTATGCCTGAGAAAAGTGCAACCCTCTTGTACAACTTTTCACCCATGTGGTGCTGTTTGGGGGAATTAAATGCAGTGATGCCTCGCGCTCCAAGCTGAGAACCCCCCTGGCTTTGGGAGGGAAAGGTCTCGCTCGGGGATGCCCTGTGGTCCGTTTTCCCCTTGGTCTTTCTCGTCCCCAAATTCCCTGTCCCCATGTCCTCTTGGCTTTAGATTCTCCTCCTGTTAGGAATTCCCAAGTGAGGTCTATTCATGGGGAACGGATGGTAAAAGTTAGCCGGGATTTTGTTTGGGCTTTTATTTTGTGGTTCCTTCCGTTGCAACCCCTCCCATCCATAAAAACATTCTGGTCATTTTTTTTTTTAAGTTGTAATCAATTAAGCAATCTTTATTATTATTATTATTGGAGCCACTTAGCTTTTTTTTTTAATGTTTATTTTTGAGAGAGACAGAGCATGAGCAGGGAGAGGGTCAGAGAGAGAGAGAGGGAAACACAGAATCTGAAGCAGGCTCCAGGCTCTGAGCTGTCAGCATAGAGCCCGACGCGGGGCTCGAACCCGCAAACTGTGAGATCATGACCCGAGCTGAAGTCGGCCTCTTAACCAGCTGAGCCCCCCAGGCGCCCCTTAGCTTTCTGACAATAAGCAATTCACTCCGGATGCGGGGCTGTGGGAATTACAGTCCTTAACTGCTTTCCCTTGCAACAGATGACACTGTCATCCAAATGGGTGGAGCCAGGGCTCAAGTGTAAGTGTAGAAGAGAGGCACGTCTTAGTCGCTCTGCCGGGAAAAGAGCGGGCACTTTGTGGCCTTCGTGTCCTCGCAGGCCCTCCCTTTGCCGCCTTTCAGCAACCATGAGCCGTGGGAATGCCTCGGGGGCCCGGGGGCTCAGAGACTATGGGCGCCTTGGCGCCGTCTTGGGCTCGTGCATTGGTCGTGGGTGTTGGGATCGATTTCTCAGACTCGGAGAGTGGCGGTGAATGGATTATAGACTGGCGAACAGCCGAGCGCTATTGGCCGTGGCCTTGGAAACGGCAAGGAGAGCCTGGAGCACGGGTGTCTGGAAGACACGTAGGGTGTCCCCTCCAGCTACGCCGGGAGAATGCCCCGGGGCCCCTCCGGCGGCTACACCGACGTCCACAGACCAGTGGGAGGTGGCGGGAGGCTCCCGGCAGAGCGGGCGCGGCCGCGGCCTGAGAACCAACAGGGTCTCCCGTTGGGGTGGCTTTCGCGGGGCTGAGAACCGGCCCGGCTCCCCAGCGCCCCCTGCTGGCGGCTGCGGAGCGGCTCCGGGCGGCGCCTGTCCGTCTGGGCGCCACCAGGGCCCCGTTTCCGTGCAAGGTCGAGCTGACCTGCCTTCCCAGTTAGCGCCTGGGGGATGTTCTCCAGGCCTCTCCCCAACCCGGGTCTGAAGATTTCAACTGCGCCCGGCCCCCCTCCCCCCAAAACGGGCATGGGACGACCGAGGTTTAAAAGAGTGTAACTCCCGGTAGCCCGGGGACCACTCCGCCCAGACGGGGCTGGGCTCCACCGCAGAGACCCAGGCCCGCTTCCTCCAGTCCCCGCCTCTTGTCCCCTCTGGGGATGGCTCTCCCGCGGCTAGGGCTCTGCGACGCCCTGGGCGGGCAGGTGCCACGTGGGTCGGGGGCAGAAGACACCGGGGGGCTTCACCAGCGCCTGTGTTCAGTAGCAGAAACGGAGGCAGAGACGTCGCTGGAAGGGGGAAACATGGCGCTGGCGATCTTCATCCCGGTCCTCGTCATCTCCTTGCTGCTGGGAGGGGCCTACATTTACGTCACCAGGTAGGGGGCTTCCGGCGGGGGCGCGTGTGTGCTTGTAGATGACGTGACTCGACTCGGCGCTGGGAGAGGTCCTCACACCTACTTCATGGTTCACTCATTCACTCTTACTCAACGCTTACTCAACAAACGACTAATTCATTCACATGCACAATTATTGAGCACCTGCTGTGTGCCGGGCAGTCGTGGGGGGATTCTAGGAGCATCCTTGTGAACCAGAGGGAGATCTTTGATGTGTGGGGCCCAGGTTCTAATGGGAGAAAGATCAACAGTAAGTAGTGTGTAAGAAAAGGAACTACAGTTGACTCTGGCACAAAATGCAGGTTGGAGCGCCCACACCCGGTGAGTCAAAAATCTGCATATAACTTTCGCCTCCCGGAACACTTAACTGCTGTTGACCGGAAACCTTACTGATGACATAAACAGTCAATGAACACATATTCCGTGTGTTATATGTATTATATACTGTATGCTTACAATAGGGTCAGCTAGAGAAAAGAAAGGGTTATTGAGGAAATCATAAGGAAGAGAAAATACTTAAAGTACCGTACTGTATTTATCCAGAAAAATCCACATATAAGTGCATCCGCGCAATTCAAGGGTCGGTTGTGTCCATTGGAAGGGGATAAACGCAGGGAGAAAAGAAAGCCGGGAAGGGAGCAAAAGGAACTGGGGTAGAGGAGGTGGTTGCACTTTAAAAGAAGAGTCCCCACTGAGAAATGACATTTGAGTAAGGGCTTGAAAGCAATAATGAGTTGCCTGTGCAGATATCTGGAAGAGGAGGAGTCCAGGCAGATAAACAGTATGTGCAAAGGCCCTGAGGCAGGCCTCCGCCCAATATAAATTGTTTCTGCCCTTGTGGAGCCCACAGTGTAGTAGGGGGAGAGGAGAAACACACAAACGGTAACACACTGTGAGGAACAGAATGAAGGAAAGAGATAGGGGTGGTAATAGAAGGACCACCTTTTTTTCAGTTTTTTTTTTTATTTTGAGAGGGGGGATACAAGGGAGAGGCAGAGAGAGAGAGAATCCTGAGCAGGTTCCACGCGTCAGCATGTAGCCCAACGCGGGGCTCGAGTTCGCGAACCGCAAAATCATGGCCTGAGCTGAAACCGAGTGGGACACTTAACCGACTGAGCCACTCAGGTGCCCTAAAGAACCGCCTTTTAAATAGGTAGTCAGACTAAGAACAAACGGAGGGGAGAGGGGGCTGTGGGAGGGGGGAGAGTGGGTGACGGGCACAGAGGAGGGCACTTGTTGGGATGAGCACTGGGTGTTGTGTGGAAACCAATTTGACAATAAATTATTCAAAAAATAAAAATAAAAAAAATAGGTAGTCAGAGAAGGCTGCTCTGAGGCAACGCAGTACATAGTAGGTGCTCAATAAATACTCATGATTACTTTTTTCGCTCTGCATGGAACAGGGGCTTGAACCACCTTACAGGTAAAACCCAATTGAGCTTTACCCCTCCCCAGTAAGCGGAGGTACTGAGGCTTTGGTTATCAGTGACTGGGTTAGCAGTCAAGAACAATTTTGATAATCTCCTGCCCCACGACAAGCGACTTCTCTCTCTTTCGTTGTCTCTTCTCCAGATGTCGCTATTACTCCAGCCTCCGCCTGCCCCTGATGTACTCCCACCCCTACAGCCAGATCACCGTGGAAACTGAGTTCGACAACCCCATTTATGAGACAGGGGTAAGTTGGTCTCTCTCCACCCCCCCCATGCCACTGCCCGGAGCCTCCTCCTTCGTCTGCTCTGCATGCACTGACGCCAAAACCGAAGGTTTCATTTCCTTTTGCTCATGATGCCACGGCCAGAAAGGCACGGCCGGTGGCCCTGCCCCGGCCCCACTGTGACCGCCATGGGGATAACCGCCGGGAGAACCAGCTCTCTTTGGGTGCCAATGACGAGCCTGGAAGACTTGCTCTTGGCAGTAACGATCGCAGAAAGAAATCACGATCTTTTGGCTGCACCAAAGAAAGATGCATGGAGAGAGAGCTGAGACGGGTCAGAACCCAGCAGAAGCCTGGTAGCAATGGGCTGCGTCCCACATCGGGTCGAACTTCGCTCCGTGTTGAGTGGCAATGTGCAACGTTCCAACGCATTTGGGTGGCAGGCACGTGTGCTGGGTACTAGGGACACAGTCGTGAACCAAACAGACATGGTCCCACCATTAATGAGCTTATGGGCTTGCAAAGGAGGCAGAGATCAACAATAAGATGATAATAATAATAATAATAATAATAATAATAATAATAATAATAGGTCCCATGAGCCGGCTGTCTTAAATGCACGATCTCCGAGAAGCCCTGAAACTCTTGGTGATACATTCTGCCGGTATCTCTGATTGACCGAAGAGGATACCGAGGGTCAGAGAGAGGAGAAAACGATTTGGCCCAGCCTGCACACAGCCAAAAGCACAGCCTAGAGCCAGGATACAAATTCAAAGCGATGCCATTAACCGTTATAGTACCCCATCTCCCGCTGAACCTCAAACACCCAAATATACCAATGGAAATCTTGATCACAACAAATCATCATTTTTAGGGACCATGAAAAAAATTGGTCGAGGTGCTAGGAGACCTGGCCAAGACACGCTCGCACCTTTGCTGCGTTCTATGGGTGAGACGCCAGTCACAGGTCCTGACCACACTTAAGGAAGGGGATCGTGCAGGAATGTGACCTCCAAGCAGTGGGGAGCATGGAGCCGCCCTAGGGTCTTCCCGCCCCACTCCCATCTACCATGAACCAGGGAATGACTGTTTATCTGTATTGACTCAGCAGGACCCATACACCTCCAAAGCACGGGACGATGACCTCTTCTGGGGCCAAGTCTATGACCTCTTATATCTCCCTGTTCCTCTGCCCTGGAGACCTGGAGTATATTACACATGCTCCATGAACATTGGAGAAATTGGATGGGTTGCTACCCACCCGTTTTAGACATTTTAGATACGGCACCGGTAAGAAGAGGTCATATGTTATTCTACCTTCCATGTTCCTCGTTTCCAATCTTGAAAGATCAGGCTGATTTTTAAAAAAATTAGCATTTTAGAAACTAGAGCTTATTAGTAGTTATTAGTATAGTGTATCAGTCACCCAGCACTATAATAATGCTGAGTAACAAATAATCCCAAAGCTCCATTGCTCAAAGCCACAAATGCCAGTTTGCTCACCAGTCTGCAGGACGGTGTTTCCAGCTCATTGCGGCCAAGTGGTAGTCCGGGTTCTCACATCTGGGACTGGCAGGTTGTTGGCTGGAGGGGCTCAGCTCTGCTGTCCACATCCTCTGCCTCCTTGCTGGTTTGAACGGCTATCGAGACACGCTGTGCCCATGGCTCTACCACACAAGGGTTTCCCCAATCTGTTGCTTCTGTCTCTTGCAGGAAACCAGGGAGTATGAGGTATCCATTTAAGGAGAGCGACACGTGAGAAGGGAACTCACAGATAGGAACTCAACTACAACCTCCTCGGGAGATTCATCCAGAGACCACGTGGCATTTGATTGACACCCCAGAATGTTTTGTCCGTCTTTTCTTTAGACTCTTTACTGAAGATTTACTGGGTGTTTTTTTTTTTCTTCACTGTATTTATTATATTTAAAATCGAAATAGGTGTGGTTGGAGGTGTTGGAGCTGGAGCCAGAGTCACGCAACAGCCTCAAGTCTGAGGGCAGGTAGAGGACCGGCAAAATGACCAAGGTGACAGGAGAGGGGGAAAAGAGACAAAAGCAGAGGCTGGGTTTCTCCATCGGCAACGCCAGGCCACGGCAGCCTCCACCTCACGCATCTTTGGGATCCATGCCCATGGGTGCTTCTAGGACAAATCCAAGCCCCAAGGTTAGGTTGGAAAGGGTATGTCTTGGTGGATTAACTCGAGTCGGACTCAAGCTTGAACAGGTCTCCTCCCAAACGAATCCTGGGTTCACTCTTCCGATCTTCTCCGTTCCTCCGAGGTCTTGCCGCAGCCCCTCCCCCTCCCCCGGTCCCCCTGAAGGCGGCAGGGGAGGGGTTAACGTGAATGTTCTCGCTTGCCACCCTGGCCTCACTGAATCGGAAAAGGCTTCAGAGTAGACGAGAGATCTGAAAAAGCCGGTGAAGCGTGGGGTGACGGGAACGTCGAGGGGGGGGATCCAGTTAATAAAATGTTCTTTCCTTTGACAACGGCGTCAATGGCGAAAGGGAAGCTTATTTATTAAGTGCCAGAGTCCGTCACCTCGTTCTGCAAGGCCACCCTCAAGCTGGGACAGTAGATCCGGGGGCTTTGGAGGGAGCCCCACCCCCATAGTTACAAGGGTGTGTGCTGTGGGGGGAGGTACCACATCCCAAAATCCAGGCATGAGCTCCGTCTGTTTCTGTCTGTCCTTTCGCTCCAACCCCAGGGGACTGGGGAGTGTGTGGCTCTCAGGAAGATTCTTCTCTCCATAACAGGTGTTACGAAAAGGCAAGGGTGAGGCCGCATGGGAGGAATCGTACGTGCAAGGCAGATTTGCCTCCCTGGGGCCATCTCCTCCCTAGTGAGGGCGGCTTGGAGAGAGACAGCCTCTGTGCTCTGGGAGCCCGCTGGGGGGCCCTCCCACACTCTCCGGAACTGTTCGGTGTCGGCTGGGTTTCAAACAAGAAAAGAGCTTGCCGGCTGCCGCGCCATCGAGAGAATGGCTGGGGTCCGTACTTCGGTGGCTGGTCTGGGCAGCTCTGGAGCGGGCTAGGGCAGTCAGCTTTGACGTCGCCTTCTGGCCAGAAACTTGGGGGTCAATTTGGGGGGGGTCCGAGGCCCAACGCTTTCTCCTTCTGCCAGAAAAGAAAATCCTGCTTATATATAATGCTCCTTAAGGCAGCGTTCCTGACGCTCGGCGAGAGGTCATTGAAGGCTGCCTCCCGGCAGCCCCAAATCCACCCCATTTTGTGCGAAATCAAAACCCAGAGGGGAATCGTGCTTGGAGAGGGTCCGACAAGGCAATACGGCAACCGTTTCTTAAAGGGCCGAGTCCAATCTTACGCTTTTATTTCAATTGGATGCTTATTCTAACCCCAACTCGGGGTCGTCTGGAAGGAAGAACTCTATTAATGATCTTGAATTTTAGAACACACTACGGTTACGTGGAAACTAAACATTTGCCTTTCATCGAGACTGACAGAATATGAAACCCTTATTGGCTGACGGAGGGATAGAAAAGGTGTTGATTTTTTTTTTTTTTTCAGGAGACCGATGTCTTAGTTCTGTCTCCGTAGGACGGCGCATAGAACCATGTTTTAAACATTTATTTTCACCTAAAGATGGGTCGCGTGAGCTTGGCAAAGTACAGCGTGATTGAAAAGACAGGGTAGTGTCTGTTTTTCTTTTTAGAATATCTGAACGTGTATTTGTAATACGTGAAGGGAAAAAGATAACAATAGTGCCAAAAACGCACCGTGCGTCTCATTTCGGCTCACACGTGTTTTTATAAGATCAATGTTACAACCCCTTGGGATTCAGTATTTTTGAACAGGATACGATCTTGAGCCACTCGAGAACCAGCCGGACCTTCCTACAAGCCACTCTTTGTTTTCAAAACAGTGGGGAAATACGTTTACAGAGATTCGAGCTTCAAAGAACCCATGTGATGGTGTGTATTACATGCTCATTCATACAAGCCGTATCCGCCAGCTACCGCCCTGGGCTTTAGAAACACACACCCTCGACCCTCTTCGGCTTGGAGCTCATCTCTTTGCTTTTTAGGGGGTGGTGGGGAGGAGTAGAATTATTTAGCCAGCATAAGTATTCTGGTCGCTACTTGAGGGCCGTCCTTACTTCATTCCACAGACACGCTTTAAATACCATCTTTTGAGGCCAGCTCCTTGGAAAGCCTCCGGAGCCTCAGGCTGATAGCTTTGGGAGCTGCCCAACTGCCCAGCAGGAAGCCAAGGGGCTACAGCATCGGGATGGTCGTCAAGCGGAAGTGACTCGATAAATGTGTGGGTCGATTTAGGCTGAGCGTGAGCCTCGGGCAAAAAAAAAAAAAATGACCTTTCTTTGGAGTAAATCCAAAGGGTATGACTTTCCTATGCCCTTGAGTCGTCTTGGGGGAGGGGGTCGTGCGAGGTCAGAGGTGACGGAGTTGTCCAGCACCCTCGAAGGTAGGCTTTCTCCTGGGGCGTTTTCATTTTCATTTTATCCCCAAACAGAAGAAAAAGCAAAACCAACTTTCTAAGCTAGAATAATGAAGTCAAGTCATTTTCCACTTTGTATATATTGATGCTAATAAAACAAATGAAAAAGAGGCAGATCGATGGGGTTTTTGTTACGAAAACACTCCGAGGTGGCGTCAAGGGGCGGGGGGGGGCGGTTTCTGGTGTCTGGGGATTGGGTCGGGGTGACACCTTGATGGACAGGACAGGCTGCCGACTTGGGAGTGGTTCCAGGAGCATCGGGGGGAATGTTGGGGACAAGACAGACAGCTGTTTTCATCAGACACACTCGGCTGGGGCTGCCATGACAAAATACCAGAGGCGGGAGGCTGGGGGCTGGAAGTCCAAGTTCACGGTGCCGACCCATCCCGTCCCTGGTGAGAGCGCTCCTCCTTGCCTGCCCATGCCCTTCTCTCTCCGTCCTCTTGTTATAAAGCAGCACTCCTGCGGGCTGAGGGCTCCACTCCTGACTTCACATTCCCTTCACCACCACCTGAATACAGCCACATTGGGGATCAGGACTTGAATATATTTATTGGGGGTGGGACACAAATCAGCCCATCATTCCACCCCTGACCCCCCAAAACTCACGTCCTTCTCTTAGGTGAAATATATTCATTCCATCCCGACACCCCCAAAGTCTTACTCCAGTCCAGCATCAGGTGTAAAATCTAAAGCCCAAAGTCTCGTCTAAATACTGAAATCAGGTATGGGTGATCCTGGGGCAAAGTCCCCTCTGGCCGTGAAGCTATAAAACTAAACAAATGATGTCCTTCCCTACAGTGGTGGGAAGGCATAGGACAGACATCGCCGTTTCAAAACAGAGGATTCGGAAGGAAGGAAGGGGTGACCGACGGATCCCAAGAAAATCCAAAGCCTAGCAAGGCAAATGCCGTTAGATTTTAAGGGTCATCAGTAAGCCTCTCGGGCCCAGCGCTCTGCCTTACGGGTCCCCCAGGGCGGTAGTATCACCCCAAGGCTCTGGGGGGCAGGGGGCGGCCCCGTCCACTCAGCTCCCTACAGGGATGGTCTCGCTCCGGAGGCCCTGCGTGGGGTCATTCTGGCAGAAACCAGAGACAGAGCCCCACCCTAGGACACCAAGGAGGAAACAGCCTTGCCCCGGGACCGGTGTGGTGAGAGTGACAGCCGTGTTGGCCTCCGAATCGTCTCCAGGGTCCTTCTCCCCTTTGCTTGGAGAACAGCACAACTGAGCAGCCGAGTAGCTGCATGTTCAGATCCTGTGGGATCCGAGGAACATCACAGCCCCTCCCCCACTTCGTTTGATTTTCTCTTACCCCCTTGGTTCAAACGGACGGTGTCTGCATATACCACCCCATCCGCATCCCTGGCTTCTGCAGGATGACTGGTTAAATCGAGTCTCAGCCCCGATCTCTTCAAAATACCTTCACTGTTCTCTTCCGGTCAAGATTTCTCTTTTTTCTGCAATACGAGAGGCTGAGAGTCCTGCACCCTTTGCTCAGCAGTCTGTCTTCAATCTACCTCCCTCCTCTTGCGTTTTGCTGTAAGACGTCCCTCCAACGCTTTGCTTTGAAATCTCCCCAGCTAAGTATCCACCTCACTGCGTCCAAGCTCTCCCTTCCTACAGAATGCCAGAGCGCAGCTCAGCCGAGCTCTGTGCCGCGCTGTCCTGAGGACCACCTTTCCTCCAGTTTCCCAGAACATGTTCTCGTTTCTGCCTGAGACCTCGCGAGAATGGCATTGGCCGTCCTTTTTTTTTTTTTTTAACTAACGTTTTCTTCACGGCAATGGAGGCTTTCTCTAGCTTGCGTCTCAAAACCCCTCCGGCCTCCGCCCGTTACTCGGTTCCAACGGTGCTTCCAGGTTCGCTTTCCATTTTCAGTCCTAAAGTAGAAAGATCCTGGTGGGAAATAAGCCAACGGAGCCCGAAGAAGACAGTTCGACCAAAAACAGAGTCCAAAATCGCTTTCCCTGAATCCTTCAAGTTCAATGTGCTCTCTAGCCACTGAGCAGCGGCTCAAGGGGTGAGGAACGGGAAGACGATTCCATCCACCGACAGCTTTTCCTCTGACCCAAAATGCCACAAAATACTGAGAACCAAAAAAGGAAAAAAAAGGAGGGGGAAGAGTCAACTGTTTTGTAACTGTGTTGGTGGTGAAATAGAGCTCAGGAAAAACACATTCGAATCTTCCTCTCAAGCCTGGGGATGACAAACTCCCATGAGTGGGTCAGAACCCTGCCTATTTACTTAAAAAATCAGCTCTTGGGCACCTGGGTGGCTCAGTCGGTTGAGAGTCTGACTTCGGCTCAGGTCATGACCTCATGGTTCGTGAGTTCGAGCCCCGCATTGAGCTGTGTGCTGACAGCTCAGAGCCTGGAGCCTGCTCCATCTCTCTGCCCCTCCCCTGTTCGTGCTCTGTCTCTCTCTCTCTCTTTTTCTACTATAAAATAAAACATTAAAAAAAAAAAAACAGCTCTTGGAGGGGCGCAATGGGGGCTCAGTTGGTTGAGCATCCAACTCTTGATTTTGGCTCAGGTCAGGATCCCAGGGTCGTGGGATTAAGCCCCCTGTAGGGCTCTGCACTGAGCATGGAGCCTGCTTAAAAGTCTCTCTCTCTCTCTCTCTCTCTCTCTCTCTCTCTTTTCTGCCCCTCTCCCCTACTTGCACTCTCTCGCTCTAAAATAAAAACCAATCACCTATTGGAATGTTCACATCCATTTATGAGGTTAAGGTGTAAACGATCATTGCTACCAGCCTAACAGTGAGGACAAGTTGGCTAAGCTGAAATAAACATAGCTTTAAAAAATCACCAGAAATATGAGATACAAAAATATCCAAATTAATGAGATTTTGGAAGGAGGTGAACCCTTCCTAGAACAGAAGACTTTCATGTCTATTCATGTTTCGGGGGGCACAGTGGAAATGTGAGCAAAGCCACGACAGCAGGAGTGAGGAGACGAAGAGCTGCCAAAAAAAACTTAGGGGCACCTGGGTGGCTCAGTTGGTTAAGCGTCAGACTTCAGCTCAGGTCATGATCTCACGGTTCGTGAGTTTGGGCCCCGAATTGGGCTCTGTGCTGACAGCCCAGAGCCTGGAGCCTGCTTCAGATTCCGTGTCTCTCTCTCTGTCTCTCTCTGTCCCTCTCCTGATCACGCTCTGTCTCACACACGCACAAAAATAAATAAATATTTTTTAAAAATAATAATATAAAAACAGGGAGAGGGACAAAACATAAGAGACTCTTAAATACAGAGAACAACCAGAGGGTTGCTAGAGGGGTGTTGGGTGGGGGGTTGGACAAAGTGGGTGATGAGCATTAGGGAGCACACTAGCTGGGATGAGCACTGGGTGTTATATGCAGGGGAAGAATCGCTTGGATTCTACTCCTGAAATCACTATTGCACTATATGCTAACTAGTTTGCATGTAAATTTTAAAAAATAATAATATAAAGAAATCTGACCAAAAAATAAATAATAAAAAAGGTTTTAGGGGCACCTGGGGGCTCAGTCGGCCAAGTGTCCAACTTTGGTTCAGGCCATGATCTCACAAGTTGGGAGTTCCAGCCCCGTGTTGGGCTCTGTGCTGACGGCTCAGAGCCTGGAGTCTGCTTCGGATTCTGCATCTCCCTTTCTCTCTGTCCCTCCCCTGCTCATCTCTCTTTCTCTCTGTCTCTTGACAATAAATAAATGGTAAAAAAAAAAAAAAAAAAAAAAGGATTTTAAAAAATAAATAAAAATAAAAAAACAAAAGAATTCCAAGAAGCTCCAGCCACAAAGCCAGTCGGTGCCCATCCCCCAACTCTATCCCCCGGGACTTCCTGGAACTCGTGGCTCATGCCACAGGCCGGGAGCAGGGCAGGAGAGCTGCGGGGCACTCCCTCTGTGCCCAGGAAGGCAGTCACTGCAGGACAAATTGGAATCCGTGCAATCCGTGAAAAGGGCCTCCTCCGGCTGGAGACGCCCCCGTCACTCTTCTCAAGTCACCTTGTCTGTCGTCCGTTCGGTTTAACTGCCGACGTCTCCCAGGCAGTGGGTTTGTGCAAACGGAACCTCGAAAGAAGTATCGTGTACAGGGTCGTACTTACCAAGTAGGGAAGACCCACACACGAGAATCCGATGAATAAACCACTCTCATTGTATCGTATTCTCACCGTACGAGTGTCACACTTCGATCTGACTAACCGGTCAGCCATTGTGCGCCCGCTAGAGACGTCTTTGGAACTTGGCAGGCCTTTCCTGTTTGCAGAGAACCGTACTCACAACCGTAGGATCGTTGGCGAAGAAGCTAGAAGTTTACCGTGTACACGCCGTAGATGAGGAGGAGGCAGAGAGGACGCCCGGTCTATGGGAGGCAGTTCAGTGGGGCTGGGGGTTGAGGACACCAGCTCTGGAGCCAGCAAGGCCAGGCTCCTAGCTTGGCTCTTCTGATGCTTGTTAGCTGTGTCACCTTGAGCAAGTGGTTTAGCCCCCCGCTGCGTCTGCTTCCCCACCCGTGAAATCAGAACAACGGGGCGGCTGTGTTGGGAGTTGATACCGAGGAAGGACTCGGATGGGAGCCTGCGGGTGTTTGCTCATGGCGGCGTGTTCGTCATGACCGATGAGCTCATGCTTCGTCTTCGCCGCGGCCAGTCCTGGGCCAGGGGCTGGGGCTACGGCGGAGACTGTGACATGGTCCTCGCCGCTCAGATCTTCCAATCTTGTGGGAAGGCAGGCCTGAATCGACCAGCCGCACAGAGTAATGTAGGAACACCAACAGAGGCGCGTGCCAAGAATGAAAAGTGTGGGGCTGTGCAGGCGAGCGGGTGGTTTTAACTGGGGTCCGAAGGATGAATGGAGTGTTGGGGAAAGCTTCGGGGCAAGAGGGAGCACATGGAGGGAGGACGAGGGAGCTCGGCACCTTTGGTGGACAGTTCTTGCAGGGGAGCTGGGCAGTTGCAGGGAGGAGGGGGGCTGGGCCAGATCTCCAAGGCAAGCCTCTGGGAGACCCAACTGGACCTCTACGTTTAGTGCTCCCTCTGGTGGCCGCCTAGGGAATCCAATCTAAGGTTTGGGTAATTCTCCAGGATTGGGGGGCCATTTATCTCAGGACAACACAGCGCCAACGGAGAAGGGGGAGCTCGGGGAAGCATCGAGGTGGTTACCACTTTCCATTATAAAACAGGAGGGTGGGCTTCTGAAGGGTCCCCTGGAGAAAAGCTTCTTGGTGGGGGCGGGGTGGGGGGCAGGGCTGGTCGGACCATGGCGGGGCTGTCACTCAATCAGTTCTGGAATGGAGATTCCCAGGAAGGAAAGGCGAGGGGAAGAAGGTCACAGTGCATCCAGGGCAACTTCAGAACCAAGGTTCTGTTCCCTGGGCCCGGCTGCCCTCTAGGCTGAGGACAACAGTGGAGACACAGAGCTTCCCTTGAGATCGGAACCCACCCTCACTAGTCGGGATGCTTCAGACACACGGCGGGATGGACAGCCCCGGGCCGGGAGGCAGGGCCACAAAGAACTGACCGAGGGAATCCCTGCCGGGCTAATACAGCAATAATAATGAATACTAATAGTAAATGGCAATAATAAGGGCCGGCCTTTGCTGGCTGCTCCCCGGTTCCTCTGGGTTCATTTTCTACACTTTAAATACACTCTTGCTTTTAGCAAAGTTGAAGAATTTCCTGGGTGCTCGGCGCACTGTATCGTCCCACTCATTCCTGTGAGTAAGGACGCCGTCACCACTCCCCTCTCACAGATGTGGTATCTGAGGCTCGGAGAGGCCGTCCCTCGCCCAAGTCCGCACCACTGGTACACGAGGAAACGGGGGCAGCTCCTGCTTGAGGCCCAGGGTAGGGAGGGTGGAAGGCCAGCCTCCCCCCCGGGCACCCAGGGCCACAGCAGGCTCCCTTAGCCTGTGGATGCCCTGAGGGCAGGGACCCAGGAGGAGTTTGTCTGCGTTCGGCAGCGGCTCAGAGCTGGACCTCTGCGTTTGAATTTTGGCTCAATCTGTGATTAACCGCTTATCAGAATAAGGACCCCAGATGGAAGGGAAGCTTGCTACATCACCGTGGAGCCCCAGGAGGGGCCTCGCCATCCTAAGAGGAGGAGGAGACGTTGCTGACTGTCCCGCGTGAGACAGAACGTTGGGGCGGACACTAAAAAGTACCCCTCCAATATCTGCCCCCCTGCTCTCTGCTAACAGAACCCCACTTGTGTTCAGAGCAACAGTGAACCCGTGCTGAAACGATGGGTCACGGCTGGCTTGAGGTGTGTGTGTGTGTGTGTGTGTGTGTGTGTGTGTGTGTGTCTGTGTGTGTGTGGTTGGGAAGGCCCTAAGACACCACCGTCCTGGGAAAAGGGGACGGACACTCCAGCTATGGCACCAACCCCCCCGTTCCTCATGCCTTGAACCCAGTCATGACGCCTGTGGCCATTTGGCAACAGAAGTGCTCAGCAGGAGAAGGAAAGCACAACACAGTAAGAATGTGCAAACACAGTAAGAATGAGGGGCCGGGGGAGAAAGCCCTGGGCCTCTGACGGATGGTACCACCATCATCCAACCTGACCCGAGCACAAAACATAATTCATGAAATCAGCTCCATAAACTGTGAAACGTAAGTAAGTGATGGTTCTTCACGGTCCGCAACGGCATACACAGAGAAGATGGTTTGTCAAAGTGGAACTGAAAACAAAGGTAAGGTGTGAACGCCGTTTTCTGGAAAGTTCTAGCAGCTTCTCAGATCTTGTGCCCTACCAATCTCCCATCCCAAGTTTCTCACCCCTCCTCCCCCTCCTCCTCCACTTCTCTCTCTCTCTCTCTCTCTCATGTTATGACCCTGTCCAAGGTTTGCTAATCCTTTGCGCTAGAAAAAAAACAGCATAAGGTAGAAAAACTGGTTTCAACATGAATTTCATGGCTTCAAAGTTTTAAAGACCTTCCTTGTGTTTCCTTTACATTTCCAGCAGCATACTTTTTTATTTGCACTCAACTGAGAAAGGCCCATTCTGAAATGATGCCGTCACCACTGCTCACAACAGTGCTGTGTGGCACGCAGTAGGCGCCCAAGACCATCCGCCGACGGAGACGCTCGGCGCGCCGGTCTCTTTCCACCACCAGATGGCAGCCTCAGCACGGCTTAGTCGAAGGCCGCTGGCACCCTAAAGATCCAGTCACGCTTCGCTTACTCAAAAGGCTTATTTTCTTCGCACAGAATCATCTGGTAAAATGGATTGTTTCTGACACAATAGAAGTCAATTTCGAAAACGAGCGGGCTGCCCTTCGTCCCAGCCAGAGAAAGAGACACGAACGTCACTGCTAACCTTGTCCTTGGCCATGAAAACAAACAAACCAAACAAACAAAGCTCAAGTATGTTAAGGGCTTGCCTTGGACCCAGGGCTCATATAGTGTCTCCCTCAACCGGAGTACCATGCCATGGCCCAGCCCACAAAAGATTTTATTTTTAAAGTTTATTTATTTTGAGTGGGGAGGGGCAGAAGGGGAGGGAGAGAGAATCCCAAGCAGATAGCAGCAGAGCCCAACCCAGGGCTTGAACCCAGGAACCGCAAGATCATGACCTGAGCTAAAATCAAGAGTCGGACACCCACCCAGATGCCCCCAAAAGGTTTAAAAGAATCTAAATCGTACTAAGTTTCTCCCAAGGGGACCGGGTGGGAGGCATACATACCACAAGGCATAATAGCGCCCAGGGAAACTTCTGTAAAATCTTCTGTACCCATTTCTGTCCCAAGGGTCCCACGTTGCTAGGGACGTTTTCCTTCTCTGCCCCCTCCCTAAACTTCAGGGCGTTCCCGGTACCAGGGCCGTGGCCCCCTGCTCACTACCCACCCCCTCTACCCCGATATCTTCTTTTCTTCCACACGGGGTTACTGCATTTAGAACACAAGCAGCAGAGGCCCCAGTTACAGTGGAAAATCAAGAGTTAAACACACACACACACACGAATCTCTGGTATAATTACGTTCTGACTCTATGGGCACCTCATCATGGGGCCAGAGATTCCGTGATTAGCTCACGTTCGTTGAGTTTGCACTCTGCATCGGGCTCTGGGCTGATAGCACGGAGCCTGCTTGGGATTCTCTCTCTCCTTCTCTCTCTGCCCCTCCCTCTCCCTCTCTCTCTCTCAAAAAAAATAAACTTTAAAAAATAAAAATAAAATGTGTTCCTGCTTTCTGTAAAATCCAAATTTAACTGGGCGTTTTATCTACCAACTCTACCTCCTTCTTATATAAAAGCAACGTGTGCCTTCTCCCTCCCCTATTCTCCAACCTGCAAGATCTTCCTTGGTCCTCAAGCTTTCTAGAAGACCGGGTTAGAGGGAAGTGGAGAGCCTCGCCTTCTAGGTTGCTCACAGATGCGAGGTATTCCTTTCCCTTGTAACACTGTTGCTTTATTGCGGGTGAAGGGGCTGCGTGTGTAAATCGGCGCTTGCAAATGGTAACAACTCACATCCCACACTGGGCTGGAAAGCAAGTTAGTACTCTTTCTCCAGCCCTCTGAGGTCCACAGGCTTGAAACACTCATGTTTACTGGTCAGCGGGCAGCCTTCCACTCCATACCCTTTGCTCATAAAAACACACAGGAGAGACTGTGTTTTCCTCAAAAGGAATCATTATTCACCTTGCTTCCCACCTCCCCCCACCCAACTTAATGTATCCATGTGTATTTCTGCCTCCCTCCCTATATTTGTATCTCTATCTCTGTATCTATGTATATCTGTCTCCATATATCTCGATGGCTATTTATATCTGTATATCTAGAGAGAGAGGGAGAGAGGACATCTCTCTTCCAGACACCTCGCAGGTCATTACACGAAGCTCCAACTCATTTTTTTCTAAAGCGGAATAGCCCACCGCGTGCTGCATCACATTTTAAAACATTTATCCCAGAGAAAGACAAGGCACCACGGGAAGGATTTTTCATGCAAGGTTGTTTACCGCGGCGGAATCTGTTGTGACAAAAAGCTAAAAAGAATATAGGGCAATCGGTAAGAAACCTTCATGCTTAGGTATCTCAAAAGGCTTTACCACGGGCGCGGGAACTCCTCTCTACTTAGTAGCCAAATTCTAACCTGGGGTACTCCAGCACCTCCCCCTCCCACCCCCCACCCCGGGGAGGGAGACTTCTACCTGCACATCTTTACAATGGATATTTAAAGCCTCACTCTGCCTCCCCAGTTCCACCCCTCTCCCTCCTACGGTCCCTCCTTCCTGACTTCCAATTACTTTCTACTGGAGAATTCTCGGAGAGGTTTATATAATTACAGTGATTTCACTGGGGGCGCCTGGCTGGCTCAGGCGGTGGTGGAGCACTCAACTCTTGGCCTCGGGGTTGTGAGTTCAAGCCCCACGCTGGGGCGTGGAGCCTACTTAAATAAATAAATAAAACTAAAATGATTTCCCCAAGTTAGGATGACAGAGCTGGGCTTTTGTACTGATATCATAGTCGAGCAATTGTGTATCTCTTCAGGAAGACTCTGGTCCATTGAGGCTTAGACCCCAACCCCTCCCAAGAAGAGGGACGCTGGCTCCTGTCAGGCCTTCCACATGCTGGTTGCAATGGAAATCCAGGCTCCCTTCCCTTGGCGATGGCTTCCCAGTTTTCTTTTGGGAAACCAGCAAGAGAGAGGCTCCCTCTCAGTCCCTGTGCTTGGATGGAGACCCTACTTTCTGACACTGTGAGTACCTGACCGCAGTCTGGCCAATCAGATTCCATGATTAGCTCAGAGATGGTCACACGAGCCAAGCTGAGCCAATGGGAAGACGGCCCACTCTGCGGGAGCTGCCAGGCAACTAGGAAGTGGGCCTGGACCTGCCCGCAGCCACCTTGTGCCCCATGGGTTGAGTCTGAGAATATAAATGAGAATAAGACCAAGAAAACCAAGGCCGAGGGCACTTGGCTGGCTCAGTCACTAGAGCATGCGACTCTTGAGCTCAAGGTTATAAGCCCCAGCCCCATGTTGGGTGTAGAGATTACTCAAAAATAAGATCTTTTTCGAAAGAAAACTGAAACCCTGAAATGGGTAAAGACTGATTTTTGTGTTGTTGTTGAGGATCTGGGATCCAACTGGGTCAAAACGCAGACCTGCTACCTCTTACTTTTGCGATCCTATAAACCAAACCTCTTTGGGATGAAGCCAACTGAGTTGGGTTTCTGTTCCCCGAAACTGAGAGCTGTTACTAACAGAACATTATTTGTATTTTAGGTAATTGAGAAGATACATCGTGTGTGTGACTGTGTGTCCCAACACACACACGCACACGCACACACACAGCTATTAAGAATCTAGTCATGGGGCGCCTGGGTGGCTTCGTCAGTTAAGCGTCCAAGTCTTGATCTCAGCTCCGCTCTTGATCTCAAGGTCGTAAGTTCAAGCCCCTCGTTTGGCTCCGTGCTGGGCGTGAAGCCTACTTAAAAAAAAAAAAGAATCTAGTCATAGTCACTAAATATTTCTATAAATCTGAAAATTGCGGTATTTATGTAACGCACAGACAATTCTGTTTCTAGCAATAACTC
The DNA here is from genome assembly GCA_030068075.1 of Paguma larvata. Lineage (NCBI taxonomy): Eukaryota > Metazoa > Chordata > Mammalia > Carnivora > Viverridae > Paguma > Paguma larvata. The sequence goes on from CM057835.1 coordinate 64,455,064, forward strand.
TGACACCCCTTAGGGGTCAAGACCCACAGGTAGGAATAAAATATTCTATGTCTGGAAGTGCCAGAGAGACATGCCTGGAAGCAGCCCTCAGCCAACGAGGGTTGGAGTTGGGGAATAAAGCTGAGGAAATGTCCCCCAACTTTCACTTCCTTTGGGAAGGACAACTCTTTTTATGTTTATTAATTTTTGAGAAAGAGAGAGAGAGAGAGACAGAGCGTGAGTGGGGGAGAGGCAGAGAGAGAGGGAGACGCAGAATTCGAAGCAGGCTCCAGGCTCCGAGCCATAAGCACAGAGCCCGACGCCGGGGCTTGAACTCACAGACCGTGAGATCATGACCTGAGCCGAAGTCGGCCGCTCAACCGACCGAGCCCCCCAGGCGCCCCGGGAAGGATAATTCTTGCCTCAAGATCTGTTTCTGGAGAGCCCCAACAGGGAACACTATATCCAAACTCAGGAGAACCAGAGCCCATCCACACCCTCAGACTAAGAACCCCTGTTCTAGATGGCTCCACACACCCATCGAGAGTTGCTCACTGATGAACAACCTGAAGTAGTTACGTTAGCGACCTGCTTCAAAAAACAAACCAAATTTATAAAACCCTGTAACTCCTGGCACCCGATGCTCTAATACCTCATCAGAAGCTGAACGTTTGCCCGTGTCCCTAGGGCACAGGCGGGCTTGCTCTGGGGGGCCGTGATTTATTGTTTCCTGCTAATTCTGCCCAGCCCCTCAATGTGCAAAAACCCCTCTATTTACGTGGAACGGCCTTCTTACTATTTCAATTCCGCTGATCTGCCTGCTCACTATAAGGAGGCCTGTAGCAGAAGCTCCTCCCCACCCCACTGAGCCTTGCTTTCTGTCTCCTGTCCCGTTTGGAAGAGGGACAGCGACAGGAATGGCCTGGTGGTAACTGGTGAGGGTTCTCGGCAGGCAGGCCTGGCTCCACCACTTAAGAGCCCTGGGACTTTGGCCGGTGGCCTCAGTTTCTTCATCCGTAAAATGGGACTGGTAGAACTACGTGTCTGATCGAATGAATGAATGAATGAAATCAACAAGGAAGCCCAACATACCGTCAGGGCCTCTCCCCATCACAGAGGACCTAGGGTCCCGCCTCCCTGGCTCACTGTGCAGTGTCTCCGTGAGGGTGGCCGGTGCCTCGCGCTTGGAAGAGCCCCACATTTGGTTTAATACTCTGCCCTCACCGTCCTGAGGTTATTATTATTTTTAATAATTTTTCAACAAAGGCTCCCGTATTTCCATTTTGCCCCACAAATTATGTGCCCAATTCCGGCTGTACGTTCCTCCCAGGGTCTTCCCCAAATCGTGTCCTGTGAAAAAGCATTGAGGGCCTAAGAGAGAGGTCTGCTCTGGGGCGGAAAGCGGCCCAGAACCAGATCTGTAAACCCCCGGCTCAGCCCGGATCCCACCCTAGGGCCCCGGGCTCGCAGAAGCACGGAATTACCATGGACTCGGCCCTCAGCCTGCGAGGAGGAAAATGCAGGAGAGAGAAACCAGCCTGGCCTGGCTGTCTGGATCAGAACCCTCCCTCCTCCTCCCTGCCTCCTCTTTCTCTTCCTTTTGCCTTTTTCTCCCTGCTCTGCCTCTTCTCGAGTTCTCCCCCACCTTTTATCTCCTGTTTTCTCGGATCTCCCTTCTCTTTCCCTTTATGTATTTATTTTTTAAGTTTATTGACTTATTTTGAGAGAGACAGAGAGCGCAAACAGGGTGAGGCAGAGAGAGATGGAGAGAGAGCGAGAATTCCAAGGAGTCTCCACTCTGCCCGATGCAGAGCCTGATGCGGAACTCGAACCCATGAACCGCGAGATCACGGCCTGAGCCAAAACCAAGAGTCGGTCGCTTAACCCACTGAGCCACCCAGGCGACCCTCTTGTCTTGCCCTTTAAAGTCGACAAACACTTGAATCCCAACTCTGCTGCGTTCGGCGTGGAGTTAGGCACAGTCCTCCGGGCATCTCTCTCCTCCTCACCTGAAACTTCCTTCTGGCTCCTTTGGGTTCTGTTTTGTTTTGCTTGTTTGTTTTCCTTTTTTGGTCTTGCTTTTCTCGGTCTTCTCTCTCTCCTTATGATTCGGTCTCTCTTTGTCTCTCTCGTCTCTTTCTTTCTGTCTCTCCTTGCCTTTTCCTGCATGTTTCTCCGTCTCCTTTCTTGCTACCACTCCTCCTGTTTCTGTGTCTCTGTTTCCGTCTGCCTCTGTCTCTCTGTGGTCTCTGTCTGCACCCTGCCCCGCACCAGCCCCCTCTCCCAAGGGACCCCGCTGTCAGGCTGCCCTGTTGCGACTGCCATGAAACCCACCGGTGCACGATCTCAAGGCTGGATTTTTCTGCCCTCCGCCTCTGTTAGAAAAATCTTTTGACCTTTGAGATTCCCAGGAAAAGAGCAGAGTAAGTACCCCCGGGGAACGGGCAGCACCTGCAACAAAAGCTTCCCTCCTAGCGTTTGTGTTTTCAAAAGACACGCATCCCTGGGGGGGGGGGCAGACCTCGGAGTCCTCCCGCTGGCTCCCCTCCCACTGTCACCCCCGAGGGGAGGAGGGCTGGTGACAATTTTGATTTCTGGAGTCAACGCGTGCAGCAGATATGCCCAGCAGCTGTCTCTTAATCCTGCTGAGCCATTTGCCACAAATCCCTCTTGTCACAATTTAGCTGTGGGTTTAAGAGAGTGACAAGGCGCACGCGGAGGGGAAGCAGGACAAGGTTGTGAAAAGATCCTGGGGCGGGGGGCGGGTTAAGAACACAGCAAGGCAGCCAGACACCCCCGGGTTCAAGGCTGGCCATCTAGGAAGGGCTGGAGAACCTTGGCCAGGGTGGCTGCCCACAGTCACACTGCGCCTGGTGCGTAAGGACCTCTGCACGGATAATCTGGTTTCATCCTCCCAGCACCGCTGACAGTAACAAGCCGGTGTAGAAAGGGAAGCTGAGGCCCAGAGAGGCGGGGTCAACGGCCCGAGGTCAGATTCCTGAACGTGGAGGTCTTTGGGGAGGGTCGTGGTTCCTGGGACCTCCTTCCGGTGGTCTGACCACCGCCTCGGTCCCCACGGGACCCGCCTCCGAGAACCGCCCCGCGGCCTCTCCCTCGGTCCTTTTCTGCGGCACGGGGTCCCCGCGGAACCGGAAGCCCCGGGCTGGCAGGAAAGATGGGTGTGCGAGTTCGGAGCATTCTCGGCAAGCCTCTGGGGAGGCCGGGGCTGCTTCGGAAGCATCCGGAGCTCCGGCCGGCGGCCTCCCGGCGGCTGTTTCTGGCCACGAGAGAAGAGGCAACCACGTGCGGAGGGTCCGCAGCTCTCTTCCAGAAAGCCACCGGCTTCTCGGGCAGGCTGTTCTCCAGGGAGGGCAACGCGGCCAGCGGTCCACGCCGTTCTCTCGTTCCGCGTTTGAACACGTCTGAAACCAGGCCGTAGCTGACACACGAGGCCCCTCCGTAGTTACTTGGCCGCACTTTCCTCAGGGCGCGTGAAAGGGCAGCGAGCCCTACACTCGGAGCCGGAACCGGAGCGCTCCGCCCCGGAAGCTAAGGTGGCCCAGCGGCGGGCTCTCATTGGCCCCAGCTGGATCACGTGCCGCGCCCTGGCCAATCACCACAGCTCTGGCTGCGGCACCTTCGCCGGGCACCCGGGCCCGCACGGGATGCAAGCAGCGGCCTGAGGGGTGGTTTCCGAGAGGAGAAGCGGAAGAGAGGGCCGTGGGTTCCGGGCGGGCAGAAACGACTGGTGCCTGGGTGCCACAGGGTCCTTCTGAGAGGAGGTAAGACCATTTGCGCGACACCACGGGCCCCTCGGAAGCGCCCGCCTCCAGTCTGGTGTTGTGTTTAAAGATGCTAAGTTGACACGTGTCCCCAGACCCCATCAGGCCTCTGGATACTACATCCAGGGGCGCCGGGGTGGCTCGGTCGGTTAAGCGCCCAGCTTCCTTTTGGGTCATGATCTCACAGTTTGTGAGTTCGAGCCCCGCATCAGGCTCTGTGCTGACAGATCGGAGTCCGCTTTGGATTCTCTGTCCCCCTCTCTCTCTCTCAAAAGTGAGTAAACAGTGAAAAAACAACAGAACACAAACAGATACTTGTACGCGGATGCTCATAACGGGGCTCTTCACAATAGCCAAAAGGTGGACACGACCCCACAGGCCATCGATAGACACGTGACTAAATACATGTTGGCACATCCCTACCATGGAACAGTGCTCGGCCATAAAAAGGAATGAAGTGCTCACACATGCTACGATGGGGATGAACCCAGAAAACGTTATCCCGAGGGAAAGAAGCCAGCCACAAAAGGCACCGCATTCTATTCTTCCATTTCTGGAAACATCTAGAACAGGCAAATCCATGGAGGAGGAAGAGTAACCACTTAGTGGGTGTGAGGTTTGCTCTTGGGGCGATGAAAATGGCTCGGACCTCAGATAGAGACGGCGTCACACAACACCGCGATTGTATTAATGCCATCGGACTGCTCACTTTCAAGTGGCTAAGTTTACGTTAGTGTGTGAATTTCGCACCAATAAAAAATGGTGGGGAAACATAAAAGTAAACACATAGAAGTAAATATATAAAATATATCCCCAGGTCAGTAGGGAAATGAGGCAAGAGAAGCAGTCAGTAAAAAGTGCAGCAAACAAGGGCGGAACTTGCTTCGTGGTGTCCTTGCCCACCTGGGAACCCTGGGAGCCAGTGTAGACGCAGCCTTAGCCTCTGCGTCCCAGACAGGGAGAGAGCAGAGATAACTGCTCCCCTCTTCCCATCAGTCACTGGGGGAGGCCCGCTCTCAGAGGGTGCCGACTCCCTGACCCTGCTGGCCCGTCACCCACAGAGGGGGCCGTCGGGAGAAAGCCCTCGGGGCAAGGAACACGGGGGCAGAGAATCGGTAAGGGCCGTCGAGGACCCGCAGCCTCTCCTGAAGATTCTAAGACCAGAGTATATGACGAGACAAACAGAGGTCTTGCTTCTGTGCCCAGATGGCTGGCAAAATCCAGACCAAATAAACATAAGTGCCTGCATTTGCATTTGTGAGAGCAGCAAGGTCTTTTGCTGAATCTCACTGAGAATTATTATTTTTTTTAAATCCTGTGCCACGCCCAGCTCATCAGAAGGCAGGGGAGGAAGGTCCACGCTCCTTTGCTCTGAAAATGCCGCATCCCCAGCCCGCCCGTAATTGGACTTTTGCAGGTGGGTCACACGCCCGCTGGGAATGTCTCCCAAAATCCAGCAGGATCTCAGGGGTGGTGAAAAATCTACGCCCCTCTCTCTGCCTCACGCCTTGATATGTGAAACTCATGAATTCTTACAGAACGAACGCAACCCGAAGCTCCCTAGCAAGACGAGCTAGGGCTCCCGGGAGTGAATGCCACACGGAGGGAAATGCCAGCCAATGGGCATGTAACCTCCCCTTGCCAGAGCCGGCTGGGCCCAGCGCTGTGATCACACGTTCACAGCCGCCGCACCTGTTCTGCTGGGGGTTTAAAAGTAGGAGGGCTGAGGACGAATGGGAGCGAGTTGGTGAGGTGGCGCGGGACGGTATCCAGGCCCGGCATGCTGGGGGCAAAGAAACGACTTCATCTCCGGCATTCGGCTTCTCTTTCTTTAGAAGGTCAAGTTGACCAGGTCAGAGGGAGCCTCAGAATGCGGTAATTTTGCCACCGACTCCCACCGATAGACTGACGCGCGCTCCCCGCGGTAGCTGGTGTGTGCTGAACCTGTCACCGCCTCTTCAAAACACTGCTGGTTTCCATGGGAACAACAAAAGCCCTGAGAGCCGCTGGAAATTTCGAGTCGAGATGTCCAAAACGATGCCTGCGGTCTATTTTTTTCTACGACCTGCTTTGAAAGAGAAACGGTAGCGCAACTTTGCGAAGAAGACACAGGAAGATACGTGGTGATGAAAATGGTTTGACACCATTCGTGGCCCCCAACAGCCTGTCTGGAATCTGTCCTTTTAAAAATAAGCCTGAGAGAGGGATGGCGGCGGGGAGCGGGTGCATATCCACTGCTCTGCAGGCTCCTGACTTCAGACACGACTTCGACTTCGTTCTGGCCACAAGCCTCCCTGGTGTGCGCGGAGTTTAAGTCTTCACAGGACAATGCAGCAACAGGGCCCTCCATACACTTGCTAAATTAACCCAGAATCTCTTGCATGCCAATCTACCTCCCACTCTCAGGAGCTAAAAAAGAGCTTCTCGACTCGGATGATTATATATCTATTTTTTCAATCCACTCTGTAAGGTGGTAAGTGTGAAACAAAAGATAACGTCTGCCTTTAACAGCTGTCAGAGCGGCATACCAGAAGGTGAAATTGTCTCTTGACCCCCTAGAGAAGACACGCAATGTATCGTTAGGAAGTACGTTCCGAGAAATCATGAGCCCAACTGGAATTTAAAATCTTCTCTAGTATGATGTACAAACTCATCAGCTGCAGCTTCCTATTCTGACTTTTGAATTTCGTTTGCGCCATTGGAAAAGCATGGCTTTCACCTCTCGGGTTTTTGTTTTGTTTTAAAGATTTTATTTTTTAACTGGTCTCTCCACCCAAAGTGGGGCTCGAACTCACAACCCCGAAATCGAGAGTTGCATGTTCTACAGACCGAGCCAGCCAAGTGACCCCTTATCCTCTCGGTTTTACTCTTGCTTCAAATCGTTAGTGGAAAACCTCTCGCTTCTCCACTTCGCATGTGGGAATCACCATTTTTCCTTCCAGATACGTGAGGTGGAAACCGAGAAGCAACCTAGACCCCTCTTCCTCCCTCAACTGCCCTGTATCGGTCAGCTCAGGCTGCCGGAACCAAATACCATCGATGGTATCTTGCCTTAAACAGCAGACATGTATTTCTGTTGGTTCTGGAGGCTGCAAGTCTGAGATCCGGGTGCCAGCACAGCTGGGTTCTGGCAAGAGCCCTCTTCCTGACTTGCAGATGGATGCCTCCTTGCTCTGTTCTCACAGGGCAGAGAGAAAAAGAAACAGAGGGAGAGAGAAAGAGCAAGCTCTCTGGTGTCTCTCCCTCTTCTTAGAACGACGCTGATCCCATCCCGAGAGTCCCACTCTCGTGACCTTATTTAAAACTAAATGCCTCCCAAAGACCCCGTCTCCAAACGGGGGGTCTCCATCATGTTGGGGGTTAAGGCTTCCACAGGCACTGCAGGGGAACACAATTCAGTTAATAGCATCCCCCAGGTTCATCAATCACCAAATCTTTAATTTTATCTTCCAAATACTAAGTTCTTTTTCTCCTCTCCATTGCCACTATCAGTGTCCCATGAGATGGGGTGTTTATCAGATAGCCCTGTTTTCCAAAAATTGAGGCCAGATCGCATAGTAAAGGAAGCCGGCCATCATGGAAGATATTGTATAGAGGGTGGGTTATATCAGTCACGATTGATGTTCTACCTCTTGGAAAGCCCAGCCTCCACTACCACAGCCAAACCTCCACTGCCCCGGTGCCGGCTCCCTTGCCTCTTCTGGAGCGAGGCTGAGATCAGGCCTGACCTCCCTTCAACTCACATGGCAGGAGCTCTGCCACCCAGGTCCAGGCCCACGCCAGACTCCACGCCGCTCATCGCGTCTGCACCCGGACAAAGCTCCCTATGACGGGGCCTGGGATCTGGCCTCCCCGGCAGCTTCCAGAAAGGGCCAGGCGAGTGTGTGGATTTCTCACCCCACGGGATCGATTTGGATCCAGTGAGCATCGAGAGCCTCTCACCTCCTTTCTTCAGGGAACTGGCCTGAGGCACGGTGTTTCTCTGCAGCCTGTCCAGAGCTATCTCGTGTGACTGAGCAACTGACTGGACTCTTCACGGTCCCTTGATAGTCGTTCCTTCTGCCTCCTCCTTTGGCTTATCCCCACCCTCTCATCTTCACCTGCCCACCCAAATATCGCTTCCTCTGTATCAACTCTTCTGTCTCCATCCCGGCCCCACAGCCAGATGCCCCTTCTCCATCCTTCTACAGAAACCCGCTCTGTTGACACCCTCAGCTTCACTGAATGACACAGCCCCATCACTCTCCTCTGATGGACGCTGAACTCATTTCTGTGATCTCCGATGCCTAGCACCTGTGCCTGGAACACTAGGTAAGGATTTGCTGAACTGGAAGCCCCATTTTTGATCACTTTATGAGGCCTAAAATAATGAGTGGGATTTCTGCAGACTTAAGACACTGAAAGAAGGCATTCCTGGACATAGAGACAGCCTGAGCAAATACCCATTGGCAGGAAAACGCCACTGTACAGGGGACAGGCTTGGCCAGGAAGGTCGGGGGCCTCTTTTGGAAGGTATTGACAACCAGGCTGATGAGTCTACATATCTTTTCGGTGGGTAAAGTGGGAGCCTTCGAAACTGGGGAGTCGCTTTAGAAAGCTTAAATTGTTGATGATGTGTAGCACGAATGGGGGCAGGGGGTTGCAGACTAGGGAATGGTGTGGCTCAGAATTGCTATGACAGCAGAGACCGTGGGAAAGCGACAGGGGAGGTAGGGTCTGCTGGATGTCACAAGGACTCAGGGGTGGAAGGAATCAAAGTTGGCTTCGAGTATTCAGAGTAGGCTCTGGGAGGATGCAGGGGCCAGCCACAGAAACTGGAAAGACAGGAAGAGTTTTCGGTTTGGGGCTGGGAGGTGTCAGAAGCCTTTTCATAAAAGATAAGACTATTTGCTACAATACACACACCACTCCCACCATCAGTAACAGCTGACAGCCAGGGTGGGTGGTTCTAACTCTCATGTTTTGCTACTGCTCTATCCTCAGTGATGAGCCTAGGAGTAAAATAACATTTCCACAAATTCAGAGGGCAAGAGCCATCAGTCTGGCCAGTTTATGCTTTAAATGTATGGTGAGTCAGCAAAGGCAAAAGTGTCAGCCCCTACCCCACCCCCGCCTTTGCTTTCCCCGAAAAGTCCAACTAAACATACCGAGGGCATGTGCTCTTGAGACTCAATAACATATTCCTTTAGGGACAGATAATTAATGTTTGTGGGGCAGGAAAGCAAGCCGAAGAGGAGGGGAAGAGAAAGGGGAAGTTACATAACAATAGGAAAATTCCGCTTTCTTTACATCAACTCACCGAGCTTCTGGAAAGGAGGGAAAGGAGGTTGCGGATCCAACAAGCTGTTACTATTACTGCCTCATCACCATGCTCACATTTCAAGCACAGACGCAGGGCCCAGCCTTGGCTGTGAATTGGTCAGTAAGGTAAGAGCATTCACGGAACACCACCTGGACAGCTGACCTGAAGGGAGATGGGAAGTCCAGGTTGCAATCCCCGTCTCCCAAGCTTACTCTCTAAAGTGGGCGCTCCAAACACACAGGATCATTTAGAATTAAGACACTAGAGCTGTCTTACTACAGCAAAAGGCGAAAGGTAAAGACTCACGTTTTCATAGTGTGCAAGCAAGCCAAAGTGTTTGGGGAGCCCGGGAGCGCCATCTTGGGATGGGAGAGTTCGGAGAACATTCTCTCCTATTTTTCATCAAGTTATGCTCAGCGAGCTTCACCAAGGTGATATATAAAGGGGTGAACAGCTGATTTGTCGAGTGCCTGGATATTACAAAGTGATCCTGACATAAGTGAAGAGGAGAAGACCATTCCAGAAGTGAGAAGGGTTGAGAGGACCCATCAGTTTCTATAAGGCAGGGCCAGAGTCTGTCTCTCAGGGTGGAGTTCAGAACCTCTGCACCGGAACCACCCAAGCTGCTGGTGAGGCAGGACCCCTGCATTCCATCCCCCGGAGACTCCGATTCAGCCGGTCAGGACCAGGGACAGCGAATCTGCATTCCGACCCGGCCCCTGGTGGTGATGAGGTGTCCCAAGTTTGAGGACTCCTGGCAGTCTTTCTCCCGAGCCCTTCCATCCCCACCAATCCCTGGAATCACTCTCTCATATTCAATTATTTATTCAAATATATGTACTGACTCTTGCGGTCTGCCGAGCTCTGTTCTAGGTGCTGGAGATGCAGGAGACGACAAAAGAGACAACGTCCCTGCTCTTCTGGAGTTTATACCGCCAGTGGAGGAGACTAACAATAAACAGAAAGACATACAATAAATGCGTAATCTGGTGACAGTCCCCATGGGGGAGACAGGCCGGGGAGGTTCTCAAGAGGACCAACAGAGTGCTGTCGCACATCCAGAGTCAAAGGGGACCTCTGCTGAGTGACATCTGAGCAGGAACCCAATCCTTCCAAGTCCCCTGAGACTCCCCGCTGCTTTGCCCCTCCCCCAGCCCCCCTTCCTTATCCTCCAAATTCATTCCTTCACCAATACTTACCCAGGGCCTCCCGCGTGCCAGGCAGATCTCTCCAACACCCCATGCCCAGCCTCGTTAGGGTTGTTTTTCAGCCATTTTCAGCAGCTTGTCCCACCCCTTCCTGGCCCGCCAAGGATCCCTCATGCCCTCATACTCAATGGCCCTCCACCCAACCACCTCCTGCGCTTCCAGGTTTTTTGCTATGGATTTTCGACCTCCCAAATCCACATGGCACTTCCGACACCCCAGCCTGTATGACGACCTACAAGGGCTCCGTGATGGCTGAGGGAAGGGAGTTACGCAATGAACCTCATGAACGTGCTAACTCCTCTTGTCGTTAAGCAAGGCCCTCAAGTTGGAAACTTAGATATAAAGGGTTAAAATGTGTATGCTTTGGCGAGGAAGGTGGCCGGGGACAGGAAGAAATGAATATTTGTGAGCATGTCTAAACCAGACGGCATGTTAGTGATTTGTCTATGCTATCCCGTTAATCTTTACAACAATATTGTGAGGGAGGTACTAAGCCCATTTTAACAAACACCAACTGAGACGCAGAGAGTAACCACCTGGCCAGTGATGAATGGAGCGGGGATTCAAACCCGAGATCCGAGCCTGAAGCTCCGTGTTTTCTTCCACCAAGTGAGGTGAGAGTTCGTTAAGGGAAAGAAAAGATTCTGAACGGTGCATTTCAGGTTAACAGAAATCATGACAACTTTGCCAACTAAAGACTGAGAGGAATTTTGGGTACACGGCCTTTCAATTCTAGGTAGGACGTATGTGTCAACCAGCGAGTTGGGTTTATAACAATCACATCGTGACCTGACCACCCTCCCATGCCACGGCTAGCTAGAATCTGGCGGGGCTGATAAATTACCAGCTTAGACAGGTATAGGCAAGAGGAAAAAAATGCAGACAAAAAGACAAGCCAAAAGGAAGCTTGCAAAATAAACATAACAATAAACTAAATCCTAATGCATCCGGTTCAGGCTGTCATAAATTCCCAGATGTGTGAGAACCAAATTAATTAATGAGAAATGCAAAGAAGACTTAGCGTCGTGGAGCTGTCCTAAATTCATTCACGGTGCCGGGGCTCGTCACAGTGATCCAAGTGACTCCAGGTGTGGCTCGGCGGTGCTCCCCTTCTCCCTCTAGGAGCGCGACCTGCCACGAGGAGGCTGAGACTGTCTGGTCTCTTCCAGACGTGCTTCTTTCTCCCTGGAATCCAGGAAATTCTGGCCACCTGCAGTGTGTGGAGGCAGCCGGCCCGCCAAGGATGCTGACGCCAGGTCCCGGGCCCCTCCCTGGAGGGAACAAATGCCTCTCCGGTTGCAGCTGCAGAAAGGGGGAGGAGACTCGGGGGACCGCCTGGGGAGCCGTGGAGGCAGCGGTTTGGACATCCACTCGGTGAGTCATGCCCCCGCAGCTTTTTCACAAGAGTTGCAAATTCCAGTAATAGCAGATGAGGGACATCTCTCGAGGGACTCCGGGCCAATCGAAGGTGCCTCCTGCTCTGTCTTGGCAGTTCGGAGCCTGCATCTGAATGGCTTATCTTCAAAACCAGATCCTGGAGTTTTTCCTCGCTTTGATCTCTGGGCTTCCTGAGGCCGGGAGGTGATTCTGCCCTGAAGGTGGAAGAGTCGGATGGCGACCCCTGAGTGTGGTCCCCTAGACCAAGTAGGGATGCGATTTTCTTTTTCCAAGAAGATGATGATGAAGGCAGAGCCAGTATCGTCCTGTTGCCCCTCCTGGTCTGCTCTCCGACTTTCTCCTCCCAGTTCCTGCGTCTAGCGAGGCTGACCCGCGTGGCCCCCACCAACGGGCTCCCTCTCCTTTGGTGTCCAGTTGGGGACGGCCCATGGGGAGCCCCAGCAGAAGATCGAAAGGCAGGGGGAGAGTGAGGTCACAGCTGCCCCTTTTGTGGGGTCCCCTAAGCTGACTGTGTCCCTTATGTGAAGAGAATAGACAGACCTCTCTAAACAATATCTCTGCCTCCAGAATCTGGTAACCCCTCTCTCCCTTGTCCCTTCAGGCCTAAGTGGGTAACAGCGCCCCCTGTCACTAGCCCTGGGTACTGCACCATCATCGAGATTGCCTTAAACTGGGCCCAACCTCTTTACTAAAAAACCCTCTCCGATGGTCCCCTGCCTGCCTTCGGGGCACTTGAGTGGTACTAACCGTTCAGGCAGACGCCAGCCTCGCCTGCCCCGACTGGCGCCGGCTCATCAACAGCAAAGCCTCGCTCATGAGCCCTTGGCAGGTGTCAAGCAGACCCCACGGCAGGCCACTTAGAACGAAACTCAAGCTCCTCCCCACGGCCAGAGAGGCCTGAGCCTGCTCTCCAATCTCATCCCCACCCTCCACGCCCCCTCTTCTCTGCCCCAGCCACACGGCTCCTTACCACTTTCTCAGTCCGCCGAGCTTGTCCTTCCCTTTGCACCCACCCTTCCTTCTTTCCCTCCACCTGCTGCCAGGTCTTGGGGGCGGGAGGAAGGGGGGGGACCCACGCACCGCGCAGGCTGGAGGTGGATTCTCATCGTTGTCCAGGTCAATCTAAGTCCTGCGAGTTCCCTGAGGCAGACATTCATTTTGCCTTTATTTTCTATTTATTTTATTTTTTGGCACCGTCGTGTTCTGGGAGCACCTGCAGACGTGTCGGGTAGCATAAACAAGGCGAGTGGCCATGGCTAATAAAAATAGTTCAGCCCTCTGGGTCTGGCTTTTGTTTTCCCACTTTTGACAGAGACACAGAAGTGGAGAAAGATTTCTTCACTTTTTTATACACACGCACACACACGCACACACATGGTGCAGAGTGACAATCGTCCTTGGCGTTGGGGAACAATAGGGAGTGGGTGGGGACTACAGCAAACCACCTGCCGGCCAATTTGCTGTTTTGCAGAAATCTGGTTCCGTGGTGGCCAGACGTTGCCATTTTTCAAGAGAAGCTGGGAAACCAGAATCTTAGGTGATGTCTCCTAATTTTTAAATGCGGGCGATTTTAAAAGTCCCACAAAGGCCACGCTGAACATATTTTTGTGTTGGGTTTCATGCATGAGCTGCCATTTGCAGCAAGGTGGATGGAACTGGAGGGAATTATGCTGAGTGAAATAAGTCAGTCAAAGGAGGACAGATACCCTATGTGTTCACTCCTATGTGGATCTTGAGAAATTTAACAAAAACCATGGGGGAGGGAAGGGGGAAAAATAGTTACAAACAGAGAAGGAGGGAGGCAAACCACAAGAGACTCTTAAATACAGAGAACAAACTGAGAGTGGATGGGGGTGTTGAGGGGAGAGGGGAAAGTGGGGGGTGGGCACAGAGGAGGGCACTTGTTGGGATGAGCGCTGGGGGTTGTATGTAAGCCAATTGGGCAATAAGTTATATTAAACAAAACCAAAAACAAACAAACAAATAACGCAGGGGCTGCCAGTACTCAATCATTTCCACATACGCAAGGAGCATAGCACGTAGTATGTGTTCAATAAATGAGCGGTCTTCCCAGTTGACTTCGCAGAGTGTGGAAGTACTCGGCGAGCAGTAGAGCTTCCCTCCATGGGGAAGGTAGAAAAGGCGGGTTCAGAATGGGAGGAGGTTTCTCCATTCTCCCTGGGAGCTTCAAGACGCAGCTGCTCCCGCGCTAAGATGCAGCCTACGTGAAATTTCATGAAGGTCACACTTCTCTACCACTTGGGCTGGGGCTGTTGTGGGTTAGCGTTCATGGAGATAGTCATGCCTGTCTCATAGTCCACGTCCATTCCGATGATTCTCGCCACGGTGTACTGGTTGCTAAACAACCTAGGTGCAAAATTAGAAATCTAGGGGCGCCTGGGTGGCTCAGTTGGTTGAGCGCCCAACTCTTGGTTTCAGCTCGGGTCATGATCTCACGGTCGTGGGACTGAGCCCCGCATCAGGCTCTGCGCTGAGCGTGGAGCCTGCTTGAGATTCTCTCTCTCCCTCTGCCCCTCTCCCCTGCTCGTTCTCTCTCTCTCTCACACTCTCTCTCAAATAAAATAAAGTAAAATAAAATAAAATATAAAAATAAAATAAAAAAAATGGAAACATATAACGATCAGAGTCTCTTACCACCAAGAAAGGCTCTTAGAGGTGGGACAGGAACCACGTGGTCACAACACAATCTAATTCATTTAGTGGTTGAGTGGTTGGATTCTAGTCCAGGTTTTGTAGAGGGCTGATTCTCAAAGATCTTTTGAGCCTGGCCATGCGTCTCATGTCTGTCTTCCCATCTCGGAGAATTCTCGGTTCTCATGCCTACCCTCCATGCCCAGCTAAAGCTATTCCGAAGCTTCCAGAGAACTAGTAATGAACAGAGTACTCCAGAGATGTGTGAGGAGCCAGATCAAGCACAGGTGACCCAGCGGAAGGCAGTGGCAGAAACAGGTGATGGTTTGGGGATGAAGTTTTAATGAATTCACTCGCTCCACTCTACGGAGCAGTCTCTCCCAGGCTTCACAAGCAGCAGGCTCATGTCTGGTTCTACCTATTTGCACGGTAAGCAGGAAGTTCACCATCTGTTCAAAGGCTCAGTAGGTGTTAGTGGCCCTTTATTGGATGAGCTCAAGGTGATTTAGATTTGTTCTGGAACACATTTGGCATCTGAGAACGTGCCGGCGTGGTTCTGCTTTCTGGACGGAGAGCATCACTCATCGTGTATGCTAACCCACCAAAGTGCACCATCCGGTGTGATCAGTCTATTTAACTCTATAAACTTATTCCTAGAATTTCTGACTTAGGCTCATCCAGATACTTCCCAGAGCAAAGCTTCCCAACTTTCATCTGCCCTACGGGGGCTACTGGTGGCCTCGGTCGAGACGGTGGTTCTTGCAAATCTTCAAATAGCTCGGGTCATGTTGGAAACCCGCAACCCAAACGTTCAAAGCCAAAGTTCATCTTACCTAATCGAATTGCCTTTTATAGTTTATAAATGTGTCGTATTCCAAACATTCATAGAAAGTAATAGGACACACACTTCTGTACCTTTACCAAATCTTAACGTTTTGGTTTATTCCTTTCGTTTTTATGAAGGAATAAAATATCACGATGTGCCCCTCCCTAATTCCAGTCCCCTCTCCTCTTCCCTCCCTCCCCCAAAATAACCACTGCCCTGAATTCGTATTAATCATCTTCACACAAGATTTTAGTATCAATACGTTTATTAACACACATTAATGTATCTATTTCTCCAAGTACATATATGTATATACTCATGCATATGGACTATAGTTCTATATTATATATATACACATATATAACATTCCCTCAACAGTATACTCTATTATTTGCGTGAGTTCACACTTTATATTAAGATTATGTTTCACGTACCAATCTGCAGTTTGCTCTTCCAGCTCAATATTGTATTTTGGAGACGCATCCACATTGATACACTTAGCTCTGGCTCACGCCGTAACTGCTGTCTCATTTTGCTTTGTCCGAATTTTTGTGTGCATTTTCCTCTTGAACGTTTGTTGCCTCCAACTTTTCACATGTTGCCATGTGCATTCTTGTCTCACTCTGAAAACGCCTCTAGGGCGAAGGCTTTCAAACTGGTCTGCCTGCCACCCACTGTCAGAAACGCATTTTACAGCGGTAGCTGTGCAACACATACGTCCACACAAACATACAGTATAAGACACTGTCAGAAATGCTCTCATAGGGGCACCTGGCTGGCTCGGTTTGGTGAGGCATGTGACTCTTGATCTCAGGGTCATGAGTTCGAGCCGCACATTGGGCATAGAGTTTACCTGGAAAACACACACACACACACACGCACAAGAAATAAACTTAAGGGATGCCTGGGTGGCTCAGTTGGTTGAGCATCTGACTCTTGATTTCAGCTCAGGTCACGATCTCACAGTTAATGAGTTCAAGCATCACGCTGGGTTCTGACAGTGAAAGAACTCTTCATAGCAGCAACAAAACTGTTGCTATGAAGAGTTCTGTCATTCTGACAGTGAAGAACCTGCTTGGGATTCTGTCTCCCTCCCTCTCTCTCTCTGCCCCTCCCCAGCTCACGCATGTATGCATGTGCACTCTCTCTCTCTCTCAAAATTAAAACACTTTTTTGATGAAAGAAACTTAAAAAAAGAAATACTCTCGTAATTTCTATTGTAACTCATTCTATTTCGTTGTCTTAAATCGTGGTCATGACTTACTTTATTCGTTTCAGACCAGCAGTGAGACCCCCCCGGTCTGAAACTCTGTGCGCCTTAGAACTGAACACCAGGAAGGGAAGTGACGGGGACAGATGTGTGGGTGCACCTTCCACTCTATTAAAGTTGGCCAGAGTTGTGGAGATCTACGCTTCCCCAGTGTGTGCCAGAGCATCTCGTGCTCCTCAGGCTCTCCCGCACTTGGCATCCGGTGGCTTTTTAACTTTTGCCAACGTGATGAATGCAAAATGGCGTCTCTGGGGTTTTACTTTGTATTTCCCTGTACGGGTGGTACAGCACCTTGCCCTGGGCTGATTGTCACTTATGTTTCCCCTTGTGCGTCCTGACTGCTTATACCCTTTGCTCAGTTTTTATCAGGTAGCTTCATTTTGTCTTTAGCTTCCTTGGCCCTTTGCTTTTCTATATGAACTCTGTGACCAATTTATCTTCTTGCACTAAAAACACTGGGATTTTCATTAAAACCCGTTTAAATCTTATAGGTTATTAGGGGAATCCGTCATCTTTATGATGTCGTCTCTCACATCCATGAATTTTGCATATGTTGTCATTATTCACGATTTATTCTGTGCCCCTCAATATGATTTCACTTTTTCCCCCTTTCCTCCTTTTAGTGAAATTGTTTCCTGAGCTCTTTACAGTTTTGTTGCTACTATGAAGAGTTCTTTCTGTACCTCTTTCAAATGCCTATTTCTTTTTCTTGTCTTATTGCCTTGGCAGAAAATCCAATGCAATGTTGGATAGGAGTGGCAAGCGTGAACACCCTTGCCTCCATTCTGATCTTTGAGGGAGAGCATTCAATCTCTAACCAACAAGTATAATCTTGGTTGCAAGTTTTTCGTAAATGCTCTTTAAAAACGTTTTTTTGATTTTTTAAGTTTACTTATTTTGGGAGGGAGCGAGGATGAGTGGGGTAGGGGTAGAGAGAGAGGGAGAGAGAATCCCAAGCAGGATTCACGCTGACACAGCACAGAGCCTGACGTGGGGCTCGAACTCGCATGAGATCGTAACCTGAGCTGAAACCAAGAGTGGGATGCTTAACCAACTCAGCTCCCCAGGTGCTTCTCATAAAGACTCTTTTACAGACTTCCCTTCTCTTCCTACTTTGCCAAGAGTCTTCCATCACGAACGGAGGTTGAATTTTGTCAAGTGCTTTTTCTGCATCTATTGAGATGCTCTGTAGTACTTTGACATTAATTCGTTAATATGATGAATTCTATCGAAATATTTTTCTGGTGTTGAGCACTCTCATTCCTGAAAAATAATTTTTAACGTAATTTTGAAATTTGTTTTAAAAATCCAGTTTTAATATCTCTAATAACATACTAATATTCCCTTTTCAAAAGTCAAAGTATTTCTGTTTAGTATTTGCAAACACACAGCCTTTTCCTGGAGGATGCATGGAAAATTGGTAATATTGATTGTCTCAAGGAAAGGGAACCGAGTGGTTGGGGGATAAGGGAGAGAGGCACTCCTAGTAACTCATTTATCCGTTTTGAAAATACTGAATCAAACTACAGCATTCCAGAAAATTCTGGAGTTCCTTTTGTCCATTGTGCCTAATGCTTTTTCCTCTTTGACCGCCTCCTGAAGTTAGAACTCATGATTTTGGTGTGCTTCCTCTGAGGGATATTCTTCGCAGTTGTCGACACTGAAATGTTTTAAGTTTTAAAAAGGAGAACATACTAGTGTATTCCTCTAGTGCTTTTCTCCTGCTTTTGTATAAGTATATGTATATATCCACAGAAACTACAGAGTAATATATATGTATATATCCACAGAAACTTATGTGTATGTGTTATGTAGTTGAAATCATATCGCAAGCACAATTCTGATTTTTTTTGCTCTATTATTTGTTTAGGAGCACTATATATATATATATATATATATATACACACACACACACACATATGCATATATATGTATATGTGTATATGTGTGTATATATGTATATGTATATGTGTATATGTGCACATACATATACACATATATTTTAAAGATTTTATTTTTTTTAAGTAATCTCTATACCCAACATGGGGCTTGAACTCACAGCCCGAAGATCAAGAGTCACATGCCCTACGGCGGCGCCTTCACGGCTCAGTCGGTTCAGAAACTCGATTTCTGTACAGGTCATGATCTCACAGTTCATGATCTCACACTATCAGCGTCGGGTTCCATGCTGATAGTGTGTAACCTGCTTAGGATTTTTTCTCCTCCCCCCCCAACCCCACTCATGCTCTCTCTCTCTCTCAAAATAAATAAACTTTTAAAAAAAGTGCTCTCCCGACTGAGCCAGCCAGGTACCCCTAGGAGCTTTATATGGTTACATATACATCTAGCTCTGCCTTTTAAACAGTCGTACAGGCTTATATAATAGAAAAACATCACTATTTTGCAATCTATTCTAGAGTCTCTCCAGGATGGATACAGAGTACTGAAATTGTTGGTTTTTAGGGTATACACATTCCTTGTTTGTTTGTTTGTTTGTTTAACAACTACTACTCAATTTCTCGCTAAAGGGACCATAGTAGTTGCTTTAATGCACGAAGCAAGCATTTTCTCGTGGTTCTACATATGGCCTTACTGACTGACTGACTGTGACCTCAACTCAGCCAACTGAGCAAGGCGTGTTTTCTCTCCGGACCCCCAGTGCCTCCATCTGCAGAAGGAGGGAGTTGGGTGGACTCCATGAGCGTATGAGATGGCATAATGATAGGTTATGCAGCCTCAGAGCGGGTCGGGAAGGACTGCCCTGAGGAGACAGCCAGAGGAGGAGGGCGCGGGCGGCAGCCAAGCTGGAGGCAGGCAATTTACACTCACTTGGCCCTTACCGAGGCTCCTCCATTAGCACAATGACAATTTATCTGGAGTTCTCATCCAAAAGCCCCCTCTGGGAGGCCTCCCTTCTGGATACCCTTCTTCTGGGGGGGGGGACTCCCCCCGCCCCATTCCAGTGTCTCCCACGGGCAGAAATGGCAAGCAGGGTTAGCAAAATGTGTGAATGGCAAGACTGCCGTTGAACAACTGAATACTCTCAACAAATACAGAGCAATATCACTGCGCCGGTCAAGGATAATTACAGGGTTTAGAGACGATATTAATTCATAATGCATTACAGATGGTGTGACCCAGGAACGGAGCATGCGTTTACAACCATGTAGAGAATGCATTCCTTCTCAACCCCGTCACGGTGATGCTCCGACTGGATGCATAAGCGCCTTTGGAGAAGTCTTAATCTGAGCAACTTCCTGAGAGGGAGGTGGGCCAAATGCCCTCCCGCTTTCTCTAACCCTACCCAGGTTCAACGACTCTGAGGCGGGCAGGGAAAAGAGACATCTTGTTTAAGGTTTCTAAATCGGATGACTGTGTTGATTACCCACA
This sequence comes from Paguma larvata, assembly GCA_030068075.1. Lineage (NCBI taxonomy): Eukaryota > Metazoa > Chordata > Mammalia > Carnivora > Viverridae > Paguma > Paguma larvata. Next base: position 64,474,871 of record CM057835.1, read on the forward strand.
CGTTGAGCAAATCTGGATGTGTTTTATGGTTTCCCAATGTATGCATTTAGGTTATTTTAGTAGGATAAGAGGAGGGGAAAAAGGTTCTTCCTCCTTTGGAGGAAAGGCAGGGGAAGAGGTGACAGGGATGAAGTGGATTCTAAGACGTGGTAGAGGTGGGTTCTGAGCCGCTGTAGAGGTGGGCTCTGGGAAGAGACAAGATGGGTTCTGGGACAGGGCAGAGGTGAGTTGTTAGGTCAGGGACCAGGCGGGTTCTGGGACAAGGATGAGAGATATGTTCTGAGACAGGGATGAGGTTCATTCTGGAACATGGTGGGAGGTGGGTTCTGAGACAGGGATGAAAAGTGGGTTCCGGACAGGGACCAGGTGGATTCTGGGATGTGGTGGGGGGAGTTCTTAGGTCAGGGATCAGGTGGGTTGTAGGACAGGTGTGAGAGGTGGATTCTGGGACATAATTGAGGTGGGTTCTGGGACAGCCACAAGCAGATTCTGGGTCAGAACAGATGGATTGTGGGCCAGCCATCCCACTCCCGAGTTCCCGGAACCTACCCGTGCATAGTTCCCCTGGAGCCCTGAACATGTCCCGAGGCCATTGTCGGCGGAGCTGTCTCCCACAGGCCTGAGCTCACACACCTCACTTCCTCATAGAGGCCTCGGGCGCCTCCCCCACCCCTATCATGTTGCCCTTTTGCTCCCCACGCTCACCCTCCCCGCCCATTCTCTTCTACTACTCTGCGGGCCGGGTGATGGTGCATTTACACCTGTGATTCCTGGGGCACCCCTGACTCCCGGCCGGACTGTGACTTCTCCAGGGCGGGCGGCGCGTGTGCACCGCTCCCCACGGAGCACAGGGCCAGGCACACAGAGGCTGCCCGACACTCGCTTGTATCGAACGAAGGAGTTTTCCATGACACCCGGGATCCTGTTTGATGTACGGTTTCTCTCCAAGTGCCTGAGCGGCCTTCTAAGTGCGCGGCGAATCAATAAGTAAAGGAAAGGAGGGTGTCGGGCGAGAGGAAGTGAGGGAGGAAAGAAGAGGGAGGGAAAGTGAAAGAGACTGGAAGGAGGAAGTGTAGGAGGGGAAGCGGGGCAGGGACGGAGACCGGGGGAGGAGAACGGAGGGGCACAGAGGGAGGAACGCACAGCGAATGAATGAACGCCCGGCCGCCCGCGCGCACCGCCCCCGGCCCCGCGGGCCCCTGCGTCCCGCGCGCCCGGCCCCCGCAGAGCCGCGCGAGCAGCCCCGCGCGCCGCCAGCGCTCCCCACGCCGGGGGTCCCGGCTCCGCCCCGCCCCGCCCCGCCCCCGCGCCGGCCCCGCCCCGCCCGCCGCCCGCGCCCGCGCCCCCTCCCCGCGCCGGCCCGGCCGCGCGCGGCATTGTGGGAGTTGTGGTCCGCGCGGCCCCGCGGAGCGCAGCGCGGCGTCGGCACCGGCGGGGGCACCGGCTCGGCTCCGGCTCGGGCTCCCGCGGCGTGGGCCGGGCGGTGGCCCCGCGGCGCGGGCAGGGGGCGTCTGCGCGTCCGCGCCCTCGGGCGGCGGCGTCGCCCGGGCCCCAGCGGCCGCCCCCGCCGTCCGCGCGCAGGTAAGCGGCGTCTCCGGGGGGGGGGGCTGCGGGGAGGGGGTGGGGGGACGGCGCGGCGCCCACCGCCCCCCACCCCTGGGAGAGGGGGAGGAGGCGGGGGCCGGGCGGCTGCAGGCCCGCGGTCCCCACGCCCGGCGGCGGCGGCGCGGCCGCTGGGGATGCTCGTGGACGCCGGCGCCCGCCCGCGCCCCGCATCCCGGCCGGGCCGAGGGGCCCCGGCGCCCCGCGCTCGCTACGTGCTGAGCGCCGCCGCCGGGGCTGGCTGTGTTTGCGGCGGGCCGGGCATCACCGTCCTCGAAGCCCCTGCTCCATCGCGGCGCCCTCCCCGGTGTTACAGGCTCCCCCTTTCCACAGCCCTCCTCCTCGTGACCCTCCTCCCCGGTCCCTTTCCCAGCCTGCTCTCCCCCTCCCCCCAGACCTGAGCGTCACCCACTTCCCAGATTTCCCGCGGTGACCCCCCCTCTGTCCCGTGAGCTATCACCATAAGCCACTTTCCCCAGTCTTTAGTTGATTGCCCACTTCTCCAGTCAGTAGTCACCTTTCTGTGGTCCCATCCCCCTCCTCCCCTGACCTCCTGGTGGTCACCATCTGTGTTAAGCCATCCCCTGCCCCCCACCCGGCCCCCACTCTCCAGAGTGGGCGGATGCTGAAAAAGCAGGCCCCGAAAGTGAGGAGGAGAGGTCTCCAGTTGTCCACGGGGAAGGGGTGGTCCTGGGCAGCTCACTGGGTCCTGGGTGGCGAGAGGGTGACCTGTGTGACACACCTGCTCCTTGCGGGGGGGGGGGGAGCTTCTAGGGTCGCCTGGCCACACCCTGGGAGTGACCAGAAGCTCTTTAGCAGTGGGCAGCCACTTAGCTTGTAAGGTAAACCGCATCAGCCAGGTTGGAGCGGAGTCTGTCCCCCAGATGCTCGTCATATCAGAAGTTGTAGTTCATTGGACTCGCTCACCAGCTGGCAATGAATTTGGAGCCTGTTTCCCCAGAGCTGACTGACCTTTAAGATCTGGAGTTCTTAAAGTGCAGAGCTGCAGTGACAGGTCCCCGTCCCTAACGAGGACAGACATGAAACAGATGTGTGGAGGAAACTGGAAGTCACTGTGGCGGCTGAGCCGGGAACTGGGGAGGGGGAGAGAGTCCATGCCCTTCCCACTGGAGTGGTGGGGGTTGTTCCTGCGTCCTGTTGAGTGTCAGATGTTTGAACCAGTGCTTAATAAGCTGCCAGTCACCCTGCAAATGTGAGGGTTTTTTTTTTTTTTTTTTTTAGTGTCACATTTCAGCGGTCAGCTTTTTAATCCACCTTGGAGCTCAGGGGCCGGCCAGCATAATTTGGCTGAACGTAGCTGGCAGGTAAGACAAATCCTCACTTGAGCCGTCAGTGCCGGCTATGAGGACAGAGTCCGAAGCGGGGTTTGGGGTATCTGAATCTTTTGCTGCCTTTTGTTTATAGCTCAGCCCAGGGAGCGCTCATGGCTGGTGGTGTCTAGAACGAGGCCAGAGAGGGCGAGCGGCAGGGGTGCCCAGGGGAGAGATCCCCCCGCCATCCGCCCTGTCTTCCAGGTCTTCGCTGTGCTTGGGCGAAGTGACAAGCAGGGCTGATGGGAACCGACACGTAACAGGTGTTTGTTAAATTATCACCATCTCACTTCTCATTTAAGAAGAGCCTCTTCTCCTGAGAGACCGCGTTTAAAAGTTCCAATTAGAGGTTTAGCTCAGTGAAGGGGGAAATCCTTTTAGTAAAAGTGCTGGTTTGCAGATGACAGTTGTTCTCGCCGCATTTCAGGAACCTCGGGGTTCTGTCTGGGAGCCGGGCTCGCACACAAAACAGAGGAAAAACATCCGGATTTTCTTTGACTTTTCCTGGAGAGGAAACATGGTTACTCAGGGACAGAGGCAGGGGCACGGGGCGGGGTGGGGGGGGGGAGTGTTTCCAACCCGTGGGGCCCAGATCTGGGAAGAAATTGAGACTGCGTGAGAGAGAAAATGGAGCTGCTAGCCTCTCACGTCGCGAGAGCGGGGAGCTTTTAGAAACCTAAAAATGGCCACGAACACTTAGCGTGTGTGGTTTTGACTTACTAAACCTTGCAGTCAAGCGACCCTTAATTTGACCCAGGCCGGGAAAGTGCAGGTAGGCAATTAATGAGCGTCCGAGGTTGCTTTTTCATTTTTAGCTTTGCGAGTCTGGGGACCAAAAAAAAAAAATTACTTAAGATGTGTGGCGGCAAGAATGTCCAGAATTTGCCTTCAGGGTCGCTAGTCCTGAGATCCCTTTCCCCGATGCCCTGCCTTTGCTCTGCTGGCTGATAGGCTCGGGGGTGCCACACGCACAAGCACCCGTCAGCACGTATCAGACGCCCACCGTGACGTCCGAAGTGCTTACAGCTGTCGTCACTCGCCTCCCTCCAGGGGGGGTGAGCATGACCCTGTCTTAGCGATGAGGAAACTGAGCAGGAGGGGACGTGACCCCGCCCAGGATCCGCCCCCCCCCCCCCCCCCCAGTTTGGGTTCTTGGCCTCTCTGCCACCTTGCCAGAATTTTCCAACCAGATGTAGTCCCCGGAGAACGGGGAGGGTTTTTAGAGTTTTCAAAGAGGTTTTTAGTTGCCTTCTATTCCCATGAGAGAGAGAAGAGAGAAGGTAGAGCACAAAACGATTTTTCTGGATTTATTCGGCCCCTGGCGCCCAGGGAACGTATTAGGCCTGGAGGAGCTCACAGACCTGGCGGTTCTCGGATTAGCAAAAAGGAGGCTGGACAGAGAGTTTCAGCTCGGAAACGCAGCTGGGGTTTTGCAGACGCGGGCAGCCTGACGGCTGGGCTGTGATCATACTCGGGCTGGCGGGGTCCTCAGGGTGCTCGACGCCGGCTCTTAACCTTTGGCGGGATACCCGGCAAACAGACCCGGGAGGGCTTCTCTTTCCTTCTCCCCCGTCACTTCCGTCATCACCTGTGGGTGAGGCGAGCGAGTAGTCTCCCGAGCAGGTAGACAGAAACGCCCTGGGTCCGCCCTGGGGACCACGGCCTCTTCCAGCTTGGGGTAAGTCCGTCCCGTGTCAGAGGGGCAAGAGAGATTAAGAAAGAATGCCCAAGTGCTGTGAAAAGAGGGGCGCCTGGGGGGCTCAGTTGGTTAAGCGGCTGACTTTGGCTCAGGTCATGATCTCTCGGTTCGTGAGTTCGAGTCCCGCATCGGGCTCTGTGCTGATGGCTCAGAGCCTGGAGCCTGCTTCAGATTCTGTGTCTCCCTCTCTCTCTGCCCTTCCCCTGCTCATGCTCTGTCTCTCCTGCTCTCAAAAATAAATAAAACATTAAAAAAAAATTTATAAAAAAAAAAAGTGCCATGAAAAGAGAAAGCAAAATGGGGACCTATGGGTCCTTTGCCATTTTTAAGAATTACTTCTTGAAGTGCTCTCTCTGCCCAACTCCCGACCCCGAAATCAAGAGCCGCGTGCTGCGCCAACTGAGCCAGCCCGGCGCCCCCTCCTTTGCCATTTTAAAGATGCTTTTGAATCCAGGCCTCTCTGTAAAGGTACAGAGACTGAAGGAGAACAAGCATTTATGACATACCTACTACGAAAGAGCGGAGCAAAATGCAGGGACCTCACACTGAAGCCAGCTGGGGTTTAGGTCCCTGCCCCGGCTGCGTGAACTCGGGTGAGGTGTATGATCTCTCCGGGCCTCAGCTTCCCCATCTGTAAAACGGAGCTAGTCACACCCCCTGAGGACGACACACAGAACAGACCGGGCGCCCGTACTTCTCAGACAGTACTGGGGGCAGACGAAGCGCCACCGACCATTCGGGAAACGGGGGCCGTGGTAAAATGGGAGGGGACGCGCCAGACTGAGAAGCGTGTCCCGTCCCAGCAGGGGCCTGACGGGACAAGCGGGGGCTGTACAATTCAGTTGAGGATGTGCCCAGGCATGAAAAATTTACGCTGGCTTCCTTTCCTTTTCCTGTCCCAGGTTCGGACTTCCTAAAAACTCATTGCACAGTGACCGACCCCGCTTGCTAGGGTGACGTGGAAGCGGCTCCTTCCGGCCTCCGTGCAGTGACTTCTGCTAGGAGCGGAGCGTCGAGCCCGGACGTTTGTCGATGCCGCCCTTGGCGAGCTCCGAGGAACGGCGGCCGCCATGCCTCCCCCTGCCCCAGCTGCCCCGTCCCCCCCGCGCTAAGCTGCATGGTGTGGGTGCCCCCGGGACCCCTGAGGACTGACTGCCCGACCTTGCTTCACACCCCCACCCACGCCCCCCCCCGTCCAAGATGTCGCTCGAGTGGCTGGCGGCCTGGAGCTGGTCGCTGGACGGCCTGCGGGACTGCGTCGCCACGGGCATCCAGTCGGTGCGGGACTGCGACACCACGGCCGTGGTCACCGTGGCCTGCCTGCTGGTCCTCTTCGTGTGGTACTGCTACCACGTGGGCCGGGAGCAGCCCCGGCCCTTCGCGTCCGTCAACTCGCTGATGCAGGGCGCGGACGCCAGCGGGCTGCAGAACGGGTACGTGTACTGCCAGTCGCCCGAGTGCGTGCGCTGCGCCCACAACGAGGGCCTCAACCAGAAGCTCTACCACAACCTGCAGGAGTACGCCAAGCGGTACTCGTGGTCCGGCATGGGCCGCATCCACAAGGGCATCCGCGAGCAGGGCCGCTACCTCAGCAGCCGGCCCTCCATCCAGAAGCCCGAGGTCTTCTTCCTGCCCGACCTCCCCACCGCGCCCTACTTCGCCCGGGACGCGCAGAAGCACGACGTGGAGCTGCTGGAGCGGAACTTCCAGACCATCCTGTGCGAGTTCGAGGCGCTCTACACGGCCTTCTCGAACTGCAGCCTCCCGCAGGGGTGGAGGATGAACAGCACCCCCAGCGGGGAGTGGGTCACCTTCTACCTGGTCAATCAGGGCGTGTGCGTTCCCAGGAACTGCAGGAAGTGCCCACGGACGTACCGCTTGCTTGGCAGCCTTCGGACCTGTATTGGGAACAATGTTTTTGGGAACGCGTGCATCTCCGTGCTGAGCCCCGGGACCGTGATCACGGAGCACTACGGACCCACCAACATCCGCATCCGGTGCCATCTAGGTATGTCGCAGGGACGGGGGCCCCTGGCTCCCGGCACCCAGCAGCCTGAGAGCTGGGGGGCCAGCGTCTGGCCTCTTCACGCCCTTCCCTGCCCTCCTGCCGCAGGTTCACGGGCTGCATGCGAGCGTCTTTGAGAAGCTCCGTCCGGAGGATGGAGATGGTGACGGAAACGGTCTCCATCTCCGCCGTCCCAGTACAGAAGCCACTAGCGGCGTGTGACCGAATTTTGCGCTCGATCGGAATTTCCGTAGGCACGCGCGGCTAGCGGCTACGGTACGGGACAGCGTATCTCTGGAGCCGAAGGCTATCGTAGTGATCGTTGGGGTTCGTAACGACACCCGGGGGGGCGTGCAGGACGCCCCAGTGCCTCCCGAATCGAGGGCGAGGCCACGCGTGGTGTTAACGCTGATTTTATTCGGGGTCCTGGGGAAATCGGTAACTCGGTGGCGGTGGTTTTGCGAACGAGGTCAGAGGCCGGTCGTGTTTGCACCCTGGGCCCACCGCCAGCTAGCTGTGTTACTTGGGACAAGCCACTTCACCTCTCTGGGCCTCAGTTTCCTCATCTAGAAAGGGGAGGTGCAGAGATCATCCTCCGCGGAGTCACTTGGAGGGTCTGCTAGAGGACGGGTACTGTACAGCGCGTGTTCACACGGAGCCCGACGTGGAGCGAGTCCTCACCCTTTGGGGGCGCTCAACAGCTCCGTGTCCGGAGAGGTTACCTCCCCAGGATGCCTTCTTCCTGGTGAGTCCCGCTCACGGGGTGGTTCCCGGGACGCAGGCACCGCCAGTGAACACCCCAGACTGGGGGAGCGCACCCGGAGCCCGGACGAGGCCCGGCTTGGGGAGGCGTGCGGCGCCGGCTGCCTTGGCTTCAGGATGGAGGGAGCCCCGATCTAGGCTGCAGCAGGGGGTTGGTAAGCGTCCCGCGGAGGAACCTCAGGGCTGCCGGGGGTTTGGGGGGGGGGTCCTGAGCGAGACGCCTGGCCCTCCAGCCCCGCTGCCCCCAGAGCCCTCAGCTTCCCCTGCCCCATGTGGGGACTCCGAGTCAGAGGCGACTGAGACAGAGGGCTTCACCGCTTCGAGAAACAGCTGGATTCGAGCTGTTGGCCCCGCGAGTATTTCAGAGCAAAGGCCAGGCAGGGCAGAGGCGCGACAGGAGGCGTCCTGGCTCCGCGGTCGGCTGTGGGACCCCAGGCCCCGTAACGGAGTCCCTCGGCACCTCAGTCTCCCCGTCTGTGAAACGGGGAGGCGACACTCACCTCAGGACCGCCGACGGGACTAGTCTCTCCTGCGGCTGCTCGGCGCTCGGCAGCAGCGGCAGCTCTAGCTTTGGTGATGAAACCCGTGCCGGGCAGCCTGAGAAAGGGTCCCTCAGATGGGGGCCTCAGGAACCCGTGGGAGACGGTCAGGCTTCGGAAGCACGCCCCCTCGGCCTCTGCTCCGTGGGCCCCACCTGCCCAGTGGTCTTGGCCAGGACCCCAAAACCCCGAGCCTCCGTGTTCGAGGAGAAAACGGAGGTAGAAGACCTGCCGGGGGCTCCCCGGACCACTAGAAGGAGCGCGCGCGAGGCGTTGGCAGGTGGAGGGCGGTCAGGTCGAGGGCGCCCTGGCGAATCCAGGAGGTGGGGTGGTCACCTGGGCGATCTCGGAGAAGTCGCTGTGCGAGACAGCAGGGCACACGGCGGTGGGAGCACGCGGGGCCGCCAGGGCGGGGCGGAGGAGCCTTCCCCCACCCCGAGCCCCGGACGTGGCTTGCGGTGGGGTCCACGGTGGGGCCGAGGTTCGACAGATCGGGCGGAGCAAACTGCAGAGGGCGCCCCCCCCACCCCGTGCGGGGCTTCGGCACCGAGGCCGTGGGCCATGGGAGCAGCGCTGTGATCTTTTCGGAAGGTTTCCTCTGTGTGTGTTTCAAGGGCTTCGGAGTGGCCCGTAGGGAGGGGTGTTGTGGCTTGTGGCAGAAGTCCAGGCAGATGTGTCGAGTAGCAGGGGCCGGGGGCCGCCTCCCGAGTCTTAACGCCCGCCGTGCATCCGCGCGGTACGTGCGTGTGTAAACCGGGCCCACGCGGGCCCTCGGCAGGACCTACCGTTCCCTTCCCAGCCCGGCTCGTCCTCGCCGCCAGCAAAACTGGGCCGTGTCATGTTCCCTCGGACAGCGGGCAGCCTTGGAAGAGGTCCCGCTGGACCGCGGCTGCTCCCCCACGGCCGGGGCAGGCTCCGCGGTCGGGTTTGCTCAGCATTTCCTTCTCTCCACTGCCGTGCCCACGTTCACAGCCGCCCCGAAGGAACAGAGGTGTGCAAGACTCACGCGACCTTGCGGGTGGGCAGAGTGGGGGTCCGGAGAATGCGGTCGGAAGCAGGGCGAGCTGGGTACGTCCCCGGCGGCCACGCCTCTGCCAGCTTCCCTGGCCGAAGTGCGGGGAGCACCTGGCGTTCCTCTTGACTTGCCCGCCTTTGCCCCTTCTCCTGCCTTCCGTCTGCGTCGGGTCCGGGGAGCCGTCCCTCCCGACAGCTGAAACCCCAGCCACTGCTCCGCGTTCGCCCAGTCCCTTCATTTGCCAAGGACAGGCTCGGAGCTGCCTCCGGAGGTGGCGTCGCTCAGTCTGGACCCCGCGGAGAGCCGTGGGACGAGCCGTCACCCAGCGCGTCACGCAGCACGGGGGCCGGGATGTCCTGATGCCAACAGGCAGATTTACTGGGGCAGGCCGCTGTCCTTCCGCGTGGCCGACCCTCAGGAAAGGGCGGGTGAAGATGCACGAGGGCATCCGCACCTCCTCACTCAACGGGCACAGTTAGACTCTCGTCGCCTTCCGCGCCTTCACTGTTGGGTTTCTCGGCCGTCTGGCCGGCGGAACCAGCGGAGCGGCTGGTGTTTGCCTTGCCTGCCCGGGGGCCGGCCTCAGAGTCCTCCCTCCGCCCTTGACCTGCCTCGCCGGGTGGTTGGGGACAAAGCAGCAAGCCCTAAGCCGGAGGATGCCAGGGGGGGGGGCGGGGGGGCTGTCTCTGTCCCCAAGAGCCGCCGGAACGCTCTGTCTGGGAGTATCGGTCGTTTCTGCCAGCCGAGCTGGCGCGCGGGCAGTGGGCAGGAACGGGGGGCCGCCGGAAGGCCGGGCGGAGGGAAGGGGAAAAGCGGAGGACAGTGAGCAGGGGGACCGTCAAGCCAGCAAGCCGGGCCGTTTTTCTCTTGTACCGCGGTGAGTGCCGAGGGATCGTTCAGCGGCCCGGGGAAAGGAGAGCTGCTCTCCGAAGCCCTGGGGTGGACCGTCTCTGCGGAGAGCCGCCGGTTCCCTCAGCGAGGGGCACACACGGAGAGGCGGAGAGACGTGGCCTGGGGGCCCTCTCCACCTGGGCCCTTCACAGCCCTAAGCCCCCTCGCCAGCGGTTAACAGGAGCGGGAGAGGAGAGGTGGTGGTTCCGCAGTCCGGATGGACGCACTCAGGTCATTCGATGAAACGTCCTGTTGCCAGTCGCGGCGTGAACTACCAGCACGGTCACTTGTGTACCGCTGCTCCCTACGGGTGACCAGCGCTCATGCCACAGTGCGCGGTGTCAGAGGAGCCTGCTCCTCGGGGCCAGAAGGGTGTGGATTGGAATCCCAGGTCCCGCAAGGACTGCATCGCAACTTCCGGCGGGGCCCTCGCAGGCTCTGAATCCCGGGGGCTCCGCCCCATCCGGAGAGCGGGCGAGGTGGTGTCTGCAAGTGCTGACTTAGCCCAGGCCTGCGCTCAGCTAGGCTCGCCTGCAAGGGCCGGGCTCACGCAGCCCTGAAGGTAAGTGTGCTGCTGTTCCCCCTGCACAGACGCCGAGGCCCTGGCTCAGAGAGGTCCAGCGACTTGTCCGAAGTCCCACAGCGCATAAGGGCATAAGGGTCAGAGCCAGTCATCTGACCCCAGGTCCCGTGTCCTTGTCACTCCTCTGGGCCCCCTCTTTGTGTGAATCTCCGCTCCACCCGTGCCTCCCGGGGAGTCCTCCGTTTCTGGTTCAAGGGCTGTGTTAAAATGTGCCATTAGAGAGACCTTGCTTCCCGTCCGTCCTGAGGATGAAATTGGAGGGGGTGCCGATTGGTTCCGGGTCATGGCTGTCCCCGTAGTCACCGAAGACAGACCAGAACACCGCAGTTCCACCCCCTCTGCCCGTTTCCTCCTGAATCGTCCTCCGTGAGAGCCCTGGGGCCGACGCAGCCTCTTGGGGGGCTTAGATGGCTGCGGTGGTGCCTTCGCTTACGGATGTCCACGCAGTGACAGGGGCGGGTGTTTCCTGAGCCCCGGACGTGAGGGCGCGCGCACGAGAACGTTTCGGCCGGGCCCCCTTTCTGGGGTTCTGCACCAAGCTGGGCACTGGCCGGGGGCAGTCTTGGGCACCTGGGCCCTTACGAAGGCTCGGGCCTCTTTCTTCTTGGAGCTCGGCATTTCCTTAGGGGGGACCCCCAGTTTCCCAGAGGGAGGACAGAGGCACCTAGACTAAGAACATGCCGTCCTCAGCCCCAAAATGCATTTAAAGCTTGGACCCCAAAGAGGACGGTACTGTTTCGTCTCCACGAAAACGGCCCTGGGGACAGAGCTGTAGTCAACACAGTTCCGGGGCCTGGTGGGCTGTGAACCTGGCCTCCCTCAATTAACGGGAGGGGGGTGGTCCCGCAGATGGGCTTCGGGACCCTCACGGGTGCAGTGCGGAGCCTCGACCCAGAAGCCTGTGACCCCAGACCCACAGATTAAGCCAGCAGAGGCATGCGTTCGCCCGGGCAGTGACGCTCAGTATGCAGCCTGTATTTCCCCTGCTGAAGCACCCCCTCCCCCCACACCCCCAGGGAGGGCTCCGAGGGGCGAGGCGGCAGGCCCGGGGCTTTGGGAGCTGAGAGCTCACCCCAGGACAGCTCCCTCCATCCCAGCTGCCCTCATCATCTCTTCTCTCCTTTTGCCCCAAAGGCCTCAAAACGCCCAGTGGCTGCGAGCTGGTGGTGGGGGGCGAGCCCCAGTGCTGGGCAGAGGGACGCTGCCTCCTCTTTGACGACTCCTTCCTGCACACCGCCTTCCACGAGGGTGAGTGACCGCCGGCGGTGGCGGTTTGGGTTCGAGGCTTTAGTTTTCAGCGCGGGTTTTAGGTTTCCAGAAGAACTGAGCAGGACGCCCACACCACCCCCATGCACGATTTCCCCTTCTGTCACCCTCTTGCGTTAGCGTGGCACATGTGTCAGAGCCGACGAGCCAGTATGACACGTGACTGTTAATGAAACTCCACGGTGTCCGTTCGGGGTCACTCGTCCTGCCGTGTGTTCCGTGGGTTCTGCCCCATGTACAGTGACACGTGTCCCCCGTGACGGGCCCATTCCTCCGTGCTCCACCTACACGTGCTCACCCCTGCCTCCCCCAGCCCGCTTCCCTGTGTGCGCTCTGCCCAGCCCCTGACGGAGCCGTCTAGGGTCGCGTTCAGAGAGGAGGCGCCCTTCCGACCTGTGCCAAGGGGCGGGACGGGTCCCTACCCGGAAGCTCGCTGCGTCGGGGACGGTTCGTACCTCTCCTCTCTGACCCCCTCCCCCTCCCCAGGTTCGGCGGAGGATGGCCCGCGGGTCGTTTTCATGGTGGATTTGTGGCACCCCAACGTGGCGGCGGCCGAACGGCAGGCTCTGGATTTCATCTTTGCTCCAGGACGATGAGATCAGTCCCCGTGCTGGGGTCGGCGCGAGCGGCCGCGGGGCAGGCTGGGGTCCGGGCCAGCCGCCGCCGGTGCTGGGATTCCGTGCTCAGAAGCCTGCCTTGACGGGAAGTCCTTACTTGGGGTCTTGAGATCACGCTGGGTCCCTCTTTCCTTTGCTTATTGTAAATGGGAAATTTTCGGCTTGTATTTCCTTGGATTTGTTGTTTTCCTCCCAGTCATCGGCTCCCGCAACTCCTCTCTGCCTAATAGCGCGTCTCTTTGCTCTGTGGCCGGAGGCCGAGCGCCCCCCTGTCCTTGCCGTTTCGCTGCTCGGTTTTCCCAGCGCTCCGAAACCGAGTAACTGAGCGGTGATCTGTCTGACTGTAATAACGTGAAACTTCTGGTCATCTTAAGAGAAAAACAAAACTCGACCAAGAAACTGCAAACCAGAGCGCTAGAGACCTTGGCCTCTCTTGCTGTCATGGCCACACAGGGGACCCTTCAGCCACCCCGGGGCCGGCAGGGGCGGGGAGAGAGTGTGCAGCCCCCACACCCGGCCGACTCCCCGGGCGGGGCGGACCCAGTTAGGGGCAGGGCGCGGCGGCAGGGCCCCAGCAGACCCTGTCATCGTCACTCACCTCGCTCCGCACCCGTCAGGCCCCCGATGGCAGGGAGCGTCCGGCCGGTGGGACCGGCAGCTTCTCCGTAAACGCTCCTTCCCCGCGGCGCTGGGGCTGGCGTCCTCCAGGGCCGTGTCGGGGCTCCCCCGGGTCAGCTGCGGGACGTGCGGTCCACTTACCTCACTGCCTACCGAAGCCCCACTGCCAAGCCGGGCCTGGGAAATTCCCCGTGCAGCTGTCTGGCGTCCACGGTGACGAGCGTCAAGACCGCCAGGTTGGCCGGTAGGAGCTGGGGTGCATCCGGTGTCGTCCTCCGGCAGCACCGGCATCGTGGGTCTGACCAGAAAGTGTCCGTTTTGCTTTGGAGTTCTGTCGCCTCTGATTTTCCATTTATCCGTCTGTACATAAATGTCCAAGCGCCGGGCTCCGAGACGGCGGAGGTGTCGGCCCCGTGTCCCCTGTCACCACACAGGGGCACGTGCCGAGTGACGGCGACCTGGGCCAGCGCGTGTGAGAGAGAGGCCGCCGGGAAGACCCACGGTCACAGTGCTGGCTTCTCGGTCGCCTGCGAAGGACGTGGCCGGTGTGAGGCACTGATTCTAGAAACATCCTCCGGTCCGCGGACGCGGGCGAGAGTAGCCTGCGGCCGTCCTCGAGATGCCTTCTTTGAGTAACCGTCACAGGCAGTGTCTGATTCATACAGCCTTGGGGCCGTGCGGGGTCCACAGCTCGTCCCACGTGCGGGGCCGGGGCGGTGTCTGAGAGGGACAGCCGTCGGAACAAGCCGTGATCCGAAACGCACTAGCAAGCGAGCCAAGAAGACATGTCCATATTTGGGTCAACTTTCTACGCAGATATTTTTCAGCGATCAGAGTGCAGGACGGGGCAGAAGTTTCGACCACACCCAAAGTCTTTTTACTCCTTAAGTATCTTGTTCCAGAATCGCCGAGGTGCATGACTTCTCTACCCGCCGACTGCTCCACGTTTACAGGCCAACAGCCCACACGGGCGCCCGGCTACCTGAACTCACGTGACGTGGTTGGGGAACAGGAGATAAATAAAGGATCTTGCCGAAAACCAGAGTGAGGCGGTACAGTGGTCTGTTGGGGGGCGGGGGAAGGCGCGACTTGGGCGGGAGCTCGAGGGAGCTGGGTCTCAGTGTTCGGATCGTGTTGCAGGGACAGGCGGGGCCCTAAAGGTGCTGCGTGGTGAATAAAGCAAAACACGGGTCTCAAGTGGTGGGGGTGGGGGGACCGCAGCAGGTGCATGGAACGTTCCGGAAGTGTAGGCGTCACACTGGGTAAAGAGCAAGGACCGTGGCTTCACAAAGGGGGGTGTCCGGGACTCAGGGCCAGGAGCTCAATCCCACCCAACCTTGGGCACGTCTGGGAGCCTCTGGGAGCCTCGGTTTGCTCCACGGTAGAGGTGGTGCCTGGCACACACAGCAGCGACGGTCCCTTTTCTCCCGCAGTGGTTCCGAGCAGGTGCAGGGGGACGGGGGAGGAAGGAGGGTGCGTGAGGAAGCAGTGGATAAACAGGAGGAAGCAGGTCCCTTAGTAGATACGTTTTGAATTTTTTTTTCCTTTTAGAGGGGGACTGGTGATGCGGGTGGCCAGGAGCCCCGGGAGCAGCCTGGCTGCCTGGCGTCTTCCCGGCAAGCCGGCTTCCAGCCGCAGTCCTGGCCGGGCTCCCTCAGCAGGCGGGAGGAAAGAGCGCCACTCGCCCGGAGCCAGGAGGTCCCTCACCCTCCCTGAGTGTGTTGCCAACTAGGCAATTGCTAACGTAATTTACATGCCGCCGCGAAGGCTGCTCAAGGTGAGAGGGCGGAACCAGCTTCAGAGGAGAAGCCTGCGTCGGCTTCAGGGCCAGACCGCACAAGGTCACAAAGCAGGTCTCCCAGGCACCTGCTCGTCACCCCCGGCCTCACACAGATTGTCTGGGTTCTGGGTACCGCGGCCACACTTGGAGCAGCGAAGGCCCTGCAGCATGGAGTCTGGGAGGGGACGGGCGAGCCCAGCCCGCCCTGCCGGTTCTTGGCTTTGCACGATACAGTCCCCTGCTTTTGAGAAATACCGCTGCCCTCCCCGCTGCCCTCCCCACTGCCCTCCCTGCAGAGCAGCTCATTTCTTTTTTCAAGGGGTGGGGCCCAGGTCTCAGTATTTGTTTTAACTCCTTTCCTGCCTGATTCTAGGGGTCCCCCTCAAGAGCGGCAAGGCCTTTGAAGCCGGCCAGCTCCGGGTGACAGTCTGGACTGAGCCTCTGTGTTAACACGCAGAGCCTGGCTGTGCAGACCACCCAACCTGGGTCCCGAACAGACGGCCGCGGTTTATGTTTTATTTTTATTTATTTTATTTTTTTCTTACAAATTGTTTTAAATTTATTTTGAGAGAGAGGGAGAGAGGACACAGAGAGACTCCCAAGCAAGCTCCGCACTGTCACTGTGGAGCCCGACGCAGGGTTTGAACTCACGAACCCTGAGATCATGACCTGAGCCGAAAGAGAGTCAGATGCTTAACCAGCCGAGCCACCCAGGCGCCCCAGATGGCTGCTATTTTTTTTTAATTTTTTGCAATGTATGTTTATTTTTGAGAGAGAGTGTGTGAGCAGGGAGGGGGCAGAGAGAGAGGGAGACAGAGAATCCAAAGCAGGGGCCAGGCTCTGATCCGTCAGCACAGAGGTCGACCTGAACTCACAGACCTTGACCTCACGGATCATGACCTGAGCCAAAATCGAGAGTCAGACGCTTAAGCAGCCGAGCCACCCAGGCGCCCCAGATGGCCGCTATTTTTAAGAGGCTCCTCCAACGGCACCTTGTTGAGCCTCTTGCAAGATGGAACACCCCCTCAGTTCTTGGGTTTCTAGGATCTAACCAGCCCCAGCTGTAGGACTGGGCTCCCCATCCACACCCGACCAGTCAGAGCCTTCCAGACCCCTGGCACTCAGGCACCGGGTCAGGGCTGGGGACCCGACCCGGGTGCTTTCGCTAGCACCATTGAGAAAGAAAGGCCCCTTTTCATGAGGTATGGGTGGGGATCTAGAGTAAAGAAAATCCGAGCGTTAAACCCACCGAGGAAAGCAGCTCCCACCTCGCGGGGGTCACCGGAGTCCTGAATACGGCTTTGCTTGGACTTGGGTCCCTGAGCCAGTAAACCCCCTTTCCATGCTGACGCCCAGTTCGAGTTGCGGTTGCTGTCCTTGCCACTGAAGCGTCCTGATCCCATCTGGGAGGTTCATCTATGAAACCTCACGCCTACTTTCAGAGGCTTAAAGTGAGGCTTGGGTAAGGTGACACTGCCGAGTCCTGGGGGGACACATGTTTTCTAAGTGGAAACAGGAGAAGCAAAAGCTGGGTGCGGAACGCCGTGTGTAAGAACCATCCCCCTAAGATTTACCTCCCAGCTAAATCTGGCTCCCCAGATGTAAACACAGGGAACAGGACAGAATCAGGCCGTATATTTTGGAGCCACTGACAGACGGCAGGGACAACACCCCAGCAAATCGGAGCGTTAGGTGGCAGGAGGCGACACACATGGAGACCGATTGACTTTCCGCCCCCTCCCCAGGCGCTCGCGCGTGGGTCCTGACTTCTGACCGCCCGCCCTTCCCCGTAGTTCCCCGCTGCCGATGCATTAGCCGCCCCGGATCCGAGGGGAGGGTCCTCTTCTTCCTTGGGCTCCGGAAGCACCGTGCACTCTAGGAGAGTCCTTCGCGTGTATTACTGTCCCTCGAGTCCTCGGGGCCAGCACCGGGGTCAGCAGAGACAGTCCTGCGCATTTAACACAGAAAAACACAGGCTCAGAGCAGCAGGTGCCGGGAACAAGGTCACGTGGCCAGCCGGAGGCGGAGCGGGAATTAGAAGGAAGGTACCAAACGCACGGTCTGGCAGCCTCTCGAGCCCCACTCATACGTCCAGCTCTCCTCGCCATCGCTGGCACGGGACCCCCCTGGAGATGCCGTTGGTCCTCTTGGGATGCTCACCGAACCCCCACTTTCTGAGGGTCCCCCCAATAGGCCCCCCCTTTACATAATTACCCCTTCCTCTCTCTTCCCAAGAAGAAGACACTGAGGTTCCGAGAAATAAAATGGCCCTGTTTCCACAGCAGTGAAGTTAAAGGGGTGTGATTAACCCCCGAGCCCTGACGCCAAAGCCCACGTCCCTCCGTTGCAGCGGGAACCCCTTAGGGTGGTTGGAGCAAAGGACATACTCCGTGCCTTGTCACCAGCGGGTGGGAGGTGGGAGCTGGCCTGTCCCCGCCTCCCCCTGTCCACGGGGCTGTGTGGGGCCCAGCGTTCTGGTCCCCCAGCCCTCCCCTGGGAGCGCGAGGCCCCGCCGAGGGGGAAGGCAGGGCCAAGAACGGCATTGGCGCTCTGCTGGGACCCAGGCGCACATGGGCAGCCAGCTTCTTGGCTCTAACAGGCTCCAAGAGCACCGTGGCTTTCATTCCCAAGAGAAAGACCGCTGATTTCAAGTTCCGACATTTAAAGTAAACAGAGAGGAGATGTCCTTTTTTTATTTTTTAGCCTCGAAGCCCTTAGAACCTTCCCCGTAAGCCTCCCAGATTCGACAAACACTTTGAGAAAAGATCCAGTGTCTCTTGTTCTGTCCTTGGCCTGTGGACAAGTGTTGGCTGTACGCCTGTCCTCCCCGGAGGGGACTCGGCCCTCCTGCTGCCCTGCTTCTCCTCCATTCAGGAGCCAGTGGACTCCCTCCCCTGCTGCAAAGCTCCCTCTGCCCCAGGATGTTTGCGTGGGGGCGATGTTCGCGAGGCAGCGTGTTAGTCTCCTGTGGCCGCTGTAAGCAGCTGCCACGGATTTGGCGGCTCAAAACACCACCTTCATTCTCGCGCACTTCTGGAGGCCCGAGTCCAAACATCCGTTTCACTGGACCCAAACCAGTGCGTCACCAGAGGGGCACCCCTTCCGGAAGGCTCTAGGGCAGAATCCCTCCCTCACTTCTTCAGGCAGCCGGTGGCCCCCGGCGTTCCTTGACTTGGCGACCGCGTCACTCCAGTCTCTGCCTCCACATCCCCTCCTCTCAGTGTGAATCGTCTTCCTCTGCCCCTCTGATAAGGGCCCTTGTGATGGCACCAAGATAATCCAGAATGTTCTCTGCACCTCCAGATTCCTAATCACACCAGCACAACGTTTATCAGATGAGGCGACACAGGTGCCGGGGATGCGGAGGCGGTACCTTCGGGGGCCTCCGTTCGCACAGCACGGAGCACGTCACACCCACTCGCCGCGGGGTGTGCGGTATCGGAGGGGGTGTGCGGTATCGGAGGGGGTGTGACCGGCTTGTCAGCCGAGGAAAGGACCGCCATGGAGCTGGCCCACGAGAGAGACATGGGAGCCGGGGACCGCAGCCAGGCTTCGCGTGCTACCGCCGTCAAGGTGACAAGAGCCAGCGAGCTTAGATGCTTCCCTGCAGCCGGAAGGCAGTTTGATTAGGCTCGACCGCCCCGCTAGGGACTGGCGGCCCTGTCCCAGCAGGAATCTGATTGCCCCTATTAACCACGCCACGGGAACCTGATCCTTAAGGTTCACGAGTTGCAGATGCCGGGGGGGGGGGGGGGGGGGGGGGGGGCCCGGCGAGGGCTGCCCCAAAACAGACCCTTCCGCTCCCTCCTCGTCCTGCGTTCCCCACTCACTTGCGGAAGGCTGCCGTCCAGGATAACCGGGGCACTCAGCTGTCACCTGTGAACCAAGGCAGGGCAGGACGCGTCCTGCAGACGCCGCCGGGGAGCGCCTCCCTGGGGGCACTCCGACAGGACCCCGCTCCGGGGAGCCTTGAGTCTAGGGGCTCATTTTGACGGTACGGGCCCCGGACTGTCATCAAGTGATGTCCTCGTAGCCACCGGAAGCTCTGCAGCATCGAACAGGAAGGCGAGGGGTTAAGCGTTCCTCTTGCAGCAGCCTCGGGCCACAGTGACTTTAAGCTTTTCTGGCTTAATCCCGGTGGATGAGACTCGGTGGGTGGGTGGGTGGCGGGGTCCTTTTCCATACACGAGGGGTGGGAATTGGACAGTGCCTGTCTTGGTGGAGAGTGGAAGAAGGTTCTCAGCGCAGATGACTTTACAAAGCTGTGCTCTTCTGTATGGTGCTGGGGGACGCTGGTGGAGGGCAAGTTGGAGCGGGAGGACCGTGTGTGGAAGCAGCTGCAGCCGGGGGCCCAGAGGGCTGGGCCCAGGGTGACGGTGGGCCGTTCGAGGCTTCAGTGGTGGGAGGCCACCCTCCAAACTGCCCCCCAGGTCCCGGACAAGAAAAAAGGTGAGGCGGCTGGCCTTTCCCCCTCATGTTCCGCCTCCTGCCAACTCCCCTGTCTCAGCCCCAGGACATGTGTCCTAGGACCAGGACAGGACCACCCAGGAACCTTCCCAGCTTCCTCCGTGGTTCCACCCCTCTCCAGCCCCACCTGGTGGGCCCACTGTGCCCTCACACCTCCATCACAGGTCTCCCAGACGAGTGGCCCGGATGGGGCCGGGAAGGCTGGGGGCTTGGGGCCATTTGGGTGGACATCCACTTTCAGAAGAGGGTGGCCTGCATGGGGGCACCGGGGTGGCTGGAGTAAGAAGGGGGCCTCTTCTCAGAGGAGAGGAAGTGGGGACCCAGCTGGCTAGCAATGTCAGGCTCTGGAGGCTGTAGGAAGAAAGCTGAGGGAGTGACCACAGGATCCTCCTCAGTGTCCGGCCAGGTCTCCCAGGTGGGAGAGGGGGACCTGGGGTTCAAGACTGCAGCTTCGTCTAGCATGGGGCTAAAAAGCAGTGCCAAAGCAGGAAGGAACCTAGTCTGGTGGATGGGATGCTGGCATACAAGCGCCTTAATGATCTACCACCGTGTAACAAATGACCCCCAAACGGTGGCTCAGAACCACGCGTTTACTAGGTCACATGCCTGAGGGTATGGGCCCCGGACTGTCATCAAGTGATGTCCTCGTAGCCACCGGAAGCTCTGCAGCACGGAATAGGAAGGCGAGGGGTTAAGCGTTCTCTTGCAGCAGCCTCGGAAGGCTGGGACTTCAGAAGCAACTTAGCTTGCTGGTTCTGGTTCAACTTCTCCTGAGGCTGCACTCATCTGAAGGCTCGACCGGGGCTGGAGAGAGAAGGGTCCCTCATGTGGCTGTGGGCAGGAGACCCTCACCACGAGGGCTTCTCCGTGGGCCGCTTGGACGTAACTTGCCCCAAATGAGGTGAACGGTGAGATGGAAGCTGCCGTGAACTGTGGAACCTGCTCCCAGAAGTCATACTGTCGTTTTTGCTGTGTTCTATTCATTAGGAACGAATCGCTAAGTACAGCCCACACTCAGGGGAGGAGGGTCAGGCCCCTCATTTGTAGCGAGAAATCTATAGACGTCTTTTGAAATGACGGTTGCATGTGGGTCTCATCTCTCCGTGTGACTGGTGAGACTTAATTTGGGGGTAAGGTCTAAAGGGGGAGCATCTGGCTGCCTCGAGCATGGGTCCTCGGAAACGGAGGCACTGGGTATTAGCAGTGTTTTTAGGCTCGATGGCAGCCCTGAGACCGTAGAAGGGGAGAGAGGTTTCTGAAAGAAGGCGGCAAGATTCAGGTCTGCCGACGGCGTGGCATCCAGGATTTGCTGGCAATTTGCTCAGGAAACAGATCTGGTCTGGAAGAGTCCTTGACCTCGGGCAGTTAGCCGAGCCGTGAGGCGGCAGATGACAACGGGTTCTGGGCTCCAAATTCTGTCCCCGTTTCAACACATGACAGGTTGCGGTGTCCCTGAGCTCAAATCTGGGGCCCTCGGGATTCTGGAGTCCCAGTGAGCGAAGGAGAAGTGCGGCTGCTTCAAAATTCCACACGGCGGGAACGCACTGTGTGGGGTGTCCGTCGGTCGTGGGGAGGTTCCCTGACAGGCTGGCACGGGGGCTCGCAATGACCTTTCTCTCGGAGAATTTAGCGGAGCAGCGGGACAGTGAAGGTCGACCCTAGCTTGGGGAATGAGCCTCCTCCATCTGGGAACAGGACCCTCGTAGGCCGGCCAGTGGCAGCAGGGCTTCCAGGCAGAGGCGGAAGGAAGGGTGGCCGGGCCTGGCGTGCTGGGCCAGCCACGCTGACACGGGGGCGGCAGCTGTGGCCCGTCACCCTCACAGACAGCCCATTCTGAAGTGCGCCCGCACTCACCTGCCGGTGTCGGAACAGGTGTGGCCAACCGGGTCCAGGCCAAATGGGCGCACGTGCACACACACACACACTTATAAGATATCTTAACCTTAACTTTCTCACCAGAGAGGTCCTTGTTACTCACAACTCAATAGCATTTTTGGCTGTTTTATTTTTAGCCCTCGGCAACTCGTTTCAAGAAAGACACACTGTCACAAACATTAGGCACTTTTTTCACCGACGTGAAACTATGAACACTGCAGATTCCAGATGGAAATCTCAGTACTTCCAGCAAACAGTTCATCCTGTGACCTGCATCACGTTGTCGTAAACTTTCTGCCCGAACACGGGCCCGGGAACACAGCCACCGGCGGAGAGCACAGCTTTGCTCTTGCCCCGTCTGGGGAACTCCTGTTTGAGGACTTTCACTCGAGAGGGGCCGGCTGCGTGGCCCACCTCGCAGCAAAGGTGCACAGCCCAGGCTGCCGTCGCCCGCTTCCCAGGTCTTGCTTGCTCAAACCCCGGGGTTCACAGTTACCACAGAACCCCAGGCGGCCTTCCACATTATCGAGATTTGCCCCCACTGCGGGTGTTCCAAAGAATAGAACAAAACTCCTGGTTCTGAACACAGTTCTAGAAGGATGCAAACACGGTGGTTTTGGCACCCCTGCCTGCCTCCCTGCGCTCCTCCCGGGAGCACCACCCCAAAGAACACCCACCTGAGGTGCGGGGGTTCCGGTCTGCGGGCTAACAAGTCCCACCCCCCGCAGCCCTGCCTCACACTGCCCTCTGGACTCGGGACAACAGAGTTCTAGGGAAAATGCTGGTGGTACCGGTGGGGGCCCAGATGGACTAGCAGCGAGAAACGGCGGGTGCCTTGGACTCTGTGTGACAGGGCAACTACCCGGCCCTGCCCCTCTTTGGTAGAAGGAGCCAAGGCGCCCTGCCCGGCCCCCGCCCGGCCAGTGGAATAAAACCCTCAGTCACGTGCTCCAGGTCTGCGGACCTGAACCGTACCCAAACCCCAGTCTGCAAGAGGAGTAACAACACTGACGCAACGTTATCCTCCTAAGAAGGGGACCGTGCCAAGAAAACTACAACGCAGGGACTTTGAAGAAGGCAGAGCTTCCTCTGCTGCTGTCGGCCCTGCCCGTGCTCTCCTGGGGTGATGGGCTTCCTGCCGCGGCCGGTTCAAAGCAAGTTCACCCCGTGCTTCAGCAGCTTCTGCTTGGCTTTGCCTGGGAGGCTGAAGGCGCCGTCCTGAGGGCTGGGGAAGCCGGAGCCCCGCGCCGCCACCGCCAGCTGCTGGAAATAGGTCTCCTGGACGGGGTTGCAACAGGCGTACACGGCCGTGGAGGCGTTTCTGCGGGGGGCGGGGGGGGAGGAAGAAGACAGTGGTCGCAGGCTGCCGGGCAGACCTCTGACCACACGGAGACCTCGAGAGGCGCTCGGCAGTGGCCCAGCGACGCCCAATGCTGGGGGCGCGGCTGCCGTGGTTCGGGGCCAACAGCCGTCTCTCCTTCCTTGCAACTCACTGGAGGCTGGCGCCGTCTGTGGCAGGCCTGTCCGTGGCGGCCACGGCCACAGAGCCCGAGGTCCCGGTAACTGCAGGACGGCACTGGCGGGCGCACGTGTGGCGGATGGCGCCGCAGCTTCGCCGAGCACCGTCAGGCAGCCTGGCTCGGTCCTCACAGCCTGACGCAGCAGGGGCGCGAGGAGCCGGAGGCGCAGGGCCGGGCGATGCCGCCAGGCTGACCGGCACTGACGGTGCCCACGGAAGGCGACTGGACGAGTGGGGGCAGTGAGGGCAGAAGAGTGGGCTGCGACATAAAGCGACAGGAAACCTGCCACGGAAGCGGAGGGAGGTTTGAGGGGCCCGTGCAGAGGAGGACCCACGAGGGAGGAAGGGACGCCGGGGCCAAGCAGCCGCCTGGTTCCCGGATCCTGCCTGTGTCGGACTATTTCCCCACTGGGCCTCAGTTTCTCCAAATGCAGGAAAAGGGAGTGGAGTCAGGGACCGCCGGCCCCGGGTCACTGGGGGCTCTGCTCCCAGGGGAGGTAGGGGAAGCCCGTCTTCCTCCGGCTTCTCCCTCCGGGACCTCGAAGGGCCGGAAGGGCCACCTGGCCTGGGTGTTCCCTACCACTCGCGGGACAGCGGGATGAGTCGCGGGCAAGTACTCACAGGCGCGCGGAGGGAGCACCGCGGCCTGGCGGCTACAGGCACAGCGCTGGGCCCACACACGCCTGATCCCGGCCCCGTGGCTCCTAGCTGGGTGCCCCTGGCTAAGTCACTCCTGAGGACCAGCTGTAAGTCCCAGGTCTGCAAAATGGGTATGACAACAGTGAACCTTGTCGCTGAGACTTTTTTAAGAGACTAAACGAGTAAAATACACAGAAACTGCTTAGCACATGGTGAGTGGTGAAGAAACGGTGGCCGTTGTTTCTGGGACTCTGAAAATAAGCCACGTTTCCCAACACGAAACCCTTCTCGGCTCCCGGAAGGGGAAATACCACGAGGCCACAACGTGCTTAATGCATGCCGTGCTGACATCTGACTTGTCTCCATCCCTCTCTATACGGACCCCCCCCCACACCCCCCGACACAACGGGTTCCCCAACCAGGGACCATAGATGTCCCTCTATGTGGCCGGCCTGGGGCAGCCCCGACGTAAAGCTGGAGAAGGCACATTTATTTATTACGGAACGATCCGCTGAACCACTGGCTGGAGACGGCACTGGGCGGCAGCAGCGGCCGGCACCCCCGGTACAGCACGTCAGCACCACGTCACCACGACGGCCGGGGCCCCAGGGCGCGGCTATGGGAGTCCAGAGCCCACACCTCTCCCTCTCGCCCTCCCTGCCCGTCCCTGAACTGGAAATATGGAGACAGAGCGTGCACCTCAGAGTCCGAGAGACCCGGGTTCGAATCCCGGCTCTGCCCCTTAATCAGAACGTGACCCTGGGACGAGCTGCTTATCCTCTTCGTGCTTCGGTATCCGCGCCTATACGCGGAAGCAGAAAAGATGCACCGGCCAAGATCGCGGCAAGGACGGGACGGAATCACGGACACACGGCG
Organism: Paguma larvata; assembly: GCA_030068075.1. Lineage (NCBI taxonomy): Eukaryota > Metazoa > Chordata > Mammalia > Carnivora > Viverridae > Paguma > Paguma larvata. The sequence continues at coordinate 64,498,955 of CM057835.1, forward strand.
GGCCCTCCCCTTCCGCCCTCTAACTTGCCTTATTTTCTCCTCCTCGTTTCATAAGAGAAGGATGTGGGGAGAGAGTAGAATTCAGTTGGTTAAACACTATAAACTACGCTGCTAATTTATGGGGCTATACCTACCGACACGGAGCTGGGTGGGATATATAATAAAAGGAAAAAAGGAACTTATAAAACAGTGCGTTAGTGTGATCCTGTTTCCCAGAAGAAAAGCTATCAGCATAACGAAGATACAGACCATCCACATTTTACAAGCACCAAAGAAACCCCCGGCGACAGCAAAACCTGGAGTGAGCGACCCCGAACGAGTCTCTGTGGGGCTCTTTAGAGGGGTGGGCGGGGGAGCGGAGGGAATGTTTTACTTCACAGATTCGGGCCTTTTGCCGTAAGCACGTGGCTCAGGTCAGAGGGCAGCACGGCACTCGGGCATGGCTGCGGGCAAGGGACGGCGGCCCCCGGTCCCTGCGAGGTGGTGGGGACCTCCGCTCTCCTCACTGCTGCGGCCTCGTGTCTGAAGCAGGTCCCAGCCCCAGGAAAGGCCCCAGAAAACACAGGACAGGGGACGGCACGACAGGAGGTGACGGCGGGCAGGGGAGTGGCTACAAGGAGGCCTTCAAGAGAAGCACTGGAATGTTCTTCATTTCGTTTGAGTAAGGCTGTGGCCCGGGCCCCTGGGAAGGCCACCCTGGGTGCAGGACTTCAAGAGGGACCCTGGGGGACGCTCACCTGACGGTCATCTCGTACAGCGCGGGCAGCTGGGCAAAGTCTGCGTGCATGAGGCTGACGGCCCGGAGGAAGCGGCGGTCCTGGGAGGTGGCCACCCGTGGCAGGTTCGCTGGCGGAAGAGGACGGAGGAGTTGTGGCGGCGGGCCCCTCCCCCGACCGCCCCACCGCCGGCACCGTAAACCGGGAGAGCGTGGGGCCCGCAGCCGCGGGCGCAGGTGCCCCGGGTGCCGGCCACCTACAGCTGCCACCAGGAGGCAGAGCACACGCTGTCCCCGCGGGGGAGCAACACAGGGCTTCTGCCCGCGGATCCCACGATTTCGAGGCAGACCTTATCACAGATATTTGAACATGTGTGTGCTTCTCTCCAAATGTTGGAGAAACAACCAAAAAAAGACAAATGAGTAAGGAAGTGTTTGCCAAGCGAATTCTAAACTCAGTGGGAGCTGGCTGCGAGCGAGAAAGCAGCCTCGTAACTGCCGTCCACAACTCCGGGCAGAGCACCAACGAGGGGCTGCTGCCCTGAGTACGACCCCTCCCCCGCCCCGTACGACCCCTCCCCACCCCCCGCTAGGAGGCATCCCTGCCCCAAGGTCAACCCCCAACCCCCAGGAGGCACCCCGGCCCCGAGGTGGACCCCCACCCCCCAGGAGGCGCCCCAGCCACACACGCCTCTCCTTACTGGTCAGCACGTTCTGGATGCGGTCATAGTGCGTGAAGTTGTATGTCCTGCTGGGGATGGCCGCGGCGTCTTTGGGCAGCGTCTCCTTCAGGTGCACCTCCAGCCCGTTCAGGGACGCCAGGCTGCTGTGGTACTGCGGAGGGGTGGCGGAGGCTTAGGAAACAGTGGCCCAGAGAATATCCCAGTGGCCATCCGATTTAGCAAGGACGCGTGGGGCGCCTGGGTGGCTCAGCCGGTTAAGCGTAGCGACCTCTGGTTTTGGCGCCGCTCAGGATCCACAGTCTGGGATTGGAGCCCTGAGTTAGGCTCCGTGTGAGAGCACAGAACCTGCTTGGGATTCTCTCTCTCCCTCCCTCTCTCTCTGATCTTCCCGTTTGTACACCTGTGTGCACACACACTCTTTCTCAAAATCAATAAACTTTAAAGAAAAAAAGGACTCTGACCAGCGTTTTTACCAGGTTTCAGAGAAGTACTAACTCTTGCCTTCATGTTCTAACGCTTTCCTAAAATGGTGGAAAAACCAGAAAAGCTGAAAAGGAAGAAAGAAAAACAGTCCATAATCTGACCACGCCGGAGCAGCCACTGCCGGCACCTTGGCACGTCCCCCGACCGTGGCTTTCCCACCCAGGCACGCGTTTTCGCAGCACGGGCGGCCAGGCCCACCCCTGGCGCTTCCCGCCAGCAGCCTGGGCCGCGCAGTCCCCCGCTGTCTGCGGTGGGTTCACCTCTGCCCGGTGCGTCTAGAATAGTAGCGGCCACGCCCTGTTCGTGGAAGGCCTGGAAAGCGGGGGTCAGGTGGGTTTCTGCGCTCTGTGGTGCGGCGGAGGAGTCTGGCCGAGGAGGGCTCTCTGGGAGGGGAGGCCCCAGCCCCTGCATTTTAAAACCACCTCCCAGGACGAGTCCCGTGCGGGCACGGCTGAGAACACAGGACTCCACCATTTTGTAGGATTCTTTATGGAATAAAAATGGGATCGAACCGTAAATAATGCCTGATAGGAGTCTGACAGCTTAATGGTACCGCACGGACTACGTTCTTCATCCTTAAGCTATCCTCTTGCCATGCGAAATGTCACTCTCCAACGGCCGTACGGTATTCTCTGAGCTCCGCTTTGGACTTGACCAAGTACATCGGTCACGGCCTGAGGGACTCCGTCTGAGGCAGGGCCCCCCTCCCGCCCCTGTGCTGGGGCTGCTTTGGCCACGAGAAAGCCGCCGTTCCCGGGCAGCAGGTGGCTCATCCTGGCCAGCCGATCAGAGGCAAGTTACTGAATTTTCTGTGTCTTATTATTTTTTTTTTTCCACCTGCAAAATGGGATGACGACAGGCCTGTTTGTATCGAGTGAAAATAACACACATAAAAGTCCACTGTCAGCTCTGACAGCGCTACCCTGGGGGAAGGCGTTTTTATAGAGTCAAGAAAACAAAAATTATCCTCAAAGAAGAGGAACCTTTGTAACAAGCACACAGGACTTGCCTGTGGACTGTTGCTCAACAGCCGTGTAGCAAAATGAGCACGCATGGAAAGTACACGGATGCACACGGAAGGCTTCGGAGGCTCATTTCCGGTGGTGTGCTGGGCTGACGGTCGCTCCTCTCTCTGGGTGTCTTAGAAGTGACTTTCGAAGGCAATACATCTGCACGCGAGGGCTCGCCGGACCTGCTCGTCTCTAGATCCCCAGCGCCCAGCAGAGTGCCGGGCCCCTCGCAGGGACCAATACGTATCAACACGATGAACAGAGGCGCATATCCAATGCCAAGCACGTCCGACTTGCGGGCCCGGTGAAAAGTCAAAGCACTCATGCCCAGGGGAGACCAGCCAGGACCCTCCTGGTCAGATCACTGCTGTGGTTCAGACACAGCCCTCCGCCGATGCTCACGAGCCTGTCTGAACGGGCGCGTGCGCACGGCTGCACAACCCTTCACCAGGAAATCAGACCGCAGCCTCGCTGGAAGTTTCTGGACCTCAGGAACCTCGTAACGGTCATCCCTTCCATCGGGAGCCGGTGCCCAAAGGAAGGGGTAGTGGGCACAGCGAGTGAGGTGTGCTAAGACCCAAGTTTCTCCTGCGGGCGCTGAAGCCTGCTTCTGCCATCTTCTGCCCAGTCTGCGCTCCAGGTGGCGTCACTTCGGCATAAACACTCACTCACTCACAAGACGCTGTGTCAGACGACACGTGGACAAGTGCTTACTGGGAACCCGAGCTGTCATCTACATGAGGGGTCCGCCAGCCATGGCCGGTGGGCCAAATCCAGCCAACTGCCTGTTTTCACAGAGCCTGAGAGCTAAGGATGGTTTTTGCGGTTTTATATGGTTGGGGAAAAGACAATCAGAAGAATTATACTGGGATGGATGGAAATGACAGGAGGTTCCAGTGTCCGTGTCCGTGAGTAATCTATTGTGGGGACGCAGCCTGCGACGCTTATTCACGTGCCATCCGTGGTTGTTACCGGATGGCAAGAGTGACGCGGAATACCTGCGCACAGCTGAAACCACGTGCTGGGCCTGCCTTTACGTCCCATGTCTGCCAACCCCTGGTCTGTGCCAGCACACACGTGACCCCACGACAGCCCTCGGATACATGCATCGGGCCAAGCCCTGGGTCCTCCAGCTTCTAATCCGCAGCAAAGCAAGGGGCTTGCATGTCCGCGTTGCTCTACTGTGCAGAAGAAACGACACAGTAACACACACTCACCCACAGCACTAGCTTTCCGGGCCGCTGCATTTCCCCCCCCCCCCCCCGAAGTATTTTACACTAACGCCCTGGCACTAACCTCGAGCCTCATCTCCTGCAGGTAGACAGCTCGGAGTCCTACTGTAGCAAAGAATAACTGATGCAATCCCTGTGTTTGAAGGTCAGGGAGATTATCCCGGGTTCTGAGCAGGAAACTACCGGTGGCTCTCTGCTGCCCCCTGGTGTGCGCGGACTCCGTGTTCTCGGAACCATTCCCAACCTCTCCGAGCTGCTCCTCCCACAGGCCTTTCGGCCAGCTCCCCGCCCCCAGCCTAGGCAAACAAAAAGACAAGACGGCAAATGACAGGAGGAGGACCTGGTGGTCTGTCACAGGATCAAGGAGCCCTTTCAGAGGAGGCGGCGGGCGGGGGGCGGGGGGGCCTGTGCTCGCTGTCACATCTGAAGGGCAGTTGACCGCTCTTCGGGCCCTGGCTTTTCTACACAGCAACAGAGGGTCTGGAGGGAAATTGGGTCAAGTACTTTGTATGCAGGTCCAGGACAAAAAGGCAATCAAAGGTCTGTCCCAATTATAAAACAGGCAGCCTTTGGGCCCGATCAACGAACGCACTCTCAAAACAGCAGGCTGATCAAAGTTGGTTACTCGCGACTCTTTTTAGAAAAGATGAAAAGATGAGTTTTTTTTCTTCTTCTCTGAACTGCCTCTCTTTCCGGGGGCCCGCCCATCTCTTGCCCACTGCAGGAAAGCCCGGGAGGCCCCTGTCCGGATGTGGATGAGCCGTGCAGGAGAAACCGCATCGGACCCCCGCCCCCGCCCCCCGCCGGGGTCAGATCGGTGGGCGAGCAGACAGGCGGGGGCGGGGGCGGGGGACAAGGAGCAAACAAAAATTCCGGACCCTCCACTTCCATCGGGGTCTCTCAACAAGGCTGTTTTCTCACTGGTAAAACGGGACTTGGCTGAAGTAGCGGCTGCAAAGGTTTTAGCAGACAGTGGATGCAGCATGCGTTTTAGTTTACGTCCCTCCTCAGGAGCAGCCTGTGCTATCTTTCCTTTTATTGGTGGGGGGAGGTAGAGATATCATATCCGCTTCGTTGCCTCCGAACACTGGGCCTTCAAAATGACCTGTCTACAGCTTGGCACAGAGCAAAGAGGCCATGAAAACCAAGGCGTCAGGGAGGGAGGGGACGCGCACGGAGCCACGACCACGGGTCCCCGCGTGTCGGAAGGAGACGGGGAAGGCACTCGGAGCTGTGGGAAGGAGGGGGCGGGAAGCGAACAGGCCGCCCGGGGGAAGCAGGGTCTGTGCAGAGGGGAGGTAAGCCAGCCAGGGCCGGCTCGGTGCTCCAAGGTGACCCTCGCTTATAGAGGGTCACCAGCCCTGCATGCTAATAAGCTCAGCTTAGAATAATACAGATTGAAGAACAAAAACAAGGCAAGCCCCAGGACACCATCTGCCCTGCAGCCATTTCACCCTGCTGTTCCTCCTGCTACCACTTCCCTGCCGACTAAGGCAAGACTGTTGCTATGGCAACTGGCTCTCCAGCTTGGGCCTAAGCTGGGAGCAGGTCGGTTCACTGCTCCAAGCGGGGAAGGGGCTGGAACGCTTCAAAGGGAGCCTTCCGGAGCCAGTTGGCATTTCGGATGTCCGAGACACTCTAGGAAGGAGCTTCGGAGCAGCACGGTTCAGCGCAGGGAGACTGCGGCCTCCAGGAACACTCCCGCCCAGGCCGCGGCCGGTGAGGACAGACTCCAGCCGACACAGAAGCTGCAGCTGCCCAGGCTGGGAAGTGAGGCCCCGGCGGGCAGGGAGGTGGGGGGGCGCACGACAACGGCTGTGCTCGGTCTTGGCCTGGCAGGACCCCGACACTGCTGGGGAGAGCCAGCGCGTCGAAGGCCTGTGCTCTGGGAAACTGGAGGAAGCAGGAAGGGCCGGGGAACGGGTTCCCGTGGACGCCCCAGCCCCCGGCACTGCGCTCCGCACCGGCACACTCGCCCCCACCGAACCCAGGGCGCAGGCACCAAACCCCCACGGTGTAAAGCGGGACTTCGGCGCAAGGTCGTGTGGCGGCGCGCAGCCCCCCTGCCCGTCCCCGCTCCCGGCGGGCAGGTCTGTGCATACTCACCACCTCCTCGATGGCCGTGGCGTCGCCCGGCAGCGGCTCCTCGGCCAGCAGGGACAGCACCAGCCCGTTGACACTGTGGGTGTAGAGGTTCATCGGCACGAGCCCCTCGCGGGACGTCGGGGTCGACCTCGGGTCACTTCTGTCCGCAGAGGGACCGTCATCCTGAGACTCTGCCGAGTCAGAGCTGCCGGGTGCCGAGTGGCCGTCACGAACCCCGACAAGCGGCTCCGCGCCTCGTTCGCCCATGGGAAGCGTGGCTCCTGTCCGCCTCGAGTCGAAGCCAGGCCACGACCGCGGCCTGCTCGTCCTTCTGGGGAGGCAGGTCTTCCCGGGGAGCAGGGGCTGGGCTGCCATCCCCTGGACAGTCCTCATGCCGCTGCAGGGCTCCATCCTGGGGTAGCGTCTTGGGAGTGGACAGAGAGAGGAGGCTGCCGAGGGCTGTGCCCGCGGGCAGGGCGTCAGGCGGCTTGGGTTCCAGGCTGCCAGAGTCACTGGCACAGTCCTCAAAGCAAGGACCGCCACCATCCGGGGCGCACGTCCTCGGGAGGGCAAAATAACCCGGGCACGGGCCTACTTCCTGAGCTTCCGGAATGTGGATTTCGGACAAGTCTGGTTCCTCCTCCCCCCAGGGTAGGGAGCGGCGGATGCCAGGACCTCTGTCCCTCGCCGGGCCATGCGGTCTCGCAGGCCTGACGTTCTCCAGATCACGGCCAGGCCGGCGCTCGTCCTCCCCCCGTGCCGCCTGGCCACGCCGCGTCAGGACCCGTAGGCTCGGGAGTGGTTGCCAGCGTCCAGGCTGCAGATCCCACGCCGCCAGTGGCGTCTGCTGCGGGGGCAGGTGCGCTCCAGCGGCGTGCAGGGCACTGGGCAGAGCCCTCCTGGGGTCCGGCCGGCGGGGCGGCAGAGCTAGCAAACCAGACAGACGTGAGGGGGGGGCCCGACTGCGTGCAGGACAGGCGCCCTCCCCGGGGGGACCGAAGCACCGCTTCCCCAAACAGCAGGGCCCTCAGTGACAAGCGGGTGCCCGAGGCCGCAGAGCCTGAGAGGACATCGTGGTCCAACCACAGGAGTCAGAGTATGGTGACGTCCGGCCCGCGGGGCGCCATGCGGAGCTACCAGATCGCCTCCTGGAGACGGCAGGGACCCCGCTGAAGGACCGCCACCCCCACCTGGCAGTCTACTCTGAGTCTGGCCTCACGCCATGCGTACGCCATTCCCAGTTTTGACACGGAGCCCATGAAGCAGGTTACTGCTGGGTCCCATTTCCAGCCGGGGAATGGACTTGCCCAAGGTCACACGGCTGATAAGCGACAGACCTGGGACCTGAAACCCACACCCCTCTCTCAAGGCCAGCTGCCTGATCTCTGTGCGCTCGAGCCCCAGGAGCCCCTTCCAGAGCAGAAAGTGGGGAAGACGGAGGACGGAGGGCTGGCCCGTTGGTACCTAGCTGCTGGCTCCACCGGGAACTCGTGAAGACTGATGGCTTCCTCTTGGGTCAGGAACACAGGCATGATCTGGACATTTGGGGGGAGTGCCGCTCCTACAATTACAAAGCAACGCGGACAGGGCTCTGCCGTGGGCAGGGAAGACGGAGGGACAGTAACTACTCTGGGGTGGCCCATCTGAACCGCACGCCAGCAGCAAACCGACCAGGGAGCCGCCCCCGACACACTCCTCAGCCCAGAACAAGAAGCTACAGTTTCTGTGCCCGGGGTGGGGGGGGGTGCCTCATGGGCAACTCTACTCCTGGCCGTGAGTGTCTACTCTGCCGTGGACAGAGGTGACTTTTGGGGGAAGAAACTCTAGCAGCACTTAAAAAGCCAACAAAAACAGAATGAAAGCTGGAGAAAGCTCTTCCAACAGACACTGGGATCGGCCCTGACTTACGCTTCAAACTAACACAGGATCGCCCTCCCGGGGATGCCCCGCATCCCGCAGAGGGCCTCTCCGGCAGCTGCCATTTCTCTCGGTCTCCTCCTCACCACGACCCACCAGCCGTGTGCGCCCAGTCTCCTAACAATGAGCTAGCGAGCACCGGAGACCGGGATCGAAAAGGCACGCCTCGAATCCGAGCCTTACGGCGAGGATTCTGACGGGTAACTTTGTTCTTCGTGCCCCGGTCTGTTTTCCTCGTCTGTGAGCACCAGCAGTAGCATGCGGGACTGCCGGGCCTTTCCCTCGACTGCGTGGGGACGGGCGGCCTAGAAGGCTGCGTTCTCGAGGGGCGGCGGCGTGCCTTGCTACTTACCACATCCCCGCAGGGCACCCCCTCCAGCAGGTAGTCTCTGAAAATAAACACACACACAAGTCGGCTCCGGGTACCGCCTCCCCCTCCAGACCGAACCGCCGGCACTGCGCGGTGCCATCTGTTGGTAGGCCCAGAGCGCCCACCCCGGCCGCACGCCAGCAGCAAAGCAGATGGCACAGAAGCTCCCCCCAAGCGAGCCACTCGCTCGCCTCCATGGCTGGGGTCGGGCGAGAAGCTCCGCCTTCCGAGGCCATGGCTCCCCGCAAACGCAGGTCAGCCTTCACGGTCTGATTGGTCTCCCTCCTCCGGGAATGAGAGCGAGGATTCCTGGGGCCCCTTACGCCATGGGAGAACCCACCTGCCGAGGGACGCCCGCACCTGCCTCGGCCCCGGTGTGGACCGCACACTCAGGCCAGCGTAACGCACTCGGGAAAGTTCAGGGACGCCCGTGACGAAGGACGTGCCCTACACCCAACGCCGTGCTAGGTCGCTCTCGTTTACTCTGACTCCAGTCAAGGTGAGGGACGGAAGTTTTCTTCTCCCAAACTGGGAGTTTTCTCCAAAGAGCTTTCCAGACATTTCATCCAAAGGTTCCCAAAGAACCCACCAAAACGCAACAAAAAAACAAAAACTCTGCCGGCCAGCATGGCTGTCGCTCCTAGGAAGCGATGTGGCCTTCTTTCTTTTCTAGTGGCTTTTAACAAATCTCACGTTTCGGGTTATATAATCGCACTCTAGACAAAAATCGCCCCCCCAATCACATAGAATTCCCTCACCCACAAGCTAATACTGTTAATATTGGGTACATTTTCCTTCAGGTTTATGCCTGTTTTAAATACTTCGAAACCACAGCACATAAAATTCTATTTTTCTGCTTAAGAGAGTAACGCTTTGGATGAAGCATCCCAGCCAGGGTGGGCTTCACAATACCTGGTCCCAAGGCGCAGCTGGACGGATCAGGACCTTGGCCGTGAGGGAGGGTGGGAGCTGGGTGCTAACAATCCTAGGTCACAGGAGCGAGAACAAACACAAGGACACCGTGAGACAAACACGCCCCAGGACTCTGAACACCCCACGCTGGCGAGGGTCTCGGGGACACAGCCGGTGGGAGTTTCCACTGGCAAAGCCCTGATGGAGGGCGCTCAGGCCATTCCTACCAACCTTCATAAGGTCCAAACCCTTCACCTGCCTAGTACCAAGAGGCAGGCTTAAGAGTTCTCATTACAGGGGCACCTGGGTGGCTCAGTCAGTTAAGTGTCTGACTCTTGATTCGGTTCAGGTCATGATCTCACAGTTCATGAGTTCGAGCCCCACGTCAGACTCCGTGGACTGCTTGGGACTCTGTCTCCCTCTCTCTCTGCCCCTCCCCTGTTTGCTCTCTAAATCTCTCTCAAATTAGGGGCGCCTGGGTGGCTCGGTCAGTTAAGTATTTGACCTCAGCTCAGGTCATGATCTCGCGGTTCGTGAGCTCCAGCCCCACATCGGGCTCTGTGCTGACAGCTCGGAGCCTGGAGCCTGCTTCGGATTCTGTGTCTCCCTCTCTCTCTGCCCCTCCCCCACTCACACTCTCTCTGTCTCTCTCTCGAAAATAAACATTAAAAAATTTTAAATGTCTCTCAAAATCAATAAACTTTTTAAAAAAAGTATTTGTTACAGAAAAAAAAGTAAAATAGTTACAAAATGGATAAACGCCTAAATGCCCAGCAAAAAGAGCACGCGGTGTGGTAAATCACGGCACGGCTGTAACACCAGAAACCGTGCGGCGATCACGAGAGTGAAGCAGACCAGCACGGACCGGTACCTCTCTACCGCACACGCTGAGGAAGCGTACGGGCCCACTGACAGAGGCGGCAAAAATAAGCAGAAGCACCGTACGTGACGCTGCGCCGGAAACACACGGAAAAGCAAAGGAGGCGCATCTAACTGCTAATGGCGGCAAAATGTGTTCGTTTTTGTGTCGGATTTAAAAATACACAAGAAATGCAACGTAAGGGGAAAATATCATCCTTGATGCGAGGCCACTGGTGAGCCTGGAGGCACCGCAAGCAGGTTCGGAACCATCATAACAAGAGGGGCGTCTGGGGGGCTCAGTCGGTTAAGCAGCCCGACTTCGGTTCAGGTCATGATCTCACGGTTCGTGAGTTCGAGCCCCGTGTCAGGCTCTGTGCTGACAGCTCAGAGCCTGAGCCTGCTTCAGATTCTGTGTCTCCCTCTCTCTCTGCCCCTCCACCACCCGTGCTCTGTCTCTCTCTCCAAAATAAACATTAAAAATTTTTTTTTAAAAAGAGCCATCATAATGAGAACACGGGGCAGGCAGGAGGGTGCGCCGCGCCACGGGGGCCGGAGAGCAGGGCCTGCGCTCCACCTGCCCGCGCCTGCCCTCTCTCTTCATTGTCCACCAACGCTGTTTCCCAGGAGAGAAAATCCAGCAAGCAACCTGTCCGAGGCCAGGACTGGAAACCCACCAGGCTGGGAGGCCCCCAGACCTTCTCCAGTCGCACGTCCACCAGGTCACCCGAAAGCTCTGGACGCGAGCGGCAGCCTGTCCACGAGGAGAGTGGCCTCGGACCACTTGTGGAGGGGGGCCCTCAGGCACTCGGGCTCGCTCTGGCGCCCTCGACCACGTGAAGGGGTGTGGGGAGACCTCGGAGGTCCAGCCGCGCAGCGGGGAGGAGCCGAGCAGAGGCAGGCGAGGCCGCTCTGTGTGGTGCAGAACGGCCCCGGGCAGCGGGAGGGGGCCACGGCGGGCTCCGCACCCTGCACCTCCAGCGCTGGCCGCCACGTCAGCACTCTGTGGGCTGGTGACTCTACAGGCACGCCGCACCCTGAGACTTCGGTGGATCTCTCTAAAACCTGCCTCTTCTGTTCCTAGCCCTGCCCTGGACGCGATGTCCAATTTCCCAGCTCGGCCGAAAGACAGGTACGTGGCCTAAGTCGCACCCCGGCTATCTGACATTTGCCAGAGCAGGCCTCGCGGCACGGGCCAGAGACAGAGCTCCCCGCCCGCTGTCTGGCGGAGGCCGGCCGGTCGGTCCCGTGGTGGGGGCGGGGGAGACCCCGGCATTACTCACAGTCCCCTGTAGAGGATGCAGCCGGCCAGGACGTGGGGCGAGCGCTGGCAGGTCTGCAGGATGAGGGCCGCCTTCAGCAACAGCAGGGGCTCCACCTGCGCAGGGCGAGAGACCGCCCACAGACCGGCGTGCTCACCACGGCAAAAGTGGAGAGAGCCGGGGGTGGGGGGGGGGCGGGGGTGCGCTCACAGACCGGGTGGACGGGTCCTAACCCAAAACTGGGGAAAGGACAGTGCCCCACGTGGGACGATCTGTGTCACGTCTCGGGTCTACGTCCCACCTCTATACCCAGAACCTCGGCCAGTGCAGAACGCCCAGTTCTTGGAACAGGGGAGGCTCTGGCCGAAGCGGGGAGGGGCGGCGAATACAGCACGTGGCCACTCGTGGGGACGAGGCAGGCCTCCGCCCAGGAGAAGGGCTACGGATGCTGAGACCAGGAGGCAGTGGGAGAGGGGAGCCTGTTCCTCAAACACACGGCAGGTGCAGGTAAGGCCACGCGCCCCCCCCCTTCCCTCCCCGAGCACAAGCCACGCTCCCACAGAGCTGGCTTCCTGTCCCCTCGGGCCCCGTGACTCTGTCCCGTCACGTAACATGCGCGCATCGTGGCCTCTCCCTCAGGGAAACACCACTCAACCTGACGCTCCTTGTAAGGAGTCCGCTGCCTAGAAGGCCCTAAGAAAACCAGGAGAGGATCTGAACCCGGTCAAGACCCGCCAGCAGCAGCCGCGAGCCCCTTCCTGTTACCTGCCGACGGCTGGAACCCACGAGCACCAGAGCGGTCAGAGCTCAGTGCCGAGGGAGCGAGCTCTGGAGCTGAGGTTCCTCTCTCTCTCAGCCCCAAGACAGCGCCCGGTCCCAGCCGGCCGTTCTGGAAAGCTAGCTCTGGGGCCAATCCCGAAAACCTCTCCAATGGGAGCCAGGAGAGCCCGTCTCCAATTCGGGGCGGAGTCATGCTCCAGTCGTGCTCCCTGCTGACGGGACCCTCTTCACTCCTGCAGGGAGACGCGGCCCGCACACCCCCTCGGGCGCTTGGGGCGCAGGTGGTCCGTTCTGCACGGGGCACAGCCTTGCGTCTCCCTTTGGCCTTGACGATGGGGATGCAACGGTCAGCAAGATCGAGGCCACCGGGCGACGGGCTGCACAGGTGGTCAGGCCAACCACGCAAGCAGCCCGCATGTCACTGAACACCAGCGGCCAATGGAGTCTCCGGCTCTGGGACGAAACACTCCCAAGCACACTCTCCCAGACAGAGACACCTTGTTTTAAAATGTTACCCCTGTGGGGGGGGGGCGGGGGGGGAGACACCCCTGGGTGGCTCAGTTGGTTGAGCGTCCAATTCCAGCTCAGGTCATCATCTCACGGGTTGTGGGTTCGAGTCCCACATCGGGTTGTGCGCTGACAGTGCGGAACCTGCTTGGGATTCTCCCTGCCCCTTCCCTGCAAGCTCCCACACAGCCTCTCTCAAAACAAACTAAATTAAGCTAAAAGCCACCCTGGGCATCTCTGATGTGAGAAGACAAGTCAGTCGTGTCACGTCCACATCAAGACGGATGTGGGGACCTCCAGGTGCCCGAGTCCAGCACTTGTGGGGCACCAGCGAAACGCCACCACCCTTTACTGAGGATTTACTTTGTGCCGGTTTGGGGACGGCCTCGCTGCGTCCTCGGAACAGTCCTGGTGCGGGCGTCCCGACAGCAGTTTGCGGGTTAGGAAAGCGGGGCTCTGGGCGGGGGGGACCGGGCCGTCCGAGCTCACAGGGCTGGCGAGCGGCGGCGTGGAGGCGGAGCGCAGGTCTTAATAACCACCCCCGACTGGGAAAGGACATGTTCCAGTCCCTTCCCTGGATAGAGAGGCCCCAGAAAGGGAAGAGGGGAGCGTCCGAAGCTCTGCCCCCCCGGGCGGAACGGGTGGGGGGAGGAGGGCGTTACTTTAGTCCGGTCCAGGTTCCAGAGGGAGCTGAAGGTCCTGTGCAGGTCGCCGGCGTTCTTCAGGATCTGGGCGATGAAGGCGTCCCACGCGGCGTGCAGCTCCTCCCGAGAGCGGCTCTGCGACGGAAACCGCCTGAGGTCAGCCTCTGAGATTCGGAGGGACACCCCCTTTGGCAAGGAGCCCTATTACCATGAAAATCGTGGGGCGCCCGGGGGGCTCAGTGGGTCGAGAGTCCCACTCTTGATTTTGGCTCAGGTCACGACCCCACGGTTCATGGGTTCAAGCCTGACACCCGGCTCTGCGCTGCTGGTTCGGAGACTGCCTGGGATTCTCTCCCTCTGTCTGCCCCTCCCCCACGTGCTCGCTCTCAAAATGTCAACCCGCTCCTCCGGCCATCCCAGGGAGGAGAACCCGGGGACGGACGTGTGCAGTGGATGTGACCTAGGCTGCTGGGAACGAAGGCGTCTGAGACGGGCTCCGAGGGCCCCTGACGTTGTGCGGGGTGTGGCGTTTGTGGACAGCACGAGCGACCCCAGAGCAACGCTGCATTCCGGCCCCCCTGGGCCTGCCGAACAAGCCCGCAGACGAGTCCTCAGCACCATCCTCACACCTGGTAAGCCAGAGAGACGGGCCCGTGGTAAAACTGGAAGACTCCAACCAGCTGATCCAGAAGCCGCTGGCAGCTGAGGTCGGGGAGCTCCACAGCACAGCCCAGCGCCTGGGAAGAGGGAACGGAAGTCAGGCATTCTCCTTCGCTCTGGGGCCGAAGCCGGAACCCCGGCGTCCAGGGCTCCGCGGGGCCACTCGGACGGACGGGTCCACACCAGGCCTACGGTGTCCACTCCAGCCCAGCTGGGCCCCAGGAGAGTAAGTGCTCTTTGTGTCACCTCAAGTTGTCCAACCCGGGATGTCTTCCTGTCTCCCGTCTGTTTGTCCAGGGCTCGCCCGTCCCCTCCGTGCCCACCGCGGATTCCAGCACCTTCGCGGTGCCCGTGCGGATCACTCCGACCAACGCAGGCCTCTTTTCTGACCCCTCGTGTCAGCGGGACTGGTATTCGCACACCGGGTGCTTACTGTGGGTTCTGTTACGAACGCTGGACGGGACTCCGGCTGGCTCACGACTGGCGTCCTCATCCCCCGAGCTGGACCAGCCGCTCCGGGAGAGGGGCCGGGCCGACCGCCGCACAGTTCTACAGCTCCAGGGCGCCGCGGAGGAGTACCGTGCACTCGGTCAAAAGGTCATGTGGGCGCAGGTTTAAGGAGCCCAAGAAAAGTCTGTACTCTTCGACCCAGGGATTCCACCTCTAGGGATCTCTCTTAAGGGAATCGCCAGAAACTTCAAGAAGCACACAAACCCTGACACGAGACAAATAAACAAATTCCTGACTGTAAGGGCCGCGGAGGCTGGGATCTCTGCTCTGTCCACGGCCGCGGCCCGAGGGCTCCCCACGGCCCGGCACACGGGAAGGGCTTATCTCTCCCCTCGCTGACCTCCTGGCCTGTGGACGCAACCCGGATGACCCCACCAGCAGAAACTGACACCCTGATATCCAGAACGGAACCTACGCAGCGCCGCCTTGGAAAAGCAAGGGGGTGGGGGACGTGGACTCTGATTTCTGGACGGCGCAGCGCTTGTACGGGAGCTCCCCACAGATCGGTGGAAAAGAACAGAGCCCGGAAACAGACCCCCCACTGACGCGGTCACCTGGTCCTCAACAAAGGAGCCAAAGGAACCCACGCGAGAGAGTTCTGCCAGCGGCGGTGCTGGGACTCCCGGCCAGCCACGTGGAAAGAGAGGACCTTTGACCGCTATTTCCCACCACGCACCAGCAATAATCCAGGATGATTACAGACCTAAGTTTAAAAGCTAGAACTATAGGGGCGCCTGGGCGGCTCCGCCGGTTAAGCGTCCAGCTCTTGACGTCGGCTCAGTCATGATCTCACAGTCATGAAATCGAGCCCCACGCCCGGCTGTGCGCTGACAGCGTGCACCTTGCTTGGGATTCTCTCCCTCTCTCTCTCTCCCTCTCTCTCCCACCCTCTCCTGCTTTCATGAATGCATATGCGTCTCCCCCCACCTCTCAAAAGAGATAAACTTAAAAAAATCAATGCTAAAACTATGAAGCATAGGAAAAAAAAACTGGAGAACGCCTTTTCCAGCAGCATGGGGAGTGGTTTTCCACAGGATACAGAAGGCACCAACCACAAAGGATAAAACTGACAATTTAGACGTCATTAAAATTAAAACATTCTGGGGGCGCCTGGCTGGCTCAGTCCGTAGTGTGTGAAGACTCTTGAACTCTGGGTCATGAGACTGAGCCCCTCGTTGGGTGCAGACCCTAAATAAGTAAATAAAATTTTAAAAATAATTAAAATGTTTCGCTCATCAAAAGACATTAAGAAAACCGACGGGCACGTCATAAACGGGGAGAAAACGTCTTTAAAATAAATACATCCGGCAAATAGCTGATATCCGCGATATATAAGGGACACACAGGACTCAGGACTCTGTAAGGGAAGAAAACCCAATTTAAAAACTGGGCAAACAGGGGCGTCTGGGTGGCTCAGTCAGTTCAGCATCTGCTTTCGGCTCAGGTCATGATCTCATGGTTTGTGAGTTCGAGCCCCGCGTCGGGCTCTCTGCTGTCAGCACGGAGCCTGCTTGGGATCCTCCGTCTCCCTCACTCTCTGCCCCTCCCTGCTGTGCGTGCATGTGTGCTCTTGCTCGCTCTCTCTTTCAAAATGAAACATTAAAGAAAAGTAACTTAAAAAATTAAAAATATAAAAAAGAAAAAAAGAAAAACAAAAAATGGGCAAATAAGCTCCGGACAGACGCTTCTCAAAGGGAGACACGCCAGTGGCCACTAAGCACACGAAAGAGCCTTAACGGCGGTAGTCGTTACGGAAACGGAAACACAAACCACAGTGAGCTATCACTACACACCCAGCAGAGGGGCTCAAACCGAACAGGCTGACAGCGAGGGTGATAAGGACCCGGACGAACCGGCCTTCTCACACAGGGCCGGTAGGAGCGTTGAGCGGAACCACCGCCCCGGGGAAATGGCCTGGCGGCTTCTTATAACATCAACCGACACCGACCCCGTGACCTGGCGAGTCTCTGCCCACGAGAAATGAGAAGTTATGTCCGCAAAGAGACTCGTGGAGGAACGCCGCTGGGGCCTTATTCTCGACGGCCCCTGACTAGGCACGGTTCATGGGTCCAGAAAAAACGTGAGTGAGGGCGTGGAGGGAGACATCCAGACGACGGACGTCGGACAACGCTGCTCCACAACAGGGAACGAGCCGCGGACACGAGGCCCAGCGAGGCCACGGCCGACAGAAGCCTGTGGAGAGGAACGCCGTACATGCCGTTCCACTCCTGTGACGCTCAGAACAGGCGAAGCTCACCTGTGGCGGGGAAAATCTGAACGATGGTTGCCTGGGCCTCGGGGGAAAGAATTAGCTGGACAGCACGGAGCTGCCCGGAGCGAAGCCACCGTTCCGTACTCTGCGGGCCACGTCATCCGTCCAAATGCGCTAAGTGGCCCACTCGAGATGTGCACTTCCTGTAAACCTCACCCCGAGAGAAACAAACACAGCACAAGCCACTGCTGGGCTCTGGCCACTGTTACGCACGAGGTCCCGCCGGGAGGAGGGTACTAGCATGAGCGACTTTGGCAAGCATTAAAATAAAAACCGCAGGGCCGGAAGGTGAAGGCACGGATGGAGAGATGTGATGAAGCAGCTGAAATAACTCATAAAATATGAATAATGCGAACCATGAAATGGTATCTGTGGAAGCCTGGAAACACACAGGGCTGTTCACTGTGAGTGTCCTCGGTACGTGAGGACATTGTACCGAAATGCTGGCAGGCCTACCCACCAAGCTGAAGGTCCTACCTCACACTGAAACATCCTTTTCCCTCAGGAGCCGGTTTTAAATACGTGTAGGCGTGGCACAGGAAGACCCTAGTCTGTACGGTACCACCGGCAGTAAAAGAAATGGTTTCTATTATTTTTTTAAACGCTTCTTTGAAACCTCACATCTTTGAAACCTCACATCTTAGCATTTCTGGGTCAAGGGCCCTGCAAGGGTGGAGAGTACAGAGAAGAAAAGACGGAAACTGAGAACCTGACCTGCATCGCAAAGCAGCCAGAATTTCCGCGGGGCGCCCGAAGTCTCTCAGAGGAAGGGAGAAAGCAGCCGGGCGCAAGGCAGGCCAGGTTAGGAAGGTTCTGGAGGGGCGCCTGGGTGGCTCAGTTGGCTGAGTGTCCGACTCTTGCTTTCGGCTCAGGTCATGATCCCAGGGTCACGACTCTGGGATCAAGCCCCACATGCTTAAGATTCTCTCTCTTTCCCTCTGCCCCCTCCCCCACCTGTGCACGCGCGCACACGCTCTCTCTCTCTCTCTCTCTCTCTCTCTCTCATATAAAGAAATAAATTTAAAAAAACCAAACGTTCTGGAGAGCACTCAGTTACGATGGCACACGCAGAGAGCGACACAGGAAGCGTGGACGCACTGCACGCGGCACCCGGGGGTGCGAGGGGGCCCGGGCCCCAGAGCCGTGGACACCACCACCTCCTACGCCTCACCAGCACAGCGCTCGTGGCCAAGGCGGACGACCCGCGGCAGAGGCCGCCCTGTCGGCTCGGGTTCTGTCCGGCAAACTCACCCACAGGTACTCTCCGTCGACCCTCACGGCGAACTTCAGCTTGCGCAGACGAACGAGGGCAGGAGCTGAGGCGGAGAGCTCGGAGATGCAGCGCGCCACGCCGGCGATCTGTCCACACAGCAGCTCCTGCTGGTCGAGCAGCGTCTGCGGGAGAGCAGCAAATTCCAGGGTGAGAGGGCGTCATTTTTTTTTCTTTAGTATTTTAATGTTTTATTTTTGAGACAGAGAGAGAGAGAGACAGGGTAAAAGCAGGGGAGGGGCAGAGAGAGAAGGAGACGCAGAATCCGAAACAGGCTCCAGGCTCCGAGCGAGCTGTCAGCACAGAGCCCGATGCGGGGCTCAAGCTCATGAACCACAAGATTATGACCTGAGCCGAAGTCGGACACGTAACCGACTGAGCCCCCCAGGCGCCCCGCCCATGTGCCATTTCTTAGAGCAGAGGCCGAGGCGACAGCGGACTGCGGCCTGCAGGCCAGATCTGCCGGGCCGCCTGCTGTTAGATGGCCCAGGAGCTAAGCGAGGTTTTGGTATTTGAGGGTTGGCATGACAACGACGAAGAAGGGCACGTGACGTGGACCTCACGCGGCTCGCAAAGCCTCCATGTTCACTCCCTGGCCCTCTGCAGGCAAAGGTCGCTGACCCCCGCCCGGGATAACGGGACGGTCTCAGAACACCCGAGGCTGCGCGCATAGGATGACTCTGCACAACTGTATTTTCATTCCGAGGACGAGAGGCACGTGCGCGGGTAGAAGCAGGAGCCGTTCGTGCCCTGTTCGGACCCCCCGCAGAGCGGCTGGAGCAGCCTAGATGAATCCCAAACACCCGAGCGGGGGGCGCGATCACATGAGCCAACACACAGGCCTCCTGATGGGTCTGAGCATGAACTACACTGCGGGGCAGGCCAGACGCCGTGTGACACAACAGAAGACGCACGTGCCGCTTGAGAAGTCTTGCCTAGAAGAACTGGAATCTCCTCAAGGCTCGCCATCTGCCTAAGGGCGTAGAGGAGAGACAGCGGAAGTAAGACCTGGACGCGACACCCACCGCGAGGAAGTGATCGGGCCGGTCCGGGGCGCGGGACCTTCTGACGCTGTCCCGCGCACGTGCCCTGGTGTCTGCAATCATTCAAAGGCACGCGGGGAAAGGGGACGGGTGGGTGGGTGAGGAGCGTCATACGATAAAGGGGACTTAAAACAGAAAAGAACCAAATGGAATGCAGGGACCTTGTCTGGATCCTGATTAGGAAAAGCGGGAGACTGGGGGCAGGAGAGGAGGAAGGGAGAGGAGGACAGAGGGGAGGAGGGGAGGAAAGGCAGGAGAAAGGTCTAAGTAACGCCCAAAATAGGCAGGCAAAATTTGAATACAGTTTCACAGGACATTAAGGGATTATTGTGACCGATTAACTGGCGATGAGCACAGAGGGTTCATGACACTCTCTTCTCTGCTTCTGTATATGTTTGAATGAAAGGGTTTTGCTGTTGTTGTTGTTTATAATTTTTTTTAAGCTTATTCATTTTTTGAGAGAGCGAGCAAGTGAGCAGGGCAGGGGCAGAGAGAGAGGGAGAGAGAGAACCCCAAACAGGCTCCACACTGTCAGCACAGAGCCTGATGCGGGGCTCACGCTCATGAACCGTGAGATCATGATGAGCCAGAACCAAGAGTCAGACAGTTAAGCCACTAAGTCACCCAGGTGCCCCTTGAAAGTGTCTTAAATGAGCCAATCGAGGGGCGCCTGGGTGGCCCAGTTGGTTAAGGGTCCGACCCTTGATTTTGGCTCAGGTCACGATCTCACAGTTCTCAGGAGTCCTGAGTTCAAGCCCCACACTGGGCTCTGTACTGCCGGTGAGGAGCCTGCTTGGGATTCTCTCTTTCCCTCTCTCTGTCCCTCTCCCACTTGTGCTCTCTCTTTCTTGAAATAAATAAACTTTAAAAAAAAAAAAAAAAAAAACGAGCCGATCAAACTTGGGGGCAAGGAGAGGCAGACAGAAAATCAGGACTTTGGGGCGCCTGGATGGCTCAGTGGGTTTGAGCACCAACTTCGGCTCAGGTCATGACCTCGCGGTTCCTGAGTTCGAGCCCCAGGTCGGGCTCTGTGCAGGGCCTGGCCTGCTTGGGATTCTCCATCTCTGCTCTGTCTCTCTGCCCTCCTGGCGCTCACGCGTTCTCTCTCTCTCAAAATAAATAAATAAACTTTAAAACAAAGAAAATCGGCGACAGAAAGCCCGAGGACGGAGGTACGGAGCTGCCAGGGAGCAAGACCGGAGCCACACGAAACGGCGCAACCGAGGGTCAGAGAGCGGAAAGGTCAGATGCAAAGAAAACCGTCCCGACTTCAATGCTCTACTTTCTGCAGAGCCGCCACGCGGGGCACCGGCGTCCCCGCCCGACAGGACGGGCTGCGGCGCTCACCTGAGGAGGATAGAAGTAGCAAATGCCAGCTCTCGTTGGGTCTCCTTCTTCTTTTACCTTCGAACCATCGTAAAGGAAGAAATAGTTCCACCTGGCAAGAGAACAGAACGGAGTCATGTTTCCTTTCGTCCGGTGATCGCGGCGCACTAAGACACAGCCTCCTGCGTCCCAGCGCGAGAAGGGCTCGCTACTCAGGACCCCAAAAGCCTTCTGGGGGCCCCAGAGGAGAAAAGAATCCAGTGGCTACAGAGAGATAGCAAATGCCGCTTCGACAGTGCCGTCGAGTCGGACTAAAAATACGCCTCCGTCCCGTCGTCAGACCGTCTGGCCCACAGCGCCGAAGTGCAGCTGGGGGGCAGATAGAGCGCCCGGTGGCCGCTCTTGTTTGAGACGCTGACCTCAACCGTACCACCACGTGGTCTGGGACACTGTCATTTAAGGCTCTGATAACCAAATCAGCTGGTGTCTCAGCTGCACGCCTCCCAACCGCTGGGCACCACGGTCTCCGGAAATATCCCTTCGACTAGAAATCCACGCCTTCGCTTAACAAGCAACGAGGGCGACAGCGTGCTCTCCCCTCTGCCAACCCCGGGGCCGTGGCGCTCAACGGGAGACAGTAAACATTTCATTTCAGCGCAGGACAGTGAGTCTCTAACAGGAAAAACGGGGTTCAGAAGAGCTCGCAGAGGAGCCCCGAACCCCTCTCTGCCCTAACGGTGTGTTACGTATAACTCCACCACGACCCGTCATCAAACTTCTGATTTCCTTCCAGAACCCTCTGTTCTTCGCTAAGGACTCTCCTAGTGCAGTCTACAAAGCAGACCCCCAAAGGCTGGACGTGGGTTCTACCTCTCCATCAGGCTAGAGCGCAAGAAGGAAGAGCTGTGACCACTCTTTTGCCACCTGCGCTCTTCTCCCTGGATCGACGCCCTCCCCCTGCCACCCTCCCTGGCTCCCAGCTTCTCTTCCTGATGACAAGGCGAACTCTTGCTTCCCTGAGTCGAAGGCCCCGACGTGGAACTGCCTGCGGGGCCAGCCCAGAACAAAAGGCCTCAAAAACGTGCCGCACCCCGCTGACCCTCTCCTCACGCACTCGGGGTGACAGCCCCCCCCCCTCTCAGGCACACAGAAGACACCCTGGGGGTCCTTCTGCACGGCTCCATCTCGGTGCCCTCCACACACATAACGGGCCACTGAAGCCGGCTCCTGTGCAAACCACGCCTCTCGTCTGCACTGCTCGGTGACACGTCTGCTGAGCCGAATTAGGAGAGAGGCTTGACCCGCGGGGGGCTGAGACAGGAACGGGGTTTTGGGCAGATGCTGTGTAACAGCCTTCGAGAGGCAGCCGGCCCAGACCTCTGCTCGTGGAGTAATTCTGCACTGCGCCCGCTCCTTGTCTCTTACAACCGAAGATCGCAGCGCCTGCGTTCTCAACACGGCCCACCGTGAGACCGGCCGCGGCCGGCTCTTCTGCCGTCTCCCCGCGGTGACGCTCGGGGGACTCGCTCAAACACGGCCAGGCCTGTGCTCTGGAGGGAGACGGCTCTAGGGCCTGACGGGGCCACTCTGAGAAAAATGCCTTCTTCCCCCCACCCCTCAGTGAGATCAAGACGGTCGGTCTGGCTGGGGATTTTCAGTGCATCCAAGGCATCGGTCCAAGCGGCCTGGCAGGAAGCAAGGCACGCAGACAGGAAGCCTGGTGCTACTCACCAGGACGCTGACGGCGGCTCCGTCAAGGTGGAAGTGGCCATTTACTTGCCGGTGGCCCTCATTCTATTCGTTTGGGCTTTCTTGTCCGGTATCGCTTCTCGCGCCCCAGCGGCCGCTGCTCCTCCGTGTGCCTGGTCCAGGAAATCCGGACGTGAAAGATTTCAGTGTTTTCGGCCACCGCTGTCACCTGCTCGGTTTCCAATCAGCATGAAAGTGCTACTTCCTGCCCCCGCAGGCTCTTCGGTGCCAGGAATACCTCCACGCCTTTAGCACCCTGGGAGAGAATGTAACAAAGCGAGAGGAATCCGCCCGAAAAGCCAAATCCGCTAAGCCGGTGCCATGAGGATCAGCGCCCTGGCTCCCTGCAGAAAGGGCTCTTCGGAAAGCTCCTGGCCGGGAAAGCCCAAGCGGGGAGCTGCCTGCTGAGGCGGTGCTCCGGAGCGATTTCCAGCTTGTCTCACTCAAAGCCGTTTGGAAGATCCTTTAAACGCTGTGAGGCTTCCCGTTCAAACGTCAGTGCCTTGGTCCTAAAATAAACCCAAGAATAGATTATTTCAGAAACCCACGAGACAGCATGTGACCCAGCAGGGTTAGACAAACGGTACGCTTCAGAGAGTCTTCTGGAAAGTTGAAAATTGGGTTTTAGAGCCAAAAAAAAAAGAGTGGGGCAGGACTTGAGAGTCAGTTCCTCAGTCCTTTTGAACGGTGCTGAACCCCGCACAGAAGCTAAAAGTAAGTAACTAGTGTGAGGAAGCTTTGCCTGCCGAGGACAGCTACACAAATAAGCTGGTTGGCGCAGTCATCCCGGAACTCAAATTAAGGAACTGTCACCTTGACAGCTCAAAAGGAACCTGGACATGAATTTCAGAGCCGGGAAAGTTTTTCAAAACAAAAAAAAAGAGGGTTTAACACGTGGTTTTCAAACTCCAAGAGAACAGGCAACGGAGTACCGTGGAATTTCAGAGTCAGAAGGGACCCCAGCACCACGGACTCCAATGCGACTCATACTGGTCACAAACTACCTGGTCTCTGGCCTGCTCCCTCCAGAGACACCAGTAGCTCAGCGTGTTAACTTTATCCTTCCACCAAGCTAACACTGGCCTCGAGGAGCCTCCCAAAGCTGCTCTGGGTCACACCCCAGGAAAACAAAACAAAACAGGGTCTAATTCTTCCTCGAGGGAACCCCGAGGTCCCTTCAGAACTGTATTTCTATGGTCCCTCTGTCCAGGCTTGATAGCGCAGCCGCAGGGTTTCAAACCCTTGCTGCCATCTGCCATCTCTCCTTTCTTAGAGAGAAGCACCTAGAGAGGACCCCGCCGGCTCTCGGAGGCCTGTGAAATCGCTTTCTTGTCGCAGCTTTCGCGATCTCGAGGTGGGCCTCCACGGGGCGTACTCCTGGTGGTGTCGGAAGCATTACGTGCGGCGTGTGCGCTCTTGGCATCAAGGACGGCAGCCTGAAACCCCCATCCCTCGTTCCCACAGGACGGGGCCCCACACAGCCGTGGTCACCCTCCGACCTCGAAAAGGTCCCGCAGAGTAGGGCAGGTGTTGGGATGTGACCAGAGAAGGCTCCGGCGGTCTGGGAAGTTGCAGTAACGCCGGGGGGAGCCAAGAAGCGGCGGCGGAAAGGTGGTGGTGGAGGAAGTGGCCTCGGTGAGTCAGCGGGCCAGGAAAAGGGGCGCTAACGACTGCCATCGGGAAGGGACGGAGGGCGCTGGGAGGCGTCGGGCCGCAGCTCTAGAGGGCCGGGAATTTGTGGGCAAAGGCGCGGGGTGTGGGGGGAGGTCAATCGGGGCCGATGGCCGTGCGGAGGGGCCGTGCGCTCTCGGCCAGGGTCCCGCCCCTCGGTGTCCCTGCGCCGCCCACCCGCCGGCGTAGCCGGGCAGCCCGGGGGCTGTGGGCTCCGGCCTCGCAGGGTGGGCGGCAGCGGGGCGCCAGCGACTCCCGCCCGGTACCTACTCGCGCGGCGGAGAGGCCCCAGGATCACGCGCCGCCAGCGCCTACCGCCCCCTACAATTCCCGGAGCGCTGGCGCGCGGCGATGACGTCAGGCGGCGCACGGCGATGACGTCAGAGGGCCATGGCGGCGGCGGCAGCGGCGGCGGAGCCCTGGCAGGCTGCGGGCCCGCGCAGGAAAAGGCGCTCCGCGGCGCGGCGTCCGCGGGCGAGGGAGGTGGCGGCCGCGGGCCTGGAAGCCGAGCCAGAGGCGGACTGCGGAGTCGTGCTTCGTCGCATCCAGGAGGCCAGGTGAGTGCGGGCTTGGCCCTGGGACCGAGTCTCCGCACCTGGGAGGACCGCCCCGAGCCTCAGTCTCGCCGTCTGTAAAGTGGGCATATCCGCAACCCCTTAGGGTAATTGTGCGGATTTTACGGAGGTGAGGAGCTTATTACAGACTGCTTCGGGGTCAAGGTTGTCATTCCTCTTCTTGCACTTCTAGCTGCGTGACCTTCGGCAAGTTAAATAATCTCCGTGCCTCAGTTTTCTCATCTGAGAGATGGACCTGTAAATAGTATAGGCTTGTTTTGAGGATTCAGTGAGTTAGTAAGTGGAAACCACGGTGCCCGGAGCGGGGTAAGCGCAAAAGCAGTGTTTGGTGTGATTATTATACCAGGGTTGGTTATTGTAATGGCTGACGCCCGGGAAGCAACACGAACGTGATTCACATCTTCATGATCATTAGTTAGTTGAGGAGCTGCTGTGTGCCTGCCACTGGCTTATGCATGCTACACACAATTCGAACAACTTAGGCAGCTACGATCCTGATAGGGCTCAGAGTCCTAGAGACACCGATAATGTATGGAAGCGGATTTCAGACCCGTAGTTTGGCAACTCCAAAACCTGGGCTTCAGAGCTCTCCATTATTCGGGCTTATCCCGGACCCTCATCCCTCCACGCTTTACTCTGTATCTGAGAGTTCAGAACAGTACCCGACAGAGAGGAAGCACTTTAATAAATGTTACCTATTTTCGTTAGTTCTTGTCATCACCGTAATTAATTTGCAGTCCTTTAAACGCCCAGTAAGTAACAGCCTTTGTTAGTGCTTCAGAGCAACAGCTGGGAGACATTAGGCGAATTTCACGTGCTCCCCGTGGAGACCGTGATAGTGACGACTCAGAGGTGACCGCTGCAGAGAGAGGTGTTGGCTGACCAGTTGGCTGAGGCGGAGCAAACAAACCGCGGAGACTTTTCCTGGGATCTCGGAAGGCGCCTGCGAGGAGGGGTGTGCCCAGGGCCTTGGAAAGCCCTCAAGGCGCTTTCCCTACCCGTTGCGTTGTTACTCTCCCTCGACTTCCCCAGAATCCCCCAGGAGCTCCCTGCTGCCCCTCCCTGCACCCATAAGTGCGGTGCGGGCCCCCCTGCTCTGAGTAGAGAGGAGCCGGCACGGTGCCGTTCTGTGCACGCGCTCACCGGTTTACGAGCACTCCCGGCACCCCGGAGCGCCCCTTTACCCTCCGCGAGGGACGTGAGGGCAGCCTCGAGGCAGGTTTGTTCAGTTACCTGCGCCTGAACGCTGGTGTGTGGCTTGTCTGTTCAAATCCAATTTTGTCTTGTTTACAAATCCTTTTTCTTTTCTTTTTTTTAGTGTTTATTTTTGAGACAGAGACAGAGTGCGGGCAGGGGAGGGGCAGAGAGAGAGGGAGACACAGAATCGGAAGCAGGCTCCAGGCTCTGAGCCATCAGCACAGAGCCCGACGCGGGGCTCGAACTCACAGACCGTGAGATCATGACCTGAGCCAAAGTCGGCCGCTCAATCGACTGAGCCGCCCAGGCGCCCTCCAAATTTTTTTTCTCATGAGAACTTTTAAGATCTACTCTCTTACGAACTTCCAAGTGTTGTTACCCAGAGGCGCCATGCTGTATATTACATTCCCGTAATTTATTCGTTTTCTGCCTGTAAGTTTGTGCCTTATGACCCCCTTGATCCATTTCACACCTGTCCTTCCCTCCGCAACCACCCACCCTGTTCTGCATCTAGGAGCTCAGGGGTTTCATGTTTTAGATTCCATATAAAAGTGACGTCCTCTGGTGTTCGTCTGACTGACTTCACTATACATAATGCCCTCAAGGTCCGTCCGTGTTTTGGCAAAGGGAAAGATTTCGTTCTTTCTGATGGGTGAATGGGATTTCATTTTATATGGATACACGACATCTTTATCAAATCAGCCCTCTACGGACACGTAGGCTGTTTTCATACCCGAGCTATTCTAAGCGATGCGGCAGGGAGCATGGGGGGTTCATCTGTCTTTTCATTTTCAAGCGGGTGTTTCTGTTTCCTCTTGATAAATCGCCAGAAGAGAAATTGCTGAGTCG
Source organism: Paguma larvata (assembly GCA_030068075.1). NCBI lineage: Eukaryota > Metazoa > Chordata > Mammalia > Carnivora > Viverridae > Paguma > Paguma larvata. Next base: position 64,525,535 of record CM057835.1, read on the forward strand.
TAGGGTAGTTCTGTTCTTAATTTTTCGAACAACCTCCGTGCTGTCTTCCGTAGTGGCTGCACCGGCGTTGCGTTTTCTCCACCTGCTGCCAGAGTTTGTCACTCCTCGTCTTCCTGCGAGCAGCCCTTCTAGCCGGCGTGAGGTGGTCTCTCGCTGTTTTGAGTTGCGCTTCTCTGATGACTCGTGATGGTGGCTCTGGGGATGTCTTCTCTGGATAGACGTCTATTTGGATAATCTTTCCTCTTTTTAATCACATTGTTGAGTTGTTTCGTTCTTGGGTTGTATGGGTTCTTTATGTATTTTGGGTATTAACCTTTGCTCCCATGCAGTAGGTTGCCTGTGTAGTTTGTTGGTGGTTTTCTTTGCTGGGCAGAAGCTTTTTACTTCGGTGTGGTTTTGCTTATTTTCTTTTGCTTTCGTAGCCTTTGCTTTGGGAGTCGGATCCAAAGCCGGGACCCAGGTCCAGCAGCTTTTCCGCCTGTGTTTTCTGCGAAGAGTTTTATGGTTTCAGGTCTTCCATTCACGTCTTTTTTTTTTTTTTTTAATATTTTTTAACGTTCATTTATTTTTGAGAGACTGAGACAGAGCATGAGTGGAGGAGGGGCAGAGAGAGGGAGACACAGAATCTGAAGCAGGCTCCAGGCTCCGAGCCGTCAGCACAGAGCCCGATGTGGGGCGAGAACATGACCTGAGCTTAAGTTGGACATTTAACCAACTGAGCCACCCAGATGCCCCTAATTTTTTTTACATTTATTTATTTTTGAGAGACAGTGAGAGACAGAGTGCGAGCTGGGGAGGGGCAGAGAGAGAGGGAGGCGCAGAATCCGAAGCAGGCTCCAGGCTCTGAGCTGTCAGCACAGAGCCCGACGCGGGGCTCGAACTCTCGGACTGTGAGATCATCACCTGAGCCGAAGTCGGATGCTCAACCGACTGAGCCGCCCAGGTGCCCCCATTCACGTCTTTAATCCATTTTGAGTTAATTTTTCTGTATGTTATGGGCTAGTGGTGCAGCTTCACTCTTCTGCCTGTGGCTGTCCAGTTTTCCCAACACCATTTATGAAAGAGACTGTCCCTTCCCCTCTGTCTATTCTTGGCTCCTTTGTCCTAAGGGACCGGACCGTATACGTGTGGTTTATTTCCAGGCTCTCTCTTCTGTCCCGTTGATGTGTGTGTTTGTTTTCATGCCAGGATGCCGGTAATCATTACAGCTTTTTTGTAATAGAGTTCGAAACCAGGGAGCACGATGCCTCCGGCTTTTTTCTTTCTCGAGATTGCTTTGGCTGTTCAGAGTGTTTTGTGACTCCAAACATATTTTAAAGATTGTTTGTCTGATGTCTGTGAAAAGTGTGACTGGAATTTTTATAGGAATTGCATTGACTCTGTAGACGGTTTGGGTGATATCGGCCTTTTTACGCTGTCCTTCTCATCCATGAGCACGGAGTGTCTTTCTATTTATTTGCGTTGTCTTCAGTTTTTTTCCTTAATGTCTTATGGTTTTCAGTATACAGGTCTTTCACCTCCTTGGTTAAATTTATCTGTAAGTATTTGGATTTTTTTTTGATGAAATTGTAAATGCGATTGTTTTGTTTTTTAAGTTTGTTTATTTTGAGAGCAAGACTGTGTGTGTGTGTGTGTGTGTGTGTGTGTACAATCAAGGGAGGCACAGAGAGAGGGAGAGAATCCCAAGCACGCCCCGTCGCTGTCGGCGCAGAGCCCAACGCAGGGCTCAGTCCCACGAACCTCGAGATCATGACCTGAGCTGAAATCAAGAGTTGGATGCCTAGCCGATAGAGACACCCCCGCACCCCCAAAATGTGGTTATTTTTTAAGTTTATTTTTCTGAGAGTTCATTATTAGTGTATAATAATGCGACAGATTTTTGTGTATTTTTTATCCTGCAGCTTTTACCGAATTTGTTATTCTAGTAGCTATTTGGTGTTGTCTTTAGGGTTTTCTGTACATAATATCATGTCATCTGAAGACAGTGACCAGTTTAGGTCTTCGTTTCCAATCTGGATGGCTTCTATTTATTTATCTTTCTGGTGCTCTGGCTAGGACTTCCAGTACTACAGGTGACCCTTGGCCAACATGGGTTCGAACTGTGTGGTCCACTTAATACATGGGTTTTTTTCAATAAGCACGGACAATGCTCTAAATGTATTTCCTTTAGGATTTTCTTAATAACGTTTTTTTTTCTCCAGCTTACTTCCTCGTAGGCGTACAGCACATAATACACCTACCATAAAAGGAGGGTTCATTTACTGTTTATGTTCTTGGTAAGGCTTCCAGTCTACAGTAGGTTGGTTATTAGTAGTTACGTTTTGGGGGAGTCAAAAGTTATACTCAGATTTTCGACTGCACCCCTAACCCCTGCATCGTTCAAGGGCCAACTGTATGTTGAATAAAAGTGGCAAGAGTAGGCATCCTTGCCTCGTTGTTGGTCAGAGGGGAAAAGCTTTCAACTTTCACCATTGAATATGATGTGGCCTTTATTATGCTGCGTTACATTGTGTTTATTATGTTGAGTTACGTTGTCTCCGTACCTGCTTTGCTGAGAGCTTTTGTCGAAATGGATGTTGAATTGTCTCAAATGCTTTTTGTGTGTCTGTCGAGATGGTCTTATGCTTTTCATCCTTAATTTTGTTGACGCAGTGTATTATGTCGATTGCATCCCTGGAATAAACCCCGCTTGATCATAGCATATGGTCCTCTGACTGTATTGGGTTCGGTTTGCCGATATTTTGTGGAGGATTTCACATCTGTGTCCATCACGGATACTGGCCCGTAGGGCTCTCTCTGGGGGCCTCTTGGCTGGTTTGGACCAGGGCAGTGCTGGCCCCATAACATGAGCTGGGGAGCAGTCCTTCCTCTTGTTTTTCCTGGAAAAGTTTGAGAAGGATCGGTATTCATTCTTCTTGGAAGATTTGGTAGAACTCACCAGTGAAGCCGTCTGGTCCTGGACCTTTGTGGGATGGGATGCTTTTGATTACGGATTCAATCTCCTTGCTGGTGGTTGGTCCGTTCAGAATTTCCGTCGTCGTGATGCAGTCTTGGAAGGTTGTGGGTCTCTGGGAATTCACCCTTTTCTTCTTGATTGTCCAGCTCGTTGCAGTGAAATTGTTCATAGTAGTCTCTTATGATCCTTTGTACGTGGTGTCAGGAGTGGCATCCGTTTCTTTCCTGAGTATATTTGTTTGAGGCCTTATTTTCCCCCGTGGTGAGTCTAGCTGAAAGTTTGTCAGCTTTGTTCTTTTCAAAGAACCGGTACTTTTGCTGGTCTTTCTATTGTCTTCTTAGCCTGCATTTCACTTATTTCCATTTTGATCTTATTTCCTTCCTTCTGCTAACGTTAGGCTTCATTTGTTTTTTCCTAGTTCCTTGGGGTGTAAAGTTAGGTTGCTTATTCGAGGCTTTTCTTGTTTCTTGAGATAGGCCTGTATACTATAAACTTTCTTCTTGGAACCCCTTTTTTTTGTGGGGCTCAAACTCACTACCACGTGAGATCCAGGGTTGCACGCTCCATGCCTGAGCTGGCTGGGTGTGCCATTCTGAGAACCACTTTTGCAGCATTCCATAAATTTTGCTATGTTATGTTCCATCTTCCTTTGTCGTAAGGTATTTTTTGGTTTCTCTTGATTTGCTCATTGACCCATTGGTTGTTCAGTAAGCCCCGTGTTTGTGAACTTCCAGTTTGCTTCTTATGATTGATTTCCAGTTCCGTACCCCTGGGGTCAGGAAAGATGATGGATAGGATTTCAGTCATCATTCTAGAAAGTTCCATTCTCCTTAAATTTATTAAGACTTGTCTTGTGGCCCGACACTGATCTGTCTTGGAGAGTGTTCCATGTGCACTTGAGAAGAATGCGTTCCACGTACTGCTTTTGGATGGAGAGCCCCAAGTGTATCTGTTAAGTCCATCCGGTCTAGCTTGTTGTCTGAGGCTGATGTTTCCGTATTGATCTTCTGTCTGGACGGTCTGTCCGCTGCTGTGAGTGAGGCGCTAAAATCCCCTGCTGTCACCATACTGCCGTCGGTCTCTCCTTTTGGGTCCACTCGGGTTCGCTCTACGCATTTAGTTGCTTCTAAAATTGGGCGCGTAAATATTTACAAACGTCGCATCCTCTTGTTAGATTGATTCCTTTATCACGTAATGTTCTTCTTTGGCTCTTACTACAGTGTTTGGTTTGGTCTTTTGTTTTTCCTCCTTCATTGGACAGCGACTCGGAGGATCATTTGTCAGGCATGCAACCTTGAACAAAGCACACCGCTTCTCTAAGTCTGTTTTTTCCTCTAGAAAATAGAAACAACAAATTCTCCCAGGACCGTCCCGCGGCTCAAACAGGAGAGTGCGTGTCAAAGAGCTTTGCAAACTGCCAGCTGCTGTCCAGATACGAATAGCGACAGTGCTCGTGGTGATTACGCAACAACCAGATGTTCAGGACAAGATTGTTTTTTCATTTTTTTAAATGTTTATTTCTTTTTTAAGAGAGAGAGACAGAGCACAAGCAGGGGAGGCAGAGAGAGAGTGGGGACACAGAATCTGAAGCAGGCTCCAGACTCTGAGCTGTCAGCACAGAGCCCGACTCGGGGCCCGAACCCATAGACCACGAGATCATGACCTGAGCCGAAGTCGGCCGCTTAACCAACCGATCCACCCAGATGCCCCAAGATTTTTTTTAATGGTATTTATTGAGGGCTTACTGTCATAGTTACTATTCTAAGTGCCCTCTATCTCATTTAATTCTAACAACTATTCTTAAAATAAAAACAAATAAAAACTATCCTATAGGTAAACATTTGTGCTGTCATCAGAGGTGGGGAAACACAGGTACAAAAGAGGTAACTCACCCAGTGTCATAGTAATTATCAGAACCAGGGACAGACCTAAGTGTGCGGCTCCGAAGCCTGTGTTCTTTTTTTTTTTAATTGACCAAATATATACATAGCCCTTAAAATATCAGAGATTAAGTTAATTTTTTAAATGTTCATTTATTTTGAGAGAAAACGAGTGCGAGTGGGGGAGGGCCGGGGGGAGAGAACCCCGAGCAGGCTGCAGGGTCGGCACAGAGCCCCACAGGGGGCAGGCTCAGTCCCCGGGACTGTGAGATCGTGACCTGAGCCGAAAGCGAATCAGACGCTTAACCAACTGAGCCACCCAGGCGCCCCCATCGAGGAAATTATTCTAACTGTTCCCAAAAAATTGAGCCTCAGAAGATGCGATAATTGGGGGCGTGCGGCTCTTGATCTCGGGGTTGTGAGTTTGAGCCCCAGGTTGAGGGGTAGAGTTTACTGAATGAAAAAAAATAAAAAAAGAGGAAGAAGATGCGCGGCCGGACTCGCTTTCCTTCTGACCCTCCTCCCTCCTCCCTCCTCCCTCCTCCCTCCTCCCTCCTCCCACTCCTCCCTCCTCCCTCCTCCCTCCCCCTCCTCCCTCCTCCCTCCTCCCTCCTCCCTCCTCCCTCCCCCTCCTCCCTCCTCCCTCCCCCTCCTCCCTCCTCCCTCCTCCCTCCTCCCTCCTCCCTCCTCCCTCCTCCCTCCTCCCTCCTCCCTCCTCCCTCCTCCCTCCTCCCTCCTCCCTCCTCCCTCCCCTCCTCCCTCCTCCCTCCTCCCTCCCCCTCCTCCCTCCTCCCTCCTCCCTCCCCCTCCTCCCTCCTCCCTCCTCCCTCCCCCTCCTCCCTCCTCCAGCCCCTGCCTCGGCGGCCGCTCATCTCTTCCCCGTATCTGTGCGCTCGAGGGTTTGGTTCTGTTTTTTGTTGTGTTTTTGTTTTTTAAGGTTTCACGTAGAAGTTATCGAGAATATTTCTCTTTCTCTGTTTGGTCTGTTTCACCAAGCATGATGCCCTCGAGGTCTGTCCCTGTGGCAAACGGGACGATTTCATTCTTTATTATGGCTGGGTAGTGTGCCGTTGTGTATAGACACACAGTTTCTTCGTCCGTTCGTCCTGGTGGACACTTAGGTTGTGTCTATATTCTCCTGCATAAATAAGCTTCAGTGATCATAGGGGTGCCTGTACCTTTTCCAGTTAGTGTTTTCATTTTCTTCAGATAAATACTCAGAAGGAGAATTGCTAGATCATATGGTAGCTCTATTTTTTTTTTTTTAATGTTTATTTTTGAAGGAGAGAGAGAGAAAGAGACAGTGCGAGCCCAGCAGGGGCAGAGAGGGAGACGCAGAATCCGAAGCAGGCTCCAGGCTCCGAGCTGTCAGCCCAGAGCCCGATATGAGGCTCGAACTCACGAACCATGAGATCATGACCTGAGCTGAAGTCGGCCGCTCACCCGACGGAGCCGCCCGGGCGCCCCCGTTTGTGATGTTTTCGAGGCACTCCCTTCCGTTTCCAGAGTTGGCCGCACCATTTACATTCCCACCAACAGCCAACAGGCGGCTTCCTTTTCTCCACATCTTCATCGACACCTGTTCTCTCTTGCCTTTTTGGTACTAGCCATTCCAACAGATGCGGCCTGGTCCCTTACTGTGGCTCCACTTGGGTGCGTCACGGTGCTGAGCATCTTTTCGTGTACCCGCGGCCCACCTGTAGGTCTTCTCTGGGAAGAGGTCTGTTTGGCTCTGCCCACGTCTTAAGTAGATTGCATTTTCTCCCTGTTGAGTTGTAGGAGTTCTTGATATTTTGGATATTAATCCTTTATCAGATACATGATTCGCAAATGTTTTCCCCTCCAGGGGGTCACCTGTTTATTTTGTCGATGGTTTTCTTCACTGTTCAGAAGCTTTTTGATTTGACGTCGTCCCACATGTTTTTTTTTTTTGCTTTTGTCTTTCCTTTCGGTATCGGATTTTCAAAATCACTACCAAGACCTGTGTCAAGCGACTTTCCCCCTATGTTTTCTGTGAGGAGTTTTATGGTTTCTGGTCTTACATTCAAGTCTTTAAGTCATTTTGGGTTAATTTCTGTGTACGGCATAAGGTAGCGGTTTCATTCTTTTGCAAACGGCCGTCCAGTTTTCCCAACACCATTTATTAAAGACGCTGTTCTTGCCCCTTTGTATATTCTTGCCTCCTTTGTCGTAAGGTGCTTGGCCCTATAGATTTGGGTTTATTTCCGGGCTTTCTCTTCTGTTCCATTGATCCGTGTGTTGTTTTGATGCCAATACTATATTGTTTTGATCACTATCACTTTGTAGCAGAAATCTGAAATCAGGAAGTGCGATGCCTTTAGCTTTGTTCTCCTTGCTCAAGGTTGCTCTGGCTGCTCAGTCTTCTGTGACTCCGTACAAACTTTGGGATCCTTTGTTCTGTTTCTGGGAAAACTGCAGCTAGAATTTTGATGGGAATTGCATTGGGTCTGTAGACGGCTTTGGGCAGTGTAGACATTTGAACACTTTTCTTCCAGTCCACGAGCACGGACACCGTTCCCTTTGCCCGTGTCGCCTTCGGTTTCTTCCCGTAATGTCTCAGAGTTCTCAGCGTACCGGCTTCCACCTCCTTGGTTAAGTTGGTTCCTAGGTATTTTCTTCTTTTCGATGCAATTTCAAATGGGGCCATCTTCCTAATTTCTTTTTCCGATAGTTCGTTATCCGCGTACAGAAACGGGACAGACTTCTGCGTATGGATATTGTATCCTGCAACTTCACTGAATTCATTTATTAGTTCGAACAGGTTTTGGGGGGAATCTTTAAGCTTTATTTATTTTCCTTGCACAATTGCTCTGGCTGGGACTTGCAATTCTATCTTGAATAAAAGTAGGGAGAGCGGGCATCTTTGTCTTATTCCTGATCGTAGGGGAAAAAACAACCGCGGAAACTTCTCGCCACGGAACGTGATGTTTTCTGTGGGCTTGTCACGTAGCCTTTATTGTGTCGAGGTATGTTCGCTCCATACCCACTTTGCTGAGAACTGTTACCAAAAACGGGTACTAAATTTTGTCAAATGCTTTCTCCGCATTTCTCTGGATGATCCTACGAATCTTACTCTTCACGTGTGAACGTGCTGTGTCACAGCGTTGCTTCGTGGGTGTGAACCATCCCCGCGTCCCTGGAGGGAACCCCACTCGATCACAGGGTATGATTCTTTTAGCACGTTGGCGACTTGGGTTTGCTAGTATTTCGTTGAGCACTCTCGCATCCAGGCTCGTCAAAGACAGTGGCCTGTAAATTTCTTCTCTCGTAGTGTCCTTGTCTGGTTTGGGCGTCAGGGTGATGCTGGCCCCAGAAGATGAGTTTGGAAGCGTTCCCTCTTCTGTCTTTTTGGAAAAGCTTGGGACGGATCGGTATTCATTCTCTGATTGGTAGAGTTCACCATTAAAGCCGTTTGGTTCTGGCCTTTTGTGTTTGGGAAGTCCGAAATTGCTGATTCTTTTGGGGCGTCCAGTTTGTTGCTGTGTGTTTCCACAGTAGTCCCTGTGATCTTCGGTTTTTTGTGATGTCATTTGTAATATCTCCTCTATCATTTCTGATCTTGAGTCCTCTCTCTCTCTCTTTCCCTTGGTGTGTCTAAAGGTTTGTCAATTCCGTTCCTCTTTCAGAAAAATCTGCTCTTTGGTCGATCTTTTTTCTTGTCTGTTTTTAGAACCTATTTCGTTTAGTTTTGTTCTGATCTTTGCTATTTCCTTCCTTCTACTAACTTCGGCCTTCACTTGTTCCTTTTCTAGTTTGCGAGGTGTAACGTTTGGTTATTTATTCGAGACTTTTCTCGCTTCTCGAGGTAGGCCCGTATTGCTATAAAGTTCCCACTTTGAACCATGTTTGCTGCATCTCCGAATGTTGGTGTGCCTGCAGGTCAAATTCTGTTTTGTCCGACGGAAGCGTGGCTCCCCCAGCTCCCTTTTGGTGTCCACCCGCACGGGACATCATCTCTGTCTCCTAGCTGCCGGTCCGTGTTGTCCTTGCGTCCCAAGTGCATCTTTTGCGGGTGGCACGTGGACGGGTTGGTGTTTGCAGGCACCGCATCAATCTTTTGAGTGGACAGATCCATCCCGTTCATTTTAACTCCCTGTCGACTGTGTTTTGCTCTGGGTTTGCATAAGCTGGTTGACTGGAATAAAGCAAGCCTAGACGCTGGTTTTGTCTCTCCTTTTCCTTTCACCTTGGAATTATTTGTGATAGCAGAGACCGTTTATTTATTAAGTACCTGCTGTATGCAAGGCACAGTGCTGTGTGTCGGCTCATTTGATCCCTTTAAGGACCCTGTTTGACAAGTATGATTCTTTCCCCATCTTCAAGGCGAGGGAACTGAATTCAACTCAGAGACCCCAAATCTGTGCATGTAGCGACCATTTACGGAGACCCGCATCCGTGCCGGGCAGTGGTGTGGCCCGAGGGAGCGGACAGACCCAGCCCAGCCCCTGGGAATCGGGACACCCTCCAGCGCTGGCAATCCTGGTCTGGCACGCTGTGACTCCTGCCGGTCCGGGGGCGCTGCGTCCGGGGGCCCTCCATCCTCCTCCCTGCACCCAGCTCATTCGTGACCGGGAGGAGGGCCGCTGGCGGGGTGGCCCGGGGAAGGCCGGGAGGTGACCATGCCTTTTTCTCTTAACAGGGAGGACCTGCTTCTCTCTGACTTCTGGAGTCTGGCGCTAGGTGGGTACCGCCCGGCCGAGGCTGGGAGCGGCGGGTGCGGGAGGGGGGCCCGACTGTGGGCGAAGGATGGACGCTAGCCCTCATGCGATGGTGTTTTCTTCACAGAGCGGTGTGCATGCTGGGTTCTAATTCTGACTTCCCGCTCACAACCGTGTGCCTTGGCACTTAACTCTGACCCTCAGTTTGTCTGTGAAAGGGAGGTAACCGTATCCTGTGGTGTAATTTTGAGGATTAAATGAGGCGATTCGGTTAAGTGCTCGGAACAGTGAGTGCTTGCCTGTGCGGGGGAGGCGGTACCCGTCAGCTGTCACTGTCCTTGTCGAAATTTATACTTAGCGAGCTCTCTTCCCTGACTTCCCAGCGTAGACTTGTTTTTCCCCGTGCAGTTGTAACCGCTTCCTAAACAGAATCTATGGCAACATAAATGTTAACAGGGGAAGCGAATGTGCAGCAGTTATAATTTTTATTGAGGAACTTTTGGTTATTTTTTCCTTTATTTTTTTAGTCATTGTACATAACCGCAGTGAGCCCCTTTATGCATGAAGCTTTCACCAACTTCATTAGGGGGCCTCTCTTCAGACCTATTCCCAGAAGTGGAATTATTCCGAGAGAAGGCAGTGAATCCGATCTCCGTTGTCAGGTTTTTTCCAGAAAGCTTTTACTAGTACCAGTGCCAGCGAGGACCGAGAGAGCCATTTCTCCACGCGCCCTTCCCCGGCCGGGGGTCTCGATTACAGAGCTCTTCGCCAATAAGTGAAAACCGCCGTCTTATTGTGGAAACACATGGCCTTTTGTTTTTGGTGTACAGACTTGTTCAAATAAGTTCAGTGCCCGTAAAATAAAAGGAGAGACGAGAACCCACTGCCGTATGAGAAGATCGAAACAGTATTTTTCGTTAAACTCCAAACGCCCTAGCCGACCTTCTACTCTTGCAACTTTTTACACGTTACATGCCGCTCTTCCCAGCCTTCCGTAGTGTGGCTGAGAGAGCTCTGCGCCTGCCCTTTGTCATCAAAAAAGCAGGTGCTTCCGAGCACAACCCGCCTTTACCAGGTACCTCCTCCTAAACCAGGAGTTCACAGGAGAGTTTGAGGTGGAAATTGTGCCCATAGCCGAAACCTGCCTCTTGCTGGAAACATCAGTGGGCACGCAGGAACCAGGACAGCCTGCCCGTGTGGGCGGGCGTGGCCGCACGTCCCAGGCACGTTGGGGAGTGAGGCCTGCAGCCTCCTTTCCGAGAGCCAAAGCCTTCGCTGACCTCCTTTTCTCCCTGATGCACGGCCTCCTGTGGGCGGCTGGGTTCACGGGGCCGGGCCTGCCCTCTGACCGTGTCGGGGGCCTCCTGTGGGCGGCTGGGTTCACGGGGCCAGGCCTGCCCTCTGACCGTGTCCGGGGGCCTCCTATGGGTGGTGCGTTCACAGGGCCGGCCCTCTGACCGTGTCCGGGGCCCTGCCCTTTCAGAAACCATCAACAGCTGTCTTACAAAGCATCTGGAACAACTGAAGGCCCCAGGGGGGACTCTCTCGGAAGCCCTGGGAAACCTGCAGCTCGACTCCTCCCCAGACGAGGCGGGCGCGGGCCCCGGCTCCATCCCGGGGGAGACCCTGCCGGGGACCTGCCGTCTGAAGTGTGTGTGCTACGGCCTTGGGAACTTTGCCACCTGCATCATAGCTAGGAACCAGCTGACGTTTCTGCTTCTCTTTCTGGAGAAGTGCCAGGTAAAGCCTTGGGTTCTAATCTGTTGCCCCCCCGGGGGTCTCGCACGTGGTGCGCACGCGGATCCCTGGGCCGACGAGACGCCTCCTCCCCGTCCGCAGATCCCCAGAAGGCGCTGCTGCGTGTACGACCCTCTGTTTAGCCAGCTGGAGCTCGCGGTCCTGGACCGCCTCGGTGTCACTGTTCTCAGGGAGAACGAGGTGAGTGGGGGGGGGAGGAGGCTGTGACCGCTGACCCAGTGGGACCCAAGGCTGCGCCGTGTGGACACGCTCGCCCCGAGACCTCGGTCGTCCCTTCCCACCGCACGCTTGCCTTCCGGTGCCCGGCACGTGTGCCCCGTCCGTCACCCGCACTGTGGCACGTGTGGTGCCTGTCACAGAGAAATCCATCGGACAGATGGCGTGAACTGAAACCTGTTATGTTTGCAGCAAGTTTCTTTCTTTTGAGAGTGCAAACAGGAGGAGGGGCGGAGGGGGGGAGAGAGAGAGAGAGAGAGAGAGAGAGAATCAAGCAGGCTCTGCACCGGCAGCACAGAGCCCGATGCCGGGCTCAAACCCACGAATCGTGGGACCATGACCTGAGCCAGCGTTGGCAAGAGTCCATGCTTAGCCGACCGAGCCGCCCAGGCGCCCCTGTTTGCAGAACTCTTGTGAGAACTCTGTGCCCAGGGACTACTGGTGATTTACGAAATTGGTGTTTACTGGGAGAGTAAAAACTGAAGGGCTACACAGTCTCGGGGCCTTGAGGGCGGGCCTTCCGGTTGGAATTCACTGTCCCAGGAGAGGTTATGAACGGGGACAGAGCGTCTCCCTCTGGAGCCGGAGCCCAGTCGTGCCCGGAGCGTCCGGCTGGGCGGTGGGTTCACGCTGTGCCCTGTGCGCCCTAACCAGTGGGCGTTCTGCGAAGTTTCCGAGACCTGGAAGACAGACACTCCCTTCCCGGGCAGAGGGCAGAGGCCAGCGTGGAGGCACCTGCTTCTGCAAGGAGTTTTGCTCTGTTGGGGGATTACAGAATGATTTGATTCTGTGTTCCCAAACAGCCATCTCTTAGCTTATTACGGAACGTGAAAGTGAGGCGCGGCTGAGAGAAGAGAATCCTCCGCCCGTGTCGGGGAGGCCCTGAAACACTGCCGCTCCGTTCACGTCTTCTCTGGGTGCCTGCCCTGTGCCGGCGAGATTTGGGGGGAGGCCAAGACAAGTGCAGTCCCTGTCTCTGGGGAGCCCATGGTCCCATCAAGGCGTGTGGCCTGTGACAAGGGAACAGTGAGAACAGTGAGGAGGAGCCCCCACGTGCTGGAGCCGAGGGGGGAGGCACCCCGCGTCCGAGGGGCTGGAGGGAGTTCCAGGTCAGTGCCCAGCCAGGACTGGAGGTCCACCAGGTGTCTGCCGGATGGACCGAGGCGGGGGTGCAGGCTGCCCGTGCAGAGTGGCTGTTGGGGAGCTACTGCCCGTTCGTAACGAATGGAAGGGAGAAGACGGCCAAGCGCAGGCACCCAGGGGAGGCAGGCGCCCAGGGGAGGCAGGCGCCCAGGGGAGGCAGGCCCAGGGGAGGCAGGCGCCCAGGGGAGGCAGGCCCAGGCGGCCGAGGGAGCGCCTGTGTCCCTGCCGCGGGCTGGCTGTGGAGCCGTGGTTCTCAGGGAGGGGGGGGGCAGTCGTGTCCCCCAGGGGACATCTGGAAAGTACTGTGACAGGGGTCTGCAGAAGGGGACACAGGAGGTCTGGGGGACCACCCAGCCCAGTCCACGGGGACAGCAGCCGTTGCCGTCCATCCTGCCCTTGCTGTCACAGAGCCGAGAGGCCCCTCTCCGGACCCAGGGCTGTGTTCGCGGGGCACGCACTTGTCCAGTAAACGCAAGTCCCTGCCGACCTCCCGACGTGCAGCCCCGCATCGCCGTGTGATCTCAGGCGTGCTCCGTCAGGACAGAACTGCTCCGGAGAGGAGGGCCTTCATTTCCAGCGACAGCTCACTGGCCTTCCAGCGAGGCCGGCCTAACCTAGAATACGGCGTCGTCGAAGGTGTCCCGTGTGATCGGACACACGTGTCTGTCGCGAGGTGACTCCGGGAGGTTAGGGGACACACGCGTCCCCTCGCACCCGTACGTTTTTACTTTGCGGGGAGACGCGCGGCCCCGCGCCTCGCCGTCAGGGCGGAGGGCTTGACGCTGCGCCTGGCGCCCGCAGGAGGGAAGACGCAGCGTCGGCGGCGAGCCCACCGTCTTCTACATGCCGCACTGCGGGGCGGCCCTGTACAACAACCTGCTCTGGAGCAACTGGTCAGCCGGCGCCCTGGCCAGGACGCTCATCGTGGGGAACAGCTTCAGGGCGCTCCAGGAGAGGTGAGTCCGGGAGGGGCGGGGCCGCGCCTGCACCGACCCGCGGGCCGGGGACCTGGCCCCGACACGCGCTCAGACGCGCTCCTCCGGAGGAAGCCGGGCGGGCTTAGCCGGGACCTGGGCCCTGAGGCCGCGGTGGAGTCTTTTTCCCAAGAATTCCTCCCTTCTCGTATGATGGGCACGTGCTTTTAAAAGTGGGGGGACTGACCTCTCCCGGCCGCGGACACCTACCCGCACCCGGGTGTCCGCCGCCTTGTCTCCCAGGAGGTGGGGGGGGGGCGCCCACGTTTCTCCCGACGACGGCACCTATTCCAGGTTCCCCTCGTTTTGCCGACGCCGGCTCCCTGTGAACCGCCCCGCCTTCCTGTAACAGCCCCTCTCACCCCTCCTGATCGTGAAGGGGTTTGGTTTCGTTTTTTTTTAACTTCTAGATTGCTGGCCAGGGTTCTGCAGAAAAATTATCCCTACATCGCGAAGGTATGTAAACAAAGGAGCTGGGACGGAAGAGGGTGTGAATGCCACCGCTCCTCCCTCCCTGGGAAGGATCTGGCCCCTGCGCGGGGGGGAGGCTCCGCGGGGCGGCTCCCGCGGGGCTCCTGAGGCCGGAGGGGAGGGCCTGCTGGGCGAGCTTAGAGCGTGCCCGTCCTTCGTGCTCAGTGTCACGCCCCGGGGACCTTCCCGTTCATCACACAAAAGCACATCGGTTAAAATATCCTAGTCCTCATTTTTTTTTTAAAAAGGTAACCCGGGGTGACTGACAAATCACACACAGAAGCGTGGGGTCCGCTGACTGTACGTCTTACACTGGATTTCCTGCTCAGATTTTGCAGGGACTGGAGGAGCTCGGGCTGCCGGAGACCCCACGGTACATGGACACATTCAACGATACCTCCATCCACTGGTTCCCTGTACAGAAGCTGCAGCAACTCCCCACGGACACATGGGCGTTTCGGGAAGAACCGGACTACAAGGACTGTGAGGACCTTGAAATCATCAGAAACCAGGCCGGAGGGCCTTCGGCCGCTGCCTCGCACTCGCCGTGACCCGCCCCGTGCCGGCTGAGGCAGCGGCGGCGGCCGTGGAGGGAGTGCGGAGAGCTCCCCCCCCCCCCCCCCCCCGCAGTGGGCCGGACGGCAGAGCACGGGGAACGCTGGGACGTTCTGTGCCGTGGGAGGGCCCGGCCTGGGGACGCGCCACCTCGGCGCACGGTTCACGTCCTCTCCCGGCAGCCTGACCCGACGGGGACGCCCCCCGGCGGACACGGACCGCTCTTCCCAGGCTGGCTTCAAGCCCTTTATTCGTGCCCTGCCCGCCCGCCTGGTCGGCCGCTACTTGGCCATGTCGATCAGGCTCTGCAGGGAGGTGGGCACCCAGGTCTTCTCGCCCTGCACGAACACCACCCCCCGGTCGATGTAGATGACGATGCGGCCGAACGTGTAGAGCTGCTTCCCCTCGTGCCGCTTCCCGATGACCGGCATGAAGACGATGTTGTGCTCCTCGGCCTTGGTCTCGATGAGGTCCTTGAAGTTCATGGGCACGGAGCTGGCGGCCGCGCCGATGCCCCTCTGCGCCATGTTCTCGGCCTCGCGCCGCTCCTGCATGGCCTCATATTGGAAGTCCTTCCTGCGCTCCGTGTGGGTGAGGTAGGCGATGTTCTCCCGCGCCCCGGGCTGCATGTAGGCACCTGGGGGCACAGGGGGGAGGGGGGCGTGAGGACAGGTTCCAGCCCACGCGGAAACCGAGACTGGCTTGGCAGAACCTGCCTGCAGCTCCGCGAAGGGCAGCTGGGCCTCGGGGGCACACAGCACGAGACAGACGGCAGGCGCCTCCGGGAAAGCTCAGGCAGCTGTCCGCCGCCACGGAATGTGTGCCAACCAGAGACGACGGACCCGAGATACCACAGGATGCCTGTCCTCCGGGGCTGGAAACCCGGACAACACGCAGCCTGGCCTGGTGGTCTTTAACGTCTCCACACAGGCCCCGCTCGGAAGGACTCGGGGTGCAGCTGGGGAGCCGAGACAGGCGGGCCACACGGGGCATGCAAATGCCCGGTGCTGAGGGCTGTGGACGGGAGCAGCTCTGGGAGGTGGCCGGGGGCTGCGGGAGTTTCTAGGGAGTGTGACAAAGGGGAGGGCCCACTGAAGGGCCTGGATGAGAGCACAGAAGTACATCTACCTCATTAAACAGAATATATAACCTAGAAGTCGATTTTCATGGAATCGACTCCGGCAAAGGATTACAGGCTCAGGAAACAGAAACTACACTCCAGCTGGCTAACCTTGCACCAGCTCTTGGCCTTGGAGCTTATCTGGGAGGCAGCATTGGCCTGGGCCCTCCCGTGGCCTTCGCGTGGGCATTCAAGCAAGCACACTGACACAGGACTGACCTGGTCAAGAGCTGGGGGTGGACATTAAGGGGACAGGCACCTGCCTACTGCTGAGAAAACAGAGTCACCGCCTATAAAGTGTGGCATGCACACTGTAGCTCACTCAATCCCCAGCTTTCTAATAAAACCTAGAAGCACGCATTAGGACTGTTTCACAAGTAAAAACGGGCCGGGCGGGCTTAGCAACTGCAAGGTGTTGGGGCGAGCCGTTACACGTGAATAGCCCACACGGCAGTGACTGCGAAGACGGTCCTAGAGGCAGGCCCCCTAAATTGAGTCCCACAGTCAGACTCGGTCAGGGGCAGACGCCCCTCCAGTGCCGGCAGAGCCAGGCAGCATGTGCCGGCTAAGAACGTGACCGGCTCTGCGGGGCAAGTGTCTGCGTTGGCGTGGGCGGCCCACAAGGGGCTGATCCTGTGTCATTTACGTGTTCAGAAGCACGGCGCACAGGGCCCGACGTCCAAGGCGGACTCTCCACTCACCGACGTTGGAGGACACTGCCCTGTTCATGATGTCCAGCGCCTCGTTGAACTTGTCCTTGACGGAGGGGTGTGCCAGCACCTGGTCTGAGAACATGGACTTCCAGCCCAGGTACCACTTGGTGACCTCCTCGTAGTTCGGGCTGTTACTCAGCCAGGAGCACAGCACCTGCCGAGGAGAAGCAGGCAGGAAACATGCAGCCGTCAGGCTTCCAGACGGGCCTCCTGCGTTTGTTCTGACTGGTCCTCCACGCTGGTGATGCCTAGGGGTTAGGGGGCTGAGCGTCTGGCATTTAGAGTGTGGGCCTTGGGGTCGGCTTGGCGGCTGACTCCCCGAACCGCCGCCTCCCACCTAAACAAGAGGGGCCCCAGCCCCAGCCCAGACTCTCGTGTGAGGCGCGGAGGTGACGCCTGCTAAGCGCTTTGCACCTGGCACGTGGCAGATGCTCGATGACGGTGGCTGCCGTTCTCGGCACATATCCTGGCGCTGGGCGCTGACAGCCGTCCCAGGCCGACCACGGCAGACAACGAAATGGATGCCCCCTGCCTCCGCCCCGCCCCTCGGGACACGGCAGAGCAGGGCGTACCTGAAGCCACTTGGGGAAGAAGTGCTTCTCGAGAAGCCCCACGAGGCTGGAGGCCGAGACCATGCCCTCCCAGTCGATGACCCAGTAGAAGGCGTCCATGTGCTGCTGGTGGGGGTTGATGACCAGCTCCCCCAGACACATCCCTGCGAGAGAGGCCGCCTTCAGGCACAGCCACGGAGGCACGCGGCGCAGGAGCAGCCGGGCACTGCCGGTCTCCAGTCCGTCTCTACGCATCGTCCCAAGCTCTTGAGGTGGCGATTCTTACACACCGTTTTCCCCCAGAACCCACAAACACCACCTCTTTAAAATCGAATACCACAAAACACGCCAGCGCGCCCGCGTTTCTCACGTCCCCAGAAGCCTAAGCAAGGCCACTTCGGAGCCACCTGTCCTCGAGGCACGTCTATACCCCGCTCTGTGCAGCGCGGCGCTCGCTGGGGGAGAACACCGTGCCGAGCTTCCTCATGGAGCGCCGAGCGCGGGTGTTCCGAGGCACAGATCACCTGGCCGCCGGCCCCGATGCCCCTCCCCCCACGCGCTCACCCAGCTTGGGCACTATGTTCTTGACCATGAAGGCCTCCCAGGAGCCGGGGGTGAAGACGTCTTTCCAGGGCTGGAGGATGAGCTTGGCCGAGGAGTCGCTGGGGTGCCACTTCTGCAGGGCGCTGGCCAGCTTGCTGCGGATGGGGGAGTAGAGCGGCTCGAGGCGCGCCTGCATGAGGGGCAGCCACGGGTGGACCCACGAGTGGATGGGCACGGTGTCCGTCAGCGGGTTCCAGCTTTCCACCTGCGGGGGCAGTTCCCACGCACTGGGCATCAGAGGCACGGCGGCCGCGCGCTCTCCCAGCCGAGGCCCAGGGGCCTCCGCAGAGCGTCACCGTGGTGTAGCCTCCGCACGACCAAACACACACGGCCACGCCACTGCAGGAGAGCTCACAGGCGGCACGCGTTCTGTCTTGTTAGCGGAACCAAGGAGACGGATTCTTCACCCGGGGAGCGCGGGGGGGAAAGTGCCGACAAAAGGGCTCCAGCCGGGCCAGCGGACCGCGTTAGTTCCGGGCCCTCTGCCGGCACTGAGGGGCCCGAGGACGGCTCCTGCCCCGCCCTGGCCCTACCTCCTTCTGCAGCTTGGGGAAGATGAGCTGGTCCAGTATGTTGTCTAAGATCCACGTGGGAATGATGTGCACCCAGCTGTCCAGAAAGTCCACCATCGGGTCGCAGTTCCTCGGCTGCCACTGCGCGACGATACTCCGGACGAACGGCATCCAGACTTCCCAGATGAGCCTGCGGGAGAAAGGACGGGCAGGACAGGGCACCGACAGGGCTTCGAGGCACACAAAGTCCACCACCACCAACCCTCCGCAACAAGACAAAGGCACAGGAGTCCACGCACAGCAAACCACCAGGCCAGTCCCCAGACGCCCGGCCCTGCGCCCACCTCCCCCTCGCTCTGCCAGCCACCTGCTGCCCCCCAGGCCTGTCTCCCTGGCGGTACCCGCCTGCTTGGCGGGGATGCTGCAGGGTCATAGGGTCCCCTCTCTGGGGACCGTGAGCCTGCCTGCCCGGAGCTCTAGGTGCAGCTGATGGGTCACTTCTTGGTCACAGCTTCAGTGTCCCTCCTCCACTTCCAACTATCCACCCCCCCCCCCAAAATAGGTGCGTGTCCTTTTTATTCTCCGTCTCTGTGCCGGTCTGCGTCCTGGCTGTTCTTGTCCACCCCCTGACCCCCGCCCGCCTTCCCCCTCCCCGCAGGCCGAGGTGGTCTGCCTCACTCCCGGGGGAAGGCCTGGCCCAGCACGACCCTGCAGCCCCTGCCAAGCACGGGTGTGCGAGCGGACTCCAGGAGCAGCGCGGAGGCGGGAAAGGCCGGTCCCCGCCTTCCCCAGGGGACCCGTCCCCTCGGGCCCCGTGCCCAGTACCTGTGGAAGGCGTCTGCCGAGAGGTCCTGCCCACCGTGAGACAGGATCTGGTCGTTCTCGAGGAGGCTCTTCCACCTGGAGATGACCTCGGTGCCGTACGTGCAGTCCTGGGGAGACGCGCAGCCGTCACCCGAGCTCCCTGCCCCGCGCGGCCTCTTGGGCCGGGCCCGTCCTGCCGGCCCCTCACCTTGAGCGGGTCCCACTCCTTGAAGTACTCCTTCATGAGCGGGTAGACGATGGCCACGGCCAGGCCGGCGCGGTCGGACATGCGGTACTCCTCGTAGTGCTTGTCCTGCAGGGTCTCGAAGACGCGGGCGCACTCGTCCAGCGTGAGGGGGTCGCTGCAGGCGGGCTGCATGCGGCGCTCGCACTCCTCCACCAGCTCCAGGACCCCGCTGAGGTTGGCGATGGCGCGCTCCTCGTGCTCCAGCACCTCCGACATCTTCTCCAGCTCGTGCGACAGGTTGACCACCATGTCGCGCTCGTACTGCAGCTGCCGGTCGCTCTGGATGATCTCCTGCTCCGTGAGCTCGATGAGCAGCTGCAGGTTGTGCTCCAGCTCGGGCAGCGCGAAGCCCGGCGCCCTGGCCTCCTTGCCGGGCTGCGGCGGCTGCTGGCACTGCGGCGGCAGCCCGTCGTCGGGGACGCTGTGCTTGTGGCTGATCTGGCTGTAGCTGTAGTAGACCCTCTGCTCCCGGCCCGTCATGTCGATGACCTGGGGGAACGCGGCGGTTGGGGGGGGAACGGGCCCGTCATGTCGGTGACCTGGGGGAACGGGCCCGTCATGTTGATGACCTGGGGGAACGCGGCGGGGGGGGGGGGGCCGGGTCAGGGCTCGCCGTCGCCGCCCCGGGACCGTGCGTGGAAGGCCGGGGGCTTCCACAGCGGAGCCCCTGCTGCACGCGCACAGGAGGCTCGGGGACGGAACCGCTGCACGCAGCCAGCAGTTCAGATGAGGTCCCTCCAGACAAGACGGACAAGGCTTTCTAGGGAAAGCCGTGGAACCGGAGTGCAGACTGCTTAGCCGAGATGAGACTCCGCTGTCGCGCCAAGCAGGGGCCGTACTGATCAAAGTGGGTAATAAAACAACACATACGCTGTAAGAAATACCACGTTTGCTCTAAGAAAAATGGGTATTTAGGCAGAGAAAGAGGACTGAAAGGACGTGCGTCAAGAGGTTAAAGCTGGTCACCTATGGGAAGGGAGAAAAGAGTTCTTTTGCCTCTATATTTCCTAATTATCTAAAACGTACCCTCACTGCTCTCTAATAATAAAAGTTGTATTTTGATTTAAAGACAAAACGAAACATGAAAAAAATTATTGGGCAAAGCAGCCTAGGTGAGCATTTCAAGAAGATGGGGGAAACTGGTCTATACTGGGATATAAAGTGCACTAAAACACAGCGCGGTCCGTCAGCACCTGAAGTAAGAGTGCGACCCAAGCACCGTGTGTGTGAGAATCAGCTGGAGAAAGAAGGACACGGAGCTCCCGCGCCTGCCTCGGTCCACGGACTCCACGTCTCCGGCGAGGACCCGCACGTCGGCATGCCTGACCAGTCCCCCCGCCTGTGGCTGGCGCAGGACACCCTGACTTTGAGAACCCCACGCGGTGACACACACAATCTGTCCTACGCCAAACCGCACCAGACAGCTGTCACCCTCGTTCCCCGGCTACTCGGGGAGTAATGGAAAACCCGGGACTGGATGCCCAGAACAGCAGCTGAAGATGATTTTACAACTGAAAACACTCCAGTGCCGGTAAGGCCCTGAGGACTCTCTCCTGCACTCCCAGTCAGGGTGAGCACTGCAGCCTCTCCAGCGTCCCCGAGCCCTAAAACGCTTCCTCTGTTCGACCTGGTGATTGTACTTCTAAGAATCTATCCTTAGAAAATGTCCAAAACAGGGGGTGCCTGGGTGGCTCAGTGGGTTAGGCGGACGACTTCAGCTCAGGTCAGGATCTCACGGTCTGTGGGTTCGAGTCCCACGTCAGGCCTCTGTGCTGACAGCTCAGAGCCTGGAGCCTGCTTCAGATTCTGTGTCTCCCTCTCTCTCTGCCCTTCTGCTCACGCTCTGTCTCTATGTCTCTCATAAAGAAACGTTAAAAAAAATTTTAAAAGAAACTGTCCAAAACAAAGACCAGACTTTACGCAAACCGGCCAGCCCAATCCGAGCCAGGAAAAAGCTGAGGGTCTCGGAAGAGGTAGGACCGAGCAGCCTAGTACTTCGTCATCTGGAATCCACACTCACTAACCATGATGCTCATGGTGAGTTTTCCACGATGGAAATGTTTAAGTTCACGGACCGCGTGCCTCAGAAAGAAGGGACCGTGTCTCGGCGCTGCTGCATAACGAGGAGTGCCCAGCGGGGGACGGGACAGCCCTCTCGGGGCCGCGCCACTGCCGAGGCAGAAAGAACAGAAGCACAAGCCCCAGACGACCCCCCGGGGCCCCAGAGAATGTCTGGTGACTGACCTGACTCCGTGTGGCAGTGTCTCCCGCACCCCCTCCTGGACCAGGACCAGGGCCCCGTACCTTGACCTGGGAAAGCTCCTTCTGGGGGGCGGCGAGCTTCTTACTGATCCTGCCCTTGGCTTTCAGCTCCTCCACAGTCTTGTAAGAGTATTTGGGCTTCTTCTTGCTTCCGCTGGGGTCTTTCCTCCACTGGCTCAGCTCCTTCTGAAACTCCTGGAGCAGGGGGAGGGGTCGGTCACCCAGGGCAGGCCGCTTTTTCCAGCGGGGGGGTGGGGGGTGGTGGTGGCGGCTGAGACCATTCACGGACGCTCCCTAGGCACGGTCTCGGGCTCTGTGCTCAGCGGCGCGCCTGTGGGACACTAGAACCATCTCCTGAGACCCCCTGCTCCCCAGCCCCCCGTAGAAATGAGAAGGTTCAGAAAGCAGGTACTCCGGGCTAGGCGGAGAGACGCCCAGGCAACGGCCACGCTTACAGAACATCGACGCGAGCAGGCACTGGCTGGTTCTAAACTCACCTCACGTAAACCTGAACAAACCTCATACAGGATCTTTTTAAGTGTACACAACCTTGGTTCTAATCTAAAATGAGGGCAAACGAGCAGGTCCCTAAGTCTTAAGGCCAAGAAACCTTTTGTGACCGGAGTTTGCACACCTTTTCCCCAGCAAGGTCTGCAGTAGGGAAGGAAGCACCGCTGGGAGTAGCAGAGTCCAGCCCACCAAAGTGGGTTTTGTGGTTGTCCTGTTTTTCTCACGCTGGCTTAAAACTTGTGTTTGTTTTTTCACCAACAACTCGTGGACTTCTACCCCAGGAAACTGAGGATCAGGCACCACTGAGCCCGCGTCTATGAACAGTCGCCGGACCTGAATGGAAGTACCCCTCAGACAGCTGGGCCCCAGCCCGCTCCCGCCCGCTGCGCGCCTGCCACCTGCCGTCCCACTCCATCAGATGTCTCCCGCCTCAGCGGAAGCGGCCAGTCAGTGACAGGAACAGTGACAACACGCGTCTGCGGCATCCCCCTTTCCCTCATAAGTGCACTGGGGAAACGGCGTCACGAGAGCCGGCCCCTTTGGTGGCCGGAGCAGCGCGACACCCAGCTCACAGCCAGGGCACCCACAAATGCCCCAAAGGCCCGCTGGTGGGGCCCGCCCTGTCTACGCGCCTCGTCCCCTCCCTGCTCCGTGTGCTGCCGTCCCACCACGGCCTCCTCTGTGGCCTCGCTGCCACCGGGCTCTGAGCTGCACGCTCAGTGTCCTCCAGCCTCACCACCAGCCCCACGCCCGCCGCCTTCTCCTGCTGGGAAGCCACGAAATCCCCTGAAGTGTTCCCTCGCTGACAGGCCTTCCCTGACCGCCCTACTGAAGTGTGTCCCCCGACACTCCCCCGGCTCGCTTCCTCCTCGGACGCTGCTCGGCGCCTGCTGCTCTCACTCAGCACGCGGGCTGCCTGTCTCCGGGCACCGGCTCTCAGCCGTTCCTCACGGAGGAACCGCCACCCCGGGCACAGCGCCTGGCACACTACATGTGCAACAAACACCTAAAGGCCGATAGACTGAACGAGCAAGCGAGCGAGCGACGATCGGAAATGGCACGGACACCACCCGCCCGGGACTCCTGACTTCTGGTCACCTCTTCTGCTTCTTCTTCGGAGTCAACCACGGGGAAGTCTTGCAGGGACTGAGTGGTGCGCTCTGAGCCGTAGGCTCCCACGGCCCCTTTCCCCTTCCTCTGCTTGGCTTCGATGGGGTTGATGATACCTGAGCGATTGCAGGAAAAGATGAAAAGATTTCAGACCACCGCGATTCCTGTATTGGAACAAGCCACTCAGGGAAACCAGCCTTCCTCAGTCCTGACACAGAATAACACAGCCCGGGAAGGCGGGCTCTTCTCGGTCCCCGTTCGGGTCCCCTGTGATGGGAAATTTCTGAGCATTTATGCGGCCACACACCGGCTTATCTGCATCCTAAGTACAGATTTCTGTATCCACTTTGGGACACTGGGGAAAGAGAGAACTATTCGTTTGTAACTGGAACTCTGGGGTACTAGGTTCTACACTTTACTTGAAGAAGATTCCGGTAAGGTGAGTTAATTCTTCACAGGATATACTGACTGACTGAGGCTCGGCGAAACGGCAGTTCGTATGGGACCCCGTCCGCTTTACCGGGGAGCTCTGTCTCCTGGACTTCCCTTGCGTCTTAGCACGCGTAAGCCTTGGCAATAACCGTTTTCTTCTAAGAGTTCAGAGATGGGACTACCGCACTTGCGTGAAGACTGCCCGGCCTGCCCTCAGCTACCACCGCTCAGACCTCAGCTCAGGCCTTGTTCTACTTCCAGGTCACCAGCGCCGGCCCCACGAGACTCATAGACTTCGGCTACAGCTAACACTGGGCGGAACCTGGACTACGCGGGGTGGAACCTGGACCGTGGTGACCCCTCCTGTCTCTGTCCAGCTGCGGACTGCTCGCGGGAAACAGGCAGGGAGAGACAGCAGGGTCCTGCAGGAAGAACCCGAGTGCTCGGTCTGTGCGGCTCTGGTGTCAAGGAGACAGGGACGTGTGAGGGGAGCTGTCTGGACAGGCAGGAGGCAGGGCTGCCGAACGCAGACAGAGGGCCCCACGTGGAGTTTGCTCAGCCAAGTTTACAGCCACACAGGGGCGCCAGGGTGGCTCAGTCAGTTACATGTGTGACTCTTGATTTTGGCTCAGGTCATGATCTCACAGTTCATGACTTTGAGCCTGGCATCAGGCTCTGTGCTGACGGCTCGGAGCCTGCTTGGGATTCTCTCTCTCCCCTTCTCTGCTAAAACCAATTCCTGCCAGACAAAGTCAAAAATTTCAGGTAAAATGATATTTGTAAATACTGGCAACCGGCTCATTTTAAAGAAACACTGGTCAGGCCAGAAAGAAGCCTCTCGTCTGCAGCCTGTTCGAGCCTCTTCCCCCTGCTGAAACGAGCGTCATTGCTGCGGGCTGACAAAGCAGACCACCGAGGGGCACGGCTGTGCCCAGGCCGCAGGCGTCCGGCACTCTGATAAAAGGCACACCGACCGCTCCCCTGTCCTCCGCCTGGCCTCCGTCCCGCGAGACTACAGGGTGCCGGCGCCCTACCTTGTGCGTTCTTCCCGAGCCCCCTTCCAGGGACGTAGCCCATCTTCTGCAGAAGCTTCTGTCCGATTCCTTTGGTGTGTCTTTCCCAGCTACCGAAATCCATGAAAGACTTGGTTCCCCCTGCAAAGCCTTTCTGGCTGGGTTTAAAATTGCCACCCTGGGAAGAAGAAAAACCAAAGCTCAGTTGAGAGGGTAAAGAAAAGGAAAGAAAAATCTAAGCTTGCTCGCGTGACGGGAGCGGCCTGGCAGACATTATAAAAGGTGTCACACAAACCAAAAACAGGTCTGTGACGCGCGTCAGGAGAGCACAGAGCCCGCGCTGCCACGGCACACCTCGCGGGCACCTGCCGCCAGGAGGAACCCGCGCCAGCCCCCCGCCCGCAGACGCTTGGGCTGCGTGGCCTTCCGCGGACGTCGCTGAGGCCAGAAGCCCGAAGCGGAGGTGCTACCGTCTTTAACTTCTTGGGTCCAAAATCCTTGGGAAGGTCCTCCTGCTTCGCGGGCTTCTCCTCGTCGTCGGACTCCTCCAGCTCCGCCTCCTCCGCTGCCCCTTTCTTGAGGCCCGCGCTGATGAAGCTGACGGGCGCGGAGTAGTCCCGGGCCCTGCGAGCAGACACGAGGCCCGGGGGCCGTGAGGAACCTCCCGTGGCCACCCCTGCCAGAGAGCGCGTAGGGTGGACCTCCAGGGATCGGGCTGGAAAGGGCCTCAGGTCCTGCAGCCGCGGTAACCCTGCTACCCGATGTGTTCAAGTCAGCCCTGGCTGCAGAGCTGTGGCCGGCGGCGTGGGGAGGGCCAGTGAAAACGCTGTCTCACACCGTGTGTGCACCGATCGCGTCGCAGGAAAAGTGAAAGGAAAAAATGCAAAATATAATAACGCAACTTTCCTTTTACATTTTTTTCAAATGCTTATTTTTGAGAGAGTGTGCTTGTGAGCGGGGGTGGGGGGGGGGGGGCAGACAGAGTGTGAGAGAGAGAATTGCAAGCAGGCTCCGCTCTGTCAGCACAGAACTTGACACAGGGCCTGAACTCACTAACTGTGAGATCATAACCTGAGCTGAGATCAAGAGTCGGAAGCTTAACCGACCGAGCCACCGAGGCGCCCCTCCTTTCACAGTTTTAAAAATTAACCTATTTTAAAAAGCATGTGTCTTGGACACTACTTCAAATACAAAAATCAAACGACATTCTGATTAAAAAAACCATCAAACGCAGTAAAAGAAATTCTATGAATGGGAAATATATTAACAATTATATCGAACTCTTAGAAGAAGATCACGTTTGGGGCGCCTGGGTGGCTCAGTTGGTTAAGAGGCCGACTTCGGCTCAGGTCATGATCTCACGGTCTGTGGGTTCGAGCCCCATGTCAGGCTCTGTGCTGACAGCTCAGAGCCTGGAGCCTGCTTCGGGTTCTGTGTCTCCCTCTCTCTCTCCCTGCCCCTCGCCTGCTCACATTCTGTCTCTCTCTCTCAAAAAAAAATAAATAAATAAAAAATAAAAAAAGATTGTGTTTATTACATTCATTTGTATGTGGAAACTGAAGTAGTACCTAAGCAACGAACTCCAGGAGATGGAGAGTATTGATGCTGAGCACGACTGTCCCAAGGACAGTACCTACAATGCCATAAATGTCAGCTTCCTAGTCACTGCGCAGCCCCATGGCAGTCACAGAACTCAGGATTCTTTTCTAGAAGATGCAGTATGACTTGGGAGGTAAGAGCCCAAACTCCAGAGTCGGGCCCAATCCCCAAAGCCTGGCTGTGTGATTTTGGCCTCAGTTTCTTAATCTGTAAAATGGGATGATAATAATGGTACTTTTCTCATTGGGTAAATGATACCGACCGTGTAAACAGCGCAGACCAGTGAAGCACCAACGAGTGTTGGCTGTCGGCTACTACTGTCTCATGGTTATGGAATTCCTGATCTCTGAGCCATCTGTCATCCGCTTTTAGATTTCCCCGCCAGATGAGAAGGAGTTGTACCCATCTCCATACTTTCTCTCCAGAGTCCCCAGACCGTGTGAGAAAGGCACAGTCTCGATGGGCCAGAGCCTCCAGGCCACAGTCGAGGACAAGAGACAAACCCAAACTGGCTACACACTCGGGTCCCGCGAGCTGTGGCCAGTGCACGCGTGAATTCGCACTGAGGAGGAAGACTGTCAGCCCGAGTCCTCAGCTCCCTGCCACCACGCCGCAGGGACCCTGTCTCAGCCTCCCAGAGCCCCCTCTTCCACTGGGGCTGCGTGCCAACTCTGCGAACCAGGTCTTCTCCAGACACAACCGTGCCCAATGTCATCACAGACCCCCGGCCTCTTCTCGAACGAGGCTCCCTCTCCCCGCTCCCGCCTGCAAGAGCGCCCGCACCCTGCGGACACTGGTGCATCCTCCCGAACCGCCGCCGCCCCTCATGCCTCTCCTACCACCCTCACCGTCCTCCGCTGTCATCCACGCTCGAGGATCGCTTCCCCAGGGAAACCCCTCGCCTCCCAGGACAGGTAACGCGCGCTCCCTCCGGTCCTAAATCACGGGCTCAGACCTCGGCCATGTAAGCCATCAGCCATCGCCTGTCCGCGCACGCGCTCTAGCGTCTGGGCTCCCAGGGAGCCAGGACCGGGCCTGCGTCCTGACTGCTCACCGAACACCCACTGACGGTGGAGTCGGCAAAAGAGCAGCCCTCCGGCCCGAAGAGGAAGCTGGGCCTCCCCGGCAGCTCCGGGACTCAGGAAGGCCGGGAGAGAGTGTATTCAGTGGGCTCCACGCCCCCCCCCCCTCGCTCTCCGTCTTCCCCCGCTTCCCTGAAGCAGCCCCGAGCGGCCAGTACCGTTTGCCTCCAAAGCTGGGCCTCTCTTCATCCGAGTCCCGCTCCGCCCACACTCCGTACGTGGCCTCTTCCTTGGTCTGCCAGTGGCGCTGCCGGTTGGGGTTGAATTCGTTCTGGAGATCCCAGCCGGTGATCTCAAAGTTCTCCCGCTCGTCCTCGTCCTCGTCCATGTGGCCTTCGCCATCCCGGTACAAGTGCGACAGCGACATGGCCAGTCACTAAAGGGAGGGGTAAAAAAAAAAAAAAAAAGGCACTCACGGTTTGCGGTCCGTTCTGGAAGCGGCAGCAGGCTTCCCTGAGTCCCTACCCCTTGCTCCCTTCCAACGTCCTCCACACCCAAAGCTTGTTAACATCATCGCTACAATTCAATAACGCAGACATTAAAAACCTATTTTAGGAAACAAACCACATTTAAGCAGGCGGGACGAAAGACCAGTCCCAATGACGTATGCGATTCTTAAGCGTCTACTTCTCTGTCCTGGTCAATGTCGTAAAACGTCGCACATTCTCACTACACAGAAACCACGTAACAGTAACCAGGTCCGCTATTCTATGTATTATTGCCTCAGAAACCGGGTGGACGTCTCCCGGGATCCCAGACTATTTTGTTGCTGCTGCTGTTGAGGAGAGTTCTATCTGGAGCCTCGGGCGGTCCCAGGAGTGACTGTTTTTAGATCGTGCTTTCTGAAGTGCATCACTTGGCGAGACCCTAAGACTTAGCCTTCCTCCCAGAACGCGAACCTCTTCGGAAGGCGGCAGGAACTCTGAACGCCACCGTAACAGACACCCGTGTCCCGCCACAGAGAATTCACCTCCTGGCAGCTGGACGACGAGATTCAGCCGTCTCTTTCTTAGAAACTTATTTTTCTGTTTATTTATTTCTTTTGAGAGGGGAGGGAGAGGCAGGCACGCGAGACACAGAGAGAGAGAATCCCAAGCAGGCTCCGAGCTCCCCGACAGAGCCTGTCACAGGGCTGGAAACTCAGAAACCATGACATGAGCATCTGAGCTGAAATCGACTGGGTCCACAGCTGTCTCTCTCTCTCTCTCTCTCTCTCTCTCTCAAATGGATTAACGCCTGCGCCAACCTCTGACCAGCCTTGTGGAGCAGATTAAACAAGAGGGTGCTTAAAAAAACACTTGGCTCAGGATAAATCCGTTCAAGGAACAATAGCTGTGACTGTAGCCCCATGATTAGGCCCCTCGTCACTACATTAGGGAAGGAACCTACCAGAAGGCTAAACTCACAGCCCAGGTTCAAAACCCAGCTCTGCCAGGTATTCGGTGTCTTACCAACCAGCTGCTTGCTGCAAGCAGTCCTCAGGGACCAGGAATTCACTACTTCTGGTAGCTTCTGTCACAAAGTTCTCCCTGCTTAGGCGTACCTGGGTGGCTCGGTCCGTTAAGGGTCTGACTTTGGCTCAGGTCATGACCTCATCATTCATGGGTTCGAGCCCCGCATCCGGCTCTGCGCTGACCGCTGGGAGCCTAGGCTTGCTTGGGATTCTGCGTCTCTCTCTCTGCCCCTCCCCCACTCACGTTCTCTCTCTCTCTCTCTCAAAAATAAATAAACATTAAATTAAAAAAAAAAGTTCTCCCTGCTGCCTCTACTCACTGGCACACTGAGCGGCTCACTGGTTGGGTGCAGCTGATCCCAACCGCAGCCAGCAGTGCAAAGAAGGGAAACGTTCTCAGAGGAGGTAGGGAGTCCCAGATACACGGGAGTCGGTAATACCGCGCTGCCTCCCTGGGCAATAAGCGAAGGGCTGTTAGGAGTTACGGAGCCTCTGTCAGGTACCAAGTACCTGCCGGACGCTTCAAGCCGATACCTACCGTAAGCAATCAAGTCACTTCTACGAGACAACTGCTGTTGGCGTCCCCACCCTTCCCGTAAGAAAAACGAGGCTCGGGGAAGTCGGACCACTGGCCCCAGGTTCTACGCTGGCAGGGCTCGAAAGCAGGCGGGCTGGAAGCCAGGCTTCCGGCGGGGCTCGGTCCCTAATCTGCTCAGTCGGTCCCTCGCGCACACTCGCACTGGCGGCGACCCCCTCCCCGCCCCCTCCCGGTCCCTCCCCGTCCCTTCCCTCAGCCCGGCCCACTCACCTGTCCCGGGTCCCGCCGACCAAACACAGATACCGGCTCCGAGTGAGCGGCGCGCCACCACAACAGCGGTCGGACCCGGATGTGCCCGGACGGCGCGCCGGAAATGACGTAACGCAGCGGAAACGGCGCGCTGGTTGCCAGGACAGCAGTGGGAGGCTAGACCTTCTTTGGCTCTAGAGGGGCGGGGCTGAGATGCAAAAAAGTAGGCGGGGATTTCCGGGGCCTGGAATGGCTGTTTATTTCCTGGCCTCGCGGGCCGCCCTGCCATGTCCGCTGGGTGTGAACGTGGCCAAGCCACCTTGGGCTGCGGGGACTCCTTTCGCCAGCCTGAGATTAAATATCTGTAAAATGGGGATATAGCACTAGCTCGCTGGGTAGGGTGCTGTGAGGAACAGCGTGAGATGGTAGCGGGGCAGGGACACGGCATGTCGGCATGTCGCAGGAACAGGGAAGGCCGGGACTGCCTCCTGATACTGCCTGGCAGTGAGAAAGAATGAAATCTCGCCATTCGCGACAAGGTGGATGGCAACTGGAGGGTATTATGCTGAGGGACATAAGTCAGTCAGAAAAAGACAGAGTTCATATGTTTTCATATATAGAATTCATATGTAGAATTTTAGAAACTTACCAACAGACCGTGAGGGATGGGAAGGGGACAAAATAGTTCCAGAGAGGGAGGCAAACCTTAAGAGATTCTTAAATACAGAGAACAAACTGAGGATGGATGGGGAGGCAGGAGTGGGAGGTGTAAACGGGTGATGGGCACTGAGGAGGGCACTTGCCCGGATGAGCACTGGGTGTTGTACGTAAGCCACGAATCATGGGAATCTGCCCCCAAAACCAAGAGCACACCGTATGATGCATAGCTGACTTGACAATAAATTATATTTAGAAAAAAAAAGAAGAAAGAGACCATCTCCTGTGTCTTTAGTGTCCTTGAGTGGAAGCACCGTTGTGGGCGCAGAGCAGTTGCCTTCTATAGAAGCCGGAGAGAGTGCGGGGATGAACGGGCAAACTCGAGGTTCCCAGTATTCCCTCCAGACCTCCCCGTTCTCTTCCTTTGCAGCCGGTTGTTAAATACATTCATTCATTCGCTGACCTAATAAAAATGTACCGATTGCCTCCCCTGCGCTCGGCTCGGGGGAGGCAATGAACAGAACAGTCCAGGGGCACCGGCCGCCTAGGGCGCAGGCTCTGGAGTTTCCATCTTAGCTCTGCCGCGTACCGCCGTGGGCCTCCGGGAAAGTCCCCCTCCCCCCCCCCCCCCCCCCCCCCCCCCCCGTCTCGGGAAGCCTGTTTCCTCTTCTGCAAAATGGCTGAGGATCCACGAGATAAAATACGTAAGCCGTTCCAACGGTCCCTGCCACGCTGCAGGTGCTTAACGTGTTCGCTGTTCATTTTTGCATATGTTCTTTCTCACTCTCTCTCCTCCGCGTGGTGAAAAGATTCAAGAGGCAATTGCTAGAGTACACCAGAGTTAGTCAAAGATTCGGGTCCAACTTCCCGTCGTCGTCGTCATTAATGACACAAGAGCTGACAGAACGCCAGTGACCTGCCAGCTTCGTGACAACGGGGTCTGTGAGTTCGCGGTCTCTGTATCCCTACCGACGCACGGTGTCACTGTGCCTGACACATAATATGCACTCAGGAAATAAATTCGAGAGTGAGGTTTTAAGGGGGGGCGCCTGGGGGGCTCATTCAGTGAAGCATCTGACTCTTGATTTCGCCTCAGGTCATGATCTCACAGTTCACGGGTTCAAGCCCTGCGTTGGGCTCCGTGCTGACAGCATGGAACCTGCTTGGGATTCTGTCTCTCTGCCCCTTTCCTGCTCGTGCTCTCTCTCTCAAAAAAATAAATAGGGGCGCCTGGGTGGCTCAGTTGGTTAAGCGGCCGACTTCGGCTCAAGTCATGATCTCGAGGTCTGTGAGTTCGAGCCCCGCATCGGGCTCTGTGCTGGTGGCTCGGAGCCTGGACCCTGCTTCGGATTCTGTGTCTCCCTCTCTTTCTTGCCCTTCCCTTGCTCATACTCTGTCTCTATGTCTCTCAAAAATAAATAAATGTTAAAAAAATTAAAAAATAAATAAATACATAAACTTAAAAAAAATAAAGTGAAATTTTAGTACAACAGAAGGCGGGGTGGAGGGGGGAGGGGGTGAGAGTCTAACAGACCAAAAGTTCCACCAGGGAGCAGAGTGAGGAAAACCAAGGAGACAAGAGAAACCGTTTTGAGCCTGGGCCTGAAATGCGTGTGCACCTGTCTATCGCCCAACGCCAGAGAGAAAAGGAGGCTTGTGTTCTCTGTAGACCGCATTTGTGCGCCTTCCGCACTTCCGCCCAGAGCCCCACATACGCAGTCATGGGGGCCTCGGCTGGCTTGCGCGCCCCATCTGGCGTTGGGATCAGAACTGGTGCTTCTGGTCCCGACGCAAGGAGGGATTCACTTGCCTCATCTCCTTGAGCCGGACCAGGCTGGCCCCCCTGGAACGGAGCCGGGAGGGGAGAGACATAGGCAGAATCCCGTTCTTGGAAGATGGTGCCATAGGAGAGAAACCGAGAACAGCACCCAGCTGGCTCAGGACCGCGCTTAGGCAAACGCAGCGCCTCACCGTAGGTCACACGCGGGTGGCGTAGACATCGCCCTGGCGGGAATAGTGGGTTGGAAGCCTCACCCGAGGGGAGGACAGCCTTCTCAAGACCCTCAATCGGGACCCCAACCTGGCCGCTCACCGCGGGGCTTCCCCAGCCAGAAGGCTGGACGATGTGTGTCCCCGATTTGATGTATTAACCCTTCCCCCACCTTCTCCCTACTCTCTCCTCCTTTTGTGTTTACTCTCGGTGCTTGATTCGTCCATTCCTTTCCCCGATAATTACCGAAACTTTCCTCCGTGAAACAAAGCGTGGCGATCATGAACTGCGTATTCAGAAGAGCTTTTGGCCTCTCGGTAGCTTTACGGCCAACTTTGGGGAGCCCCGGCGACCCTGACCACGAGGGAGGATGCTAATAATGGATTCGCTTCACCCGATGGACCCGGCCACGTGGCTTCCGTGGACGGGGGTGGGGCCACGAAGAGGCCAGGCTCCGATCACACGATCCGAGGGTGCCCCCCCGCCCACCCCCAGCGGGACAAGTGGACATCACGGACCGCGTGATAGAATGCCCCGAGAGGGTCGTGGCCTCACTCCCGAGGCGTTCCTGCCAAAGATGCGGACCTCGAGTGTGGAATCGGGACCCCTGAGACCACCCCGAGTAAAAGAGGCGTTCTACCAAGCAGCTGGGCCGTGATTTTGCAACGCGGCCAGGTCGTGAAAACCGAACCGAGCCCCCCGGGAACTGCTCCAGAGCGAAGGGGGTCTAGAGAGACGTGGGGGCTGGGTGCAGTGCGTGACTGCGTTCGCCGTAGAGGGAGTTATGGGGACACCTGGCAAAACGTGAACGGGCTCTGAGGTTTCCATGGCAGCGACGTGTCCATGTTAATTTTCTGATTTTGATGGCGGCCCCGTGGTTGCGTTGGAAAATGCCTTTGCTGATTGGGTCTGCTAAAGCACCTGGGCGACGATCGGGCACCAAGGAGGCAACTTCATCTCGCTTATTAAGGGGGGAAAAAAGTTCTCTCTATACTTAGAATTTTTAAATTTTTATTATTTAAACAAGTTTTAAGATTTTTAAAAATTATCTTTTTTAATTTATTTTGAGAGAGAGCGAGCGAGCACAGGAGAGGGGCAGAGAGAGAGGAGATTCTCAAGCAGGCTCCACGCTGTCAGCACAGAGCCCGACATAGGGCTCGAACTCACGAACTGTGAGATCATGACCTGAGCTGAAACTAAGAGGCAGACACTTAACCAATTGAGCCACCCAGACACCCCTAGAATTTTTTTTTTTTAAATAAAATTACTGGAGCAAAACCTCAAGGTTCCAAATCACTTTAGTGCTTCCTAGATGCGGGACAAGGGAAGACAGCTTCGCCTCGCTGCACCTCAGTTTTCCCGTCTGCAAAATGGGCCTAATGACTGCAGTGCTCTAAAAGGGTTGTTTTCAGGACCAACAAAAGGGGGTGTGTGTGGCTAATTAATGCACGAGAAGCCGCTGGCCTTGGTAAGAGTAGCAAAAGCTTAGTCAATGGTGATGACTATTTTCATTTAAAAGACTCAACCTCGCCCCTTGGCACGGGAGCCCCCCCCCCCCCCGTTTTTCAGGATTTCTGAGTTCAAACGCCCGGGGTTCCAGAGCAGCAAGGGGAGAGGCAGCCAGAGGTTCAGATTTACGATTTCATGCTGATACATCGTGGTCTCCAGTCACTGCCCACAAAAAAACCCCCACTTTGGGACTCGGGGACACCCAGGCCCATGTCCAGATTCCCCCGCGAGGCGCTCAGGGAGGGCGCCATCCCAGAAGGGGGTTGCCAGGCAACGAGGCTACTCAGCGGAGGCCTCACAGGGCCCTGGACGCTTGTCAGATGAAGCTGCGAAAGAGGCCGTGTCCCGAGGGGCGTGCGCCGGCCACTCAACAAGTTGAAGGGCAGAACCAGCCCCGAAACCCGGGAGTTCCGACCTCCAGACGGGCGTGTGCTCCCCACTGCACCCTGCCTGGGGCACCTACCCCATTTCTGCCCCCTTCCTCCGGCCGATCCGCAGAGAGCTACTCCAAGGACAAACCCGCTGCATACATCATCTCCTGGGGGCCGCACACTTGGCCGACAGGGTCTGCTCCCCGTGTGCACGCTCGCCGTCACCCCCTTCCCCGGCCTGGGCCGCACGGCACGGTATCCCCACTGCCTTCGAAAGATCTGGGGCGGGGGGGGGCGGGAATCCTTCCCCAGCTACCACTTTAAATAGGTTGGCTCCATAGAAACAGTTTGCGAGTGGCATTTCAAGGCCGATGTATTTAAAGCCTCGCCCAAGTTCCGTTTCTAGGACGGTGACACTCTCCAGGGGCGCGGGGTCGAATTCGGTCACAAAACCCCGCAGCGTGTCCTGAACCGGGGAGAGTCGGGATCCAGACGAGCTGCGAAGGGCGAACCTGGCTTCCCTCCGAATGCTCCGTACGGGTGGTTGGGCCCTTGTCTCTAAGAGCCTGGGAAGACTCGATTCTTACACAGAGCAGCTGGGAGGGAGGTTCCGAGGCCTGGGCGCTCGCGGTAAAGCAGGCAAATCTATGTTTCTTAGATTAAGCTTTTGCACACGGCTTTGCGGGTGTGTGCGGAGCGGGGGAGCACATGGAAAGTTCTGCCACCGGAAGGAAATGAAACTAACTCTGAAAAGACACGGCTGCGCGCGCGCGCACACACACAGGATGGTGGAGACGGAACGAGGCCTGCGGTCTGCAGTCTGGCTCACAGCACGGCACAGGACTGGTCATTTCTTGGTTTGGATATTACACTCCGGGGGGTACAAGATGTCAGCATGGGGCGGGGTGGGGGGAGAGGGACCGTGTGAAGGCGCAGCCGCCGAAGGACCCCTGTGGGAGTCTGCAATCC
This sequence comes from Paguma larvata, assembly GCA_030068075.1. Lineage (NCBI taxonomy): Eukaryota > Metazoa > Chordata > Mammalia > Carnivora > Viverridae > Paguma > Paguma larvata. The sequence continues at coordinate 64,560,461 of CM057835.1, forward strand.
TTTCAAAAGAAAAGGTCTCTCAAGGACCCGCTGAAAACACCAGCTGGAATGATGAAACTAAGTCACAAGGTCACATCGGAACCACCAGACTTGTGAACGGATTTAAGTTGGTGTTACGTGGATGCAGGGCGCTGGGTCAGGAGCCAGCCCTGGAGTGGGGGGGGGGGGGAGGTAGACTGAGGCCTTTCACCCAAAGGAAGGGGCTTCCTTTGTTAATTGTCCTGAAAAGTGTTCCTTTAGAACAGAGAATGAGGGCAGGGGGTAAGAGCCGTCTTCCTGGTTCTAGAACCAGATTGGGGGCTCGGGGGAGGCCCAGAGTAGCTCCCTCAGGGGGAAGAACTGTCCAGGCTCCCAAGGCGGAAGCTGGGGACACCAAAAAGCCTGTGTTTCTTCATGGCCAAGCCTTTGGGGTGGGGAGGGGCCCTGGAATCACTGTGATTTGAACACTGAAGGAGAGACAGGTCCTTCTTCCGCAGCCGAACTGAAAAAGGAAAATTCCGTCCACATCGCATTTCACCAAAGAGAAATTTCATAATCGGATGAATCTGTATGTTATCTGACGACCCTGCTGGTGAGGCCGATGCAGGGGTTTTGAGGAGGATGGCGGCCGGCTGTATTTTCCGAAGACGGCCACAACCGTCTCTCTCGCTGCACTGTGACCTGGCCACTCGGCACCAAGAATTCCCGCGGGTGGGGGACAACCCTACGACTATGACAAACTGAGTGGAAGTGACCCTGGGCCAGCACATCCCTGAACCGACTGGCTGTTTTCTGCTGCTTCCGGCCTCTTGCAGTACCTACACCTGGGGGAGGGGGAGGGGGAGCCGGCCGCCAAGAAAGAAGTCTGGCTCTCCTGGGGCGCCTGGGGGGGCTCAGTCGGGTGAGCGTCCGACTCTCGGTTTTGGCTCAGGTCAGGATCGCAGGGTTTGGCGAGTTCGAGCTCCGCACGGGGCTCTGCACTGACAATGTGGAGCCTGCTTGGAATTCTGTCTCTTCCTCTCCCTCTCTGCCCCTCCCCCTATCATGCCATCTCTCTCTAAATAAATAAATTAAAAAAATAAATGAAGAAGTCTGGCTATCTTGAGATCAGCATACCGAGGAAGCCCAGGCTAGCCCCGTGGACGGGCTACATGAGAGAGAAGCCCACAGAAGCCTCTCGACGCTCCAACCACCTGGGCCCAGGCACCAGACCAGTGAATTGCGAAGAAGCCTTGGGATGACAGAGGTACTATCCACCGCCTGACGGCCTGGGCGGAGCCCCCGGGCTCAACTGCAGCTGACTTCCAGAACCGGGAGATTTCACAAGAAACCGCTGCGAGTCACCGAGCGCGGGGCCGGCCAGATCTGCGGCCAACAGGTGCCCGGAGCGAAGCAGGAGGCTGGCCGCGTTCCGCCCCCCGGGGAGCCGTGACCATGAGCCGCCGCTGTTCAAAGCTCCGTCGGCTGTCCATCCCGCTGCGGTTCCGAGACCCAGAGAGATGGTTGCTTCCCACGGCAGGCTCGTCACCCGCCTACAACCACCACCAGCCCCTCCCAATACACCCGTGAAGTTTTAACTTCCCCATTCTGGAGAGGAAGAAACGAAGGCCCAAGCCGCACAGCCGGCGATGTGGGGAGCAAAGGCAGAAGGAAACGGCAGCTACGACTCAGTATCTCTAAGCTGCGGCCCTCGGCCCAATGCTTGAGGCTCCGGACTGTGCAATGCTAACACTTTGCTAGACGGAAAAAGCCACCTCCGCTTGACAATAACTAGGCCTCTATCTTGTGAGTCTTGTTCAGCATACGAAAATCTCACCGGGAACTTGCTCTGAACTTGACCTCCCCCAGCCCCCAGGTACAGAACAAGCCTCTCCTCCTGCCCACGGGTCCTGTCCCCGGGGTTGAATAAAATCGCCTTTTGACACCAAAGACGGCTTTGAGAATTCTTTCTCGGCCATCGTCTCCAGACCCCACAAACCCCACCGTCACCCCGGACACCCCATCGGCCAGTCAGTTGGCCCGACTCCCCAAACTCTACGCTCCCAACCGCAGCGAGCCATTGCCTTCCCAAATCCCGCAAGGCAAGGGAGTGCCGATAAAACACCTTCACCCTTAAAGGGGTGACACCGCTCTGGGCCCAGCCGGTCCCTCGGGGTTTGACTGAGGGCTGACGCGGCGGGCTCGTGTGTGCCAGAGAAAAGCCTGGCCTTCACCCAGCTTGAGAGAGGTTATCTCTAAGCCCCCGCAATGTCCTCATAAAAGCGTCTTTCCATACCGGGGACTCTGGGCCGCACAGCAGGCCCGAAAGTCCGTGCTAACAACGGGATCTGTGGGGGGCCTGGGAGCCCTCTGCGGGGGCTGGAGACGGAGTCCTTAAGGTCAGTCACGTGGGTGCCCCATGCCTGCGACTGATGCCTGATAAAAATGCACGCCGAGGCTCAGGCAAGCTTTCCTGGCCAGCAACACCTGACACACCGTGGCGCGCACCGTGGCGGGGAGAGCTCAGCCCCGTCCGTAAGCCTCCGCCGGGCGAGCAGCACTGAAAACTCACTCCTGGTCTCTCTGTGTCTGTCCTGCCTACTTTTTTCCCCCGTGTAGATTTTAATCTGCATCTTTTCGCCGTAATAAACTGTGACCGGGGCGCCTGGGTGGCGCAGTCGGTTGAGCGTGCGACCCTTGATCTCGGCTCAGGTCGCGATCTCACCGTTTGGGAGTTCCAGCCCCGCGTCCGGCGCTGCGCTGACGGCGCGGAGGCGGCTTGGGATTCTCTCTCTCCTCCTCTCCGCCCTTCCTCCTGCTTGGGCACACTCTCTCTCAGAACAAAACACAACAAAAACCAAAAACCGGGCGTCTGGGTGGCTCAGGCAGTTAGGCATCCAACTTCAGCTCAGGTCACGATCTCACTGCTTGTGGGTTCGAGCCCCGCGTCGGGCTCTGTGCTGACAGCTCGGAGCCTGGAGCCTGCTTCCGGTTCTGTGGCTCCTTCTCTCTCTGCCCCTCCGCCTGCTTGCACACTGTCTCTGTCTCTCTCAAAAATAAATAAACGTTAAGAAAAAAAAAAAAAACTTAAAAAAAAAAAAACAAAGCAAACCTGTGAGTGTGAGCCTAACAGCTTATCTGGGAGTCACTCTAGCAAATCACTGGGCCCAAGGGTGGCCTCGGGGGACCCAGCCCAGGAGCTCGGCGGTGCCTTGTTGAGCCCCCAAGATAGGAACCTCGTTCACCTGCCAAAATCCGATATGGGGAAAAAAACGAACCAACAAACAAAAAATCTGCTCACTCTCTAAAGTAAGGCACAGACAAATGAGTCCCTGGTCGCTTTATTCAAATAATTTTTTTTTCTCTGAAATCTGAGAAGAACGGAGGAGGAATCAAAGAAAACCTCATATATTAAATTCTTAAATAGATTCTTTGAATTCAAAAGTAAGGGTCACTAGGAGAGGCACAGGTGTGGGCCTTGTCCCCGCCGACAAAGCCGCCGAGGCAGTCCTGCAAATTAAGAAAAATGGCAAATCCATTTCTTTAAAAAAAAAAAAAAAGTTCTCGAGGGGCACGATAAAAAATACCGCAGTTTCAAAAGCCAGACTCCTTTCCATACTCTCCGTTCTCCACCCTGCGGGGGGAGGGGGGGCGTCCACAGCTAGAGAGTCTCCGGGTTTAAGTTTTCGGTGATTTCGGCTTTTTGCAAAGATCTGCAAATACATTCCTCGTGAGCGGTCCCGTTTTGGCGATTAAGAGCAAGCAATATGCTTGGATTAGAGGTCCGATTTCCACTCGAATGCAAAGTGTCTTCTCCTCAGGGCAACAATCTGCAGAGATCTGGACAGGGGACGCGACAGCGTTAGGCCACCGAGTAAGGATTCTGAGACAGACCTTCTGTGTTTATGTGTGTGATCGGGGAGTGTGTGGGCCCCACGGGGCCAGAGAGGACTTAATTGAAAAGCGTTCCCTGCGTCGGGGCGCCTGGGTGGCTCAGTGGGTTGAGCGCCGACTGCGGCTCAGGTCCTGATCTCAGGATTTGTGAGTTCGAGCCCCACGTAGGGCTCGCTGCCGTCTGCATGTGGCCCGCTTCGGTTTCTCCGTCTCCCTCTCTCTCTGGTCCTCCCCCACTCTCTCTCTCTCTCTCTCGAAAATAAATAAAAGCGTTCCTAGGGTTCTTGCCCGCGTCCACCCGACCTGAAAGATACACCCTTTTTACTTATGAACAGAAAATGGCAATGATGACGTGTTGAACGCCAGTGCATTTTTGGAGGCGAGGGAAGGATCGGCGTTTAAGGCCAACTGTTCCCCAGGGGTGAGCTCAAACACCCTGTGCGTGGGGTCTCACTGCAACAGTAAAGGGAGGAATGTATCTGGCACTTGTCAGCAGGAGGGTTCAAAATTCTACGACTGAACCTGCGGAAGGGGAAGGAGGGGAAGGGGTGAGGCAGAAACGCGGAGAAAGAGGCCTCTTTCCTCTGGAAGGCAACGGAACTCGGAGATCCCCGAAGGGGACCCCAGTCGAAGACGGGGACTGAATGCCTGCAGCCTTAGAGGCTGCGGCAAAGTGGGTTTAAAGAAAAACTAGCGGGGGCGCTTGGGTGGCTCAGTCGGTTGGGCGTCCGACTTCGGCTCAGGTCATGATCTCGCGGTCCGTGAGTTCAAGCCCCGCGTCGGGCTCTGTGCTGACAGCTCAGAGCCTGGAGCCTCCTTCAGATTCTGTGTCTCTCTGCCCCTCCCTCGCTCATGCTCTGTCTCTCTCTGTCTCAAAAATAAATAAACATTAAAAAAAAATTTAAAAAAAGAAAAACTAGCGAATAAGCTGATTATTTAAAACTCAGATCAGGAGGGGCGCCTGGGTGGCTCAGTGGGCTGAGCGTCCGGCTCTTGATTTGGGCTCAGGTCATGATCCCATCGTTCGTGGGTTTGAGCCCCGCGTCGGGCTCTGTGCTGACAGCGCAGAGCCTGCTTGGGAGTCTCTCTCTCTGCCTCTCTCTCTCAAAATAAAGAAATAAATTTGTAAAAAATAAAAAAAAAGTTAAAAATAGGATCGGGAGACCACAAAAGGAGAGCAGGCAGGGAGCTTCTTCATAGTCTAGAAGCGGGCTGTGGCCTCTCTGGGGGGTCACCTGAGGGGTGGAGGAAGTGAACTTACTGGCACCTTAACGCCGGCGCCCACGAGCACGGCGAGGGTGCAGGGCTTCCTGGATTCCCACGTGCCCACCTGGCCCAGCTCACCCGACCCCTCGGCCACCCTCGCGGGCGGACACGGGCGAATCCCCGTGGTCCGGGTGTCACACATGGAGGCGGGGCGAAGTGGGATGTGAGGTGAGTGCCTAAATCTTTGACCTCGCAAGGTCAGAACCAATCTTTCCTCAAGAGCAAGCTCGGGCAAAGAAGGTGACCTTGGGAGGGAGTCTGGCCTTTGGTGGCTGTGTGGCCTTGGGCAAGTCAAAGCCCTCTCTGGGCTCTAGTGTCCTCCGCGGCTGTCCGCTGCCCTCCCAGGGATGCTGAGGGTTACATGAGTAACACAGGGGTGGCACTGGGTCCAGCGCCCTGGGAGTGAATCTTGGACCAGACTTGCTCCGAGCTTTGATTAGAACGTTAATTGCTCTGGGCCAATCTGATGCTCTTTATAGAAACAAGATGAGGGGCAGCCTGGGTGGCTCAGTCGGTTAAGCGACCGACTTCAGCTCAGATCGTGATCTCGCGGTCTGTGAGTTCGAGCCCCGCGTTGGGCTCTGTGCTGGTGGCTCAGAGCCTGGAGCCTGCTTCAGAGTCTGTATCTGCCTCTCTCTCTGCCCTGCTCATGTCTCTCAAAAATAAATAAATGTCAAAAAAATTAAAAAAAGAAACAGGATCAGCAGGCAGCGTTCCGAATCCCCCCCTCCATCACATGGCTCCCTGGCGCCCCCCCCCCCAAAGTCAGACGAACCTTTTTCCAGCAGGTTCGGCTCGGGTCCCTGCCCCCACGGGATCCAGAGCTAGGTGACTAGTCTGTGATTCTATAAATTCTATAAATAGCTCCCCGGGCCTGTCGCCATGGAAACCCCCACAGGGGCCGGGTCAGTCCACCTTGGTGGACACTCCCTGCCAAGGGAGGCTCCGGAAGGACCAGCTTTTCAGGGAGAGGCTCCTGGGCTGGGAACTGGCAGCCCCCCTCCCCCGCCCGCCTCCCCCTCCCCCACCCCCGCCCCCCCCCCCGGAAGTCGCAGGCCTACCTGGAAATCATGAGCTTCCTAAGTGGGAGGAGGTGCTGCTGCTGTTCTGGTTCACCTGGAGGAAGACGACACACAGAGGAAGGGGTCACGGCCAGGCTGGGGGGCCAGGGTCTCACTGCCCCGGGATTCAGCCCTCAGCATCGCTGGGGCAGGCGCACACTCGCCCGTCGGGGCGTCCCTGCACACCTACCGGGCTGCTGCTCCGTAAACCCCCTAAATAATAGCTTCGGGAAGCTTCCAAATTGGCGCGCGCATCCCAAGGAGGGCCTGGAAGTGCCACAGCCCTTACCCCGTACCCTGCCCTGCGGATCTCCTCCGTGGCTCTTCCTGAGTCTCGGCCTTTATAATAAACCAGTAATCCAGGAAGGAGAGTGCTTTTGTGAGCCCTGTGAGTTGTTCTAGCAAATTCTCCAGTCTGAGGAGGGGGTCACAGGTGGGAACCCCACGGTTCAGGCTGGTGTCTGAGGTGGGTGCGGTCTTCTGGGACCGAGCCCTTGACCTGCGGGGTCCACCACTAACCCAGTGCAAACCCAGCTGAATTCAACACCCAGTTGGTGTCTGGAGGGTCAGAAACCGGTTGCTGGAGTTGGAAAACACCTCCTAAGCCGAGATCTGAAAGATGTAAGTGAGGCGAGGCACACGGAGATCTGGCTGGAACAGCAACTCCTGGCCGAGGGAACAGCAAAGAACTGGAACAAACAGGGAGGGCGTTTGGGCTATGGGCTAGCGAATGAGTATTCATTTTTGTCTTCGCGACAACCGCGGGGTGCGAGCTGCTTTGGTTTGCTTGCTTACTATTTCGCCATCTTTTGGGGTTCCGGATCATCATGTGAGAGGGCCAGCGACTACCGGGAAGACTGCGCCTTTTTTTGGCGCCACCATGTACCCAACTGTGGCCGTAAGACGGAATCCAATTTTTGCAGTGCGCTGAATGAAGCCATGGGCACCCTGGAGGCCAGGGAGGGCGGTGAGGGGGGGCCGGCAGGGGTCTGACGCGGTCTGCAGGGCAGCTCTCCTGGGGGGGCAAGGTTCACGACGACACGTTTTGCTCCTAAGCGAGCACGAAATGGTCCCCGGCCAGCTAGACATCTTGAGGACGGCCACACGCTTGAGTATGGGTCACCTTTTTTTGGTAAAACAACTCAGCCTTGTGGTTCAAGAGTCTTCAAGAGAACTGGACCCCGGATCCACGATGTCATTCCGTGACAACGGACCCTAGGAGAAGGGCTCGAGAGAGCCCCCCTCCCGGCTCCCACCCTGCAGGAGGGAGGCCAAACCAGCATGACGTGCACGTGCCAACATTGCGCAAACACTGGACGTGACCCCAGGGCCGCGCTTGACTGGTGGCACGTAACGCGTTCCAGAGAGTACTATGCAACCGCTGGAAATGGCAGCAGAGGGGAGATCCAAAAGGCGGGAAAAGACGAAGAACGCAAAACCCCGCAGCTCAGAGGACGGAGCTGCAAGGGATGTACGATGAATATTCGGGTGGCCAGAGAACCAGAGAAGGGTAACGCGCAAAACCGCAGGGCGTTCGGACGGTGACTAATTCCCCTCACCCCCCGCTTGCATTTGCTGCTCGTGACGTCATCTTTTTGGTTAAAACAAGCACAGGATTCAGTGCTGACTAATCCTGGCAACGTTCGTTCACAGCGGCGAGACGACAGGGTCTCCGACTCCCAGAAACGGAGCGCGGAGCCCTCCCCGAAGAACGGAGACGTGCGCAGACGCCGGGGACCCCGGACGATGAGCATCTGTGACTTTGATTATCAAACTGGAGATCGGCGTGTGGCGGCCCAGAGTAAATTCAACAGACGCAGACTAAGGGTACTAAGCTGAGTACCAGCGCTTCACGGAAACGGGAGCTATCGTGTCAGGGAAGGGGGGGGGGGCGGTCCTTCCTGATGGGATCCGTGGACTGTGCCCCACGGACCTACCCAGGATGTCGGGGGGGGGGCGCACGGCCACGGAGGTGCGTGTGAGGATGCAGGGGAGTCCGTATGTCTACATTGGAGGGGACGCCCACACACGTGACCCTACGGTTCTCATTTTTTTGGCCGACTGATGAAAATTCTGGCCAGGTCATGTGGGAACTCCACTTGAAATCCAACGGAATTTAAGGCTAGAGACAGAGGGCTGGACAGAAAGTCCCCACCAATCCCTTCGACTGCTCTCAAGCCAGGAGGCAAGGTGATGGAAGGGGCTCGGGCAGAAGCGCTGCTGAGAGGTGACCCCAGCTGGATGGGACACTTGGAGGGCCCCTGGCCTGTGCTCCCCACCCCCCCAATTTTCTCAGGAGGAAATGATCAGCAGATTAGAGAAGCAAAGCATTCAAGAGCCTCGGCAAGCTGGTGGGGCAGCCCAATAAGGAGATTTCAGAATTCCCCTTGGGGTTTCTGACCTGAAAATATCCTTTCAGATTGGCTGGTGTTTTATAGTCCCCTTTCAAGACCTAGGAAAGAGAGACAAAGTATCACTATCATGGAAATGATCAAAAAATAAAATTCCCTCTGTTACCTCCACCTTCCCATCCACCCATTTATCCGCCCACCTATTTATCCATCTACCCACCCACCCATATACATGCACCCTCCTCCCACCCGCCCACCTATCCACTCATCCATCCATCCATCCACCCATTCACCTACCCATCCACCCATCCATCCATCCATTCATCCATCTTTTCATCCATCCATCCATTCATCCATCCATCTGTCCACCCATCTATCCACCCCTCCCTCTATCCCTAGCCATCCACCCACTCATCTACCCATTCATCATCTATCCACCCATCCACACACCCACCCACCCATCCATCCATCCATCCATCCATCCACCCATCCACCCATCCATCCATCCATATATCCACCCACTCACTCATCCATCCACCCACCCACCCATCCACCTACCTATCCATCCATCAATCTCTCCACCCATCCATCCACCCATTCACCTACCCATCCACCCATCCATCCACCCTCCCGTCCATCACCCGTCTTTTCATCCATCCATCCATCCGATATTCATCCATCCATCCATCTGTCCACCCATCCATCCACCCTCCCATCCATCCACCCATCCACCCACTCATCTACCCATTCATCTTCTATCCACCCATCCATCCACACATTCACCCACCCACCCATCCATCCATCCACCCATCTTTTCACCCATCTATCCATCCATCCATCCATCCATCCATTCATCCATCCATGTGTCCACCCATCTATCCATCCATCTATCCATCCGTTTACCCATCTATTCACCCTCCCACCCATCCACCCACTCATCTACCCATTCATCATCTATCCACCCATCCCTCCACACATCCACCCGCCCACCTATCCATCCTTTTCCCATCCTCCCATCCATCCATCCAACAAACATTTACGAAGCCTCATTCTAAGCTCTGGAGGTACAACAATAACCGGACAATTAAAATTTCTTTTCTCCCAGAGCCTCCATTCTAAAGGAGGAGCTAGAAGATCCACAAGTAATAAGTACAAATAAACAAGAACATATCAAACCAGGGGAAGTACAACAAAGAAGTAAAACAAAGGGATGTGATCAGGAGCGACCAAGGGGTTTCTTCTGAGCACATGGTCCCAAAGGGCCTCTCGGAACAAGTGACCTTTAAGCTGAGCCCTCAGTGACAAGGAAAACCAGCCAAGCCGAGCTCTGAAGGAAAAGCATTCCAGGCAGAGGACACACTTAGGGCAAAGAAAGTTCTAGGCCTTTCCATAATCTCTCCATACATAAACCACCATATAGACCAGCACCGTCCAATAGAATAGAGTGTGAACCAACTACGTAATTACAAATTTCCTAGTAGTCACATTAAAAACAAAGTGATCAGGGGCGCCTGGGTGGCTCAGTCGGTTAGGTGGCTGACTTCAGTTTAGGCCACGATCTCGCGGCCTGGGGGTTTGACCCCGCGTCGGGCTCTGTGCTGACGGCTCAGAGCCTGGAGCCTGCTTCCGATTCTGTGTCTCCCTGTCTCTCTGCCCCTCCCCTGCTCGCACTCTGTCTCTCTCTCTCTCAAAATAAATAAACCTTAAAAAAAAATTAAAAAAACAAAGTGACCACAAATAAATAAATCAATAAAGTGAAAAAATAAATAAATGAACTCAAAAAAAAAAAAAAAAACAAGAAACACACGCATCACACACATTTTCAACGAGGGGACATATCTTTGCAGAAATACCAAAACTACCATAACGACTAAACAAGCATCTGGCCACCGCTGGGAAGAAACCTCTTTGGAAGAAAACCAGGGACAGCTTCCGTTTTAAACAAACAAACAACAGAGCTTCCAAGAGTTGACCATGCTCATCAGAATTTTTTTTAAGATACACAAAGTTGGGCCTTACCCTGACAGTTTCTGACCTGCATTCCAGAACAAGTCAGGGGCCTTTGTCTTAAAAAAAATTTTTTTTGATGTTTATTTATTTTTGAGAGAAAGAGAGGTGCGGGGGAAGGGCAGAGAGAGAGGGAGACACAGAATCCGAAGCAGGCTCTGGGCTCTGAGCCATCAGCACAGAGCCCGATGCGGGGCTTGAACCCACAAACCTCGAGATCACGACCACGGGTCGAAGTCAGATGCTTAACTGACTGAGCCACCCGGGCGCCCCAAGGGGCCTTCACTTTTAAAAAGAGGCTTCAGAGCAGTCGCCGCGGGGCCCCTGGCTAAGAACACAGAGTCAGGAGAGCCCGCCGTCAATGCGGTCCTCACCCTGGCCCAGCTACTGCCTCGGAGAAGCATCTGGGGGCTGCTGGAGTTCAAGCTCATGCTACCAGCTGCTGTTTCTTCTTTTTAATCTAATTGTTTTTTCATTATGTGAAAATACATGCCATGTATCATACGATAATACAGCCTCTGTACAGAACAGCACATGAAACACATTAAGGACAGCTGAAAGAATATTAAAGAATAAAAATAAGAAACAGCCAAGACGATAAAAATAACGAAATAATAAAAATGGACCACACTGAGGTTGTGAATAGTCACACCGTCGGATGCAGTCTGAGCATCGGAGTGGATCTGAGTATTTCCACAAAGAGATGTTTGCAAAACCAGGAGGGACCAAGGGGGAGAGGAAGCGCCGAGACCCTCTTCGATCAGGATCTCGAGGGAGGGCGGAGTAAGAGCCTGCGTGTGTCGTTGGAGAGGCGTTAAAGAGGTGGGGACCAAGAGTTAAAGGGGCAGGGGGACGAACAGGACTTTCTCCCTTCGCTGTTCAACACAAGAACCGCTCGCTTCCTAAAATCGGCACGTGTGAGGGGCGCCTCGGTGGCTCAGCAGGTTGAGCGGCTGACTTCGGCTCCAGTCACTATCTCGAGGTTTGAGAGTTCGAGCCCCGCATCGGGCTCTCTGCTGTCAGCACGGAGCCTGCTTCGGATCCTCTATCCCCCTCTTTCTCTGCCCCTCCCCTGCTGGTTCTCTCTTTCAAAATAAATAAATTAACCTAAGAACATATTTTTTTAAACCAGCACATGTTTGGAAATGCTGAGCGTGCGTGGAATTAAGATTCTGGGTCTTGGGGCGCCTGGGTGGCTCAGTCGGTTGAGCGTCCGACTTCTGCTCGGGTCATGATCTCTCAGTTTGTAAGTTCGAGACCCACGTCCGGGCTCTGGGCTGACAGCTCAGAATCTGGAGCCTGCTTTGGATCCTGTGTCTCCCTCTCTCTCTGCCCCGCCCCCACTTGTGCTCTGTCTCTCTGCCTCTCTCTCTCTCAAAAGTAAACATTAAAAAAAACTTTTTTTGAAGACTGGGTCTTAACGGCATACGAGCTGGGCGCTCACGCGTCCCCAGGCCTGGCCCCCGTGCTCGAATATGCTCAAATACTGTCCCTAACTTAGTGTCTCTAAGGAAGTTAACACTCGGCACCCAAAGTAAACTAGAAGCTGTGACAGTAACACAGAAATGAGATGGGCTTGCTGACTGTGCCTTTACCCAGAATTAGCCACTTTAATGCTTCAGAAACATCTAGCAGAGTCATTTTCCTTGACCACCTGCACCAAAGAGAGCTAAAAAAGTAATTCCGACCTGCCCCAAGCTCACATTAGTCTGAGAAATCAGCATTACGACTTACGGGGGCCATAAAGTGACCAACAGTTTATTTAGACTTCAGCTAAGACTTGAACAAACAAACGGCTTGGGAAAGGGCGGGGGAGAAAGGGTAAAAGAGCAGAGAAACGGGATGAATTGATGAAATTAGTACACACCGACCTGCCGGCAGAAACGCTAGCAGTTGGCTTTGAGCTTCCTTGTGGCCCAAGCAAACACGGAAGAGCGAGCCACGCCCACAACACAGCCACGCCCACAACACAGCCACGCCCACAATACACAACCACGCCCCACGCCCCAGGCTGGGAGCCCGCCCCCCGCTCAGCCCACGGGCACTCACGCGGTGCGTGTTGTTGACCACGATGGGGTCGGGGTTGCCGTAGTTGGGGGGGTTTGCATAGGGGTCGTAGCCGAGCCGCGCCAGCATGGGGGCGATCTGGGCCATGTCCCTCACCACGTCCCCCGGGATGTGGCCGGTCCACTTGGAGAGCGCTTCCAGGTTCACGGGCTTGATGACCTGGTCTGTGGATCGCTCGATCCTGGGGAGAGACGGCAGGCCGCGCGGGGCCAGGGAGACCCAGCTGGCACCCGGTCAGCCGTGCCCATCCTCCCCCCCCCCCCCCCCCCCCGCCGCGACCGTGAGGCTGCGGGCGAGTCCCTTGGCCTCCTCAGACCTCCCCTGTACAATAAGAGCCCGTGGCCAGGAACCGGAAGACGGTGTTTGGCTGTCCAAATACCGCTTCCTTCGTGTCTACATTTTGCAAAGAACGTTTTATTTCCGGGACTAAGATGGATCTGCTGTTCCTGAGCAATAATTCTAAACAGGGAAGGGAAGGCTAAGACAGGCACCCCCTCCTCGCCTATCAGCTCCCTAGAGAACCCTGACCTTAGCGTTTGGGGGTCCGCCCTCTCAGTACTGTCTTCTGTGCTTTCAAGAGGAGAGTGGCCAAGGGCAGACGCTTGGGGGGCCGGGCTCCCCGGGTTCTACCCACGCTGGCTGTGTGGCCTCGGGAGAGTCACTTCACCTCTCTGAGCCTCCGTTTCCTCATCTGCCAACGGGAATAATGACGGCGCCCACCGCACTGGGCCGTCCTGGGGAATAAATGAGCTGACCACAGACGAGCCTGGGGCACACTGTAGGGTCTCAGTAAGCGTTGGCTCTCTCGCTCTCTCTCTCACACACACACACGCGGAACACCTACGCCTCTGTCTGCGGTGTTGAGACAGAAACAATACACTGTCTGTACCAGTGTAGGACTCTGGGTGGCACCCGACCCCTCATGCTTCTCTCCAGCTCTGCTCATCCCTCCTCCGCCTATTCTTCCGGCCCCTCAAGACGGACACTTAGGTCGCTGCCTCCCCTGCTGGTGCAATGGAACCACCCACCCCCTTGATGTGCTTCCTCGCTCTCCCCCAGGACGGGCTCCCCGAGCTGTCTGAATCGCAAGGACCCTACCGGTCCCAGTTCCGGGGTCTTGCAGGACGGAGGGCGAGGAGCTCCCAGGATCCGGGACCTGTCTCCAGATGCTTCCGTCCCAATGAAGAGATAAATTGGGAAGAAGAGAAACAAAGGAGACGCGGCAAAAGGCAGGCAGGACCGGGAGAGAGGAGGGGGGAGAGCGGAGCAGGGAGGGGTGGGAGGGGGAGAGCAATGGGTTTGGAGGCTGCGGACCAGGAGGGAAGTCTCGACTCGGCGCAGCGTGTCAAAGGTCTCAGCCACGAGCATGGCCTCTGCCACACCCTTGGGTCTCCAGGACTATATGAGACAGAAGGGACACAGGTGGACCCCAGAAATGCTTCATCGGAGTAAAGAACCCATGAGTCCCGAGGGCGCCTGGGGGGCTCAGTCGGTTAAGCGTCCGACTTCGGCTCAGGTCACAGTTCGTGGGTTCGAGCCCTGCGTCGGGCTCGCTGCTGTCGGCACAGAGCTGGCTTGGGATCCTCTGTCTCCATCTGCCCCTCCCCTGCTTGTGCTCTCTTTTTCTCAAAAATAAACAAGCATTAAAAAAAGCAGGGGCGGAGGGCACCCAGGTGGCTCAGTCGGTTGAGCGTCTGACTTCAGCTCAGGTCATGATCTCACAGTCTGTGAGTTCGAGCCCCGCGTCGGGCTCTGTGCTGACGGCTCAGAGCCTGGAGCCTGCTTCGCATTCTGTGTCTCCCTCTCTCTGCCCTTCCCCTGCTCATACTCTGTCTCTTGTGTCTCTCAAAAATAAATAAATGGGGGCGCCTGGGTGGCTCAGTCGGTTGAGCGGCCAACTTCAGCTCAGGTCATGATCTCTTGGTCTGTAAGTTCGAGCCCCGCGTCGGGCTCTGTGCTGACAGCTCAGAGCCTGGAGCCTGCTTTGATTCTGTGTCTCCCTCTCTCTCCGCCCCTCCCTTCTCACACTCTTTTTCTCTCTCTCAAAAAAAAAAAAAAAAATTAAAAAAATTAAAACAGAATCAACGTGTCCCAAAGTATGGAGTGTTCAACAGAACGCTGTCCACCCTGGAGCGGATTACGCCGCCGTCCAAAGCGATGTCACGGTGGCACGCTGGGGTCCGCGGGCAAGCGGTCTCATCCACGGAGCGACAAAAGGCTCCGGGGAAACACGGACAACAGCCAGCAGGTCACAGAGCAAAATCGGACAGCAGGATCTGGGATTATTTCTCTGCGCCCAGGGAGAGCGCCTCAATTTCCTACAGTAAAGATCTATTCCTTAAGCCATCTGATTTTTTTGGGTGTCGTGGTAATTTACAAAGATCCCAGCGCCAGCACCGACGGGCTGGGGTACCGGGAGAGGTGCTCTTGCGTCCCCAGCTCTGGGGGCTCCAGAGGGGCCGGGCCATGAAGCCGAAGCGGAGGGGGCGTCCCGGGAAGGACCGCTCTTTTGCTGGGCTCGCGGGGATGCTTGGGCCTGATCGGGGACCGAGACGGACAGACGGCACCCGCCGGTCCTGCGTTGATCAAACGCTCTGCGTCTCAGGAGAGGGACGGCCTCCCCGAAGGAGGAAGGCGGAGAGGAAGGGACAGAAGGAGGGGAGGAGGGGGGGGTGTGGAGAGCTTGAGAGCACACGCCCTGGAGTCCCACAGACCCGGGTTCAAATCCCGGCACCACGCTTTGCCAGCCGTGTGGCCTTAGGTGAGTTCCGAGACTGAGTTTCTTCATCTGTGAAATGGGTACAAGAGCAGGTCTTATGCCCTCGGGTTGCCGTGGGGGTTAAAGGAATAAGGTGTGTTGGGGGCTTAACTCAGTGCTCGCTACGCCTCAGGCACTCGCTAGTCGCCAGGAGGCAGAGGGTAACGAGTGTGCGGGCAAAAGCCGCCTCAGTGCTAACATGACGAGAATAATAACCGGAGTAACAGCACCTAACGCGTAGCAACCTATTTGATGCTCGCGGGTGGCTCGGAGGTTGATGGATCATATCCCTGCGCTACGGACGAGGAAATGGGGGCACAGAGAGGCTGAGTCACTCGCTCGAGGTCACGCAGGCAGGTGGTGGGTGGCTGAGCTGGGCTCAGGAGCCAGACGACCTGGTTCCGGGCCCGTGTTCTGAATCTGACCACCCCCCCTCTTGTGGGCGCTGAGGCGGAGGCTCAGAGAGGTGCAGCGACTTGCCCAAAACCACACAGCTCCGAGAGCGAGCAGTACCCTACCCACCTGCTGCCTCTGGCCCAGGCAGGGGAGTGGGCGGGGGGTGGGGGGGCGGGGCGCCACTCACTTGGACAGGGACACGCCGCCCGGCTTGCCGATGAGGTCCTCGTGGTGCAGAACGGCGTCGCTCCAGGCGATGCCCAGGAAGTCCAGGATGAGCCTGAGGGAGCGCCGCGGGTGCAGCACCAGCTGCTCGTAGTACACGGGCAGGCACCTGTCCTTGCCCACCTCCACGCACTGGGCGTACATCACCTCGATGGCCTTGTTCCACTTGGTGAGGCAGTCGCGGTAGCTGCTGAGGTCGAAGCCGGCGATGGTGACCTTGCGGCTGATCATGGAGTGCACCGAGGCGCGGCCGTCCCGCACCATCAGCAGGAACTTGGAGTTGGGGAAGAGGCGCGACAGGTAGACGGAGGACTTGAGCGTGAAGGGGTCTTTGTTGCACAGCACGCGCGCCGGCTCCCCGTGCTTGGCGATCACCTCCAGGATGAAGGCCTGCATGGCGGCGTCCAGCACCTCGTCCGTCACGCCCGCCTCGTCCAGCCGCAGCTTCTCGCGGCCGGACTTGGACCAGGCCTGGCGCATGGCCAGCACGCGGGGGATGACGCGCGTCTCCTCGCCGCAGCGCACCTCGGGGTGCGCGTCCAGCATGGCGCGCATCAGCGTGGTGCCGCTGCGGGGCACGCCGCCCACGAAGACGAGCGGCATGGCCTTGCCGTAGCGGTACTCCACGCGGTCCGCGCCCACCATCACCAGGTCCTCCTGCTCCGGCCGCATGGCCCGCCGGGGCCCCCGCGGGCCCCCCAGCGCCGCGCGGCACTCCAGCGCCTGCCGCCCCACCTGGACGGCCAGCACCAGGGCCAGCGCGCAGCCGGCCGCCAGCAGCGCCCTCCGCACCGACAGGCGCATGCTGGGCCCGGGGTGGCGGGTGGGCCTCAGCGACGGGTCAGCGGAGGGCGGGCGGGGCTCGCATCTGGGGAGAGAGAGGGGGACGTGGGAGTCAGGTGGGCGGGGGGGGGGGTCCCCCGTCTACTCCTCATCTCCTCATCCGACAGACGGAGAAAAGTAATTATTGAAAAAAATTTTTTAATGTGTATTTTTGAGAGAGACGGAGAGAGACAGAGCATGAGTGGGGAAGGGGCAGAGAGAGAGGGAGATACAGAATCCGAAGCAGGCTCCAGGCTCTGAGCCGTCAGCACAGAGCCCGACTCGGGGCTCGAACTCACAGACCGTGAGATCATGACCTGAGCCGAAGTCAGAGGCTCAACCGACTGAGCCACCCAGGCGTCCTGCAATAATTACGAGCCCCGAGCCTGGCACCCGGCAGGGGCTTGGTCAGAATGTCGGGGTGTGCCTCGGTCGAATGAGCAGGCTGGGGTTCCAAGTGCCACGCCACGATGGCTGTAGACAGAGAAGGAAACCGAGGGCGCCTGGGTGCCTTCACATCTGACTTCGGCTTGGCCGAGATCTCACAGTTCTCGAGTTCGAGTCCTGCCTCAGGTGCGCTCGTGCCCCACCTCGGGTGAACGGGAGCCCCGCTTCGGGTAAGCTTGAGCCCCGCTTCGGGTGAGCCCCGCTTCCCTCTCTCTGCCCCTTATGGGATTCTCTCTCTCTCTCTTCCCTTTGCAGAATTCTCTCTCTCCTCCCCCTTCTCTCTCTCTCTTTCTGCCTCTTGCCAGTTGTGCCCTCTCTCTCTCTAAAAAAAGAAAGAAGAGAAGGAAACCGAGAAATGGACAGACTGCCCGCAGGTGCCCAGCTGGGGAGGCGCCAGGCCGGGCTAGAAGGTTCCAGGCCGGCCCGGCCCCGCTCCTGCGCTGAAGGACCACACCACCTCGGCGGGAGAGGCTTTCTAGGAGGCGGTGTGGAACCTGCTATCCTGTTCTTCTGGAATCACCGTGCCTTCCCTCAGTCCTCGTTCGGCGAATGGGAATTAAGCACAAAAAGGGTGCCGGGCGCGGCGCTCAGTGCCCAGGGACAGGAAAGTGGGCAAGACGGCCAGGCGGGGAGCGACAGGCACTCCCCTGGCTTCGGCTGTGCGAGGGACGGCGCAGGGGAAGGAGGAGGGAGGGCAGGGAGGGGGCCCCTCGGGGAAGGTGGCGTACGAGCAGAGTCCCAGATGAGAAGAAGCCGGCCACGAGAAGACGGGTGGCAGGGCTGATCCAGGCAGAGGGAATGGAGAAGGCGGAGGTCCCCAGACGGGAGAGGGAAAACTGGAGGGGGCGCAGGTGCCAGGGGTCCTCAGGGGCCCGGGGAGGGGTTTGGTCAACTTTAAGGGCAGCCCCTGGGGAGAGGGCCCGCAGGGGTGAGCCCGGAGGCGGGGAGGTCGGGGAGGAGGCTTCTGCCGGTGTTCAAACTGCAAGGCTGACGTGGGGACAGAGCAAGGGGATGACGACGGCGGACACGAACGAAGACCCTGGGCCTCCGCTCCCCCCCCCCCCCAGGCGCTGCTGACAAGCGGGGGCTCGCTCCGGCACGCAGGGCCCGGCCACTCCCTTCTCGCGTCGCCTCGGACGACAGGTCTGCCCACCCCTCTCTGAGTGCACCCTCGAGGCCCCTCGATTTTGCAACCGGGACCCAACACAGAAGGCGCCACGCTGGACGGACACGCAGCCCGCCTCCACCCGCCTTGCCCCTGCCGCATTCCTGAGCCTTGCTTGCCTGCCCCCAGGTCTCTTTCGGCATCTGAGGGCATTCAAGTCAGGCAGGCCTGGGCTCGGATCCCAGCTCTGCCCCTCCCCGCCTGGCTGGGTGGGAGCCGGGGCACCAGCCTGCGCTTCTCCGAGCCCCGTCTGTAAAATGGGTCTAAGCGTGTCAACCTCCAAGGGCTGTCGTGGACGCTAAAACACTCCCTTAGGGACTCGAGAATGTGCGTGGCACGTAGGCTCCTCACCTGGAAGGCTTCTCTTAGTGGTTTCTGTCACGGTCACTGGTGACTTGTTTATTCCCACGGTCAGGGACGACCTACTGTGTGCCGGGAGTTGGGCTCTGGAGCCAAGAGACAGTGTGGCCCCACACCGGCGGGGGCGGGGGCGACAGGTTCTAACTGAGGAGCTGAGGGAAGACTTCCCATAGGAGGCGGCCCCGGTGCCGAGTTCTGAACAGCGGACAGGCGGTTTTCAAAGAGCCAGGCAGGGAAGAGAGAGAAGGGCGTCCCGGCAAAGGAATGACCAGCACGAAGGCCGCGGGCAGGTTCCTCGAAGGACGTGAACTTCAGCCGAAACCGCCGAAGGACTCGGCGTGCAGCTGGACGGCTCCACGCATGAGGGGCCTGGGCTGCCCGGCCCCCCCCCCCGCCCCCCAACGGATATCAGACCCGAGGGAACGCACAATCTCAGCCCTGGGGTCCCAGCTGTCGAGAGCCTCAGCGTTTCCCGGCTGTGTGGCTTTAGAAAAGTCACTTCCCCCGTCGAAACCACAGCTTCCTCAGCTGCCGAGCGGGGTGGGGTGCCCTGACCTCAAGCGCTACTGAGAGGCTTCTAGAAGCAACTAAGAAAGCAGAGATGAATCTCAGCCTGGGGTCACCGGCCTCTGCGGGCAGCAGAAGATAGCTGGGGACCCTCTCCCTAGAAAACTGTGTTTATTACATGCTGCCGACCACGGCGGGGGTTCACGGGTGCCCCGAATTCGGGGTGGGGGTGGGGAAATCTAACCCCAGGGCTACTTGCAGGGAGAAGGCAGGCTGGGCAGGACAGAAAGCCGCTCGGAAATCCCTCCCGGGACCCATCGACTTGTTCGAGCGCTCACTGAAATTCTCCTCTTCGACCTGAGACTGGAGTTCTGTTATTACGTCAGCGTCTGTGCTTCTGGGGGACAGCCCATCACACTTTAGTTTAAATTAGAGCAACCACCCTTTCCTCCTGATGCTTGGTGGGGAACGAGAGAGAAGGGAGCTTTGGGGGACCAGAAGGTGATGGGGGAGGCAGAGAAAGGAAGGGGTAATTTGGGAAAGCTGTTTCCAGAAAGGGTAAGTACAGTGTGTGTGTGTGTGTTCTCTAGCATCTGTTTGGGGTCGGAAGTGACTTGGATACTAAGCATCAGGGGGAAAGGACTGGAAGAACGGACAGGCAGAATAAGAAAAGGGTTATCAACACACTGCTTTTGCTTACTATTGATTCTTCATGTTCGGTTTAAAACGAAGCACGCGGATTGTGTGTTCTTACATCCACGATGCACGCGCTTGGCTAAATCTTTTAACGGGATCGCCCCCACCGCCCCTGGGGGAAGGGATACCTTGCCCTGAGCAGCTCGGAGAGAAGAAGCCACCGGCCTAGGGTCGCGTGGCCGGAGCGGCAGGCCCGCACCCGACCAGGCTGAGGCGAACCGTCCACTGTCCTCAGACAGGACACAGTGACGGGCCCGTCTCTGTCACCAGAAGGAAACGTCTCAAAGCGGACAAGTCAGGCCTCCGCAGGAAACAGCAAAGCCGAGGGGACGCCTCGAAGAGAAAAATGTAGGGCAACCTGGCAAAAGGAAAGGAGCCGGGGACCCGCAAAACCAAAGCAGCTTCCTGGCCCGTCCCCGGCTGGGGGGCCCGTGCTGGAGGGGCCAGAGCGCCCAGCCCAGGGACGCGGGCCCGCCTTCTACCCCACCCCCTACCCCCCGCTATCCCACCGGACCCTGTCGAGGGCAGTGTCCAGGCGTCCTGGCACCGAGGGCGGTGGGCGAGAGCCTTGACTTGGCCTCGTTCAGCCCTGGGTTCAGATCCCGCCACTGCTGCCTCTTACTATAGGACAGTCGTCTTTCTTAGATATGAAGAACAGGGGGCTGGCCCCTGGCCGACGTCAGGGGAGCGGAGGGGCTCTAGGGCCGTCTCTGGTGGAGCCTGGGCTCAAGGGGGGGCGGGGAGGGGACTTTGGGAGGCACTTACCTCCCCTGGGCGCTCTCATCCCTGGGCTCCAGCCCTCGCGGCTGCTCCCCAAGACCGTCCGCCAGCTGAGCCCTGCAGAGGCAACATCAGAGCCACATCAGGGGGGGTGCCGGGGAGGGGCCCGGCCGCCTCGGAGGGGCAGAGGAGGATGGCAGGCTCCCCAGGGGCATCCGGCGGTGATCCTGGAGGGAAGTACTTTGGGGGGACGAGCTGGAGTGCAGGAGGAGGCCGAGGTGTAACGGCTGGGGTCTGAACTCGCCTGGTCCTACAGGGAATGAACCGGCGGACTGCTCGGGCAGAGAGGTGTGAGTTAAGAACCTGAATTAAGGCGCCGCTGCCTTAGGCAGCTGCCGAGGGTCTCCCAACCAGAACCTGGGTCCTTTCAGCCCAAGGACATTGGACTTCAGGACAAGTAAATACAAGGATAAGCAGCAACCAGCACCGAGACACCACTAATCACCATCTGGGGCTGCTGGGTATGGTTGAGCAGGCTGTGCACTGCCCAATTCCACAAGAGCACCACAGACCTAGGCTATGATAACTACGGCGCCCTTGGAGTAGGACAATGTCCTGCCGCTGCCACCTAACGCTGACTTGATGCCTCCCATGTGAGGACCTTGTATCCTTTAGTCCCCCGACGAGGAGAGAACGATAATTCCAATTTTCTTTCCATTTTTATTATTTTTCTAAACGCTTATTTACTCATTTGGGGAGAGAGAGAGAATGCAAGTGTGTGTGCAGGGGGGCGGGTTGAAGAGAGAGAGAGGGAGAGAGAGAATCCCAAGCAGGCTCTGCGATACCACCGCAGAGCCCAACCCAGGGCTCGAGCTCACAAACCTGGAGATCACGACCGGAGCCAAAGTCAAGAGTCAGACGCTTAACCGACGGAGGCCCCCGGGCACCCCGATCCCAATTTTAGAGAAGGGAGAAAGATCTTGAGAGGAAGAGCACCCGACCCGGGGGACTACGGGGACCGGGATCCCCGTCCGGACCCACGAGCCTCGGGCACCCAGCTCTTAACCACTGCGGGAAAGGCCCGGGGCCACGGAGATGGCGGGGTGTGGCAGGAGGCCAGCCAACGGGGCACCCGGGGCTCCTGATGTACCTGACACGCCGCGTCCTTACCGCTGAGGGCAGGGAGGAGTTTCAGTCTGACTCTCACCTTCCTCCCCCCCCCCCCCCCCCCCCCCCGTTCCCGATGGGATGACTGAGGCTCATGAGGAAAAGGCCTTCGCGGACTCACAGGCGGAGGCTGGGGAGGACTCCCGGCGCCTCTCCGGGAGGCGGGAGTGGTTAGGAACGCCGCTCTGAAGCTGGACAGCTCCCTGACCCCGCACATCACCGCTCCTCTGAGCCTCAGTCTGCCCGTTCTGGAAAATGGGCCGTGGTCTGTTGGAAGCTCACGGTGGCCATGTACGGTGAGCGCCCGGAAAGCGACCGCTAGTGCCGTATCTGTGCCGTGCTGGAAATTCTCCGGGTATAGACCGCGACTGCCTCTCTGTGTCCTCTCCCCCTGTCACTTCGCACACGCCTCGCCGCTGCAGCTTGTGTCACCCTCGGAAAGGCAGGCTGAGGACTCATAGACACGGCTGGGGAAGGGTGTCGGATGTAACCACGGCAACCGGCCACACGCGACCTCCCTGTCCCACCCCTCCCTGCCCCGCATCCGAGCCTCCTGGGGGATGGGCAGCCAACCACGGAGACCTGCCTCTTAGAGCAAATAAAATCAGTGAGGGCCAGGGCGCTGGAAGCTCTTCCGGAGGCGAGAGGGCTGGGGCCCGGCTGCCCTCGGGTGGCCCCTGAAATGCCACAGTGCTCGACTCAGAGAGGCCTGCCGGGGACGAGGGCCGCCCCGGCCTCCCGTTACCCACAGCTGCATGTCCAGTGCGCCTAAGCAGGTGGAAGGCATTTACATGTACATTAAGTAAAATGAAAAAAATGAAAAGAAAAAAAAAGGATAGGGAGCACCTCAGTGGCTCAGTCGGTGGAGCGGCCGACTTCGGCTCAGGTCACGATCTCACGGTCTGTGAGTTCGAGCCCCGCGTCGGGCTCTGTGCTGACAACTCAGAGCCTGGAGCCTGCTTCAGATTCTGTGTCTCCTTCTTTCTCTGCCCCCTCCCCTGCTCACGCTCTGTCTCTCTCTCTCTCAAAAATAAAAACAAACATTAAAAGAATAACAAAATAAATTAATAAAAAGAAAATAAATTAAGTAAAAGGAAAGAAAATGTTTAAACTCAGCTCCTTGTGTGCCTAGGCCCTATTTCAAGCGCCTGGCAGCGACACGGTGGCCGGCGGCTACCGCGCTGGACAGTACGGATCGAGGATGGGGTCAGTCCACCATGGGCCAAATCCAACCTTCAGCCCTTGACCTAAGAATGCCTCGTACTTTTTTTTTTTTTAAGGGAAAGAGGAGGGGGAGGGGCAGGCAGCAAAGACAACCTTACGAACCCCGCGAAACCTGAAATAGTTAATATTGGGGCATTAATAGAACAAGTTCGTGGACCCCTGTTCGAGAACATTCCCATCCTTTGCAGAAGGTCCCACGGGACCGCGCTGACTTGGAAGACAAATGAGGTGCATGGGTGGGGGGTGGGAGGGTGGACACTGAACCCTCCCGTTCTTCTGGGAGAAACATCAGCATCTATTAAGCACCACTGTGTACTGGAACCAGACCAAGGGCATTTCGTGCTCTCCCTCATGTCTCCTTACGACAGCCCAATGGCAGGGTGGGGTGGCGAGGGGGCACCCCGGTCCTCCAATCTGGGGATGACAGAGTCCCACGTGGGTGCGGCGCGGGCGTAATTATGCCAAAAAGCAAAACCGCCAAATGGGCGGAACCGAACAGCAAACACAAACCGCGGAAGGAGAAAAAAGGCAAGAAGGAAATGAGCCGACTCCGAGAGCCAATGGGAGGGGTGTTCGGTGGTAACACTTTTTCTCCTCAAGACAGACGACTAGTATTTTTTCAGTCCTCTGGCAGGCGTGGTAGGGGGCCGGGCTGCCTGGGCTCAGATCCCGGCTCCACCAGCCCCTGGCTGTGCGGCCTCGGCAAGTCACTCACCCTCTCTGAACCTCGGTTTCTGCATCTTTCAAAATGGGGGTGACAGCAATCCTTGAAAGGAGCCTCCCGGGGGCACCTGGACACTCGAAGCGCGGCCGGCGCGAACGAGGAGCTCGCCCCGGAGGGGCGCAGGGAGCTGCCGATCAGTTAGAAGATGCTGGAACAGCGCCTGGCATGCTTTCTCATTTCATCCGTGGGAGAACCTTCCAAGGCGGGGCCTTTCATCCCCACCTGACAGGCAGAGGAGACTGAAACTCGGGAGAGCGAAGTGGTTTGCAGAAGCCACACAGCAGAAGCCACACAGCTTAGGAAGAAGGCAAGTCAGTCTCCAAATCCGGTTATGGCCCCAGGTCCCGGGTGACAGGTCACATGGCTGTGGCAGCAGGGGAGGGCGGGAGGGACCCAGCTCTCTCTCTGCACTGGCCCGAGGGTTTCCCTGAAGGACCGCTGGAGGGGAGGGGCGGGGAGCGGGCTTTGGGTCTTCGAGATCCCTTTAGAACCACGTTCATTCATTCCACAAGTGTTTATTGAGCACCTACTCTGCCCGCACCGAGCTGACATCCCGAAACCGGCGTGTGGGATAATGACGCGGTGACACACGCTGGGAAGGAGATGCCCACCACGAGGACAGGGAGACACGCCACGAGGGGGCAGAGAAGGGGAGGGACGTTTATATGGAGATCGCACTAATTTGGGGTCAAATTCATTTGCACTTTCTGACTCAGCAGGTGTCCTCCAAGCTCGGCGGATCGAGAGGTTCCCCCAGACCGGGGAGGCAGGTCGCCGCACTTACAGAGTGGCCTAGGAGGGGTGCCTGGCGCCCCCGTGCCCGGGCTCGGCCATCGGCCCTGCCAACTGTCCTGGTGGGAACCAGCTCGCAAACATTCCATCGCCACGGCTACTACCCCGCTGACCTCCCCGCCCCATCGCCGAATTCTGTCTTCACTACCTCGCCGCCCCCACTAGCCACACAGCTGGTACGCAGGGGAGCCGGGAGAAAAACACACATCTTTGTATTTTTTTACCCGAAGTGACCAAAGCAGGGCTCCCCCATGTGCCCTGTGTGGCCTCCTCCTCCGAGGCCCAGTCCAGCCCTCCGTTAAGGCACGAGACGGGGACAGGGACTGGGGCGGCCGCGGGTCACATCCCGGCTCCCCCGCTCCGCGGCGGGGCGTCCCAGGTCACTCTGGTGTGGCTCTCCGGGCCTCAGTGTTCCCCCCTGACAAATGGGAGTAACACCCAGACCAAAGAGAGTCGCCGGGAACTTTACGTAACCTCCGCCAAGTCAGGCACGGGGCCGACCCGCAAGGCTGGGCGCACTCGATATCATGAGGACCCTCCTCCCAGTGCGCGCAGGACGAGCGGAAGGCACCGCGCACGGAAGAGGCCGAGCGGCCCCACGCGGCGGGATCGGCGCCTCTCAAGGGGCCGGGAGGCCGGCGATCTGGGCCACGCGGGCCAGATGCTCTCCGGCACCGCGACGCTGTTCTCGAACTCTCGGCCATCCCCTGGTCGGCACAGCCAAGGTCCAGCCCGGGCGGCACACGCGAGCCTGGGGGGAAACGCAAACGCAGGGACGGCCCCCTCCTCCTGTCCCGGCCCCCCCACGCGGGGGGTGGAGCGAAATGTGCACCCTGGGAAAACACGTAATTTGTTAAAAAAAAAAAAAACAACAGAGAGGAAGCAGCGGCCTGTGCATAGAACCTTCTGGCATCTGGTCTGTGGCCAAGTGAATAAAGACTCAGGGAGAGAAGCCGACCACCGGTGGTGGGGAGGGTAAGGGGGTAGGTAGACGCCGTTACGAGTCCTGTTTGGCAGAGCGGGGAAGGGGAGGCTCAGAGAGGGGAGGTGCCCGGCCCGCGGTCACACAGATGCCAACGGCCTGAACTGGAACCCAGGTCCCGCCCAGCTCACCCCGCTCCTCTGGCAAGGCTGCCATGGCCCCTCGTTCCGACTGCCTGCTTGGGGGACACACGGTAGTGGGGTGGGGGCTGCCTGGTAAGCGGTGCGAACAGGAGAGGGACACACACGCACACGCACACGCACGCAGGCATGCCCGGACCCCGCCTCCATTCCTCTGCCAAGAAGCTGCCAGACGTGGGGAAATGAGCACCGGAGCAGGAGGCCTGGTTCTGCGGATTCTTAGCAAAGGCGGCCCTTGAGGGGGTAGGAGGGTAGGGGGAGGTGTCACCTAACTTCCTCGTGCCTGGGCTTCCTCATCTGTGAGGTGGGTCTGCTAACGGAGTAGTGACGCTAAACAAACGAATGGGCGCCGAGCACTCGGGACAGGGCTCTGGGACCGAATCCCTGTGATTGCTCCCCCGCAACGCGGTTCCCAAACCCTTGGGCAGCGCACCCCCGGGTCCCGCGCCCAAACATGCTGATTCGGAAGTTGTGTGATGAGGCGCAGGGATCTGCCTTTCACCCGGTGCCTCTCCCCTCGACCCTGCTGCTCGAGGAGATGCTCCTTAGGGCGCCGGATTCGCACGCGAGGTGCCTGCCCAGGCCAGGGGCGCACACGGGACGCAGACCCACGGCTAGCTGGTCCTTCCACCCCTCCTGTGCCTTCGACCGGTGACATCGACGGACCCCTTCAGAGAAGACTGGGCTTTTTATTAATGTCTATTTCTTTATTTGGGGGGTGGAGGGGCAGAGAGAGAGAGAGAGAGAGAGAGAATATCCCAGCAGGCTCCGCACTGACAGACCACGTGGGGCTCGAACCCACCAACCGGGAGATCAGGACCTGAGCCCAAACCAAGAGCTGGACACTGAACTGACGGAGCCACCCAGGCGCCATGAGTGTTTTTAAACAGAATAAAATACAAGGATCACAAGGACGCCAACTAGAGTAAAATCTGGCTAAGGACACAATTATCAAAAAAAAAAAAAAAAACCGCTGTGATACAGTGACTTGCAATGCCTGTTTATTAAAAACACTAAATGAGGGGCGCCTGGATGGCTTGGTCGGGTAGGCATCGGACTACTGATTTCAGCTCAGCTCATGATCGCAAGATTCATGAGACTGAGGGGCGCCCGAGTGGCTCGGTCGCTTGAGCGTCCGACTTCGGCTCAGGTCAAGATCTCATTCTTTGTGAGTTCGAGCCCCGCGTCGGGCTCTGTGCTCTCAGCGCAGAGCCCGCTTTGGATCCTCTGTCCCCCTCTCTCTCTGCATCTCCCCTGCTCGCTCTCTTTCTCTCAAAAATAAGTAAAACATTTAAAAAACAAATGAAAAAATACATAAAGAAGACCTAGAGCCGGGCCCCAGAGCAAATACAACACGCAAGCGGCAATGACGAGAGATGCCTGTAGCCACTGAAATACAACATACAGGTGCGTGTGGTTCCAGCTGGTGACCAAGAGCCAGCTGCCTGGGATCTGTCACCTGCACGGCCAGCTGGAGGAAATGGTGAATCAGAGTCAGTGAAGATGTCCTTTCTTCCCTTCCAGACGCCCGGGCCCCGAGGGGGCCCTCCGAGCCTGCGCTTCTGCCTCAGGAGGGGTCTGGGGCCCCGTTGCTGCCCCTTTTCCTCCAGCCGCCGTCCGACACAAGAGCAGCAGGGGTTTGGACTTGATGGCACACGCCAGAGCGCGGCTTGGGTGTTTTTATTTTACGTAAAAAAATAAAGTGGGAGGGGCAGCTGAGTAGCTCAGTCCATTAAGCATGGATTCTTGGTTTCGGCTCGGGTCGTGAGCTCACGGTTCGTGGGTTCCAGCCCCACGTCAAGCTCCATGCTGATAGTGCAGAGCCTGCTTGGGATTCTCTCTCTCTCCCTCTCTCTCTGCCTCTACCCTGCTTATGCTGTCTCTCTCTCTCTCTCAAAATAAATGAATAAACATTTAAAAAATAGTAATAAAATAACGTAAAAAAAAATAAAAGCAGGAGGCAATGCGACTATTACAGGGAAACATGGCCTCTGCCCATGGCAGCGCGTAACCTTGGGTGTGGTCTCAAGTCTGAAGTAGAGGACACCGGGGACCAGAGTTGGGGTGACTGTGCCCCAGACGTGGAACTCCCGGCCCTGCAGGGCAGCCCAACGAGCTCCGTGCCTCGGTCGCCAGCAGGGCACAGAGCCCCCAGCATGCACCTGCCTCCACCCTGCACCCCAAGTGGTGCCCTCTCCTGTCTCTGGGCCTCGGTGTCCTCATCTGTAAAATGGGCCCGGCATTTCTTATGAGTGAGGCCGCCATGGGGATTCACAGAGACGGAGGCTTCGCGGAGAGCAAGAGCAGCGGGCTCTGGGAGGCGGCCAGCTGAGAGGCGCTGGGGGAGGCAGGGAGCTGCCCACAAGGGAGAGGAGGCGGGAGGCCGGAGGAGAAGGTGGCATGAGCCCCCCACGCCTCAGGCTGCGCAAACCACTCCCAGCCTTCCTTGGGGTGGGCCTTGCTGGCCTCATCTGTCGAATGGGTAGATGCCGTGGGAAGAGGCCAGCAAGGGCTGGGCCACCTTACCAAGAGCAAGAGGTTTGGCTGGCAGGACCGGGACTGGGGCGGGGGCCCAAGCGAGGCGCTGCCCTGAGTGCAGACCTCAAGCCGGTGCCCCCCAAAACTCAGCAGTCAAGACCAGCAGTTCCACTGTAATAATTTTGTGTTTAAGTAGGCTTCACACCCCGCACAGAGCCCGACGCGGGGCTCAAGCTCAGGAACCGTGAGATTGTGACCTCAGCTCAAGTCCAAAGCTTAACCTACTGAGCCACCCAGGCACCCCTGGCTGGCTGCTTTCATTTGATGTGTGTTCAAGGCTCACGCATTGGTTTTGATTTTTCAAAATTTGCATTAAAATATTATCCATCTTGGGGCGCCTGGGTGGCTCAGGGGGTTAAGCGTCCGACTTCGGCTCAAGTCATGATCTCACGGTCTGTGAGTTCGAGCCCCGCGTCGGGCTCTGTGCTGACGGCTCAGAGCCTGGAGCCTGCTTCGGATTCTGTGTCTCCCTCTCTCTCTCTGATCCTTCCCCACTCATGCTTTGTCTCTCCTGCTCTCAAAAATAAATAAAAACATAAAAAATAAATAAATAAAATATTATCCATCTTGATTATGGGATTTTTGGACCCCCCCCCCGTAAATTCTGTGCCCAGTGCAGCGAGAGCCTCACTCTCCACGCCCTCCAGGACAAACCTGGGTTTGTTCCTACAAACCACAAGTCGATGCGTGGTTCTGTTCACACCTGTACTCAGAAGCTGGGGAGCCTGGGGTCCCCAGGAATGCCAGGATGGGATGGCAGGGGCCGCTGGGCCCAGGAAATCCATGCACAGCGGTATACCCGGGCTCCCCACCAAGCCCTGCTCCTTCTGGAACCACTCTGCTCGACTCGCCTCAAGAACTTCTACCACAACTGTGGCTTTGAGGCAAGAATTTATTGAGTTTCAGCTGTATACGCTATGCGTCATCTGCCGTGACGGTCACGGCACACTCACCAAGGCAGGCGGCGAGGCCGGGGGGACAGACAGGGGACAGGAGCCGGGTTCACCTCGGCCGCTCTCCAGCTCTCGGGCTCTGGGCAAGACACTGACTCTCTCTGAGCCTCGGTTTCCTCACCTGTTAAATGGGTGTGCAAAGAGACCTCCTCCCAGGGGTGCCGAGAGAAGACAACGGTCCCCAGGGAACAGTCACTTGATGAAAGTGAATGCCTGCTCATGGAGTGGGCACAGAGCTGAGGGCCACGTGACTCCCTGCCACTCTGTGGGGACGTATGATGACACCCCACTCTACAGATGAGAAATCCAAGCCCGGGGTGAGCTGAGTCCCTTGTCCACCACCCGGAGACTGGCTGGCGAGGGCCGGGATTTCCACTGAGGTCCGACTCCACACGCCGGACCTCAGAAACCGAGCTGGCCCCACTGCCCTTCTTCTGTGCCAGACCCCTTCATTCAAGACCCCACCCTGGGTCACAGCGGGTTTCAGGGAGCGAGACTCACACAGACAGCTCCCTGGGGGGTAGAAAAGCCCACCTCTGGGAACCCCCAGCCTCCCCCCTGGCTGTGCTGGGAGGCGGCGGGCCCACTCCCCGGCCCCGTCTTTATCCAAACTGCACGTCCTTGCCTGTCAAGTTCAGTCGCCCAGGCTTCGGCCCCCGGGGCCGGCCTGCCCGGAAGGGCCGAGCAGAGAGCAACGCCGCCTGGGGCGGGACAAGGGGAAGGTGCTTCCGATCCTGCCCTCCGGCTTGGCTCCGCCAAAGCGCCAAAGTGCTACGTGACCAGGCCCTGCCTCTTCCCTCCCCGGGACTCAGTTTCCCCACCGCTGACTCCCGAGGGGCGGCTGAGCTCGGAAGTGCCCTGGCCTATCCCACGCCGAGCTTCCGCAGCTAGAATCCCTCTGAGTCCACACCTCGGGTGGTATTCGGTGTGAATTCACCTGCGGGGCCCCAGGGCAGGTAGCCCAGCGTGCCCCCGCGCTCCCGGCTCTCCAGGACAAGGGCTGTTCATGAAGGTGACCCTGGCCGAGGCTCTGAACCTCTCTGAACCTTAGCATGGAAATCGCTCTCCGGGCTCGCTTCTCGAGGGCTCCGCCGCTCGGCGAGGCCGCAGCCGGGAGCCCGGCACCGGGCAGCTACGAAACCCTGAAAGGGCCGGAAGCCACGGACTCCGGGGACAGGCCTCGGCCACCCACAGTCTTAGGAAAACCGTCCGGCTGACCCGATCTGGATCTCACCCCGCAGGCCGCTGGCAAATCCCCAAGGGCGACCGCCTCGCAGGCCTGCGTGGGGGCGGGGGCTGCTCCGAGCCAGAACATTCCCCCTTTCTCTGGCCACGACCGACTGACGAATCGGGCCTCTGCAGACTGCTGTGGCTCCTCCTAATTGGTCTTCCTTCCTGCCCTCCGTCCTTGGCCAGAACCCGGCTGACCCGCCCGCCTCAAAGGGACCACGGGTGCCCATGGGGGTCAAGGGCACGGGCGGATGGCTCCGGAGGGGCCGAGTCCACCTGTGGCTCGGCCGAGGATGGGCCATGAGACCGGCGGCCAGCTAACATCCAAAGCCTCAGTCTCCTCCTCCGTGAAACGGGCCGAGCCGCCCGCCCCGAAGGCTGCCGGGATGCCTACTGAGGCAGGTGCTTAGGGCAGGACCAGACAGGAGTTGGGATTCCAGGAAATGCCAGCTATTAAAGTATCCTCATCGTCTCTAATTATTCGAATTGCCACGGTACAAACGCGACAGACCCGGACGGGACCGTGTAACGACTCCTTACCCCGCAAGCCACCCCGGATAAGCTAGGGGACAGAGGGTAGCTGATTCCAGGCCGGTACAGATTTATGTCGGAAAAATACTCCAGCACGGTGTACCCTAAAATGCCAACGGGAACTGCCTCCGTTTCTCCTTCCGCCCCCACCCCACGCCCCAGGTTTCCTCGCTCTCCTGCGGTGAGCACGTACCAGAGGCGTGCTGCAACAGAAAAGAGGGGAAAAATGAACGAGGGGTGATTTCTAGGTTTGCCACTTAGAGACCTTGAGCTCTGGAATACAGAGCCGGCCTTCGAGAAAGCCCACGGCAGGCCCAGGGACGAGAGCGTCTGGTCAAGGTCACGGAGCAGGCCAGGCCTGGGCCCCGCTTTCCAGACACCCCGCCCTGGGCTCCTGCGGGGTCGCTCTCCTAACCAGCTTCGGTAGGTTGGCCTCCTGATTAGAAGCCTGGCTCTGGGGTCGGGCTGAAGATCCCGGCAGGGCCAGGAGCGGCGTGACCTGGGGCAAGACACTCAACTTCTGGGAGCATCAGTTTCTGTCTTTGTAAAATGACAACCAGACTTGCCGCGGCGCCAGGTGGTTCCTGTACGCATTAAATAAGCGTGCACGCGAGGCACTTTGTACTGCGCCTGACCAACAGTAGGGGCCCTGGGTCCTGTTATTATCGTTATCACTATTATTAGGATTTGGAATCCAGTCATGTTGTGGGCAGGATCCTCTGAAGGGCCCGGAATGCTAACCCAGCAGGCACAGGGAGGAAACGGAGACTTGGGTACCAGGGAGCCATGGCAGGTATTTGAGCAGGAGAGGCGCAGTACGACTCTGAAGCTGCGCGGGGCTGGCAGCCGGTGCCCCGCTACAGAAAACTCTCTGCCAAGGGCCTCTGTTGCGGGCTCCACCTGCCATCCCCCTGGTGCTGGGCAAAAACAGCACAATCCCCAAAAGCCACACCCCTGCCACTTCCAGCTCTGCCCGCTTCTGACGCGCCAGCCGGGCACCGTACATGTCAGCTGATGAACAAGCCCGGGGGGGACCCGAGGCAGCCCGGATGGCCGCGGTCCACACTGTGATGACCAGGAGGTCCGAACGCCTGGCAGGGGCCCCAGGGTGACAGAGGAGAGACGGCCCCTGCCTCAGAGCCATGAAGGGGGGGGCTCCCTTCTACTTTCCTGTGTGACCTTGGGCAGGTCCCTCCCTCTCTCGGAGCTCCTCTGCCCCAACGCAAACCAGCTCTCCACTGCCTCCTCCGGCTTCGGGGCTGCCGGGGGCCCGCGTGCCGCCCGCTAAGGCCACACCGGATTCCTCTGGCTGCGCTCCCAATCTGTCCCGGCACTCTGCTGACCCCTCCGGGTGCCAACTTCAGTCATCCCCTCCCAACTCCAGGGGCGCCGGGGTGGCTCAGTCGACTGAGCGTCCAGCATCGGCTCGGGTCATGATCTGACGGTTCGTGGGTCTGAGCCCCGCGGCGGGCTTTTGACGGACAGTGCAGAGCCCGCCTTGGATTCTCTGCCTCCCTCTCTCTGCCCCTCCCTCAGTTGTATGCTCGGATGCGTGTGCGCTCTCTCTCAAAAATAAATAAACATTAAAAAAAAATTTTTTTAAACCCTCACAACTCTAGAAGAGGTCCTCGTATCATCCTTGTTTCTAAAACTTATTTAAGTATTCAAGTCACAAGTACAATCTCCTTTTTTTAAAAAAGATAATAGAGATAGCTAAAGTCTCTTTGGAGCAAAATCTCCAATGCTGTCTTGGTCCCTTTTTTCTTTCTATCTTTTTAAAATTTTTTAATGTTTATTTATTTATTTATTTTTGTATTTTTTTAATAATTTTTTTAAAATTTATTTATTTTTGAGACGTAGAGACAGAGCGTGAGAGGGAGACACAGAATGCAAAGCAGGCTCCAGGCTCTGAGCTGTCAGCACAGAGCCCGACACGGGGCTCGAACTCACAAACTGTGAGATCTGACTTGAGCCGAAGTCGGCCGCCGAACCAACTGAGCCACCCAGGCACCCCCCTAATGTTTATTTTTAAAAGACAGAGAGAGAGAGAGAGACAGAGTGCGAGCAGGGGAGAGGCAGAGAAAGGGTGAGACATAGAATCCGAAGCAGGCTCCAGGCTCCGAGCCGTCAGCACAGAGCCCGACGCGGGGCTCGAACTCACAGACGGTGAGATCATGACCTGAGCTGAAATCCAGAGTCAGATGCTTAACCAACTGGGCCACCCAGGAGCCCCGTGGTCCCTTTTCCTGAGAGGTGAGCACTGCTGACCAGCTCGGGGAGGGGCCGCCTGTCCTTTCTGTGAGGTCCTGGTCGGACATGTATCTGAATGGCCAACACACAGGGCCTCTGCCCTCCCGGACCTCCACCCCCCCTTCCATCCGCAGGCTATGACCTCCCACCAGGGGCCGATTCTGCCCTTCAGGGGGCCAGCTGGCAATATTGGGAGCCGGTTTGGGCCGTCACGGCCAGGGTCATCTCACGAGTAGAGGCAGGGGGTGCGGTTAGGCATCCTGCGACCTCAAGCTCAGCCCACACCACCACCGGGTCCTGCCTGGCTCCCTCCACGTTAGGGCCCGGAGGTATTGCACACACGTTCGTTCCGCCACTCGGGAAACACGGCTCCGGTGCCTACTGCGTGTTCCCTGTGGCCGGGCCACGCCCAGGTCAGCACGGGGTCACAGAAGCCAAGAGAGAGGCAAAGCCCCGGCGCTCAGAGGGCTGTCCGAACTCACGGAAGACAAGACCCCTCCTTTAAACTGTGCCAGAGCGCACCCCGTCGCCGCAGCAGGGCTGGCCCACCATTCGTGGGTGACATTCGGGCTATTTCCATCTTTGTAGCGACCTGCCCCATCACCAGGGAGGAGGCCTCCTGGTGCCCACATGGGGAAGGCACCCCGGGGCCCCGCTAAGTGCATCGGCAGGGTCCGCGGAAGCTGGCCAGTCCTTCTGCGGGGGGGGGTTCCAGGTCCGATCTGCATTTTCACAGACCGGGGGTTCCCATACACACGTTGAGACTCGAGGACAAGCTTGGGTCCAGGGAGCTGTGGAAGCAGGGGCGGCGGGCTGGGGGGCTGCGCGTCTGCGCACCACGGCGGAGCCCGCCAAAGCGAACCAGGAGACCGGGGGCGGCCTCCCTCTCCGCCGACCTCCAACGGTCAGGCTGCTGTTCTTCTCAAGCTGGCGGCTCCTCCCCTTCTCCAGAGAGGAAGACTGAGGCCGCGCGCAGCGTGCGGACGACCGGACGCCCCGGGTCGGCGACGCGGAAGGAAGGCCTCTCTCGGCTCCGGCTTTCGGGATCGGGCCGCGCCCCGGGCCTGTCCCCGCAGCTTCCTGCCCACCCACTCTGGCTGCCAGGAGGTGGCCCAGAGCCGGAGGGTGGAAAGGTCACAGCTCGCCCGGCAAGGGGAGGAAAGTTCCCGAGGTGGGGAACGAGTCCTGCGGGCCGAGCGCCACCGGGGAGGCTGCCCTGTGCCCATTCGCGCGTCCAGGCGTCCAGGACGGAGGACCGGGCCGGGGGACGGGGCGGGCCTGCCATCATCGGGCACAGGAAGGAATGTCGGGACACTGGGGTGAGCGTGAGGACGGGGCCCCTGCAGGGGAGGGAGCCAAGGAACCGGTCGGGGCCCCCGGCTTTAACTGACGAGGTGCACACTGAGCCTCAGTTTCCTCCCCCGGAAATGGGCTCGCACCGCCCGCCTCGGAGCTGCCTTGAGGACCGACCCGCGCGAACCGGCCCCCACCCAGCAGTGCTAGCTCCCCGGGGGCCTGTCTCCCCGCCGTGGCTGGCACTGAGCTGCTCCCCTCAACGACCCCACACTCGCAGACCCCCACCCCCGGCTGTGGCCCGCACATTCCCCACCCCACCTGACAGGGGAGGGAAGATCCCGAGGCCCAGCGCCCTACCCTTGACCGCAAACTGAGACACGGTCACTTGGAGCGGGGCCACGCACTGACAAGGTCTGCGCTCTCCGTCTGAATTCTGCCTCTGTTGAGCTGGGTGGGCCTCGGGAAGCCCCCTCTCGTTTCTGAGCCTCAGTTTCCAAAGCAGGGGGCAGCTGGGGATGCAATCCAGAGACGGGAGATGGGAAGCCGCCCAGCAAACGGGAGGCTGCCGTGCCCAACGTCCCCCGGGGCTCCGCGCTGTCACCCCTCGAAAGACCCAGCCCAGGAAGACCTGCCATCCGCGGGCCTCCCCGGTCTCCCCTACGCACGCAGGGCCCTAAGTGCGACCTGGGTGCGGCCCCGCGAAGCCAGCAGCCCCCAGAGAGGGAAAGCGCCTGGTCGAGGTCACACGGCTGACAAGCGGCGGCGAGCAGGGCAGGGGAGCGGAAGTGGGGATTCAGACCTGAGTGGGGTGCAGGCCGCGGCCAGGTTAGGGCCGGCAGCTGTCTGGACTGGAGACTGGCAGAAGCAGGCGGATTTGCGGCCAAAGTCGCTCCCACGGGCTTTTGGCTCTGAGGCCTCTTTGAAGGAGCGGGCAGTCCTGGGCCGCGCCCGCCCCTCCCCCCAAGGCCCCGCCCCCCCTCCAGGGCCCAGTCTGGTCACCTGGCCTCAGATCGCAGAGTAGATCACCTGCCCGGAGCATCGGGAGTTTCTCCCTGGGGCCACGGTTCAAGCCTTGTAGGCTCTGAAGTCTCCCTGCGCTGAGCTCATCCCATCCTCTGGAATCTTCTCTTACCCCTAGGGCCAGAGGGTGTTAACTCCCACGGAAACCTGCCCGGGTTGCTCCCCTGCCTCAACCCCTCCAGGAGCCCTCCCCTCAGTCTGACATTCCAGCCCCGCCCCACGGCTTAGAACAGCGACATCCGAAGGGGGCTGCACGTGGAATGCAACTGTCCAGAAGCACCATTAAAGAAGGAAGGAGAAAAGGTGAAATGGGTTTTGATTCTAGACTTGGTTTGACTCCACGTACTCCAAACATTCCCGTTAAGCAACATAAAAATGTAAATGAAGGGGCACCTGCGTGGCTCCATTGGTTGGGCACCGACTTCGGCTCAGGTCATGATCTCGCAGTCTGTGAGTTCGAGCCCCGCGTCGGGCTCTGGGCTGACAGCTCACAGCCTGGAGCCTGCTTCACATTCTGTGTCTCCCTCTCTCTCTGCCCATCCCCCGCTTGCACTCTGCCTCTCAAAAATAAAATAAACATCCAAAAAAAATTTTTAATGTAAATAAAGTCAACAGGAAAAACAAGCATGATTTAAAATCAGTATCGGAATCAAGATTAACGAGATAGTTTACCCCCCCTCCCCCCCCGGAGCACTATACGTCTTTTAAATCCGGGGCGTATATTCGACTTCTCATCGGGCCTCTTCGGTCTGTGTTTGGAGTTTCTAGAATTTATGGTTGGAAAAGTACATTCGCATCCCGAAATAGCCCCCCGCATGCTTCCAAGTTTTCCGAGAACGGAGTCAGTATCTGGTGTGAGATCTAAATTTAAATGATACCGAAACTAAAAGCCTCCGTGCCTCGGCCGCACCAGCCACGCTGCGAGGGCTCGGCAGCCACATGGGGCCTAGGGACCCCGGAGGGCGGGGCAGGACACAGGCTGATTAAGTCCTTAACTGTGTGTGCCTGTCCCCCAAGGTCCTCTCCTGCAGGCTGGACCCTGGGGGGAAGGCCCCGAGCGCAAGGGGTTGCTCTCCGGGACTCGCCGGTGCCCGGCCTCGGCAGCCGCCCCCCCCACCTCTTCCCACCCATTCCTTCAAAATTCAGCTCCAGATTCCCCCTCCTGCGACGGCTCCTCGGACACCCTCTGGACGGAGTGATGCTCCCAGTCCCTCTGCTCGTCCCCCCGACCGTCACATCGCACGGTATTGCAACCATCCATCTTCCACTCACAAGACGACAGTCGCGTCCCCTCCCCAAGGTGCACCAACTGACATCTCCAGGCGGTGACAGCATCCCCAGGATGCACGCACCTCTGGTTGGGAACCAGTGTCTGGCGCGCAGAAGGCCCCCATGCGTGTGCCTGAACGCAAGAGGTGTGCTCAACTTTACTCGACCCCGTGATGTTCACCTCCTCCAAGAAGCCTTCCGTGATGCTCTAGCCCAGTTAGTGCTTCCCGTGGGCTGCCCCCGCAGCCCCCTGCACTCGCCCCAGAGCCACGGCTTCCAAAGATAGGAAGTGGGTCTAGTTCCTTGTTGGACCCCGAATGCCCAATCTGGAGATTGGTATACAGTAGGCGCTTAATAGATATTTATAGAACTGACCTGAGAAACACGGACGACTTAGGTTGAGAAAGCCCCATGGGCTGAGTTTTGCCTGTTTTAGGTCAGGGTTCTTTCAGCCCAGCAAAGGTTCCAAAACAGTCACAGCTCCATTTACACTCTAGGCGCTGGGCTAAATATAAATACTCTGCAGGATTTAGAGAGGGAAACTGAGGCACAGACAGGTGAAGCGTTTGCCCTGCCTTCAAATCAATGATTTTGAGGCTCAAAACTCGCGGCTCTTCCTCTTACTGACCAGAGGAAGTAACGTATGCAAGAAGTCATTTCAATACGTTAAGTGAAACAAGATAACTGTAGCCAGAATATGTAAAGAGCTCTCAGAAAACAATTAACAACAGGACAGGCAACCCAACAGACAACTGGGCGAATCGGCGGAGACACTGCTGACGAGGGATCATCTAAAGAGTCAGTAGGCACATGAAAGCATTCCCTATGCAAATTAAAAGTACAACAGAAGACCACTACACAGCTGAAGCGCTTAAAAAAAAAAACAACCCCAGATAATACCAGGTATTAGCAAGGGGGTGATACCGCGCCAGAACTTTCAGGTTCGGGGGACAGGGTGACCCGGCCATTCCCTTTGGGGAACTGGCATAAGCGAAAAGCTGGACACGCTCCTTCTCTACGACAGCAATTCCCCTGCTAAGGACACGTGTATGCATCAGAAGTCCCCAAACGCTCCCAGCAGCGCTACGTGCAAAAGCCCCCCGGCTAGAAACTACCCACATGCCCGTAACCAACAGAATGCGTATGTAAATACAGATAGATAAATATATGCCGAGCAGCCAGGCAGAGGAACGAGCCAGAACTTCACACGACAGTCAGGATGAATCTCACACATCTATGTTGAGGAAAAAAAAAAAAAAGCCAATACAAAAGAGAGCACCTGTATTTTTATGCACATGAAGTATTTTATACTTTAGAGGTCTATAAACTGCAAAAGCAGCAAAGTTCATCTCTAATAGGAGATTTAAGGAAGGTGGTTACCCTTGGGGGAGGCCCGACTGGAGGAGGTGTGGACATCTTGCTGGAGGGGGTACAAGGCATGTGTGTGTGGCTGTTTGGTTTTTTTTAATGTTCAGTTTTGAGAGAAACAGAGAGAGAGTGAGCTGGGGAGGGGCAGAGAGAGAGGGAGACACAGAATCGGAAGCAGGCTCCAGGCTCTGAGCCGTCAGCACAGAGCCTGACGCGGGGCTCCAACTCACAAACCGCAAGATCATGATCTGAGCCGAAGTCAGACGCTCAACTGACTGACTCACCCAGGCGCCCCAAGGCAAGTGCTTTAAAAAAACCTTTTTTTAAGTTTATTTATGTATTTGGAGAGAGAGAGAGAGAGAGAGAGACTGTGCATTCGAGCAGGGGAAGGGTAGACAGGGGTGGGGGCAGGGTAGAGAATCCCAAGCAGGCTCCGAGCGATGCAGGGCTCAGTCCCACGACCCCGGGATCGTGACCTGAGCCGAAATCAAGAGTCGGATGCTTAACCGACTGAGCCCCCCAGGCGCCCCAAGGCACATCCTTTTTTTCTTGATCTGGGGCCGTCACACGGGTGCGTTCGCCTGAAACTTCGTCGAGCTGTCCCCTAGGACGCACGCGGCTTTCTGCGTGTATGACGGCCACCCTCCGGCAGACGCCGAGCGCCGGTGGCCGGGCACCCTCCCACCCGCCCACCCTCCTGTTCCCGCAGGACACGCAGAACACACAGGGATCCATTCACTCCCTCCATCCACACCCACCGGCCGCGCCCTCCCAGGCTCGGTGCCGGGCGCTGGCAGCATGAAGGTCAACAGAGCCGAGGCCCTCGATCTCGCCACCCACGACCCGGTTCCTGGCACACACGCCCCCCCAACCCACACCCAAGAAAGGAGCAGCCAGGCTGGGGCGGCTTTTGGTGAGAGGCCAAGGAGGTGATGTCTGCCGGCCTTCCTCTCTCCCGCTGCCGCTCCTCGGAGAACGTTCTCAGGCCTTGCCCTTCCAGCCACGGGGCCGAACCCGAATATTTTGGCACAGGTGGCAGGTGGTTCCTGCCCTGCTCGTCTCCGCCACCGGCTCCCCTCTGCTCCTCCAGGCTGACGAGCCCTGGACCATCATCTCCAGCCCAAACTGCCTCCCCGACACCAGACTCGGGCAACGCTTGGGCGTTGACCTGGCCCCTCGAAGTCTATGCGCCCCAATCTGATCGCCTGGGTAGCCCCCCCAATACATGCGACCCTCACTTTGGTGGCAGCGTATTCCGTGCTGGCCCAAAGGCTTGGAGGCAGTCGAAAGCAGGACTCCCCTCTCTCTCTCTCCCACCCCAGTTCGACCCAGCGGCAAATCCCGCCGACTGCCCCTTCAAGACGGAGCCATGTGACGATTTCTTGGCTGCGACACCGAAGGCGCAGGTGGCAGGAGAAGAAACTAACAGGCGAACGGAACTTCGTGGAAAGGAGAACATTTTGTGCTTGCGAAGAGAGCCGAAGGGTCCAAAGCCAACCCACCGAAGGGGAGAGAGTATTTGCAAGTCACGGTGAGCAGACTAGACGAGGACTGTCTAGAACTGAACGATGAAGCATCGAGCCGCCTGATTCGAAGCTGGGCCAGGGGCCTTAGTGGACGCTTCTCCAAAGATCCGCAGAGCGGCCAGAGAGCACCCGAGTGCTGCGCCCCGTCCCCGACCCCCAGGGAAACGCAAACCCAAACCTCGATGAGAGAGCACCCGTCCGGGACAATGCAAAGACTCCCCCGCCCTCTCCCACCTGGCGCCCCCCCCTGCAAGGCTCCTAGCTACCCTCGGGATGCGAGTCGTCACGTGGCGTGTGGGGGCCTCAGGACCACCCCCTGCACTCCAGCCAAACGGAGGGTGTGTCAACCTGGTAGACGCCGCGCGCCCCTGCGAGTCCTATCCACGTCCTGTCTGCCTCCGACTCCGGGTGTGAGCACGTGGGCTGGGATGCAGCGCTGGTTCAGGGACGGATACGTAACCCAATCCAAGTCCACGGAAGTCGGCTTAGAGGCTTCCGCAGGACCTTCTGGGGAGGCTAAGCAAACAGGGTGTGTGTGTGGTGGGGGGTAGCTGGAAGGACGGGGGCGTCTCTGGTCGCCGGCTGCGGAGCCTGCCTGAGAAGCCGAGGCAGGAAGATGGAGCCGCGACCTCCCTGCTTGTTAGTTGGATTCCTGGATCCAGCCATGCCTGAAGCCATCCCTACCCCTCCACTTGTTAGTTACATGAACCAAGACATGTACTTCTTTGCTTAACTGCATGGGAGCTGCGTTTCTGGCTTTGTCAAGCAAGAGTCCTATCTAATAGGTACCCACATACCCTCTCCCTAACTTTATCTTGGCTTATATCTCAGCTCAAGCACCCCCTTCTCCAGGAAATCTCCCATGAACGCCCAGGTCAGATTAAATACTCCCTATGTCTCACGGTCCCCCACGCCTGCCCCTCGCCATTCTCGACAGTAGTTGCTCTTTGTCCCCTCATCTCCCACACTGGACTGTGGGGAGCGACGGACGGCGGGGCCCTGCAGTCTTTTAAATACTTCTCTGGGTCCCCACCCTGAACGCAGAGGCTGGCACACGCCCAGGCGCTGGTATGTTATTTTTTGAGCTCACTTCATTGATGGGTGAGTGTCCTCAGGTACCAGGGAGTGGCGAAAGAATGGGCTTTGCAGGAAGAAGGACCCGAGTTTGAATTTTTCTGTTGTCTTTGTGACTGTCGATAAGTCACGGAGCCTCCCTGAGCCCCGCTGTCTTACCTGCGAAAGGCAAACGGCAGCTAACTACCACGAATGGCAGGGCCTGCCCCCACGTCCTCCTCCACGGCAGAAATTCTGCCTCTCGCTTATTTCTGCTGTGCCACTGGGCTGGCTCATCGGTCCCACTGCCTGCCAAACACGCACCCTCTGTCCCCCTGGGATCGGTCCTTGGGAGCAGGATGGGGCTGGCCCCATGCCTGGGATCAGTGACGGAGGGTTGACCGACGACGGCTCTCCTGAGGCCAAGACTGCTTGTGTGTGCCCGGAAGCCTTACTGGGGAGAGCATGCCTGGGAACGAAGCCACCGTGAAAGACAAGTCTCTCTGAGAGACATGTGCTAATGCACTGGGGCACCTGGATCCAGCCCCGCCTGAAGGCGATTTGCCTTTGGACTTTCCATTACCTGACCCAGTGAACACAGCCACCTCATGGGTTCTTCTGCCCTCTGCATGCTGACCATTTAGTGGTCTTCCCCCAGGCCCCACAAGGAATTCTTTTTTTTTTTTTTTTTTTTTTAAGTTTTGACACGCCTAAGCGAAACTGATTTCCAAAGTCTTACCCAGAGATGCAGGGCGATGGCTGGGGCCAGCTAACCCATCGCGCTTCTGCCCCAAAGGTGCAGAAATGAGTTTTCCACGTGGGAAGCCGACTCTTACCAAAAGAAGGCAGGTTGTTCCTGTGTATTTTGCTCACAGAAAAGTCAGGCTGTTCCCATATAGTTGGCTTTGAAGGCCTTTGGCTAACTTCCCCCTGATGCCTGCCCCCGGTGGTAGTTTATGGCTTTTTCTGATTCCATTACCTCCCACTTCTTTATTGTGGAGGTTTTGCAAGGGCTGGTGGCCAAACGGTGGCCAGGCCGGACGAGAACAAAACAAGCCAGTAACAAGTCTGTGCTAGAGGTCGCGTCCCCAGATAAGAAGGCTCACACCCTTTTTTATGGTTCCTCCAAGGGGCATTTGGCTTTCATCCCGGCGATCCTGTGGGCATGTGAGTCTGGACGGAGGTGGGATTCAGGTGGGTTTGTTTTTTTTTAAGTTTATTTATGTATTTTTAAAAAGAAAGAGAGAGCACAAGCAGGGGAGGGGCACAGAGAGAGAGAGAGAGAGAGAATCCCAAGCAGGCTCCATGTTGTCAGCACAGCCCCGATTCGGGGCTCGAACTCACCAACCGTGAGATCGTGACCTGAGCCGAAATCAAGAGTCGGACACTCAACTGACTGAGCCACCCAGGTGTGTGTGTGTGGGGGGGGAGGGGTCGGGTTCAAGAAGACAATCTGCAGGCTTGGCTCTGAGGCCGCACCAACCTGGGCACCTACTTTCCGGAGGCGTTAAGCTGCCCCTCTAGCTCCCTCCTGGACACACACGGCCCGGGACCAGGGGAGTTTCGTCCCGCACCTGCTCACGAAGGAGGCAGAAGAACACGGGCTCCGAAGGCCGCAAGAGCTGTTCAGAACAAGAGCACTTAGCCGATCGAAACCCGTGAAGAAGGAGCAGCTCCTCGCGGTTCACCGACCTCCTGGGAGGACCACTCCAGACTCGGAGTGAGTGAACAGCCTTCTCCTACAGGAAAATGGTTTGGGCCCCGAGGAGGCCTTGGACCTTGTTGGAGAGTATTTCCACCTGCAGACTCGCCTGGCCAGGGCCAGGCCCGGGACCAGGTGTGGGGAGAATCCTTGAACTTCCCTGAGCCTCAGTTGCTTCGTCTGTTAAATGGGTGAAGAATATAATCCTGATTGCCGTGAATCAATGAGCACTTATTTCCATGCAGCGGGCACCAGATAACCTTAAATATAATCTTCCTGGCACCTCGAGGGAGGGTCGCTATTATGACCCCATTTTACAGGTGAGAAAACTGAGGCCCAGAGAGGGGACGTGGCTGGCCCAAGGTCCCACAGCTCGAGTTCCCGGCGGCTGGCATTCTAATTCAGAAGCCTCTGACTCAAAAGGCTCCGTTTTCCCACCATATCCTATCATCATACCGTATCCCGCCCCGGCTCCCCTGGATGCCAGTCACACGTCACCGTGAGGTTTCAAGGACACCAGCACGAAAAGATACCCGCGCACCTGTTTGCTCAGGAACCGGCAAGTCACAGGCGTGAGCAGTGAGGGAGACCAAATAAAAGCCGTGCCGTCTAATTAACAACAGGTTTCCCACCTACTGCAAGATGTACGCACCCCTCCCCCGCCACAAACCCCCAGACGCTTCACTCCTGGTTCTTCGTCCCGTCCCCGCGCCACCGCCTCATTTTTGCGGGCTTTGCAAATGAGCACACGCCAACGTTGGTTCCAATCAGCCTCCGGGCGCGACGTCTGGGTGAGGCGGTACCCTCTGGCGCCCTCAGCCAATGAGGAATCAGGGGAGGGACTTGCATTCTAGGAGATAAATCGTCTGCTGCCACTGCCCCGCCCAGTGGGCCTGTCCGTCAGACACTCGCTCTTGCGAGGACATGGATCAAAGCCTCGCTTCACTGTGCTCTGAGTCTCCGCCTCCCTCCCCTGATTGGGTCAGTGGGCTTATTTCTCACAATAGGCGTTCAGGGACTTGAGAACGGAATGGCCGGAGGCGGAGGCAGTTCCCTGGCGTACTCATTACCCCCAGTCCCGAGCGCAGAAGGTCCCCCGAGAGCAGAGCTGGGAAAAAGGGACAGTAAGTCGTCACCTTTCGATGAAGGGGCACACACCTGGGCGTCCTCGCCCTCTGGGACGTGGGCTCCCAGCCCCGCGTCTGGCCACGCCCGTCACTCCCAGCCCCACTAGGAGGCGGCCCCCCACCCACTGGCGGACCCCACCGGAAGGAGGCCAGAAGGAGCCATCCCTCCCGGCCCCCACGCCTGTGGGGCTGCCTGCCGCACTGGCCTGCTCCCACCGGAAGAGGGGCTGGGCTGCAGACCTCCCCACCCCGTCCCCCCCGGGGGCTCCAGCAGCTTCCAGGCAACGCCTGAGCCCTCCCCGTCTGGCTCCAGCCCTAGCGGCCTCACCTCCAGACGGAGGGCTAAGAACCCGGGTTCGAACCCCCACTACTCCACTTCCCCAAAACAAGGGACCCAGTTTCCATGTCCCACTCCCCGCCCTCCTTCGAATGGGGATCAGAGCGCCTCCCTGGAGGCCGGGATGAGTTTACTCGTGCTCAGGGGGCCCTCCGCAGACGGCCTGGCACGCGCTAGGGCGTCAGTGAACAGCGACTAGAACATCGTGGTTTGACACCGAATGCCTTCCTGTCCCCGCACTGTTACCCACACTGTCCCTTTTCCCTGCATGCCTCCCTTCCTTTTTCACCCCCTCCTCCTAATAATTACGTAATCAACCAATTACATAATAGTTGCACAACCAAAGGCCCTACCAATTGCCGACGGCCTCTTCCACACGCAGGGTGCTTCTTCCCGTGGGCCACCTCCTTCCCAGCACGGCCTCCTGGAACAAGGGCGGTCTTGCCCACGTACTTCTTCGGTGATGGTTAAGTTCATGTGTCACCCAGACTGGGCTAAGTGTCGCCTGGAGAGCTGGTAAGATATTATTTCTGAGTGTGCCTGCGAGGGTAGTTTCCCAAAGAGCTTAGCATTTGAATTGGTAGGCCGAGCAAAGAAGGCGCCATCATCAAAGGCGGGTGGGCCTCACCTAACCTGCTGACAGGCTGGTACAGAACAAAAAACTGGAAGAAAAGCAAATTTGCTTTTTTTTTTTTTTTTTTTGCCAGAGCTGGGCCA
Source organism: Paguma larvata (assembly GCA_030068075.1). Classification (NCBI taxonomy): domain Eukaryota; kingdom Metazoa; phylum Chordata; class Mammalia; order Carnivora; family Viverridae; genus Paguma; species Paguma larvata. Next base: position 64,605,107 of record CM057835.1, read on the forward strand.
TCCATTCATCCTGTCCTGCCCCCGGACATTTGTGCTGCTGGTGATGAGGCCATCAGGCTCAGACTGAATTTCGCTACCGGCTTCCCTGTTCTCCAGCTCACAGGAGACTTCTCGGCCCCGTAACCAATTCCTCTGATAAATCTCCTCTCCCGTCCTCTCAGTGCTGAGTCTCTGGAGGGCTCGACCGTGCTTCCCTTCCTCTTCGGCTCTCCCCCTGAACCGTCAGCTCCCCAAGGGCAGGGGCAGTCCGTCTTGCTCACTGCCGGACCCCTTGTACCTAGCAGAGGCTGACATACAGAAGGTGCTCAGTACTTGCTGCATAAATGCGGCCCGACTGCGTCCTCACGAAAAGCCACGGAGGCAGCGTTAAAATGAAGCCGCAAAAGGCACAAACGGTTAGGAAAATTACCAAAGGCCACGGAGCGCTAAATGGGTAAAGCTAGATTTGAACTTGAGACTTTCGGATGCCAACTGTTATTAATTAGGGAAATCCCGCACGTTCTGATTCATCAGGGAGATCCCACGCCCCAGATGTGGGTGCTACCCCGCAGCCCCGGGAGCCTTCTCTGACGTCTGCTGCCACGGAGCTGGCCCGCTGGGAACGGGCAAGGCTGCGCTTTGGGAGGAACGTTCCCAGGGGACTTCCTCTGCACCGTCAAGTCCGATCTGGAGGAGTCTGCGCATCGGCCCGGGAAACTGAGGCTCCAGCAACCAGATAATGGGCAGAATGAAACGAGAGCTTGATCAGGGGAATAAATGCGTCGTGTGACCAGGGAGATGAAGAGGAAGGGGCTGTGGATTCTGGCTGGCACCGGGCAGCGGGTGGTGAGGGTCGGGCAGGAATCGGAGGAGGCATCCTAGCGTCGGAACAGATGCAGAGAGTGGGGGAAGGGTCCCAGGGGGAGGGGAGGCCCAGAGGCTTCCCAGTGCACTGTGGACCCGGAAGGGCACAGGGGTCACTGAAATCACAGCATTCTCAAGGTCGCGGTGGGGGTAAGTGATGATGGGAATGGAAGTCACAACGGCATGCGCAGTGAGACTAGCGGACATGCAAATACTGCTTACTTCCTGCCCAGACACGTTCCAGGCACGTCACACCTATCAGCTCATTTGATTGTCACAACCTATCTGTGAGTACGGTGCTGCTATGGTCCCATTGTACAGATGAGGAAACTGAGGCACGGAGAGGCCGAAGTCCCTGCCCGTGAGCTCACAGAATGTGGGAGGGGGAGCAGAGTTTTGCACCTCCGGTTGGGTTTTTAGAGTAGGCTTAACCTCTCCCACAGGGGTTCCCGAAACGGGTTCCCAGGCCGGCAGCACTGGCGGCTGGCTCTGCGGGAACCTACTGGACACGCCAGTGCTCAGGCCGCTTCCAGACCTGCTGAATCGGGGCGTTCTGGGCACAGGGTGCGGCAAGCTGTGTTGGGCAAGCCTTCCAGGGGAGGCCGCGGCCTGCTCGGAGGTGCCGCCCTGCTGTCCACCTGCTCGAGAGGGGAGGGGGCAGGAGAGGAGGGTGGCAGAGGGCCCCAGCAGGGGGATGAGGGTGAGCCAGCCTCAAACCCCCGCGTCCCCCCTCCTAGGAGGGGTTTTCACACGCGGCCCACAGAGGGCCACCCGAGCTCTCCCCGCACTGCACCCGCCTCGGGGGGACCCAGACCTGTTCTGTTACTCCTAACCTGTTTCCGCGACCTTGGCAAAATCACCTCCACTCTCTGGGCCTCAGTCTCCCGCTCTGCGCAAGGACGAGGCTGGGCCCATTTTTCTCATATCGCTCTTCTCCCCGGAAACTCTTCGGCAACAAACGCGCGCTGCGGGCCTACTGTGTGCTCCAGTGGGGGTAGTGAGCACAATGTGGGGCCTGCCGGGGGGGGGGGGGAGGGGGGCGGGTCGCGGCCACTGAGACAGAAGGAAAGATGAAGGCAACGGCCTGCGGGGCCATGCACCTGCTGCATGCAGACTGCAAGGGGGGGTGTCCCCAGAGGCAGGGGACAGCGCTCTGCTAAGGCCCCACACCAAATCGAAAACCGAGCCACACTCTGCCCCCTCGCTGCCAATTCAGGCTTGCTCTTCCTCTCCCTACCCCACAGTCCCAGGGCCCTGCCCAGCCCCACCCTCACCCCCACCCGGCCCCCGGACTGCACTAGGGGCCCCAGGGGCGGGGCTGCCATAGGGGCGGGGCTGCCATAGGGGCGGGCCCAGAGTCTCCTCCCACCCAGTGCTGTGCTGCCTCCGCGGGGTTCCTGACCTCCCTGGGCCTCCACACCTGGGCGGGGAAGTGGCACACCGCTACCTCCCACGCCTCCAGAAGCGTGGTCGCTGAGTCCCCCGGGCCCTGGGACGGTTCGGTGCCGAAAGTTCTGGGGCAGGATGTCATTCACGGCCAAAGGAAGTGGGACGGAGTTTCTAATGAGAAAAAGGAAGAACTGGTGGGGAGGGGAAGTAGTGCCGGCGGGTGGGGGAGGGAGACGACAGACAGATGGGAGCGAGCCAGCCAGTCAGCCAGAGATAGAGAGAGACAGCGATGGGGGAGACAGAGTCAGGGGGAGATCTGAACAGAGGGAGACAGGGATGGGAAGGAGACAGGGAGAGACAAAAATAGAGACCCAGACAGACGCAGAGAGAAGGAGCGAGATGGGGGTGCAGTAACAGCCTGGAGCCAGAGCCTCAGCTCCTCCAGCCTGCCGCGCCCACCCCCCCCACCCCTGTAACTAATGGAGTCCTTCCCCACCCCTCAGTCAAGGCTCCCGGGGCTTCAGGGAGGAGCAGAACCTTGAGGGCAAGGTCACTTGCCAGCCTGCCTCCACCAAGCTCCCCTCCCGTTGCCGGCGGGGCTGCCCAAATTCGCACCTGCTGAGGACCACCTTCCGGATGGATGGCTCTCACCTGTTTCATAGTTTTGTTCAACGAATTCAGCATTCTTAGAGCATTTTCAAAGGGAACTAGAACCCACAGGCTTCAATGAAAAGCATGCCCTAATTAAAAAGAAGCTGCCAAAATAAATGCAAAGCAAGCAATAATCTTTCCGCCTCCTGGGGGGGGGGGCGGGGGCCCAGGGCGCCGAGAGAGAGCTTAGCCTGGCGTGACGGGGGCTGCTCGGTGTTAAACAACAGGAGCCTGGAGAGGAAGTAAGGGAGCACCCAGCGGAGACTTCCTAGAAGTCAGCAAAGGGTAGGTGCGGGGAGATGCGGGGAGGAACGCTCGCCTTCTCCAGGGGGATTTCCAGGTTCTCCTGGTGCCCCTGGATGCTGGTGTGACTCCGTTCCTTTTTTTTTTTTTTTTTTAAGTTTATTTATTGAGAGACAGAGGGAAAGGGAGGGCAGAGGAGCCCGCAGGCGCTTGAGCGGGGGAGGGGCAGGGAGAGAGGGAGAGCGCATCCCAAGCGGGCTCCCCGCCATCAGCGCAGAGCCCACGCGGGGCTCCATCCCACGAACCCTGAGATCATGACCTGAGCTGAGATCAAGAGTCCGACATTTAACCGACTGCGCGAGCCAGGAGCCACTGCTGTGTGGTGACTCGCGTCCTGCTGAAGTCCAGTCGTAACCCCCCCACTCCACCCCCACGGGCACACACAAACATCCGGAAGGCTAGACCACAAACTCCCCCAGGCCCCTGAGGCCACAGGATCTGACACCTCCGAATTTTTGCACCTGTGTTTCTCTCCCCCTGGGACACATTTCCTGCCCTCCTCTGCCCAGCTAACTCCTGCTGGCACCATTGGTGCCCGCCCCTCCTCCAGGAAGCCTTCCCTGACTGCCTCCTATGCCCCAAAGCACTTAGCGGCCCTGCGTGGCCTCTCTGGCCTGCTGCCTCCTCCTCTGGAATGCGCAGGGTTGGACATTCCCCACGTCCTCCCAGGACTCCACGTGGCCCCCTATTTGTCGCATGGCCCCCTATCTGTCGACTAAGTGGGAGAGCGGACAAGAAAGAAGTGGAGGTACCCTAACAGCCACGGACAGTCGAAATCGAAACAAAACCTCCTCTGAGCTCGTGAAAAAGTTTCCGGCAGGAGCCCCTGCAGCACCAAAATGAGCCGACCTGGCTCCAGCGGGCCTTCCTACTCCCCGGACCGCAGATTCCGGGCCGGTGCCCCAGCCTCTGTGAGCCTCGATTTCCTCACCTAGAAAATGAAGGCAGTAGACCCACTTCTGGTAAGAGGCGAGCTAAGAAAAATACATGGGAAGAGCTAAGTATTCAGGAGGCGCTCAAATATTAATGGCAATCATTCTTATTGCCATCACCTTACAGTCACCAAACTGCAAAATATCAGAACGTCCAGGGACCCGAGAGAGGAGCAGACCAGGGCTAGCCAGACTTTCCGCAAAGCGCCCGATAATAAATATTTTCAGTTGTGCGGACACATGGGTCTCTGTCGGAGGCCCCGAGCTCTGCCCTTGTGGCGCGGAAGCAGCCATAAACGAAACGTAACTAATGGGTGTGGTCGTACGCCAATAAAACTTTATTTACAAAAGCACGCAGTGGGCTGGACTGGGCCCGCGGGCTGTGGCTCCACTGCCTGCGTAGGCACCTCGGGTGGGAGAGGGGACTGACTTTTACCTTGTCTGATGCCTCCACCAGAGGCTAAACTGCAGGCACGTGGTGGCTTCTGAAATCCTGCCCCCCAGCACCGAGCTGAGAAACCGCCACGTGTCCCTCTGCCCCGGGCAGTCACTGAGTGCCTCTAATGACCCAGGCCCAGTGCCGGATGCTAGGGACGCAGCGGTGACTGGGGACCGCCGATGCTAGTGGGGGTTTGGGGGCGGGGGTCGCTCTGTGCAGCGATGAGATGGATGGCGGATTCCAGGGGAGCCCGGGACTTTGAAGGGGGAGCTTCCGGCCACTCTGGTTTGGCCCAAGCTCCTGAGGCCCCAAAAGAAGTGGGGAGACTGGATTATTCTCTAAACAAAGATTTGAATGTTGGCCCCGGGTAAAATAAACCACCATGGGGGCCACACAGAACCCATCCTGGGGGTCATAGGCAGCATGTTACAGTCCACCCGCCCCTTTCACCGCCGGGGAAACGGAGCCTCGAGGGGGAAAGCACCTCACCCCATGTCACGGAGTGAGTGTGGAAGCAAAGCCGGGCTCAGACGTCTCCAGGCGTCCGCCCAGCCCCGAGTGCTGGCAGAGGGTGGGGAATGGGAGGCAGCGGGGGAGCGGGGGTCGGGAGGCAGCGATCTGGACTTCACAAGCGTGTCCTGTCACCCAGGACGGAGCGTGGACAAATGGGCAGGAAAAGGGACGAGTACGTATTAATGATGCATCATAATATGCGGGGCGCCTGGGGGACTCAGTCGGTTCAGTGTCCGACTCCCGATTTCGGCTCAGGTCATGATCTCGCAGTTCCTGAGTTCAAGCCCCGCGTCGGGCTCCGTTATGTCAGTGCAGAGCCCGCTCGGGAGTCTCTCTGCCCTTCCCCAACTCCCATGGGAGCACCTGCTCTCTCAAGAATAAATTAAAACCCTTAAAAAAAATAACGCCTAGTTAACTTGTAACAATATATGATAATATAACGCAGGAATAATAACTGCTGTGTTCTCAGTGTTTTCCATGTGCTGGGCATTAAGATAGGGTACCAAGACGGGGTGAGACGGTAATTATAGGTGGTGATGATAATTACGAGTGTAGACTCAGGATTACAATCCTGTCTCTCCCACTTCCTAGCTGAGGGCTCTCGTCCAAATTACTCTCTGTGCCTCGGTGTGTCCATTTCTTTTTTTTTTTTAAATAATTTCTTTTTGAGAGAGAGAGAGAGAGCGCGTGCGCATATGCACGTGTGCAAGGGCACGGGGCTCGATCTCACGACCCTGGGATCATGACCTGAGCCGAAATCAAGTCAGATGCTACCCGACCGAGCCCCTCCCCCCCCGCCGGGCACCCCGTGGCTTGCACACAGCCGTTGGGAGAATCAAATCAGATGATGTACATGAAATGTCTCGAGCCTGGTGAGCTCTATTGCTCTCAGTTATAATTATTGCTTTCTGACGGATAGGGAAGCCGAGGCTTCCAAAGGGACGTGCTCCGGGCTCCAACGGCCTGTCTGACCCTGACCCTCACATGCTGCCTTGTCCCTAGGTATGCACCCGACCCCCGTCTCCTCGGGTCCAAGCCGGCAGGTGGGTCCTCGCTGCACCTCTGTTCTGCCGACAAGAAAACGGATGGGTGGGGAAGGCAGCCAGGAAACCCAGACGGGCAGCCGCTAAGTGGAACGACCGCATTCGAACGCAAGGCCCGGGCCCTCCATCACGCGTGCTACCACTCGGCCTGCCTTCCAGCCACCAGAGCCCGGTCAAAAGTCTCCTTGATGTAAGAATGCACTTGGCAGACGGGCCCACTGCCCTGCCTTTGCCTCCCGTCACCTGAGCGCCCACGGGTAACGCGAAGCTCCTCCCTAGGCTCCTCCCGAGGCGGCAGCCCCAGGCGCTCCCCTGGGCATATGGGCGCTGCCCTCCAGGCCTCCCCTAGGACTTCGGGGGCGCGGCCCAGCTCGTGGGCTGTTCTCAATGAATCATTCCCACGAACCCTCCCCAGGCCACAACCAGGGGGGTGGAGGAGACCAGAGAAGGGGCGTGGGAGGGGGCGGGATCTCGAAAGCGGCCCCCGGGCGCCCCCAGGCAGGGTGACTGTGTGGCTGCGGAGGGCGAGGGGACCTCGCAGATGGCAGGGACAGGTGGCAGGAGCTGCTGTTACCCAGACAAGTGTCTCCAGTGCCACGCGGCAAATCGGAGCCATGCCCGGGCTTTCGAATCACTCCCGCCAGCCACCTCTGACCCCCCCCTTACTCCAAATCGATTCGCAGAGCCGCGCCGATAACACCCCTGTTGGCTTTCCCAGTCCCAAGCTGGCACGGCATCTAAGCTGTCACTCGGTCCCCACCCACTGCCCCGCAGGATACACTGAGGCACCCGCCTAGGCTCCCGCACCGCGTTCCGTCTCCCCAGGCTCTCCGGGAATGCTTGATTTCAAAAGGGCGAGGAGAGGAAAGTGGGCGCGAGTGGCCGAGGGCAGGAGGGGCTGGGGCTGGGTGCGGCGGCCAGAGGCCCGTCTCCCTGGCCCTCCCAAACAGCGGAGGCCCGGGCAGGACGAGGCTGCTCGGTGGGAGCCCAGAACGCACACAAGAATGCAGGCTTAAGTTCTGGAGCCGGCAGACGGTGGGTGTAAGAACGTCAGAAAGAGCGGACGACCTTGGAGCAACCCGGTTCCCCCACGAAACTGTCACGCTCGGACCTGGGCAGCTTCGCCTCACCGAAGCCGAAGAGCGTGAGGGAGGAGGTGGGGTCCCCGGCACCGGGGCGATGCCGGGAGGAGGGAGGGGATGTCTGTGTGTCCCAAGGGGCACCGGTGCGGCCTGCAACTCAGGACTGCCGGTCACGGGCCTGGCGGGTGGCATCTCTGGAAGCGAGCAGTGGCTCACTGCGGCCGCTCAGATGGCCCACCTCACGTGGCCACGGGGGAGGGGTCACCTTCAGAATGAGCACGGGGCGGGGGGCGGGGGGGCCATGGCGGGGCGCGGACGGGACCAGACTCCCTTTCCCAGTTGAGGGACAAGCCTTCCCCCGGCCTCTGCAGGTCTTCGCTGCGACGGGCTGCCCGCTGGCCTGGGGTGGGAAGGTCTGAGCAGTTCATGCTCGTTCTTTCCAATGTGTGCAGGCTCCTAATAGGCTCCCCCCAGGTCTGGGGTGGGTACCTCGAGCCCCCGGGCTCCCCACTGCCCACCACCGCCCCTCCATCCCACTACGTCCCAGTAGGCTGCCCTCAGCAAGTTATGTCACTGCTACAGAAGCAACCTAAGCGCATACACACCTCGGCTAAGTGCTCGCCGGGCTTCCCTACCGGCTTCCTGCAGGTCCCGGAGAAGTTCCTCACGTCCCCCAGGACGCTCCTCGTTTTCTGCTAAGGAGGCATTTAATTCAATGCATATTGGAAAATAATTTATAATGAGCCCATCAGAGTCAGTGATTTCAAAGATCAGGACGGCTTCGGGGGCTGTATTTCTTTAAGATTATCGGCGCCTACGTCGGCCGCCGGTGGGACCGTCGTATGGGGTTAAACAACGGAATTACCGTGCGATCCGGCAATTCCACTCCTTGGGATCTACCGGAGAGCCCTGAAAACAGACATGCCCGCACGGACCTGTACACAAATGTTCCCGGCAGCCTTGTTCGCGACGGCCCCAAAGGGGACGGAGCGCAAAGGTCCACCAGCTGCCAAGTGGAAACACAGAGGACATCCGTACGTGGGAATATTGTCCAGCCCTCAAAAGGTGAGCAAACACTAGACCTGAAACTCACAGGACACTGCCCGTTAGCTCTCCCGGAATTAAAAACTTAAAAAAAAGAAAGTAACGAAATACCGAAAAACTAAAACTAAAACTAAAAAGTAACACGGAACCGCTAGATGCTACCCATGGATGGACCTCGGAATCATTCTAAGTGAAAAGCAAGGGTCACACAAGGGCACGCTGAGCGTGACTCCATTTACATAAAATGTCCAGCACAGGGAAGTCCAGAGACGGAAGATCGATCAGAGGTTGCCAGGGGCTGGGGAAGGAGCGATTGCCGGATGGGTTCAAGGTTTCTTTTTGGATAATGAAAATGTTCTAGAATTAGGTGGTGGTGGTGGGTGCACATCGCTGTGAATATCCTAAAAACCAGTGAACTGAATGCTTTAAAATCTGACTTGTATCTCAGTAAAGCTGCTATACAGAGATTATATGAGATTTTTAAAGCACAGTGATATAAACACATACATGGGGTAAGTAACATAATGATACAATGAGGATTCAGTAGGGTAAAAATGGTTCACCGATGACTCAAAAAACCCAATTTCACGGTCATGGAAACTGAGGCTGGATGAGGAAGAATGACTCGAGCAGGCTACAGCACTAGTAAACCAGAGTGAGTCACACCGCGATTTGCCTAACTCCAGAAGCCTGGCCTAACCATCAAGGAACCTAGCTGAATGAAAGCTTAGGAGATGGGGTCTGGGGAGAGGTGTCCGCAGCCTAGTAACGGAGACAGACCTGCAAGGAGGTTGGCAAGTGAGGGAAAGAGCCAGTTACCCCTGCGGGTTTCAAATTAGGAAGCACCCCACAACGCCTGGGGATAGCTAGGGAAGGCTTCCAGGAAGGGGCAACGCCTGAGGCTTCTGACGGATGAGTAGGAGTTTGCCAGCTTCCCTCCCCAACATCCCGACATGACACATGAAGTCAGGAGGCCTAAGGGTGGGTTTGGCTCTGCCGCCCCCGTGGGACCTACTAAGGCAGTGGGCACGTGCCTTTCTGAGCCTCGGTTTCCCCAAGTGATAAGCACAGTGCCTTGTACCCTCCGCACGCCATCGACTGGTTCCCACCCTTCCTCCCGAGGGCATGTGCGCTTGAGTGGGGAAGCCAGACCTGACCTCTGTCCCACATTTAATAATAACAACGCCAGGTCCAGCCGCGGTGGCCAAGCCCCCCTTCCCCAGCAGCCACTCCCAGTCCCAGCTTCACCCGGCACCTCGCCTCCAGCTCACACTGCGAAGGGGAGGTTGCCGGGGCGGTGAGGTCTTCTGGGCGAATTTCGTGCGGGACCCACAAGTTCACGAGGGCTCCCCAGACCCCAGGCTCTCGGCGGCGCCCTCCCCAGCCAGCGATTTCCGCCCCCCAACGCCTCCACTCGGGACACGCCTCGCAACTGCACGGCGTTGCAAGTTAACTTCCACGCGCGTCCCAGCGGCCGCCCGGGGGTCCCCGCAAGCCAAGGAGGGGTCGGGGACCCTGACGGCGGTGACATGCCGCTTCCCCCCCCTGCCCCCAACACACACACACACACACACACACACACACACACACACACACGCACGCACGCCGAGCGCCGCCCGGGCGCTGGGTCCAAGGCGGGAAACGCGGGCCGGGGGCCGAGGCTCTGCCGCACCCCGCGGACATCGCTCCGGGCGCCCGGCGCCTGCGGCTCCTCCAACCGGCCGCGCGCGCCGCCTCCCGCCCAGCTCCCAGCTCCGGAGCCCCGGCAGCCGCGCCGGGCCCGGGGAGAAGCCGCCCGGGCCGAGGGCTCCCGGGCGCCCGAGGCCGACCCGCAGGCGGCCCCCTGCCGGCGGCTGCGGCCCGGGGCCCCGCGCACCGCCCCAGGGCCACCTACCGTGCGGAGGCGCGGCGAGGCGACCCCGCGCGCCCGAGCGACTCCAGGCTGGCCAGCCACCCCGGCCGGGGGAGGGGGAGGCACCCGCGCGCGGGGGCGGGGCCGCGGCGCCGTGACGTTGCGTGGGGGCGGGAACGAGGCGCGGCCCCGCCCACGGCCGCTCCCCGCCCCTGCGGCCCGCCTCCGGACAGCGCGGTGGGGCGGGGCGGCCGCCAGGGGCTGACCCCGCCCCGGAAGTCCTCGCCTGCGTGCTGGCTTACCCCCCGGGACGGGCCGCTCAGCACTCTTCCGGCCGGGTCAGCTCTGTTTCAGCGACGTTCCCTTCGGTCTGTAAGCAGCAGCGAAGTGGAACCGTCGCGGGGAAGAAGACTACACCCTGAACAGAGGGCATTTATGCTCCTGTGTGAGTAACACAAAGGAAAAAGAGGGAGGGGCTAACATGCATATTCATAGGCATCAGGAGTTCTCAAGAAAGGGGCGACTTTGCCCTGCCTCCCATCGCAAGGACATTTGACAATATCTGGAGACATTTTTGGTTGTCACAGCCGGGGGACGGGGGTGTCGTACCGGTGTCTAGTGGGCAGAGGCCTGTGATGCTGCAAACATCATGCAATAACACAGGACGGCGCCCCCCCCAACCCACCCACCCCAGCCTAAGAGTCAGCTGTGCTGAGGCTGAGAAACCCTGACATACGAGTAAAATAAAACTCTAGGCTGGTAGGTCTCAGCTCCATCTCTTTAACCTCTCGGTGCCTGATTCTTCATCTGTAAAATGGGTGTGTAGTAGACCTATCTATGCATTATATGCGGACTCATTGAAGGAAGGGGAAGGAAAGGAGGCCGCTTACCTTTCACTGTGGACCTTTGTTCTTTGTCGTGGTTGTTTTTAACCATCCGTATATATCGTCTATTTAAAATAAATTTCCATTGGGGCGCCAGGGTGGCTCAATTGGTTCAGCATCCCACTTCAGCTCAGGTCATGATCTCACAGCTCATGAGTTTGAACCCTGTGTCGGGCCCTGTGCTGACAACCTGGAGCCTGCTTCAGATTCTGTGTCTCCCTCTCTCTCTGCCCCTCCCCTGCTCACTATCTGTCTCTCTCTCTTTCTCTCTCAAAAATAAATAAACATTAAAAACATAGATGATAAAATAAATGTCTGTAATAGTTACAACCATCACAGCGAACACACACGCACGCACACACCCACCCACACCTATATATACTAAGTGCGAGGCCTGTATCTAAACACTCCGTCTGTGTTTACGTGTGCCAGCTTTTAATATCCTGCGATAGATGGATGGCCATCCCCGTCTTACAGATAACAAATCCGAGGCACACAGAAAAGAGGTGATTTGCCCATGGAGAGCCGTGCGTTCACACCTGGCTCTTCATTAATTCATTCGCATGTCCGATAAATAGTGCCTACCACGCGGAAAGTACCGGGACTGATGATATCGAACCCCCGGGGCCATGAGGCTGTTATTTAAGGACGATATCGCCCAGTGTTTGTTGTGCACACGGCTCCAGGCTTCGCAAGACCAACCGCATAGTAACTCCGCTGGGCGTTTTATGACGCCCCTTTGTGGGCGGAGAAATAGAGAGCAAGAGAAGAGATCCTAGTGGGGACCGTTTGTTGAATAACATTCTGGCCAGCATTTCCCGAGCACCCGGTGACAGGCACTGGGATTCGGTCCCGAACGGGAGGGCAAGGCCCCTGCGTCCACGTGGGGGAACCAGACCCTTCCTTACACATTCACGATAAAGTGGGCCCCTCTGATTGGGAAGGAGGAAGCAGGGTGGCTTAGCCTGGCCGGGGGAGAGAGGGCCGGGAGGGTTGCCACTGAAGCCTGCACACGGAAGAGTGTGCTGATCACAGAGACAGACACAAAGCACTTTTCGGATGCAGGCTGGCGTGAAAGGCAGTAGACCCGATGTGGGGAGGGGGGAGACAGGAGGCCGGAGGGGTCTGCAGGGGCCGGATGCTGCGGGTCTTTGCTGAACGTGGGAAGGAGTCTGGGCCTCATCCGGCAGCCCTGGAGAGACATGGCAGGTGTGGTTCCGTGGGGCAAGGACTCGGTTCACTTTGCTTTCCGCAGAGGTCTCCGGCTGCTCCATGCAGGGGGACAGGCCGGGAAGGGAGTTCGGGGGCTATCGAAATCCTCCAGGGGAGGCGGCCGACCAGGGTGGCACCAGAGGCTGGGACGGGATGTTCGGGTTCCGGAGGTATCTGGAAGACGGAATTGGCAGATCTCAGTTGTGGGGCCGAAGCGGGGGACCAGCTGACCTTCTGGTTTCCAGGTTGGACCTTCTCCTGTCGGGCCTCCAACCCGGTGAGCCCCTGCAGGTCTCGAGCCGGCCGCCCCTCCTCGAGGGAGCCTGCCCGACCCCCCAGGAGATCCTGGTGAGACAGACACGGGACCACACAGCCGGGGAACTTGATGGGGCTTTGCAACCAAAGGAAAGATCTCAGCCCGTCGGTTCCTCCAGTCTGTGAACAACCAGGCAGGGGACTCTTCTGTCTTCTCCCCCAACCTGTTTCTCGATGAAGCCTGGCAGTTAGGAGGCCCTCAGCCAATACATGGCATAAAACAGGTCGATTCTAGGGTTGCCTGGGTGACTCAGTCGGTTAAGCATCCCATGACTTCGGCTCAGGTCATGATCTCACGGTTCATGAGTTCGAGCCCCGCATCGGGCTCTGTGCTGACAGCTCGGAGCCTGGAGCCTGCTTCGGATTCTGTGTCTCCCTCTCTCTCTGTTCCTCCTCCTCTCTCTCTCTCTCTCTCTTTCTCTAAATAAACTTAAAAACAAAACACGTTGATTCGAAAACTCTTTCCAGCTCCAACATGTGAGGCGATGATGCTAATGACGATTGAGAGAAACGCTGTGCTCGAAGCTCCTTTGATGCACCATATTCAAGGTGACCCTTTGCTCCTCCCAACAACCTCGCGACTCCCATTTTACAGATGAAGAAACAGAGGCTCCAGCAGGTAATTTGTCTTGACCGCAGGCAACAGCTCGTAGAGGTCAGAGCTCAGGATGGTGGCGGCGGGAGGTGGCCCCGCAGCAGACAGGGAGCTGGGGTCCTCCTGCCGGAAGGATGCGTAGCACGCCTAGCCGGGTAGCCATGCCTCGTAAAACACTCTGCTCTTTGGTGTCTGCTCCAGGTGGCTGGCTGTCACGGCAACGAGGCTCTAAAGAGACTCTCACCTCTCTGGAAAGCACCTCGGGACGCCTTGGCACAACGAACCTTTCCCCAAACTCGGTTGCTACGTGTCAATCAGCACCTGGTTCTGGCACGCCAGGGATCACACCCCTGGGTAGTCCTTCTGCCCCCACCCCGCCCCTCGCAAACACACACTGCTGAGGTCATATTCTTGCCCTGAGCTCAGTGTGCCTCCTGTGGCTGCAGACGGGAGATAACGTCCTGTGGCCAAGGCACGTTGTCTTCCCAAAGGCCGGTGACTCCGAGATCCATGAGCTGGGACCTCGTATTGAAACACGATGACATCCTGACAGCCCAGCACGCACTGTGCTTTGAAGCCAGCCTTTAGGGCAGAGCTCCCACCATGTCTGAGCTGGCACCGAGAAGCCCCCCCCCCAAAAAAAAAAAACTATGGGCACCAAAGCCAGGTGACCAAGTCCGGCTCCGCCAGTGACCTCCAGCATGTGAGTGCCTGATAGAGTCACACGCACTGAGTTTCAGTTTCGAGGCCAAAAAGGCGACTTCTATTTAAGCTCTGAAATTCTGCCCCAGGTGGTGAGAAGCTCACACTTTGCTGGAAGTAGGACCCAGGGGCGAAACAACAGGTCCCTGACTCTCAGACGTCACCCTCCCTCCCCCACCGTGTTATACGTCCTTGTCTTGGACTTGCTTGTCCCTTGTATTTGTTCCGGCTTTTATTACGCGGTGTGTTGATTCATACGCTTGTTAACACAAGGTAAATAACATATGGATACAGCGATGGGTCGGACGTCAAATAATTACTCGGCCATTTCCTTCCGAGTTCTTGTTGGTTGGTTTGGCCGAGCGCGAGCTCACGTTTGAGCACGGCTAACACGCCCGCCGTTTTCGTAGAATGCCCGGGAGAAATCAGGGCGTCCACGCCTCTGTGTTAAAGCCATCTGGAAAAATCTAGATTATGAACGCTTTGTCCCTCAATTTTAACCAATGGATTTCTATCGCGTTTGCCTTTTACAGGACTCTCGGGATGGAGACACTGAAAACAAAACACCTGTTACGTCCAAAATGGTTCTTTCGAGAAGTATGAGGTACAGATTCTAGGTGGTCGGAAAGCAGCTCGTGTTATATTTGAACGGGGAGTGTTTCCCTTTTTCTTTCTCTTTGGCACCAAATTGTGCGTCTTGCCGTCGGTGAGGTCTCACGGTCGAGCTCCTGTGGCTCGTGTGACTGGGAGGCCCGACTCCACCATAGTAGAGTTTGGGGGCTCCCCCACGGACCTCGGGAACCGAGGATGGGAATCTGTGTAGCTCGACTTGGGAACCAGGCAGCCATGGCGGTTTAAAATAAACTACGGAATCTCGGAGAATCATGGAAGCTGGGAACCATGGCATCCGGGCGTCAGAATCTGGGGCCTGGTGGAATATTCGAGCTGCCTTTGGAGGCTGCCCCAGGGCCTTTCGCCCAACACCGCACCTTCTAACAGCGAGGCAGGGCAAACACCCGCATCTACAGATTCCTGCCCAGGAATCTTCTAGCCCAAGCCAGGAGAACCTGTCTTCTAATGGAAGATGCTGGTCACATTGGAGGGGGGGGGGTGGGGAGAAGGAGGAAGGGAGGGAGAGGAAGGGCATACCTCAGAGGGTGAAGACCTTCCGGAGTCAGGTGGTGCCTCAACTTTGAAGCTCAGCAAAACCACAGTGTGGGGTGTCGGGAGGCCCCGCCCTTCTTTCCAGCTTCATCTCCTGCTACATTCGGCAACTTCTCCCCCACCACCCCCCCGCCGCACCTTCTGCCCACACAACCAGCAAGCTGGTGCTCTCATGTCAATAAGCTTTGCTTGGGCCCCGCCACGAGCTCGCTCAACCTCTGTGCCTTTCCCGTGGTGCCCCAGGCCTGCCAAGGACAGCTGTGTAAGTTGGGCAGAGTGTGAGGGTATCACACTCACCCTTCGGGCGTCCCACGGTTAGACCGAGAAATTCTGGCAGATGGCAGAGTCAAAGGGATCATTTTATCACGTGTACAAAGGCGCCGTGTGGGGCGGCAGCGAGGTCCTTGCTCTTTGCTCTCCCTGGAATGTCACCTGTCCTTGTCTCCACCAAGCAAGTTCCTGTCCCATCCCTTAAGGTCCCCTCCAGTATCCCCTCCTCCACGGCGACACCTCCCCATCCCCCCGCCCCCCTTCCTACGTGGATTAAAGGGTAATAACATCGATCAATAAGAACCGTGGATACAGAAGTCGGTGTTTCCTGGTGCAGATTTCCAAAGAGCAGGGCAGGCGCCGTTGGTAGCAGGAGAGACGAGTCTCAGTGACACTCAGACCTGGGACGAAGGGATACTGCATCGGACACAATGCATTGGGGAGAAAAAAAATCTGTCCGGTGTGTGTCTTCCAGGTCTCCCTGCGACTCTCGCTAACCCCCCATTTTATCAAAGCGCGAGCGGGCTGCAGGCTTAGCGCCCTCGGCAGGCAGGTGTCTGTCTGACACTCGGCCTTCGTCAAATATATTTACACGATCGCTTTCTGTCTATGGCCTATGAAGCTGAAGTTCCACTTCCCGTGGTGTTATAAAGCTCGTTTACAAATCAGTGCCTCGAAGCACAAAATAGGAAGTCTGTTTAAATAGGAAATATTAAGTCAATAACAAGACAGGTGTTAAGCAGAGAAGGCAGAAAAAAAAAAAATCAGCAGCGTGCACGAAAGAGTAGAGTTGGAAAACACAGATTTGTTTGAGAGCGTAGGCTCCGCGGCCAGACGGCCCGGGTTCAGATTTCGGCTGCGTGACCTCGGGCAAGCTGTTTTTCCCTCTCTGAGCCTCAGTTTCCTGGGAACAATGATCCTACCAGCCGCTTAGAGTAGTCCGGAAGATACGCTAAGAGAACGGGGGTCGTGAACTGTGGCTCGCTGTGTTTGTTACGAGAATACGTGATGACTAAGAAGGAGGGAGTCACACGCCGGCAGGGATGGGGGACCCCGGAGCTCACATCCATGCACGGACCCAGGAGACGCTTTGATTTAGGAACTTTTATTTGCAAGGGAAAGATGGGGAAATGGGGTCTGCGGGAGGGGCGGGGCAGGGGAGAAGAGCCGGCTGCAGAGGGCTTCACTTGGGGGGCTCCGCGGCCAGGACCGGGAAGCAGCCCTCGCGGTGCCACTGCCTGTCGCGCAGGCGACGCACGGCCTGCATCTGCGGCTGGAAGGCCCCCCACTCGTTCCAGTGCCGGAAGTCGCCTGGCTCCAGAAGGTACTGGTACCCGCGGTAGCCGGGATACTGATAGCCGACCCAGCTGGAAGGGAAGCAAGGAGGACAGGGTGCAGAGGTCAGCCTCACCGCCTGGCGCCCAGGGCCCCGCCCAGGCCGGCCCCCCCCCCACCCCTGCAATCGGCTCCTCATCGGATTGGGTCCCAGGAAGCGGGTGTGGCGCCTCTGTCCTGGCTTTGCCCCTTTGGGCCAGCGACTTCACCTGTCTAAAAGACCTCAGTTTCTCCTTCTGGGGAGTGGAGTGGTCACTCCGGCTGGCTTCTCGAGGGGCCAGGCGGAAGAATGTACCTAAAGTCCTTACTAAGGACATTGTGTGCTTGGGTGGGGATGCGGGGCTTACAGAACAGTATCGAAGGAATGAGAATAGGGTTGAGGACTGGTTAGCAATGAGGCAGAGAAGAAAGGAGCCTCCGTTCAAACAATGGTTTCCGAGGTGTGTGAGCGAATCTGCATGGAGTGGTTGGGAACGCGCGTTCCGACATCGGCAATACTTCCAGCAATGCCGCCTGTTAGCTGTGAGAATCCCAACAGACGACTTAGCAGAACTTCAGCCTGCTGGCTGGGAGATACACAATGCACCCGCCTCCTCGGTTTGTTACGAAGGTTCCATAGCTACTCACCGAGAGCAGTTAGCGCAGCGCGTGGTGCAGAGTTATCGTTAAAGATTCATTCCTGACTTCTGTCATCACCTGGGCTGGGGTGGGGAGGTCTGTCCAGGCCTCCCCCACGCCCCCTGCCCACCTCGCAGAGCCTGCTTTAAGGTCTAGTCACCACGGGCAAGCCCCTGACCCACCGTCTGCTCCAGCACACACACCCCCGGGTCCCAGAAGCCTCCCTTCCTCCTCTGACCTCCTGCCTGGACCATCTCTGAGCCAGCGTTGTTGGACCCATGGGTACACTCGGGCCTCCCCGTGGGGCCGGGCAAGCGCCCTGAAGGCAAGAATCGAGCCTGAGGCATCCGGCCCTCACCAGGGTTCTGGCGCTGGGTCCGGATCCCGGGCGGTGCTCAGATGGTTTGAATGCAGGGACACGGGGTCCAGAGAAGAAGAAAGGCCAAAGGAAAAAGTCAGAGCCCTCATGGTGTTACGGGAACTTAGAAAGAGCCCGGGTGAGAGACGGAAGCCCTGTATTTGTTCAGGACTGTCTGGCGTGGTGGTTCGGAGGCAGAGGGATGGACACAGTCCTCCGCGTTCTCACAGAAGTGAGGTCACGGGGCTCTGTTTCGAAAGCTTCGAATCTAGAGGCGCCCGGGTGGCTCAGTTGGTTGAGCGTCTGGCTTGGGTCGCGATCTCGTGGTTCGTGGTTTGAGCCTAGCGTTGGGGTCTGCCCTGACAGTGTGGAGATTCTGCTTGGGATTCTCTCTCTCTCTCTGCCCCTTCCCTGAATATGTGAGTGTGTTCTCTCTCTCTCTCCCTCTCTCTCTCTCTCTCTCTTCTCTCTCTCTCAAAATAAACTTTGAAAAGCTTCAGATCTGAAGAGTTCGAATAAAGGGCCCTTTTAGGTCAGCGAGCCTGCTGTGCCCATTGTGTAGATGGCAATACTGAGGCAGAGAGAGAGGGACACGGGGCTCGCCCGGGCTTCGCAGCACCTCCGGGACGGGGTCCAGGCGCCTGCATTGCCCAGTCTCGCCTCTCAGAAGTCACAGGGCCGGTTTCCCCAGAGGCTCTGGAATTTCCCAGAATGTTAGGCTCAGTGACCTGCGTGAAGTCGGCCTCCTTTACTTATTTCTCGGATCCCAGCCTGGGTCTGGAAGGGCGTATTCCCTCCGGCTCCCACCGTTTTCAGGCCGATCACCGGGTTTGTTTACACCTGACATGTAATTCATCAAAGTAGGAATCCGCTCTCCAGGGGAATGGAGTTCGGTCGGTGCCAGGCGGGAGCACTGGGGAGGGGCCCTCCTACGCCCGGACGTCCTGTTCTCTAAGGGGGACAGCCTTGGAGTCTGCGCTTAACGCGGAGGCCACGGGCCTGGCAGGACAGACGCTTACGTTCCGCTGGAGACCCTCACGCTGCCCACGCGGTCGCAGAAGCCGTAGGCCCAGAGGCTGGGCACGTCATCCTCCTGGATCTCCATGGTGTTGCCCTTGAAGTTGGCGCCTTCGAACAGGCAGATCTTGTGCTCCTGGGAGTCCTAGGGAAGGAGAGCCCGGGTCAGGCTTGCGACGAAGGAACGGGGCTAAGCGATGTAACATAGAGGGGGCCCCCGGGTGCAGATAGAGAGAGAGAGCCGAGTCTGCTCGGGCCACCGTGCGTCTTGCCCGGGACGGTCACTGTCCAGCCGGGAGGGCCCTCCTCCTGTGCGAAAGACGATAC
The DNA here is from genome assembly GCA_030068075.1 of Paguma larvata. NCBI lineage: Eukaryota > Metazoa > Chordata > Mammalia > Carnivora > Viverridae > Paguma > Paguma larvata. Next base: position 64,623,995 of record CM057835.1, read on the forward strand.
AACCGCCTCTGTTGTATGGAGTCGTCACGCGGATTCAATGAAGTAATCCGGATAGGCACTCCGCACCGCGCCCACCGCTAAGTGCTTTCCGAGACCTTTATTCATCATGGTTTTGTTAAGGTCAGGCATGCAGAGACTCAGAGAGGCCAAGACTCTCGATCGCGGTCACACAGCCAGCGCGAGGCCGAGGCTCTCAGAGAACCAATTCGTTCCTCCCATCCCATCCTGCACGCTGCTCCCCTCCGCCCCGCCCCACCAGCCGGATTTTAGTTCCCTGGCACCCAGCTCATCCTTGCTGGGGGGCGGGGGGGTGGCTCTGCACTCCCTCTGCAGCGGAAAAGCCGGTCAGGCCTCCTGGCGCTGACTCGGTCCTCAGCCTCCGGGGAAGCCCCCGCCCGCTTCCGCCCCCCACAACAGAGGCCGGCGCTCCTCTCCTGCTGTCCTGGCACACGGTGCCTGCCGCGTGCTTTGGGATCACGGATTTATCGCTGTGACTAGGTTTTCGGTAGCTGCCAGGGACCTTGCCTGTCCCGCCCGTAAAGAGCCGGGCACTCAGAGCCTGCGACGGAGCCTTGGCGGAAAGAAGTCAGCCGACAGCGGTTGGGTGCGTGACGGTGAGTGGCAGGTAGGTCAGGTGAGACACCCATCTAATATCCCAGGAAGTGAGGGCTGGGAAGGAGCCGGGGAACCCGGCGGGGAGGGAGCTGGAGCTGCCCAAGGAAGAGACAATGGCGGCCCATGCGAGGACGGTGGCCGAGATAGAGAGGACAGAGTGGTCTCATATTCTCAGCCCTGGCGACACCTCATCCGTACCTGGTGGGCGTGATGAACATATCAGTACCCGTGACCCAGGCGCAGAGATCCAGATTTAATTGACCCGGGGTGGGGTCCAGGCATTGGGATTTTTTCTTCCTACTACATTCTATTTAATACAGCATAACCCATTCTAATGAAGCAAATGAATACATTATGTTTAAGCAAGTATGTCCCACCTTTCAGAACTTCAGCAGGCAAACAAGATAGCAATATTGATGAGATAGTTACATTCTTTATGTTTTGTTTCGTTTTTACCATGTATCCAAACCCTGGTTTGGGTCCATTACGCTGAAACCACATCTCTATTCCGATTAGTCAAGATTTAAGTGCTCAACAGCTACAGATGGCTACTCCTTAAGGTATCGGGCAGCAAAGCTCTAGAAGCTACGACAAACGCCCCGGCTGGTCAAGCCTCCAAACCAGCTTTGTTGACATAGCTTGCCTTTTAAGGACCATTGACTGAGAGATAAATCTATGAATTCTTCTGCCAGGCGCCCTGATAAGCCTATGAATTCTTACGAAGGGCCCGTTATAGCCTGATAACTCCGTTCCAAATTCTGAGAAATACGTTGGGAACGATGTGCTTGAAAAATCCATTAAGAGAAATTTGGCGATGCCCAAACAGCTGGCATCACGGGTATTCGTAAAAGCCCTTCGCGAAAATTCCCATCACGGAGGCGAAGGTTGGTTGCCATTGGAATCAACCCTCGTGGCTGAAGACACAGCTGGTTCATGCGTCGCGGTCAACACCGTCCCAGAAGACCTGAATTTCTCGGGGATCACACCACCGATCTTGGCTTCGAGTCTTCCTTAAGGGACACTATGTAACTCAGCGAAATATTATAAAGGAGCTACTTCGGTATGTCGTCCCCTCAGGGTGACTTCCTACAGCACCCCTCTTCCCAGCTACCCCACAGGCTTGAACCTGCCCCGTTTGCTGTTTTGGATAGGACTGGGATTTTCTGAACTTCTTAGGAGGCTCTGACGTGCAGTCAGGAACGAGAAACGGTCCACAAAGAGAAGCAAGGAAGATGCTGAAGTCTCTAGGGCCAACAGCTAAGGTGGTGGGTGTCCTCTCTAAAGCAGCAGGGAAGGAAAAAACCACGTTTCTTATTTCTCATGTGTCCAGGGCTCCTAGCAGGGGCTGGGCGCACCAGGTGTCAGGGGCACCTAATAAATCAGTGAGCATTAGAGCCCTGTGGTCATCGCCCCTCTCCGCCTGCCATTCCTCCTTCTTTCCCTAGCTCGTCCCCCATCCCCTGGCCTGCCATCAGCCCTGACGTTTGCTCCTCCCCACCCCACTGAGCCCCCAGGACGGGCTCAGGAGCCACTCACCATCTTGATAGGCCGGAAGGACATGAGTCTGTCGCTGCGATAGCTGCTCGACCACGTGTCCCAGCGTGGGTACTCGCCCTTCTCCAGGACAAACATCTCCCCACGGAAGTTGGACTGCTCAAAGGCGACCCAGCTGGAGGGGGGAGGGGAGGGACAGAACGCCGAGGGCCGGGAGGGGCAAAGGCAAGAAGGAGAGAAGCCGTTAGCAGAAGCCCTCCCCACGCCCGTGGGTTTGATCCTAGGCTATGTCGCTTCCAGGCTGTGTGACCCTGGGCACGTGGCTTTACCTCTCTGAGCCTCGCTTTCTTCATCTAATGTGCCTATTTTCTGGCAGCTGGTGGAGGCTTCGGGGAGACAATGCGTGCCATTATGGGAGCAGAACGTCTCCCCAGTTGTGGGAGTCACACCTAATTTAAGCACTACAAGCCCGTGGAGTCAAATAAGACATAAGAAGACACGGTACTTCAAACCTGATTACAGCTGGGGGAAAGTCTCTGTTGGCTGCCAATGAGCCGCTAACACTCACTAGTCTCCCCTTCTTTGATGAGAACCCCCATCCACCCAAGTCCTCGAGCGCCAGCAACGGCGTGACACCGCTGCTTTGTGTTCCTGTGTCGATTCTTCACCTTCTACTTACACGGCGAGTGATACTAGCTCTCCACTGGTGAAAGCGATGTCGAGGTTCTTTAAGCAGGTTTTCACTGTGTTCAAAAGGGTCATTTTAAATGAAATATGCTCAAGAAATCGGAGTCTTGGGAGTACCGGGGTCAGGGGAACGCAGATGCAGGACTAATCGTGCGCTGGATAAGGACCGGTCTGGAACACGGAGGACACGCGGTAATGGAGGCAGTGGTGGTAACATCCACTTCTCAGATACCTCTGAGAATTGTGACCGTGCATTTGAGGATGCTCGGTCCTCTACGAGAAAGGATTACAAGTCTAAAGTCACACGGGGCTTTCCCTGGCTTTCCCAGCGCAGCCTGATGAAGGCTTAGGAAGAAGTGCACTTGAGTTAAAGGGACTCCCGGGTTCTGGGGGAGGTTGATGAAGAGGTTGAGACGACCCATTTCATAGATGGGAAAGTTGAGGCTAAGGGACCCCTTGACCTTTGCTCTATATGTGTTCAGGGGGATCTCAGGGAACAAGAGGGGACACTGACATTAGTATCATCTCTTTGGGATCTTTCTTGACCCAGAAGGAGATGGGTGTGTGCGAGGGTGGGGTGTGTGGGGGGATGTGCTACCACCATGGGCTGAAACACTACGAGTCCCAGGAGCTTCAGGTCCTTGTCTGAGGAATGAGCCAACCCACACTGGAGCGACAGAATTGAAGATGCCATTGTGGTCCTAGAACAGAGAAGAATCTGCCTCAGCCCTGCTCAGTCTAGAGTAGATGAGAAAAGGGTGGATGGAAGGATGGATGGATGGATGGATGGATGGATGGATGGATGGATGGGTGGATGGGTGGATGGGTGGATGGGTGAATGGGTGGATGGATGGATGGATGGGTGGATGGGTGGATGGACGGGTGGATGGACGGATGGATGGATGGATGGAAGGATGGGTGGATGGATGAATGGATGAATTAATGGTTGAATGGGTGGGTAGATGTATGGATGTACGGATGGATGGATAGAAGGAGCAGATGGATGAATAAATGGAAAATGAATGGGCGGATGGATGGATGGATGGGTGGATGGGTGGATGGGTGGATGGATGGATGGATGGGTGGATGGATGAATGGATGGATGGATGGGTGGATGGATGGGTGGGTGGATGGGTGGATGGATGGATGGATGGATGGATGGGTGGATGAATGGATGGATGGGTGGATGGATGGATCTACAGATGAATGGATAAAGAATGGGTAAGTAGATGGATGGATGGATGGATGACTGGATGGGAAGGGAGCTTTGGAAGATGGTGCCCTGTGGTAATTAAGAGCATAGCCTCTGGAAACTGACCTAAGTTCTAATCCCAGCTCATCAGTTGTTTGCTACGTGACTTCAGGCAAGTCACTCAAAGTCATTAAGCCTCAGTAGAGGAGAGGGAAGATTGCAGCTACCTGTGAGGGTCGAAAAAGGAGTACATGGAGCGAGCCCAGCACAGGGAAATCTCGGTAAATACGATCTTTTATGACTGAAGAAGGAGCCAAGCTGCTGGCGGTCTGAGCTTATGGAAAGACAGATTCTGACGTAACTTCCCCCCTGCCTGCCTCCCCCCAGACTTTCCCTGTCATAGCTCTGGGAGTCATAATACCCAGGGAAGACCTGTTATAAGAACGAGGAACTGTATACATTTATTTCAATCTTTTCTTACCTCCTGGGGCTCATTGGAGCCTTATGAGCAAGGAGAGAAGTAGGGCAGGGCTATTAAGTTACAGATATGGAAACTGAGGCTCAGAGGGGTCAAGTCACCGGCTAAGGTCCCGGCATGGTGTCGGGTGTCAGGGTGAGGGCTCCTAGGTTTCAGGCAGGCACGCCCCCCTCTCCCCACCCCTGTGCCGAGGGCACGCCCCTCCTCTCCTTGCCCTGCCCACCTCATCCCCTCCATCCTTTCTCTACCACGGTCTTTCCCACAGCCCCGCCAGTCCTGACACAGACTCAGGACGCCGGACCACAGCCCCTTTCCTCTCCCCACCAGGCGCAGCCCCGGAGCGCACACCAAACGCCAGCTGCATCTTTGTTGGAGGAGAAATACTCTGGGTTTGAGTCACTGTCACCAAAAAAAGCCCGAAAACCCAAATTGGCCACATCCGCAGCTTCTGTTCCCAGCTGGGCTTTGGGGCTGAGGGTGGGGCGGAGGCTGCGTTGACCACGCCTGGGGTGGGGGTGGGGGCGGGAGCGGGGGTGGGGGTTGGGGTGGGGCAGGAGGTAGAAGCAGGAGGTAGAAGCGCACCTCCTTCACTGAACTCGGCTGAGCTCGCAGGGCAAGGGAGAGGGTAAGCGGGCGTCACCCGCTCTGTCTGGGCACTCGGGGGGCGCCAGACGGGCCACTGCAGCATCTCTTTCAGGCTGCAGCATAATCCAGCGGAGGCCAGTGGAGACCAGGACTGTCTCCACTTCGGAGATGAGGAAACTGAGGTTCGGAGACGGTGCCAGGTGAACGGGGGAGGCGAGACTCCAACTTTGAGGCCTGACTGACCTCAGAGCCCATCTCTGCCCTTCATACTGCAGTCCCCAGATGCTGGGCGGACCGTACCCCTTGGGGGGTTGGGGGCTGGTGAGACAAGGGGCAAAGGAGCCATGCGGGGCTTATTCTGTTCTTGACCTCAGCAGGGTTTGGCGCTGGTATAGGCACTACGTCCACTAGGCTTTCCATGGGGGTCACTGAGGCCCAGAGAGGCCCAGAGGGCCAGGGGCAGGCAGTGGAGTAAGTGACAAAAACACTGTGGGTGAAATTGACCCAAGTTTGAATCCAGGCTCTGCCACTTACCGCTCCGTGGCTTCGGCCAAGGGACCTCACCCCTCTGAGCCTCGGTTTCCCCAACTGGGCATTATGACTATTTTACTATGGCGCCGGGAGTGCCCTCCCCCGGCCAACACTCACGGTCCCGAGGTGACAATGAGGCTGCGCACTCGGTCGAAGCCACGGTCTCCCAGGTTCAAGCACTCCCCGGAGAATTCCACACGACGGCCCTGGAAGTTCTCCTGCTCGAAGACCACCAGCTGCAGGAGAGAACCCCCATCCCCGGGAGTGGGGGGGACGGGGTACAGAGTGAGGGGGCAGGTACGCCTCCGAGCTGGAGAGGCTCCAGGTCAAAACTTCCTTCAGTATCTATAGAAATACAAGCAGACCTGCACAGATCTTAGGGGAGTGGGCCATGAGCCAAATCCTGTTGAAACAACCCTAGTCCTCCCTCCTGTCTCTTCTGGACTTAGGATCTGCTCCATCATCAGGAATCAATGGCTCTTCCTTCCTGCCTCGGTGCTGTTCCTTCTGCCTGGAACGCCCTCTCCAACATCCATCCCCATCCTGGAGCTCATGTTCCCGGTCCTGCTCCAGGCTCAGATGTCACCTCTTCCAGGAAGCCTTCCCTGATGCGCTTGCCCCATGTGGGCTTGGTTGAGTGACCCTGCCCTGGGCTTAATCCATTACCAGCACAACCAACACAGTCCCTCCTGCTTTGCTTCCCGGTCTCTCTCTCTGTGCACCCCCTCCCCCTTTATTCAACCTCCAAAGACCCTTTAAAGGCTCCTCCAGGGCAGGGTGTGGGGTGGATCTAATTCTGCACCTGCAGCCTCAGCCTGGGCACCTGTCACGGAGTCGATGCTCCGAAAGCGCTCGCCAGTCCACCTGTCTCGGTGTAGGGGCCTCGGCCTTGAACTTGGGCTAATCCCCCCCTTCGCGGAGCCTCCAGGATGTTGTCGTCCCAAGCTGGGGAAACCTTGCTTTTCACAAGTGTCTGCCTTCTCTGAGCCTCGGTTTCCCCAGCTATGCAAGGAGGCGGTTCACACACCCTCGACCCGGCACTTGTACTCCCACACTCGCCCTCCCCGGAGGAACGCTGGCACGCGGGCCTCGGGAGACACGGATAAGAACATCCTGGCCACAGTGTCCACCGGAGCAAAGCTAGCAGCCACCCGAGGGGGTCTTCCGGAGGGACGGTCCCACTCTGAAATACCAGCTGCTGGAGCGAGTGACCCACGGCCACACCGGGCAACGTGGAGACCGTTCTGGTCTCATAGTGGTGGGTGAAAAGAAAAGAGAAAAACCCACAGGATGGCATACAGTGTCGTTCACGAAGCCAAAAAGATGTAAGGCACAGATACAGGAATTTCTTTGAAAGGCATAATGTATTAAAAGGCGAGGAGGCAGACGACGGGCAGGGGTGAAGATGGCAGTTGCCTTGAGTAGGGGAGAAGGGGGGTGGGCTCCTGGGGAACACTTCGGAGTTCAAACATTTTTAGTAGGTTCTGGCTTTTAATGGGGGGAGGGGAGGTGGGGGGTTGCAGGCATTGTTGTATATTAAACATTAAATAAAAGGGCCCCTGGGTGGCTCCGTCTGTTAAGCGTCCCAACTCTTGATATCTGCTCAGGTCATGATCCCAGGGCTGTGGGATCGAGCCTGCCACAGGCTCTGAGCTGAGCATGGAGCCTGCTTGGGATTCTGTCTGTCTGTCTGTCTGTCTCTCTCTCTCTCTTTCCCTCTGCCCCTCTCCTCTGCTTATGCTCATGCTCTCTCTCTCTCTCTCAAATTAAAAAAATTGTTTTTAAATGAATAATTAAAGAATTAACTGCATAGGGGTGCCTGGGTGGCTCAGTCAGTTAAGCGTCTGACTTCAGCTCAGTTCATGATCTCACAGTTCATGGGTTCGAGCCCCGCGTCGGGCTCTGTGCTGACAGTTCAGAGCCTGGAGCCTGCTTCGCATTCTGTGTCTCTGTCTCTCTGCCCCTCTCCTGTTCCTGCCCTGTCTCTGTCTCTCAAAGATGAATAAAAACATTAAAGAAAAATTTAAAAAAGAAGAAGTGACTGATGACAAAAGCCGGCCACACACGGACCGCATGAGAGAGCGAGCCGTGAACCCAGTTCTGTGCGCCCCAGTTTGAAACCAAACCGACTCCAACCCGAAAACTGGAAGATCAGCTCTGTGGAAGCCCTTTCAGACCTCAGTGCCGTGGAAGAATTTTCTGGAGGGGCCGAGACCACCTGTGGCTCCTAGAGTACCTCCCAGGGGGCTGGTGGTTTCCGCTGCTAAGCCAGCCCCCCTCTGCCCCTCCTTCTATTCGAAACCCTGAGCACAGCCTGGCAGGACTGGCTGGACCAGCAGGGGAAGGGGGAGGAGGGGAATAGGGGGGGAGAGGGGAGGAGGGAGAGGAAGTGCAGGGGTGGAGCCCAGCCTCCGCTCCCCAGAGTGCTTACCTTGTAGCTGCCGGGAGGCAGGTCCCCGGCTTTTGTCGTGGGCACGGTCGCGGGGGCCAGGGCGGGGCCGGGGCCCGGGGCCGGTCCTGCGGCTGGGGCCCCCTTCCCCTTCCCATCAGGCCCTGGGTTCACCGCAGCTGTAGCCGAGGCCTTCACAGCCTGAGACATGGTCCCTGCCTGCAGACCTCTGCAAAAGAACCTTGGCCTCGGTCACTCAGGGACGGCACCCTCGAGCGGTGCCCCAGCCTCGCGTACCCCACCCCCCGCCTGCCCCCCACCAGATGTTTGCAGCCTTCTTTGAACTCATTTGCACTGTCTCTCTCTCTCTCATTCTAAATCCCCTGCCCAGGGACCCCTCCTTCCTGGTATGCCTCCCTCCAGGCCTTCTACCTGCCGCACGCCCCCACCCCCAGTCCCCTGCTAACGTCCTTCCTTCCGCCCTGTGGCCGTGCGCGCCCCGCTCATGGGGCTTCTGCACTGGTTTCTTTCATTTCACCTCCCCGGATTCAGAACGCGTTGTCCTGTTTGGGGTCCTTGGGGTACGCCCTGCTGAGCCAGCGCGGTGAGCCCAGAGGGGCCATCTTATCCCCTCTGAACTCAGAGAGGGGAGGTGGGGGCCCTGCGCGCACACACGGCTGCTAGGAGGTGGCTTAGCGGATGTCCCCAGCCGCTGCGTTATCTATGCCTTCTAGACCAGCAGCACCTGTCGCAGGACCTTCGCAACCAGCACCTGCTCCGGGAATGAATGCCTGCGGGGTCCCGACTTCTGCCCGGGGGAGCTGCCGCCTCTGGCCTCGTCTGGGGCCGGGCATGTGGGTGCAGGCGCGGGCCTGGGGCGGGGGCAGCACGGGGGAGCCAGAGGGCGGGTCGGATGCATGTAGGGGCTTCTAAACTGAAGACTGCGGCTTCAGAGACGCTAGCGGGAGAGGGCTTTGGTCCGTGCCTGCGGCTCTTCGTTGCCTTGGGGTCACGGGCGCCTCAGAGTGTTTGAGGAACGCCCTGTCCTTGCCCCCTTTCATTCTGGAGACAATTTTGGGGGGGGTCTGAGGACCTCCCCCCGCCCCTGCCGGCAGGTGCCCGGCTGATTCCTGAGGGCTCTGGGTCAGAAAGAGCCAGTTGGGGCAGGCGGATCCTGCCCCCCACTTCTCCCAGGAGGGTTGTCATTTCTCTGCTGTGCTCTGCCCGCTCTGGGCAGGCCAGACATCTGGGCCACACGTGTGACTTCCGGGCTCTTGCTACTCCCCACACAATCCCCATGTCACTCTGGGAACCAAAGTTCCCCTGAGCTGGCAGTCGGGGTCCTTCCTTCCTGGAGATCTTCCTCCTGCTCTCTCTCTCTCTCTCTCTCTCTCTCTCTCTCTCTCTCCCCCCCCCTCTCTCTCCCTCTCTCCCTCTCTCTCTCCCTCTCTCTGTCCTTCTCTGTTTATTTTTATCTCCTCTCTCTCTCTCTCTCTCTCTCTCACTCTGCCTTTCTCTCTCTTCCGTTAGGGCTCTCTTTGCCTCCCCCTGCCTCTGCCTCTCCTCTCCTCTCCCCTCCCCTTGGGTCCTCTGCAGCTGCCGGGTCCCCTCTTACCTGGGGACCTGCTACTTCTCGCTAAAGGACAGGCAGGCGCACAGGCGGGCGGGCGGGCGGGCGGGCCGGTGCAGTGGGTGACTGGGGGCCGACCCCCCATTTTATAGTCTGGCAGACACCAGGGCCCATCTCTGCCCCACAAAGCCGGAGCTGGCTCAGCAGGCTCTGGGCCGGGAGCGGCCCCTGGGGCCCCGACCTTGCCCGGGTCACTGTGCAGAGCAGCATTTTCCATTGTGAGCCCAGCTCGCCCAGCAGAAACCCTGGCCGGCTGCCACTCCGCCTCGCCCCGCGCCTGGCCCCAACCGGGAGGCCTTTCTCTAAAACCCCGGCTGCGCTGGGCCCGTGGGCTCCCCGCTGGCTGCCAGTCCTGCGGCAGGGAAAAGGGGAGCCCTGCGGGGGAGGGGCGGGGGGGATACTCGGGTGACAGGAGGCACAGTGGATGGAAAAATGCTTTGTAAAGACAGACGTGGGTGTGGTACCAAGAGCCGCACCTACTGAGTGTCTGTCGTGGGCTGAGCCCGGCTCCGGAGGCATGACCTGTGGTGTCTTGGTCAAGCCCCAGGACACCCCACCTTCGCTGGTCCTTTCAGTACCCGTTTCACAGACGAGCCCGGCTCTCTGACAGAGAGGTCAGAGCCAGGAAGCAGCCCGAACAGGCTGGCTGGGGGCCTGTGTGCTTCACTCTCATGCTATCTGATCTTGGCTCTGGCCTGACTTTCTGCCCTCAGTGTGGAGGTCGGGCTGTGCCCAGGTCAGCCGGAGGGTCAAAGCCTGGGTCCTGTTCCTCTACCCACACTGAGCCAGATGCCTCCTCCACCCTTCCCGGACCTGCCTGTAGAAATCACCTTCCCCGCCCCCATAATCCGACCCCAGGGACAGAGCTGGTGGCCGGGAGCATGACAGCTTCCCCAAGGGAGCTTCTTGTCCTCGGCTGGGCCCCAGCACCCAGCAGAGGGTCCGGCACAGAGAGCACCCTCAATCAATTTAGGGGGGACTAAATGGTCACCCCAATGGCTCCTGGGGTACCAGGGGAGATAGGGGAACTGGAGAGAAATAGGGTGATTGGCTGAGAGAAGTGGAGAACCACAGAGAAAGAGAGCTGGAGACGGAAATGCAGAAGATGGATGGTGAAGGGGGGGTGGACGGTGAAGGGGGGTGGACGGTGAGGGGGAGATGGACGGTGAAGGGGGGTGGACAGTGAAGGAGGAGAGACAGAAGGCAAGACAGAGCAAGAAAAACTCAGAAAAGTGCAACGGACGCCGGAAGTCATAGCTTCCAATTCCCTCCTTTGGCAAACGGGGAGACCGAGGTCCAGCTGGAACAGGTGACTTCCCCAAGGTCCTGGCGTGTGAACTCACAGTACTGCTGGGGGGGGGGGACTCCTGATGGGTGTCAGCCTGAAGTCTGGCTCCCCGGCCCCAGGGAGTGGTTCCTGCCTTCTCCGTGGGGGGTCCGGGGACCCAGCCCCCCACGGAACCCAGTTCCGCCTGAAGATCACCCTGGTTTGGGGCCAGCTCTGCCGGCTGCCCCTCCGCCCCCACCCAGCATCCCCTCACTTCCCAGCCTCCCCCTCAGCCTTTCATTCTGAGCCAAGGCCTGCCGGGGGGTGGGGGGATGGGAACCGCAAGATGGGGCAGCCACTGGAATGGAGGCCAAGATGCCTGCGGCTGGGGGGAGGTGGGGGAACCACCCACAGGTCTGGGCTTCAAGGCCAGGCTGTCTGGGACAGAGAGTTCCACACTCCCTCGTGGCAACGGGCCGCCTGCCAAAGCCTGGGGGTAGAGGTAGGGGTCGGCCCCCCATGCTGCGTGGCTGCCCCCTGAGTGCTTTCACTGCCTCGGGTCCTGCAATCGTCACTATGAGGGGGTGTCTCTGGGAAGAGTCCTGTTTGCAGAGGAGGAAACCAAGGCAAAGCCCTTTCTCCGCGCTCAGCCTGGGGGCTCACCCGTGAAACAGAAGTTACTTCTTTTTAGCTCTTCAACCCAAGCTCTCGAAAACAATGCACTCCTGCTTTTCCATGAAGAATTCTTCATATATATATGTATGTCTATATATTTCCAAGTTCATTTATTTATTTTAGACAGAGAGAGAGAGGGCGCGGGCAGGGGCGGGGCAGTGAGAGAGGCAGAGAGAAAGAATCCCAAGCAGTTTCCGCACTGTCAGTGCAGAGTCTGACTCGGGGCTCCAACGCACGAACCGTGAGATCATGACCTGAGCCGAAATCAAGAGCTGGGCATTTAACCGAGGGAGCCACCCAGGCGCCCCGCCACGAAGAATTCTTTCCTAGTAAATCTTTCTCGCAGCTTTAGCGAGCTGTAATTGACACAACTGTGTGGAAGTATAAGGTATACAACGTGTCGGTTTGATACAGGCATGAATCACAAAATGATTGCCACCATTTTTTTGTGTGCTTGAGAACACTTAGTATCTACCTCTTAGCAACGTTCAAGTGTAAGACGGAGTTATAGATATACAATCGCCATGCTGTACGCTGGATCCCCGACCTTCTTAATCTCATAGGTTTGCCCCCCTTTGAGCAACATCCCACTGTGTCCCCCACCCGCCTGGGGAAACCACTTTACTCTCTGTTTCTATGAGGTTTGTTTTTTTGGAGGGGGGCAGATCTCATATTATCTAAGCGATGTCACACGGTGTTTGTGTTTCTCTGTCCGCCATCGTCCTCTGAGCCTCATGCCCTCGAGATCCACCCATGTTAATTGCAAATGTCAGATGTTTCTTCCTTCTCGGGGCTAAGTGATACCCATGTTTATTTTATTTCCACCTTCTTTATCCCTTCATCCGTTGGTGGACACTTAGGCTGTCCCCGTGTCTCGGCTACTGTGAATACCACTGCAGCCAACGCGGGGGGCCGGATGCCTTAATAGTCATCATTTCTGTTATTACAGTGGCGATGGCCGTGGGGAGGCCCGTAATGCCTTCCGTGTTTCAGGAGCAGTTCCGAGCAGAGAGTGCTGTCCGCGGGTAATTCACGTTTATCTGTCTGCGCGTGACCCCCCTCTCTTAGGCTGAGCCCGATTTATTTTTGATATCCATTTAGTACACGAGGAGACCGGGGCACAGAGAGAACTAGTACCGTGGTCGAGTTTCCCAGCCGGTAACGCGGGCTGCGGACCCAGGCTGCCTGGCTGCGGAGGTGCATCCCTGGCCTTTTGTCTTCACGAGAGCCCTTCATCAAAGTCATGCCTCCCAAGGCCGCCTTGACCCGGCTGTGAGGGAGCGAACGTGGTTGCCATTTTGTAGGCCGTGAACTGAGATCGCGCATCCTCCAGGTCGCCCAGATGTTAGGAGGCAGGGTTTCGCCCAGAACCGTCTGGTTTCCAGCTGCACTCTTTCTCGGCTGTGAGAGCCCCCTCCCCTCTTGGGTCAACCCTCAGAGGGGGGGAGTGTGGGGAGGGCCTACCCAAAGCGAGTCTTTCAAGCCCTGGATTTGCACAGTGGTGTTCACGCCTGCCGGCTCCTTTATTCTGCCTACAGAACCATCCAGACTCCTCTTTGAGCTCGGTGGCTCCTGGAGATGCTGGCCCTGCCTGCCTTCCGTGCCCGGCTCCCTCTTTCAGGGTCCCCGAGCTCCGGCTCAGTTGGGCTGCCGGCCCTTTCTCGCACGTACGCCCCCCAAGTTCCCACCTCTGCTTAGAAAAAGCATTCCTTGCAGCTCCCTTGGTATACATCCTCCTTACTCTTCGGAGTCTCGTTAAAATGCCACCTCCAACAGGAAGCCCACCCTGACTACTCCTACTGGAAGAGAAGGGGGCGTGGGAGGAGGAAATCTATAGGCATTTGATGGACGTTTTCTCTGTGCGAGGCATGTTACATAACCTTGCGACAGCCCCGGGGTGTGGTTTATGCTCGTCCAGGTCACGCAGCCAGGAAGGGCGAAGTCTTCGGACTCCTTGTCCAGTGCTCATTCTCCTGCTCCAATCAGGAGTCTCGTGGAGTTGGAGAAGGTAGAACCTGCCCTTCTCCTCTTCTTCATGGCTGACCCCTGGGGGAGGCCACCTGGACCTTTCCCTTCCAGCTGAGGCCAACGCTGCTGACACCTCTCTGCTGGGACTTCGGCCAGGACCGGCCTTTGTTTCGGCTGCTCACATGCTGAGTCCGAGTTTTGTCTCCCAGGGGCCCTCTCCCCTCCCTGCCTATAAGAGCCTGGCCTCGGCTGGTCCCCGCGTGTTCTGGCATGTTCTCTGGGTCCGTCTTGGTAAGTCCCAGGCCTGGAGGAAGGGCGGGATCCTCGTTCTGAGCGAGCGTCGTGGGAGGTGGAGGGGGGACCGGGTCTCTCGCCCAGGGATGTCACTGTCCCACCCTGAATGTCAACCTCACCTTAACCAAGGTCAGGCCCCAGACATCAAGGCCAGTACCTACAACCTTCACTTAAAAACGAAATTATTCCTGTAGTCCCGTGGCCTCGATGGCCACCCTGAGAGGCGCCTCTCTGGGTCTGGGGCTCTCTTGGGGGGGCTGTGTTACCCTTCCACGCTGGCATTCGCCAGAAGCGCATCCCCACTGGCGGCCACGGGAGTGTTCCCATAGCGAGCAGAGAAATTAACACGAGCAGGGCTCGGAGGCAATGGGACCCAGAGTGGGTGCGTTTCGAGACGGTGTATGGGAGGCAAGTAAGGGAGGTGACATCAGTCACAGGTGGGAACAGAAGAGGGACAGGCCAAAGCTCTACTTCGCCCCCAGCCCCTGTCACATCTAGACGCCTTCTGGATCCCGACCCTGCCCCAGCTGGCCTGTAGCGTCCAGAGGGACGGCGGAGGGCGGGCCAGAGGGCGTCACGTTCTTCTCTCGCACAGGAAGCCGGCGACATGGCCCAGCAGTGCACCAAGACCGCAGGCCACTGGAAGGTAGGAGGGGGCCTGGGGCGGCATCTGAGGAGTGGGGGGGGGGCTGCGGAAGTCGAACCCAGGTCCACAGGACCCCTCAGTCCTCCCCCATTGAATCTCCGCCACACCCTGGGGACGCGTGACGAGATCCCGTTTTGTAGAGCTTGGCGGTCAAGGCCCACAGAGGGGAACGGACCGGCCGGAGGTCACACACAGGGGTCTCCATTTGAACTTGGGTCTTCCGGCCCCCACATTTCACCATTACACTTCGGCAGAGACGGCGAACTGGGGGTCACACACAGCCTTTGGGCACGGTTTCTTCGGCCTCCTCTGTGTTAAAAAAAATTTTTTTCCCCCCGAATGTCTCATCAGCCTTTAAAACCCTGGAGGCTCCACGGAAGAGTCTGGACACAGGGACGGTCTTGAGAAATTGGAAAATTATTACCAGGTGGCGAAACTAAGAGCCGAGACCACCCGTTCGTGGGGTCTGTGCTTTCCAGTTTGCGGCCCTCGCCCTCCTCACCGACCTGGCTCCTAGGGACGCCTGAGCGTGCGATCCCTGCTTGCCCTGCCCCGCCCCGCTCGCAGTCCCAGGGTGGGCTCCTCATCCCTCACCCCCCGCAGGACTCTGACCGATGCCGGTCTCCTCCTTCTCTCCCTGTCACAGATTGTGGTGTGGGACGAAGAGGGCTTCCAGGGCCGGAGGCATGAGTTTACGGCAGAGTGCCCCAGCGTGCTGGAGCTCGGCTTTGAGACTGTGCGGTCTTTGAAAGTGCTGAGTGGAGCGTGAGTCTTGGGGGTGGGGAGGAGGGATCTGAATTGGGGTGGGGGGGACAAGAAGGGATCTAGAAAGGGGTGTTCTAGGCCCTAACTTCCCAGACTCTAACTGAGCTGGTGTGCCTTCCTTGGGTTTGGAGTGTTAAGGAGCGTGCAGGACAGTAGTGTAAGGTTAAGCAGGTTGTGCACTGCCCAAACACCGAAGGCATCATCCATGCAGATCCTGCCTATGGGATGAGGCAGCCTCGTAGGAGCGGATCTTTCGAACAAGTGTTGGGTCCGGAGTGTCCCTCTTAGGCATAAATTGAAAGCGAAAAACTCACTCACCAAAAGTAGAAGGTAACTATAAAAATATAGTAAAAAAAAAACAATGCCATTAATCTTTAGTTGCACATTGTTGCCCCAGGCTCTGAGCATGAGATACGTTTTGTTAAAAGAATAAAAGAGAGATTAATGAAATGTGGGGGTGTTAATGACACACTAGTATCATACTGAGACTTCTGGATGAGCGTCTTTCTGTAGAACTTTCTGGAACGGTGAAAATGTTCTGTGTCCATGCTATCTGATTTGGAACGCTGGCCACAGACGACCACCGGGGACTTATTTGTAGACACTGCAACTAAAGAAATGAAAAAAATTTTTTAACGTTTATTCATTTTTAAGAGACAAAGACAGACGTGGGTGGAGGAGGAGCAGAGAGAGAGGGAGACACAGAATCCGAAGCAGGCTCCAGGCTCTGAGCTGTCAGCACAGAGCCCGATGCGGGGCTCGAACTCACGGACCGAGAGATCATGACCTGAGCTGAAGTCAGACACTTAACCGACTGAGCCACCCAGGCGCCCCTGAGACAGTTTGTTTCTTAAGCAGACAGCAAAAGGAGAGGCTTCGTGGTGGCAGCCTCCTTGTCCCTGGTCCCACAGGACGACGTCAGGTGACAGCAAGTGTGGCGGGCACCCCGCTGTGGAGGAGCCGCCCCATGCTTCAGCTGGGGCTCGCTGCTGGACCGTCTGGGGTGGAGGGCAGTGGGCAGTCCCGTATCTCAAGGGAAACCCAGAGGCAGAAGAGCCTCCCCAAGAAAGGGGGGGGTGGGAACGGTCCTCGGCGGGTCTTCAGAAAACTACCTGCCCCCCCCCCGTTCCTGGAGGATCACAAGGAACCCCCCACGGCTCAGGTCAGCCTGTGATCAAGCCCCGTCTATGTGGCCCAGAGGACCGAGTGCCACATGGTCACAGAGCAGTTCCCCTACCCACAGGACACACAGCGAGGCAGTGGCCTACGGGTCTAGACTGGGTTTCTTTGCCTCGGCTCAGTGGCGGCTCGGAGCCAGACAGTCCTGTTACAGGGCGCTGTCCCGTGCCTTCCAGAGGCTTCGCGTCACCTCTATCCTCCACTTGCTAAATGCCAGTTGCAAACACCCTCTCCCAGCGTGATGACTGAAGATGCCTCTAGACATTGTGGGACGCCCCCTCCCCCCCCCAATACTAACCATCGATCTCGGACTTGGCGTGAAGGGCCTCTTGCCTCTTGCTCTCCCTCCCCTGTGTCTGCAGGTGGGTGGGCTATGAGCACGCTGGCTTCCAAGGGCAGCAGTACGTGCTGGAGCGGGGCGAGTACCCATGCTGGGACGCCTGGAGCGGCAACACGGCCTACCCCGCCGACAGGCTCACCTCCTTCCGACCGGTGATCTGCGCTGTGAGTCCTGCCACCACCCTGTCCTAGTGGGGACCTGGCAACAGAATATGCCAGAGTTCACACCCTCCAGTCACTTCGAAAACATTTTTTTAACGTTTATTTAGTTATTTAATGTTGGTTTATTTTCGAGAGACAGAGAGAGGCAGAATATGAGAGGGGGAGGGGCAGAGAGAGAGAGAGAGATGCAGAATCCGAGGCAGGCTCCAGGCCCTGAGCTGTCAGCACAGAGCTCATCTCAGGGCTTACCCCCCCAACGAACAGTGAGATCATGACCTGAGCCGAAGTCGGACACTTAACCGACTGAGCCCCCCCCCGGCGCCCCCATCTTCCTGTCACTTCTGCGTGCCATGGCTTCTCTCCCCTCTCTGAGCCTCAGTTTCTTCATCTGGAAAAGGGGCCATGTCATGGGGAAGGAGAATGAGTAGCATCTGGACAGAGGCCGCTGCAGACATTGTGTCCTCGGTGACTTTGGTTAGGGTTTGAGCCCCTGCGTGTTCTGCGCCCCTCTTTTCGCGACTCGGGGGTCCTGGCAGAAGCTGGGTGCCAGAGGTGGCAGACAGGATGGGGAGGAAGGTTCTATTGCTTGTTCCTGACTCCTTAACCTGTTCCTGATTTTACACTTTAGCTCCTGCTTATGGAGAGGGGGTGGGACTGGGCACTGTCACCCCCACGTTACAGACGAAACAGCTGCAGCTCGAAAAGGTGTATTTTTTTTTCCTCCGGAGGCAACTTGGATTAATTTAAAAATCATATAAGGCATGCATATTGATCATCTAAAGTTCAGGAAAAAACCCGATATATCAGCATAAGAAAAGTCACTCCTATCCACACCTCTGGGACAGAACCGGTCTCAAAGGTGCCGGAGACTTCCTTCAGTCTTGTTTGTCACCCACGGATTCTGCCGACCCCAATCCATACTGACACCTGTGTCTGTATCTACACCGATGCCGTCTATACCTATGTATCTAGGCACGCTTATAACTTTGCTATAAAGACGAAATCGCAATGAACCTCAGGCTTGGAAACCAGCTTCTCTCCCTGGGCAAAGAGATCACGGTCATCCGCCCGGGTGACAAAGTCTCTCTGACAGCCTCACTGTTCACGGCTCCCTAGTATTTCACGTTGGGAGTGAGCTCATTTGCTCATGTATTTAGTCCACGATGGCCCAGGCACTGGGCCGCTGTGGGGACCCGTGGTGGACCGTGACAGACGCTCTCCCTGATTTCAGGCAGTTTAAAGCTTCTGATTTCATTTTGTCCTCCAAGCGACTCTGACAAGGAGAGGAGGTTCGTTTCATTGTCTGGGTAGGGCCGCAGCTGAGAAACGCTGAGTGACTTGTCCAAGCTGGTGCAGGGCGAGTCAGGGTTTGAACCCGGATCTCAACACTCCTCTTCTTACCTCAGTCTACCACCTGGTCCCCCAGTTGGATGTACAGTTTGATATTTCTTTTCTTTTCTTTCCTTTCCTCCCTCCCTCTTTCTCTCTTTCTTTCCTTCCTTCCTCCCTCCCTTCCTCCCTCTTTCTTTTGTACATTTCCGGAAGGGCAAATGCTATACCTTTTGTAAGGTCTCTGGTGCTTACTGCCCTCCCAAAAGGTTTGCAAGGAAGGCCGATCGGCCCGGCAAGAACGGGCTCAGCAGAGGCTCCTGGGTTCTCGGCTGGGGGTCTGGCAGCCTGACAAGTCTCCTTTGCCTACAGAACCATCGTGACTCGAGGCTGACCATCTTCGAGCAAGAGAACTTTCTGGGCCGGAAAGGCGAGCTGAGCGACGACTACCCCTCCCTCCAGGCCATGGGCTGGGATGGCAACGAAGTGGGCTCCTTCCATGTCCACTCGGGGGCGTAAGTGAACTCAAGGCTCTGCCTGGCAGGGGAGGAGAGGCTGCTGGGCGGGAGAGGGACACCTCCTGTGAACACCGTGTGCTGGGGACTTTGGGGCTCCGATGCCCACATTCCGGAGGAGGACGCTCAGGCGCAGGGAGGTCTCCGGCAGAATCTGTGGGATTGCAAGTGGCAGATTCCCATATCGACCTGACATTATTCCCAAAGGATACTGACCCTCAGGACGAGCTTCAGGCACAGCCGGATCCAGGCGCTACAGCAGGGCACTAGCTCTCCTGTTCTGGCTGCCTCGCCGGGGCTGTATTCTCAGGCCAGCTCTCCCCAGGCAACGACGACAGACCGACAGACCGGCTGGCTCACTGCAGCCCGCCCCAGGCAGCGGGCCTCTCAGTGATTCCGCCCAGGCTTCCGGGAAAGGCTCTCATTGGGCCAACTTGGGTCACGTGCTCAACTCCGAGCCAATCGTCCTGCTGCAGGAAGGGGGCGGTCTAATTGGCTCCGGAGTGGTCACGTGCTCCTCGCCACGGCGAGCATTTTTCTCACGTTGCCTGGGAGGTAGAGTGGGGTGGCGGGGGCGTCTCCCCGGCGGAGGGGAGACGGGGTGTCCAGCCGTGGAGAGATGGGTGCTGCTCCAGCGACCGGTTCCGCGTCCAACAGCAGCTGGGGGGCCGAATCGGCCTCAGGTCCGGGGGCTGGCGGACCCTTCGCACCCTTTCCCGCAGAGGCTGGCCGGTGAGACTTGAGGGCTTCCCTGGGGCGGACGACACAGCCCCCTTCTGGGTGCCCTTTGGCTCTCGGTGGGAGGGCTCTTGTGTTTGTTTGCTTGCTCGTTTCGGGTTTCAGTTTTCTCAGGAACCGTCAGAGAATCTTGTTGGTCTAGAGTGGGGTGGGCCCCTTGGGATTCTTGAGTCCACTTCTCTCTTACCGAAGGAGAACTAGAAGCTCAGAAAGCGAGACTCCAGTTCTGGACTGGTACCGAACAGTGTAGGGGCCGATGAATTGAAAGAACAATAGTCCGTTTCCTTGGAAGGGCTTCTGGTTAAGGAAGGAGGAGAAGGAGTAAGATTCCCTCCTTCCTTCCTTCCTTCCTTCCTTCCTTCCTTCCTTCCTTCCTTCCTTCCTTCCTTCCTTCCTCCCTTCCTCCCTTCCTCCCTTCCTCCCTTCCTCCCTTCCTCCCTTCCTCCCTTCCTCCCTCCCTTTTCCGTATTATTGGCTCCTCCTCTGTGCTGGGCATTGCACTAGGAATCAGAAATCCCAATGAACCAGGCACACACCCCCTACACCCAGGAGCTCACCTGCTGGCAGAGGAGGCTGGCATTTGACAAATAATCTGATAATTATCTAATTACACGAGAACTACAGGTTCTGTATCATTATAAGGGACCGCGGCCTAATGTAGAAAGCAAGTCCTCAGAACAAACTGAGACCCACGGGATAAATACACCTTGGCCAGGAGCCAGGCCAAGAATGCCTGGACTGGTGTTTTTGGCAGAGGGAACAGCATGATCAAAGGCCCAGTGGTGGGGAGAGCGGGGGATGAAGGGGATGAAGGGAGGCCGGGATGGCCAAAATGGGTACAGAGCACGAGGCTCTTCATCCCCCATTTGTTCGCCTTGCCGGTGCCTCTCTAGGGTAACGGTCTGCCTCTTCCCTTCCCCAGCTGGGTTTGCTCCCAGTTTCCCGGCTACCGAGGCTTTCAGTATGTGCTGGAGTGTGATCACCACTCAGGCGACTACAAGCATTTCCGAGAGTGGGGCTCTCACGCCCAGACCTTCCAGGTGCAAAGCGTCCGCAGGATCCAGCAGTGAGCAGGGGGGGCCGGGCGCGGAGGAGCCGGCGTGGGCTCGTCTGGATGGAGGAGCTGTAGAGGCCCTTCCCTGCCGTCTCCTCTGCCTCCCGCTGTGCCCCGTGTGAGCCCAGTACCCGTGTGAACCCAGTTCATGCACAGTCAGCACGAAAAACAAAAACTAATAAAAAAGAAGGCCTAGTGTTGGCTTGTGCTTTTCAATTTTATTAATCCTTGGAAAGAACCGGAGTTTCGCTTGGTTGGTTGCTTGATCATTCGCTGGTGTCTTACTTCGTTCAGCTTTGCTCTTCTCTCCAGTAGTTCCTTGCTTCTCTCTACTTTGGGTTTACTTTATTCTTCACATCTGTAGCTTTTTTTTTTTTTTTTAATGTTCATTTATTTTCGAGAGAGAGAGACACAGAGTGCCAGCAGGGGAGGAGGGGCAGAGACAGGATGACACAGAATCCGAAGCAGGCTCCAAGCTCTGAGCTATCAGCACAGAGCCTGATGTGGGGCTCGAACTTGGAACAGCGAGATCATGACCTGACCCGAAGTCGGATGCTCAACTGACTGAGCCAGCCAGGTGTCCCCACATCTGTAGCGTTTAAGGGTAGTCTCTTGGGTCATTAATTTTAGGTCCTGCTTTTCCTCCCCAATATAATCATTTAGAGCTATCAATTTCCCTATGAGTGCGGCTTTGGATGCTCCTCCCAGATTTGAATCAGACGTGTCTCCATTATCATTCAGTCTGATATTTTCTGGTTTCCCTTGTGGTTTCTTCTTTGGGCCATGGGTTCTCTGGTGGTATGTTACCTCTTTGGGGTTTTCTAGATATTTTATTGTTACTGATTTGTTATCAAGTCCCTGTGGTCAGAGAATGTACTCTACAAGATTTCAACGCTCAAGCTCGCTTTGGCAGCACATATACTAACATTGGAATGGTCTAAGATCATAAGACTCTAAATTGAATCCAGACTTATTTTATAGCCCAGTAAGTGGTCTATTTTTGATAAACTTGGATGTGCACTTGAAAATTGTTTAAATTTTGCAGTGGCTGGGTATATGTTCTGTCAGTGTCCATTAGGTCAAGGTGAGGTTGGTTAGTGCCTCGGGCAAGTGTGGGTTAGATTTTTCTACAGTTTTGCTGATTTTATTTTATTTTTAAAAATTTTTAAATGTTTATTTTTGAGAGAGAGAGAGAGAGAGACAGAGAGGCAGAGCACGAGCGGAGGAGGGACAGCAAGAGAGGGAGACACAGAATGTGAAGCAGGCTCCAGGCTCTGAGCTGTCAGCACAGAGCCTGACACGGGGCCCGAATCCAGAAGCCACGAGATCATGACCTGAGCCCAAGTCAGATGCTTAACTGACTGAGCCACCCAGGTGCCACTTTGCTGATTTTTTTTAACTCAAATTTTTATCAGTCATCGAGAGAGGGTTAATCTCTCCTACTATAATCTGGATTCATCTGTTTCTCCCTTTAGTTTTATCCATCTTTGTTTCCTGATTTTTTTTCTTTTTCCTAGAAGGTTGATACTCTATTATTCGGGTGTGTGTGTGTGTGTGTGTGTGTGTGTGTGTGTGTGTATTTTTCTTAAAAGTAATCTGTTCACCCACTGTGGGGCTTGACCTCACAACCCTGAGACGAAGTGTCACGTGGTGTACCGACTGAGGCAGCCAGGCCTGCGATGTGAACTAATCTCGATGATTGCTATCTTCCTGCTAAATCGTTCCTAGTCTGTGTGTTTTCTTTGATTTTTTTTTAATGTTTTTAATGTTAACTTACTTTTGAGAGAGAGAGAGCAGGCGCACGTGCGCGCAGGAGAGCCAGCGAGTGGGGGAGGGCCAAACAGAGGGACACAGGGGCTCTGAAGCAGGCTCCGTGCCCAATGAGTGCGGAGCCCGACCTGAGCTGAAATCACGTGACTCAGCCCCCCGGGTGCCCCCCGCCCCCAGGTTGTGTTTTGTGACGTCATTTGTGAAGGGGGCCAGTTCTCTCTCCTAGCAACAAGTATATTCCTTTTGTCTTTACCCCGTTCCTCCCCACAGACTACCCTAAAGTCTTCTCCCCTCGAAAGGAGGTCTTTAAAACAAAGAAATAGACTCCCTTTCCATTTGCACCCACCCCATACTCCCTGGGGCTCTCTCCCCACCCCTGGTTCTTTGTTATGTAGATTGCCTTAACAGTCCTAAGCCCTCTGGCTCTTTTTTCCGGATGTCTTCCTTTGCTGTAAGTTAGCGGGACAGAGACCGGACAGGGTGGGGTCTGAGCAGCCTGCGGGAGAAGATAACATTATCTCGCTCAGGAAGGGGAGGGATGTGTTTGGGAACATTTGCTCTTGAGCAATTCTTAACCCCTCATTGGGTCATCGCTTTCATTCAGACCGGTATTTGCCGGGGGCCCTCCAGGCCCCGGGAAGTGGCAAACCAGACGCTGTCAGCCAGCGGGCCGGGAAGGCAGACGAGCCTCCCGTGGGTGGTCACGGGTGACAGCGGGGGAAGCATGGGGGCTGTCAGGCTGGGGCGGGTAAGAAGGACTCCCGGGAGATGATAGGAGAGGGGTGGGGGACGCAGACTCTCCTCGGTGCTTATCTCTGTGACCACCCCTTCTCTGAACTTGATCCCCGAACGCCCGGCTGCCTCCCGGACACTCCACGTGGATGTCTAATGCACGTGGAGAACAAAACCCATCAAAACGGAAGTGACGCTCCTCCGGCTGCTCACTCCGTAGTCCAGGCCGTTGCAAATCTGCAGGCCGTGCTTGCAAAATGTACCAGAATCCAGTCACTCACTACCATGGGTTCAAGTCACGCCCCATCCCCACCCCATGCAGTCCCATGTCCCCGGTCGAAACCAGAGCAGCCACACCTGCCGTCAGGGTGGAGGGGCCAGAGATGGCCAGGAGAGCGAGGCCAGGTGGTTACGAGTGGGAGGCGAGAGGAGCGTCTGGGCGGCCAAGCATCCGACTTCGGCTCAGGTCATGATCTCGCAGTTCATGGGTTCAAGCCCGACATTGGGGTCCGTGCTGGCAGCTCGGAGCCTGGAGCCTGCTTCAGATTCTCTGTCTCCCTCTCTCTCTGCCCCTCCCCCTGCTCACTCTCCGTCTCTCTCTCTCACAAATAAACATTAAAATTTTTTTTAAAAAAGAAAGAAAATGGAAGGAAAATGGGTCTTGTCACTCCCTTGCTCAAAACCCTCCGCTCCTCCCACCCACTCCCGAGGAAACAAAACAAAACAGCAACATCTTTCTAGTTCCAGCGGGCTGGCCGTTGCCTGCCCCTCCCGTGGTCTCTCTCACCCCCCATCCCTCTAGTGAGTCTTTCTCGAACATGCCACGTGCATTTTGCTTGCCGTTTGGCAAAACAGAACACTGCAGACTGGGGGCCTTCGGCAGGAGATAAGTATTTCTCGCTGTTCTGGAGGCCGAAGGCCAAGATCGAGGTGCCATCGGAGTTAGTTTCTGGTGAGGCCTCTCTCCTTGGCTGGCAGGTGGCTGCCTCCTGTCCGTGCTCACCTTCCTCTGTGCGCGCACCCCCGGGGTCCCTTCCTTTTCTTGGAAGGACCCAGTCCTATTGAGTTAGGGCCTCACCCCAACGGCCCAACTTAATCACCTCTTTAGAGACCTTTTCTCCGAGTTAGGTGACTTCTGAGCTCCTGGGGTTGGGACTCGAACATATGAATTCTGGGGGGGAAGCATTTCAGTCCACAGTTCCAGGTTTATTCCCCCAAAGCTGGGGGTTTTTTTTGGTTCTTGTTTTTCCCTGTTCCCTTAGATTTTCTGCCAACCACCTCTTCACCTGGAGTCAAAAGTTTATGAACTATCAGACCTGGAAGGAACCTTCTGGATCACATCTAGTGTTTCACAACTTTTACTTCATTTTTTTATCCTTCCTCCACTCCGAAAGTCTTTTCAAACATTCTTTTCCTGATCGTCACCCCGCCATTAAATTTTAATCCAATTTTATATTACAAGTTAATACAAATTTATAGTACAAATTATATTACAATTTAATACAAAATTATATTATAATTTTAACATAATGTGTGTCTGTGTATGTCCTATACGTGTATCTATGCTTTACATATAAAAAGAATTAAGGTTGTTTTTTTTTTGGTTTGCTTCTGAAAGAACCTTTTTTCACCTCCTGGGGGTGCTATTGTCCCCAGTGAGAATGTATAATCCCTTACCAGCATTCTTCACAGACCGAGCACTAACAATCCTAAAATTTGTATGAACCAGAAAAGACTCCAAAGTAATTTTGAAAAAGAAAACCAAAGGGGTGCCTGGATGGATCAGTCGGTTAAACATCTGACTTCAGCTCCGGTCCTGATCTCACAGTTCGTGGGTTCGAGCCCCGCATCGGGCTCTGTGCTTGCAGCTCAGAGCCTGAAGCCTGCTTCCAATTCTGTGTCTCCCTCTCTCTCTACCCTTCCCCCATTTGTGCTCTCTGTCTCTCTCTCAAAAAATAGACGCTAAAACAAATAGGAAAAGAAAAAAAAAAAAAAGGAAAAAGAAGACCAAAGTTGGAGACCTCACAATTCCAGACTTGCAGCTGGACTGCAAAGCTGTAATCATCCAGACAGTGTGGGACTGGCACGCGAACACTCAGGTCAGTGGAACAGGACAGAGAACCCAGAAATGGACCCACGGATGTGCGGCCAACTAATTCTTCAGGAAAGAGTATCCGCTGGAAAAAGAACAGTCTCTTCAGCAAATGGTGCTGGGGGAGCTGGACAGCGACATGCGGCCGAATGAACCTGGACCGCCTACTTTCTTCCCTCGTCTCATCCTTTCTTTGCCTGCAGGGAAAGGGAAACCTCCGGAGGGGTAGGGACTTGCTCGAGGACACACAGTGCGTTGGAGGCAAAGCCGGTATTAGGACACAGTCTCGCTGGTACTCTCCCGCTGACCCCAAATCAGTCATTCATTCGACAAACATGTATCCAATGTCTACGACGCTTCAAACCCTGCAATATAGGTCCTGAGGCTCAAACAGGGAAAGAAACAGACGAAAATCCCTTCTTATATTTTAAGGGATATTAATTAGAGTCGGGGGGGGGGCACAGATGTTCTCTCCATACCTCCATGGTCCTCCAGTTAAGAGTTATTGAAGACTGTTTTGCAGATGCTGCTGCATTGTTCTTTGGGAAAAAAATTATGTCCAAAAGGTACGGCCATCACTGGCGTCTGCTCTGCCGGCCTTCGCCAAGCCCGCGAGAGTTTATCGTGTGCTGTGACTCTCAGACTTTCCCAAACTAATTTGACCCCATGGTGATGATAATACTGATGATGATTTTAAGTAAATAAGTTATTTTTGAGAGAGAGAGAGAGCAAGTGGGGAGGGACAGAGGGAGAGGGAGAGAGTCCCAAACAGGCTCCGTGCTGTCAGCGCAGAGCCCAACATGGGCCTCGAACTCACGAACTGTGAGATCATGACCCAAGCAGAAATCAAGAGTCGGACGCTTAACCAACTGAGCCACCCAGGTGCCCCCCTCCACGACTATTATTATTATTATTTATTTATTTTTTCGGCAGAGCACCTTGCATGATGAGTGACTTGAGGAACACAGGTGAAAAATGCTAAATTTAGCCATGAGAGTCAAGCACAAGCTAGTATGAGTTAGTTGGCAGGTTGGGTCCTGCCGTTCAGCGGGGCATTAGGAAAGGGACTACGGAAGACGTGGGTGCTGCTGCGGGTGTAAGGGTGTTGTCTGGGAAGTGGTCAGTCCCAGGGAATAGGCGTTAGGGAGACTCAGGAGCGGGGAAATTTTAGAGAGAGGACAATGAGGTCAGTCTCAGATTCTGAGGGTTTGCTAAGGCCTGGGATGGGGGCTGGGCCCGGCCACCACCTTCCAACCAGATATGTCCTCACCCAGAGCCCCTTGAGATCCTGGAAGGCACTGGATGCGGGAGGGGGGGAGCTGTACCCCTAAAGTAGTGCCCGCCACAGAGGGGCAGCTGTCTGCCCCTGACAGGTGAGGGTTGGCGCCAGCCCCTGGGGAGGCGGCCATCGCAGCCCTGGGTTTGCATCTTGGGCCTCCCAGGTTGCAACCTCGACTTCCTCCTCTGTTAACTGGGGACGCACAAGACCCACCACTTTGCTTGGGAGAAGTTAAACGACGTATTATACACGTCTGTCCCCAGAACATGTACGAGGTGTGGGAAGGTCTTGGTGACAGTGGGTGGGAGCTGGTGGCATTATTCTACCCCTCTGTCCTTGTCCTTTGACGCCCCCCATCTCTACCCGCCCCCTACCTTGGGCATGCCTTCCTCATAGTGATAATAGTGATGATGCGGATTATGTTGGTGCATCTCGCATGTCATAACATTGAACCCTCACGGGAACTCCCTGACATCCTTATTATTCCTTTAAAACCCCTCAGAATCTTGGGGGTCATAGACTCAGAGAGGTGAAGCAACTGGCCCGAAGCCATCCAGCCTGGAAGAGTACTGAGCTTACTGTGGATTGTGTAAAGTTTGGGAAAGATTAAAAGAGCTGATCAGCCCCAACGGGCTTTATAAATCGTAAGTCGCTACACTCCTGTCCTCTCTTAACAGAGTTGGAAAAGTATAGTCCCTCACACTTTAGTATGAATAACCGGGGAGCTTCTAACCTATCGTAGGAAAGTCTTAGGTTCCTGGGGGACAAAGCAGACAGTACTTGCTGAATGAATGAAAGAATGAAAGGAGAGGAGAGGGCTCATGGGAACTCGACGGCCGCCCTGTGAGAACCGGCTGGAGTCCAGGCCAAGAGTGAGGCCGGTAACCATAAAAAACAGTACCCCAGGTGTGGGATGGCAGCTGGAGTGACGGGCAATAATGAGACAGTTTGTCAGGGATGATCTTGGGAGGAGAGGAAAGAGAGCATGAAATTATTTCTCATCTCTTGCCAGGAGACCAATTTTCGTAGGTTACAAAGGCAAGAGAGCTTGAATTATTGGTCCGGTTTGGCCAGAAGTGGCGGTAGGTGCAGAACACCCATCCTCCAGAACACCGCGCCCAGGCGGCAGGACCGACCACAGGGTCTGGAACCGCGGGACACAAGCCAGAGTCCTGTGGACCCAGAGAGGAGGGGGAGGGGACCGGCCTGAGACCACACAGCAAGCACTACCCTTGGGCTTCGTTGCCGGGAGCGGGCGCGGCTAGGCGGGTGACAATACGTGAGGAGTGGCACGCCCCTGGGTCTGAAGCCTGGAGGTTATCAGCCAAGGTGACCTTCGGGGAGGCCTCTGAGCCTCCCCTCTTACAGGGGAGAGCCGTCGCTGGGGTTGATGAGGGGGATACCTGAGGGAAGGGGTCCTTTTCATCCAGCTCGCGCCCCCTCTGCCCCCCCTGTGTCCAGCCCTTGCTTTTGTCCGCACGCTCCTTTCGCCAGCCTCGCACTGAGTCACGCCCCGGGGAGCAGAGACGCTGCGACGACACTTCGAAGGGGTGGAAGCTGCCAGCCAGAAAGGAGAGAGATGGCCCAGGAGGAGGCGGTGGAGGGTGAGCCTCCGAAGCTCTCACACGTGTGGGGGTGTTTCCTGGAGGAGGGAGCAAAGGAGGGAAGAAGGGAGAGGGGGGGATGGGGGGGGGAGAGGCTTGCTCCTGCGCACGCTGTGAGGCGGGGACGCGGCAGCACCGGTGCCGGTGGCAGTGACCCAGCCCAGGCCACAGCCCTTGGTGGAAAGGACTCACACATCCATCAGGGCAGAGCTCTGGGCCAGGGGCGGGCCGACACCCCCACGGGCCTCCCCCACCTGGTTCCGGGGTGGGGGGGGTGGAGCCCTGTACCTGCCTGCAGGGCGGCGCACCTGGCCGTCCTGACCTCCTGGGCCTCTGTTTACAAGGCCCATAATTACAAGGTTAATGGAGGGGAAATATCAATAGGCAGGGAGGCCCTTCCTTTCCGTGTTGCCTGCCCTCGAATCTCTGGGTAACAAAGCCAGGGGAAACAGGCCTCGGGGGGGTCGGGACGGCTTCCTCCCAGAGATGGCAGTCTGCCTTTTCACCCTGGGGGCGGGGCGGGCTTCAGAAGCTTCTGGAAGGAGCCAGGGGAAACAGGCCTGGGGGACAAAGCCAGGGGAAACAGGCCTGGGGGTCGGGATGGCTTCCTCCCAGAGATGGCAGTCTGTCTTTTCACCCTGGGTGGGGGGGGGGGGGGGGACTTCAGAAGCTTCTGGAAGGAGCTGCTGGTTTAGTGGAGAGAACTGCTGTTTCTCCTTCACGCATCGAACGGGCTTGGGCCTCTCTGATCTCAGGCCAGAACATGACCTAGTCATGGTCACCGTGACCGGGCCAGGGACGGGCCCCTGGGCCAGCTCGAGCCAGCTCTGGAACTCAGGGTTGGAACCATCTGGAAAGAGAAGTTCCCTATGTGCTGGGCTGGGTCAGTTCTGGGAGCTAAACGGGGGATTTGCCCGCAGAGCCAGACTGAAAACGAAGCCAGTCTGGGGGAGAGCAGGGTCAGAAATGGAGGGGACGAGTGTCACCGTCCTATTGCGCAGGCATCCCGTGCGCCTTCTATCACACGGACTAAAAGACGCTCTGTCTCCACCTTTTCTTTTTCTTGTCCTGGTTTAAGACATTCTAGGACGGGTTTCTGTCACCTACACTTGAAAAAAATCCTGAACGCTTTTACTTCTCCAAACGCACCTGAGGAAACAGACGACCTCCCCACAGCCTCCGCTTGTCCCCAGCTGGTGGGCCTTCTGGAAAGGCGGGTCCTTTTTTTCCCACCCCCTGTAGCTCAGAAGCTCTTGGTCCCTCACCCTCTGGCTATTCTAGGCCCGTCTTTCTTGATCCCTGTCGCAGGCTCCTCTCCTCCCTTCCCCCAGCAGGCATGATTCAGCCCCGTGCTCAGATGAGAACACTGAGGCAGAGAGAGGGGCGGTGCTCAGGTTTGAGCAGAGCTGGGATTCCAACCCAGGACACCAGACTTTTCCTTCTGTCCCGGGCCCCCCCTTCCCCCCCGCCCCGTGGAGAAGCAGTGCAGCCTGGGTCTGCCCAGCATGAGCTGATTTCTTCCTTGAGATTCAGCCAGAAGCTCTGCCCCAACCCGCTGCGTCCTCCGGCCCCTCCCGCCCCCCAGGCTGCGGGGGAGCGAACCGGTTCTCGCTCCGAGAACCCTCCTCCTAAGGTCTGCGCCGCACTGCCACCTGGTGGCAGCATGTGAGAAACACACGCCCCGAGTCGCTGTCCGAAGACGGCTGCTTTCTGCCCTGGAGCGGTGGAAGAGAGAGACGGGGGTGGGGGGAGCGGGCGAGTGGGACAGTTTCTGGGAAATTAAGAATCTGACATTAGATCGCGGGGCCTGACATTCCTTTTCCGTTTTCAATATCGGGCACGGCCAGGTCCGCAGACCTTGGACACTCACAAAACGAATCGCGTTCTCTTTTTGCCTAGGCTGCCAGGGTGCTCAGAACCCACGTAGCGTCCACTGGATTAACTAGCAGCTGGACAGACTCGTGTGACAGGCACTGGGAAGAGGAACTTAATCCCCGATTCCAGATTCCTTTCTCTGGGACTCGCTTTTCGAACTTATTTTACATTTAGTTTTCTGGCTCTGCTGGAACCCACCTTAACTCCCTCTTTTGGGGGGGGGGGACAAAGCGAAGGTAAGGCATCCACAAGGAGCTCGCTTACCCTCTGCAAGCTTCGGTTTCCTCCCCTGTAAAATGAACGCCAGAATTTCTGCCTTGTAGGGTTTCGTGTGGGTTTGAGGAGACGCTCGCTCAGTTAATATTCGTGCCTACCCCCTTTCCCGCCTCTCCACCCGCCCCCCTGCCCCCCAGGGCTCTTTGCTGCTCGCCTGTAGCCGGCCAGGATGTCTCAGGGATCCAAAGGACAGATGGCATTGTCCGCGGGCCCCCTCTGTGCTCTGCAGGACAACTGGGCGGCCCCGCTAGAGCCTGGTGCCTGGGGTCCCGCCCCTGCCGGCCTCCTGCAGGACCTGCGGCCTCCAGAATGCCCCACCTCCTGCCTGCAGCCGCCCGTGGCATTCCCAGCTGACTTGCGGAGAGCCCAGACGCATCTCATAAATAAAGGATGCACCGTTCTGCAGACTAGCTGCGGCACGGCCGCGCGGGGGTGGGCGAGTCTGGAACGGAGAGGAGCCGCAGGAGGCAGGGAGGACCGGATGGACGCAGGGGCTGCTGGTCTGGGGGGGGGGTCGATGAGAGCCTGGGAAGGTGGAAACGGGACCAGGGTGGGGAGGGGGCTTTACGAGGCCGGTGGGGGGGGATCTGGACGTAGCCTGCGGGGACTGCGGCTTGCTTCAGACGCCCTCTAGCTGTGCTTCTTTAGCCTCAGTTTCCCCAGTTAAAACGGCAATGGTGTCCATCCCTGGCACCCCTGGGGCCACTGTAAGGACTGCTCCGATGGCATCAGGCCAGAGCCGGGAGCACCGCGAATGCTCAGGAAGCGTTATCATCTGCGCCAAGCTTCCGCGGCGTCCTCCCCAAGGCCTCTGTGCGGCTTCGCCACGGGGAGCAAGCAGAGTGGGGGGAGGACGGCCTCTGTGTCCGGGGAGAGGGCCGCGGGCTACGGCAAAGCCCACGGAAACAGGTGGGGGCACTCCGGGTGACAGGAGCGGGAGGGGAAGACAAAATCGCCGCTCACAAGAGGTGGACAAGACCCCCAAAGGGGACTGCACGTCTGCGGCCTTTTCAGCGCGGGCCCTGGAGATATTTGCTTGGCTCTTGAAAGAGAAGGTGACCTTTGGAAGGCAGAAGGAGCCCGGGGGGCTGCGGGGTCACTGCGGTTCCACCGTCGGCTTGGCCACACTGGAATAGAGCCCCTGGGTGAGTCGTGTTCCTTGCCCGGGTCTCTGTTTGCCCGTCTGTGAAATGGGTGGCCAGAACTACAGTGTGTTAAGCTTGAAGGTTTTGTTAGTTCTTGGACAGACATACCTGTGTGTCAGACCCTAGCCAAGCCCTGGGGGTGTCAGCGTGCTAGGTTTCTCCCACGAGGAATCTCACAGGCTGGTTGGGGAGTCTGTGTGTGTGTGTGTGTGTGTGTGTGTGTGTACAACCGACAAGCAAATGAATGTATATAATGCCAAAAGGAAGTCAGCCCCGAAGGAGAGGGTCATGGGTCAGCCAGCGAGTGTGTGTAGCTAAGGGACTCAACTTTCACCTGGACGTCAGAGAAGGTTTCCCCCTGAGAACGCTGCGGCTGGGCCGGGCTGGGCTAGGAGGAGGAGCTTGGCGAGGGATGAAGGCAGAGCAGAGAGTCCGTAGGGGCCAGCCCAGGCAGGGCCTCGAAGGTACAGGCCTTGCTTAACATCCCGAGACCGGTGGGATGTCGCTAGCTGTGGGCAGGGGGGTGAGGAGGGAGTTTGTGTTTCAGGAGTCTCCTGGCTGGGGCTCGGGGACCGGATTGGAGGAGTCTGGCGTGGAAGATGGATGTCCCAGGAGGGAATGATGGGGACGGAGCATGACTTGGTGGAATGTTCGAGAAAATGTGCCGATGGGGCTGGGGGTGCCCTGGATCTGGGGGTGAGGGGACATGGCTCCCCTTAGGTGTAGGGGGTCCTTGTAAAGTCTTCTGTGGGGCTCGTCTGGCTCTGCCAGCATCTGGGATGAGGGGGAAGGGAAGGGAGGGAGAGGAGGGCGGGGGGGGGGCGGGGAGGCGGCGGTGCCGAGCCGGCGGCTGGCTGAGGTCTGTGCCTTTCTGGGGCAGCAGCCGTGAGTGCTGCTGGAGCGGCTGGGAGGGCTGGGGAGCAGGTGCGGGGCGTCTGGAGGGGGTCTGTTTGCAGATGGATAACGAGAAGGGATGGAGGACAGCAACGCACCCTCTGCCCCCCTCTCCGTTGTCTGCACACAAAAGCCAAGACAAAGACGCCTGGGGGAGGCAGGACACATCGCACACAGGCGCCCACAGGGCACACGCAGGCTGGAGACAAAGGAGAGGCCCCGGGCAGAGAGGCAGAGGCAGGCACCTGCAGAGCTGGGGCCGCAGGAGCAGGGAAGTCTCCCTTGACCTTGGGCAAAGCCTCCTTGGGTCCGAGCCTCGCTCCGGGCACTGCGTGTAGGAGGAGTTGGGGGGATACCAGCGGGCCCCGCACTTTGCCAGTCCCATCGGACTCTTTCTCAAAGGCAAATAGATTGCGGACTGCACAAAGTCAAGAGTACACTTTCGGGTCCTGAGGACGAGAACGAAGCGCCTCTGACTGTGGTGGGGGGGGGGCGTCTACGGTCGCACCGCTCTGAACACGCCTGACCTCGCCTGGATGTGGTGTGGGGTCGAGACTCGCCCGGATGGAGGCAACTCAAGGGCCCGTCTGCACACATGAGAAAGACCAAGGGCCTCCGTCGACTGGACTTGCTACTCACATGGTCGGCCGCGTTGGTGTCTGTTGAGCTCCTGAGGCCCCCTCCCAACGACTTCTCAGGAATAAGAAACTCCAGACCTTGGAGAGTCTCCAATGGCCCTTCCAACAGAGAGAGAGAGAGAGAGCCAGAATTTCCGGAGCCCATGACTAGGCCATGTGTTTCCCACGCTCAGGTTGCTGCATTCTCCCAGAAGCCTCATGGAAGAGGTGCTTTTATCCCCATTCGACAGAAGGGGAGACTGAGGCCCAGAGGGGTGAAGTTCCTGGCCCAAAGTCACGTGGCAAGTAAGGGCAGAGATGAAATTTGAACTCAGGTCTGCCTGAGCATCCAAGTCTTGGCTGAGGGGCAGTCAGAGACAGGAAGCAAGACAGAGAGTCAGTTGGCAGAGCGTCCGGAAGTCTGGGCTCTTCTCCACCTCCGCAGACAGCTGGAGAAAGACAGCTGCCTGGTGGTGGTGTTGGGACATCTGGATACAGCCGTGCCTGAAACCGGTACAGTAGAGCTTTGTTTCTGCTACTTGAAACTGAAAATAATAGCGATCGATAGAGTTATTCTTGTGATTCTCTTATTCTTGGGATTTTCACTTCTCATTACTGGGTACCGTGTCTGGCCCTTGGTGGGCCTTTTCTTGATCTCAAAGTCCAGTTGGGTCACTCATATATACTCCCATTAGCCCCTTGACCTTCCTTCATTATGGCATGGGGCATAACGACTTCTCCTTGCAAAGTGGCTCGTCTCTGCCCCAGACTAGGCCAGGCTGGCACACGGCGGATGGAAGCTTCTCGAACGGGGGAGGTCTGCTGGGCTCAGCGTGGGCCCTGCGGGGTGGGGCTGTGCGGTGGGTGGCTAGCCTAGCGGGGGAATGAGTGGTCCGTGTCCCCTGCGGCGGACGTCCCCTTGATACCGACCACACCCAGGCATACGAGTTGGCGGCTTTGTGCTGCGGGCCCGGTGACTCCCTGCTGACGACTGTCTCTGGCCAAGGGCGCATGTTTGGTCTGCTGCCAGGCAGCCTGGAGGCGGCAAGGCGTTGGTGTGCAAGGAGCGTCCTTCAACCAAGCCCGGGAAGAGTGGGTGGTTAGCTACCCGGGTGTCCTTGACCTCAAGTGGGGTGCTGCGGGCGTGTCCTCCTCAGGCCCCCAGAGGACCTCAGCAGGATGGAGTCCCAGTTGCCCTTAACAGGTAGCTCACGGTTATGGGCTGAATTTTGTCCCCTCCAAAATTCATATGTTTGAAGCCCAATCCTCAACGTGACTGAACTTGGAGATGAGGCCTTTACGGAGGCCACTAAGATGAAACGTGGGCAGAAGAGTGGGCCATAATCCAACGAGACTGAGGCCCTTATAAGAAGAGGAAGAGACAGGGGGCACCTGTGCGGCTCAGGTGATTAAGCATCTGACTTCTGCTCAGGTCATGATCTCGCGGTTGGCGGGTTCGAGCCCTGTGCCAGGCTCTGTGCTGATGGCTCGGAGCCTGGAGCCTGCTTCGGATTCTGTGTCTCCCTCTCTCTCTGCCCCTTCCCCGCTTGCACACTGTCTCTCTCAAAAATGAATAAATGTAAAAAGCAAAAAAAGAAGAAGAGACGGGGTTCACGTGCATGGAGGACAGACCACGGAGGAGGCGGTGGGAAGACGGTCCCCGGGAGAGGCCTCGGGAGCTTGGACTTCCAGCCTCCAGGACACTGAGGAGTGGAGACCCCGTCCGTGAGCCGCCTGATCGATGGGACTCGTCATCACGGCCACAGCAGGCCGAGACGCTCACTAACACACCTGGTCTGACTTCCTTCTCTTCGCTGTCCCTAACCGGTGCTTCCTCGGATCACTCCCAAGGAAACCAACCACCTGCACGTGAATCCCTGTCTCGGGGTCTGGGGTTGTCGGGGCTCACACACCCGTCCACGCCTTAGCCAGTGGGGACACACGAAGGTAGCCTCCGGGCGCAGGACAGAGGTAGACCCTGAACAACACTGAACTCTGGTCTTCTATGGCAACGAGCCTGGGCCAGTGACGTCCCTCGGGGACTGAGGCAGAGAGTGACCGCTGGGTTTGAGAGATTCCGAGTGCCGTTTTTGGAGTCAGGCCGTGGTGGGTTTGAGTCTCAGCTTCAGCCCTTCCTAGCTGGCCGAACTTGGGTAAGTCCCTGCTCTGAGCGTCCCTTCCCTTATCAGATGGACATGATATCAACACCCCCTCGGAGGGCCTTAGGGGGCCCTGCGGATAAAGCGGCTGGGACAGTGTCAAGAAAGGGGGCAGAGGGTCACGTTCATTGCACCTGAAGGTGATTCCAAGGCTGGGCAGAAGAATGTCGTGGCTTTGGGGACGTTTTCAAAGGCGCATTCTTCTGGGACATAAGCAAACTCGGCTCTCTGCTCTAAGAGGCCTCCCCCTGAATTCAGGGAGCCCTGGCCTCACCCCGGGGGAGGGTGGCTGCCTCGATGAGTCAAAATGGAATTTTCTAGCTGGGTGGGACTGGGAGCCTGCTTGCCCAGAGAGCAGCTGTCAGAGAGGCGCGCAGTCTCGGTTAATAGCACGGCTGGAGGGCAGACTAAATCTTTCCCCAAAGCCCTTCCTCTTCCTTGGGAGGGACGGCAAGTGTGGCCAGGCAGGGAGGCGGCCCGGGTGGTGGTGGTGGAGGGCTGGCGTGGCTGGTTTAGGTAACAAGGTTAAGAAGCCCGCCTTGTCACTAACTCTAGCCCCCCCCCCCCCGACTACATGCACTGGGACAGCGTAAAAAGGAACGGGGCAGAGAGGTGTATTCCCCCCAAAATCGGGAAGAGAGACGCCGACGAATCCTTGCCACCACCTGCGTGTTCACAGTGGCACTACGCACAATCGCTAAAAGATGGAAGCCACGCAAACCCGGATGAACGGGTCAGCAAACTGTGCTATATTCAGATGCCGGGATAGTATTCAGCCACGAAGAGGGGTGAAATACTGGCACGTGCTAGAACACGGATAAACCCCAAAAGCGTTATGCCGAGCGGAACCCAAAGATCACATTCTGTACGATTCCGATGTTATGAACTAACCAGAATATGCGGCGCCTGGGTGGCTCCTGGGTTAGGCGTCTGACTCTCGGTTTTGATTCAGGTCATGATCTCATGGTTGGTGAGGTCGAGCCCCGGGTCGGGTCTGTGCTGACAGCGTGGAGCCTGCCTGGGATTCTCTCCCTCTCTCTTTGCCCCTCCCCTGCTCATGTTCTCTCTCTCTCTCTCTCTCTCAAAAATATGTACATACATACATACACACATTAAAAAAAACCAGAATAGGTAAATCCATAGAAACAGGAAGCAGATTCGTGGTTGCCAGTGGCTGGGGGATCGGAGGCTGGGCAGTAAACTGTTTAATGGGTGTGGAGTGTTTTAGGGTAATGACTATGTTTTGGAACTGGATTGAGGTGGTGGTGGCACACTGTGAACGTTCTAAGCTCCTGCACAGCAAAGGAAACAATCAACAAAACTAAAAGGCAACCGATGGAATGGCAAAAGATAGTTGCAAATGACATATTGGATAAAGGGCTAGTATCCAAAACCCATAAAGAACATACCAAACTCCACACCCTGAAAAACAATCCAGTGAAGAAATGGACAGAAGACGTGAATAGACACTTTTCCAAAGAAGACGTCCAGATGGCCAACAGACACATGACGCGGTGCTCAATGTCACTCATCGTCAGGGAAATACAAACGAAAACCATGATGAGATACCACCTCACGCCTGTCAGAACGGCTATAAGCAGAAACACAAGAGGCTGTAAGAGAAAAAGGAACAGTCTTGCACTGTTGGTGGGAATGCAAACGGGTACGGCTTCTCTGGAAAACAGTATGGAGGGTCCTCAAAAAAGAACTCCCCTACGCACGGTGGGGTATTTACCCCCCAAACACAAAAACTCTAATTAAAAGGGCTGCATGTACCCCTATGTTTATTGCAGCAGTATCTACAATAACCAAATAGTGAATGGATGAGGAAGTGGTATATACAATGGAATATTACTCGGCCATGAAAAAGAATGAAATCTTTCCATTTGCAACAACATGGATGGAGCTAGAGAGTATACTACTAAGCGAAATGAGTCCGTCCAAAAAAGACAGGTACCATACGATCTCACTCATGTGGGATTTAAGAAATCAAACAAGCAAATAAAAAAAAAAAAAGAAGAGAGATAGAGACAGACCAAGAAACAGATTCTTGGGGCGCCTGGGTGGCTCATTCGGTTAAGCGTCTGACTTCGGCTCAGGTCATGCTCACTCGGTTTGTGGGTTTTGGGCCCCGTGTCTGGCTCTCTGCTGTCAGCACAGAGCCCGCTTCGGATCCTCCGTCCCCCTCGCTCTCTGCCCCTCTTCTACTCTCGTGCGCTCTCTCTCTCAAAAATAAAATAAACAAAAAATAAATAAAAAAAGAAACAGACTCTAACTATAGAGGACAAACTGATGGTTACCAGGGGGTGGGTGTGGGGGGGGGGAAGAGAGGATGGGGATTAAAGCATACACTTAATACGATGAAAAAAAATAAAATGCAAAAAATACTTACAAGAAAAAAATAAAGTGGTCAGTTTTATATTATGTGAGGTTCATCTAAAAAAAAAAGAGGCATGGCAGGGTACATGAGCGCTCAGGGGTACCCAGCGCCCCGATGACAGAGTTGCAGCTAGAACCCCGGCCTCTGGGGCCACCCTCGTTTCTCCAGGGGCTGCTTTAGGGACAAAGAGAGACCTGGGTCCCATCTCCTGGCCGCATTACCGATGTCAGAATTCCCCTGGAGATCTTGGGCCGAGGGGCAGAGTCCTGGGCCAAAGACTATGTTGCTCGCACATCCTCATGGGAGTAGGTGAGCTCCCCCGTCCAGCTCCAAGGAGCAAAGTTTATTCTCAAGTGGAGCCCCTGAGATGTACGCTGACGCCTCCTCCCGTTGTCAAGGCAACCGCCACTCCATCTGAAGAGGCTCAGGCCATTTTCAAGAGAGGCAGGAGCGAGAACATTGACGCTTCTCTTTGGGGGTTCCATCTGGTGTTCTTATCCGCTGGTGGGCTCTTGGGGCCCGAGTTAGCTTTGCAAATGTCACCTGGAAGACGTGTTCCTGGCAAGACAGGGCGAGGATGGCATTTCCCCCCTTGGGGCGTGCTCTGAAGTGTCCTGGGTCTCCCCACAGGATAAGGTGAGACAGTCCGGGTTCCCGGAGACCGGAAGGACGCCAGACCTAGCTATAAGCCAGTGGTGAGTCCCAGGGGAAGGAGGGGGTTAATAGCGACCTGGGCTTGGAGGTTGAAGAAGGCAAGCGTGGGTCTCTAACCCTCCCTGGGAAAATGGAGGGGTGTTGCTCACCACAAAGGCACCCATGAGAGGGACAAAAAGGAGGAAAAGGGCCAACTGAACCCCCAGGAGAGCCAGTTTGGGCTGCCCACGATAAAGAACCGGGCTGTGTGAGAGAACGAGGCAGAGGACAAGCAGGCGGGTTCGGGGCGGTTTCGGTGACTGCTGGACAGCGCCCTCCGGGCCCTCCTTGTGTTACTCAGTTTACCCTCACCCTGAATCCCCAGGAGGTAGACGTGGTCTCTCAGAGCGAGCCCCCAGTAGCGTCTCAGGATTCCTTCTTTTGCCTATCCCCCTCACCACGCTCCGCCCCCCCTTTCTCACAATGCTCTCCTTGAAAGGATATCCCTACAATGAAAGATACTCGGAAATGGGATCAGGGGCTCATTATTGCTAAGAAGCCCCAGGGAAAAGGAGAAGCGTTGAAAATCTGGGAGCAGGCAAAGCGCCTTGATTTTTTTTTATCCGAATGGATATTGGAAATGATACGCTGATACCCGGGAGAGTTTGACAGTAGATTACAAAACCTGTGGCTTGGGAATACTTAAAAAAAAAACAAAAGTCTTCCTTTTGTTTGTGGTCTGGTGATGGTGGGGGGAGTCCTAGACCTGGTAATGACAGTGCTTTGGCTGTGCCCTCTGGGCAATGCTGTGACCACACCCAGCCTTGCCGGCTCTCTAGATGTGGCAGGTGAGTCTCACTTCTCTGGCAGGATGGCTAGCTCTGGTGGAGGAGGGGGGCAGTAGCTGGGACCTCCCCTGGGGTCTTCAGGTTCCTGCAATGGCTTTGGGCTGGGCGCACTGGACAAGGGCGACAGGTTTGCTGAAAGGGATTTAGATTTCCTGAAGACCAAAGCAGGGGTTCCCGGAAGCAGAGAGCAATGTGGAAAAGAGCCGGTAATACTAGAACCTGAAGCGGCAAGTTCAAATCCCACCGGGGTCCCTTATTGTGGTCGTGGGCCGCTCTTCCAGCTTCTCTGAGTCTTCACGTCCTTGTCTGAGTGATGAAGATGGTGACAGACAGGAGGGTAAGAAGTAAGCAGATGTTAGAGCCCTATCACAGTAAAAAAGTACGTTTGGGCTCTTTGTTAAGCAGCAGGCACTGTGCTAAGCATCCCTTTTCTCCCTACGCATTTCCACACCTAACCCACACAACCCCACGAGGTAGGTTCCATGATTATGCCGACTTTACGGACTACGAAACCGAGTCTCAGGAATGATGTGTCCAAGGGCATCTGTGAAGGCGCCCGGACAAAGCTGAAGGTGAAACCCAGGACAGGCTGGCTAAAGAAGCCACTGGAATGATCTAGCACAGGGCTTCCCGAGCCCGAAGGTGCATCGGTGGTCCCTGAAGGGCTTGTTAAAATACCTGTCTCTGGGCCCCACCCCGGAGTCTTCCGCCCGGGAGCGCTGCGGCGAGGCCCGAGAACGTGAATTTCTAGCAAGTTCCCAAGCGATGTCGATGCCGCTTCTCTAGGACCACTTTGTAGCGACACAAGAGCAGGGACCAAGCGGAAGGCCATGGAAGCCAGGCCTGTGAGAGTGGTCGGGCCAAGGGCTGGAGCGGCACGCCCGAGGGCAGAGCGCCACAGCCGCGGGTTCGAATCTTGACTCTGCCATAGGCGCGCGCCCGTGTAAGCAGGCTTAGTGGAGAAGCATGCTCTGAGGCCACGCGGGGCAAGCACCTGGTGCCCCAGGACCCGCGTCCTGGGGCCTCTGATCACGCGCGGCTCCGGGCTGGGCTCCCGGGCCCGCGGCGGCGCGCGCACCTCTCCATCCGCTGCCCGAGTCCAGCCGGGCACGCGTTGCCATGGCAGCGCCGCGGGCGGGGACGCGGGAGGCCGGGCTCGCCCCTTTGTGCCGCGGGGGCGGCGGCGCCCCCACCCCCCACCCGCAAGCTCGGACCCCGGGGGAGGGGGTGGGGGGAGGCTGCGGGGTTGCAGGGGCGCGGGCCGGGGGTGGGGCGCCTCCGCCCGCCAGCCGCGCCTGCATTAAAATTTCATGGGCGCTGCAGCAGCTACAAAGGCGACGCCGGCTGCGCTCCGGGGACCGGAGGGAGGGAGGCTGCGGACGAGTGCGGGGAGGAGTTTGCGAGGGGAGGCGCTTGCGGGGGCTCCCCCAGTTCTGCGCGGTGAGCCCGGGCACAAAGAGCCCTCGGCACTCGCGCTGCAGGACCGCGGACCCGAGGTAAGCCGCCGCCCGGGGCTCGCGGCCCTCCCTGCCTAAGCGCCCCGGGCCCGCGCCGGGTCGGGGTCCAGGGTGGGTCCCAGGGTCCCGAGCAGTGTCCGGGGGGCCGCAAAGGCTGCCCGAAGTGCCCCTCCTTTGCTGGATGAAGAGCACTTGCCCTGGGTGGGGCTTGGGGGACCGAGGGGAGGGTGCGCCGGGAGTCTAGCGCGGGTGGGGGGTCTTGCGGTCCGAATCGAGGGCGAACAAAGACCCCCCCCTCCCACCCCTGCTGCCAGCCAGACGCGAGCGGAGCCCGAACCTTCCCGGCCCGCCGGGTCAGCCGCTAACTGGCCTGGGAAAGCGCCCGTAGGGGCTCGGCCCTGGGGGGGGGGGGGCGGTGCTCACCCCGAGCCCACCGCCCAGCGCCTGCCGGTGCCCCGTCGGTGGGACTCAGCTTCCAGCCGTGCGGCGTGCCGGGTGGGCCGGGGGGGGCGGAAGCCCGGAAAACCACCTTCCTGGAGAAGAATCCCGGCGACCACAGTGATAAGAATAACCCGGCAGTTCGCGGAGCGCTCGCTTCAGGCCAGCGGCGCGCTGAGGCTTTGCGCGCTGTACCGCGACGGTCCCGGGAGGGGGGGAGGGCCCCTTTTTAAGACGAGGACCCTGAGGGCCGGAGAGGGTCAGGTCCGCGTCCAAGGTCACGCGGCCGGTGATTATGCGATCCCGGTGTGCAGGAGTCCGAAGCCCGCGTCGCATCTGCCGCCGGGTCTGGGGCCCTCGGGCCTCCCCCGCGCCCTTTCCCCCTCCCCTCCCCTCCCCTTCCCGGCGCGCTGTCTGCAGAGCCTGGACCCGAAGAGGCAGGTGCCGGGTCTCCCGTCCCCCCGAGGGGGCTCCCGGGCTGGAGACTGGCTTCTCGGCTCTGCAGGGAGAGGCCCGGGCGGGGGCTGGACTCCCCCCACCCCCCACCCCGCCCCCGCTCCAGGCCGGGCGGCTGCGGCGCGCGGAGTGCTGGCGCGAACTCCCCACTGCAGTGCCGCGCGGGGGGGGGGGGGAAGGGACGCCCCCACCTGCTGCCGGGGGAAGGGGGCCGGGGAGCGGGGCAGTCGTGCGGGGAGGGGTGGGGAGAGACCGGCCAGGAAACGTGCGGGAAGAGGCTTTGTTTTTCTTGGGGCGGAGTGCCCGGACTTGGCCAAGCGCGTCCCCTTCGGGAGCACCTGGGCGCTCAGCGGTCGCCTGGGTTTGGTGAGGACTGGGCGGGGCGGGGGGGGGGAGGGAGGTGGGGATGAGTAATTCCACTTGACAGACAGGGAAACCTGAGGACAGTGGTGCTCAGACTTGAGGGGCGTTGCTTCCAATATGCAGATGCCCGGGCCACGTGGCCGGGGATGAGTCAGCAGAACTGGGGTGGGGCCGGGCATCTGGGTGTTTACCCAGACCCCTCCTCCCCCTCACCGAGCAGGTGGCCAGACCTTCCGTCAAGGGAACAGTACCCCAGTGCCCCAACCTCTCCCCGCACCACCCCCCCCCCCGCCCCCCAGCGCGGAACCGTGTCGCAGTGCTGGCAAAATGGTTT
This sequence comes from Paguma larvata, assembly GCA_030068075.1. Classification (NCBI taxonomy): domain Eukaryota; kingdom Metazoa; phylum Chordata; class Mammalia; order Carnivora; family Viverridae; genus Paguma; species Paguma larvata. The sequence goes on from CM057835.1 coordinate 64,665,879, forward strand.
CCTCTGGATCCCCTTACAGTGCCTAGCTTTGGGTGGCACTGAACTCATCCCACGCTGACTTTCATTAATTTCACGGTGAAAGAATTCTACAGGTCACATCCCTGTGCCCCTCCGCACCGCATTTTGTTCTTGGCTCACCCTTGCCGTTGTGAAAGGTTCTGAAATCTACCCTGCATCCTTCTTGCTGCCTTTTGGGGTCTGTCTCTCCACTCTTTCACGGAGGAGAGAGCTGGTCTTCGGAGCCTCCGAAAGGAACCATAACTCCTTCCGCGAGCTTTAGAAGAACCACCCTCTGTGCCTGCATTCAAAATGAGAATTTTATCATTTTTGGTGATTTTTAAAAGGAATTCACAAGTTTAATAAAATGGATGATAATTGTAAAAGGTTGGAAAAGACAAACGTGTTCTACTCCTTCCCTGCTGTCGGACCTGCCAGATGCTTCCATTTCTTTTTTTTTTTTTTTTTTTTACAACTTCATGGTTTAAGGCCCTCGCTCTGGGTGGGATCTGTGTTTCCGCCCAGGAGAAGATTATGCTGGTTGAATTTATCACTCATCCAGACGGCGTGGTGTGGTGGAAAGAGAAGGGGTTGAGGGTTACACAGTGTGAATCCTTCTCCCCACCCACTTTCTAGGTCAGCTTCAGTAAGGAGGCCATTTCTCTCCTCCGAGCCTCAGTCCCCGCATCTGTAGAGTGGGAATCCGAATCCCTGGCTCAAAAGACCGTCATGAGGCTAGGAAGCGGTTGGTGTAGTGTGCCTGCAGCCTGTAGGTGCTGAATAAAGACATCACTACTTAGTCAGCCCGCTGTACTGGCTGGGTTCACTTACGTGACTCCCGAATCTTGCATGACACTTAGTTATTGGCTTTGGTTTGTATTGGGGCGCTTAGTTCCTCTCCTGGGTGACCCTTGGGCGGTTTTGGGGAGGGTGTGTTTCTGGAGCAAGGGTCCATTGTGCAAGTTCAATGGGCTGGTGAATAACTTATAGGCTAGTCCTTTGTTCTCAAGGGGATCCTTCCTCCTGTCTCTGAGGCCTGGCTGGCTGTCAGCTGGAGCTCCGTGGAACAATAGCCAGAGATACACAGGGGCAGAAGCCAAGGGCGGGGGAGAGGGACATCTGTCTCTGCGTCCCTCTCCAGGCTGATCAGATCGGATGAAACAGGTGTCCCCTCCCCCCTTGCAGTCCAGGTGGGCCCCGTGGAAGGGAGGGGGAGACCGAGTCAGTGTGTCCTCGAAGGTATGGAGTCGGTCATTAATAGTAACCGATGCCTCGTCAGTTTAGTGACCATTTACCAGGGTTCCTGCTGCGCCCTGCCTGCTGGAGACCGCGTGAAAAGGCTGGGAATGGGGCCTTGCAGATGAGAACCTGGGGCTCAGAGAGGTGGGGTGACTAGCTCGAGATCACACAGCCCATCGGAAGGAGGGTCAGGACTTGCTCCTGGGTCTCGGCCGCCCCGAAACGCGTTTATAGCCACTCCACCCCACCGCCTCCTCTCCCGAATGTCAGCCTAATCAGTTGCCTCGAGACCGTGGAAGCTACTGGAATAAAGCGACCCGAGATGGTTTGGCAGTCATGGACCAGGTCCCCGCAGTAGTGCCGACCGTGGTGTTGGGGTTCACGCATACCTATTTCCGGTCTTTCCCCATTTCTAATCCCCGCCCCATATTTGAATGCAAGCCTTCTGCCCCTTTGGGGTCCGACAAGCCTGTTTAGAATCCAGCTGCACTCCTTCCTAGCTGGGCGATGTTGGAGCAAGGCCCTTGACCCCGAACCTCAGTTTCCTCGGCTGTAGAATGGGGACCTTAAAACCTAGTTTATTCTTCTGTCGGGCAGGTAAAAGCGGCCCCCGCTGGTGTCTGTCCTCAATAAACGTCAGTTGATCTTTCTCCTTCGTAGGCTCTTCCCTCAACCTCCTCCGCGCCCCGCCCGCCCCCCTCCCCGCCGCAGCTCAGGGGCTCCCGAGTTTGAGGAAGAGTTGATATTTTCGGAGCTCACCTCGTGGGTATGCCCTGTGCGCGTCTGTCCAGGAAGAGGGCTTTCTGCTGACCCGCAGGCACGTCCGGCTCCCTCGGCTCGTCTCTGCAATCTCGTTCCTCCCCGGGGGTTCCTCGTTTCCGGGCGCTCACTCATCCAGAGCAATTTAGGCCAACATCTCCTGCACGCAGCCAGCTCTCTGAGCAGCTATTTTATTCCGGAGTCAGGGAAAAACACCCAGAAGCCCAGAGGGACCCTAAAATGCAACGGCAGGCACATTTCCCTGGCAGCTGTTCCTCTGTTCCCGGGAACGGCACAGAGTTTGGGGTGGGGGGAAAGGAGCATCCCACGGATGGTGCTAATGCGCCGTGGTGCGACGGTAGTAAGAAAATAGAATACGGGCTCACAGGCAAGTCTTCATCGTCCCGTGTCATCCGCACGGCGGCCTTGTGAGGCCGGGGCCAATAGCATCCCCGCGTCGTGGATGGGGAGACAGGCCCAGAGAGGACAGGGGCTGCCTCAACGTGGCACAGCGGGACGGAACCCGAGATGTGGAGCCCGTCCTGTCCGAAGCGTTGTGGTGTTTTGGTACCAAGGTACCTCCCGGCTTCCTGTTTTGCTTCTGATCTGAGGTGACGGGTTCTGGCGAATGCTGTGCTTTCGGAACAGGACGCTGCGATCTATTCTCCAATGTACCCTGTGGGTGCATATTTATTCTCCTCCTCTTCGTTCTCTCTCTCTCTCTGACAGCTGGGGCCATCTCCCTGCCCACCCGTGCGGCCCCAGACATGTCTCTGTGGCCACCATGACCCTGACAGCCCCACGAGAGTAACCAAGGTGACCCCGGGATAACGGACGCCGGCTTCCTGCGATCAAATCCATCTGTGTGGAACCCCCCTGAATCTCAGAGGTAGGAGGGATCCCCAGAATCCTCGGGGGCCCAAGCCCTGAAATCGAAGCTTCCCTGGTAGGGCCCCTGACCTTGGTTTGAAGTGGGGGGTCGTGTGGGCCAGTAGGAGCTGAGACGCCAGGACCCTGGGGCCCACCATGAAGTCTCTGTATGGTGAAATGACTCTTCTGGATTCTTACCCTCTGTCGTTACCGCTCAAGGCGTTTTGAAAAATAGCACTATTGGATTATAATTTCCATACGGGGAAATGCACCCGTTTAAAGCGTACACCCCCATGGGTTTTGCCCAACGCAGACACCTGCGGGACCATCGCCACAGTTGGCATCTGGAACATTTTCGTTACCCCTGAATGTTCCCCTGTGTCCCCTCCCTGCCTGTCAGTCCCCTCCCAGCCCCGCCCCGGCCCTGGCCCCCGCCCCAGGGAACCACCCACCTGCTTTCTATGCCTATAAACTAGACTCGTTGTCTCTAACGTTCCGTGAACATGGGATCTTTGGGGTTTGGCCTTCTTTTGCTCGGGATCAGGTTTTGAGGTTCATACTGGGTATCGCACGGATCAGCAGTTCGATCCTTTTGTGGGCCTGACTTCATGGGGACACGGCTTACATGTCATAGAACTCACATCAGGTTCACAGTTGGATGATTTTTTGTAAATTTAGCAAGTAGAGCACGCAACCGTCTCCCTCCACACCCGCCTGCTGCTAACGTCCGCCGTCCCCCTCTGGATTCCAGACGACCACCCATCTCCTCTCTGTCTGTAGGTTTGCCTTTCCTGGACCTTCCATAAGAATGGAGCCAGACAGCACGCGGCCTCTCGCGCCTGGCTCCTTTCACTCCCGTGTTGTCTTTTCGAGGTTCGCGGTGCGTCGAGGACATTCGCTCCTGTGGGCTGATGAGTGGATTCCGTCGTGCCAATGCTCGGCCGTGTGTTTATCCTTCCACCAAGACGGGATTTTAACTTGATCTGCGTCACCTGCCTGGGGTACGCGTGCCCCCACCCTGGGAGGTGTATCATGACGCGGGACAGAGATGGCTCGTATTTCTGGGACGTCGGCGTGACGCGAAGATTCGAGTAAATGGTGCAAACAATTTTGGGAGCACTCACGGTGCGCCAGGCGCTGGCTAAGCCTCTGAGAGTAATTAATGTTGAGTCACTCATCGGGTCCGTGGGGTTGGGGAGCCAGGTTCGTCTGACCTTAACGCCTTCGCCTTCCTTTCTGCCCTCCTCTCGAGCTTTCGGCTTGACCCACGGGCTGAGGTTTCCCTCAACACCTTCATTGCCTTGTTGCTATCAGGGCCTGCAGGGCGCGGGGAAGGGCCATGGGGTCAGGGAGTGCTCCCTTGAGCAGCCCGGGGTCTGTTTACAGCGTACGGCTGGCTCCTGGGACAGAGAGGAGAGAGAAGGGGATTTGCGGATTCTTCCTGAACGTTCTTCGTGACCACCGTGGGAGGCAGCCTGACAGATAAGTATTCCAACTTACCAGCCCGAAGCCCCCGCCCCCACCCCTGCTAGGCCATGCAAGGAAGCTTAGAGCCTCACCATCCCCACGTGGGAGGGGAAATCGGTGATGCCACTTTCCGACCCCTCTGTGTCACAGGCCTTGTCCCCGTTTTATGGGGCCCCGGACGGGGTGATCTTCGCGCCCCGCTTTGGGGCCCGGAGGCTGGCATTTTGTCAATTTCACCGTCAGGAGCTTGCGCGGGCCTGAGTTTAGCGAGCGACCTCCGGAGTCCCCGTCGATCTGGTGTCGGAAGGAGTCGGAAGGAGACTGGGGACTCCGGGCGGCTCTCCTCGGTTCTGGCCCTTTGTCGTCGTATTTGGGAAGCTTGGCCAGGGTTGAGCGGCGCGCCAGCCCTGGGACAGCGGGCCGCGTTCTTTTCTCCAGGTCCGACCGCGCCCCGCGTCTCAGGTGCCTGTAGAGAGGGCGGGGCACACACTGAGCCGTCCCCTGACTCTCCCGGCTCGGGTCTGCCAGTCGATGAAGATAGCTTAGCTGTCACCAGGAGCAAAACCCGGGACACAGCAAAAACCCCAGCAGATGGGGACGGATGGGGGCGGGAAAGTAACTGAGGCGGGGCCTGTAACCCCCCCCTGCCTCCCCCATTTCCTGTCCACTGCCTCAAAGTGTGGGTTAGTAGTGTGCACTCTGGGTGAACGCAGGGCTGGAAGGATCCCAGGGCCGAGAGAGAGAGAGAGAGAGAGAGAGAGAGAGAGAGAGAGAGAGAGAGAGAGAGAAAAGGGGCGCAGGGAGGCGGGCGAGGGAGCCCCCCCCCATCCCGAGGACATTCCGGAGTGGGAGGAAGGGAGGTGGAAGGGGGAGGTGCCGGGGCCCAGCCTCCCTGTCTCTGGCGGCCTTCTGGTTAGCAGAGAGTTCTGGCCAGTTCGGGCGTGGGGGGTGGGGGGCCCGGGTGCAGTTTTCTCCCGCAGCGTGGTGGCTCTTTTGTCTTCCAGGACGGGATCCACATGGAGAAGGAGCCGGGAGCTGGGCCTGGGCTGCCAGCATGTGGTCTGGGCACAGCCAGGTGAGCCTGGATGGGCACAGGAGCGGGGGGAGGAGGTCACACTGAGCTTAGTTTTCCGGGGGGGGTTGACTGTTTCCCCCGACCAGGCCCCTCCTCAGACCCAGGGTCTGGCCAGAACACTCTCGCTCATGAGAAGAAGGCCCAGGAGCCGGGCGGCTGGAAGGCTTGCTCTTGGTGGGCTGTGTGGGGCCCAGTGGAGACTCCTGTGGGTGCGTTGCGGCAGATTCCAGTGCGTCCCTTCATCGAGCACAAGCATGGACTGAGCACCTTCTCCAAGCTAGATCCCGGGGACCCAGGGGCGAACACCAGAGAAACGGTTCCACCCTCTCAGACCTTCGCATAACAACATGCTTTATCACAGTCTCAGCGAGGGAGTGAGCTCCCCGTCCAGGGAGGTGTGCGTGTGCGTGTGTGTGTATGTGTGTGTGTGTGTGTGTGTGTACTGGGGGAGGGTGGTCCAGAAGTCCCCTCAGTGGGAATGTTGTAAAGGGAATCCTCACCTCCCGGGGACTCGGAAGGCTCTTTCTGCCCACCTGAGCCTTTGCCCTTGTCCTACCCATGATGGCCTTGGCCCTGCTCTGGGCTTTCCTATTCCCTGAGCCAGCCCTGCCAGGGAGGGCGACTCTTTTCCCGAGTTTCTTCTGAAAGTCTTCAATGTCTAAAGCCCCTACCCCCACCCTGTCTAGGGAGGCTGGGGGTCTCTGAAGGTGTCCCCTCCCCACCCCCGAGATGTGGGATTCGGTTGCGGGGCGTGGGGTGTGGGGGATGGAGGCTGTGCCCACATCCTAACTTGCCGCATTCCCCCCAGGTGGCTCCGCCCTGCCCCGTCTCCAGGACTCCTGCCTGTCTTCTCTTCGGAGCCTCGGCGACTCTGGACTCTGGCCACAGTGACACAGGGAGCAGCCTTTGGTGGTTTTCTGGAACCCTGGACAATTCCCCAAAAACATCCTCCTCCCCAGCTGCTGAGAGAGAGGCTCCTGTGGATAAAGGCCCCTCCTGGCTGGCGCGCGGCCGGGGACAGGCCCTAGCTCCGGAGCCCAGCCCGAGGGTGGGGTGTGAGGGAGCCTGGCAGCCCACTGTCCCTCTGTGTCCCCCTGGATCCCGCCTGTTGGGCCTTGCCGTCTGGGCCCGGAGGCCGCTTCTCGACCCCGTGCCAAGTCGATTCCTCTCTGCGGCCCTGCTGGTGGCCAGCCGGAGCCCCACCGGGGCCAGGGCCCCTGACTGCACCCTTACCACGGCTGGGCCCTACAGGCTGGCGTGGGGACCCAGGGATGGGGGGCGGGGCGGGAGGAGCTGCAGGGCGGACAGCCAGCTTTGTGGGCTCTGTCGGCCGGGGTCTGTCTTGCGCCGTTGGCCTGGAGTGATTCTCATTGTTGTGGGTCCTGTTTGGATGAGGCTTTTCTGTGCTTCTCCTCTGCTTCGCGGTCGCAGGGAGGAGGCAGGCAGGGTCTGGGAGGAGCCCGGGCCTTCCCCCAGTGTTGTTGAGTGCTGGAGGGGGCGGGCAGAAGGTGGTGTGCTATCCCGGAAGGGGAGGGTTTGTAAGAGATGAGGAAACCCAGGCCCGGGGAGCTCACCAGGGGAGACAGAAACAGCCTTATTCCCACCGTCTGAAGGGACCGGGCTGGATCCAGCCTCCTCTCCAGGCTCGAGGGGTCGGGCCGCCCCAGCCTGCTGCAGGCCCTTGCTCCCTGCTGCGCCAGTCCTTCACTCTGTCCTTGGGGGGGCAAAGGCAGGCCGGGCGGGCCCCACGCACCTGCGGCGTCCCCCGTCACGCGGCTGCGGCTTTGCCTCCGCTCGGTCCTCTCCCTTCTCCGGTCCTTCCCGCCCCTCTGGAGGGGACGGTCTGGTGCCTCCAGAGGAGAGCCCGTGGTCGGCAAACTTCAAAGCTGGGAGTGCTTCTCCTGGGGTGCAGAGGGAGCCCGTGTTAGCTCGAGCTGTTAGGACAGAAGAGCGCAGCCTGCGGCGGGGCGGGGGGCGGGGCACGGTGCTCAAACAGCAGAAATGTGTCTTCTGGTAGTTGTGCTAGCTGGAAGTTCAAGGTCAAGGTTTCAGGGTTGGCTTCTCCCGAGGCCTCTCCCCTCCGCTTGCGGACGGCTACCTTCCTGCAGTGTCCTCACATGGCCTTGTCTCTGTGCACGCGTGTGGGGCGGGGGGGGCCGAGGGAGGAGGGGGGACAGACCTGGTGCCTCTTCCTCTTTCATAAGGAGGCCAGTCCTGTGGGATTAGGGTCCCCTGCTTATGGCCTCGCTGAACCTTCATGTCCTCTGCAAAAGTCCTGTCTCCCAATACGGCCACACTGGGGATTATGGCTTCAACCCACACATTGGGGGAGGGGGACGCAATCTGGTCCATACGGGGGAGGGGGGCCCACAGACGCGGAAAGCCATCTTCCCGTCGGCCTCCCCGCCGCCCCAGGAGGGCAAGAAAGAGCAGAGGTATGGGGAGTAGGGACAGAGTGTGAGAGGCACGAGGCTAGGACGGTCCCTGTGCTTTGGGGACACATGGAACTGGCTGGACCAAGGCAGCGAGAGGGAGCCCCCAGGAGAAGGAGGGCCTGGGTGGAGCCCGGGCTTCGGAGCCCGAGGGTGCACCCCCTGCTGCTCAACCTTGAGCACAAGCCCTCATCTCTGCGGGTCCGTGTCCACTCTGAAATGAGCCATCTGCTCACCTGCGGGGGTGCAGGGATGGGTCAGTGCAGGCTCATGCCTGCCCGGGGCTGGACTCCTGGTGGGGTGCTCACTATATGCTCCCAGCCCTTTCCGGGTTCAGATTTAGGGCTTACCTAGTTTTGGTGCTCCGGAAGTGCCAACTCCGCATCTTCCGACCCGGGGGCCCTTCTGACTAGCCCTCCCCCTGCCATCCATCTCGAATCAGCGTGGTGGGGGGGAGTGGCTGCACAGCACAGCCTTCGGCCTTGGAGTAGTTCCAAGTGCCTCCCCGGGTTTCCTCTTTTCAGAATTGAGCACCTACCCTGGGCCCTTTCCCCGTGCTGGTCCCTTGCAGGGGGTGGGGCCAGGGACACTTTCAGGATTGCGCGGCTACGGAATTGGAATTGGAGAATTGGAGAATGGGGCAGAGAACAGTCCCCTGAGGCAAAGGTTCTGAGTGCTTGGGGGTGGGAGCGGGGGTGGGAGTAAGAGCCTGGAATGACCTGGACAGACTTCTGAGCAAAGCTGAGCCAGCCCAGGGCCTTGAAGGATGGGGAAGGTGTGGCTAAGCTGACAGCTTCCAGGTCCCTGGAAGAGATTCCCGAAGTCAGTCCTAGGAGAGACCTTTCCTCTTAAAAAAAAAAAAAAAAAAGTGAGTTCCAATTCAATAGGTTTCTAAAATGCAGGACTTATCAGAGCCTTGAAAGCGCTGATGGGAATTGTGAGGACTCGAGGGCAGACAGGACTCCGTGTCCTCCCCGTTTATGGCAACAGAATCCTTTTCTTACCGGGGCATCATTTAGAACTGAGTGGGGGGGGGAGAGGCTGGGGCTTCTGTGTGGAAACCAGAGCGGGGACAGGAGATGACGCAGCTCGGCACATTCAGGCTCTGTAGCACCAGCTGGAAAGGCAACAGACAGGAGGCGCGGGGTGGGGGGGGTGGAAGCTAGGTTCCAGGAGTCAGGTGAGCTCTATGTAGTTTTGGTTCCGCGGGAGGTGCGGGGGGAGGGCAGGCCAGTGGCTGGGGTGGCCAGCAGCCTGGCACATGGGGGAGGAGACGCCCGCTGGACACCGCGCCTCTGGACTTGACGCCCCCTAGGGCTTCCAGCCTTTTGTGGGAGGGCGCTGGTGTGTGCGTGCGCGTGTGCCTGAGGGTGACAGGATCCAGCCTTCTGGGAAAGGGGCTGAGCAGAACCGGGCAGGGGTTTCCAGGCCGGACAAGCAGTTTGTTTTCAGGGAACCGAAGCGTTCTAGGGGGAGGGCCCCTGAGGCCCACGGCCCAGCAAATCGGGAAGGAAAATGCTTTGGGGGCAGGGTCCGCGGGATAGCCCCAAGGGTGGTGCCGAGGAGCTTGGAGGGGGACCCCTGCCCTGGTCAGGCCCAGCTCCCTGGCTGGCAGGGGGAGGGGCGGGAAGCCTCCGGAGCTGCCGCCCGGCGGAGCGGCCGGAGCAGTGTTGCATGGTTTGATTAACCTACTAACCCAGGGCTCGGCCGGGACGCTGTGGCGTGTGACGAGGTGCCTGGCCTTCTGCCGACCGACTAACCCACTAACCAGGCCCGAGCATGCCCTACTAACCCCCGCAGCCAGACCCTACTAACCTCGCAGCTCGCGGGCCTTTCAAGGGGCTGGGACGTGGGGACGGACGACGTTCCAGAAGGCCCTGCCCGTGGCCTGGGATCTCTGTGCAGCCCCACGTGCGGGGACAGGGCCTGCAAATAGGACCCGCCGACTCTGCCGGGCCATTTTGAGCCAGCCACCTGACCTCCCTGAGCCCCTTAACTCAGCGGCAGAACGGGACTCCTGATTTCCCGCCTCTGAGAGTGGCTGCAGCGAGGATGCCCATGAACTTGAAGTTCTTGAGACGCGGCAGATACTTAAAATCTCTACGAGGGGGAGGGTGGGGGAGGGGGGAGCCCGGAAAGCCCGATCGATCATGTCCCCTGCCCAGGCCCTGGTCCCTCTGGGGCGTTCTGCACACAGACCCTCCTGCCTGGGGCCAGACTCTCGCTTCGAACCCTGTCTCTCCCCCCACATTCTTCCTCCTCCTCAGCTTTCTTTCCGTAGCAGCTCTTTTGTTAATTACTAACCTGTCTAACCCGGAGGGCGGGGGGCGGGCCTGGTCTGCACGGGACCGCCCCTTAACCAACTAACGGCCCTGCGCGTGTTCTTCCTTCTCTCCTAGTGACGCCCGTGTGTGTCTGCCGAGGCGCCCCCGGCCGCTGGTGCTGTGCTCTGACTTACTAACCCGGCCCCTACTAACCTGGTTTTCTCCTCTTACTAACCCCCAGCCCTGCCGAGCTCTGGGCGCCCCTCCTTTTGGCAAGCAGAGGTCCCGGGGCTGGTCCCACAGGCAGGTGCCCCACTTTGCCGCCCCAAGGGGCTGGGCGCTCCGAGTCCACTGGGCCGGGTCGAAGGCAGGGGACGGCCCTGTGTGACCACGCGGGTGGCCCAGGGGAGGAAGCGGTCATGGGGAGATGGGAGGCTGGCCTCTGAGCGAGAGGGAGCGTGTCTCCTCGGCGCAGAGGTCTGGGGGCCACTGGGGGCGGGCGGGGCCAGGGAAGCCTCTGGGGCGTGAGTGTGGCGGCCTGTGGGTCTAGAACATGGACTGCTGGGCTTTCCCCGCCAACGGGTCGCGAGAAGGGGCTGCGTGTCCTCTTCGGAGGGACGTGAGGCTAGAATTCCCTCCTCTGGAAAGCAGCAGGTAGAAGCACCGTCCTGCACAGGAAGTCAATGGGAGTGCGTGGCGGAAGTCAGCGAAGGGGGCGTGGCCCACACCGGAAGTCAGGAAGTGGAGCCTTCCGCTACATAGGAAGTCAACGGAAGGGGTCTCTCCCGCCACCCCCCCGGGAATCGCTGAGTGGAGCATTTAGGACAGGAAGTGGGCCAGGGGGACATTTCTCACACCGGAAGTTGGTGAGAGCGGTGGCCCTCCTCATCGCCAGGCATCAACCCTAATGGCCAAGAGATCAGTGAGAAGGGCCTTTCCTCCAAGGGCAGTTGGCTAGAGGGGCCCTTCCCCTCTCCGAAGCCCGGTTAGATGTGGGCCCGCCGGAGGTAGATGTGGGCCAATTTTGCACACCGGAAGTCATCGAGAAGTGTGTCCACACCAGCAATCTGGAGAAGACAGGGAAGACAACAAATCCGCCCGGGGTTCGGGGTTCGGGGTTCACGGGAGGAGGAAGTGGGAAGCAAGACGCGAACCCCAGGGGCCCGCGAGGTCCTGCAGCCCCTCAGGCCAGCCAGAATGTCATCCCTGGCCCCCTGTCCTGTTCCCACCCATGCTCCTGCCCCGGCTTGCCTTCCCCAGAGCCCGCCAGCCGCTAAAGCCAGGGCCACACCTGGGGGTGATTTTAAGCCTCACCTCCAGTAGGCCCCTTGGTCTGTCTCTTTGGGCTACTCTCTGGCTCCTTTGCACTAACTCTTGCTCTCCCCCAGCTAATCCCTGCCTCGCCCTGGCTGCCCCTGGGGGGTTGCCCGCTAACAGCCAACCCTGCCCATCTGGGGGCTCCAGGCTCCTGGCCTGGCTCTGACCGGCTCTTAATTAACCTCTCCTTCCCCCTTGACTAACTCCTGCCCTCCTGGTCTGTTCCTTTCAGCGGAAACTAACGGCTTGTGGATTTCTTTCTGACTAACAACAGGTCTAACACTCCTTGTTACTGTTACTATTAACAGCTTGGATGTCGGCATGGCTGGGATGGGGCTAACCCGGGTTTGGAACTCGACTAACCCAGGGGGAGGTGTAGCTAGCGGTTTGGGCTTGGCGTCCGCTCTGGTCTGAGCGAGGTGTAGGCAGCAGAGGCCCAAGGACCCTGGAGGCAGTGCGAGGGCTGGGGTGCGGCTCAGGTGACGGCAGAGCTGTAGCCACTGAGGGTAGGGTCGGAAGCCAAGTCAGCCATCCAGGGGTGTAGCCCCTGGACGTATCTCATCAACCTCTAATAATCTGCATTTGGGTTGTGGTTCTTTTAAGTAACCTTCTAGCTGCCATAGTCCCAACGGGTGGATTCAGCTCAAAACACCTGTCCAGTCCGTACAGAGGATATGCGATTATGCATAGAGTGATGGGTCACCAGGGCAGGGCTCCACTGCAGGCCTGGATTTGGGGCTCCTTGATTTGGCGGCTCTAGAGTTTTGGCAGTGCCAGGACATAAAGCTTTAGCTCTGAATATTCAGAAGGGTTCAGATTCACCCATTTACACCTTCTTGAAAGCAAGCTCAACGTCCTCTTCCTCTTCGTCTGTTGTTTATGCAGCGTAGCTGCACTGAGGTGTGATTTGGGCTGGAAGGGAGTTTGGATTGTGACAGAGCTGGGGGAGGGTCCCCTGGGAGCAGAGAAGGGGAGCCACAGGGCCCGGGGAGCCCAGCTGGGGGTAAAAGGCAGCATCAGGTCGAGATGGGGATGGGAAGAGGGACCGTTTGGCTGGCCCAGTCTGGGAGTCAGGTTCCGTGGGAGAGGGCAGCTCATGGCAGACGTGGAGGGTTGGATCAGCTCAGGGACGGGGTCAGAGGCCAGCTTTGAGACTCGCAGGCAGGTTGCTTGGGTTATTGGACACTGGCCTGGGGTCAAGAGCCTGTCTGACAGCCATGGGCTCAGAATTAAGCTAGTGGAGCCCGCAGTGGGGCCTGAAGAGGGGGGGGCCTGAGCTGCAAAGGAACAGGAGAGGAGAACGCATCCGGAAGAGCTTCCGGCGCAGCAGTCGGGCCGACCCGGGACAGGGTGGATGGAGCGTGCAGTGGGGACCCGCCTCGCTGCTGCCCTCTGGTGGCCGCCTCGCCCCGTTGCACTCGAAGCAGGAAGCTCAGGCACCTGGCGTTCCGGAATTTCTCTTTATTCAGCTGCAAAGATCTTTGTTGTCGCAGAGGACCTACCGTGTCCCCAGCACTGCTCTGGGTCCTGGGACCCACCTACGGGCCCTTCGGTCTGGTGCGTGTATGGCTCGCCGGGGAAGTTGGAGAAGTTACCGTGTAACGCAGTGAGATAGGGGGCGGGGCTGTGGGAGAAGCACCCAGGCGGCAAGGGCTGGCTGGGCACCTGGGCCGTGCAGGCCGGGTGCTCGGCTTCGGGGAGGAGCGCTGATTAAACCCGCACTCCCCAGGACTTTTGTGCGGGTGTATCCTGGTGGGTGCGGGGTAGGGTGGAGCGTAGGCAGTCCCGGCAGGCTCTCTGAAGACGGAGGCACCTAAGCCGAGCCCTGGCTGGATGCGGTGGGGAGGAGTTCCGGGTGGTGGGAACGGCAGACACAAAGTCATGGCGGAATCAGAGAGGATCGAAGAGGTTCTGGAAGGTTCACGGGGGATGTAGCAGGAGGCGGATGGGAAATGGACAAGTACCGGGCCGTGTTGCGAAGGAGTTTGGGGTTTGTCCTCAGGGGCCATGGGGAGCCATGGATGTGGCCTCAGGAGGGGAGGACTTGGATTTGAGTTTCAGGCTGACAGCTTGGCTATTTCGGCTCAGACGGAATTCTCAGGAGCTTAGAATGAGTTCTGGTCAAATTTAGAGAAGCGATAGACCCTTAGGTCCGTCTGGAGATCAGCGGGATCCCTAACCCTTGGTCCCCCTGGAGCCGGGGCTGCAGCCACTGGAAAGCCAGGCTGAGGGGACAGTGACGCTTTGGAGGAGAGGCGGCCCCGAAAGCGTGTCATCCGCGGCCCCGGGTGTCCGCGGCTCCTGGAGAGGATCCGAGGGGATGAGCTCATGGGCTGCAAGTCGACAGGAGACCCTCGCTATCCCTGTGTGGCTGCAAGGGGGACGCGCGCGCGTGGAGTAAGCTTCAGCCGGGCTCATCCCGGTCCCAGGGAAGGAGACGTGTCGTGGCGGGTAACACGTCTTCTGGGGGCAGAAGGACAGGGACTAGGCCACCCTGGGGACGGAGACTTCGGGACTCTCACCGGCAGAGTGAGTCCCGGATTCCGCGCGTGCGTGTGCGTGTGACTGCGCATGCGTGTTCTTGACGTCATCCATCCCCCGTAGGCGCCGTCTGTTTACCTCCCGACCCAGCCCTCTGATACTCACTCCGGCGAGAAGGCCACGGAACCTCAAGCCAGTGAGGAGCAGGACCCTCCGAGCTGGGGAGTCGGTGGCGCACTGAGCTGCGGGGCTGCCCGGGGGAGGGGGGGGGCTCATCGCATCTCAGCAGGGGATCCCACAGGGCCTTCCCAGGGAAAGACCGGATTTTTACGCGCCTCGGGAAACGGAGTGTGAACCTGGCTTTTTGTTTTCACCCATGACCGCCGCTGCTGTGTGCACGCCAGTTTGATATTAAAAACCAACTTACACCCGAAGGACGGCTGTCGCCTCAGAGGCAGGAGGGATGCTTACCTGGGTCGGGGGAGGAGGGGGAGCTGGGGGCGCTTTCCAGGAGCCGAAGTGGGTTCTCAGCCTTGTCTCAAGACTGCGACTGTAGAAGTCCCTACAGTCGGGCATTTATCTTTATGTCTCGTGGTGGGGAAATAACAACGGAAAATTTGTCCTCTCGACCATGTCGAGTGTACAATTCAGTGACGTTAAATACATTCACACTGTCGTGCAACTAGCACCACTATCGATGGTTGAAAAAATAGTGCTAATTTTTGCACAAGACACTGTGCTTCAGAGAAAATCTGGGTCCTTAGTGCCGGGGAGCTTATGTTTCATTGGGAGGGCAAAGAGTTCCCTGGGGACCGAACGAAAGGAAGGCGTTTAGTGCAGGGGCAAAGGCCTGCCAAATGCACGGCGCACACAACGCCTCTGTCCGGTCCCGCGACCGCGGCAGACATTGCTAGTCGATCACCCATCTCTCTTCGGGAACCCGGAAGTACCTTCACGACCGGCCTCAGAACAGTTGTCCAGGCAGCCAGGACCAGGCTGGTGGGCATTTTTCAAACCTCAGAATCAGTCTTAGGATCAAGATTCTTGACGAACCTCCTTGTGAATCCCAGCTTTGCCGCTTACCTGCTGTGAGACCGTGGGGGTGACTCACCGCCTCCGAGCCTCCACCTGCGCTGTAAACGGGGACAGCACTCTCTCGTGATGGGGGATCCCGAGGGAGCGTTCCCGCAGGACTGGGACCCAGCCCGATGCCCCGCCAGTCCCCCTCCCCCCCAACACCTCATTCTAAGTTCGCCCCAGATGGTGGGACGGACACCAGGGAAGCTGTCACAGAGGAGGTCCGGGGAGGCTTCCTGGAAGAGGTGACACATGAGGGAAGAAGCCTCAAGAGATGGGGAAAATCAAGCAGTTGAGATGAAATAGCCATGGCAACGCAGAGTGTTTCAGAGTGGTCCTCCGGGGGTCGTCGGGTCAGTTCTATGGGAGGTGGGGGTACGGATGGGGGACAGGGCAGGGCGGGCACTCCAGAAGAGGTCACAGCCCGACCCCGAGGTGGAGGCTGGTCTGCATAGCCATGCTCACGGTGTCGTAGGAAGAATCAGGGACTCCCGGAGTTGGCAGAACCGGAGACCCAGGATGGTGGGCCACGGAGGAGGGGCAGAGCCCAAGGGTCTTGCAGAAACTCTGGTCACGGGGGTGGGGATGAGGGCAGCCTGAAATGGGCCGGGTGGGGGGCGGGCAGAAGCAGGGGGACAGTGGCCAGGACGGCACGCTGGGGCCGAGCTTGCACACATGTAGGCACCTCCACGCCCCCCAGAGCCGTCCACACCTCCTGCACCTTGTGGGACCCCAAAGCCCCTCCCCGTGCCTTCTGTCCAGTCCGGGTGATCTTCAGGAGTTGTCTTCCCTTTCTGGGCTTCAGTGTCTTCTGTAAAAGAAACCAGGCCGGGGGCGCCTGGGGGCTCAGTCGGTTGAGCATCAACTTTGGCTCAGGTCATGATCTCCCAGTTTGTGAGTTCGAGCCCCGCGTCGGGCTCTGTGTTGACAGCTCAGAGCCTGGAGCCTGCTTTGGATTCTTTGTCTCCCTCTCTCTCTGCCCTTCCCCTGCTCACGCTCCGTCTCTCTCTCAAAAATAAATACACATAAATAAGAAAAAAGAAGCAAGCACTCTGAGGGGACCTGTAAGGCCCTCTGCCCCCAAAGGATTAGAAGGTGCTTAACCAGAGACAACTTTCTCCTACCCCCCCTGGAAGCTTCCAGACACCCACTGGTCTCTCCTCAGCCCCCTTTTCCTTTCTCCTTTGCCCTTTCTTCACCTAGAAACCATTTGCTGGGTCCTTCCTGAGACCTGATCCAGACCCTGGGAGGGCAGGCTTTCTGTCCCTCTAACATACCTACCTTGTCCTCCCGAGGGTCTCTGCACTGGCTGTCCCCTTGCCTAGAACATATGGCCCTCTGCTTTCATTTTATTTTATTTATTAATTAACATTTTTTCCATGTTTATTTATTTGGGAAAGAGAGAGAGAGCACAAGCAGGGAAGGGGCAGAGAGAGGGAGAGAGAGACTCCCGAGCAGGCTCCACGCGGTCAGTGCAGAGCCCGGCATGGGGCTTGCTCCCACGAACCTCAAGATCGTGACCTGGGCTGACACCAAGAGTCGGACACTCAACTGACAGAGCCACCAAGGCGCCCCCCCCCCTCTGCTTTTTCACACAGTTGCCTTCTCTGTGGCCCTTGGGTCTCGGCTGAATGTCACCTCCCTGGAAAAGTCTCCCCCCCTTACTCTTCCATCTGTAGTTAGTCTACCACTTCCGTTCTCAAACATTTTGTTCTTGGGACCCCTTCATACTCTTAGCATCTAGTAAAGAGTTGCTCCTGAGTTGGGGTGGGCACTGCCCGCTTGAAGAGCTCAACCAGCCCCCCCCCCCGTCTCATTCATTCATTCAGAAAAAAATGCCCTTGGGGCGCCAGGGTGGCTCAGTCGGTTGAGCATCTGACTTGATTTTGGCTTAGGTCATGATCTCACGGTTCGTGGCTTGAGCCTTGAGTTAGGCTCTGTGCTGATAGCATAGAGCCTGCTTAGGATTCCCCCCCCCTCTCTTTGCCCCTCCCCTGCTCTCTCTCTCAAAAAAATGGTTCTTCACTCCCGACTCTGCCAAGCACGATGCTGGGTGCCCAGGGAACAGCCACGAAACAGGCGTCACTTCCACACTTGTGGAGTTCGGTACACGGGCAAGTAGACATGAAGTCGCAAGCTGTGCCCACCTCCCCGGGGACAGGGAACCCCTCGCAGTGAGAAGGAGTGACAGGAGAGAGGAATCGGCGTAAAGAGAGTCCACCACGTTAGAAATTGAACCGAGGTGGTTTTTTTTCTGTTTTGAATATATCATGCACAAATTTTATTGCAACATGGGCCAAACTTATGAGTAATTTAGAAAACATTTTCCTCAAAATATTCTTTCAAAGAATATTCTATTTCTTTTTTTAAATAATTTATTGTCAAATTGGTTTCCATCCAACACCCAGTGCTCATCCCAACAAGTGCCCTCCTCTGTGCCCCTCCCCCCTCCTCCCCTCCCCCACCCCCCCTCTCCCCTCATAAACTGAGGTGTTTTAAAGAGTTTTGTTTAGGGGCGCCTGGCTGGCTCAGTCAGTAGTGCATGCCACTCTTGATCGCAGGGTTGTGAGTTCGAGCTCTGCGTTGGGTATGGAGATTACTTAAGAATGAAATCTTTCAGATTTTAAGAAAAGAAAAACCGACTTGTTTATTCTTTCATTGAAAACATGACAATAGCTCATGGCATGCTAATGTAAGTAACCCATTCTTTAATAACTTTATTCCCCCAAACAAAACAAATGTAGTGAGAGACCTTCCCTCTCCCCACTTTTCTTGGTAAATGTCTCTAATGTTTGGCTTCATGGAAGACAGCTTCTGTGGGGTTCTGGTCTCTCCTCCTGCATCCGACCTGCTGCAATATCACGGTCACGTGGCCCTTGGAGGACTCCATCATACACTCGGGAGGGAAGGAGATGGAAAAGACAGACTAGGGTCTCTCTGGGTCCCCAGACCTCTGGCGGATGCCTAGAGAACCACGGCTCTATCACGAGACCTGTTTATTTCTTGTTTTTCTTTCCTAAAACGTAGCCCCATCTGAAACGACCTTGCTGACTTGTCTGATTCCTTCTGTATGGTCTGTCCCTGGTCTTGTTTTTCTGCGTGTTTCTGGAAGGCAGGGTCCCCGAGGAAGCCCATTGCAGGCGCTCCAAGGGGCCAAGCCAGGGCTGCAGTTCCTAGACATGACCAGCAGATGGTGGTGTTGCACCAAGACCGCCTCTAGTTCTATGTTCTTGAAAATCTGGTTACTTCTTCTCGGGGGCATTTGGGGACAGCCTGCGGGGGTTACTCTTTGGATCCAGAATTTAAGGTATTGGATGGGGCCTGGCGTGGGTGGGGGTGACCTCTCAAAACCTGTTTTCTTCTCTGAAAAATGGGCAAACTATGACTCCTCTTGACAAGGGCCCCACTTTATTTTGAGCATGCTGGTCACCTGGTGTCCCTGAACGCTCTCCCCCTGAGGTCTAGAATATTCCATTGGGTTCTGCCTTCAGGAAGAGCACTGCTCCTCATTCTACCTCCGAACCCCTTGCCTTCGCCCACCCAGGTTGGCGCAGATGGACATCGCTGTCTTCTGAGCGCTTACCGTGTGCCAGGTTCTCTGCTAATGAGTCGTCCTGCGTTGGTTCAACGAAACGCTCACGATGTTTGGGAGACTGGTGTCACCACCCCCATTTTGTAGGAGGGCCACGAAGCCCAGCGAGGTGAAGAGACGAGCCCAAAGACACGGTTGGAGGAGGGGAAGCCTGGCTGCGAGTGTAACTGAAATGCGGCCTCCGTTCTCTTGATCAGATGGGCCCAATCACTCCGTCTACACTGCCTTCTCTCTCTCGTGACTCCTTCTTCTCGTGAGGTGTTCCTGTCCTCGGACAGCTGAGCACAGCTTGTGATTTCTTTCTTTCTTTTTTTTAAGTTTAAAAAAAGAGAGAGGGGGGAGAGGGGCAGAGAGAGAGAGAGAGAATCCCAAGCAGACTCTGTGTTGTCAGCACAGACCCTGATGCAGGCCTCGAACTCACAACCCGTGAGATCATGACCTGAGCTGAAGTCAGACGCTTAACCAACTGAGCCACCCAGGCGCCTCCAAAGCTTGTGATGATTTCATGTCCACTTGCTCACGTGCTGCCCCTGTGGTCTGTGATACCCGGGGAGCCCAGCATCGGCACCCAGTTGGGGATCAAGGCTCAACCGGGCGGCAGCTGAGCCTTCTGAATGGGCGGCGCCCAGGCCGACTCAGGAGCCGCCAGGTCCACCCTTCGCTGCCCACGCGACTTAGGGCTTCTCCTCTGAGCCTCAGTCTCTTCACCCATAAAATGGGGATAACACTGTCTCCCTCTCCGAGAGGTTGTAATGATTCAGAGAGCGGCTGGATGCGGGGCGCGAGCACATGACGGGCCGCCACCCTCCCCTGTGGCGTCTCCTGTTCTGAGCAGATGCGGCTTGCCCACGGAATCCAGGAGGGAGGCACGGCAGCCCGACGATCAGATGCGGGAGCAGCTGAACCAGGTCTAAGCACGCCGGCAGTCAGCCCAGCTGGGGCTTGGGCCTCTTTGTCTTCCCACCTCCTGAGCCCCGCCGGACGGTGGGCACCCCAGGACCTCGGTCATGGCGGCCAGCTCCCCCGTGAGCATCTCCCACCGGGCTCGTGGCAGGCAAACAGAGTCTCCTACGCGAAGCGCCCACGACAGCAGAGCCACATGTGGTCGGGCTGAAACACAGCTGGCTTCCCAGGCCCAGCACCGGGGCCTCCCCTGCAGGAAGGAGGCCTCCTCCCAGAGAAAGGCCCTGGAATGCGAGGAATGTGCTGGGGCCTCCAGCCGGGCCCAGGCCGGGGAAGGCCTGGGGAGCACAGGGCGACGGGGGCATTTTCCCAGCCACCTCAGGGCCACCGGGGAGCTCATACCAGACGCCGCGTTTCGGCATCGGGGTCAGGCCTCGGCCGCCTGAAAGCTTTCCCAGGTTCTCAGGCTGGGAGTGCTGGAGGGTGCCCTGGGCTCGCGTGGGCTGTGACGTCAGCGCCCCCAGGGTCCGGGCCAGCCCGGCGCTGGGCACGAGGCACAGAGAAAAATCCGGCTGAGCTCTGGGAGTGGGGACGATCCAGTTTCGAATGTTGACTCGGACACTGTGTCACCTCGGCCGCGTCAGCCACGTCACCTGTCCGAGCCTCTGTGTCCCCCTGCGTAAACTGCTACTGTTGCAGGCTGTATGTGACAGGAGCAGCTGCCACAGTACCCCCCACCCCCCACCCCACGCTCACTGTTGGGAGCTGGCCGCCACCCTGCACAGAAGCCTGGAGCCAGTGGGCCGCCCCCTGCCCCCCCGTGAGCCATCTGGAAGGTGGATTTTATTTTAATATTTCTTGATTTATTTTGAAAGAGAGTGTGAGCAGGGGAGGGGCAGAGAGCGAGGGAGGGAGTCCACACCATGAGCACAGAGCCCGACGCAGGGCTGGAACTCACAAACCGTGAGATCCTGACCCGAGCCGAACTCAAGAGTCAGACGCTTCACCGGCTGAGCCCCGCGGGCGCCCCATGAAGGTGGCTCTTTCCGCTCTGGTCGGGCTGCCCCGGCCGACCAGAGCAGAGACACACCGTCCTGCCCCAACAGCCGGTTTGGGAGTGAACAAAATGATTCCAGTTTCAAGCCACTAGAAGGTGAGGTTCCTCAGGCAGCAATGGGCAACCGATAACAGTTCCTTCTAGGAAGCGCCTCTGCTTCTCTCTCAGCGGAAACCGGGATGCGCCCCCCCACCGCCCGCCCCAAGCCTGGTCCTCGGCCAGCATCTCCCATCGGAGCCAAGAGCCCCACTGTCCCATCTCGTTGGCCCAGAGGACAAATCTGGGAGGCATCCTTCTGCCTTCCTCACCTGCTAGCACCTTTGCTCGCCTCTGTCATTTTACCTCCTAAATATGTGTTGGTTCTGCCTTCCCCGGCCAAGGCACCAGCACCTCTGCCTTGGACAGCTCCGGGCGCTGTCTCGCCGGCCCCCAGTTCCTTACGCAGGACAGGACTCCGCGTCCCCAGATGACACACAGCAGGTAAACCCCAGCCATGCGATTGCGTGTATCTTGAGTGCTGGGTCTCCGCGGGCGACCTTCGCTGGTCTTTTCCTGGCCTGTCCTCTTGGTTCCTCAAAGCCCAGGGTAAGGCCCCTCCGGCTCCTGCGCCCAGTCTGTGCCTAACCCCTCCCCCCACCCCCCGCCCCAAGGAAGTAGAGGAAGGCAGTGGGACACTGTGGCCTGGGGCTGGACGAGCTCAGGAGGTGGCATCTGAGTGGCTGGGAAAGAGTCAGCCAGGTGACATCAGGGGGAAGGGGGAACCACTGGGGCAGAGGCCCTGAGGCAGGGTTGCAGGAGGCCGGAGGGACATCAGGCTGGGGGGCTGGGGGGCAGGAGGCCGTGGAGGGGTCCCTGAGAGAATCCGCTTGGGCATAACTGGGCAGAGACCCCCCTCCCCCTCTCCTGGCTCAGCTGCCCTGTGCCAGTGATGTTCAGTGGCCTGGGACTGTTTTTCTTGAAAAGGCGCTCCCCACCTGTCCCACCCCCCCCACCTCTGTGGCAAGGGTCCCTCTTAATAGACTCCCTTTCTTCTGGAAGCCCAGCCTAGCAGCCCAAGGGAGGTCTTCCCAGCACTGTCTTAAACGCTGTGATTGAGCCATTTGTCACTGTCACACCCTCTGATCCTAGCCACGTCCTTGCCCCTGACCCACCCCGTCGTCCTTGGAGGGGCCGCTTCCCCTGCGGCACCACAGAGCCCCTAGGCTGGACCACGGCCTCGTGGCCTCAGGCGGGTCACTTCACCCCCCCAGCCTCAGTTTCCCGTCCGTGCAGTCAGCGCAGCGTGGCCGGGTTGGTTCGACAGGACGCATGGCGGTTAGTGGAGAGGGTTTGCGCACTGGGAGAGGACATTTAGAACAGGGGGAAGCCATTCCAATTATTCATGCGTTGGTTTCCCAACCAGGTTGGTAGTCTCTGGAAGGGCAAAGACCATGGCCGATGTCTCGTGGTGGGGGGGTGCTGTGCATGCCATTGGTGCCCATTAAAAGGGGCCCTTTATGGAGACAGTGTGTTTCAGGCTCAGCTTGGAAATCCCCACTGGGCGCCAGCACCGCCTGCTCCGCCATGACTTCCAGGTGACGGCACCGAGTGGGTCCCACTGGACTCGGGACCAGCTCTGGCCCAAGCACGGGGGGGCGGGGGGGGGGGCTCTGATTTTGTTTCCTCGTGGGGGTCTTTCCAGCCAGTCAGGCTGGCCCGCAGGTCTCCAAACGAGGTTCCCCAACTGCATCCGAATTTCCAAGGAGGGGGCTCGTTAGAAATACAGACTCCTCTGGGGGCGCCTGGGCGGCTCAGTCCGTTAAGCCTCCGACTCTCATTTCCGCTCAGGTCGTGATCTCCCAGTTCGCGGGTTTGAGCCCCTCATCTGGCTCAGCGATGACAGTGCAGAGCCTGCTTGGGATTTTCTCTCCCTCTCTCTGCCTCTCCCCTGATCTCTCTCTCTCTAAAATATAGAAATAAACATTGAAAAAAAAATGCAGACCCCTCTGAATCAGAATGCCAAAGGGCGGGCCCAAGAGTCTGCCTTGTTAACAAGCCGCCTGCCGAGTGATCGCTCTGTTGGCGATGTTCTGGAATCACCGCATGGCAGGGTGAGCTGCCGTGCAGGGGACCCGTGGCTGCCAGAGCGCCACGTCCCCAGGTTCCCTGCCCCAAGGTCGTGCCCATAACTGTGCTGAGGGAACGAGATTTTGGCAAGGCTGTGTGTGTGTGTGTGTGTGTGTGTGTGTGTGCGCGCGCGTTTGTGGAGGGGTGCTTTCATTCCTCCTAGTACCCCTCCCCTCCTGCACCGCCTCCCACACCCCCTTACCAACACCCCCCCGAAAGATGGGCATGACATCCACCCAGGGGGAACCTTCTCCACTGAGAACCCCCCCGCCCCGCCCCCCGCCGTGTATAATCCTCTCATTAATACGCAGAATTGGAAAAGTGATCTATAATTAGATGCTAACCGAGTTTGCCGTAAAATTGCGTGGGCGAGGTCAGCGAGGTGAACCGAGAGCCCGCCGATTGTTATGATCAATCAATAACCTATTTATTCCCCAACATTTCTATTAACCTCTGCCAGCCAATCACAGTTTCAATCTGAGAGGCCGGGGTCTGCTCTGCTGACTGGACAAGTCTGATTGAAAGCGGGCCCCTGACACGACCCCAGGGGCGAAATCCAATTAAAATCGGTTTCCCTTGTAGATTCCTATTTTTAGCGTGTTCGCCGTCCTGGGATGCGTCGCTCCTGGCAATAACTAACGTCTTGTGACAGCAGCAGGTGGATCGGCACCGCCGTAAATAATAATGGTGATTAATTAGCTCGTCGCATCCCGGGGTGGCTTCGGGGTGGCGGTCGGCGCCGCTTCTGGGCGCCTCTCCCGCCGAGCGGAGCGCCGGCCGCGTGGCCCTTCCCGGGTCCCACCCCTGGAACAGCCTTTCGAAGCGGAGATGGAATTCACCTGCCTCTGGGTCTCTCTCCCTCCTGAACTCTGCGAGGCCCGGGAGTGTGCGCGTGCGCGTCGGCAAGGCGCCCGCTGGGGGCGTGTCCCGCTCCCCTTCTCGCGAGACTGGGCCTTCGTCCGTCCGTGCGCATGCTCACGGCAGGAATCGCCGCGTTTCCGTAACGAGGCCCTAGCTTTGGACGCTGTTGATCGGATCAGAGGTTGGGGTCAACCGATGAGAGTCTCGCGGCCCCACCCTGGACGCCGTCGCTGGGACCAGGCGTCAGGCCCCACCCGAGTAGGGTCAGGGAAAGCCTCTTGGCGCTACCTGTGGATGCTGTTCCTTGGACCAAGGAGGAGGGCCGATCACGGCCCCGCCCCTGGGTGCTGTTGATTAGACCAAAGGTCAGGCCCAACCCAAGCTGGCCAATGAAAACGTTTCTCGAGGGAATTTGGAATTACATTTCAGGAAAGCGGTCCTACTAGCCCAGCTTGGGTACTCACGGATCTGTTGACTGCCATGATCTGTCCTGGGTACTGGGAAGTAGTCGCAAACAAAAGCACTGCTGAGAGCAGAAGAAGGGAGATCTTATTTTTCCTAGCACGCCCCGGTCCCTGTTTCCAGCTCTTTCCTGAGACCTGGCTGCGTTCCACCTCGGTTCTCTGGCTCACCGCCTTTGTGTAATAATGATTCTTCCTCCCTACCTTCCTTGCTAGAGTTAATTGAGTGAGTCCGTTACCTGTGACCGCAAGTGTCCCCCAAAGTTCAGAGCCCCAGAAGTGTCCAGTGTCACCCCGCGGGCTGATGGCAGAGCGATTCTCTTTCTCCTGGTTTCTCCGTGGGATACCCTTTGGGCGCAGAGGAGAGCGAGGAAGAATATCTACTAAGTGGTAGGTGCTTTGGCACCTCGTCTACTTCCTCTTTCCCATCCTGGGAGGTAGATTTTATTCTGTTATATTTGTTTGCAGACCAGGGACCTGAGGTTCAGAACTGTTGAAGAGTATGTGATAATAGTGATTTGGCCAGTGTGGACCCCGGGAGGAAGTCAACCAACAGGCTGGAGGTCAGCTTCTTGAAATCCTGCAGAGTCTGAGATCAGGGTGCTAGTATGGTGGGGTTCTGGCAAGTTCCGGGTGCAGACCGCCTGCTTCTCTTCATGTGTGCACGTGGTGGGAAGAGCGAAAGGCTGTCTGGCATCGCCTTCCTCCCTTTCTTCCCCTCTCCTCCTCCTCCTTCTTCTCCTCCTCCTCCTCCCCCAACTCCTCCTTCTTCTTTTAATGTTTTATTTATTTTTGAGAGAGTGCAAGTTGGGGAGGGGCAGAGAGAGTGGGACAGAGGATCCGAAGCAGGCTCTGTGCTGAAAGCAGCATGCCCGATGCAGGGCTCGAACTCATGAACCGTGAGATCATGACCTGAGCTGAAGTCGGACGTTCAGCTGACTGAGTCACCCAGGCGCCCCTGGGCTCTTATAAAGGCACTAATTCCATTCACAAGGGTTCCATCCTTGTGATCTCATTGTACCCCAAAGCCCCCATTTCCAAAGATCGTCACAGTGGGGTTGAATTTCAACATAGGAACTTTGGGCAGGGGGAACATTTCGTCCGCGACAGTCCCAAATTTCAGAGTCCAAGTCATTTCAGCTGAGCCCCCAAAATCAACCCGGAGGCTTTGCACCATTGCCGTTTCCTGAGCCCCACTTCGGGGGTTCTGATTCCATAGGTCGTTGGTCTGTGGTGCATTTTGCTTTTGAGATGCTTCCCAGAGGGGTCAGAAAATCAGCCAGACTTGGAGATTCACAAGGGTATTATCACATTAAAGGCCCTGAAAAGTCCTGCAAATAAGACACTCACGAGGTTTTATTAAATCCAGCTTACCAAAGTAAACTGAACACAGATATCTCTGCGTGTGTGTGTGTGTGTGTTTGTTTTGTTTTTGTTTTGTTTTGTTTTTTACAACACCTGCTTTTGTAAGCTCCAATGTTCAGAGACAGTCTACTAACATTTTTTTCCTTTAATAATTCCACACTTGTACACATTCCGTGATTCTTTCCTGTCTGTCCTGCTATTTTACTGATTCCACTGGGCCATTTTCTCCCTGGAAGCGATGATGGTGTCTGCCTCACTTGCAAGATCGCCCAAACGAAGCCTGATTAATTGAATGTCTCTTAAAGTTATTTCTGAACAAGGGACACGACCCGTATCCATTGACGGCAGTGCTGATATTGGAGAAGGAGAGATTTAAAACCTAGAGATGTTGGGGCGCCCGGGTGGCTCAAGTCCGACTCTTGACTTCAGCTCAGGTCATGATCTCATGGTTTAATTTTTTTTACATTTATTTATTTTTGAGAAAGAGAGAGAGAGAGAGAGAGCGCAAGTGGGGGAGGTGCAGAGAGAGGGAGACACAGAATCCGAAGCAGGCTCCAGGTTCTGAGCCATCAGCACAGAGCCCGACGCGGGGCTCGAACTTACGAACCGTGAGATCGTGACCTGAGCTGAAGTCAGACACTTAACTGAGCCATCCAGCTGCCCCTGGTCATGATCTCATGGTTCACAAGTTTGAGCCCTAAGGCAGCCTCCGCGCCGACAGTGCAGGACCTGCCTGGAATTCTTTCTCTTTACCCCCACCCCCCTCCAAAATAAATAAATAAAACATTAAAAAAAACCCCTAAAACTCAGAGATGTTGATTTACCCTTAGTGTTTCCAGCTTCGAATCTCCTGATATCTGTCCTGATCCCGGTCACGGCTGGGAAGCCCGTAGAACCACCCCGGCTGACGGTTGTGGATGTTGGGTGCCGTCCACCTCCTTCGCCGAGCTGGTTTTCTGCTGCTCTGGGGTTTGCTCTTAAGAAACTTGGTTCCCAGGTAGGAGCCCTCCTGAAAGATCTGGTTAAGAGGTTTCTCATCCCTCCGTTTCCTTTGCTTCCAGCCACTCGGGGACTGAAGAGAGCAGTGCAAAGGCTGTTTAAACAGGCTTCTCTGCGGAGCGAGCCCTTGTGTTGGAGATTGGGTTAAATGCAGCATGCATAAAGCATTCACAATGGCTCTTTACACCCCAGGAGCGCTGAGACCCCACTAATCTGCAGTCAAAACAATTAGAGCATGAAGGGTGCCGTGTTCATCCCAAAGGCACTGGGGCATCTGGAAGTTCGGAAGAGACCGGACCACCCACATTCACTCGGAGCTTTCACTTTCTAGCGGTGCCATGCCGCAGCAGGAGCCCCGGGACCCAGAAGGTTCTGCTGGGTGTGGCGGGAAGGGGGCCTGGGTCAAGCTGGCTCCGTCCATCCTCCTCTGCCTCCACGCAGTGAACACTCAGCTCGTGCAAGGCGCTTGCAATACACCACCTCACTGCATCCTCGCAAGAGATTGGTTACCGTTATCCACTACGACAGCAGAGGAAACTGAGGCACAGAGAAGGTACATGCTGTGCCTTTTGGAGCCTCTCGGGAAAGACATGGCACATTCAAGTCAGTCTAGTTAGAGAGGAGCTTAATCAAGGCGCTGTTTACAGAGGAGAGTCAGGTGTCTCTGTTGTGGGGTTACGAACGGCCACGACGCAGGGGCTTTGTGCGGCTCCCATCTGCTAGCTCACAGTTGGGTAGTCCGGGCACGGTGTAGGTGGGTTTTCTGCTCAGGATTTCACAGGGTCAAAGTCGATGTCTTGCTGAGGCTGTGATCTCATCTGGGGCTCAGGCTTCTCTGTCAGGGTCATTCAGGTTGTTGGCAGAACTCGGGTCCTTGCGGCTGTGGGACCAAAGTCCCTGTGTTCATGTGGGTTGCTTCCCACAAAGTGCCCTCAGCAGCCGGAGGTCACCCTCAGGTCCTTGACACGTATCCCCCTCCAGAGGCGTCTCACGGCGTGGATGTTCGCTCCTTCAAGGACAGCAGGGAACGTTCCCTCACGCTTCAGATCTCTCTCGCTTCTCCTAACGATCGCCTGGTTAGGTCAGGCTCACCCCCGGTAATCTTCCCTTGGATGAGGTCAAAGTCAGCTGATGAGTAGCTGAATCACAGTGTGGCGTCGCATCCCAGTCACAAGCCTCCCCTCAAGGGGAGGGGGTTTTACAGGGTGCGCTCACCAGGGAATGGGGACCTTGGTATCCTGCCACCCAAGGACAGGAAGTCAGAGACCGCCAGGCATAGGGCAGCTCCCTGGAGACTCACATGGTAGGGACTTGGATCACCATTGCTGGTCGTGAATAGATGAGGAGAGGGGGTGGCACTGGAGCCGGGGGACAGTGAGGGCTGTGTGGAGAGGGCACCTAGCACAAGCTGGGTCCTTTGGTTGAGGGACACAGCTAGTTTCTGGCAAATGTATCAAGAAGGGAACTAGGGACCAGAAACCCAATACCCTATGATTGCCTTCACTGGCTGATCTCGACAGGAGGCCGGATGGCGAGGGAGACAACCCTTCATGCAGTCAACAGAGGTCAGCTTCCCAGGGCAAACAGGAAGATGGAGGAGACAACGAGGGAGTTGGAAGGGACACGCAGAAGATACGAGTGACATCTTGGGGTCACATTCCTAGTGATGGCAGTGAGTCAAGGCGTTGACTAGGGCGCAGTCTCATCTGAGGCTCAACCGGGGACGGATCTACTTCCAAGCTCACACGTTGTTGGCAGAATTCGGTGCCTTGTGGGCTGTAGGACCAGGGGCTTCTGTTTGTTTTGCTGTTGTTGTTGTTGGCTGTCATTTGGAAGCCACCCTCAGTGCCTTAGCTGGTTGTTGGCGAGGGGCCACCTTCAATTTTTTGCCATACTGGCCTCCCCAGCAGGACTAACAGCTTCATCAAAGCCAACAAGGAGGGTCACCTAGCAAGATGGCCATTACAGTGTCCTGCAAGGTAACTGGCAGCCTCACCGTACTCTGCTGGTTTGGAGTGAGTCACATGTCCTGACCATAGGCAAGGGGAGGTCATTACACAAGGGGGTGAGTACCAGGAGGTGGGGATAATTGGGGCCACCATTGTGTCTGTCTGCCACCGCCTGTATCAAGTAGATGGAGCCGGCCAAGTGGCGATCTGACTTGCCGGGTAGAGGGACACAGTAAGTGCAAAGGCCCTGGGGTTGGGAGATTGCTCGGTGTGTTTACTTGGCAAGGAGCCAAGGACGAGTGGGGGTGGAAGCAGGGGTTGAAGAGGCGGTGGGGAGGGGCATAGGCCTGTGGGCTTTGTGGGTCAGGGCAGACACCGGGAGTCATAGGAGCCCCCGGAGGGTTTTGGGCGTGGTATGCCGAGGCCCAATTTACTCATTTGTTTATTTCCCTAGATTAAGAAACCTTGTGGTGGAAGTACACATTATGTGAAATTTATCCCTGTAACCAGTTTAAAGGGTACCATTCTGTGGCCTTTAGCCTACATTCACGATGTCGTGCGACCACCACTGTCTAGTTTTAGGACATCCTTTCCCCAAAGGAAACCCCATACCCGTTGGCAGTCACTCCCCGTTGCCCCCTCCCCCCGCAGCCTAGGCAACTCACTCATCAGCTTTCTGTCTTCATGAATTTGACGTGTTCTGGGTATTTCATACGGAAGGAATCCTGCGGTGCGTGCCTGGATTCTTTCTTACAACACAATATCTCAGGGTTTGTCCAGGTCAGAACACATGTCAGGTCTCCACCCCTTTTCATGGCCGAGTAATATTCCACTGTATGGACGTACCACACTCTCTTTGTCCATTCAGCCGTTGATGGATATTTGGATTGCTCTGTCTTTCGGCCAGTGTGAATCATGCTGCTATGAACAGTGGTTTACAAGTATCCGTTGAAGCCCTGTTTTGTGTTCTCCCGGGTGTATGTCGACACAGGTAAGATGCATTGCTCGCTCACGTGGTAATTCTGGGTTGGCCCTCCTGGGGAGCGTGGGTGCGTTCTCCACAGTGACCGCGGCATCTCCCGTTCTCACCAGCAGCGTTGAGGACTCCAGTTTCTCACCTCTTTGCCGACGCTGGTCATTGTCCCTGTTTTCGATCCTAGCCGCCGTCTGGGTGTCTCACTGGGGTTTTGGTTTGCGTTTCCTGACGACTAATGACATCGAGCATCTTTCTACGTGCTCGTTGGTCATTTGCATGATTCTTTCGGAGAAAACTCTGTTCGGGTCCTTTCCCTACTTAAAAAAAATTGCGTTTTTTGTTTTTTAGTTGTTCATATCGATTGATTTCCATTGAGCTGTTACCGCCACTCCCAGGAGGGACCTGCCTGCATCCCCAGGCACCGGGAGCCTCCTCTGCTCAGCGGGAGAAGGGCTGGGAATGTCGCCTCCCTTGAGCAGCCTCCTCACTGACTTGTCTCATCGGACTTCGCTCCAGAGACCAGAGGCAACGACCCCTTCTCCCACTGGCCCCGGCCCTCCTCGAAAGTTGTTCTGAAGGCTCCTGGGGTACTTTTTACCTAACTGCCTCCCTGGGGGCTATTCAGCCAGCTTTGTGGGAAGCTCTCTGGCTGGGAGCAGGAGCCTTGGGGAGGGATGTGCGTGCCCAGCTCCTGTCTCGCCCGGCACCCCAGATTGGTTAGGGACTCAGAGACCCTGGAGTGGGCCTGGAATTTGGCCTGCCTTGGGCTTCTGCCCTCATGCCTCTTGGTGAGGCTTGGGGGAAAACTAAGAAGTCAATCCAGGTAGGGAGGCTGCGAACACAACAAGGGGTCAGAGAGCCCCTCCTCGCCATGGCCTTAGGTCTTTAGCCCTGCCATTACTAGGCTGTGTGGCTTTGCCAAAGTCACTCAGAGTCCCTGGGCCTCCTCTCCGAAAAGGGCCTGCACCCCTCTTGGAAGGAGCTGGTTTGAAACTTTCAGATCCAGGATTCTGTGACGAGTTGCAAAAATGTTCCCCTTAGGATACCACCTCCTCCAGGAAGCACCCCACACCCTCAGATTGCCTTAGGTGAATGCCCATCTACCCGAGTGTACCTTGCCAAAGGGGACTTTGTTTGGTTGTGATTGCCTGTATGTCTCTCACTGTCATTGGATTGGTGGCACCTTCAAGGTACAGACAGATCATGTCAATTCCTGTTCACGACTCTATGAGACTTCCCATTGCTTTACGGGAAAGACCAAATCTCTACTCTGACCTCAGCGCCTCGGATGGGTTTGCATTGTTTCTCTTCCGCGTCATCTCACATGGCGTTGCCCCTTCCTCTCTGGGTTCCAGACACAGGACCTTTGGGTCTTTGGTGCTTCCTACCACAGGGCCTTTGCACATGCTGTTTCAGACCACCTGGACGTCTTTTTCTTTCCCTTCCCACCTCGATCACTGCTACTCATCCTTCAGATGTCAGCGCAAGCTTCTCTTCCTCAGGGAAGCCTACTTGGGTTCCCCCAGATTAGGTCAAATCCCAATAGATCAGCTCAGCGGATCTCTCCTTCTTTGCTTCATTATAAGCAACTGTCTCCCCTTGTCGAGCTCCCCGAGCACCGGGAGCTTGTCCTCCGTTCTAGCCGCAGTGTCTAGCCCCGTTCCTGGAGCAGAGTAGGCGTTAAATAAATCAACATTGAAGGCCAGGTGAGTCTGTGTGCTCCTGGAGGCAGGGCCTGGGGTGCGGCGGGGGCAAAACAGCTGGTCCCATTTTTGCTGAATAAACGAAGGAGTTCCTGCGACATGTCGGATCTGCCCTGTGGGATCCCCGTGGGGTCAGCGGCACGGGCTTCGGGGTGGATGGACCTGCCTTGGAACACGGGCCCCTCTCCTCCTCAGCCGTGGGCTCGGGGAGTCATTTCCTTTCGAAGCCCAGTTCTTGGTCTGTCAACTGGGGGTCTTCCCTGGGGGGCTGCCGCGAGGAACCCCACCGCCGACGGGGTCAAAGCCCCGCTGTGGACCGAAGCCCTTTGCACACGTGCGTGAAGAAACACTGCTTCCCTTGGCACTCTTGCCCAGAGATCGGGGGTTCCGACCGCGGCGGGCGCACCCAGGTCTGGGTCGGTGCCTGGTGCCTCCTCCCGGCCCCGCCCCTCCTCTGTCCGAGGTTCTGGACAAACGGTGCCGTCGGGCCGAATTCCCTGGCGCTCTGGGCGAGTGGGGAGTGTGGCCACAGATTCGAACTTCCCGGGGGTAACTTCTGAGTCTGGGCAGCTGCGCCTCGCAGGCGGGAGGAGGGTGGACAGATTTAGCTGCAGGCCGCGCAGCCAGCGGCTCGGGCCCTGTCTTCCTGCTTTATGGGTGCAGGGTCCGAGCACACTCCTGCTGCGTGCAGCCCCCCGCCGCCCCCCACGCGGCTCCAATGGAGTTCCCCGCCCCCACCCCCACCTAATGGATTAAAAATTTTTTTTCTCCTCTCTTAATCATAATTCATGCTCGTTGTGAAAAAGGCCAACAGTACAGAACCGTATACAACAGAAAATGATGATTGTTCCTGCCTTAACTCGAACCCCGTGCTCCCGGGTAATCGCCGTGGAGTGTGGGAACACCACCAGCTCCCTGTCTCTACGGTGCGCTTAAAACACCCAGGCCGGGGCAACGATTCTTAATTACAAAGGGCTTACCACGGGACCGGCGTTGTGCTCTACATTGCTGGAAGGACCAAGTGAGTTACTTCGGGCTGGTAGAAGCGTTGCCTCCATCTTACGGATGAGAAGACTGAGGCCCAACGAGTTTTAAGCGGCTTGACCAACGCTGTCCACACAGCTACTAAGGGAGAGTCGGGGTTTGAATTCCCCACGTGTGCGTTTGCATGACCCACCACGTCTGTGCGTGGCACAGATCTTTCCCACCCAAACTGGATTAGCCCACGTTTTCGTTCTGAGACCTTCCTGCGCTTAATAATCCACGGTGGGCGTCGCTTTAGGTCACGTAAATACATGCCTGTGCAGGTTTTCAAGGATTCTAACATCGGAAGAGCATGAATGGGCTGAAAAAGCTTTTGGCTTTATTTTTTTATCTTTTATTTTTAATTTCGGAGAGAGAGAGAAACA
Source organism: Paguma larvata (assembly GCA_030068075.1). Lineage (NCBI taxonomy): Eukaryota > Metazoa > Chordata > Mammalia > Carnivora > Viverridae > Paguma > Paguma larvata. The sequence continues at coordinate 64,698,238 of CM057835.1, forward strand.
GAGAGAGTGAGCGGAGAAGAGGGAGAGAAAGAGAGAGAGAGAATCCCAAGCAGGCTCCCTGCTCAGCGCTGAGCCCCACGCAGGGCTCGATCCCACGACCCTGGGATCACAACTTGAGCCTAAATCAAGAGTCAGACGCTCAACCTACTGAGCCCCTGGATGGGCTGAAATTTATACAAACCAGCCCCAAGGGACAAGAGCTTAAGTTACTTCTAGTTTTTGCACAGAAAAAATCTTTTCTGGGGTGACCATCTTCTCACGGATGCCTTTAAAATATTTTAAAAACGGGGGCGCCTGGGTGGCTCCGTCGCTTAGGCGGCCGACTTTGGCTCAGGTCATGATCTCATGGTCTGTGAGTTCGAGCCCCGCGTTGGGCTCTGTGCTGACGGCTCAGAGCCTGGAGCCTGCTTCGGATTCTGTGTCTCCCTCTCTCTCTCTCTGCCCTTCCCCTGCTCATGCTCTGTCTCTATGTCTCTCAAAAATAAATAAACGTTAAATTAACAAAAATATTAAAAATGTTTTATGGACATGTTAAACACTCAATTGGTTGCCCAGGGTGGATGGTCCCGTGTGTCTCCGGCTCCCCGCCGGGGGAAGCCAGTGCCAGCATTGTCTTCCGGAATCTTCCAGGGAGATAGTGTGGACTCTCACACACGCGCACACACACACACACATAATACACACACACACACACACATGCCTATACGCACATACACATACACACACACACCTAGACCCAGACACTCATACACACACACACGCAGGCCCGTCTACACCCGTACACATACTGTGCTCACCGCGCTACGAACCTACCTCTTTTTGTGCCACAATGTGTCTGGGAACTTGTTACACATCTGTCCCTGTCGATGCCCGCACTCATATTTATTTATTCAGCCTTGAAGACGTAGTACGGTCATGGTTAAAATAGAACAAAATGCATTCGATACATTTGCATGTGACGTATCTGACGGTATCTGTGAAAAATCTCCCTCTCAGTCCTAAGCCACCTCTCTCCCCCGCAAGTAACTCTGATTCTTCGTTGTTTGTGTCCTTCCAGAATTTATTTATAGATGTGTATATGTTTACATATCTGCGCAAATCTATCTGTGCTCTTATTTGACCTGCCGTTTTTGCTAGAAAAATATACTCTATATACATTTCTGCATCCTGCTTCCCCCCCCCCCCCACCTTTTAACGCTCTGTCCTGGAAATGTTTCCATCTGAGTCCACAAATAACTTCCTCTTTCCTTTCTCTCCTTCCCTCTCTGTCTCTTTGTTTCCACGGCCGCAGATAAAACAGCGTCCCCCTGTCTGGAGAGTGTGAATATCCTGTTATTCCCACGGCGCGGAAAAGGCGTTCCGTTCTGTTAGAAATTATTATTTCGCTTCATTGATAAAGTAACGCAAGCCGAGGTGGAAGATTCAGGACGCGCAGAGGGGCGGCGTGAAGAGTCGGTTTCTCCCACTTCTGAGTCCAGATCCCTCTCTTCCTCACCTGAAAGCAACTGCTGTTCCCAGCGGCTCGCTCTCCTTCTGGAAAAGGCTACAAACACACGTGGATACACGCACACTCAGGCTCTGTCTCTCTCTTGGTCTCAAGCCGCGAGGCGGTGATCAGCTTGCACGACCGCCTCTGCGCTCAGGTGCGGACGGGTCTAGATGCGTCCTCTCTGAGCTCAGGGCCGTGTGCATTTCCAGTTTCGATGGGTATTGTCGCGTTGCCACGCATGCCTGTGTGCGGATCCTGTCCATGCTCAGGGTCTGGGCTGGCTCGGAAGGGGCAGGAGGCCAGAGGGAAGTCTGCCTCCGAGCCTTCACTTTTCCAAGATTCTCTCAGCCTGGGCCTCACGAGTAGCCTCTTCCGGGATTGAGCTTGCTCTTGTGTCCTTATCAATCGAGGCCCCATTCACAGGCTGTATGTATCACTAAGTCTGTATTTCCCAAAGAATCTTCTCTGTAGGTAAACAGGTGGCAGGTTAACAGTAGCTTCTCGAGTCACATACGTCTCAGAAATGTTGGGTTAAACTCTATTCAAACAGGTGTCTTTACCACAGGACTTTTCAGAGCCTTTAATATGCTAATGTACATTGGGTCTTAGGGTAGGTAGGTTCATCAGACAGCTCTGAGCACACAGTTTCGGAAGAGCTGATGTGGTCTCCTGGCCTCCCCGAAGAGGAGCCTAAAGCCCAGAGAGGGAATGTGACTTGTCCAAGGGCACGCAGCAATGGCGGAGGTCTGAATTTCCAGCCCCGCCACGGCCGCGCCGGCGCCGAAGCTCTCGGCGTGCCTTCTCTGCGCTAGCCATTCAGGGTACCCTGACGTCCTTCGCGGACACCGAGACATAGGGGTTCATTTCATTAAATTTCACATAAGCGCCCGGGAGCCTCGGAAGTGTCAAGTTCCCGCAAAGAAGAGAAGATGAGGGAGAGTCACAGGCTGGAGACGAAGGGGACGCGCTGTCTTGGGTTTGGGCCACGTTGGTGAAAAGAACTACGAAATCCGAATAAAACGTGTACTGTCAGCCCAGAGCCTGACGCGGGGCTCGAACTCACGAACCGTGAGATCGTGACCTGAGCCAGGGACCGCCTTCTATTCCTTCCCTCCCTTCCCTTCTTTCTTAACCAAATAAGCCACTTCCTTGTGAATTCTCAGCTCAGGTCTGCTTTCAGGCTTTATGGGCTGCTCAGGAGTCAGGAGGAGGCAGAGAAGACTGCCTGGGGTAATTCATTTCTTTATTTGTGACTCTTATGTATTTTCCCATCTTCAAAGAAAAAGCCGTACTTTGCATTCCCTGAAATGCTCGGTCTTTAAGTATCCAATTAGGTCAATTTGTTAAAGGCCTGTGGGCGTGTAACCTACATCCCTGTAGACAGAGGGCCCGTCACGCCCCCCCAGGAAATTCCCTTGCGCCTCTTCCCAGACAATGTCCCTGTCCCCAGAAGCCACCGCCGATCTGATTTCTGTCACTGTAGGTTAGTCTTCTCCTACTCCGGAACCCGTAAATGAAATCCTCCGGTCAGCACCCTTCTGCGTCTGGCTTCCCTCACTCAGCAGAACGCTTCTGAGATTTATCCGCGCGGGAGCGGGTGTCAATAACTCGCTTCCTTTTACTGCGGCAGCACGGGACTACGCCCTAGTTTATTTGTCCGTTCTCCTGTTGACGGACAGGCCGAGGTATTTCTGGATTTGGCCTGTCACGAATAAAACTGCCGTAGGCATTCTTACGACAGCGCTTTCTGAGGGTCTGTGATTTCTATTCTTTTGGGTAAAGTCCTCGAGCAGGATGAACCAGTCACACGGCCAGCTCATGCTTAACGTTTTAAAAAAGAACTGGCTGGGGCGCCTGGGGGGCTCAGTCGGTGGAGCGGCGGACTCCTGATTTTGGATCTGGTCGTGATCCCAGGGTCGTGGGATCGAGCCCCGCACCCAGCTCTGTGCTGAGTGTGGAGCCTGCTTGGGATTCTCTCTCTCTCTCCCTCTCTCCTTGTCCTTCCCTGCTCTCTCTTAAAAGAAAAAAAAAGAAATGGCTAAAACGGGCGCCTGGGCGGCTCAGTCGGTGAGGCGGCCGACTTCGGCTCAGGTCATGATCTCACGGTCTGTGAGTTCGAGCCCCGCGTCGGGCTCTGTGCTGACGGCTCATCGGAGCCTGGAGCCTGCTTCGGTTTCTATGTCTCCCTCTCTCTCTACCCTTCCCTTGCTCATGCTCTGCCTCTATGTCTCTCAAAAATAAATAAAAAAATATTAAAAAAAAAAAAAAGAAATGGCTACAACAGTTTCCAAAGTGGCCCGTACCGTTTCGAGCTCCCTCCTACTCCAGGTGAACTTTCCAGTTCCTCCGCACCCCTGCCATCATTTGGCATCATTGGACTTCTTCAGATAACTCACTCGCGGGGAGCAGAAGGGCAGGCTGGACTTTGAAGGACGGGGAGGCCAGGCATCCCCGAAGCAGCAGTACGGCTGCCGACCACGGCCGGTTCCTGGACAGTTTCAGCGAAGCGAGACGCCCCCTCTGGCGGAGAGCGAACTCTACACACCTTCGTCCTGCTTCTCTGTGCTGGCAGCAGACGGTGAGACTGTCAGGCTCGGGCCGAGAAGAAATCTGGCTCCGAACTTGAAGTCTCCCAGGTGTGAGCAGGTAAAAAAAAATTTTTTTTTTTTTGGCTTTAAAAATTCTTTTCTTTCTGCTTCTATCGGACCAGGGGAATCGGACGACTTACAGAGTGAGGTGAGGAGTTTAAAAGCAAGTCGGGCTGTTCTGCGCGGAGCTGCCATAGGCTGATTGGGGTCAAAGCCTCGCGGTTATGTGTCCAGCGACCTGCGGGACAAGGAGTCAGCGCCAGCGGTGACAGATCCTGCATCCCGATCCTTCAGCCATGCCGGGCTTTCTGTGTCTGCTTTTTGAAAGCTCACCCCCCACCTCGGTTTGAGGCCATTCGTCGGTTTCCATCACCAGAAGACTGAAACACAACCCCCCGAGACTCGCCTGTGCTATTCTTCCTACCTACTTCCTCTGTATGGTCCAATTCCACTGACTTTGTTGGGTGTCTCAAATATACGCCAAACTCATTCCTGCCCCAGGACCTTTGCGCTGGCTGTCCCCTCTGCCTGGATCACTCTCTCTTAATGGCCAGATGTCTTAGCCTTGGCTCTCACATTGTTCGGCACTGCATTTTTGCCACCTCTTCAGAGCTTACTGTCTCTAATCACCAAATCAAAATCATGTCTTTATAGAACTAGACTCCTAGTCTTTTTGTCAGAAATTTAGAATCTCTCAGTCATAGGCCTTCCCCTCCGTTAATCTTCGGGGAGACAAGTGCCAACAGCCCAGCTCTGGTTTGACGGTGCAGTCCTACGCTTGCTTCTGCCGGGGACACACAGATGCCCTCTGCAGCGGCGTTCCAAGGGCTGCCCGTTACCAGGTGAATAATCGGTCGGAAGGCCGCGATCCTCTTCGATGTTATTTTTGCAGAACGTGGCAAGCGTTTCTAAAGTCCGAAGAATTTTTCCAAGACCCTTTTGTTCACAGCGTGCTTTCAAGACGAGCGGTTCACGGTTACGCCTAGTTACGTGCGCCTCCACGTTGCGCTGACAAAGCAGACCGTGAGCCGCTAGGAATGTTCTCGATTTCACATCCTCTCACGTCTGGTTCTTTGAACCGTGTTTTCTAACGCAGGGAGGCGTCTGTGCCTTGGTCCCTGCAGAGGAGAGACGTCCCCCATATCTCTTTCTGAGACTTCCTGTTGTTTTTTTAAAATTTTTAATACTTATTTATTTTTGAGAGACAGAGAGAGACAGAGTGTGAGCGGGAGAGGGGCAGAGAGCGAGGGAGACATAGAATCCGAAGCACGCTCCAGGCTCTGAGCTGTCAGCACAGAGCCCGATGTGGGGCTCGAACCCACAAGCTACGAGATCATGACCTGAGCTGAGGTCAGATGCTCAACCAACTAAGTCACCCAGGCACCCCTTTTTTTTAAGTTTATTTATTTATATTGAGAGAGAGAGAGAGACAGAGACAGAGACAGAGACAGAGAGAGACGGAGTGTGCAAATGAGGGAGGGGCAGAGAGAGAATCCCAAGCAGGCTCCACACTCACAGCACAGAGCCTGAGGTGGGGCTTGAACCCACGAACCATGAGATCCTGACCTGTGCCGAAGTTAAGAGCCAGATGCTTCATGGACTGAGCCACGCGGGCACCCAATGCTTCCTCGGTTAATCGTGAAGACTGGCCTTAGTGAAGGCAGGCCCTGAATTTCATTATTTGGCATTCTAACCACAACGCTGGCTTCTTAGAGCTCAATTTTACTGGCGGAAACGGAGAAGGGGCTGAAAAAAATGACTTTATCCAATGATAGTGAAATGGGGGGTGCACAACCTGAATTTTTAAAAGAACTGGTAATTATTTTATCCATCTGTCTGGTTGCTTATTAGCGTCTCTGTTTTTCTCCATTAAATGGTGAGCTCCAGGGGCGCCTGGTGGCTCAGTGGGTTAAGTGTCCCGACTTCGGCTCAGGTCATGATCTCGCGGTCCGTGAGTTCGAGCCCCGCATCGGGCTCTGTGCTGATGGCCCATCAGAGCCTGGAACCTGCTTCCGATTCTGTGTCTCCCTCTCTCTCTGCTTGCACTCTGTCTCTGTCTCTCTCTCTCTCAAAAATAAATAAACATTAAAAAAAAAACGGGTGCTCAGGAAACATCTGAGGTGGTTGGAATGTGTGCTTCTTGGATGAAGGCCCCGTGAAAAAGCTCCCCGCCCTTGGAACATTCATCGCATCCTTGAGCGGGCGGGGAAGGTTCTCCGGTTCGCGGGTCGCAGCGAATCCCAGTGCTGGCCAACCAGGGTGACTTCACACATACAGTGCACGTGCCCATGCGTGGGTACGCGTCTCCAGCTGCCCACGGCCACGCCAGCACGGACCGGGGGAAGGACCCCCCACCACCCTGCAAGAGGAAGGACCTTGGCCCTTTTGTGCTCCTGTTTCTGGGAGCACAGCCTCTGCATTCCCTACCTCCCAGGCACGTTGCCCTCACAGAGGCGGGAGTGTCACTGGAAAGGATCGGGGGACCCGAGAAGGCACGAGGCCAGTCATCACCGCCAGAGTTTCCCGGTTGTCCCAGCCTCGCTGGGTTTTGGGTTGGCCAGGCCTCGTGGGGATGCAGACGCCGGCCACCTCCTTGTCCTCCCCTTTGGAGAAGTCTCGGCAGTGGCTGACTCCTGCCAGCCTGGCGCATCTAAGGGACGGCCTCAGGCAGAGCGGTCTGCGGGTTCGTAAATAACGCCTTCCCGGGAGGGCGGTCAGCCTTAGCACCATGAAAACACAGGAAGCTCAGTTAAATTTGAATTTCGAGGGGCGCCTGGGTGGCTCAGTGGGTTGAGCGGCTGACTTCGGCTCAGGTCATGATCTCGCGGTCTGTGAGTTCGAGCCCCACGTCAGGCTCTGTGCTGACGGCTCAGAGCCTGGAGCCTGCTTCGGATTCTGTGTCTCCTTCTCTTTCTGCCCCTCCCCCACTCATGCTCTGTCTCTATGTCTCTCAAAAATAAAATAAAAAAAATTTTTGAATTTCGAGGAAACACCTCTCATTTTTTAGCACGGGTATGTTGCAAATATTGCATGGAATATATTCATACTGAAAAGTATTTGTTCCTCTCCGAACTCAAATTCCACTCGGCAGCCCGTGTGTCCTCCGGCAGCCCTGCCTCCGGATCTGTGGTCACAGCGGGGAGCGGGGTGGCGCTCTGGGGGGCAAATGTCAGGGTCGCCATCCCTGGTCACCTGCTTTTTATTTTTTTTAGGTTTGTTTATTTATTTTGAAAGCGAGCAAGAGAAAGAGAGTGGGGGAGGGGCACAGAGGGGGGAGAGAGAGAGAGAGCCCCGATGAGGGGCTCGAACTCACAACCTCGAGATCATAACCTGAGCCGAGATCGAGAGTCAGATGCGTAACTGACTGAGCCCCCGGCCCCTCTGGTTACCCATTTTGTCTTTGGAGACCCCCGTCCGTCTGTCCGTCTGTCCGTTCTCTCAGCCAGGAGCGCTGACCATTGTCACCTTGAGTCACAACACCTACCACCTACCACGTGGCTGCCTGGGGCACGGATGGAGATTCTGCCAGTGTTCCCAGGCAAACCCGCTTTCCCATTTGGAAGCACGGCCTTTGCTCGTCAGACGGCTCACCCCCACCACCCACCCCCAAACAGAATTTATCCCTGTGTCCCAGCAGGGAAGCTGGAGACGCCAGCCCACCTCGGGGGGGGGGGGGGCGGGGCATACTGCGTGGAGACTAGGAAACCAGGGCGAGCCATGGCCCAGACGGCCCGAGTGAGCAAGAGCGGCCCAGCCACCGTAGAGGACGGGCTTCGAGGACGGGCAGCGCCACCGTTGGACTCGTGGCTGCGGGAAGCCAGCGGGACTGTCAAAAGAGTCCGGGGTGAAACGAAGGAGGGAAGTCTTTCGCTCAGTCCTTCTCTGAGCGGGGGTGGGGTGGGGTGGGAGGCAGGGGGCAGGGGAGAGAAGAGGTGTCGGTCAAAGTTCTAATTTTTTTAGGCTGAGGAGTAAAATTGGGGGGAATAGGAGAAATCATCCCCTTCCTCATCAAATCCCCCCGGCTTCGTCTCTGCCTAGCTGTTCCTGCTTCTTGTAGCTTCCGGTACTGGAAGGAGATGGTGTTCTGTCTCAGTCTGTGCTCCCCCAAAGCAGAGCCCGAGACCAGGGCTTGGGTGCTGAGCTGTGTGTGTGAGGATTGTCCCTCCGAGGGACGGGCGGTGACATTCATCTCCCAACTCCTGCCCCCCAGGCAAGGTTACCCGGGAGTGCGGACCCCTCCCGCTTCCTGGCGGCACCTGCTGGAGAGCCGAGCCGTTTCTGCAGCCTCGGACAGAAAAGGCAGAGAAGCAGGGCGATCCTCTGGCCCGTTCCAGACCAGACGTGGCCGGGATGCCTGGGGCGGTCTGCCTCGGGGACACGGGAGTCCTGAGGTGGGCTGGGGGTTGGCGTGGTCCAGAATGTGGGCTCGGGGTCCAAATTCCAGGGTCACTCCACGGCGCCGGGGCAGTTCTTTGGCCTCCCTGAACCTCAGTTTCTTCATCTGCACCCTGGGAGCGACCCCAGGGCCTTGGTCCTCCAGTGCACGTGATTGCAAGGAGACCCAGGGAGTTCTTAGCACAGACACAGGCGCAGAGGGAGCCCCCCGTGAGCACTCCCTGGCCCGGAGCCGCGGCGGTGAGCTCTGTCCTGGCGCTGGGGGGAGGGCAGGAAAGGGCGCTGCTCAGAGCACAGAGATGGTGCCCTCTCGGCCTCTCCTCCGGCTCCCACCCCCTGCCCTCGTCTCCAAGCCTCAGGGGCTCGCGGAGAGCACGGCTGCTCTTCCTCTGGGCCCTCCTCTCTGTCCTCTCTAGTGCTCCCCATCCCCCCAGTGCTCCCCATCCCCCTCAGTGCTCCCCGTCACCCCAGTGCTCCCCATGCCCCCCAGTGCTCCTTATGCCCCCCAATGTTCCCCACCTCCAGTGTACCCCGTCCACCCAGTGCTCCCCGCCCCCCCATGCTCCCCATCCCCCCACAGTGCTCCCCATCCCCCTCGATGCTCCCCATTCCCCTCGGTACTCTCCGTCCCCCCAGTGCTCCCCGTCCCCCCCAGTGCTCCTCATTCCCCCCATGCTCTCCGTCCCCCCAACAGTGCTCCTCATCCCTCTTGGTGCTCCCCATCCCCTCCGATGCTTCCCGCCTCCCCTCGGTACTCCCCATCCCCCGCGGTGCTCCCAGTCCCCCCCCAGTGCTCCCCATCCCCCAGGCCCGGCGCGCGGGCGTCTCTCCTTGGTCACCGTAAACACAAATCCTGCTCTCTCCCCTGCTCGCGCGCCCGCGCCGTGATTTAAGCTGCCTTCCCGTCCCCTTTCATCAGCCGGGCCCTCGGGTCGTAGATCTTCGGCTTTATCTGCTTTCCCGGGTCGGCAGCCTCGCCCGCGATCGCTACCTGGGGGGCCGCCGCCCGCGCCCGCGCCCGCGCTTCTCGAGCCCCGGCCAGTATTTCTTGTTCAGCGTCTGTCCGGCCGGTTCGGTTTCTCATTAGGAGTCTGCCTGGGCGTGGCCGTATTTCTTGTCCCTCGGCGGCGGCGCCCCTAGTAACTCTTAGCCGGCGACACGGAGAGGCGCGTCTGCAGAGCGCTCTGGAGTCCGCGGGGCCGGGCCCGAAGCGGCCGTGGGGCTGGTGGGGGCGGGGGCGCCGAGGGGGGGCGGGCCTGGCAGGCCCCTCGGTCACACCGCTGTTCGCTCCTTCCTGTGCCTGCTGCCACGGCCTCCTGGTGTCGTTCTGCCTCCGAGACCTTGCGCGGGCTGCCAGCGGGCTCTCTGGCACCAGCCTCGGCCCATACCGTCCCGCACAGAGCTGAGCTCTGCCAACAAGCCGGGCAAGTCGCTTCTATCCCTCACTCGTTTCCTCCCCCACGAAATGAGACGGCTTCTCTTTCTCTCTCTTTGTCCCTTTCTTCATTTATTTATGTAAGGGGCACAAAACGTGTAAAGAGTGTTCCCTAGGTGCCAGGTAGCCTTCTGAACACTTTAGGAATACGAACACGTGTCCATCCTCCTAGCCGCCCTAGGGCAAAGTTACAAGTATTGTCTCCCTTTTGCAGATGAGAAACCGTGGCACAGAGAGGCTTGGCAACTTGCCCAGGGCCACACAGCTGGTAAGGCTGAGGGCTGAGATTCAAACCCAGGCACCGGCTCTAGTGCACAAGCTCTTTAACAATTTTTCTAAATGTTTACTCATTTTTGAGAGAGACAGAGTGTGAGCGGGGGAGGGGCAGAGAGAGAGGGAGGCACAGAATCTGAAGCAGGCTCCAGGCTCTGAGCCGTCAGCACAGAGCCCGACCGGGGCTGGAACCCACGAACCCTGAGATCATGACCTGAGCTGCAGTCAGACGCTCAACGGACTCAGCCGCCCAGGCGCCCCTGGTGCACGAGTTCTTCTTAAGAAGTGGCTTCTCTGGATGGGCGGTGGCCTCCAGGCAGCTCCAAAGTGCTAGTGCGGTTTATTCTCGGTGTTCCGGACAGTTCTGCTCTATGAAGGAGACACGGACAGTGAATTAGAGAACATTGAACCGTTGCTCCTAGGGGAGACCCAAGGTTAGGTTCCTGAGAGCCTCCGGTCACCACGTTTTTCTGTCACCCGATCAGTACATAACCTAGTTTTATGTGCGCTTCTGTTTGAAGATACCGGAGCTAGTATACATTACTGATTCATTAACATCGAACGCACGGCCAACAGCACCGCGACTCGCGCCTGCATGAAGCTCATTTTAACACGCGCGTCTTTCTCCATAAGGCGCACCACGGCCACCGCGCACTGAGGAACACCAGACAACGTTTCAGCACCACGCGTGGGGGGCATTTTAAACAGCAAAATCGATCAAGCAAACAACAGCAGAGAAAAAAGGCAGCAAAATCACCAACGAAAAGCATAAAAATGCAAGAAATGGGGCAGGTTCTGGACCACAGAAGCGATGCGAGTTTACAGCAGGAGGGGCTGAAACGAGGGGGCAGAGCAGGGCCTTGTCTGGCCTCAGCTGGGAACACTCGCGTCGGGGGAGTGGAGTTTCTGCTGCTCCGCGCATGTCCACCAACGCCGTGGCTGGTCATCTTGGGGCTCTAAGCTGATTTTAGCGAGCAGGGGAATTCGCAAGGACAAAGTCCGTGAACGGTGAAGACTGACCGTGTCTTGTGTTACTCCCCTGCTCAAACACCTTCCAAGGCTCCCTACTGCCTACTGCATCACATCTAAACCCCGCCAGCCCAGCACTCAAGGGTTTTAACAGGCTGGTTCCACCCTATTCCTGCTGTTAAAACGAATTTTCTTCCACTCCCGGGGCCGTTTCCTTTCTCCGTGGGCCTGGGTCCTCTTCCTCACTGTCCACCACATAACCAGCTTGGTCCTACCTCCACATCTTTGCTCTGGTTGGTCCCTCTCTGGGCATGCCCCCTCCCCTTTCACCCATCTGCCCAATCCTACCTATAGTTTAAAGGTCAGATCAAGTACCTTATTTCTTTGTTTAGCTGTCTCCGACTGATGTATTTCTTTTCGGCTGTCAGAGATTTATGCCCTGGTGGAAGTTAATTTAATTTAATTTAATTATTATTATTTAAAAACTTTTTTTTTGCATTTATTTATTTTTGAGAGACAGAGTGAGACACAGTGCGAGTGGAGGAGGGGCAGAGAGAGAGGGAGACACAGAATCGGAAGCAGGCTCCAGGCTCTGAGCTGTCACCACAGAGCCTGATGCGGGGCTCGAACTCACAGACCGTGAGATCATGACCTGAGCCGCAGTCGGACGCTCAACCGACTGAGCCACCCAGGTGCCCCTAATTATTATTATTTTTAAATGTTTATTTATTTATTTTGAGAACGAGAGAGAGCACAAGCAGGGAGGGGTGGAGAGAGAGGGGGAGAGGGAATCCCAAGCAGGCTCCGTGCTGTCGACACAGAGTCCGACGTGGGGCTCGATCCCACGCGCCGTGAGGTCGTGACCCGAGCCGACCGAAATCAAGAGCCGGACACGCATCCGACTGAGCCACCCAGGTGCCCCAGCGGAGGTTAATTTTTAAAGAAGTCTTTCTGAGCTTCTCTTGCAGACAGCCTGCACATGGGGCATTTCCCACGAACCACTGTTCGGCGACACTCTCACCGCAAGGCGACACCCGCGTTGCACTGACCGTGTTTGGGTTTGGATAGTGAGGACGTTTGGTTAGGAGCGTCTAACGAGAGATAACATTGTCCTTGCCAGTGAGACCCGGCCGGGGTATGTTTTAATGCCTCAGAAACACCAACCGGGCTCCTTATGCTAACACGGCCGTGAGCCAAGAATAATTAGACCGTCAAAGGGGTCTTGGTCAGAGCCGGTATTTTCAGAGAGATAAGCCTCTGCTCCTAACAGCCTCGGGGCGAGCTGGGCGGGACGGGAGGGGTGTGGGATCTCGTGGGCACCCCAGAAGGACAACAACCCCCTTCTTCGGGACCCCAGCTTAGCCCGATGACGTGTCTCACGGAACAAGTCACTGGAAACGGAGGTTGACAGCAGCTGATCCAGAATCGTGGTCTCAGAGAGGAGCCGCTCAAGTCCTGCCTCTTTTCCCTGCGTCTTCATCCTGTGGGGGAAGACCCCTCACCCCAGCGCCCTGCTTGGGGACACAGGCGAGGGGACAGGGGACACGGGCAGTGAGAGCTCTTCCTTCTGCGCCCGTACCGATGCCGCTTCTTCCTCTCAAAGCACCCGTCGTTAACAGTGTTCAGTTAGGTGGAAACCAGCCGACGGGCCAAGGTGGGCTTGGAAAATCTAGTCCTGAGTTTCACCGGCGAATGGGCAGGGCGCAGACCGTGGGAGCCAGAAGGAACCTAAGGGGGGGTGCGCGCGTGGCGGGTGTCAGGTGCAGCTCGCTCTTTTTGCACTTGAAAAGAAACAGGTCCAGCTGGGGCAAGGTCACGTGACACCGAGACACTCAGACTCAGGGATATTATGGCGGCCCGTTCTCCTCCAAGATTGGGACCGCCCCTCACCCGACTCCATTTTCTGTCCCTGCATCTCTGGACTTTTCCCCTTAGCCTTAAATTAGGTTCCACAAGCTTGAGTGAGCGTAGGCAGGTTGGGCCTCAGGGCAGAGGTCCAGCCTGGCTGTGTGACCTTGAGCCAATCACTTACCCTCTCTGGGCCTTGGTTCCCCAGCTTGTCAATACGAGGTTAGTGACGCACGCCTCATGGCCCTGTTGTGAGGTACGATCTATGTAATATTAAGCTAATATTTGCCGAGTCTTCTCTTCATGGGAAGCACAAAGTAGATGCTTAAGAAATGGTAATTTTCTTCCTTTCCCTAAAGGCATCACCCCATCCAGGTAATTTATATCCATTCTCTGTGTTCCTTTGAGGGGTGTGTGTCACCCTCGGTACAAAAGTGATTCTTTTTTTTTTTTTCAAGTTTATTTATTTATTTGGAGAGACAGAGAGAGCAAGCAGAGGAGGAGCAGGGAGCGGGGAGGGAAAGAGAATCCCAAGCAGGGTCTGCACTGTGAGCGCAGAGCCCGATGCGGGGCTCGAACCCATGAACCACGAGATCATGACCTGAGCCCAAGTCGGAGACTTTCCTGAGCCCCCCGGGTGCCCCAAAAGTGGTTCTGATGGTGGAACTGGAGGCACCATGGTGGGGCGTTGAGACCTGGAGGGGGGTGTTTTAGGGTGGGGTGAGTTGGGGGCACTTTGAGAGACTCACTGGTCAGTCCTGAAACCTCTGCCGGAACTGGCCTGGGAACCGGGTCCTGCATGGTTTTCCTTCCGGCTGAGAACGTTCTGGAGTGGGGCCCTTGCCCCTCCCCCATCCTTCTCCCCGTGCTGATTTGGCCACAGCCGGTTTTCTTTACCGTCACAAGGTGAGGAAAAACTGCGCGCTCACACCTGCCTCTGAAGACAGGCCCTCTCTCGTCTCTGAAGCAGGGGGAGACCGGGGGGCCCCGGGGATTGGGCACCTGGCTTCTCGGATTCCGGTCCCATTGCTGGCTCTTGCATATGCTGTGTCACTCTGGGCAAGACAGGTCGTCTCTCTGAGCCTTATTCGTGCAGGAGGGATAATAACCATTCCCGCCTTAGATGGTTGTTGTTGGGGGACCGAATGATGGCATGTGTGTGGCTCAGGGTCCAGCACACAGTAATAACTCCCTAAATGTGAGCTCTTACTAGAAGCGAAGAAGGCAAGATCCGGTTGTAGAATCGACTTCCAGAAGGTCGACCGTCTATAAGTATGGGACAAGTCCCTTTTCCTCCCTGGGTCTCAGTTTCCCCATCTGAAAAACCGGGCGGGACAGCCAGAGCTGGACGGCACGTGTTAACCTTGTGTGCCGTGGCCCCTCGGGTCCCACAAAACCAGTGTGTGGGGGGGCCAGGGAGCTCAGACCACTGGCCCCACGGTTGCCACTTGCAAGACTGTAAGTCCCATCGGACTCTCCCTCCCCAGCGGATCTTCCGCCCCTGGCACGCCTCGTCTGGCAGAGAACGGATGCCGGGCAAACGCATCTTGAACGGAAGCAGGAGCTCGGCCTTGACCTGTTGTATCTACCTGGCTCTCTCGCATCTGATTTCGGCTGAACAAAGAATCACATGGCTCATTAGTCAGGGCCCCAGCAGGAAACACGCAGCACATTTGCAAGTCGGGATAATTCGAGGCACGTTTAATACAAGAATTGTTTACAGAGGGGATGGCAGGGCGCGGGGAAACAGCCTGGGAGCGGGCAGTGCCTGGGTCTAGGGACAGGGGGACCATCATCACTCGTAGACTGGAAGGCGTGAGGAGGGCGGGAGCTCAGACCGTCGGTGAAGGAGGGCAGCCGGTCCTCAGAGACTCTGGCGGGCGGCCACAAGGGGAAAAAGCACCCCGGCCTCCATCTCCTCCGCCCTCTCATTTCCTTCCTGACTTCCCATTGGCAGAATCCAACCAGAAGGGGATTGCCACACGGGTCAGCCTCTGGGGCAGAGAGCGGGGGTGCAGGGGAGAAGCGTGGAGCGGGGACCTGGGAGGATACAAAAGGAAGAGCCTGGCACATGGCCAACACCCCTTACCCTGCAAGGTCCACCCCAGGCTTAGCTGGCAGACCTCCACTCTCGTAGGGGGCCTTCCAGGTCTCTTGTGTAAAGGTTCTCCCGTTTTATTTATGTATTTTTAATTTTTAAAGAAAGTTTCTTTCTTTATTTTTGAGAGAGAGAGAATGAGCGCCCCTCAGGGGAGGGGCGGAGAGAGAGAGAGAGAGGGAGACACAGAATCCGAAGCAGGCTCCAGGCTCCGAGCTGTCAGTGCAGAGCCAGACGCGGGGGTTGAACTCGCGAACTGTGGGATCATGACCTGAGCTGAAGTTTGGGTGCTTAACCGACTGAGCCGCCCAGGCGCCCCTGGATTCTTCTGTGTTAAATCTTGGCAAAAATGCATCGAGCCTTACCAGGGTCGGGTTGTAGCAGCTCTGAGCTGGGCGGGGTTGGTCTGGTACCAAAGGCACGGTTTTGTTGCGTTTCGGTCAAATCACGCCTAGATTTGGTGGTTGTATTTTTGGGTCATGGGTTTCCTCTCTCCCTCCCTTCCTCCCCTTCCCCCTCCGTCCCCCCTCTTCTCTCTCTTTTTTTCCCCTCTCTCTGTCCCTCTGTATTTTCTAAACCTCCCCTGCCCCTCCGGGATGCTGACAGTAGGGGCAGACATACCGCGTTCTTGCCCGGATACATGGGCTGCCGCAGGGCCCGACTGTCTCTCCCAGGCAGGAGCTACAGGGGGTACAAAACTCGGCCCTTCCTTCCCCCTGCTGGGCTTCATGATCATCTGCTGACTTTTCCCCAACCTCTTGAAGGGCGGGCGAGTGGTTCTCAAACGAGGGGGTCTTGGTCCCCCTCCCGCCTCCCAGGGGACACATGGCAATGTCTGGGGGGTATTTTTGGCCGCCACGACTAGGGGCTTGTTCCTGGCCTCTGGGGCGTAGAGGTCGGGGATGCCGTCAGCACCCTACAATGTGCAGGACAGCCCCAACCACGGGATTGGTCTGGTCCCAAATGGCAGGTGGAGAAGCCCTATTACAGAAGGAGGGACCCTATTCGTGGGGCTTCGGTCTCAGAGTCTCCAGGTTCCTGAACGCCTCTTGCGCCTGTGTTTACCCAGAATCTTGGATACCTCCGGCAATGGGGAGCTCGCTATCTGTTTTGAAGTCAGGCAGGCCTGGGCTTGATTAAAGTTCTTCTACTCACAGCAGTGCAACTCCGGGCTTTCCCCGCAGGTGGGAGTGGCTCCACCACCCCGGGCCTCGGTTTCCCCCAGTACGGGGGATTAGCAGCAACCCTGCCTACCAGGCTGTGTGAGGTTTGGGTGAGACTATGCTTCCTCTTCTTCTTTTTAATGTTTATTTATTTTTGAGATTGGGGGAGGGGCAGAGAGAGAGGGAGACACAGAATCCGCAGCAGGCTCCAGGCTCCGAGCCGTCAGCACAGAGCCCGACGCGGGGCTCGAACCCACAGACCCTGAAGGCACGACCTGAGCCAAAGTCCGAAGCTCAACCAGCTGAGTCACCCAGGCGCCCCTGGGTGAGCCTCTGCTTCGAGGTCGGCCAGCTCGGCGCAGGGAGCGAGGTGAGCGCTAAACACGTACTCCTGTGAATGCACCCCCCAGACCCACCCCCCCACCTTCCTGGTTTCTTCACCTGGGGTGTGGGTGGGTCAAGAGCACGTGAACTTCTGCCTGGAAAATTCCAGAAATCTAGACAAGTTAAGCGCCGAGGGAGTGACGAAGGAACTGTAGACTTTTGGGCGGGGGAGAGGACCCCTTTCCTTTTGGGGTTGTTTCCACCTGGTGGGGGAGGTCTCGTAGCACAGTTTCCTGAGTGCCCGCTGGGGAAGGAGGCTCGGCGTCCCCCGTGAAGGAAGTGGCGGGCGCCGGTTAAGTTGGGCGCGCACGGCTCACGGGGTGCCCTTCCCTCCGCGTCAGCGCTCCGGGCCCCACAGCGCCCCCGAGAGGCGGCTCCGGTAGCGCTCGGCTGGAGAGTCCGGAGGGCGGTGGTGCGGCGCGGAGGGTGGGAAGGAGTGGAAGGCCCGGACGAGCCCAAACATCTGAGCCCGGAGACCCTCGCGCGGCCGGAGACCCGCTTGGCCCTGACCCTTTGCTCTCCCGTATGTGGGACTTCAGAGGGATTCGTAGGGTTCGGGGAGGGAGGGCGCGTGGGGCTGGGGCCTGGGTCGTGGACTCCAGAGACGGCTCCCCTCCCCCTCCATGCTAAGCACTGCCGAGCGGCATAAAGCTCTCTTTCTCTGCAGGCTCCCTGCGAACTCTCTCTCCTGGCCCTCGCAACCCTCTGAACGAGGTGCCGCTATTACCCCATTGAGCAGACCCGGAGGTCGAGGCTCAGGGAAATGGTGCGCTCTGCCCAGAGCCACGTGGCTGCGGAGCCCCGCCGCCCGGAAAGAGCCGCGTCCGGCTCCCAACCTCACCCCGGTCCTCTCCTCTCTACGCGAGAAGCCAAGTGTTGAGCACGGTTACTCTCGCTTAGAGTCTGATGGCGAGAATTTGCAGCCTTGCCGGGGCAGGGAGAGTTATTATCCGGAGCAAATCTACAGTAAGGAAAGGTAGTGCCGGGCCGTGCAGAGCCGGAAGCCGAGAGCCCCGGCGCCCCCACGCACGGCTCCCTTGAACGGGGCGCGCTGGGGGGTCGACGGGACAAGATGGGAGAAGGGGCCAACTGGGAGGGACGCGGAGGGTGCTGCTCCGAGGAGACAAGAGAAGTGGAGAAACGGGAGAGAAGCCAGAAAGAGAAGGGAGCAAGAGAAGAGGGGAGGAGGTGGAGAGATGGGTGGGTGGAGAAAGGGACAGAGAAGAGAGACATGGCAGACCGGGTGCCCAGGTCGTGCACTGAGCTCCTGTTGTGTGAAAGACGCCGCGCTAACCACTTCCACAGTCGCAGCTTCTGGTGCTCGGGCTGCCCTCGTTCATTCCCATCCTACAGATCAGGAAAGAGAGGCTTGGATTCAAACAAATCGGAGCACTAGCCAAAGCCCCGGTCCCAACCCCAGCCTGACACCCCAGAGGAGAGAGAAATTGTGTATTTCCCCCCAGGAGAGGTTTTGTCCTAGGGTGTGTTTGAAAGCACGCAGAATGTGGGGATGAGAGCCACCCGCCTGCCTCCCGTGGCCTCCCTTCTCGTTCCAGCCAAAGAAGCCACCGCCTGGGAGTTGGCTCCCTGCCCCCTTGTGTGCTGTGTGACCGTCAGTGTGTCACAGCACCTGTCTGAGCCTTAGGTTCCTCACCTCATGGAAAGAAGAATGCACGCCTTCCCAGGGCAGTTGTGAGCGTCAAGGGAGCGAATGCTCTGGAAAGCGGCTAAATATTTATGATCATGATTTCTGGTTCTAGCAGCTGTGTGTTCAGGGACCCCCTCCCAGTCCTAACCCCCAGCGCGGGGAGGTCGTCAGGAGATGTGCTCAGCCTCACGGGGACACCGCTGTCTCTGGTCCCCACCAGCCTGGGGCCATCATGGCAGCCAAGGATCTCTTTCCCCCCCTCGGCCCCCTGTGTCGCCTGCTGGGCCATCATGCTTGTGCCTGATCGCCGGAGACACACTTTGTGCCCTCCTGGGGCTGTGAGCCCGCGTGGCTCACGGAGGTTACCTCTCCCACTTGGTGTGATGTTTTCATGCTTTGGCTTCCAGCGTAGTTCCTTCTGGAGACCCCGGTGTCCCGTGGACGGGTGGCCGTGGCGAAGAGCTTCCGTGGTCTCTTCACTCGCGCGCCGTTAACGGGTTTATGTACTCATTCCCTCGGTTAGGTACACGTCTGTCCACCCAGTGATCAACCCGCTTGTTCTGGCAGCACTCAGGCCTTGTACTTATCACGCACCGTGTATAGTTGCCGAGAGTAGGAAGACAGTAATGCACCCCCTTTGTTTTACGATGATAAAACACGCGTACCATAAACTTCACCATTTTTACCATTTTTAAGCACCCAACTCCGTGGCTTCGGTTATATTCGCAGTGTCGTGCGGCAAAGACCGACCCAATGTTCAGCAGCTCAGAGCCGCCATTATTCGTCATGGTTCATATGTTTGCAGGTTGGTCTTCGGCTGGTTTCTCGAGACCGGATTCTGCCGGAGCTCAGCACCACGCGTCTCCCAGTCACCTCCTGGGACCAGCAGACCGGCCCGGGGATGTTTTTCTCGAAGCAGAAGCGAGGCGGACGGGCTGAAGCCTGCCGGGTATCTTGGGAACCGGCATGCTGATGCTTCCTCTTCTTTCGAGCAGCTGAAGCAACGCACGTGGCTGACCCCAAAGTCAAGGGGAAGGGAAACGGGCTCTGCCCTTGAGGGGGATGCCCCGCAAAGTCACGCAGCGAAGAGCAGGAAGAGAGAGAATCGGGGCCACGGCGTGATCCAACACGGGGATCTCAAACGGCTCTCTGAAGATGACCGCTTGTGTGCTGTGGGGTCAGAATTCAGCCTCCCGTTCCTCTGCTTCTCAGACCGAACACCCACGCGTGTGCTCTCCAGGCGCTCACGGTCTAGAAGGGAGAGACCAGACAGAAGCAAGTGTGGGCACCTCACCGTCCCAGGTGCCACAGGGTGCGAAGTGGCCCCACCGACAGCTGGGTGACGCCGAGGAGACAAGGGCCAGTCCTGCCTGCGGACGAAGTCGTGGCCATCAGGACGGTTCATCCAGGGGCGCCTGGGGGGGCGCGATCAGTTGGGTGTCTGACTTCGGCTCAGGTCATGATCTCACGGTTCGTGGGTTCGAGCCCTGCGTCGGGCTCTGTGCTGACAGCTCGGAGCCTGGAGCCTGCTTCCGATTCTGTGTCTCCCTCTCCCTCTGCCTCTCCCCCGATCGCCCTCTGTCTCTCAAAAATAAAGAAAACGTTAAAAAAAAATAACGTTTGTCTAGAGGCGCTGACCTTTGAGTGGACTCCTGAGCTTTGGGAGAAGGGAGGGAAAGGTCCGCGGGCAGCTGTGGGACCGAGGCCTGGATGTTGGTAGACAATGGTGAGCACAGGGACTTACATGCCGTCATGAACACTGTTACCAAGATGCAGGGAGGCGTGCGGAAATGAGGGAATTTCAGCAGCTTTGAAGGGCCTCCAACAGATCTCCAGAAAAGGGATCTCCAGAAAAGGACCTCAGATCTTCTTACAGATGAGCCAAGGAAGGTTCCAGAAGGATGATGGATCCCCGCCCCAAAATCTCAAGGGGTGGGGGGAGCTGAGTAGGCAGATTTGAGCCTCATCTCTTTACAGAGAAAGCCCTTCTGAGGCCGTATGAATGATTTAAGGAGAGGAATATGATGGGGGCCAAGGGACATGCACCTGAGACAGGGGACGCAGGGTCCCGGACCAGGGGGCGTGGGGCGGGGGGCTTGGAGCCAGGGCGCAGAAGTCAAGTTCTGACAGTGTGTGTGGGACAGGAGCCAGGCGCTCTCACTTTATTGGTTGGGGGGGGAGGGCAGCCAGACCAGTGTTAGTGACAACTCACCAGTGCAAGCCATGGGCTCTCTCGTGGAAAGGAAGTGAGCAAGCAGCAAAAAAGTGGCTTTATTCTGGGGTGGGTAGACAGCCACGTGAGGGCCTTAAGCAGAGGAGTCATGTGAGTGGAGACTGGAGGCCACTCGGGGACTGGTGAGTGAGATAGCGGTACAGTCCATCACCAGCTGAGGGCCAAGCTGACGCCTTTGGCTTATTAGTGAAAGATTCGAATCCAGCCATCGACAGACAACAGGCAACAGACAACACCCTCATGGAATTTCCAGTCTGAAGGGCTCCGGTGATTGTTTCCAGTCCCTGACGGCATCTGTTTGTCTGCCTGGCCATCGGCCCAGGATATCCCGGGTTACGTCCAGCACACAGTGGAAGGAGAGGGCGCCCGTCTCTCATCTCTGAGATGTCATCTCGGCCCTAGAACTTCAGGGCCCGAAGCGACCTTTGAGCTTGTAGAGGGCATACACGCGCATCAGGAAAAACCGAAGCTCAGAGAGGCCAAGCGGTCTGCTCAAGGGCACACAGCACCAAGGCAGGGCGGCTCAGAGCTCTTTCAGCCATCGGCTTTTCGTAATACATTCTTGCTCGTTTTCACTAATAACTGAGCACCTGCTGTGTGTGTTAGGGCCCGGAAACAGACACTGGAATGAGTTACGGGGAGCCCCTGACTTCCTGAAGCCATCCCGCCTTGTCCAGTGTTACCCGCCAGAACTTTCTGGGATGGTGGCGTTGCTCAGGATGGTAGCCACAAGCTGCATGTGATTATAGCCAAACTGTGGCTGGTGTCACTGGGGAACTGGACTTTTCATTTGATTTCATTTAAATTACCTTAATCCCCGGCGCCTGGGGGGGCTCAGTCGATTGAGCATCCGACTTCGGCTCAGGTCGTGATCTCACGGTTTGTGAGTTCGAGCCCCGCATCAGGCTCTGTCCTGACAGCTCAGAGCCTGGAGCCTGCTTTGGATTCTGTGTCTCCCTCTCTCTCTGCCCCTCCCTCACCTGTGTTCTCTCTCTCTCTCTCTCTCAAAAATAAGTACATAAAGATTTTTAAAAAATGAATTATCTTAACCGGAAGTTTCCACGTGCGGCCAGCGGCCACTGTGTGGATGGCGCAGGTGTGGTGTACGGTCACATGACCACACAGACACATGCAGAATCATGAACTGTGACCGGGTGTGACCAAAGTCCCCCAGACTACCCTCAAGTTCAGTGAGAGCGTTGTGTTGGGTCCCTGCCAGTCCTCTGCAGGAAGGACCCGGAGAACTCAGCAGAGCTCTTAGACGCCTGGTTACGGTTCATCACAGCAAAAGGGCACAGATTCAAGTCAGCAAAGCGAAAAGGCCCAGTGGAGGGGGGACAAGGAGCAGGCTCCTTGTCGTTCCCACCCAGCGGACTCGTGCGGATTGGGCGCCATTCGCCCGGCGACTCTGTGTGACGACTCTACAGAACATTGCCAACCGGAGGTGGCACCTGAGCCGTGGTGTCCAGCACCCTTATTGGGTGTCAGTCACATAGGCACGGGACACCCACATGGCTGACTGTAACTACTCGGTCTCCAGCCCCACCCCGAGGTGACACGATACAGCGTGGTCGGAAGCCCCACCATAAACCACACTGTTAACGTAGACTACCCCGGCCCGGCGTGGCCCACGGTCCCGCTGCACAAAGCTGCTCCCTTTAGTGAGGGAGTCTCAAGGGCTTGGAGGTCACTTCCCAAGGTCTGTCAAGTTCTCTCTTTGCAACGTTCAAGGTCGAACTCCCTAGACCCGTGTTAACCCTTTCTGGCACAACAGGATTTGCCGGGTGAGAACCACAAGGGCTTTCAAGCTGGGAGGGCTGGAGACGGGGCCCAGTGACCACTCTCGAGCGTGTTGTCGGCTTACAGGACCGTGTTTCTGCCATTAGACTTACGGTAACTTATAATTGTTCAGTTTATGGTTTCCTTGCTTTTGAGTTTGCTAAACCAAAGGCTCCGTGAGGGTGATGTGAGGGTCTGTCTTGTTGTCCTGTTTTCCCCAGCACTCGGTGTACTTGGCACACTGCTCTGCTGGGCTGGGGGCAGGGTGAGGCAGGTGAGGCACTCTCTGGGGTGCAAAATTCAGGGGGACGCCTAAAACCCCAGGAATCAAGAGAAATAATATTTGACGCAATCTTCGAGAGCTAAAATTTAATACATAACATTCGAGAGAAAGTATGAAAATTACAAAAGAAAACTTTTTAGACACTTATTCATTTTTGAGAGAGAGAGAGGGGGAAGGGTGGAAAGAGGGAGACAGGATCCGAAGCAGGCTCCACACGGTCAGCACAGGGCTGGATGCCGGGCTCGAACTCATGAACTGTGAGATCATGACCTGAGCCGAAATCAAGAGTTGACCTCTTAACCAACTGAGACACTCAGGCGCCCAGAGAAAATAAGAAAGAAAATTTTTTTAAAAGTTTATTAATTTATTTTGAGGAGAGAGAGAGAGAGAGCAAGTTGGGGAGGGGCAGAGAGAGAGGGGGACAGACAGAATCCCAAGCAGGCTCTGCCCTGTCAGCGCAGTGCCCAACGCAGGGCCTGAACTCATGAATCGCAAAATCGTGACCTGAGCCGGAGTCGGACACTTAACCCGCTGAGCCACCCAGGTGCCCTGAAAATCTGAAAATTTTACACAAAGATAGGATCCGTATTCTGGGCTGATTTTTTTTTTTTTCCACTTCCCACTCGTCTGGCTTAGTTCTGTTTATGGATCCTGTCTTTATATACAATTGAAATAGTGGGTTCATTATGGATTTCTTGCCTTAATTTTGAGGTTTTTTTAAATTTTTTTATGTTTATTTATTTTTGAGAGAGGCAGGGACAGAGTATGAGCAGGAGAGGAGCAGAGAGAGAGAGAGGGAGACACAGAATCCGAACCAGGCTCCAGGTTCTGAGCTGTCAGCACAGAGCCGACATGGGGCTCGAACCCACTAACTGTGAGATCATGACCTGAGCCGAAGTCGGACGTTTAATTGACTGAGCCACCCAGGCGCCCCCTTAATTTTGAGTTTTAAAAATATTGCATCGAAATGCTATTTATCTTGAGTACTGAGTTTTTGGGGGCCCCTTGGATTTCACTCTCACGGCCAAGATCTCACTGGGCTCACATTCATCCTGGCCCCGCTTCACCCCACCCTGTGGGCCCTCACAGAAATGTACTGAGCTAAGACAGCACCGCCCATGAGGTGGAGATTTACGTCTCTGTGCTGACAGTGAGGAGATGAGGGCTCGGGGAAGTGAAGCAACTTGCCCAGGACGCAGGTCGGGGCTGGGATTCGCTCCTGGTTTGTCTTTCTCCGCAGCCTGGACATTAGTCCGCTGTGTCCAGCCGCCTCCCCTCCCCCCTGCCTCTGAGCATCCCCGGGTGGACCGGCGTAGGGAAGGGAGGAGAGAGGAGGGAAAGGCCGGGAATGGGAGCGGGTGTCCGGCTGGAGAAACAAGATCCGCACATTCCAGACGAGACGAACCCCCTGCCTTTGTCACTCACTGTAAATTGTCCCCCAATCACTGGGCTGACAGAGACGGATTCCCAGGGCTCACAGCACAATTAAGCCTTCCCAGGCGCCTCATGGGGGAAGGAGGCAGTTGGTTTACTCGCGAATGCTTGGGGGTGATTTTCTAATGTCCCTTCCACCATTACGAAGGCTATGCTCCAATCTCTTACCATCTGTAATTCCTAATGATTTCTCTGTTATGTCCTGTTTTATTAAAGCGTCATTGAACTATACCCTATTGATTTAGATTTCACAGACAATTGAAATTTAAATTGACTCCAAATTGAATGTCTCCATGTAATCTCTGTTCTGCAATAAAGATAGATAAAATGCTTCTATTTTTGATAACAAGTTAAACTGGAGGCACATTTTAATTTTGGGAGGGAAGGAAAAAAATGTGACAGAGTCTTGACTTTCTTTGAAAAGTGGCTGACGGTTCAGGGCCTGGGAGGTTTGGTTTTCCTCTGGGGCGGTGAGCGGCCGCTGTGGGGTTCTGGAACCTCTGGGCGGGCTCCCAGCTGGGAGCGGAAGGCAATCTCTATGACCTGCGAATGAATTGATTGGGTGATCCTTCCGCCCACGAGTCCACCCATTTGTCCGGTGAGGACAGCACGTTCCCGGGGCACGGCTGGGCAGGAGAGAGCGAGGATAACTCCTCTCACTAGGCGCGCGTGCCTCAAAGCTCTTGTCATCGTAGGGTTGGGTCTAGACCGTCATCTTGGAAAAAGGAAGGAGCTACGGCCCTGCACCAGCCACGGGGTTCTGTCCCTCAGTAACGGTCCCCGCCCAAGCCACAGTCTTCCTGTCGCTTCTTTCCCTTCCAGGAATGCTGGCGGACAACAGCTGGGGTGTGGGAAGGGCGAGTGGAAGAGGAAAGAAGGGGTCATCAGTAAATTCTCTTTATGCGATGGATTCTCTAGGAAGAGGAGAATCTACAAGGTGAGCAGCAGAACTTGGGACAAAGTCGAACTAGTCAGATCCTTGAGATTGTTCTAGAACAGTTATATATATATTTTTTAATTTTTTAAATGTTTATTTTTTTATGTTTAGAAAAAATTTTTTATTTATTTTTGAGACAGAGAAAGACAGAGCGTGAGCAGGGGAATGGCAGAGAGAGAGGGAGATACAGAATCTGAAGCAGGCTCCAGGCTCTGAGCAGTCAGCACAGAGCCCGACGCGGGGCTTGAACTCATGAACTGTGAGATCATGACCTGAGTCGAAGTTGGACACTTAAATGACTGAGCCACCCAGGCATCCCAGTTCCAGAAAAGTTCTAAGAGTGAGCAGTCGTCACCTCCAGTGGGTCCTGGAGCCACCGTGACACCTTCCCCACCTGAATCCCAGCATTCAGGAGACCTAGCCTGAAGGGTAGGAGGGTGTATTAATTTCCCATTACTGCTGCATCGAGTTATACCATAAACCTACTGGCTTAGAACGACACAAATTTATTATCTTATTGATCTAGGGGCCAGAAGTCCACAATGGGTCTTCCGAGGCCATTATCAACATGTTAGAGTTGATTAGAGTTAGGGTTCTGGAACCTTTAAGAGTGAATTGGTCTCTTGCCCTTTCCAGGCTTCCAGAGGTGGGTCTGCGTTCCGTGGCCCGTGCCCCTGCCTCCACTTTCGAAGCCACCCTTGTGGCACCTTCCAGTCTGTCTCTATCTCTCCGATCTTTGCTTCCATCATTCCACGTCCCTGACTTTCCCTTCCCACCCCCTCCTGTGGTTACACTGAGCTCATGCTGCTAATCCAGGATAAGCTTCCCAGCCCAAGATCCTTGACCGACTGAGAGCTACAAGGTCCCTTCCGCTGTGCAATATTCACAGGTTCTGGCAATTAGGACGTGGGCATCGTTGCGGGGGGGCATTTTCTGTCCATCACAGAGGACCTGGAAATGCGCCCAGTGTGGTGGCCTCATTTTGGTCAGAGTCTTCCCAGTTGGGTGTCTCACAGGCAAAGCCACTGGCAGTAGTCCCAAGATGGCAGCCTACTGTGGAGACGAAAGCGGAAGACGGAGCTCACAATTTCTGCGCCCCTCCTGCCCTCCTGGCTTTCTCCCACCCAGGGGTCTCTGGGGTTCCGGTGCCTGTGAGCGAGCGGACTCAGGGGGACCTCGGAGCTCTGCAGATGTGACTGAAACGCTGATTTGAGTTTCTCCAGCTTTCACTGCTCTCATCAAGGAGGAATGGCGATATAATAAGGAAAAAGTGGAGAGACACTTACTTTATGGAGGGTGGTAGGGCCCCAAGTTCTCCCAAGCAGGTTGAACTGAACCAAAGATAAGGATTTGACTCATTCATTCAACAAAACCTAGTGACATTCCCAGCCTAGTGCAGTATCCACAGATGCGCAAGGCAATCACGACGCAGTGTACTAATGCTGTCTCGGGGTTCAAAGTGGGGTGTACAGGAGAAGAGGAGGGGAGTACCTGGCCTACTCTGGTAGTGACCTCTATGTTGTCACCTGTAACCAAAAGGGGGGGATATAAAGTGGAGAGAGACTTCCAGGGAAAAGAAACAGCATGTGCAAAGGTCCTGAGGTTAGAGACAGCGTGCTCCTTCAGGGAACCAAAGGCAGTCCAGTCTGGCAGGGGCGTTGATTCTGATGTGGAGACGAGTCAGAATGAGCCTTAGAGATCTCCTCTTTTCTGTCACCGGGACTCGATGCAGTCGTAATTAGAAGGTCGCTTGTGGCATCATTAGTGCCCCGTTCTTCCTGCTGCACTGCGAGCTTGTCGGGGCAGAAGTTGTGTCCGTTTTGCTCATCATCGAATCCCTGGGAAGTGGCCTGGTGCTCGGCATCTGTGCACAATGTTGAATGAGCGAATGAACCGGTGAACGAAGGGCTATTTTTGGGCTCCTACGTTCGGAGTTTCAAGAACCAAGAGCAAATGGCTCCTGCCTGCCGTGGCGTTTACTGGTCTTTGTCCTTCCCTGGCCAAAACGCCTTTCCTACGGCTGGCCCTGAGGTCTCTTCCAGCCTTAACGGGCCGTGGTTGGGGGCATAGCCTGCATTTCCTCTCGAGCTGAGCCCACTGTCCCTTTGGGGGGAGGGGACCTCAAATTCGCTGCCGGGGAGGACGGGACCCTGGGAGCCAACACACTCCTTGCCTTGGATCGTGACTGTGTGTGTTTTGGGGTGGGGTGGTCTGGCTCCCTGACTGGACTGTGAGTGCTGAGCCCGGGGCCTGCCAGCAAACGGTTTTTGAATTATGACTGCGTGGTTGTTGTAAAGGCTTAGTTTCAGAGCTGGCGAACCCTTCGGGGTAGATTAGTCCCAACATACAATTTGCACATGGGTAAGTTGAAGCCAGAGAGGGAAGGGGCCTTGCTCGAGATTCCACACGAGCGGACGTAGGCCTGGACCCCCTAACTCCGTGTCCTCTGCCCTGTGGGCCCCGTGTAAGGAACTGGGCATCTCCTTCTCGTCTGTTTCTGTCCGACCCTTTCCATTCCATCGCGTTTCTGCTGTCTCGTCTGGGGCCGTCCAGTTCCACGCCAGGCCATTCCGTTGAATCCTATCCCGCCTTATTCCATGTAACTTTTCCATTCTCTCCTTTCTGTCCCACCCCTTTCTCTTTTATTCCATTCCGTTCTACTCCAGTTTAGTCCATCCCATTCCAACCTACCCTGCCCGCCTCACTCGCCTCACCCCACCCCATCCACCCCTTTCCACTTCATTCTAGTTCCTCCCAGTCTCTCCCGTTCTCCCCGCCCCATGCCGTCCCACCACACCCCATCCCATTTGGCAGCCCACCGTCCCACCCACTCTGCTGCACTCCGTTTTGTGAGTTCCTGCGATTCCTTCCACTGCACCCTCTTCCGTCCTCCCCACCCAAGGACACCCCTATCGTCCCACTCACGTTCCTCGTGCCTACAAATATTCACCACGTGCCTCCGGGGTGACGAGCCCTGAGTATTTCAGGATGAATGAGCTTCGGGCCCTCATCTGGGGGAGAGAGACCTCAGCGGTTAATGAAGTGTCTGCCCCCACTTCCCTGCTGCAGCCTTTAGTACAGCTTCTCGCTGAGGCCGGGGGCAGGAGGGCCAGGTGAGTGTCCAGTTATTGTCAAGCAGAACTTTGATACACACTTGAATATTGTTTTGGGGTACCTATTGCAGGAAGCCCCTGTAGAAGGAGAGGGGTGGGGGTGGGTCACCAAATGCCTTCCCAAACCTGGGGGGATACTCTTGCTATTTCCCCGATTTGCATCCTGGTGTGGGGGAGGGACTTTTCCAGAAACCTAGAGGCTCAGGAAGGACCCTGATAGGCTGCTGAGCTGAGAGTGCGTGGGTTCGCCCCCTCCTGCTCTCCGCTTCTGTCCTATTTCTTTTCCTGATAGACAGCCCCTTCCCCCGCACCCTCCGTCTTTCAGCCCGTCCTCTGCCCAGAAACCACGGGGTCCCCACACGTGCACACGATCCGGACTGGAGTTCGCCTGGACTCATCAAATGCTGGGTATTTACCTGATCTGGTACCAAGATCCCACTGATGCGTGGACCCCAAGTTCACCCTGAACTCCCGAAGATGCAACTGCCGTCTTCTCTCTGCTGTCCCCACAGGCCCAGCCTTCCCCAGGCCGTATCCTGCTTGCCCTTGAGTCTCCTGGGCTTGGCGAGTGGGAAGCTCCGGGCAACGTAATTGCAGCTTATAAACGAATCAATTCTCATTAGGGCTTGATTGGCCATTAGCCTCATTATCCTTTGAGCAGAGGGCCAGGGAAGGCTTAGGAGGCCAACGCGGGGAGAGATCCCTGGGGGTGTGGACTGGAGCCTCCGAGTGTAGACAGGATGACGCCCAGAAGGAAGGGCGATCTTGACCGGGCGTCTTCCACCCTGGGTGCGTGTTCTATCGGCCTGCCCTATTGGCCCCATGTAAGTAACTGGGCATCTCCTTCTAGTCTTCAGGCAACAGAAGATTTAGAAGTATTCTATCGGAACGTAGATCCCCGAGGGAAGCCTTAAAATCATCTACATCACACTTCCGTCTTCTTCCTGTGTTTTCCTTTCCCTCGGAATTTTTCTTAGGGACGACAGCTGCCAAATTCTCGAGAGTGTCTGTCTGTCTTTGTTTTATATTTTAGATCTATTTTTTTTAAAGATTATTTTCACTCTTCAGATGCAAGCAGATTCGTACATGAACAGATTTACGAGAATCGATTGGGTTTTTAAAAATGAAAAAAAAAATACTGGTGTTCGGGCCCCCCTCAGAGGTCTGGGTGCAGAGAGCCTCTCAGGAAGGGGCCCGGCCACCGGTGCCTTAAGAAAATCTCCTCAGGTGGGGTCGATGCGTAACCGTGGGGGCCCGAAATGTCGTTTCGAATCTCTCGAGCGGAGGAGAGTCCAAAATTTGGCTCCCAGAGTCTTGCCGTATGTGAACACTTAGCAAATACAAGTTCCCTGAGATCTCGGGCTTTTTGGTACCCGTCGGGTTAGGCTTGATAACAGTCTCTTGTCACCACCGTCCTGTGTCACACTGAACTCCCCAGCATCTGCCGTGGCCCCTCAAACACCCGGCGATCGCTGTCTTCAGGCCGCCTGCATGCTTCTGTCCTTAGTATCTTTCTTCAAATTGAATTTTAAGGCACCTCTCTTGTTCCTTCCTCGCTCTGTTCTGAACTGGTCTCATGAGCGTATGGGTTTGATAACTCCACTTGCACGTTTTCCTAACATGCAAAGAACATGGACACACGACGGCGACAAATTAAAAGGAGGTTCATGTCCCTTCTACCTGAAATCGCTTTGCCAAACGACTAGTCGTGCCTACGCCGCTCTTTGGAAGATGCGACTTTGTAGTTTTTCCAGAAAATGTTTCACAGGCAAAACGATGAACGTGAGCAGTTAGAAAATCGTGTCTCTCTGTCTGGGAATGGGTGGCTGTTATTCTTCCCTTCTATCCTTGCGACAGCCTCGGAGATATTAAAAATAGCACTGTTTCTAATTGATTAGAATAGAGCCCCTTGGGAGTCTAATTTTGTGCGACTGTCTTTTTGGTATTTGCTTTAGGTCATGGATCGGTTTCTTGCTTAAAACTTCGTTTAAGTAGAAACCTGATTTCTCATTAAGAACCTTAAAAAGACGAATACTGTTGACCCATTCATTGCATTCTGGGGGATTTATAAGGAGGAGGTGCTTCAGAAGAGAGAGATAATAGTTTACCTACAAGGATATATTAGGCAGTGTTGCGTACACATATGAGAAACCGTAACCCACCCAGCTCTGCAATAACAGAATGGCTCATTTGATTAGAATGTATATTCAACGCAACAAAAGATTTAGAAGTATTCTATCGGAAGGTAGATTCAGGTTAATAAAAGGTTTAGAAGATCAAGAATCCTCTAATCGGAATTAGGTGATTCCGATGCTTGGTGGGTTCTAATTTCTACATCTTCACCACTTAGCACAGTGCTTGGCACAGGTTACCATTTCAAAAATACTTGCTGGGGGTTAAATGATCTATTAAAACGACAGTCGGGGCGCCTGGGGGGCTCAGTTGGTTAAGCGTCCGACTTCGGCTCAGGTCATGATCTCACCATTTCTGAGTTCGAGCCCCATGTCGGGCTCTGTGCTGACAGCTCAGAGCCTGGAGCCTGCTTCGGATTCTGTGTGTCTCTTTCTCTCTGCCCCTCCCCTGCTCATGCTCTGTCTCTCTCTCTCAAAATAAATAAATGCAAAAAAACCCAAAAAACGACAGTCACAGAGTTTCCAATAACACGGACAACCACTTATCATCAAGTGGAAAAAACCAGAGAATAATATTAAACATAAAATGTTGTTGCCTCTCTATTAAAATATGCTTTGGAGGGGGATGTCTCGGTGGCTCAGGTGGTTAAGCATCTGACTTCGGCTCAGGTCATCATCTCATGGTTTGTGGGTTCGAGCCCTGAGTCGGGCTCTGTGCTGACAGCTTGGAGCCTGGAGCCTGCTTCGGATTCTGTATCTCCCTCTCTTTCTGCCCCTCCCCCGCTCATGCTTTCTCTCTCTCTGACTCTCTCTCTCTCTCAAAAATAAATACAAATAAAAAAAATTCTTTTTAAATAAAAAAATATATGCTTTGGCCTTGTATGTGTAAAAATAAGGGCAGGGATTGGTGAAAAGTGTGTCGTCTCCTGGGTATAGAAAGTTATGCTTGCAAATAACAGCCATGATAGGAGAAACTGTTTATGATATCATGATAAGTAAAAAAAAAAAAGTATATACAAATCCACATGTACAGTATAATTCCAATTTTCGCGTATATGTTTATAGTTGTAACCTTACATTATGTGTTAGTATTTAATTATAGTTATATTTATAATATAAATCCTGTGCTATGGTAAAATATTTATTCCTATTACAGAAATGTAATGTTAAATATGTTCGTATTTAATATATAGGTACATATCTATTTTATACATAGGTATAGGTATTACAGGTTTTACTTTATATACATACGTGTATACCCCCACACACGCATTCACAAGGCTGGAAATAACCCAAAAGATTAAGTGTTTTAGGCAGGGAGGCTGGCGTGGGTTCATTTTCTACCTGCCATTGTTCCACTTTTCCAATTTCTGAAACATCCTTCTAAAGGAGCCCGTGTTACTTTTAGCATCGAGACAAAAGAGAACCCGCGGGAAGGTTTTGGACACAAAGCGGTGGGGCGCGCCAGGGCGAGGCGCGCAGCCTTGGGGAAACGCCCTGGGAGGAAGGTCGGTGGTCACATCACATCAGCCGGCGCGGCCTGATTCCGCCGGAGTCCAAGTTCACGGGCCCGTCTGGGCAGGCGCTCGCGGCGTCGACCCGGCGCCGCGACAGTCTCCTCGCGGGGGCTGGCTTCGCGGAAAGAGCAGCCCAGGGGGCCCGGCTGAACTCTCCGGGAGGAACGCCGCCGTCCCCCAACGGGCCGCGTCCCTCCGGCCGCTGAGAATGATCGACAGTAATTAAAACTAAGCTAATAACCTCCTCACTCTTGACATTTCTATGGGGTTTTGTTCACCATTATCTACATATAGATTAAAAATTGTAATTGGACTGGCGCTCGGGTTAGGAAAATCAACCACCTTCCAACTTGTCGTTTGCTGGGGACTGACACTTTGAAATTTTATTTAATCTGAGAAAATTGAGTTGAACTCTGGCACCCTCGGAGGTGGGGATGGAAAAAAAAAAAGAAAAAACAGTGTTTATCCTTAAGGACCGATGCTAGCTAAGAAAATATTTATGTTCTCTGCAGGGAGGAGTGGGGTCTGGGCCAGAGGGTGCCGAGGATAGCCCATTGGGGTGTAGGAGCAGCCACCGGGCAGGGAGGAGGGGTGTGGGGGTGGGAAGAACAAGATGCCTCACTGAGTCCTGCTTGAAGGAGGTTGAGGGAGACCAAGGCCACCTCCCCAAGAGCAACCATGTCACCTCAGAAGGGCTTGGGCTGTGTCACCCCACCAGTGGTCCTGGGCTGGCGAGGACTGGCGTCCTTGGTTTGTAACTCTGTGATTCCTGGCCTTGGCGATGCTGTGAGTACAGAGTTCCGCCTTATGTTCTTCTGGCCTCTGCGAGACTGAGGGGCTGCGCTCCCCCCCCCCCCCGCCCCCCACTTTGCCTGGGCCTGCGAGGCAGGGTTCCACCGTTTCTGTGAGCCTCTGCTTCTGGGAACCTAGGGAAGGAGGGCTCCAAGAGTCAGGGATTCCAATACCGACTTCCAAAGGCGGGAAATTGTCAGACCTGTCCAGCCGCCCCTACCGTGGAGTCGCTAATTCGTCTAAACTGAACTCTTTAAACTGGTATTACTCCTTAGCTGTGTCCCCAAGGTGAAGGGCCGGCTGAAGAGTTCTTTCTCATACACAGTGTGGCCATGTCGTGCCCCTGATTAACGTACCTCGGTGGGGTCTCGCGGCTCTATTTGGATCAAGGGCAGTCTCCTGATAATGGCTTGAAAGCCACTCTGGGTCTGCCTCTCCACACAGATTACCCCACAATATGTGGGCTGGTGTTCTCTTTCTCTCTCTCTGACTATGCATCGCTTCTCCTCTTAGCCTGCAGATCTTTGCATTACTGTTCCTTCTGCCTGGAATTACCCCACCTCTCCAGCTCAGTGCCACCCCCCTGGGTTTGCCTACCTTCACCTACTTAATTTCTATTTATCTGTCGCTTCTGATCTCGGGGGTCCCCTTTTCCGCAAAGTGTTTGCTGTCCCCCCAAACCATACCCTCCTCTCCCTCACCCCCCGCCCCCACGCTCGTTCTGTGCCAACTCTGGCTGTGGCTCCCACCGTCTTCTCCCATCAAGCCACGGTCTTCCTGAAGGCAAGGATAATTTCTTAATGACTGTCCCGTCTCCCAGCCCACGGTGCAGTATTGCCAGAAGGGAAGACTGCATGAATCTGTGTGTGAGGGCAGGAAGTCGTGACTTTTCTCCTCTTAGAATAGGGGCGCCTGGGTGGCTCCGTGGGTTGAGCGTCCAACTTCCGGCTCAGGTCATGATCTCGCGGTCTGTGAGTTCAAGCCCCGCGTCGGGCTCTGTGCTGACGGCTCAGAGCCTGGAGCCTGCTTCCCATTCTGTGCCTCCCTCTCTCTCTGCCCCTCCCCCGCTCATGCTCTGTCTCTATGTCTCAAAAAAATAAATAAACATTTAAAAAAATTTAAAAAAAGTACTCATTTATTTATTCATTTCAGAAGTGTTTGTTGACAGTCTACTTTGTGCTTTGCACTGTGCTCAGTCACGGAGCGTGCTGTGAACAAGACAGACAGGCTTCTACTGTCCACGGCGCTCATGGGGGAAGTAGATTAGAAAGATGGTTTGGGGTTAAGGAGTTAGGGGAAGGGCGTTCCAGGCAGAGGAAACAGGTGCGAAAGACCTTGAGGAAGGAAAGGGAGAGACAGCGGGACACAGAGAAGCCGGAGGGTGGGGGTGGGGGTGGGGGTGGGGGTGGGGGCGGGGCCGCAGCCCCGTGAGGTCAGGAGAAGGTCCAAACTGAGCCCCAGGACGCGGGCGGGCCCCGGGTCACGACGCCCTTGCAGGTCTCCAGCCCGGAGCCACAGGATCGGTTTCGCACAGTGAGAAGATACGTTTGTTCAATGTTCAGTCCGAGCGTGAGATACAGGCACCCTCCTCCCTCTATCCTGAGGACGATCGTTCTCAAGCCTTCAGGCTTGTTGCTCTCACCTTTCCGGCGCCCATTCCACCTCCCGGAGTGGAGGGCCGAGCTTTACCCGCCCAGAAAGCTCCCCTAGAAGCGGATTCGGCTTGCCCTGGCTGCAGGAGCGGCCCCACGACCCCGGTAAGCCCATACGCGGCGTCCAATCTCGCTGGTGACTGCGATTGGTGCAAGAGGCGGCACGTGACCCAAGCCGGGCCAATCAGAGCCCTTCCCTGGGATTGCTATATGGACGGTAGGCGGGAGCTGCTGCTTCTCTGCTGAGGTTTGTAGGGCAGGTAGCGGCCCCACGGAGAAGGCGGAAGGTGCTTCTGCAGAAGGAGAGAACCAATGACTCCCCCCTTTCCCTGTTAAGTTAGTTTACGTTTATGTTTAGTGTCTACTGCTTACGTGCAAATGAATCCCCATCACTCCTGCTGTGGCTGAGCCCTACACCTCGTTGGAAGTAGTCAAGGAAGGGATATATCCTCGTTTTAAAGAGTAGAAACCTGGGGCTCAGAAAGTTGCCCGAGCGTATGCATCACGTTAGTGACAGAGCTGGAATAGATTATTCACCACTTCTATCAATTAGTTGGTGCGTCTCATGCTATCGGAATTTACTGGACTAGCTCTGATTGCAGATGCTCTGTTCCAGCGTCTTCACACACCGCCGGAATGGCTCACTTATTCCAACGGATAAACCGCCTTTCCTAAAATGTTTTCTCCATGTCCAAAAATAGTTTCAAAAAAATATTAGAGCCACAGTTCTTGATTTTTAAATTAAAAAAAATTTGTTTAATGTTTATTTATTTTTGAGAGAGAGAGACAGAGTGCAAGCAGGGGAGGAACAGAGAGAGAGGGAGACACAGATCCAAAGCAGGCTCTGGGCTCTGAGCCGTCAGCACAGAGCTCAACGTGGGACTTGAACCCACGAACCGTGAGATCATGACCTGAGCCGAAGTCAGGTGCTCAACCGACTGAGCTACCCAGGCACGCCCACAATTCTTGATTTTTAAATTTGGAAGTCACTGTAATGACTCCGTCACAGGCTGGTATATGTTTAACAATTAACACGTATAGTTCTGAGGTGACTCTCGGTTAATATTTTTGTTTATGTTCATGAGGAAGACAAAACAACAATAAAAGCCTATGTTGGAAATTCATTCGCTCATCAGCGCAGCGAGCAACTTCTTTCTGAATCGAATAACAGTTTTCAAATACTGGAAGAATAACTTCTCCATTATTTGTGCTGTTCACAAAAGAACGGCCATGAGCACTTCATACTTCTTACGTTAAATCTACGTTATTAACATTTCGTACCTCCCTTTCCTACATCGAGACGATCAACAAAACAATATCAAACCCCAGGTCAGAGCAGTTGCCAGTGTCTGTGGTGTCAATATTCCCACTGCGGCTGATTTCAAGGCACCAACGTGATGCCTTTGATAGTGGGATTGGGGAGGTGCAGGTACCATTATATGTATTCCTACCATATGGGTGGGATGGATGTCAAGAACTCTAAGAGCCGAGGATAATAATAAAATGTGGTCGAGTAATTAGGAAGTGGTGAGTTTCGAATGATTTTTCATGTAATTGGTTTGTTGCAAGTTTATAAATTTGACTTTTAATAAGAGCCGCATTTCACGGCCAGCTCACAAGATTCCTGCAAATTGAACCACTGGCTCTCATGAGCTGGTAGGAGGTATCTGGCACGCTGCCGGAAATCACCATATCCGGGTACCCCCAGCTCACTGAGCATAGGGATCACAGAAATTCTCTGCCATTGTTCAGATGACCTTTGTCTTTTCTTTATTTTTTTTTTAAATGGTTTTATTTATTTTTGAGAGAGACAGAGCACGAGCCCGGGAGGGGCAGAGAGAGAGGGAGACATAGAATCCAGAGCAGGCTCCAGGCTCTGAGCCGTCAGCGGAGAGCCCGATGCGGGGCTCGAACGTCGGAACCGCGAGATCACGACCTGAGATGAAGTCGGACGCTTAACCGACTGAGCCCCCCCAGGCACCCCCCTTTGGTCTTCTCTTATGTGGAAAATGAGCTTATCCTGGATCTTCCTTCTAAGAGCATCCTTCTATTTCAGGTAAAGCAGGAAGCTCTCTGTCTTCTCTTTCCAAGCTCCCTCTTCTTCCCCCTTTCACAGTTTGTAACCATGTGTGTAATTGGCCATGTGTTGATTTATAGTTATTCTCCTGCAGACCGTGAGCTCCGTGAGGGCAGGGCACTGTCTGCCTCCCTCACCATGGTGTTTCCTGAGCCTGCCTCCGTACGTGGTCCAGGAGAGTCATTGTGAGAGTGAGCACTTTACTGCGAGCCGTAAGGAAGGGTTGCAACCGAACCCTCATTTGGGAGAAGAGGGGGCTGTTATGATAACATCTCACACATCCCTAGGCTGCTTCCATGTTCATGGCGGTATTATTCGCAATAGCCAAAAAGGCGGAAGACACCCGAGTGTCCACCCACAGATGAATGGGAAAACACAACGTGATCTAGCCACACCGCAGGATGTCGTTCGTCGTGAAGAGGAAGGACAATTCTGGCACCTGCTGCAAACCGGGAGGGCATGAGGCTAAATGAACTGAGCCACTCAAAAGGACGAACGCTGTGCGGTTCTACTCATCTGAGGTGCTCCAAAGCAAGAGCCAAATTCACAGAGACAGAGTCTCCTGCTAGTTTCCAGGGCCTGGCAAGAGGAGGAAATGGGGAGTTAGTGACTAATGGGTACAGAACTGGAAACGTTCCAGACTTGGGTAGCAGGGGATGGCAGAACAGAAATATAAATTTTTTTTAAATGTTTATTTTTTTTTTAGAGAGAGAGAGAGACAGAGCATGAGCAGGGGAGGGGCAGAGAGAGAGGGAGACACAGAATCTGAAGCAGGCTCCAGGCTCTGAGCTGTCAGCACAGAGCCCGATGCGGGGCTTGAACTCACAAACCGTGAGATCATGACCGCTTAACCGACTGAGCCACCCAGGCGCCCCCAGCACAGAAATACAGATGGGTGCGGCGCCATTGACCCATCCACCTGAAAATGACTAACATGGTGAATTTTAGGGGCACCAGGGTGGCTCGCTCGGTCGAGCGTCTGACTCTCGATTTCGGCTCCCGTCATGATCCCAGGGTCGCGGGATAGAGTCCCGCGTCGGGCTCCGTGCAGACTGCGGAGCCTGCTTGGGATTCTCTCCCTCTCTCCCTCTGCCCCTCCCTCTGCCCCTCCCTCGCCTCTCAATAAAAAAAAATTTAAATGGTGAATTTTATGTTATGTATATTTTACCTCCATAAAAAAATATCATCATAAACCTCCAGGCTTCCCAGACCCTTTTCGTGGACCGGAGTGAGCGCTTGTTTCTGTAACGGGCAGAGTGGAGGTGAAACACGAATACATTACGGGGACGGTGTCGATGGCGATGGTTGTAACAGACGGTGCTCTTGTGAGGATGTACTTCTGATTCAAAGGGTTTCTCAACCCCATTGCTTCACAGTCCACCCACGAAGAGAATATTAATACTTCCATCTTTTGGGTGTGGAAACAAGGCTCAGAGAGGTTAAGTGACTTGCCCACAGCCACACAGCTTCAACCCAAGGCAGGATGGCTCTGCCCCCGCCTCCTCTCCAAGCCTTTGTCTTGTTTAGGAGGGAAACTTTGGATGAGAGGCGGTGGGGGACCCTTTTTAGCCAACGACCCCTTGCTCCTTTCTTTCCCAGGGTAGCCTTCCAGCCGTGGAGGCACAGAACCCCCCTCCCTTTGCCGCCTCGCACGCTCGCTAAGCTTGGCCAACCCGGTGCTAAGACTGAGTTGTCAACGAGGAGATAGAAAGAGAGAAAAAGCAATTTCTTCCATTTCTTGGCTCGAACCTATGCAGTCAATACTGTTAACAGTAAATCACATATCAGGACTGCATTGACCCAGGAAAAGGCCAAGGAGAAAAAAAATCCAGAGCAGAATCCAAAAAGTAGAAAGTGAAGTTCAGCCAGAGGCATAAATCACACCTGGCGAAACTGGCCTGCCCCAGCAGGCGGCTCCCGCTCTCGGTTTCTGAATTTCTGGGACCCTTGTTCCCGGGACATCCAGGGGACGGGAGGGAGGTCACCGGAGGCAGGGCTGGGGATTCCTGACTCGAGGCCCCTTGGATTTGGGGCCTCACCTCACAACCTTTGGCTGGGTTGGGTCGGGGCATCTGCAGAAAATGCTTTTGGGGGAAAAGCCCCCCGCGACCCTCCGCCTGCCCTTGCTCACCGTCGTCTTAGGTCGCCCAGCCGGGTCCTGGCTCCAAAAAGAGGTGCAGAGGTTCTAAAAAATTTTCAGGCAGGTCCGAGCCTTGTCGCCTCTTCTCATGAATGTACCCAGCCAACAAGTTTTATTAAAAATTTTTTTAAAAAAATATTTACTTATTTGAGAGAGAGAGAGAGAGAGAGAGAGAGAGAGAATGAGCGGGGGAGGGGCAGAGAGAAGGGAGACACAGAATCCAAAACAGGCTTCAGGCTCTAAGCTGTCAGCGCAGAACCCAATGCGGGGCTCAAACTCACGAATGGCGAGATCATGACCTGAGCTGAAGTTGGATGCTTAACCAACCGAGTCACCCAGGCGCCCCAGCCAACAAAGTTCTTATTAAGAGCCCACTGTGTGCCAGGCAACGTTCGAAGGTTCTGGGGTTTCAGCCATGGACCAAACAGACATGCATTTCTGGCTTCACTGAAGCCGCGTTCTAGTGAGTGAGGGGACAAAGGTAAGATAATCAAGATTTTTGGGACGCCTGCCTGGTTCAGTCTGTAGAGCGTGCGACGCTTGGTCTTGGGGTTGTGAGTCTGAGCCCCACGCTGGGTGCAGAGATTACTTAAAAAATAAAAAAAAAATCTTAAGGAAAGAGATTTTTATAGTATGTTGGAGGGTACTACATGCTATGAGGAAAAAAGAAAGTGAAAGGGGGCATAGAGTGTTTTGGGCGAGAGGAGTCAAGTTTAAT
Organism: Paguma larvata; assembly: GCA_030068075.1. Lineage (NCBI taxonomy): Eukaryota > Metazoa > Chordata > Mammalia > Carnivora > Viverridae > Paguma > Paguma larvata. The sequence continues at coordinate 64,737,335 of CM057835.1, forward strand.
TAAGGTAAAGGGACAGTTGTGGAAAGTCCTAAGGCAGGACAGGATGTGAGCCCTTAGGATATCTGGGAGAGAGATATTCCAGGGAGCAGGCGCAAAGGCCCTGAGGCAGTGTGTCTGAGAGTGCTTAAGAAACACTGCAAGGGAGCCAGGGGGATGACGACAGGATGGCGGGGCTGAGGTTGGAGACATGACAGGGCCTCTGGGCCATCGGGACTTTGGCTTGCCTCCGGGGGAGATGGGGGATGGTTGGGAAACCTGGAGTGGGAAGAGGCCTCGTCTAACTCGGGTTTTAACTTCTCGCCAGTCCCTCATCCCCGTACCCTGACTGATTTAGATGATGGAAAACTGGACCGATTGCAGTTGACACTCCCTGAGAACCCCTCCGTCTGGAAGCCATCTGTGATGTCCTCGCACCTGCTGGGCAAATAATACCCACGTGTCACGTGCGCGCGGAGAGACGGCCACGGACATTCGACCGAGACCGAAGGCCGCTTCCTTTGTAGAGAAGCTGGAATGGGTGTGACCGGTCCAGAATTTCCTCTTTTATTTCTTACCTGTTTGCCTTGCCCGATTCTTACAGGTTTTTTTAATTTTTTTTAAATTTTTAAATGTTTATTTATGTTTGAGAGGGGGAGATAGAGAGACAGAGTGCAAGTGGGGTAGAGGCAGAGAGAGAGGGAGACACAGAATCGGAAGCAGGCTCCAGGCTCTGAGCTCTCAGCACAGAGCGGAGGCGGGACTTGAACCCAGGGACCGTGAGATCATGACCTGAGCCGAAGTGGGACGCTCAACCAACTGAGCCAGCCAGGTGCCCCAGTTTTTTTTTTTTTTTTTTACGTTTATTTAATTTTTGAGAGACAGAGCATGAGCATGAGCAGGAGAGGGGCAGAGAGAGAGAGAGGGAATCACAGATTCCGACGCGGACTGCGGGCTCCCCCCGGCTCCGAACTGTCAGCACAGAGCCCAATATGGGGCTCCAAGTCACAAACTGTGAGCTCATGACCTGAGCTTAAGTCAGACGCTTAACGAAGTTGGTCGCTTGACCGACTGGGCCACCAAGGCACTTTTTTTTTTTTTTTTTTTAAAGAATGGATGGATAAAGACTGGGCGCTGTTTTGAGTTGTGCAACCTCGGGTAGGCCCTGTGTTTCTGAGCGTCCATTTGCTCGTTTGGATTATGAAATGGTCCTCTAATACCTGCTCCTGAGGTTTTTTTGTCATGCTATGAGGTCCATGGAGCTCCTGCTGCAGGGCCTGGTTCCCAGTAGGCGCTCAATAAATGCTGATCGTAGTTGCCCGGGAGCCATATAAGGAGAGTGTGGGGGAGGGGGAAACATTGGGCTTTAGGGAAGAGCCGTGCACAGCTTTGGCCACGCTAGCCGCTGACCATTCCCACGGCCCCTGCCTCCCTCCCTCCCTCGGCCCAGCCCCCCACCGTCCCTGGGGAAAGCCGGCCACCCGCCCCAGCAACCCAAGGACTTCCTGAGACCGAGGAGGAAAGAAGCCCCGCAGCACCCAGCAGCGTCTTCTCCCGGGCAAATTTCAGAGGCTCGTAAGGTCTCCGCCCACGAAGGAGCCTGGGGTCTCGTCCTGCACGGCGCCCTCCCGCGGGACCGCAGCAGGGGGCCCCTGTGGGTTCTGCCTCTCGGGCATCCGTGCCCTTCCCCGCGGACGGCGCCCCGCGTTCCCCGCGGAGCCCCCGCCGGGCCCCCGTTTGCCAGTTCGAACGCGGCGGCCCGCCCCCTTCCCCGCGGCTGGAGGCGGGCCCCGTCCGGGCCGGAGCCAATCACAACACGCCCGCTCGGCCTGCGGCGATTGGCTCAGCGGTGGCCCAGCCTAGCCAATGAGATGCTAGTTCGGGCTCCCCCTGTCGCTGAATGGGTTGGAGTCCGCCTTGAGGACGCACAGCCCCGATCTTAGGGTGGATTTCATGTTCAGGCTCCGAGTTCGGCTCTGCCTGACGGGCGCTCGGCGGCCGCCTCCTCGGTTCAGAGAAGTACGATCTTCAGGCAGCACAGCAGGGGAAAAGGGAACAGGCGTCCCGATAGGTCTGACGTTACATCTTGACTTTCCCGCTTACGGCAAGGGACCTGCCCGACGCGCCGGGTCCATCAATTTCCCCTTTCCAGTGTCTCCACGTGGTGCGCGTCCAAACTGGATTTTCGAGGCTTGGCTCAGACGCCTGCCTCTCCCTGAGGACTTCTCAGCCCACCTCAGTGCTCACCGCCCCTCCGTCGTCTCCGCACAGAGGGGAGCACATAGTAGGGGCTGTCGTCTGCGCCCCCGAAGGGTCTAGCAAAGGCTCAAGCACTTAGTAGGTGCTCTGCTCAGGAGTCTCCGTGCGACTCGGGGTGCTGGGTAGGGCCTGGCGCACAGTAGGTATTAGTATGGACGCCCAATGGCAAGCACTTAATGTCTTCTTGCCTTGTGTCCCCGCCTGCCCTGTGGCTAGCCCGTATTTTCCCAACGGTAGTCCCCCCAACACCTCCGCAGCCCCAGCCTCTTGTACCTGGAGGCCTAGGGGTTGTGACCGGGAGTTGCCACTAAGCTATAATTTGCCGCGATGGATAGGGTGCGGTGTGGGGGGGGGGGGCTTGAACTGATGATCCGGCGCCCGAACTGCCCTATGGGGGTCATCGGGGCTCAGTGAGCAGAGCCTTGGCTCATGAATTTCCTCCCCCGGCCCCAGACAAAGAGGAAAAGTCTTTGGCAATGCGGTTACCTTGGCAACTCTTTGTGCTGGCGAGTGGGAGAGGGGGAGGGGGACGGCTGGGGGAAGCGGGGCAGCTGCTGGGGGCGGGGCAGGAGCCGGAGGGGCGATTCCCCCTTCAAGCTGGGGATGACTGGCGTCTGCCTTCTGGGCCAAGTGAAGGGAGCCCTCCCACCGCGGGATGGACGGAGACGGGTCTGGGTGTGGGGGGGTCCCGTCTCTCCTCTCCTTTCTAGAAATTCCTCCAGCTCATCTAAAAACATCCAGGGGACGAGGCTGGAGCTCTAGCCCTACTTCTAACTTGCTGTGTGACCTCGAGCAAGTTTCTCTCCCTCTCTGAACCTCCGTCCCCTCCTGTAGAAAACGGGGATAGTGATCCCCAGGGTAGCGACCTGGGGCTGTTCCCATCTGATCGCCTCTTGCTGGCTGGGCAAGCGACTCCCGCAAAACAAGGGTGGGCATTTCTGTGTCACATGCCTGGAGCCAAGGGGGGTGTGCCTGGTAGCCGTGGCTTTTGATCTTCCTGCCAGAGAGTCACTACTGCTGAGAGTCAGGGGTCACCTCTGTGCAGATGGGGAAACCGAGGCCTGGAGTGGGCGAAAGTCTAAGGGGACCTTGAGGGCAAGACACGTGGCTCTGTGTTCTGGGTTCGCTGGCTCCAGCGGCACCCCGCGGCATACCCCTGCCCCACCCACTCGTACTGCGCAGCGAAGTGCGCATGCCCAGGGGCCAGCTTCCCTTTCTGGGAAGGTGGGCAGAGGTCTGAGCGGGGGACGTAATTGGGGTAGGGTGGAAACCCTGGCTTCCTGAGGCCAGGAATGGAACAGGGGACCCCCTGCCAGGGTGGGGTGGCCTCAAGGCCCTGGGTTTGCAGCCTGCCGTGATGGAGGGGCCCCACATGTTGACTGTCCTTGGGGCCATCTGGAGGGCGCAGTGGCGGTGACGGAAGGTGCCCCCCACTGTACCCTGGCATTCCGTTTACTAGTCTGGTTGGGGAGGGGGAAGGCAGAGGGGTTTGTGTTTACTGCCGTGGGAAGTCTGTCCCTGCCTCTCCACATGCATATAACCCTCTATGGCTCCCTAGCACCCCTGCAAACCCCAGAAATTCTCACCATGCCTTCAAGGTCATGCTTGGTCCGGCCTTGCTCACCTCAGGGGACTTGTCACGCCCTGTGCTGCCGCACGCTGACTTCATCCCGCCCCCCCCCGCCCCGCGCTCAGTCTCCCTCTGACATCTTCGTCTCCTGATTTCTTCTCGTATGACTCACCCCACGTGCTCTTTCCGGCTCCACTTAAATGTCATCTCCTCCAGGAGGCTTTCCTTGATCCCCCAGGTGGGTCAGGGGCCTCCTCGGAGTGCTCCCAGCCCCCTGGGCTTCGGTGACCTGTCCTCCTCCCTGCCTCAGACCCTGAGCTCCTCGAGGGGGAAGAAAGCGCCTCCGTCCGTCCATCGCCGAATTCTCGGGGCCAAGAACGGTCGGTGCCGGCACCTAGCAGACACCCCGCCGAAATTTACTCAAGGGAACGAGGCAGGAAACCAGTGAAACTTTCGGTGGGAAGAGCAAACTGGCAGAGCCTGGCCGCTGGCGGGGCAGGATCTGGGGCAGAGAGAATCCTGATTCGGACAGGATTCTCTGCCTCGAAGCCCTCCAAGCAACCCCCCGTTCTGACCCACCCCTTCTGACCTCGGTGCGGGAACCAGTGACAAGACGGCTCGCTTGGCTGGGGCCCCGGAAGAATTCCCTGCCTTGCTCCCGTCTCCTGTCCCCCAGCCTTCCCCGGGGGACGGGGGCTCCGGGCATCTGAGTCACTTCCCTGCTCTGTGGTCTCCTAGGGCCACTAGTTTCTGGAGAAAATCTTAACAGCATCTCTCCAACTGTTTTTCTGTCTCCAGGGGGCATTAGCAAGTTCAAAACGCTCTTTTGTTCCAGAAGCCGGGCACACAGGCACCGCTAAGAGCCTGCTCCGCTCCTTCGCCTTGGCTTTGCTGACCGCCAGGGACATCACCACGCAGTGAGCGGAGGGCGACAGTTCCCTGCTGAGTGCATTTCCCACGGACGCTGTCTCTTTGTCACCAGCCTGTGCGGCCGGTCACCTCACTCCCTCCACCTTAGAAACGGAAGGAATTGGGATCCAGAGAGGGGAGGAGGTTTGCTGAGTCGCTTGCTGGAGAAGGTTGGAGCCGGGGCGCCTGCCCGCGTCTGTCCCATCCGAAGCCCCCGAGCGGAGGCGAGGTGGAGGGCAGGGCGCCGGAGCCGGCTGCCCTGTATTTGGCAAGATTCTTCCATGTACCGGTGTGTCTTCTGGGGCAAGTGGGTTTGCTTCCCTTCACTGTGCCTCAGCTTCCTCATCTGTGGATGGGCACAATCACAGCAGCTATGTCACTGGCTTATTCTGAAGAGCGAAGAGTTGAGAAAAGTGTTTGGCACCGGGTCATCCGCGCAGTATGCTCAATAATGTTAGCAGTCCGGGTTAATTCAACCCGCCTTTTCAGGTGCCTGCTGGATGCTGGGGGCTACCGCAGGGGGGCCAGAGCAGATCCCCTCCTGCCCTCATGGGCTTCCATTTTGGTTCTTGCCCAGCCGCAAGGTAGAAGACAATAATAATTTCTGAGGCTTGAGCTACTGTGTACACATTCACCCACTCAACAAATACGAGCTGCGTACCTACTATGTGCTGGGCTAAGCAGAGAGGAATAAGATGTTAGGTCTCCCCTTAGGCGGAACACAGGGTGGAGGCGGGAGGCGGGGACGAAGGGCACAGTGCTCCCCCAGTGCTCCAGGGAAGCACGTGAGGGGATAATGAATACGGAAAGAGGGAGTCTGAGAGAACCTTCGGGAGGCTGAGTCCCGGAGCACGGGCGGCACTTAGTCTGGGAAGGAAGGGCGATCTCGGCACAGGGCACGGCACACGCAAGGGCAGGAAGGCAGGGGTCTTGCTGGCTCACACTTGACCCAGTGGCTGTCGGACTCCTCTGTTACACTTGGCTCTTTCTTCTCTCAACTCTGCAAATAGAGGGTGAACATAAGAACTTTTAACTCTCATCGGCTGTGACCTCGATTCTCTTTAGGTTCTTTTACACATAGCATCTCATTTAATCTGCTCGACAATCCTGTTGGTAGTTTTTTTTTTTTTTTAAATGTTTCTTTTTGAGATACAGCGAAAGGCTGGAAGAGGAGTAGAGTGAGGGAGACAGAGGGTCCAAAGCAGGCTCTGCATTGACAGCAGAGAGCCTGATGTGGGCCTCGAACCCACGAACCGCGAGATCATGACCTGAGCTGAAGTCGGGCGCTTAACTGACTGAGCCACCCAGGTGCCCCAATAACGAAGCAAAACGAAACAGGGTGCCCAGTTAAATGTGAATTTCAGATAAGAAGTGAATGTTTTTTATTAAAAAAAATTTTTTTTGGTAGGGTCCGTCTCTAGCACCAAGCTTAATGTGAGGCTTGATCTCAGGACCATGAGACCAAGACCTGAGCTGAGAACAAGAGTGGGATGCTTCACCGACGGAGCCACCCAGGTGCCCCAGGAACAAACGAGTTTTTAAAAGATTTTTTTAATGTTTATTTATTTTTGAGAGACATAGAGGCACAGCGTGAACGGGGGAAGGGCAGAGAAAGAGGGAGACACAGAATCAGAAGCAGGCTCCAGGCTCTGAGCCGTCAGCACAGAGCCCGACATGGGGCTTGAACTCACAGAGGGCAAGATCATGACCTGAGCTGAAGTCGGCCACCCAACCGACTGAGCCACTCAGGCGCCCCCAAACGAGTTTTTAAAAATTTGTCTCATGAGATATTTGGGATATGCTTATACTAAAAGCCATGATTTGCTGTTTCTCTGAAATGCAGACATTACGGAATATCCTCATATTTTATCTGGCAACGCTGCCCCGTGTGTGAACTCGGTTGTGTTTGTTTTTCCCCCTGAAGATAAAGGTAGTGAGACTCACCCTCCGGATCTCCGGAGGACCCGCCGTGTGCCGAGCTCCGTGCTAAAGTGAGCTTTTGAGCCCGCAGTTCCGCGCGCGGCCACGCGGTGTCGCCCTCGGCCCGCGGTACCGGGGCGCGGCGGGGGCGGCCGGGCGCGCGCGGCCCATTCATCACCACGCGGCCGCGGCGCGCAGACAATGCGGGGAGCGGCCCCGGCCCGCGCCCGCGCGGCTGTCGGTACAAAGGAAGCGCTGTTAACACGTGTACCGTAATGGGCTCCCCCACGGCCTCTTCCCGGGCCGCCCGCTCCCGGCCTGACGGATGGCCCGAGCCATCCATCTAAATTATGTCATGGACGATGCGCGGCCTCTTCTGTCCAGTCCGTCCGGCCGCCGCGGGGCCAGTCCCGGCCTCTTGCGGCGGCTCACCTTGCCCCGGCGACCCGGGTGGCCTCCCAGTCCCGGGAAGCAGTCTTGTACAGGGGTGAGCGCCTACTGTGTGAGGGGCTGCGGCCACCACCCTCTTGATTTGGGTGCGAAGCCGTGCGGTTTATTAGCCCACTTCGCAGAAGGGGAAACTGAGGCCTGGAGCTGGAAAGTCCTTATTCTAAGGTCACACGCCCCGAGGTTTGCCAGGGATGGTTTTTTTTTTTCTTCTTACAGCTTTACTGAGATGCAATTCACATACCGTCCCTTTCACGTGCCTTTGAAATGCACATTTCAGTGGTTTTTAGTATAGTCACAGCCTTGTGTAGCCGTCCGCACAGTCCTATGTTAGAGCATTTTAATTACTCTGAGAGCACCCGCTGCCCGTCAGCAGGCACCCCCAGGTCCCCTCTCCCCCCAGCTCTTGGTGCCCACTGATCTGCTTTCTGTCTCTATAGATTTGCCTGTTCTGGGCATTTCATGTAAAGGGACTCATACACTACATGACCCTTCGTGACAGGCTGATTTCACTTAGCAGAGTGTCTTCAAGGATCGTCTCTACCACAGCATGCGTTTGTACCTCATTCCTTTTTCTGGCTGAATAATATTCCATTGTATGGATGTACCACATTTGGCTTCTGTATTTACTTGCTGATGGGTGTTTGGGTTGTTTCCCCAAAACGTTTGTTTGTTTGTTTCTTCATGTATGTATGTATGTATTTAGAGGGGGTGCAGAGGGAGACAGAGAGAGAATCCCAAACAGGCTCTGGCACAGAGCTGATATGGGGCTCGATCTCTCGAACCACGAGATTGTGGCCAGAGGGAAATCAAGAGTCATTTAAGCATCTGATGCCTAAGCCCCTGAGCCCCCGGGCACCGAGCTCCCCTTTTTGACTGCGATGGATAACGCCGCTCTGCACATTCGTGGAGTGTTTGTGTGGAAAAGTGTTTTCGAGCACCTTCGGTACCTCCGCTAACATCACGTGGAATGGTTTAGGAGCCGCTAGGCCGTTTTCAAAGCCGCCGCACCCTTTGGCAGCCCCTTCCGGCCGTGGAGGAGGACTTGGATTTTCCTGCATTCTAGCCAGCACTTGTTACTGTCTGGCCGTTTGATTCTGGTCAAGTGGTATCTCATTGTGGTTTCGATTTGCATTTCCCTGAAGGCTAATGATGTTGAGCATCTTTCCGTGTGCTTCTTGGCCGTCTGTGTAGCTTCTCTGGGTTGGGGGATGTCTATTCAGGTCCTTTACCCAGTTATAAAAATTGGCTGTCTACTATTATTTTAAAAAGTTTTTTTTTATATTTATTTTTGAGAGAGAGAGAGAGAGCGCAAGCGGGGGAAGGGCAGAGCAAGAGGGAGACAGAGAATCAGAAGCAGGCTCCAGGCTCTGAGCTGTCAGCACAGAACCCGATGTGGGGCTCGAACTCATGAACTGCGAGATCATGACCTGAGCTGAAGTCAGACGCTTAACCGACTGAGCCACCCAGGCGCCCCACACTTTCTTTACTTGTGCTTTTGGTGTTGGCTTTGGAGACTCAGAACCCGGCTCGGTGTGAATCTGAAGTTGGGGATCTTTCGGCTGCACGGAGGGGAGGGGCGCTCGGCCGCCCACGGGGATCGTAGGAGGAGCCGGTTGGGATTTGGTGGTCGTCTCGGCTGGGGAGGGTGTGGAACTGTGGCGGAAGAACAATGACCTCGGAGTCCAGTGAATTCGGGTTTCAGGCCTGGCCGGGCTCTTGCTGTCTTTCCTTGGTGACTTGGGTGGGTCCTTCAATGCCTTCGAGTCTCAGGCACCTGCTCCAGGGAGACAGTCACGCCTGCCCACAAAGTCGCCGCGATATTAAACGAGGCAATGCAGGGATGCAGAGGGTGCTTCGTAAGCACAGCTGTGATGACCGTGGCGTCCGGCCTCCACCAGGAAGGCCTCCGGCTTCCCACGCCCCCCACACAGTGCAGGGCTGTGGCCACGGAGACACGTGGCACCTGGGTGCCGAGGGCACACGGCCGGGAGTCCCTGAGCCTCGGTCCAGGTGAACTTTTCTCTGGAGCCTGAACACAAAGCGTGGTTTCCCTCTGTCCTGCTGAAAACCGCGAGGGTGACGGAGCGGACCAGAAGGCAGCAGACGGTGAGGCGGAGGAAGGCGGCGGCTCTGATTTAGACGCCGTGTCCCCAGCCGTTCTGTCTGGCGTGGGCTCTGTGAGGGAGTCCAGGGGGCACTGTGAGGAGGGCTCTGAAAGGGCGGTGGCATCACCCCTGTGTCATCGCCCCTGTGTCACTGACGATGAAGCCACTGAGGCTCAGAGCGGCGAAGACGCTCGTTGGAGGTCTTCCGGCCACATCGTGAAAAGCAACACGAAGAAGGGTTTCTGGGGGTGCTGCGGGGCTCAGTCGGTTAAGCATCTGACTACTGATTTTAGCTCAGGTCGCGATCTCACTGTTCGTGGGATCGAGCCCCATGTCTGGGATTCTCTCTCCCTCCCTGACTTTCGCTTGCTCTGTCTCTCAAAATAAATAGCTTAAAAACTGGACCCATGATGCTTCAGGCATCGCCCTGGGACGTTGCCCCGGACAGTGGGTCTTCTCTCCTTGGGATCGGGACCTCTGGGGGGCCCCTGCCCGCAGCGCGTCTCCCCTGCTCCCTAGTAGGGAGGAGAGGCTTTGGAGCCACACAGACCTGGGCTGGATCCAGAGATACCAGTTCCCCTCTGAACCTCGGTTTCTTCATCTGTCCAGTGGAGATACTTGTTCCTGCCTCCAGGGCCGCTCAGCCGAGGAGGGGCCTGGTGGGGACCTGGCCCTCCCCGAGTGCCTGGAGGTTGAGGGGTCACTGTGGTTAGCCCACTCGGCAGCAGGGACAGGCTGGGGACTCACACTTGGGACTCGGGGGTGGTGGTCAGGCCGTGCCCACCCCTCGGGCCCCCTCCCTCCCCGAGGCACGGGCCGGAGGTGGTATTTCTAGGGCTGTGGGAAGTCGAGGGCACTGTCCGCGGGCGGACGGAGGTGGAGAAACTTGATTCGGGCCCCGAGGCCGCGGGCGGCAGGAGAGTCACAAAGCGGAGCCGCGGGAGATGCGGAGACCCCGGGTCACAGCTCTCCTCGCCGCACGCGATGGCCGGGTCGTCTCTCCGGCCGGCCGGCCCCCTGTCCTGAAGCCGGTCTGCATGGCGGGGAGTTCCGGGGAGAGCTGGGCAGCGTCCGCCCCTCCAGACAGACAGGTCCACGTCCACCCCAGCAGGGGAGCATCATCCGCTTCTCCTCGGTGCTGCCTCCTAGCTCCTTTGCATCCTTCCGGAAATTTCCTTTCCTGGCTCCTGCTTCTCTCTGTGGTCTCCGGGACCCGGCTCCTAGCAGGCGCTCAGTTAACGCCTGCTGCCAGCATGAATCAGCGGAGAGTGGAATTTTTTTATCCTCGGCCCACTGGCCACCTCCCGGGCCGTGGCCGTCCTTGGCGTGAGGACACCAGCAGCCAGGACTCTGCCATACAGCGTGGCGCCTGCGGCTTCGCGTGGAGCACTCTGGACCCTGCGCGATGGTGGGGTCAGGGAGGGCCAGGCTCCGAGTTCGAATGCGGCCCCACAGCTTCCCTGCCGCATGAAGGGACTTGGCCCCTTTGAGCCTCAGTTTCCTTCCCTGTCAAATGGGGTAATAATTCCTGCTTTGTGATGTTTTCATGCGGATCCCACAGGTTAATACGACGACGGCAGCCGCGTGTTGCCGATGGAAAGAGATCAGTGATGACCGGGCTTCGTTGTTCCGGGGGAGGGGTGGCTGGGGGGCATGGCGGGCCGATGGCAAAAGGACTCCGCCTGCTGGGGAAGTGGCCAGAGGGATCAAGGTTTAGCGTTCCCTGGCGGTGTGACTACAGGCAGGCCACTCGCCTTTGAGGGCCTTAGTTTCTTCGTCTGTAAAGTGGGGCTGGTCCCGGTATTTCCTTGATGAGGTTGCTGCGGGGATTCGGGCGGGTGAGAATATAAAGGGTGAGGAAGTGCCTGGCCCACAGGTCAGTGAACAGTTGCTGTTGAGGGAGAAGAAGAGGAGGGGGAGAGGGAGGGGAGGGGAGGAGGAGGGGGGGCGTGGTCATCAGGTGGGGTCGGGGAGGGTGCACTCTGTACCCACAGAATCCAGGTCCTTTTGTGCCCCCAACTCGCTCAATAACTTTGGGCAACTCGCCCTGTTCTCCTGCCTCAGTTTCCATACCGGCCAGTGAAGGAGCGGAACAAAAATTAACAAGGCGGCGGCGGGCGGCTGACTCTCTCAAGCCTGCGGGCCGGGGCTGCCTGGTAGCATTGCCTCTTGGCCTCGGTCTGTTTCCACGGCCAAGGAGGTCAAGAAAGAGTGGACGCCCCCTCCTGACCACTGCCCGCAGCGGGGTCCCGATCCGAGGACCCCACGTGTGTTCAATCCCATGTCACGCTCACTGACCCCGTGAGGTGGGAAGAGCGATGAACCCATTTTCCAGCTGAGGAAACCGAGGTCGTGCTGCTGGAAGTGCAAGCGGGCCGTCCTAGAACCCCGACCTTGGACCTCCGAGCCCAGAATCTTCCCTACGAACCTATGTGTTCCCCCCCCTTTTTTTTTTTTAATAAAAAGTTTATTTTGAGAGAGAGATGGCTCGAGTCGGGGAGGGCAGAGGGAGAAGGGAGAGAGCGAGAATCCCACGGAGCCGGATGTGGGGCCGGAACCTCCGAACCGCGAGATCATGACGTGAGCTGAAGCCGGGATGTTTAGCCGTCCGAGGCACCCAGATGTCCCCCTATGTGTGTCTCCCTTTCGGTAATCGTGGAACCACCCTCTAGAGCGTCTGCGCAGCTCCCGGGGAGGCGTGAGCTCATCCCCGCCCGCCCCTCCGGCATGCGGTGAGGCACGGACAGGGCGCCCGTCTGTGCGGCCCGGGACTTGAGTGTCCCCCAGGATGAGGGTTTCGTCCGTCCTGATGAGCATCCTCTCCCTGCCTGGCACGGTGCCTGGTACAAAGTGGGTGCTCGGGGACCCTTGAATAGGCGAGTGCTTGTCTTCGTTTCTCCTCCGCAGTCCCTGGCTGAGTGCCTCGTATACAGTAGGCACATACGCAGTAGCAGTGCTCAGTCCTGGAGCGCGGAGGGCCCATTCCGGTTCTACGGTGCCCCAACACGTTTTGCAGATGGTGATGGTCTTAGCCTGGGCGGCTGTAACAAACACCGTCAACCGGGTTACAGTCCTAGAAGCTGGGAAGTCCAAGGTCACGGTGCCGGAGGACCTGGTGTTACCTGAGGGCCCACGTCCTGGCTTATAGTCGGCTGCCTTCCTGCTGCGTCCCTGTGCGGTGGAGAGAACGATCATGTCTCTAATGACTCTTGTTATGAGGACCGCCAATCCCGTTCGTGGGGGTGCCTCTCTCGCGACCTCACCAGCTCCAAATACCTTCATGCTGGGGACTCGGGCTTCAGCAGATGAACTTTGGAGGGGCCCAGACAGACAGACGTTCTGTCCACAGCGGGGGCACTGAGGCTCAGGGGGAGAGGGGCTTATGCAGGGACACACGGCTAGTGTCTGCAGAGCCAGGCCCAGAACCTGGCTGCAGGGTTCCTCCTTCCCGCCTGTGCTGCCGGGGTGGGTCGATGTCTCCTGTACGGCGTGGCCTGGCTTCTGGTGGCCCTGGGTGTCCCCAGCTTGTAGATGCCCGCCTTGTGCTTTGACCTCATCTTCCCGTCTTCCCACTGTGCGTGCCTGTCCCTGTGTCCACATTCCCCTTGTATAAGGACACGGTCATCCGGCTTAGAGCCCCCCCCCCCCATGACCTCATCTCAACGTGATCATCTCATATGCCCTATTTCCAAATAAGATCCCATTCGGGTGTCAAGGGTTGGGACTTGCACGTGTTACAAGGCAGGAGGGACATAATGCAGTCCATAATTGGCCTGCAATGAAATATACACTGTGCGGCGTTTTTGGGCGCCAACTGTATACCTGGCACATGAGAGAGAGAGGCAGGGCGGGGGCGGTGGTGGAGGAGAGCAAGTATTTAGAAGCAGGGCCCTCAAGGGCTGTGGATTGGAGGGTGGTAGGAAGTGAGATATGTCTCTGGGCCTGCAGGGGGCGCACTGGAGATACGTCTCTGGGCCTGCAGGGGGCGCACGGGGCCTATGTCTCCGAGCCTGCAGGGGGCGCCCTGGGGCTATGTCTCCGGGCCTACAGGGGGCGCCTTGGGGCTATGTCTCCGGGCCTGCAGGGGGCGCCCTGGAGCTATTTCTCCGGGCCTGCAGGGGGCGCCCTGGAGCTGAGTCTGGAAGCAACGTGGGGCTGATGGTGACAGCGCTGAGCGCCAGGTGCCAGAGTTGGGAATTGAATCATGAAGACGTTCTCAGGAGTAAACAGGAGCCTCCGACGGATGGACTCAAGGGCTTTGGAAATAATCCTTGTTTGTTTGGTGGGTTGGTTTGGGGCGGGAAGGTCTGTGTCATGGAGCCCAGCTCACCTCCGTGTCCCCGGGGGGAAGAATGCGAGGGCCAGGGCAGGGCAGGGACTCTCCCCGGGTCACACAGCCGGCAAGAACCGGGAGCGGCCCTTGGAGGCGGGTCTGCTTGCTTCCAAGTCTTTGGAGCTCACAGCGCGGTGTGCAGTTATAAAAATGCTATTCAAAACACAACAGGCGTTACCGATGACAAAAGGAGCCGTCTGCCTGGTTTCGGTCATCCGCATCTCTAGGGGTTAGTACATTTGCAGATGATTTTCAGGGGTTTCAAATTGAATTTCTGGGTAGGTTCCGTGGAGACACGGAGAAATGATTCTTAGTTCCCACGCTTATCCCGTTGGGGGCTAGGCTGAAGATTTGTCTACTGAGTATTTACTGACCACCTACTGTGTGCCGGCCCCCTCCCCTCCCCAGAAATGGGCTGGGAATTCAGAGACTTGAGAAAGAAAATTCTTTTGGGATCCAAAAAGACTCTTGCGGCCTCAGCCTCACGGGACTCCGTGTTAATGGGACAGGCCGTCCCAAGTAAGGGTAATCAGGATCCAGGGAGCATGCCTGGAACAGACTTAGGGCGCAGTGGGAGCCCCGGGGACTGTCTGCCCTGCCTGGGGGATGCAGGGAGGGCTTCCTGAAGGAGGTGATGCTGGAGCTGAGGCTTGAGACGGAGGTTGGAATTTATCAAGTGGGGGAGAGGAACGGGGGGCAGTCCAGGCAGGTTGGAGTAGCCTTGCTTTTGGGTACAAAGCCTCAGAAGTATGAGGTTATAAGGGAAAGTCTTTAAATGCATGGTCCTGGGACTGAAGAAGTATGGGGAGCAGAGGGGGAGAGGGTAGCAGGAGCCCTGGAAATCACGGGAGGGAGCTTGGGTTTTATCTAGAAGGTACTAGGGAGCTATGGAGGGGTAGAGGGCAGAGGAGTAACCTAGCGGTTCTGGTCTTTCTGAGAGATGCCTCCGGCTGTCATGAGGGGAACAGGCGGGAACCGAGGCACAGAGGCCAGTAAGGAGACAGCTGCAGCGTGCAAGGGCGGGGTGCTTAATACGAATAGTAATTATGACAGTATATCGCTGTTCTAAGCATGTCCACGTTTTAACTCATGCCATCCTCAAGCATCTCCGTGAGCCGAAAGCATGTCGCTAAAGCTCTTAACCGTAGGGCCCGGCACGCCGTCAGGTACCGACAGATTACCGCCACAATGTCGCAACTCTTCTCCCCATTTTGCAGCTGAGGATGGACGTTCGGACTGTTTACGTAACTTGCCGTATTGGATGCCGTGATGCACAGCCCAGATCCGCTTTTGGAAAGAAAGGCTTTTTTTTTTTTAACATTTATTTATTATTTGAGAGAGAGAGAGAGTGGGAGGGAGGGAGGGGCAGAAAGAGAGGGAGAGAGAATCCCAAGCTCGATTTCACGAACCCGTGAGATCGTGACCTGAGTTGACATCAAGAGTTGGACGCTTAACCTGACTGAGCCACGCAGGTGCCCCGGAGAGAAAGGATTTCTTTCTCTACCGCCGGGATCTTGGGCGCTGCCACACCCGAGGTCACCCCCTTCTGGGAACAGCAGGCACCATACGCTTGATAGATGTGGAAGGATAAAGACCTTGTCCCGACTTGAGACAGCCCTGAAGGGCCGGGGAGCCCCAGAGCTCCCCACCGGGTCTGCTGAGACCTTTGTTGGAGCTTCGTCAGGGCTCAGCTTCTGCCTCTTCCGGTTGCTGCTCCCTTCTCTCTTCCCTGGGTTCCGGCCCCAAGATTGCCTCCTCCTGAGCCTCCCGCACGTTCTCCTGGCTGAGGACGGGCTGCGATCCTCGACCGAGGGAGCACAGCCAGTAAGCAGCAGAGCTGGTGCATTAGTGCTTTCTACAGAAACAGAACCAATAGGAGGTAGAGAGTCGGATAGGCAGATGCTAGGAAGGGAGGGAGATATAAGGAGAGAGGTTTATCGTGCAGGATTGGCTCACCCAATGGAGGCCGGGCAGTCCCCCAGCCAGCCGTCGGCAAGGTGGAGGGTCTGCAAAGCTGGCAACGGGTTCCAACCCAAGCCCGAAGGCCTGAGATCCAGGCGCCCCCAGTGGTGTAAGTCCTGGTCTGAGTCCAAAGGCCTGAGAACCCACAAGTGCCCGTGTCCAAGGGCAGGAGACGATGGATGGCCCTGCTCAATCGGGGAGAGAGGGAGAGAGAGAGAGAGACTTTGCGCTTTGTCCACTCTTTGTTCTATGTGGTCCCTCAACTGATTGGATGAGGCCCACCTGCGCTGGGGAGGGTGATGTTTCCTCAGTCCCCCAGTACCAATGCCCATCTCTCCTGGAAACACACGTGCCCAGACGTGCCCAGAGGACAGGTTTTGGCAGGCATCTGGGCATCCCTTAGCCCGCTGGAGCTGACACATGAAAGTAACCATCACGGCCGCGAGGCAAACCCTGACTCATTTGGCTCCAAAGCGTCCGTCCTGCCCTCACGCCGGGCTCCCTCGATCACTCTCCGAACTTGGGTTCCCTCATTTGTAAAGTCAGGGTGTACCAGTGTCTCAGCCCGTCCCGGCTACCTAACAAAATACCACAGACCGGACGCGGGGGGTGGGGGGTTTGAGAGCGGTGGCGGGGCTTCCCCAGCAGCCACGCACCGTCTCCGAGGCTGGACGCCCCCGGTCAGGGTGCCAGCAGGCTGTCGCCAGGCTCCGATGGCTGCCCACTTGCCACGAGCGAGGGCACAGCCTGGTGTGTCTTGATTTCAGCACGAAGGCTCCGCATCCCAGGAAATCCGACGGTCCCGGGTAAAGGAAAGTCATTCGTTGGCAGTGTCCCCGTCTGAACCCCCTCAAGCCTTGGGGAACCAGGGCGGTCGCTCATCCTTTGCAAGAAGAAAGGTTAATTTTTCGCTCACGTGATGTCCGTCATTCACCCCACCGTCATGTCCATCACATTCCACATCGGCGGCGGTCCCGCCTCACGTGGCCGTCGCCCGCGACTCAGGTCGCCGGGGCCGCCTCTCCCAGGCGCGAGGCCGGTCTGTCTGGAGGCGGCGGAGAAGGAGGTTCAGAGAAGCTCGCGCCACCTCTTGGAGAGGCCACTCGGAGGCGGGGCTCACTTCTGCTCTCATCTCATTGGCCAGAACAGGTCACATGACCCAGGCCGCCAGGCCTGATGGTAGAATCCCGCCGTCAGGAAAGGGATCTGGGCCGTCTGGATGCTGCTGGGAGGGGGCGATCTAAGCCGTCGTGGGTGGCACTTAAACACTTCTTTCCCGAGCTGGGGGCCTCCCCTCCACGTCCGCGAAGCTTCGCCATGCTAATGATTTGAAACGGTGGCTAATTTGACAAGCCAATTGGAGTCCCCGTGATTGCATTTGACTTTCTGACTAACGACAAGAGATGAACTCCCTTTTCTTAGTGCAGCTTACAGTTGGATAGCCTTGGGCCATCGCCCGATCCCCGCGTTCACCATGTTGCCTTGTAAATTGTCTAATAAAGTAATAAAGAAAGGGACTTGATACATGATTTGTCTTTTAACCATCGTAATGGGATTTTTTTTTTCTTTTTGGGTAACATTGTTTTATGTTAGAATGCAGAAATTATCACGCGTAATTAGAATCATTTCAATTCCGGGCTCTGCCAGGCCCCTGACATATGCCTCGACTTGCACGGCGTCGAGCACGGCGGCTTGTAAAACCTCCTCGAATAAAATTTTAAAAGGCAAACCAATCTGCAGGGGCGCAGCGTAGACTGGAAGAGAGAAGGCCGCCCGAGTCGCCTTCGCCTTCGAGGGAGGAGAAAGAAGGGGGAAGGAAGGAGAAAAGAGACAAAAGGCTGGCATAAGAGAAAAGACCACGTCCAGTCAGTGTCATGAAGACCGCTTTTTGCTGGGGCAGCCGGGGACCCGACTGGTCAGGGGTCAACCTCAATGTTCTTAATTACCGGCCCTGCCGTCCCACTCGGGTGCCCCGTTTGTGCCCCAGGTTTCATATTCAGGCCGACCAGATCCCCGCCTGTACATCTTCTTAATATTTAATCCTAATCATGCAGACACATGTATGGGTCTATTTATCCACAAAAGCTGCGTATAAATGTTTAACCAGAAAGGCACAGGGCAACTCGGATCAGCCGCGGACGAGGTTTTCCAGGGGAGCAAGGACAGGCCGGCTGTCTCGCTCTGGGGGGGGAGATATTTATCGAGACAAATGTCCCCGGTTCCCAAAATGTCCAGGTCAGCTCTCGGGGGTGGGGGGTTAGCAAAACGTTGCTTTCTTCCGTTGGCTTGCGCGAGAAACTGTTCGCCTCTCCCTGGAGCTCCGGAGGGGGGCGGAGGGAAGATGTTGGTGGGAGCTTGGATTCTTTCCCGGCCCCGTGGTGTCCCTACGCACTGGTGACAGCCCACCAGGGGCCAGGGCGTCTAGTTCTAGGGAGGAGGGGCGCCTGTCCAGGCTGGGACGTATGGGCGGCCTCCGAAAACCACGGCAGACAAGCGCCTTGCGGTAGAATTATCGCACTGTAAAGGGGAAAAGTTGCCGCCAGGGAATGGCCACAGAGCTCATGAATATTCCGGGCACTTGTACCCACAGCCAGCACCGGGCCCGGCTCCTGATTCATCAATATTACAAATCGGCACCGTGGCGAGAGAGCTGTCAGCAATTTTAATATTTGCCTCCAGCCCAAGCAAGTATTTCCCAGCGACACCCGGCAAAAACGCAGTGCAGTACCTTCTTCTGCGGTCAGAGAGCCCGGGCGTGGGCCTTGGAGGCTCTGGGTTTAAGACCCAGGTGCCCCAGGCAAGTTTTATGTAACCTTGGGCAAGGGCTGAGGCCTCCCCGGCCCTCCCCCCACCATCCTCTCCCTGCCCCAGGGAGATAAGAAATTTCATGAGCACCTACTTTGTGCCAGCAACCACACTGCAGCAATTTTGCCGGGGAGAGATGATGGGGCCCCATTTTACAGACGAGGAAAACTGAGGCTCAGAGTGGGCAGAGCGCTGCTGACCTACCGGGGGGGGGGTGTCGATGCCAAGTCTGGAGCCCAGTTTGAATAGCGAGCGGGCAGGAAGGATGGCTAACTTAGAAGGGGTGTTATGAGCGTATGGGGAGAGCCAAGCTCGGGTGTGTTTTGGAATTATCTCGAGTCCTCAGAGGAAGAGCAGTCAGAATCCTGGGGTGAGCATTGCTCGCACCAGCACAGACCTTTCGCCTCCGCTGTGCCTGCTTCGTGTCCTCCGGGGGGAAGGAGCCTGATGTCCATCCTGCAGGTGGAAAGACTGAGGCTCAGAAGTGAACTGCCTTGTCCAGAGCTGGACAGCTGGAAAGTGGCAGGGTCATGGTTAAAGGTCATAGCGGAAGGTCTTTAGCAAAGTAAGGAGGGTAGTCGCTCTGCACCCATATAACGGATCAGAAATGGAAGGCCGTGGGCAAAAAGCCGAAGGGCTTGCTTCTCTGCAGAAAGTAAGAGGCTTTTGAAAGGGGGAAGGAAAGATGAGCCCATTCTCCTAGTCTCTCTTTAAGTCTAGTATTTTAGCTAAAAATAAAGCGAGGAATGATCCTTCCTTCCTGCCTGCCTGCCTCCTCCCTCCTTCTCCCTCTCCCTCTCTCTCTCTTTCTCTCTTTCCTGACTCTGTTTTCCAGCATCAGGAAATCAGAACGTCTTGTGGGTATTTCAAGCAGGCAGATTTTAATACAGGGCACTTGACGCTTCGGACCTGGGGAGGAGGTCGCAGAGAGGCTGTCGTGTTTGGGGAAGCCGGGTGTCCGGCCATCGAGGGCGACAGGGACGGTCTCAGCTGCCTGCAGCACCCGCGTGGGCGATGGAGCAGAGAGAGGATGCCCAGAAGACGCTGGGGAAAACGCCCTCGCGTCTCGCTTCTGCCAAAGTCCCACGCATTTGCTCGCCGCTGGTGGAACCAGCCACTTCTCTCCCCGCGGCTTTCCAAATCTCACGTGACCACTTCCCAGGGGAGCGGCGGGAGGAGGAGGGAGGGGTGAGGGGGTGGGGACCGGACCCGACACTCTGTTAGCAGGGAAGTCGGAGCACCTCTCCGGGTTTGCAGCCCCTGTGGCCGGGGAGCCCGCGCAAGGGGGCAGTGCTGCGAGCTGGACGCCGGCTCGCTGTCCGGGGCTCGCTCCGCCCGCCCGCGCAGTGGTTTCCCGGCTGCGCTTGGGGTCCCCCAGGAATGAGAGGTCTGCCGACAGGGGGCGCAGCCTGAGGCGCCCAGAAGGACTTCCAGCTCGCTTCCTCCTTCCAGGCGGAGCCACCGTGCCCGTGTCGCGTGTTGGGTTTTCTACGAACGAAGAGGCCACGCGCTCCATCACGGTGCCCCGCTGCCAAGAAAAAAATTCTTCGGACCCTTGTTAAAATGGTAGGGAAGACTTGATTCGGGAGTGAGGGTAGCGGAGAGAGGTGAAGACTAAGGACAACGGACACCCGTTGGGATTTTTCGGCCCAGGGGCAGAGTTCGGGTCAAGGGCGGCAGGTGGACGGTTACTCAGGAAGACGTCACAGGTAGGGGGTTTCTGGCTGTGGCCCTAACAGGTTTCTTGCTGAAGGCAGGCCAGGGTCATCTGGCATCGAGGCCGGAGGAGTCTCTCTAAAGTGACTCAGCAGAATGCTGACCGCTGCGGGGCTCTGCAGGCCCAGCAAGAATGGGGGCCGAGGTCAAAGTCTAGGTTGGGAAGAGGGCTCGGAGGAGCCCAACCAGAGCGTGGTGAAGTAGAGACTCTTGGTCAGGAGGCGAGTGTGTCTTCCTGAAGAGGATGGCGGAGACCGCTGCTGGGGCGAGGGGGACAGGAAGGGTCAGGAAGCACCTGGCCTTGTCGTCCATCTTTCTGGAACCCCGGGCGCAGCTCTTGCTCCCCCCCCCCCCACTTGTGCCCAGCAACTCATGCAAATAGCTGCCCGAGGGTAGAGCGGAGCCGACATACCGAATTTCTGCTTCGGCTCAGCTGGGATCTATGGTTCTGTGTTTTTTCACGATTCGATGGTTTTTAGCCTTCTTTAATTCTTTAGCACTCCATCCTCAACTTCTGTAGTGCTTTGATTTTGCCTTTCTTTGATTTTTAGGTGCCATGATCCTGGCATGTGGCCTTTCTGGCTCAATTATTCCAAGAAGGAAGTGTTTTGAGTCGATGCATCCAAGTCCCTCTTGTGAGGCACCGGTCCCTCCCGAGGCGGGACACTGAGGGCGGGAGCGCGACGGGGGAGATGGAGGCGGCGACGGAGATGCCGTCTCGTGTCCCAGGTCAGAACCAGAGCAGCCACACCCACCGTCAGGTCTGAGGCGCCAGTATGTGGCCAGGAGAGTGAGGCCAGGGGGTTACGAGTGGGAGGTGAGCGGGGCGCCTGGGTGGCTCGGGTAAGCGTCCGACTTGGCTCAGGTCATGATCTCGCGGTCTGTGAGTTCGAGCCCCGCATCAGGCTCTGTGCTGACAGCTCAGAGCCTGGAGCCTGCTTCCGATTCTGTGTCTCCCTCTCTCTGTGCCCCTCCCCCACTTGTGCTCTATCTCTCTCAAAAATAAATAAACGTGAAGAAAAAGAGGAGAAGGTGGGCAATAACGGAAATGAAGCAAACATCACCTGTTGGGTAGGAGAGGAAAAAGATGCTGGAAACCATTGGGTTTGGACAGCTCCTGCGGTTCTCCGTGAGAAACCGTCTCTGTCCTCTTTCCCCCTAAATCAACCTGCCGCAGCATCCCCTGCTCCCTACCAGGATCCAGACGAAGCCATCTACGTATTTGGTGTTGGCTAACACTTCTATTTGCATCTGGATGGGAGCCTTCTCGCCATAATGCAGTAATAATGATGGATGGATGGTCAGGATGAGGTGGGCTGCTGTAACGAAAACCCAGGGACGCCTGGGTGGCTCAGTCGGTTGGATGTCCGACTCTTGATTTCGGCTCAGGTCATGATCTCACAGTTCAGGAGTTCAAGCCCCACGTCCAGCCCCATGTGCCGGCAGCGTCGAGTCTGCTTGGGATTCTCTCTCCCTCTCTCTCTCTCTGCCCTTCCCCTGCTCTCTCTCTCTCTCTCTCTCTCAAAATAAATAAAAACACACACAAAAAGAGAAAAGCCCAGGGGCGCCTGGGTGGCTCAGTTGGTTAAGCAACTGACTGCAACTCAGGTCATGGTCTCATAAATCGTGAGTTCGAGCCCCCTTCAGGCTTCCGTGTTGGGCTCTGTGCCGAGCCAACAGCTCAGAGCCTGGAGCCTGCTTCAGATTCTGTGTCTCCGTCTTTCTCTGCCCCTCCCCTGCTCATGCTCTCTCTCTCTCTCTTTCTCTCTCTCTGTCTCTCAAAAATAAATAAACAAAAAAAAGAAAAGCCCAAACCTTTAAGCAAACTTTATCGTTCACCCCTGTAATGTCCACTGAGGGTCAGGGCCACTATGCTCCACGAGGTGACTCAGTGCTCCGGCTCCTTACATCTCTGCTTCTACATTTCAGTGTGAGGTCCCCTCCTGAACCGCGTCAGCTTGGAAGGGATGCTCGTCACCTCCACTCACAGAACCAGTCGCACGATCCCACCCACCTGCAAGGGGCCGGGAAGGATACACACAGTGTCCCGTGTGTCCTCGAGGGATGAATAAGGAACAGCGTCTGGTGACCACCTGGTGCCATTTCTACTGGTCTTTCTTTCTTTCTTTCTTTTTTTTGTAATCACCATAAGACCATTACTCTACATTAATTCACTGAAATCACGAAAGATCCTTGCCCAGAGAGGTTCAGCAAGCTGCCTGAAATTACCCAAATAATGGCGGATCCAAAGTGCAAACCCAGGTGTGCATGCGCCCCAAATCTGTGCCCTCGACTGCTCGCGTGGCCAGCCCTCAGACTCCAGGGGGCCGACGGGGCGACTGCCTTCCTCCTCGAGTGACAGCATACGTAGCGCCCACTGCCTGGTCACCCTGTGGTGGCCACGCCTGGATCGGGAACACCGTCCGCCGACTCGGAAATCCCACACCGTGGATGTGACGCCTCGCACAAGACGATCGATGGCTCCTGACAATTTTTTCATTTCGGCGTGAAATATGGAAAGCTTCTCTTGGTCTTTGATTTTCTTCCATTTCCCATCTGTTCTTCATTAGGAGTTCAGACTTAATAACTTTCTAGAGTCGGTATCAAATTCAGAAGCTGAGGCTCCTTGGAGAGTTTTTTTTTTTTTTTGTTGCAAGAGGGTGGTTCTTCCCCCCACTCCTGCTGCTCTGTCTGTAAGTCCATCTGTTTGTCCCACCCTTCCGGACTTGAGCCTCCTCATCCAAAAGGTTGAACTCACTGGTGGGTTGAAGCGTGAGATCGCGCAGCGCATAATTTCCGGTCCAGTGACTCTTTGGTTTTCTCCCACTTGTGCCTAAAGTCCCACCATTCAAGGACCTGCTCTTTAGCTTAAGAGGACCCTTTTCTTGGGGGCGCCTGGGTGGCTCAGCCAGTTAAGCGTCTGACTCTTGGTTTCGACTCAGGTCATGATCTCACGGCTTCCTGGGTTTCAGCCCCACGTCAGGCTCTGTGCTGGCAGTGCAGAACCTGCTTGGGATCGTCGCTCCCTCTCTCTCTCTCTCCCCCCTTCCTCATTCGTGCTGCATCTGTCTTTTTCAAATAAATAAACTTTCAAACAAATATTAAAAAAAAAAAACAATAAAAAAATTGGACCCTTTCCTCTTGTCGAGATGCCCGAGAAGGGTAACCATGCCCCAGTACTGTAGCTTTTCAGTGGGTGGGGGAAAATCTTGAAGACCTCAGATTTCAGAGGGGATGGAAG
The DNA here is from genome assembly GCA_030068075.1 of Paguma larvata. Lineage (NCBI taxonomy): Eukaryota > Metazoa > Chordata > Mammalia > Carnivora > Viverridae > Paguma > Paguma larvata. Next base: position 64,760,581 of record CM057835.1, read on the forward strand.
GAACACAGGGACCCAGGGACACGGAGACAGGGCACAGAGAAGTGGTATGGTTGAAGCACGAGTGTTGACTTGGGGTTGAGTCTCACACATACCAACCAGCAAACCCCAGATATGGGCTTAACGAGCCATCGACCGCTTTGCCCTTCATTTCTTCATCTGTGAAATGAGGATTGCCAGATATTTCTCCAGGGTCATCAGTGCGAATCCACAGAGACGCTGCCGATGACTTCCATTCGCACGGCGCTTTGTGGTGTCATAGGGAAAATATTTTGAAATGTTCACTGAAGTTCTCTCCCTCTCTCTCTCTCTCTCTTCTTTTTAAAATCCCGTGCATTTATTTATGTCCCGTGGCCAGTCTGGGCTTTCAGGCAGCAGCCAGGCCATGCAACATTCATTGCCTTTGGGAAAGGATGACACAGCAGAACGCAGGTGAGGAAGGATCGAATTCTCGGCTTTTGAATTTTAAAAGCCGGCCAAGGCCTGGGCATAGGACGAGGATTTGGAAAGATGTCAAAGAGAAGTGACCTCGTATCTAAAACCAGGAGAGGCTCCCTGGGCTGGGGACCAGAGTCGGGTGGGGAGTGAAGGGAACACACATGTATCCTGAGAAAGGACAGAGAGGGCTCGAGGTCAGGAGGGAAGTAGGGGGTCTGGAAGGTACCGCGGGCCACACGGGAGCAAGGGCCTCTCCGCAGAAACCGGTGGGGTGGTTACACTGCTAAGGACCAGACGGCTGCTTTCCCGACACCCCGTGGGTGGCTGCTCTCCAAGATGGCGCCCAGCGAGTCTCAGCTCCTGGAGGTCGTCCCCTCCCGCAGCCTCCTCCTCCATCCAGTCGGGACTGTCTGTGTGATCAGTACTGTGCAGGACAGCTGGCTTCCGAGGTGAGCCTCCCCCTCATCCTCTTGGATCTGGCCATGTTGGGAGCACCCCGAGCAGCCCTGTGGAGAGGCCTGTGTAGAAAGACAAGGAGACCCCTGCCAACAGCCAGGGCCAACATACCAGCCACATGAGTGGGCCCCCTTGGAAACGGAGCCTCCGGCCCCAGTCGAGCCCTCAGATGAGCCTGCAGGCCCGGCTGGTTATATCGGACTGCACCCTCAGGAGAGACCTGGAGCTGGACCCCCCAGCTCACGAAGTTCCAACGTATAGAAACCACATGACACAATGTTTATTATCATTGAAAATTTTTCAAATGTTTATTTTTGAAAGAGAGAGAGAGAGAGAGAGCGCAAGCAGGGGAGGGGCAGAGAGAGAGGGAGACACAGAATCTGAAGCAGGCTCCAGGCTCTGAGCCATCAGCACAGAGCCCAGTGTGGGGCTCGAACTTGCAAACCGAGAGATCGTGACCTGAGCCCAAGTCGGACGCTTAACCAACTGAGCCACCCAGGCGCCCCAATGTTTATTATCATTTTAAGCCGTTACATTCGGGGGTAATTTGTTAGGCAGTAATTCACACCCGATTCATTCAAGCTGGCATAACCCAGTCTCTTGGGAATTTAAATCTAAATTCAAAATTTAGCCCTGCTTCCAGAGAAAGGGGGCAGAGGACCCTAGCTGGACTTGGCTCGCATTTCGGCCACCTCGTGCCACACAGGCTTGGATAGCAATTATACAGGATTGCAGAAAAGTAAACTTCTATTTCTAGACTGCCCGAGTCCCAGGTTTACCTGCTTTCCTGTGACCCGTTCCGAAGCGCTTCCATGGGTCTTTTCAGGTTGGTGAGAGTCTGGGGAGCCAGGACAGGAGACACTGGATCTTGGGGACGAGGCTGCCCTTTTCCACAAATGGGCAAATAGGGTGGTGAAGAGACAGAATCCTCCCCCCATGCCCAGGTCCGGGATTTGGGGACCGCTCAGCCTGTGCCCGTGTCTCCTCTGGGCCCCCTCCCTCTCCTCACCGCACCCCTTCCTGTGAGCACGGACGAGCTCTGCCTGACACCCGAGCCCTTCAGTTTGTCTTGTTAGAAAACCCTCGTGTTAAAGAGACCATTAAAAAAAGAGGGAAAGAGAAATTGCCCGAGGCTTCAGGGCCCAGGAGGAAAGGGGAGAGCAGGTGATGGAAAAAAACCCTGTGATTCCAGGGCAGGGGGCGGCCGGGAGCCAGAGCAGGCAAAACCCTCCACGTGGAGATGTCAAAATATTTGAAGATCCTCTTCCTTCGGTGAATTGAGTTCCCAAAATGTCTTTCCCCCCCTTTTTGCATACAGAGAAGGATCCGGGAGAGAAGTTAAGAGCATGGTTTCCGGAGTCAGGCAAAGCTCAGCTCAGTCCCTTTAAAGCTGCTGTCTGACCTCGGGCAAATCTCTGAACCTCTCCGACCCTCGGTTTCCTCATCTGGACAGAGGGGTAACGATAAGCCTATAAAAACGGCCCACAACCTCCCCCTGCCTTTGTATTCGTGTCCTTTGCAGTGTGATTTTTTCATCTCTTTCTACCGCAAGGTGATTTTTCCCCCCCGTGCCTCTTGAATCTGGGCTGTCTATTTGACTTATTTTGGGCAATAGAAGGTGGTATGCCTTGTCCGGAGCCTAGGTTCCAAGAAGCTTTGTTCACCCTGCTCTCTGACCCCCATAAGGAGAAGCTCGGACAAGCTTAGGACAAGCGAATGAGATGCTACATTGAGCAGACACGGGCTGTCCCCGCTGAGGTCGTCCTAAAACACCTAGCACCCGGGTGAGCACAGGTGCGTAAGCGAGCCAGCCGGTGTCTGCCAGGAACAGACCCAGAAAAGCAAAAGAGCCAGCCGACTCATAAACTCATGGGCCGCAGTGGATAAATGCATATGGGTTTAAGTCACTAGTGTTTGGGATGGCTTGTTACACGGCCACAGCTAACAGATACACCTCTGTCTTAAGGAGTTTCTACAGGGAGAAAGCACAATGGCCAAAATAGTTGGCCTTGGCTGAGTGCTGACTGCCTGGCACCGTGCTCAGGATTGGCACGCAGGATCTCAAAGCCTGGCAGACGGAAGAACTATAGAAGGCTGTGTTCTGGACGGTGTCTGGAGGCCGTGGTGAGTTCTGAGCCGTGGGAAGATCAGGAGGCAGCATCTCTGGGTACAGGGGTGCTAGAGGGAAGGGAACTGGGTTCAGAAATGGCTAAGGCATTGCTTGGGGTGCTCCACACTCTCCCCTCAGCAGTGTGGCCCTTGGACCAGCATCGTCGGCACCCGCTGAGCCCTTGTTGAAAATGCAGACTCTCAGCCCCCCCTCCACTGCAATCTGGCCACCCAACCTACTGACTTCAGAATCCACATTTTAAGATCTCCAGGGCGTTTGAAATCGGACATGACATTAAGGTGTGTCTAGAGCATTGCTTTCGAAGCTACCTGTGCCCGTGGGCTAGTATATTTCCCTTAATTCCCGCTTCATTACAGAATGACGTTTTGGCAAAATGCGGTAAAAAAATGAATTTTAGAAATAGTAAACAAAAGACTAAAAAAATGCATCCAAAATCCGGGCCTCAGCTTTTTCACCATTTACATTCAATAGGCATAAAATTGCTCTCTGTCAAAACGACTCCAAAAGTTTCTAAATACTCACTGTCTTTCTCTGTACCTACCTCACTTGTGCATAGGTGACAGGCAGGTTGCCGCCCGGCACGGGCTGCGGACCACACTTTGGGTAGCGCGGCGCTGGAGTTAACAGCGATAAAGACGTGGATACAATCATGATCACGGGTAACTTGGGGCCGGACACTGGCCGCTGGTAAGGACTTACGAGTCCATGGACCTTGGCATCCTCCCAACAAGCTGTGGGGAGAGTACATGTTTTTAAAAATATTTTCAAATGTTTATTATTTATTTATTAAATTTGTTTAATGTTTATTTATTTTTGAGAGAGAGAGAGAGACAGTGCCTAAGTGGGGGAGGGGCAGAGAGAGAGGGAGGGAGACAGAATCCGAAGCAGGCTCCAGGCTCTGAGCTGTCAGCACGGAGCCGGACGCGGGGCTCGAACTCACAGACCGTGAGATCATGACCTGAGCCGAAGTTGGACGCTTAACTGACTGAACCCCCTCCGGGCACCCCTAATGTTTATTTTTGAGAGAGAAAGAGAGAGACTGCGTGTAAGCAGAGAACGGGCAGAGAGAGAGGGAGACAGAGGATCCCTATGGTCGGCGCAGAGCCCGATGTGGGGCTCGAACTCACAAACTATGAGATCATGACCCCAGCGGAATTTGGATGCTTCACCGACTGAGCCCCCCAGGTGCCCCATGAGTACGTGTTTTTAGCATCACTTTCCAGACGGGGCAGTAAAGGCCCAGAGAGGCTAAATGACTTGCCCAAGGTCACACAGCGTGTAGTGGGGTAACCAGGGCCCGCCTGTTTAGCCACTGCCAGGCGGGAGGAGGAAGAGGAAGGCACCACCAATGAGGGGCACGAGGACATTGTCCCTTGTGCCCTGGGCGAGTGACAGCTGTCAAAAGGCCAGGCACGGGGCGCTCGCTGGTTTGGAGCCTGCCGGGCTGCCTGCCAGCCCCGGACTGGGCGAATCTCCCTCTCGCTGCGCTCTGGGCACAGCCCGCAGGAAGGAGCCCGGCCCCTGGAACCTCCCTGGCCTGCTGGGCGGCAAGCGGTGGGGGCCAGGTTGCTTGCAGACGGCGGCTCTGTCTTGCTCTCTCTTCCCCCCCCCCCGCCCAGAGCCCCGGGGGCCGGCGAGGGGCCAGGCTGAGGAGGGGTCTGGCAGGCTGGGTGATAGCTAGTTATGGACAGGCTGATGGCTGCCACGGAAGACAGCCTGAGGACATTGAGGCGGGAGCTGCTTCTGAGGCCCGCTGCTCCTGCGGAGCTGGCTGCCAGCATCTCTGCCCAGGGCTCGGCGCTTCCCCTCACCATCTCATTAATCCTGATTTACAGAAAAAGGCAGCAGGCAGGGGCCCTCTTAACAGGCCGAGCAGGCGACTGATTTGCCTTCACTGAAGACAATAGTGCCCAGGAGACCCGGCATCGCTGAATTATTCAAATCAGCCGTGGCAGGGAAATCTGAGGACACAGAGTGGCGGGGGTCCCTGGCCCCCAGACAGCCCTCCGCGCCTGCCCCCGGGGGTGGGTGGTGCCCTGCGGCGTGGCGTGGCCGACGCGGGTTCCCCTTGCCGGAGACGAGAGCTGCTCTTGGCCGCCCCCCCATCGCTGGACGGGAGCTGGAATTGGTGTTGATGGCTGCTAAGCACCTCGGAGCTCTAGTAATGGCTCCAAAATGACATTTCCCACCTGCTGGTCCCGGGGGGGACATTCTAACAAGGACTTCGGGATGAACGTGGGGTTGGGGGCGGGGACGATGAAGGCGGCAGGGGATGGCTACTCTGCCAAGGTGTATGTGTGTGTGTGTGTGTGTTCCAAAGAAGCAGAGGACACGGATGGGGTGAAGCCTGGCGTGGCAAACCCTGGTTTCTGTTCCTGGAAAAAAAAAAGACAACGAACAGGCAGTTCCTCTCTTCACAGAATTTTGCGGAGATTCAGGAGCAAAGCAGCTCGCACTCGGCGCTGATCCCCAGTGAGGACGGAGCGTGCCACAGCGTGGTGGACTCCCAGAGGGGAGGCGGCCTCTGGAGGACAGGAGGGGTAAACCGAGGCCCAGAGAGGGGCAGGGACTTGCCCAAGGTCACTGGCTAGTTTGTGGCCAAACTGAGATTAAAAGTCCTGCTGTCCAACCTGCCGCCGGGGCTCTTCGTTGATAATAATACCCACCCTTAAAAACAAAGATATAAAAAAAATATAATATCCACCCTTGACACAGCGTGGGTAGTGCGTTGGGCTCCGATGTAAGGGCTTTATTGTGTATTGTTATCTCTGTCAACCTCGTGATAATCCCGGGAGGCCGAGGCAATAGTATTTACATCCTACGGATGAGGAAACTGAGGCTTACAGAGGTTCAGCCACCAGGCAGTGGTGCGTGTGGTCCGTCCGAGGTTGGGTCCTGAACGGCTACGCTTCAGCAGGAGTGAGTGGCTCCCGGATCCGGCCTGACCGAAAGCACGCCTCCTCGCCAAGGCTGCTCGTGGTTCCTGCATCAGCTCCTTGAGATGGCTTCCCTGGGTCAAGCCTTGCCACCTACCTGTTGTCGGCCACGGGAGGCGCAGATAAAGACGGACTCTGCAGCATCCGAAAGGGTCTGCCCTGAGCCCAGGGAGACCTAGCGAGGATAGGGCCCCTGAAGGGTGGAAGGAAACTTCGGAATGAAGGATCTCTGGGCACGAAGTCCATGTCTCTGGGAAGCCAGTGGTTTCTTCTGTGTACGTGCATCTGACCCCCACGCAGGACACCTGTCTCTAGTGGATGCAGAAGCTGGGGACGGGGGGTTACACGCCACCCGTGTGTGGTGGTGGGAGAAGGTCTGGTAGGGTGGGTGTGTGAGGAACAGCTTCTGGTTTTCTGCACCAGTCAGACAACAACAACGATGACAATAATAATACTAATAGCGGTGGGAACAGCGACCTTTATTGAGAGTTCGCCACACGCTAAAACCCTTTGTTTAAATGCAGAAGTTCATTTAATCCCTAAGACCATTTTCCAAGGGGCTGAGCATCCAACTCCTGATTTCATCTCAGATCATGAGCTGACGGTTGGTGAGATCAGGTCCCGCATGGGGCTCGGAGCCTGCTTGGGATTCTGTCTCTCTCCCTCCCTCTCTCTAACACCCCTCCCCCCAGCTTGTGTTCTCGCTTTCTCTCAAAATAAATAAGCAAACTTTCTAAAAAGGACTGTCTGACAAGGTCAGCATCAAGAGGTCAGTATCGTGTCCATTTTACGAGGAAAGAAACTGAGGCTCAGAAAAGGCGCCCTCGCTGGGCCGGAAGGGGGCGAGGGTTTGAACTCGGGGCCTGCACCGCAGACACGTGGCCGCTAGCAGAGGCTGCGCATGCGCCCCTCGTCCTGCCGGCCGGCTGCCCCTCCCGCCTGTGCGGGCCCCCTTTCAGCCCGCCCTCGGCGCCCCCATTAGTGGCCGGGTCCTGGGGCCGCCGTCGGGGTCCTGGAGGCCCCGGCGGGAGGCTCGATGCTTTGAAGCAGCTCGAAGCACCTGGACCATCCTGCCGTTCCAAGCCCTGTTGTCTCAGAGGAACCTGCTCCTGGCGGGGGCTGTCGGGGGGCTCCCGCCCTCCCGCGGATCAGCCTCCGTTTGGAGAAACCGGCGTCTGCGTTAGGAGGTCTCGGGGTGGCGAGGCCGCAGCCCCGGGGCCTCCCCGGGTCCCCCCGCCCCTCGCCCCCCTGCGGAAAAACCAACCCGAGAGAGAGATTTATCTCCTGGGTCAGGTAAAGGTGAGTGAATGCAAACTGGCCTATTCCTGTCTGCAAACAGTTCCCCGGGGAGGGCTCCTACAAGGCGGGGAAGAGCCCATCCATCAGGGAAATGCTGCGGGGCGACTTCCAGGGGAGGCTTAAAGGAAAGAGCCTCTGTGTTTTTGCAGCCTCGTTCAGCCGGTAAAGCCCCGCAGGGGAGTGGGCGTCCGGGGGCGGGGGGCGCCTCGCTCAGCGGGGGGGGGGGGGGGGGGGGGGGCCGAGGCGCCGATTCCGCAAAGCCGTTCTTCCTTCATCTACCGTGCATCTATTGAGCGCCTACTGTGTGCCTGCTCAGCTCGTCTGGCCAGCACTAAGCTCCCCGCTCTGCCCCTGGACTCACACAGACCTTCCTTACAGTCTGGGGAAACAGTATGTCTTGTCTGGGGACATTGGGGTCTCTCTTGGACTCCCCAGGTTCACCACGGGCCCCCTCCACTGTCGCCTCTCCCTCGTTTCATTCAGGTACAAGTTTTGTGCTGGGGAGGGTCGCTTGGTCGGACTAGACATGTCAGGTTTTGCGATCTTAACTACCAACTCGGCCATTGCGGCAAAAGACGACATGTAAATGAGTGGGCCCGGCTGCGTTCCGATAAAACTTTATTTGCAAACACGGGCCGCGGGCCGGGTTGGGCCTATGCGTGGCCCATCCTTTTGCTGACCCCTGGAGCGGTCACACGCCCCTGAGGTCCCCCCCAGGGCCGCTTCTACTTTCTGGCTGTGTGACCTTGCGTGGGCTGCCGCCTCTCTCTGAGCCCCGTTTGTCTTCTGTCAGCGGGGATGAGTTTACGGCCTCATGGGCTGTTGCTAGAACGAAATGAGTAACGGTAAATGCGGCGGGTGGCTCGTAGCGAGTGCGCAGACGGGTAGCTGTTCCTGTATAATTAATGGCTTTAAACCTTTGAGGAAAGCCCCCCTCCCTCTCTTGTTCTGGGTAGGAGGAAGCCGGGGCGCTGCCGTTCTGATATTTGGTGGCTCATTATGCCGATAAGATTTCCATTCTTTTCAAGTTCACATGCTTGCATTTTAATGACTTGAGAAGGAGGCAGAATGGGGCTCCGTAGGGACAGAACGGGCTGGCTGCCTTTTCTCAGGGCGATGGTCAGGGAGACTCCAGACGCCCCCCCAGCCCCTCAGAGGCCAGCCTCTGGTCCCCCCCCGCCCTTCCCTGGCTCCAGAAGCACGGGCCGGGTGGGTCCGGCCGCCGGTGATCCTCTAGTCGAGGGCTGATCACAAGTGGCCAATTAATCTATTACTTGCAGATACATTTTCCATTAGCCATGGTGGAATCACTGACTTTGAAGCAATTACTCAGCGTAATGAACTTGAATCTGGGCAAACAGGAGGGAGAGGTTAACCCCCTGGTACCCGGAGGAGGCTGAGACAGTGGGGGGCGGCGGGGAGCCAGGAGAGTATTTGGGCGAAAGGGAGGTGCTGGGAGGGAGAACGGTTTTCTGCAAAGGACACTCAGGTCCCCCGGTAGTAGGATGCGGTGGCCTGGAGCCAAAGGGCTTGAGCTTTGAGCGGGGAAGGCGGCTTTCCTAGTCACGAAGACATCGGCGAAGCATTTTAACCTCTGCTTCCATATCTGCACGACGGAGGTCATCACAGTCCACACTGCGTGGGGTCCTTGTGAGGACCCAGCGAGACAAGTTGTACGTAGCCCCGTGCCCCACCCCCCTGGCCAAGTCCCGGCAGACGCTGGGCTCCCTACCGCCCTCCCCTACCTTGCTTGGGGGCTTGAGGAGACAAACACGGGACTCCTTGACTTAGGACTGAAAATAAGAGACACTTCTTGCTAAAATTACCTTAGCTCAGATCCGTGATCAAACGTGTCACGGAAGTGAGGACTCCAACAGGTGTCTTTGCTGCAGGCAAAAGGAATCGGTCCAAGTTTCCCAGACCGATGGGAATGAAACCATCGTCTCTCCCCATCTCAGAGCGTCTCCCGGGACGGGCGGTTTTGTTGTAAAAATCACGGGGGCATCACGCATCTGCCAAATTTTACCCGGGGCAGTCCATTTCCACCTCCGGCCAGCCCCCAACCCCCCCCCCCCCCGCCCTCCCGATCTACGCAATCAGCCTTCTTTGTCCTCTGATCTGGACGGGAGGCCAGGGCGGAGGTGACCAGAGGGGGGCAGATCTCGGGAGCCTCTTGAAGGTGGAATCAGTAGGAGCCGCCCAAGGTGACAGGTGGGCGACAGGAAACGGCAGACGTTGTGTGATTGGAGGAGCTGAGCCCGGCGCCCCCCTGGCATTTCTGATCAGGCCGGCATAGAAATGCCATCCCCCCCACCCCGTTGCTCTACTGGAAGTCATCGTGCAAGCGTGCTTGGGCGAACCTACCCCGTCTGGGCCTGGCTCTGCCCCATCCCAAGAAGTCTGAGTTCTCTCTGATCTCCTAGACGCTGGCAGACAGCCGGCCCCAGGAGGATTGGATGCTCCGTCTGCGGTGGCAGTGGGGACAGGCCGTTCATCAGGGTCCCAGTGCCTGGAAAGCCATTCTGCACCTTCTTGTGGCCGACACCCCCCGCCAGGGAGTGTGCGTGGTGTGTGTATTAGCAGGTAAACTACCCCCCATAATAGAGATGGATGGACGCCCGATTTTGTAATAGAGAACCTTTCATTAAGGAAGCCGCTGCCTTTGGGTGATCTGAAGGCCGCTAATGGACCAGCCCCAGCTTGGGACTTAATTATATTACCGCTAACGAGCTGAGCTCCCCGCTCGCTGGTGCCGCTCACCACCCGCGACTGCTTGGCAGTTGGGCTCTCTGTCTCCCTAAAGAGCCAATGGCGGTGCCTGCAGCAGGAGAGAGGGAGGTTAGACACACGGAAGCACCTCCTGGCGGGGCAGGCTTGGAAAATGCTTATAGAAGGGCCCTGGGTCTTAGCGGCGTCGAGTCCAACGACAGGACCCGTCCCGGGGCGGGGCTGGGATCAGGAGGGTGCGGGCAGGGGGATACAAATCTTCTACGCAGCGGCGTCTGTGACACGTTAGGACTGGCTGCCTCTCAGCTGGCTGCCCGGTGGTTCCTGCAGCCTCGGGAATCTCCTGCTCCGAGGGGAGCCCCGTCTAGCCCACACTCTCCCAGGTAGGAAGCCTCCCTCCCTGTCTCTCCCCACCGCCCCGCCCCATTTTTTTTATCCTTCCTAGCTCATCACCAGCGGTAATTATCTTGTGTATTAATGCGTCGACTTGTTTACCGCCTGGATCCCGTGTCCCTGCTGCCTCCGGGCCAGCAGGGGCCTTCGTCTGTCTTTTTTGCCTCTGTATCCGCCCCCGCTTGGAACTGTGCCTCATATGGTGTTGGTGCTTAATAAATATTTGTGGAATGAATGAATGAATGAATGCTTGAACAGAGGAGCTTCTGAGTCTTTGTAAGAGGCACACAGAACCCCGAGGAGCAGGGTGCACCGTTTCCCAAGTTTTCTTTCTTCATGTGTAACATTTGGCATTTTAACCATTTCTTCAAACAATTTTTAAATGTTTACTCATTTTTCGAGAGACAGAGCGTGAGTAGGGGAGGGGCAGAGAGAGAGGGAGACACAGAATCGGAAGCAGGCTCCAGGCTCTGAGCCGTCAGCACAGAGCCCGACGCGGGGCTCGAACTCACGAACCGAGAGATCATGACCTGAGCTGAAGTCGGTGCTTATGACCGAGCCGCCCAGGCGCCCCCACTTTTAACCCTTCCTAAGTGTACATTTCAGTGTGCAGCTGTCACCACCATCAGCCTCCAGGCCTTTTTCTTCTCCCCAAACTGACGCTCTGTCCCCAGTAAGTGCTAACTCCGCATCCCGCCGTCCCAGCTCCCAGCCCCTGGGACCCTCGGCTCTGCCTTCTCGCTCTGTGACTTAGCCTGTGCCCGGAACCTCACGTAAGCAGAATCATGCCCCGTTTGTCCTTCTGTGCCCAGCCGACGTCACTGAGCACCACGTCCTCAAGGTTCGTCCCGGTGCGGCAGCTGTCAGAACTTCCTTCCTTTCTATGGCTGGATAAAATCCGTTCATCCGCCGCCCTGGTGCATTTTGGAGGGCGGGCATAGAGCTGGGGCGAGGTGGGAAGTCAGGTGTTTCCGCTTCCTCGCACACTGCGAAATTAAGAGAGGTGTCCCGTCCCAGCCTCCCCCGCCGTCCGGTGGTTTGCGCTCCAGCGACACCGCATGGCTTCACGCCTCTGTGCCTTGGCCTGTGCTGTTCCCTCTGCTCTGAGTGCCCCTTTCCATTGCCGCCTTACCGGCCCGGATGAGACTCATTTCATAGATGTTAGGGCCGGTGGAAGCTGGGACCTCCTCTGTTTCCTTCGGCTCCGTGTTTCCGGCCTGTTAGACACACCGCGGGCAGGCCCGTGAATCATCCACTCAAAACCGCACGCCTCCCAAGGGTCCTCCCTGATTGCTCCTTGTGTTCTGCGGCGACTTTTGGCTATTTTCTCGTGGCCGCGCTGATTGAATGATGCGACGTCTGTCCGCGCTGCTGGACTGGGTGCTCTTTGAGGGCAGAGCCCGCGTCTTACGCGTCTTCGTGCCCCTCCCTTGGCATTTGCCAGCCCTAGAGTGGGTATCTGCTGAATAATGATGCATGTTGTACCCGGACGTCAGCTATGACGAGTTCCTGCCCCCCTGTCCCACCCCGGCTACCTGGCTTCAGGCAGGCTTGTCTTCCTCTCTACAGGGACTGGAAGACCACGGGACACTTGCCCGAGCTTAGGCTCTGTCAGCGACCGGCCGTGGCGGTGAAACCATGCAGAAGTCTCCCTTTAAAAGTATCATACCACCTCTTCCAAGTTCATGCAGCTCAGACATTCATCAGCTTACCCGAGCCTCCAACAGCCCGCTGATGGCTAACCTAAACGGTTCTTATGTCCATTTTACAGGACAGGAAACTGAGGCTGGCACATGGGTGTGGCTTTGCTGAATTGCACGGCACTAGTTAGTTAGTAACAGGCTATACGGACACTTGGATTTCCCGCCTCTTGGGTCCTGACTGTTTCTCTTTCTTTCTTCCATTCCGGGCCAACTGCTTTTATCACATGCTTACAGTCTGTCACAATATAGCAACAAAAACAATACAAAGGACAGCTAACTTTTGCCGAGGCACTGGTTCTCGACTGGCATGGTGCTTGGAATTTTGACCGCTAGGAAGTAAGCTCTCGGCCTGGGGCAGTTTCCCAAATGTCCGCTTTAGAAGAAATCGAAACGAATTAGGATTTGACTTACGTGTTTTTCAGATCAGAGTATGGGACGTGGGAAAGAAGAGACCGTGCTTAGTCCCTGGCCCCGATTCGAGTCATCACACCCTTCCCTCTGGGACTCTATTGTCCTCATCTGTAAAATGGGCGGGCGGGTGAAATTCACACCCCAGGTCTTCTCAGAGCTGGCGTGCTGTCCCTGCACCGGCCCTGCGCCTCCCCCTCCTTGAGCGTGACTCTCTCCTCACGAAGACTGATCCCGGAGCCAGGGATGGGGACTCTGCTTCCCTCCCTAGCAACCTCGGACCGTCAGCCGAGCGACGAAATGCTGAGCGACACCAGAAAGCCGCGCGCGCCACACTCTTCAAGGGCAGCAATTTTCCGTGTAATTAAGTTTATTCATCACGTACATTAAGGGGAAAATGGAGACGCGCGATCACCACAGCCCATTTGCCAATGACATCCATCTCTCAAGCGGCGCTTCTGTTTTCCCCGGACCAACTGCCATGATAGATGCCGGGCCCGGGAGAGCCATCTGGCGAGAGGCGCGCCGGGAACTCAGCTCTGCGCAGGCCCCCGGCCTCGTTCGCCGGGTGAGCCACCTCTGCAGAAACCGGCCCTGCCCTCAAGGGGCTCACAGCCCGGGAATCGGGGGCAACGTCGACGCTGGTTAACGCTGGGCTTTGCTCTCAGTTTGCCTTCTTCCGACGGAGTTCCTGCTTGGGGAGAACGAGGAAAAGCAGTGTCGATGGCTTTCTCTCTTCCAAGTCCCAGGTGAGGCTTCGCCCAACTCCTTGCGCATTAAAGAGGGCTGGATTCACCCCCCAAATTTATTCAACAAATACTTGAGAACTTATCCAAGGGGCAGACGCCACCGCTGGCTGTGGGGGCCGAACGGTCCTCGGCTTCCCGAAGCTGACTTGGTGACTGCTTTGGAATAAAAGAATAATTGAAGGAGCAAGTACGCCTGGAAGACTTCATTCATTCACTGAACGCTGAGCGCCAACCACGGACAGCGCCGCGCTGATCACCGATGGCGAAAATGGGTCCAAACAGTGTTTTCTTTGCGCCCCCTCCAGGGCTTGTATTTCTAGTGGAGAAGGAAGGTATAAATCAAAGAATCACGCCAACGAGCGACTCATTACGAGCTGGGATAATGTTTTGAGGGAAAGTGGTGGGGTTTTCAAAAGCGTGGGAGTGGGGCTTGCTCTAGGTTGAGGGGGGGATTCGGGAAACCAGGAGGGAGGGATGCTTAAGCTAAAGCTTGAGTAGGAGTTTTGCAACGGCTTGGAGAAAAGCGTGGAGTGGGGTGGAGTGGAAGCGGGAGGCGCTGTCTGTGCGCATGCCCCAGGCTGCCGGCATCGGAAGACCCAAAGCAAAATGATTTAAACGCTAAGGGCAGTTTAGCGTCTTGTGGTAACAGGAAGTGCAGAGGTAGGTTAATTTGGGGGCTCAGCGGCATCACCCAAGACCCAACTTCTTTCTGTATGTTCAGTCTGCTTTCCTAAGTGTGGGCTTTTGTGCTCAATGTTGTTTCCTCATGGTCACAGAACGGCTGCTTGTGGTCACAGAACGGCTGCATCCTCACGCAACAGCATCGAAAGTTGCAGAGAGGCTTTCCGTCCCTCAGACTCTTTTATTTGTTTTTTACTGTTTATTTATCTTTGAGAGAGAGAGAGAGAGAGAGAGAGAGAGAGAGAGAGAGAGAATCCAAAGCTGCTCCAGGCTCTGAGCTGTCAGCACAGAGCCTGACGCGGGGCTCAAACTCATGAACCGTGAGATCATGACCTGAGCTGAAGTTGGACGGTTAACCGACTGGGCCACCCAGGCGCTCCTCCTCTGACTCTTTTGAAAGGGAGACAAAATCTTTTCCAGATTCCTTCCGGGAGGCTTCTCGTTGGTGAGAATTGCATGGACACATTGGTGCCGCTGGGACTGAGGGGATGCTGGGGGGTGAACAAGATCATCCTGGCCAGGAGGCCAGGGGAACCTGGGTCGGAGTCCCCAGTTCTGAAGTCAGTTTGCTGTGTGAGCTTGGATAAGTCTCTTTCCTTCTCTGGGTCCTACCCTCCCAATCTGAAGCATGGTTGATCCTACGGTCTTTCCATGTGTGAGGTTTTAGGATTCTCTGTGGACCCTTGTTATTACATATTGTCTTACTTTTTTTTTTTTTAATTTGAGAGATAGAGAGAGAGTGTGAGTGGGGGAAGAGGGAGAGAGAGAGAGAGAGAGAGAGAGAGAGAGAGAGGACTCCCAAGCAGGCTCCATGCTCGGCGCAGAGCCTGACACGGGGCTCAATCCCACGACTCAGGGATCGTGACCTGAGCCCAAGAAATCAAGAGTTGGGTGCTCAGCCGACTGAGCCCCCTGGGTGCTCCATTCTGTTGTCGCACAGCTTGGTGTTCTGGGTCCCTTGTGGGTGACAGGGCCACGTGAGAGTTCTGGCCCAAGAGTCGAGGGCATGTGCCTTTCTAGGCTGGGGCTTGTGACGGCCGGTTGGAGACTCAGAGTTTCTCTCTCTCTCTCTCTCTCTCTCTCTCGCACGACCCCAGCTAGCATTTAAGATGGGGACTGAGCCCCATCCGCCTGAGTCCCCGGCCTCGTGCCAGCCTGAGTGACAGGCGGCGCCGGCATGGGATGAGCTCGTGAAGATGTGGGGGTCGCTCGTTATCACAGCATAACCTATCCCTCCCTGACCGACGACGGTGACGATGTGGTGGACGCGGACGGCAAGTTGGCTGTGGGCCAGGCACTGTGTCCGGCCCTTTGCTTCCTTTGTACTCTTCAGTCCTCGCGGCCACCCGTGATGGGACGGGCAAGATTACCGTCCCTCGTTTTGAGGCCAGGCACCAGAGCCTAGGGCGGGGAAAGTCCGTGGCTCAAGGTCACAAAACTGGGAGCGGGCAGAGCCCAGATGGGACGCAAGGTGTGCGGAATTAATCGCAGCACTATCAGGATGGATGAAGCTTGGTGGCGCTTTTGCTCGGGGCTACAGAATGAGTGGGGAGAGCCACGCATGCGTGTGCCTGGGTGTCAGGCTCGCTCCAGCCCAGACTCCGCTGCGGAGAGGCCCTGGCGGTGGACGGCGTGGGAGGAGACCCCCAACGCGGCCCAAGTCTCTCCGTCTGGGGCCACCTCCTCCCCTCCTTACAGCTGCCTCTGCCCCGAGCTCCCCGCGGGCCCAGAGCCGGCTCTGCCTTCTAAGAGACCTAATTAAATCTTGGCGAGGCAGCTCCCCGGAGCAGGGAGATGGGTGGTGGGGCAGCTGGGGGTCCTGGTAGGGTGGCAGAGAGACAACAGTGACGATGACGGTGGCCGCCACGGCACCTTGCTAGCCCTTAGTGAGAGCCGTAGACGGAAGCAGCTATTATGAGGATGGCCGCGAGCCTGGCTCTGAGCTGTCATTAGCGTTGGTGGAGCCTGTTCGGTTCACCACTGAGCTCTCACTGAGAGACGAGACCCTGTCCTCCCTGCCCCATCCACGCCCCACCGCCTTATCAGGACCTTTGAGGGAGGTGGCCCCAATCAGAAGAGCCTGAGCCTTGGCCTCAGGTCAACTTCTTGCCCCATATTCCAGATAGGGAGACGGAGGCCTCGACGGGCCGTGCTCAAGGCTGGTCAGAGCCTGGATGAGAGGGCTCTGGTAGAGACGGGCGGGCTGTGGGGCAGTCCCTCGGGGAGGACGGGGGGACGGAGCCTGGAGAGAGGCAGGTGTCCCCCAGGGGTCGCTCCCGGGGCTGTGCGGGCCCGGGGCTGCCGGAGGGCACCGGGTCACGGCGGGCCACCGTCCTGCTGACGAAGCAGCCTCGGCGAGGGGCCTTGGAGCCCAGCCCCAAGGCTCCTACTCCCCGACCTGCTCGGGCAGCCACTGCCTCGGGGGAGGCAGCCTCATTAGTGCAGCCGCCTGCAGGCCTGGGTGCCGCCGGGGGCGGAAGAGGCCTCCTTTCCCCCGGGCCGGACCTCACACGCAGTGGCCACGCGCGCTCCACGCGGGGCTCTCAGAAGCACGGGGATGCTGCCACACGCAAACCTCGGGCCCCGGGGAGACACAGTCACGGGTGCAGAGTGTGCGCAGCCTGGCTTGTCTGCTCAGGGGCCCGGTTGTACACACGGGCACACCAGGGCGCACGCAGGCATACGACCCCAGGGACGCGCCCACACGCACACACGGCTCAGATGCACGCCACGCACGCGCATGCACACACACCCTCACGTCCAGCGCTGTGCTCACCTCTGCGCAGGCGCCCGTGCGCACGGGAGCGCAGATATACAGAGACGTGTGTATGGACATGTGTCCGTCTGTCCTCCCAGACACAGCCAGGCTGGTTAACACGTACGTCCTGCCAACGTACACACGGGCCGTTTTCAAATGCAGACGCTGCTGGACCTGGGAGTACACACGTGCTGAGCACACACGCACGTGTGCCCTTCTGTACACACAGCTGTTCATAGACACGCCCACTCTGGTACACGAGGGACACACTCCGTTGTAGACACTGGCACACGCATGCAGTCTATGTATTCATCTGTCTCAGTTATTTCTTTTTTTTAATTTTGTAATGTTTACTTATTTTGAGAGAAAGAGAGAGAGAGAGAGAGAGCCAGGGAGGGGCAGAGAGAGAGGGAGAGAGAATCCCGAGCAGGCTCTGCACTGTCAGTATGGAACCTGAAACGGGGCTCTGTCTCACGAACTGGGAGATCATGACGGGAGTGGAAATCCAGAGTCAGACGCCTGGCCGACTGAGCCACGCAGGCGCCCCTGTCTGTTATTTCTGAGTCTGCCGCCAAGTTCTGCCCTTTGCAGGCGCTGCCGGGGAACGAAGCCTCCTCTGTTGCAGGTTCCTGTGGGCCAGGCTTTAGCCCCATTTCGCAGATGAGGAAACTGAGTTTCAGATGGGGTGAGGGACTCCCCCGAGGTCAGCCAGCTAGAAGGTGACAGAGCAGTGCTTCTGAACCCCTGCTTCCGGGTCCCTCCGCCTCTCGGAGCCTCGGTCCTGGCTCCTCGGGTGGGGGAAGGGCCGCGCGCTTCGGGTGCTGCTGGAGGATGGGGGAGAAGGCAGGCGAGGGACAGGCTCGGGGCGGGGCAAGGGCTGTTAGCAGAGTCACCTGTCTATTGTCACGGTGCGGCCGCACGCACAGAGGGAGGTGACGTTGAGACGCAGGAGGAAGACGGCCATCTGCCAGCCCGGGCGAGAGGCCTGGACAATCCTTGACCTGCCGCCCTTGGGAGGAACCGCCCCGCCCTTAGGAGGACACCACCTGGGTTCTGGGCTTCGGCCTCCAGGACCGCGGACCCCACGTTTCTACGGAGTGAGCCGCCCGGGCGCGGGGTTCGGTTACGGCGGAATGGCAGGGCCCCGCTGCCCGGCCTCGTCCCCCTGTCCAGGTGGGGCTCCAGGAGGACAGGACCCGCACCTGCCCCTGAGGAACAGGGGCCGGGGTCCCCGCCGCCCACAGCCGGCCCACAGTGACGGTGACTTGGAGCAGAGATAACAGCCCTCGTATTCTTTCAGCGGGGCCTCCAAGCGCCGTTAAATGGGATACTGAGACGAGGCGCTGGGAGCAGGAAAGGTGAGGCACTGCTCACTCAGGTTTTCATGGGGGGGCACTGAAATGTCCCCCTGCCGCGCTCGCCCCTCCCTCCTCCCTCCCTCCTCTCCCTCCTCCCCTCCCTCCTCCCTCCCCTCCCTCCCTTCCCCACCCTCCCTCCCCTGCCTCCCCTCCCTCCTCTCCCTCTCCCCCTCCCTCCTCCCTCCCTCCCCTCCCTCCCCCCTCCCTTCCCCCTCCCTCCCCTCCCTCCTCCCTCTCCTCCCTCCCCCCTCCTTCCCCCTCCCCTCCCCTCCCTCCCCCCTCCTTCCCCCTCCCCTCCCTCCCTCTTCCCTCCCTCCCTCCCCTCCCCTCCTCCTCCCTCCCTCCTCCTCCCTCCCTCCCCTCCTCCTCTCTCCCTGCCTCCTTCCCTTCTCCCCTCCTCCTCCTCTCCTCCTCTCCCTCCTCCCTCATCCTTCCCCTCCTCTCCCTCCTTCCCTCCCCTCCCCTCCCTCCTCTCCCTCCCCTGCCTCCTCTCCCTCCTCCCTCCTTCCTCCCTCTCCTCCTCTCCCTCCTCCCTCATCCTTCCCCTCCTCTCCCTCCTTCCCACCCTCCTCCCTTCTCTCCCCTCCCTCCTCCCTCCCCTCCTCCCTCCCCTCCCCTCCCTCCTCCCCTCTGTCCTCCCTCTCCTCCCTCCTCCCCTCCCTCCTCCCCTCCCTCCTCCATCCCTCCTCCCTCTCCTCCTCTCCCTCCTCCCTTCCTTCCTCCCTCCCCTCCCTCCTCCCTCCTCCCTCCTCCCTCTCCTCCTCTCCCTCCTCCCTCCCCTCCTCTCCCTCCTCCCTCATCCTTCCCCTCCCCTCCCTCCTTCCCTCCCTCCTCCTCCTCCGTCTTTCCCCCATCTCTCCCTCCTCCCAGGCCCACAGCTGGCCCTCCCAGCACACAGGGCTCCTGTGGTGTCTCCCTGGGAGGCGGCCTGGGCCTGGGAATAGCCTAGGTTCTGGGCCTGAGGGCCCCGGTCTGAGTCCATTCCCCGTTTCCCCCCACTGCGGCCTGCAGACCCACGGGTGAACAGGGCCATGTGCCCGGACAGTGGGAGGGGGAACCGAGGTGGGGTACTGTGCTCTGTCTCCCCAGAAACCGGCTGGGGCAGCAGGGCCGAGGGACTGTTCACAGCATCCTGGCCCCACCTCACACTCCTCCGACTGCAAGGGGACCCCACAGCCGCCCGGCCCTTCCTCTCCCGGTGTCGGAATCCTGGCCGGGTGGCCGCCCTCGCCTCCATCCGCCCGCACACCCCTGTGACGGGAAGCTCACCACCTCTTGCCTGTTGCCTTGAGGTGCAGGTTGACGTTTTGACCGGCTTTCCCCAAGGGGGCCCCCAAATCCTGGATTTTAAAATCTGGAGGAAATCTTCCTCTTTCCTCCCCCTCGAGCTTCCTGGGGGAGAGGAACGTCCAGGAAAGAGTGTCGGGGTATCGGTCCCGGGAAGGCAGGGCCTGTGTGATCCTACTCACTGCCGTATTCCCCAGTGCTCAGCAGAGGGCCCAGCGCCCACAGGGCCCCCGGGGCGTCCTTGGGAGGGAGGAGCGGGAAAGAAAATCCAGGCTTGGCATCAACTGCATTAACTCACTCCAAACCACACCACCGCCTGGGGGGTTGGAACTACCATCAGGCCCATTTTATAGATGCAGAAACTGAGGCCCAGTGGGGTGCGGGGGAGAAAGGTCCCTACAGCTAGTGGGAAGAGCAGGGGCTCAGAGCCCATGATTTTAACCTGCGCAGGGTGAGCAAGCTGGTGGGGAAGGTGATCACGTGACGCGTAGCTCGTGCTTACCGGTCGGACGCGGAGTGCTTTCAGAACCAGCTCGCCTCAGTTCCCGGCGCCCACGGGGCGGGACTGCGACTCCCACGCCCGCCCACAGGTGAGGAGCACGAGGCCCCCAGGGAAGCTGCTCGTCCACGGGGGACGTGGGTGCTACCGATCAGGAGGCCATAGGCTCCCATCTAAACATTAGCTCACAGCCCCCCGCTACTTTGGGAAGACCTTGGGGGGGGAGCTGCACAGAGATGCTGGCTGCAGAGCGGGTTTTTTTTTAATGTAATTTATTCTCAAGTTGGCTAACATGCAGTGTGGACAGTGCGCTCTTGGTTTGGGGGGTAGATTCCTGTGATTTATTGCTTACGTCTGACACCCGGTGCTCATCCCAGCAAGTGCCCTCCTCAGTGCCCATCACCCACCCTCCCCTCCCCCACCCCCTCAACCCTCAGCGTGTTCTCTGTATGTAAGAGGCTCTTAGGGTTTGCCTCCCTCTCTGTTTGTAACTTTTTCCCCCCCTTCCCCTCCCCCAGGGTCTTCTGGTAAGTTTCTCAAGTTCCGCATAGAGTGCATGGGGTCGGGGTTGGAAGGATGGGAAACACTGGCTCCCCTGCCTCCCTCTGTCCCTCCTCCGTCTTCTCTTCCTGCCCCTCCCTCCCTGCCTCCTTCCGTCTTTCCTTCCTTCCTTCCGTGAGTGTCCGCTGTGTGCCAGGAGTGCAGCGATGGACACGAGTCTGCCCCCGGCCCCGGTGGGGCACCCATTTTCGCCCCCAACAACCGCGTCTTCATCCCCATTTAACAGAGAGGGCAACCGAGGCTTCTACCCATGACTCGGCCCAAGCCGCCCAGCTGGTCCGAGATGGATGAAGGACTGAAAGCCAGCTGCCTGACCTCCGACTTGGGGCTCTCAGAAGGCTGTCCCGGGATCCGATGTGGGGGGCCCAGAAGGGATGAGGCCCCCAAGTGAGAACACGCAGAGTGGGCACCCACGAGGCATATGACAGTCCCGGGGGAGAACCGCCATAGGGGTGGGGGCAAGGAGGAGGAGGACGGAGGGGCAAGGTCACCTCTGCATTTGGAGGGGCCTTGGGAGTGGGGTCAGCCGACCGCGTGTCTGATCGTGAGGCCCCACGGCAGCCTCCTTTCCAGGCGACGGATGATCCTGACCCTTCTCCGCGCCCTCCCGCCGTGGAGGGAATTTGCCGAGGGGTTGTAGCGGCTCACGGGGCAGGTGGGTCTGAGTTCAAAGCCTCGTTCCGCCTCTTCCTAGCCCTGCGATCCTGGCCCAGTGACTTCGCGCCTCAGACGTCTCATCGATAAGGTGGGCGTGATTGCAGGCGTTGTCGGAGATCTGGGGACGAAGGAGGCAGGCAGGCTGTGGAGACGGCGGAGTGCTGTCTGAGGTGACGTTACGGCCACGATCCGCTTCCGTGTCTGTCTTCACCAAAGACTCAGCATCCGAGAGCGGGAGTATCTGAGTCGCCCCTGCAAACAGTGGACGCTCCATCCAAGGCACGATCTATCGGGCGGATGGTAGTTTTCTTTGTTTTGTTTTGGTGTCCTCCTTCGGCAGATGGTCTGTGAGCTCCTCTGGACCGCAGGGATGCTTCAAAGGTGACGGTGATTATTATTATTACTAATAACGACAATGACAGCAGCCCATTTTATTGAGCACTTTCTGCAGGCTCGGCTCACCCGGTCTTCTCATCTACCTTATAGGTCATGTACTGGTGTCATCCCTACCTTTCAGATGAGGAAAGGAGAGCTCAGAGATGTTGTGTTCCTTGTCTGAGGTCACACAGTAAGTAGGGGAAGTCAGAACCAGAGCCCGGGTTCGGGGTTTTTCTGACCCCAAAACCAGGCCACCCCGGTGGCTGGGGGACCCTGTGTCCAAAGGTTTCTTTCCTCGAGCCTGGGCAGAAGACAGAACAACGTGCAGTCTGTCACCGGTTGGGCCCTCGCACCCACTAATAATACAGTCAATTGCTCCTTTCAAATTACAGTAAATGTTCCCCCCCCTTGAACAAATCATTTACCGCAACTGCAGAAAGAGTGTCCTGTTTACACGCAGAGCCAAAGGAATTCCAATCTGAGTCTAATTATTGATGCTGCAGCTTCTATGGCCTTGGGAGAGGCCTGCCTAATTGCACCAATTAATACCTGCCACTCGTGTGGGGTCTGTCGGGTCTGAGGTTTGGTTTCCTTCCTCCGTGGGGGCGCGGACGCGGACGAGGTGGACCTGGGCGGCCACCGCGGGCGCACGCCTGCAGGCCACCGGCTGGGCGCGGCAGGCTCTTTGTTTTCAGGACCGTGTCATTTTGGGTCGGGCAGGTTTCATGCGGGCCGCCCCGGCGCCCCGTCAGACCGCACGCTGGCAGGGGCTGCCTCCTGCCCGGAGGGTGAGGGGCGGCTGGGGGATGATGGGAATAATTCCAGATCCCCGTCTCTGTCCTGCTTCTGAGTGGCGCAGAGATCCTGGGCAGGGCGGGTGTCCAGCCCGAGCCTCAGTTTCCCCAGGCAGAAAATGGGCTTTACACCTGTCTTAGTGTCGCCGTGAGGATTTAACGGATCGAAGTAACACGTGCGGTTGCTGTGTGAACGCTCAGGTGTTGGACGGGCTGAAGGAGTTTTTTAAAAACCAGAGACCTGGGTTGTAGTCATGGGCTGTGGG
This sequence comes from Paguma larvata, assembly GCA_030068075.1. Classification (NCBI taxonomy): domain Eukaryota; kingdom Metazoa; phylum Chordata; class Mammalia; order Carnivora; family Viverridae; genus Paguma; species Paguma larvata. The sequence goes on from CM057835.1 coordinate 64,783,057, forward strand.
ACAGTGCCCTGACCTTCCGGGGCCTCAGTTCCCCCAGCTGCAAAATGGGAATGAGTCCAGCTACCCCGCTGGCTTGCCGATAGCACCCTAGCCCGTGAGTGTGGAGGCTGTGATTGTCCCGTGGCGCTGGTGGGCTGGGTGCCGAGGGGCCATATTGGGAAAGAGAAATTGTGTTGGGGACTCACTGGGGGGCGGCTGGGATGCTGAGTGGGAGTGGAGAGGCAAGGGACATCTCACAGGTTTCAAATGAAACTGACCTGGCTTTGAATTTCACCCCCTACCCTTCTGAGTCGTGTGGCTTTTGGTAAAAATAATTACAACGATTGCTCCGGGCTTGCAATGGATCAGTTTCTGTGTGACGCACTCCACACGTCTGACCCCACTAAACCCTCTAAGGGGTAGGCATTTTTTTTTAAATACCCATTTTACAGATGAGGAATCCGAGGCTCAGAGAGGTCGGGTAAGTTTCCTGAGGTCACACAGCTGGGGACCGTCAGAGTCAGGATGGAGATCCAGTTCTCTGTGATTCCAGAGCTGATGCCCGCGGCTGCTCTGCCTTACTGCCTCAGGCGCCTCAGTTTCCCCGTCTGTATAAGGGGCCAGTGTTACCGTCTTCCAAGGAAAGATGCCGCCAGGAGTGGGCAGGATCCGTTACGTGAGAGGGGGGTTGTTGCTGTGTGTTGGGTGGAGAGCCCCGCGGCCCGCAGAAGCTGAGATCCTTCCCGCATGCGCGCGGGTTGGGCCATCCTGCCCACCTCTCACACACCGCAGCTCCGAGAGGCCGGGTGGGAAGTTCGGCTGCTGGTGTCCCGAGGGAGGGGGACGGTGGCCTTGCGCGCCCAGCCCTCTTCGCTGGAGATTCCCTACTTTGGTTTTCTCAGAGCCCCTGGGGCTCGTGGTCCCGCCCGAGCCCGCGTGGAGCTGTGTTTTCCGCCGTGACACACTGTCACCGTGCATGATCAGTCCCGCAAAGCCGCGACGCCAGGGCCTGATGCCACATGATCCACGCAAACGTTGCGGGTCCCCTGGGGGGGTCTCGGGCCCTGACAGGAGCTCTGCGGTCCCCCCCCCCCCGTCTCCCACCTCACCCCCCAGCCTTCTGCGTGGAGCCTCTCTGCCGCTTGTTGGCAGAACCTGCGAGGCCCCGAGGGGGTGGGGCTCTGCCGGCGGGGTCTCGGCTCACATGGGGATGAGCTTGATGTCCCGGGCCCTGACACATGCCTTGTATGAGGTCCCCAAATTAAAAGAAACAAAGCTCCACAGTCAAAGGCAGCCCGGGCCTGGTGGGGAGACGTGGCAGGGCTCCCGAGCGTGGTGATGGACTGATTTCCCCTAATTACCACCGGTTTAATATTTATAGGGTTGGAGCCAGAGGGCTGCAGGGGAGGTGTTCAGCTTGAGTGGCTGCTGTCGGAGCGGGTGGAGGCTCGGGGAGGGGCGCAGAGCAGGCAAGAGTCTGCCTGCTTTCAGGTCCCGGTTGGCCGGAGCCGGCTGGTCTGCCCCTGGTGCCTTCCTGAGGCTCAGAGAACTTCCGTTTATGTCTCCCTACCTAAGGGCTGGGCACTGGGCTCAAACTCTGACAGCCTGGAGGTCCTCGTGGCCCAGTAGTTCAAGGTGGGGGCTCCAACATTTGACTTTTTCCCGACTGTGTGCCCTTGGGCAAGTGACCGCACCTCTCTGAGCCTCAGCCCCTTTGCAAAACGGTGGTGATGATAAGCCTTGATTGGCCTCCCTCCTGGGGTTGCTGTGGAAATCCAGTAAGGTAAAACAGGCAAGGCGTTTAATACCATGCCTGGCACACAGTTGCGCTCAAAAAATAGTAAGCCAGGGGCACCTGGGTGGCTCAGTCGGTTGCGCGTCGGACTTCTGCCCAGGTCATTATCTTGCATTTTGTGAGTTTGAGCCCTGCACCGCGTTTGCTGCTGTCAGCCTGTCCGTGCAGGGCCTGCTTCGGATCCTCTGTCTTGCGCTTTCTGCCCCTCCCCCACTTGCACTCTTCCCAAAATAAGTAAGTATTCAAAAAAAAATAGTAGCCATTTCTATGACTTTATAGACATTACTTTGAGGGGTTGAATTCTACTGTATGAGTCAGCTATGGGCTCAGCAATGCTGTGTAACAAAACAGCCCCAAGCCTAGTCACTTAAAACAACGCTCATTTACTCCCACAGATTTCTGGGAAGGTTGAGGATGGTTCTCTGTCTGTGTGGCTGTCTCCTCCAGTCCAGACCAGCCCTGGCCTGTGCGTGTCATGCTCTTGGTAATGGCGTGCGAGATTATTGCCCACCAGACGCAGGGACAGGAAGCCACAGATGGTGGAGCTAAGATCTGAACGTTTCAAAGACTGTGTTCTTCTCCAGATTCTAAGTTGTCCAGCCCTCATAACTAACAAGTAAGGATTGGACTAACAAGTAACAAATTGGGGATTGGAACACAGGTCTTTTTTTTTTTTTAAGTTTATTTATTTTGAGAGACACAGAGACAGTGTCAGTGGGGGGAGGGGCAGAGAGAGAGAGAGAATCCCAAGCAGGCTCTATGCTATCAGCGAGGAGCCCGATGTGGGGCTCGAACCCACAAAACTGGGAGATCCTGACCTGAGCTGAAACCAAGAGTCGGACGGTTAACCAACCGAGCCATCCGGGCACCCCTGGAACACGGGTCTTTAATTTCATGCCAGCACTCCTCATACCTGATGTTTCCGCTGGCTGCCCTGCTTGCTTTCTCTCTCTCTCTTCCTCTCTTGGTCTTTCCAGAACCAGACTCTGTGTCCATCCAAGCCATGGGTGTTCAGTAAACTAGAATAAACAATAGGTGATGGGAATGCAGGTGATGCTGTGCCCATTTTAAGGATGGGGACACAGGGTTGAAGACAGGTGGAGTCTCTTGCCTGGGTCACAGAGCCGGAAAAGGTTTTGTAAAACCAACAACCAAGAACCAGGAGCCAGTACTTGAACTTGGGGCTGCCCGGCATCAAAAGCGGAGTTCTTGTGATTTTGCACGCGGAGGTGCTGAGAAGGATTGTTGCTGCGTGTTGGGTGAGGGTCTGACGGCCTCTGGCCTCCCTCTCCTCTCCTGCTTCCGCACCCCGGCTCCTCGTCTGATGAGCTGATACCTTTCTGCCCTGGGGTGTCCGCAGGGCAGCCTGCTCCTTTCCTTCTTCGATGACAACATTGCTTCTGGACCTGCCGGGGAAACGGGAGCTCATCTCATGGGCGAATGTGGGTGTGCCCCTTGCGGTGTGGGGCGGAGGTTGGTGGCTCTGGAAGCCTCTTCTCCTGACCCCTCTGGGCTCACCAGGGTGGACACTCCCTCCGACTTCCCGAGCCTCGGTTTCCTCATCTGCGAAATGGGAGCGTGTCACGCACGCTCGGAGGCTGCTGTCAGTATCAAACGCACACTTGCATCCGGTCTTAGCACGGTACCTGACAGAGAGTCAGCACTCAATACATGTAAGCTATTGTTACTGTCAGTTGGGACCTGCCATATTTTTTTCACTTGGAGGAAAAAAAAAAGCTGAAAATTATGGAAGCCAGCCGACTTAGGGTCCTGAGCCATCATTCTACAGATGGGGAAATTATGGAAACTCCATCACAGACTCCAGGGGAGCAGGGGAGCAAGGGGGAGAGAGTCTGCAGGGTTCCAGCTGTTGCCGAGGAGGGGTGAGGCAGGGGCGGGCACGCAGTGGTGGCAGCGTTCTGCCCGATGCCCTAATTTCTAGTCCAAAGGCTCCGAAGGGTCCCGGGTGCTGCTGTGTCCACATGGCCTGCTGCGGGGAGGCTGGGGCCGCTCTCAGACTGGAAGCTTCTCAGCTCCTTCTCCGCCCCCCGAGACTCAGCCCTCTCTGGGGCTGCCGTTGAGGTTCTGTGGGGTGTCCCGGGGAACAGCAGCAACGCTCTCCCCGCGTGGGAGAGAGCGAGAGAGCTGCCAAAGCAATTCTCAGCGAAATCCCTGGGGATTTGTGTCAAGGACAAAATAGTGTGTCCCATGGGTAAATATAGTTAACACAGCTGCAAAACAGAATTTATTTCTTGTTTGAGATATCATTTTTAAAGTATGGCATAGGGAAAGCTTTAAAAATGAAATTATAGCCGGCAATAAAAAACCTCAGAGGCACTGTATTCAAATTATGCTACAGTAATAGGCCAAGTTCATAAATAAACATCTCTGGTTAACCCTCTCTGGAACTGTGCAGGCAGACCCGCCGGGACCCGGCTGGGAGAGGAGACGGGAGGAGACGGGAACACCTTTCGCGTGCCCCCCACCCTCAGCACCCCCCCGCCCCCCCGCTGCATCCCAGACCGCACCTGGTCTCCCCAGTCAGGCGCTAGGGACCCACGGATGATTCCGCCCAAGTCGAGGTGCTTGGCCGTGTCTACTGGGTTTGCAGAAATGCACCACCCAGACTCCTGAGCCGGGGGCATTTTAGGGTCTGGATTAGGTACATTCCTCCCAAACCTTCACCTCCTCTTCAGAATCACGTTATATTACATTATGTTATATTATATTATATTACTATTCTCTGTCTTATTACACTTCAGTACAGTGGTTCTTTTTAAAAAATTTTTTTAATATTCATTTATTTTCAAGAGAAAGAGAGAGAGAGAGAGAGAAAGAAAGAGCTGGGGAGAGGCAGAGAGAGAGGGAGACGCAGAATCCAAAGCAGGTTCCAGGCTCTGAGCTGTCAGCCCAGAGCCCGATGCGGGGCTCGAACTCACGAATGGCGAGATCGTGGCCTGAGCCGAGGTTGGAGGCTTAACCGACGGAGCCACCCCGGCGCCCCCGGCACAGTGGTTCTAACCACCGGAGGAAGTGAGCATGCGTATGGCCGGGGCTGGAGGCAGGTTTGGCTGATGGAATTGGCAAGTGTCCCTGGTGTCTGGTGATGAGGTCCGGGATGCCCCCTACTGAACCCTACGAGGCACAGGACGGCCCCCACCGCAAAGAAGGCACCGGCCCCTGGGGCGCCTGTGTGGCTCCGTCGGTTAAGCGTCCATCTCTGGGTTTCCGCTCAGGTCATGATCTCAGGGCCTCGCGGCTTCAAGCCCGGAGCTGGACTGTGCGCTGGCCGCATGGAGCCTGCTTGGGCTTCTCTCTCTCTCCTTCTCTGTCCGCCCCTCCCCTGCTCAAGCTGTCTCTGTCTCTCCTCAAATCAATAAATAAACTTAAGAAAAAAAAGAAAGGTCCGGCCCCAAATGCCCACGGCGAGATCGAGAGCCCCGGCTTCCCCGTGACCCTGGCTCCGCTCGGGGGTTGGCGACAGTGTTGGGGGAACGCCTGGAACCTCTCCCCGTCTCTTCTTCTTTCCCTGCTGGGCGCTGACCTCGCCTTTTGTTCTTAGCTCGGAGATGGCTTCCTCGGGGACGCCTCCCGGGGGACCCCCTACTCCAAGGTTACTGACCCGTCCCTCCCCATTAGACATTCCCGTGATACTTCTCGTTCCTCGTCCTTGGATTGCCTTACGCATCGTTCACATCTGCGGTCAGATGTCACCGCCTCAAAGCAGCCGGAGGGCTGCCTTCGCGAAAGTGACCCCCCTCTCGTCAGTGCCTCAGCCACCTGCTCCTTACCAGCACAGCTGAAACCATCTGGTATGTTACAGGCCGGGACTTGGCCACCCCTGGGTCCTGAGGGCCCGGCAGAGCCCCTGGAACAGCCTCCGGATGCAGCAGCGGGGCTCAGAGGACCGGAAGCCCGCTCCTGCCCTAGGCCTCCCCTCTCCTTCCCCGGAATCCTCCGGAGTCCCCTTTCTTGGGAAGGGACACCGTCCTGGGACTGAGCAGCCTCTGGTTTCTCTCTGTGCTCTTCTGTAACTCGCGGAGAGAATCCGGCAAGTCGGCAAGTCCCTGCTCCCCCTTCTTTGTGAAATGAAGGTGCTGCTGTCCCTCCCTGCTTTGTAACTGGCAGGGGGGGGTCAGTGTCAGAATCACCTCCCGGAGCTTTCCGGAGACAAAGCCCTACCGCAGACCTGCAGAGCCCCGTTCTCTGGGAGAGCTGCGCCCTGCTCTGTGCTTTGGGGACACCTCCCTGGGTTGTCTGGGTTCAGGGCATGGTTAAGGAGCCGGGAAACAGAACGTGGTGGGGGGGGGGCCCTCTGGAGCCCCTTCCGGCTCCGGCACCTGACATCTCCGTGATTTTTAAGATGCCCAGCCTGGGCCATTTATCTGAGCGACTCGCCTTCCCAGGCTCCCCTGGCACTTTTGCTAATTTAATAGCATTTAATTTAATTTTGAAATGATTTTTTTAAAAAGGCCTTTGCTGCAGAAGCCCCAGCCACCTCATCCCTCTTTCCCGCTAAGGCTGAAAATACATTTTGTGGCCGAAGCCAGGCTTCTGGCCACAGATGTCCCTTGGCGGGCCCACAGCCTTTTTACTAAAAATGCTGAGTTTGCTCTCCACCCATTGGGCATAATTACCTTTCTCCTCTCCAGAGCCCCCTGCGTGTTCTAACCTGAGGAGGAAAGAAAGAGCTGGAAAACCAGCCCGAGTTAGAGCTTGACTCATGAGCGCTCGTCTCAGACAAAGAGATCGGCATAGCTCAACACACACACACACACATACACACGCACGCACAGACACCTTTTTTCATAGTCTTCAGGGCTGAGTGGCCACAGCGGGGGCTACATTTAGCTCTGGGTTCTCTTGAACTTTCCAGATTTTCTGTTAGCCTGGACTTTTTCTGACTTTCTTGGACTTTCTCCTAGGGATATGCCACATCCCTTTCTTTGCTCCTTTTAATTATTTTCTGTTACGTTATTTAAACCCAACTTTACGTGCACTCGATCATTATAACTCATCTCAGAATCATCTATTCGTGGATTAATTAATTTTTATCCAGCATCTCCCATGTGGCCAAGGACAGATGCAGTAGTGAGCTGCAGACTTGACCCTGTCCTCAGGAAGGAAAGAGCCTGCCTAGGAGGAGAGACGGGTGAAGTGGGGGAGGTTCTTAGGGGGTAAAGATGGGGAGGGAATGTGGAGAACAGGGGATGGGCAGGTAAGCCTAGAAATCTTGGGGGAAGTACGTCCAAGAGAATAATTACGCTCTCTGTCAGGATGGCCAGCCTTATGTGAAAAGACAGAATGGGGAAGGTGAATGAGTCTTGCTACGTCCTGACAAGTCGACTTCTTCTCCCTCCCGTGGAAGACATTGTTCGCTCCTCCCCAAATCCATTTGCTCTTCTTCCCGGGCACACAGCTCAGATCCCTCTCCCAGGCTCCCTTGTGTTGGCACGGCCGTAAGACCAAGCGCCGGTCAAACGCGAGTGGAACGACCTACTTCACACCCAGACCCTCCCAAGCCCTGCATGCTCTTTCCTTTCCCATTGATGGAACTCAGACCATGTGACCTAAAGATCCCACACTGAGGGTGGAGGGAGCCACGATGTGGCAAGAACCTGGGTCTCTGCTATCTCTTGCAGGGAAGTCACCCTGGAGAGTTGCCTGACCGCAACCGACTTCCCCGGACTTTGCAAGAGCTAAAACTAGACACCTGCCGTGGGTGAGCCGTTGCAGGCTTTTGGGTTTGTTTGTTACATCATGTCTGCAAATTGAGTTTTATTGGAACACAGTCTCTGGCTGCTTTCATGCTGTAGCAGCAGAGTTGAGTAGTTGGGATAGAGACTGTATGGCCTCTAAAGTCTAAAATATTTACTATCTGGACCTTTATAGAATGTGTTTGTAGACCCTGGCCTTAATGAGTACACCAAGCATCTGGCCAGAGCCAGAAGCAGTCTAGATTCTTCTCTTGCTCCCCAATATGGGTTTATTTGAAGAGACCAGTCCTGGATGGTGTGACTTTCTTCCCTGATTTCGTTCTGGTTTCCTCCACCATTTTGACTCCTTTCCTTGGGAGCAACTAGGTTTCATGCATTGGACCCAGAGACAGAAAGAATGGTTAAGGGTGATCATTCTTCAACCTTCTCAACTGTTAGCTCTGACCTTCTGAATCATTTAGACTGACTCCTTGAATGTTCAGAGAGAGGGCAGTAGATGTTCCCAGGGTCACCGAGCCAGCGAGTGACTGAGAGGTCTTGCAGAGGAAGCTGGGGGGCAAATGAACTGCCTCTCAGATGAAAACAGCTAATGTTTATTGAGTCCTTGCTATGGGCTAGGCGCACACCGACTCGTTTAAGCAAACCCAAGGTGTATACTGCTACTTTTGTCATCACTCCCGTTTCACAGAGGGAGAAACTGAGGCACAGAGGGAGGTTAACTTGCCCAAGGTCCTCTCTGGGGGTGAAGCTAAGATTTGAACACAGCAGCGTGGGTTCAAGAGTCCATGTTCATACCCATGGCGCCATACTGGATCTGTCCTCCTTGCCTTCATTGAGTCTTGAAACTCCCCCCTGATCAGCAGTGATGGGAGGAAAAGACTGAGGTGCGCTGGGTGGTTCTTCCCTAGCCTTTCCCTCCTGTCCCACTTCCCTCTGATCCTCGAAGCCTACGACGGTTCATCAATTTTGTTTGCATATCCAACTTGAGACACTGTCATTTCATTAACTCAAGTGAGGGGCTCTTCATACAAGACTGAGCGTCCATAATTCTCTTTAAAGTTACGGAGAAATGTATGCTTAATTATATTTGCATATGAAAAATAGGGTCTAATTAGTTTGATTGATTATTATTTTAACCCTAATGGCATTTTGAGTATCTGTCCCAACTAATAGCAAGTGTATCGCTAATAAATCATTGAATTTTTACGGCATGGTCTATTGAGCTGGCTTATGAAATATATTTTATTAATATCCCGGAATGTATTGAAACTGATACAAGTCAAACATCAGCTCATTTATTAAACTGTTTAAATGTCAGTTTTATACAAGAGTAATAATACAGGAAATATGTTCGTTCAGGAGACATCAGTAGACCACGGGTCCTCAAAATATTAGTTATCTCGGAAAAATATATTATGGAAATAAAAGTCCAATTATGTCATTTACTGCATTAAATAAATCTATATTGACTAACATAAATGTTGCACATTAGCAGATGCACTTTCTCTGAAACTTTTTAATTCTCCGGGATTGCACTCGAGGGCACGGGGAGTCTGGGTCTCTAGGACAAGGCAGTCTCTTGAAGTTGGGGTCAGCTCTCACCGCGGTCCGAGGCCGTGCTGCGCACGAAAGGTCTCCAGGATGTCCTGCCTGAAGGGTTTTGCTTCTACGGCATTCCCAAGGACCCGAGTCTGGATCGCCGCATTTCCGGAAGGATGACGTCATTCTCCCTGCGTCTGTTCGTGGGACGAGTACTTCCGGGTGCACAGCGGGTGCTGTGTGCTGCACCGTGGGCACCCCGTGGTGCACCAGAAAGGTGGGGACGCTGCTTCCGCGGAGGTGACATTCTAGCGGCGGTGAAATGAGAAAGAAAAGCCTCTTTCTCTGCCTCTACAGCCCATACCGACCAAAGGAAGAAGCAGTGTTGTTGTTTTTCTGTGGCTCACAGCACCTCGGACACCCCACGTGCGGGTTTTCTCCCACCCCAGCCGGTTTTCTCTCTGGACACCCACTGGGAGTCCTATCATTCACCTCCCACATGGACTACGTGGGGCCGGAGCGGCCCCCACTGGTGAAGGGCTCAGTCCCGCAAGCCTGGCCCCAGCTTCAAACGCCCACCCTAAGCCGCCTGCGCTTCTGATTGACCGGCTGTGCATCTGGGCTTCCCGAGAGCCCCCCTCCTCACGTTCAGTAATTCACAGAACAGCTCACAGAACGCACTTATATTACCTGTTCGTTGTAAGGGATACAACTCACCAACGGCCAAGTGGAGGAGAGGCATGGGGCCAGGCCCGGGAGGAGGGGTGCAGAGCGCCCGGGCCCTCCCTGGGCTCGCCACCCTCCTAGCGCCTACTTGCTGGTGGCCTGAGCAGCAGCCTGGAAGCTCTCGGAGCCCCACTCCTGAGGGTGTTTCACGGAAGGCTTCGTGACTTAGGCACGATTGATTAAATCATCGACCATTGGCGATTGAACTCCATCTCCAGCCCTCTCCCCTCCTCAGAGGTTGGGGGGGTGGGACCAAAAGTTCTAACCTTCTAATCACGTGATTGGTTCCCCTGGCAACCAGCACCCCCCCCTCCCTGGGGGCTTTTCAAAAGTCACCTCATTAACCTAAACCCAGGTAGGGCTGGAAGGGACTTAATGAACAACCAAAGACACTCCCATCACTCACAAAATTCCAAGGATTTTAGGAGCCCCGTGCCAGGAACTGGGAACCAAGACCAAATATATATTTCTCCTTATATCGAGTCACAGGGGGAGACAACGGGTGAAAGAAAAAATGAGGTAATTTCAGTGCTGATCCGTGCTCCCAAGGGGCTGATGCAGGCTGTTGGGGTGGGGGAGGCTCTGGGCGGGGCCCCTTGAGACTAGCAGGGTTCCTTCAGATTGGAAAGTTGGGGACAATGGCAAGAAGGAGACAGGCAGGTCAAACGGCCAGGGGCAGCGGCTTCCAGGTGGAAGGAACAGCAGATGCCAAGGCGGGAGGTTAGAGTGAACTCGAGGTGTTCGAAGGACAGAGTGCAGGTTGGTGGGGCTGGAGCCGGGTCCGCTAAGAGCCGGGGAACGGACAGGTGGGAATCCCCAGCTTACAAAGGGCCTCCCTTTCCAAGAAAAGGCGTATGGGTCTAATTCATGGAGTGGCGAATACTCCGGGGTGGTTAGACTCGGGAGGGGGGCAGGAGATGGTCAGATTTATATTTTGCCAAGGTCACTGGGGTGCCGGCGGGGACCGCAGGGGGCTGGGCTGGCCCTGGGGACACAGGCAGGAGGCGGGTGCCGTCATTAAGGGCAGGACCGAGGGGAGGAGAGAAGTCAGGCTTCGGGATGGATGCAGAGGTCGAGCTGACAGGATACCCTGATGGATTAGATACCGAGAGACAGGGAGAGAGGAACCAAGGACGCTTCCAGTGTTTGATCTGAGCATCTGGGCAGCATTTACGGTGCGAGGGAGGAGGTCACGGGGAGGAATGGTTTTAGCAGCGTCGAGAGTGCGTTTATCATCACATCAGAGGCGGAGGGGCCAGCGTGAGTCACCGAGTCCGGCGGCGGTTCCCCCAAATTAGGCTGGATCAGAATCACCAAGCCTGCTCGTTGCCATCAAGGGTCCCGGACCTTGTCCCCAGAGATTCAGAGTCTTCAGTCTGGGGGGAGGGGGGGTGCAGGCATGAGTGCTTTTTTTTTTTTTTTTGCTAACCTTTGGTGATTCCAGTCCAGTCCCTTCATTTCGTAGATGGGGAAACTGGAGCCGGGGGAGGAGAGAGGATACGCAACTTGGTGGCATGAACTACATGGCAAACAGGGGAGTCCTGGTTCTTAGATCTTGGCTCCTCCCCTGGCTGGGGCTCTTTTGGTCCCTATGAAAGGAGCTCCAAGGTGTATGTGAGTGCCCCGGATAGGCAAAGCCCAGACATTCCACCTGAGCCGCGCTCAGAAATGTCCAGGAGATAGGCGAGGTGCAGGACGTTTCGGAGTTAGGAAGAGGGAGGAGAGAATGGTTTAGCTCTGGCCATCTTGCTGTGCATCGCTGGGCAGTTCCCATGACCTCTCTGATCCGTGGCTTCTCTGCGTATAATTGGATATAAGAATGGTGCCTTCTTCTTAGGATGTTATAAGGACCAAATGCGATTCTTACGCGAAGGGCTTAGCGCAGCGCCCGACGCGTGGTGAACCCTGAAAAGACATTAGCAATAACCCGAACACACATTCTATAGATCCCTGGCAGTCACCTGGAGAGGCAGCCAGAGCAGTGACAAATCAGGGCGCAGACTTGGGGATCAGACCAACCTGGGTTCAAATCCCACTTCTCCGCTCCGGAAGCCTGGGCAGACGCTCGACTCTCTGAGCCTCTGTTGCTTCGGCTGTAAAACAAGAAGGCAGGACCTATAAGGCCCATGTGGAGGGGTGGTTTGTGAGTTTGAGAGAAAGGTACCTGCAGTTTCTTCTGGCTCCGAGCCTGGAGTTTAAGGACTGGGAGTGATCGAAATTATTATGCCAGTTTCAGTTCACTGACCCAAACCGCAGGCAATGGCACTTCCCTCTGAGGCTGCCGCTTGCCGCCTGGGGGCTGCCCGTGGGTGGTCGTGGAGGAGAGTCTGGGGTCTCCTCCAGTGCTGTGTGACCTTGAGCGAGCCCCTTGCCCTCTCTGGCCCCTGTTGCCTCATGTGTGAAATGAGCAGGCTGGTCTAGTTAATCTCCAAGGTCTTTTTCACAGCCTTTAAAAAAAATCGATGATTGTGAAGATCTGTGATTAGTGAGGAACCATCTGCCCCAGGCAGAGACCAGACCCTCCCCAACCTTCGGGAGGGGGGATAAAACAATAAGCAGGCGGCTTAGCAAATTGCCACCTCCTAGGCCTTAAAAACGAATATCTGCTTTTGTATCAGCCTTGATTGAAATTCTTAGGCTATGGCCGCCGTCCCCGCCATCAATGCCTTAATTAGAAATTAGGACAGTCACATTGGCATAAATTAAATCAGACTAAAGATGATTAACAAAGTAATGCAAGAAATCATTAAATTAAACCATTGTGCCAAGTCCTCTGCTGATCTATCACAAATTTGGGCTGCTAATGAGGTCTTAATTAGTAAGTTAGGTCGAAATAATTCATGTCATTCACTTCAAAGACAGCCCTCTTTCTTTCTTTCTTTTTTTTTTTTTCTCTTTTTGAATCCAGCCCCCAATGCAAATTTATCACGGGCTGCGGAAGGGGGTGGGTGGACGCCATCAAGAAATAACAGCGTTCCTTGGATTATCAAAACCGGCTTGGCACTGAATGCGTGTGTTGGGAAGCCCGTTCTGACGTCAGATGAGCCTGAAGCAGCGTAAAGTGCTGAGGTTCCTTGGATGAAGAACGGCGGGAAGAGAAGAAACGGTCCAGAGGGTTGTTCCCTCATGATAGAGATGGGAAAACCGAGGCCCCAACCAGGGAGGCGTCGCAGAGCGGATTTGGGGCAGAACGGGGGCGGGGTGGGGGGGCTGGCGTCCTGAGTCAGGATGGGCTCTTCTTTTCCAGAAGGTGAAGGAAGCAGGCCCTGAAGTGGTCAGCGCTGTGGAATTCAGTGGGTAGGAGGCCCTGCCCCGACTGGGGAGAGCCTGGCGTCTTCTTGGTCTGCCAAAGCACGGCTTCAGGCCGGCTTCCCAGAATAATGGCCGTTGTTGGAAGAGTTAGCATTTACTGGGCACGCACTACACGCTAATGTGTGTGCTCAGGGCTCTCCGCGACTCTCCTCACTTCACTTGCAAAAAGTAGTAGGCACTGTTGGGTTCCCCGTGTTACTGCCAAGGGAGCTGAGGCTCAGAGAAGTGCTTAGTTCACTCTAGGTCACACAGCCGGGAAGAGGCAGAGCTGGGATTTGACTCTGACGTCCCAGCGTGTGGACGCTTCACTGCCTTACTTTCCTGCCTCCATCAATAACCACCGAATGGCCGCGTGGCTGGCTGGGCAATGCTTGGGCAGGCGGTAGCCGTTGTTGGCAGGGTGAGCAAGAAGGGCAAGATGAACGTGTCGATTCGGCAGGGGTGGGGCTCTTGGAAGGAAGACCCATGGCTTTGGGCTCAGGCAGGTCTGAGGTTGACACCTGATTCTGCAAACTCCTAGTAGCCATGCGTTCTTGAGCCAGTTGCTTCCCCTGTCCGAGCCTCAGTTTCCTCATCTGTAACATGGGTATAATTAGTGCCTAATATGAGGCGTTTGTGCGATTTCAACACGATCACATGAGAAATGTGCCTTGCACACAGTAAGTGTTCAATAAATGTTCTCTTCTCCACCTTCTCCATGGTCGTCCGGTGATTCAGCAAGCTTTTGCTGTTCAACAAACTATGAAACTCAGCGGCTTAAACCAAGAATGGCCTATTTATTTATTTATTTATTTATTTAAGTTTTATTTATTTATTTGAGAGAGAGAGAGCGTGAACAGGGGAGGGGCCCAGAGAGGGAGAGAGAGAATCCCAAGCAGGCCGTGTGCCTGTCAGCACGGAGCCCGAGGCGGGGCTCAAACTCATGAACCATGAGGTCATGACCGGAGCCAAAATCAAGAGTCAGAGGTTGAACCGACGGTATTTATTTCTTTATTTAAAGTAGGCTTCACTCCCGCCGTGGAGTCCAACGCGGGGCTCGAACTCATGACCCTGAGATCAACACCTGAGCTGAGATGGAGTTGGACGCTTCATTGACTGAGCTGCCCTGGCGCCCCAAGAATGGCTTGTTTAAGTCAGGATCCCGTGAACTGGCCATTGGAGCTGGGCTCTGCTGGGAGGTTCTTCTGCTAGTCCTGGCTGGGCTCACACAGGAGTCGGTGGCCGTTGGCTACCAGGCAGCCGGGAGGGGGGGAGCTCCACCATTGTGGGCTGGTTGGCCGCTGGCTGGGGTGACAGGAGGTGATGGAGCCGTGAGTCTCTCACTTTCCAGAAGGCTAGTCTGAGCTGGCACTGTTGGTGGCGAAAGGGCTATCCAGCAAGAGGGAGCTAACCCGAGAGCCCAAGCTTTCCTCCAGCTTCTCCGTGCATCCCATTTCCTTAAGTCTCTTTGGTTGTTGTAGACAGAATTTGCGTCCCTACTCCCTCCTCAGACGTCCAGGTCTGAAGCCCTGGATTTTATGACCATGTTGCCTAATTTGCAAAAGGGACTTTGCAGATGTGATTAAGTTCAGGCTCTTGAGATGGGGAGGGTTGTCCTAAATCATGGGGCGGACGCGGCATCGTCACGAGGGTCTTTATAAGGAGGAGGCCGAGGGGTCTGCGGAAGAGAAGAAAGTCATGCGATGTTGGAAGCAGAGATTAGAACGACAGCCTTTGAGGAGGGAGGGAGAGGCCACATGCCAAGGAGTACAGGTGGCCGCCGGAAGCTGAAAAACGCAGACGTGGGTTCTCCCCTGAGGACGTCCAACAGGAACCAGCCTCGCCAACCCTTCGGCCTCTGCCCCTAAGGTTTGCCTCGGACTTCCGACGTCTGCGAAACACATGAGAGAATGGAATGTGTCGTTTTAAGCCACTGAGTGTGTGGGTAATTTGCAAACCTTCACAGTCATGGGAAGCCAAATGCGTTGCCCAAAGCAGTCACGTGGCCAAGCCCAGATTCCAAGGGTGGGAAATAGACGCCCTCTCTTGATGGGAGCCCCCATCCCTTCATAAAGCTGTGCGTGTAGGACGGGAAGAAGATTTGGTCACATATTATGGTCTACGTGAACATATCACTGTACCCCAGTGATTTTGAAAGAATAATAGTAATACGAATATGACCTATATTAATAATATAATAAATATAATAGTAGTCACAATTATAATGTCTATTTATTATTATTTTACAATTATTTTAATATTTATTTTTGAGAGAGACAGAGTGTGAGCAGGAGGAGGGGCAGAGAAAGAGGGAGACACAGATCCGAAGTAGTTCCAGGCTCTGAGCTGTCAGCCCAGAACCCGACGCGGGGCTCGAACCCACGAACTGTGAGATCATGACCTGAGCTGAAGTCGGACGCTTAACCAACTGAGCCACCCAGGTGCCCCGTATTATTTTTTATTATTAAAATTTTTTAAAATGTCTATTTCTTTTGAGAGAGAGAGAGAGAGCAGGCGAAGGGCAGAGAGAGAGAGAGAGAAAGAATCTTGAGCAGGCTCCTCACTGTCCGCACAGAGCCCAAGGCAGGGCTCGAACTCACAAACCCTGAGATCATGACCTGGGCTGAAATCAAGAGTCTGGGCGCTTAACTGACAGAGCCACCCAGGCACCCCTATGATATATATTCAGTGAGCACTTTCTAGAAGTCGAGCCATGTCAAGCACCTGGCATACCTTAATTTTCTTCTTTTTTTAGCTGTGGTAAAATACGCATCGCCTCAAATATTCCAGCCACGTGGAGGTGTGCAGTGCAGCGGCACTAAGTCTGTTCGTTGTGCTGGGCAACCATCGCTACTGCCTGTTTCCAAAACTCCTTCATCCTTCAGACAGAGCTCTGCCCGCCAAGCAGTGACCCCCCCCCCACCCCCTCCTCCCTCGGTTCCCGGAACCCTCTCTTCTCCTTTCTGCGTCTGTGAGTTCGCGCACTGCAGGTACATATAGAAACAGGATCTTACACTCTTTGTCCTCTCCGTCTGGCTCACGTCACTTAGCATGATGCCTTTACCAGCCGCGCGTCAGAACTGAATCCTGGCACGCGTCCTCACAGCAACCCTGGGTAGCGCCGAGGCTCAGAGAGGTGCGGTGACCTGTCCAAGGTCACACAGCTGCCTGGTGGGGGTGTCCGGGCCTGAGCTCTCATCTCCCGGACTCCCAGGGGCCATGTCGAGCACATGTCACCTCTCTGTCTGGTCTCTCGCAGCAGGAGCTGGGCGTCCCACGTCTCAGTACCCACAGCCCTGTCGTAACTCGGTGTAGGCCCCTCCCCCTCCCACACTCCCCAGAGTCATTCATTTGTTTCTGCACAGTCAGGATGGCTCCCCACCAGGACCAAAACAATCACTTCTCCATCGATTCGGCATCAATTAATTAAAAAATCCATCCGACCACTCCACAATTTGATGGACTTGGAGGATCCAGAAGGGAATCCTGGCAGGGGGTGGGGGGGAGGTGAAGTCCTGGGGAAGGGAGCAGGCGGGAGGCTCAGCTCTGGGTGCACAAATTGTAGGAGCCCCTCTACAGGCGGCGGGGGCCCGGACCTGGTGGTTGTATCCGTGGTAGCAGGTTTTTGTTTGTTCGTTCGTTTGTTTGTTTTAAGTAGGCTTCGTGGCCAGAGTGGAGCCCCATGCAGGGGTCGAACTCACAACTCTGAGATCAAGACCTGAGCTGGGATCGAGTCTGACGCTTAACCGACTGAGCCCCCCAGGTGCCCCGTTAATGGTATTCTTTTTCTTTTTTAAATGTTTATTTATTTATTTTGACACAGAGAGAGAGATAGAGAGACAGCCAGGGAGGGGCTGAGAGAGAGGGAGAGAGAATCCCAAGCAGGCTCGGCGCTGTGGTTATGGAACCCAGTTCGGGGCTGAATCCCATGAACTGTGTGTAAGATCACCACCTGAGCTGAAATCGAGAGTCGGACGATTAAGCAACTGAGCCCCCCCCCCCGTGCCCAGTTAGTACTGTTCTTAATAATAGTTACATTTTAGGGATGCCTGGGTGGCTCAGTTGGTTAGGAGTCTGACTTTAGCTCAGGTCATGATCTCACAGTCCGTGAGTTCAAGCCCAGCGTCGGGCTCTGTGCTGACAGCTCGGAGCTTGGAGCCTGCTTCAGATTCTGTGTCTCCCTCTCTCTCTGCCCCTCCCCCACTCACACTCTGTCTCTCTCAAAAATAAACAATAAAATAATTTTAAAATAATAATAAATATCCATTTCAATCGATTTCTCAAAAATAAATAAAATGCTCAAAAAATAACAGTTACATTTTATTGGTGTGCGCCTCGCAAACGCTGCACACACCTTATCCCATTAATAACCCCTCCCAGGGGCTCTGTGAACTAGATGAGGCTCAGAGAGGTCGAACGACTTGTCTGGGGCCACACAGCTAGACGGTCAGGAGAGAATCCCGTTTCCTGGCCCTTCCGTACCTCCCTCTTGGTGAGTATTTTCTGGCTTGCCCAGCGTGGGACTCTGAGGGAGAAGGGCGTGGGGCGGGGTTCTGTGGCTTGGAGGGAGTCTGGGGAATTGTCTCTGAGGAGGTGGGCTTGGGCACAGGCCCCCCCCCCCCGGGATGTTGTTTCCAGCTGGAGGGGACTTTACCAGGTCATTTGCTTCGACGGCTTTCGAACGATTTTGAGCCTTGCAGAACCCAATGTTGAAAGTGAAGTCTCATGTAGATTTATTAAAGAAAACCCCTAAACAAAGCTGCTTGGCTGGAGAGTAACAATAATACTAAGAAGAGGTGACCCCCTGGAGTTGAAGCCGTCGTACACCGGTTCACTAGAACGGACTGTTACATATTCGGAAATTTTGTAAGCCCATTGCGAAACCACTGGCTTGGAATCAGTGGCGATGGAAACCCTTGCACCGTGGAAATCGGCCAGCGCGGTGAATCAGGCCCCCCCCCCCGACACCCCGAGAGCTGGCTTACCAGCTCGCCCCTGACAACAGCCACTTCGTGAATATTTGCTGAGCTCCAACACTGTGCCAAGCGCTTTGTTAAAACAATTACACTGTTGACATTTCAACCGCATTGTAAAGGCAGAGAGTATTAATAGCCTCGTCTCTCAAATGGGGACACTGAGGCTTGGAGAGGGATAAGGTAGCCACTGGCACAACGTCACCAGCCCGGAAATGTTAGCGCCGGCCTCGTTCAAAATCTCACATGCTGTCGGATGCACAGAGGAGTGGTTTTTTTACAATCGCGGAGTCCCATGGGGGCGCCTGGGCGGCTCAGTCAATTAAGAGTCTGTCTTCCGCTCGGGTCATGATCTCACGGTTTGTGGGTTCGAGCCCCGCGTCGGGTTCTGTGCTGACAGCTCGGAGCCTGGAGCCTGCTTTGGATGCTGTGTCTCCCTCTCTGCCCCCTCTCTTTTTCTCTCAAAAATAAATAAACATTAAAAAAAAATCGCTGAGTCCCAGAGACTGGAGCGCAGCTGCTTGGGATCACACAGGGCACCCGGTGAGCTGGGCAGAGGGCTGAGCCCAGAGCTCAGTGTCCAGTCTCCCACCCCGAAACTCGATCTCCGTGAGAGGGCAGCGGACTGGGATGCCTGAGTTGGGAACGTGAGATAAGGAGTAACCCGGCATCAGCCATAGTGTTTCTACCCCTTAGCAGGCGTGTCTGTGGGATATTACTACCCTCGTGCTTCTTGATCGGGGTAGCAAATGTCCACCCTGTCCGGGAACATTCAGTCACCTCCCCTCCCCGGAAGGGTGGACAGCAGGTGTCATCGGCTCGCTTGCAGGGAGCAAAGCAAGCAGGTGCCTTGCCTTCCTGCCTCTAGTCAACACCTGGCTGCTCTCTGGCCCCTACAGCCTGGGCCAGGGCACGGCGGGGATTGTCGTCCCCGCAGGACACGCACACCTGTGGCACCAGCCCAGGAGCAGAATCCAGGTAGGGCCGGGCTGAATCTTGCCTCTCTCATCTGTCTCCTCATTTCTTATTTAAATATACACATATAGTTAAAGTTTACTTATCTTGAGAGAGAGAGAGAGCATGCGAGCAGGGGAGGGGCAGAGAGAGAAGGAGAGAGAGAATCCCAAGCAGGCTCCGTGTGCTGTCAGCACAGAGCCCCATGTGGGGCTCGAACCCTCTGACCTGAGCCGAAAGCAACCTGAGCTTCACCAACCGAACCACCCGGACGCCCTGTCTCCTTATTTCCACAGCTTTGTGAACAAGGGATGGACTGCTGGGCAAGGGCCTGGGGGGGTCCTGGGATACTGGATTCCAGGGGAGGCGTGCTCTTAGCGATGGGAACAATCTTGGGTCCTGTTTTGCAGTCGACCACGCTGGGACAGCGTCACCTCCCTCCAGGAGCCAGCCCGTGAGGTGGTTACCATTCTAGGGACGGGTCTGAGATCTTGCCCGAGGTGGAGAGCCTTTATGCCTTGGCCGCCTTGGCTGGCCGGGGACTCCTGCTTCCTGCTGGGGCGAGTGCGCTTCCCTGGGGCACAGCCCCCGTCCCTCAAGGAAGTGCGGGCAACTGCAAACGGAATGACTTGGCGCTCACCAGATCTCCTCAAAGGATGCTCCTCACTTTACAGATGGGGAAACCAAGGCTCAGAGAGGGCAAGCAGGTCGCCCGAGTTCACACAGCCAGGAAGCAGCTGAGCCCCGAAAGGAGTTTCAGAAGGTAGACAGTTTGCTTTCGTGATCCGCAGCAGTGCGACCTGATGGAAACCCAACATGAGCCACAAATGTAACTTTAGACTTTCTAGTAGCCTCACTAAGAGAAGTAAAAAGGAACGGGTGAAATTAATTTTAAGAGTGTATTTTATTTAACCTATGCATCAACATTATCATTGCATGATGGGGTCGGTAAGAATGATTCTAATGTGGTTTTTAACCTCTGTTTTTACTGTAAGGGCATTTTACACACACGCTTAACAGCACGGTTTAATCAGAGAAGCCGTGTTTCAAGTGCTTGAGGGCCGCGTGCCGCTCGTGGCCGCCGAACGGGACAGCACGGGTGCAGAGAGAGACGGAGGCTTGGAAGTCAGAGCGGGTGGGCATTTCTCCTGGTCTCTGTCACTCGATTTCGCCCCTCTCTTATGGCATACGTTACGCGTGTGCCTTTAGCTAAGATGTCATATTGTAATAACACTATTGCTTCTTATGTGCCAGGCCGTGGGCTGTTTGTCCCCCTTGTGCAGATGAGCAAACAGCCCAGAGAGGGTAAGTTACTGCCCCAAATCACGCGGCTGGGACAAGTCACAGCCGGATACAAACCCAGGGCTTGACTCCACACCTGGGTTCCTGACCACCACGTCTGGGCAGTGACTGACTTTCTCTCTTAATGTTGGCTCTCCTGATTTTTCCGGATTTTCCTGGGCAGCTCGGAGCCACGGAGGAGCTGCCCGATTTCCCGGACGTGCCTGTCAGGGGTGGGTGGGCCTTGGGGCTCCTGGGTGGCTCAGGCAGTTGAGCGTCCTACTTGGGCTCAGGTCATGATCTCACAGTTTGTGAGTTCGAGCCCCACATCGGGCTCTGTGCTGACAGCTCAGAGCCTGGAGCCTGCTTCAGATTCTTGTCTCCCTCTCTCTTTGCCCTTCCCCAGCCTGTGCTCTGTGTGTGTGTATGTGTGTCTCTCTCCCTCTCAAAAATAAATAAATGTTAAAAAAAAAAAAGAAGTGGGTGGGCCTGTGCTGGCTCCCTGCCCTGGCTTCACCGGGGTCCCTGAGGGCCAGTGGCCTTGTAAAGGCCAAGGGACATAGATGCACTTTAGAGATCGGTGTGTTCCCAAGTCACACGACCTGGCCCAGATTTCCTGCTTTTGCACTTCTTGGTTGTGTGGCCTTGAGCCTTACCTCCCCTCTGTGGGCCTCAGTCTCCTGGGCTCTCTGCCTTCCCCTTGTCATTGGATTAAACTAGACGCCGAGCAGAGAGTGTGTTTCCTGATGCCTGAAGCCTGCCAAGGAGCAGCTGGTTTCTCCCTCTTCCCATTTTGTGGATGAGAAAACTGAGGCCCTGACAGGCTGAGAGGCTCACCTGTGGTCCCCTAGGGAAGGAATGACAACGTTGGGGTAGAACTGAGGCCTCCTGAGCCCGCATACGTTATTTCCACAGGACTCCCCGGAGCTGGACGTTTGGGAGGAAAGATGAGCCTCTCATGCTTGATTTCCAGGCCGCCACTTTACCTCTTTGTCGACTTCCTCTCTGCAGCCTCAGCTCAGGCTTTGGGTCTGAAAACCCCTGATTTCGGCTCTCATGGAGGATATTAGGAGAGACGGGTCTCCTGTCGGAAAAAGATTTGTCTGGACCTCAGGGTGAGTAAGCGGCAGAGCTGGGCACGCGAAGAAGCCACAACTCTATTTCCCTCCAGTGGGGCTGTGGGGGGTCAGACTATGTGCTGGGCTTTATTTTTGTTGTGTGCTTATTTTAATCTCCTCCACACCAGCAGTTCTAAGTGAGAAGAGTGATGTCCCGTGCACCCATCGAAGGTACTAACTGAGCACCGACTATGCATAAGGTCTTGAGGCAGATGTCTTTATTGTGTGAGGGTGACAGACACTGGGGTTCCCCCTACAGGCATCTCCCGAAAGCCTACATTCATTCTCTCACTCATCCATCCATCCATCCTTCCATCCATCCATCCATCCATCCATCATCCATCCATCCACCCATCCACTCATCCATCCATCCATCCATCCACCCATCCATCCACTCATACATCCATCCACCCATCCATCTGCTCATCCATCCATCCATCCATCCATCCATCCATCCGTCATCCATCCATCCATCCTTCCATCCATCCATCCATCCATCCATCCATCCATCCATTATCCATCCATCCACCTATCCACTCATCCATCCATCCATCCATCCACTCATCTTTGCATCCATTCTTCCACTTATCCATCCATCCTTCCATCCATCCATCCATCCATCCATCCACTCACCCATCCATCCATCCATCCATCATCCATCCATCCATCCACTCATCCATCCATCCATCCGCTCATCCATCCATCCATCCAACCATCCATCCATCCATCCATCCATCCACCCATCCATCTGCTCATCCATCCATCCATCCATCCATCCACTCATCCGTCCATCTGTCCACCCATCCGCCCATCATTCCATCCATCCACTCATTCACTTATTCATCCAACCAGCATCTGAGGCTCCCACTTGCAAAGCTCACTGTTTGTATGGGGGACAAGCATCACGCCATGAGCTGATTTGTACTGTGCTGGTTCTTACCAGAGACATGTACAAAGAACCATGGAAATGAAGGGGTGAAGCAAAAGTTTCTTGGCCAAGGGGGCATTTGACTTGGGCTCTGAGGGATAATTAGGGGATCGCTAGGCAGAGAAACGCATTGTAGGAAGTGGTGGGAATACCATGAGAGATGTAGAGGAGGCAATACATACCCAGAGGTGTCTTTGGGGGTGTCTGTGTGTGTGTGTGGGAGTGGTGCTGGCGGTGATGAGGTGCATAGCTGAAAAGGTAGTTTGAGGCAAATCATCAAGAACTATGCTCGGGTGATTGAATTTTGCTTAGTTAGTTTGCCGGGGTGGGAGCAGCAGAGATGTTTATATAAGGGAGGAAATGTCAGATCCATGTATTTAAAGAAATAGTGTTGGGTGGATTGGAGATCACGCACCCTTCAAGGTCTTATAGAGAATTGAATGTATGAGGTAGGGGACATCTCTGCCCCCAGAAAACACAGCTTGCTGGGACTCTAGCAGCTCTGAGACTTAGTTTCAGTCCCTGCCTCTTCCAGGCAGGCCTCCCTGATCGCTTCTTCTCCAGTTGTTATGGTCGGCTGGTAAGAGCAGTAAGGTGTCACCCACATCTAAGTTTAAAATTTAAATTCTTATTTGACCAGCTCTGGCTCCTGAGAAAACACCTCATCCTTTGGGGTCTTACTTTCTTCCTCTGAGAAAGGGGCATGATACTGATTATATTAGCCAGGTAGGACTCTTCTGGAAAGCAAATGAGATCACGGGGTGGGGAGGTGCCTGCTGCTGGGTCTCCTCCCTGACAAGACGGGTCAGGGAATGAGTCCGCTGAGCCTTTCTCAGATGGCTCAAATCAAACACTCTGGAAGTTTCTGGCTCCTCGCTCCCTCCCTCTCGGAGACGTCTGCTCTGACACTGTTAGTTTTATTTCTAGAACGGAGGATCGGGACAAAGCGAACCCTCTTAGTGCCAGCACTGCTCATGAATTATGGGGAGATGAGAATATTTTAATACAAACCAAAGATTCTCCAGTACAAAGAACTGTTCTGAGAAGTGGTTCCCCCCCCCTTCACTCCCTTTCTGTTCCCCTGATATTTGGAGCTGAGAAGACTCCTCGGGGAATTTATAACGAGTGGAATATTTAAGGGTAGGGAGCCAGAGGTCTTTTCGGCATTCTTGTTTCAAGGGAAGTCACCTCGGAGTGTCTGGTACGTGCCTGAGTGACATGAAAGGAAAGCTGTGTGCGGAGAAGGGGAGAATATGCCAAGAATTGTCAATTATGCAAAAAAAATTGCTTGTCCAAAAGAGTGATGTGTCTGGCTTTGTTCCCCAGACGGAGTTCAGCGTTCTGGCCGAGGCCTTTGTCAGACTCTGGGGTTTTCTGGAAGAGCTTCGGGGCTTGGCTCTTCCTTCCCACGGGTGACGACGGGTCACTTGGTCAGCTGGAGGTCACTTTCCACCTGCTCCTTGGAGACTGCTGTGGGCTTTGTGCTTTGATCCAGGTGGAAGAGCCCCCGATACTCTGAATCCTGTGGCTGGGAGACAGTGTCCGGGGGAAACTGGCGATGCTGCTCCCTCCACCCCACCACCAGGACCAGCGGAATATTTGTTTAGAGTGTATCGGTCACCCACCACCACGTTTCTGCTGTGTAATAAGCAGCAACATAGTCTTGGAAGCGTATACCAGTTAGCTTTTTTGGGGTTTGTATATTTTTGTTTTCTCACCGGTTACCCAGATGGTTCCGTCGATCGGGGCCAGGCAGGGCTGATCGCAGCTGGGCTTGCTTGTGCAGGCGGGTGAGCTGGTGGGAGGACGGCTGACCTAAGACGGTGTCGCTCTCATCTTCTGCGGTTGACAGGCAGCTCACATGTGGTCTGGTGCCTTCCATGGGGCTAGCCTGGACTCGCCCACCCGCTGGCTGCCAGGGTTCTGAGGAGAGAGCGGAGGCTACGGGGCTTCCTGGGACCCAAGCTCAGAACTCGCATAATGTTACATGCTATCAGCCAGAGCAAATCCCATGGCCGCTCCCAAGGCTAGAGGTGGGGAGAAGCTCTGTCCTTTGATGGGAAGAAAAATCGCAAAGTCACATCGCTAGGGCTATGGGTTCAAGGAGGCCAGAGAACTGGGGCCTGGTTGCCCTCAGTCTACCACGAGGGGTGAACAGACGGAGGTTTGCTTACAATTATTCCTGGCACGTCGATGTTGGCTCTTCTGCCGGGTGCTGGGGTAAGAAGTGAACAGGAGACATTCTGGGGGTAAGAAACGGACACAGAAACAGACGATGACAGCCCTCTGTGAGTGTTGGAATGCGGGGAGCCCCAAGGAGGCACCAAACACTCCCTGGAGATCCGGGAAGGCTTCCTGGAGGTGGTCGCTCCTGATCCGAGTTTTGACATTGGAGTGGGAGCATGCAGGGTGAAGGAGGTGCCCAACAGGAACGGGGTGGCAGCAGAAGGGGCAAACAGCGTGTGCAGAGGCAGGGACACAAGGGACGAGCTGCGTGGGGGTGGCCTTCACAGTGGCCGGTAGCAGGTGGGAGCAGAAGTGCCTCAAGGTGAGGCTGGCGTTGACGCAGTGACTCCACCTGGCCTTTAGGAAGCTGTGTGCGGGCACGAGTTCAGCAGAGAGACCCGGACACAGGGACCCGGGGGGAGGCCTGCGATCCAGGTGACCCGGCTGGGGCGCGATGCCCCTGGCCTGGCTCCACAGTGACTGGAGTCAGCGGGTTATTGACTTGAGATAACCAGGAAGCCCGGGCGGGGGGTCCAGGTCCAGGGAAGCCTTGATATAGGAGCACAGGGGATAATGAGTACATTATTAAAAAACATTTTTTTAATGTTTATTTATTTTTAAGAGACAAAAGAGAGCACAAGGGGGAGGGGCAGAGAGAGAGGGAGACACAGACTTCAAAGCAGGCTCCAGGCTCCGAGCCGTCAGCACAGAGCCCGACGCGGGGCTTGAACTCACAGACTGTGAGATCATGACCTGAGCCGAAGTCGGACTCATTTTAGTAATGTCCCCATAAGGAGGACATTATTAGCAGACGACCACCCTCCACTCATCGGTCCTAAAACACTGAGCATCGCCAGTGAGCCAGGTCTTGTGCTGGCGCTGGGGTCTCAAGTCCCCGGGAAGCCTCGCCGGGTCTGAGATGAGCTTCAAGCTCCCTTGCCTTCCAGGGGGTGCGACTGGGGCTAGGCACGACCCCACTCCTGGTGCCCACCTCTGCCGGCCCCGCCAACCCCGCTGGCCGGCTTCATTTCCTCCTCGGCGGCCGGGTATTGACGAAGTGGTCCTGCTGGTCCCTTTGTCCGCTCGGGCGCTCTCTGCCTCCTCCCCTCCGAGATGGCGAGCTTCAGCAAAGCGGCCGCTGTGTCCCTAGCACCCGGCTCAGCTCGCCCGCTCTGGGCCTCAGTTGTTACATCTGTAAATCGGGGATGTTGGACGGCAGCTGGTCTGTCCACTGTTTTCTGGGCCGCCTCTCTGGGGCTACGGGGATGATTCTGACCCACGGATTTGCTTGCTTGTGGACATCTGGACTCTCCCCCTCCTCGGGCAGATGTGGGACGGATGAGGGGAAGGACATAGAGCAGGTGGCAAGAAACTCTACGAGCGGGAGAGATTTTGGTCCATCTCCCCATTTCCCTTCAGCTGGGCTTTTTAAAGCTCTCTCCACCCCAACGGGGAAGCCCAAGGTCACCCATGCTCGTGAGGAAGGTGGTAAAAAAAAAATCAACACCGGGAATTATTTTCCAAACAGCATGATTGACGTGCCTTCCTCTTTCCCGTCCTTACCTTCAGTTGGGTGCTTTTTAAAAGGAAGCCAGACACCCACCTTCTCCCTGGAGCTCGCTCGCCCATCCCTTTTATTTGAATCCGGGGGAACCGACTGAACACAAAGCCATCCAAACCAGAGTGGCCCGAGATGTCCACTCTTTGGCGAGATGTCTGGCCCAAATTGGCCAGAAAATGAGTGTTTCCCGGCTGTCAAAAGGGCTGTGTCTGACCCTGGGTCCTGAGACCTCCGTCTCCCCCTCTCCCCGGGAGCAGCTGGCTCGGGTCGCTCTCCCCAAATTCCTAGCCCGGCAGTGGTGAAAATGTGATCCCTTTTATTCGAGTAATAGAGACGAAGTTCCCGGGCCTTCGAGGAGCATCAATCCCGAGATTTATTAACCAATTTAAAATACTATTGTCTTTCACTTCAGAGCAAGATTGAGGGGTGTTGTTGCAGGAATGTAAAGGCAGAGTGACTGAGCCTCAGAGCCAGGAGGTGTCTGTACCTGGGACTCAATAGATATTCATGAACATTCCCGTATTTAGTGAAGGAAATAACTTAATACCGACAGTGCGATGGAATAATAGCTATTTCCTGGCTGACTTGCAGGCCTCGGAAAATGAGGTTGCGGCGGCTTCATTTTTCTTGTCTTTTCCTCTGCGCTCCCTGCCAGAGCAGGCCGCCGCTGCTGGGATTCTCTCTGCATTTCCAATGAGCTCGGCCTGGCCGCCCCCGCCCAGCCCCGGTGCTTCCCTTATTACCCTCTCTCCCTGCCGTGACCTTGGCTTGAGCTTTCCTGAGAAGTCACCCGAGGCCCGATTTTCTAGTTCAGATGGGGATGAAGGTAATTCAACCTTTATTCAGGCGGAGGGACGGGCAGATGGGTTCAACATTGGATCATTCCTTCATTCATTCCTTCAGTATTTGCCGAGCGTCTACCGTGCCCCAGATGCTGAAGACACAGATAGGAACCGTCTCAGGCCCTTCTCTCTTGGAGCTCGCGGGGCCTTGAGGGAGATGAACGGTAAAGCATTCCCAGAGGCTCTGGAGTTGTCCACACGAGGCTCAGTGAGGGTCGAAGAAATGTAGGGTCCTGACCTCTAGGGGGACAGATGGTCAGGAATGGCATGGTAAGCCATTTGCCCCTTTCTTTTTTTTTCTTTTCTTTTCTTTTCTTTCTCTCCTCTCCTCTCCCCTCCCCTCCCTCCCTCCCTCCCTCCCTCCCTCCCTCCCTCCCTCCTTTCTTTCTTTTCTTTCTTTCTTTCTTTCTTTCTTTCTTTCTTTCTTTCTTTCTTTCTTTCTTTCTTCTTCCTTCCTTCCTTCCTTCCTTCCTTCCTTCCTTCCTTCCTTCCTTCCTTCTTTCTTTCTTTCTTTCTTTCTTTCTTTCTTTCTTTCTTTCTCTCTCTCTCTCTCTCTCTCTCTTTCTTTCTTTCTTTCTTTCTTTCTTTCTTTCTTTCTTTCTTTCTTTCTTTCTTTCTTTCTTTCAGAGAGAGCTTGAATCTTAAGCAGGCTCTGCACCCAACATGGAGCCCAACGCAGGGCTCCATCCTGCGACCCTGGGGTTATAACCTGAGCTGAAATCAAGGGTCAGACGCTCAACTGACTGAGCCACCCGAGTGCCCCAAACCATTTGCCTCTTAAACCTGCCTTCCCCGCGATTCAGATGATCCTCTTTCCAAGCGTTTTTCACTTGGACCTCATCGAAACTTCGTGATGCAGACTTCCTCACTCTTCCCGTTTTATGGGTGAGACAACGGGGCTGGGCTGGACCAATCGGCTCTCCCTAGGTCGTGCGGCTGGCAAGTGGCAGACACAGAACTGGACCCCAGGTTTCCAGGCTCTGCCGTGCCTCTTGGCCCTGTGGCTTTTGCCCGGGTTGTGGGTGTGGAGAGGTCATTCCAGGTGGTGGGAACGGCCTGGGCAAAGGCTAATGACATGGCCTGGTGCTTTTGGGGAGCCTGAGAAGTGGCTTAGGGCTTGAGGGGAAGACAGGGTGGGTACCGGAGTAGGGCTGGAGTGGGGACAGGTGTAGAGGGGAGAGGGGCTGGGGCATCCTGGGAGTTTGGACCTCAACTTGTGGGAGCCAGTGACTGATTTCCCCCTGGAGGCGTGTGTGTGTGTGTGTGTGTGTCGCTGGGGCTTGGGGTCTATGCAGGAGTATATATCTTTTGAGTCTCCAGACTGATCTCCATCCTTCACCATCCTGCCCTGATCTGCATGGGTGTATCTGCGGGTTCCTGTGCCCTGTGGGCCTGGCTGGGTTCAGCCAGCGAAGATCCCGGCAGGAGATCAGAGAGCAGAGGAGAGGCAGGTGGGAAGGTCCATCACCTGGCGTCCCAGGGGTGGCTGTGGGCTTAGATGGAACGTCATCGCAAGTGGGGGCTCCTCTAATACCCCTCCCTCTCCACCCCATGCAGGTCAAAGTCCTAAAATCCAGGCTTCAGCAGGGCTGCGCTGTTTCCAGGGGCTCCAGGGCAGAATGAGCGTCCTTGTCTTTTTCAGCTTCTAGAAGCACCTGTATTCCTGGGTTTGAGATTCCTTCCTTTATCTTCGAGGCCAGCAACATAGCATCTTCCAGTGTCTGTCTCTGTCTCTCTCTCTGTCTACCTGACCACACCTCCTGCCTTCTGCTGGACCCTCCATTCGACCCGCCTGTATCCCTGTTACAAGAACTCTTATGAATATATTGGCCCCACTCGGATTAGCCAGGATCAGCTCCCCATCTCCAGACCTTATAATTTAATCACATCCGCAGAGTCCCTTTTGCACATAAGGTGATACAGTCACAGGTTCTGGGGAGTAGGATGTGAGCACCTTTGGGGGGCCGGTATTCAGCCCCCCAGAGCAGGGAGTTCTGGACTCAGAATCAGGCTGGGCCAACATCGTAAGTAGGCATGCTGTCTCACTCAGCCCTGGAAGTGAGCTATATGGCTGTGGCCACAAGGGCATGCCCTGGTTCTGGGACTCCCGAGTGACCTTACGCGAGTCACTCAAACTCTCTGAGCCTCAGTTTCCCCACCTATAAAATAGGAGACCCTGCCCTGGTAGATCTGAGCACACCTTCTTAAGAAGCTATGAGGGTATATATGGTCTCAGAGAATCACTGTTCACAGTAATCCATTCAGATAGAGAAGGATAGACCCAACCCCAAAGCCACACCACTGGCTTGGACAGAGCGAGTCTTAATGTCCTGGAGTCCACCTCCTTGTGCCTCCTGGCTGCTGAGGGGCGGACACTAAACGAGGGGACCATAGTGTGATGTAGTGATGAATGTTACTAAGAAAAACAAAGTAAGAAGGGGGCTAGTGAGACAGGGATTCTCTGTAGTGGGGGAAATCAGGGAAGGCCTCTCTGAGGAGGTGACATTTCATCAGGGACCCAGTGAGTGGGTTATGAGGCACGTGGCAAGATTCCAGGCAGAAGGAACTGGTGCAAAGGCCCTGTGGCAGCAGAGTCACAGGGCGTCCAAGAGCAGGGAGGAGTGCAGAGGGGGAGGAGGGAGGTTGGCAGATCCCAGATCACACACGACTTTGAGGCCATGGGCAGGAATTGGTCTGTGTCTCAGGGACAGTGGGAAGCATGGAAGAGTCTCGAGCATGAGGTGACACATTGGTTTGGTTTTGACAAGGTCTGTCCTGGCTGGAGAAAGGGATGGGAAGGAGAGAAACTGTGGACGTTCCGTTTGGACACAAAGAAGTGTCCTGGTGGCAGCAGGGCCGCGGGTCTCCTCGGGAAATTCCAGCACTGGGGCGGGGGTGGGGACTGCCTTCAGGGTCCCTAAGAATACCACCCAATGGTGGAAAATAACCTTGGCTTTTCCTCCCAGGTGTGTTTGGAGGGAAGGACTGCCATCCTCATACTTGAAACCAGGATGGTGAGAGAGGCTGGTGACTTTACTGAGCTCACAAAGCTCGCTGGAGCCTGTGTTGGGGCGAGGCTCCAAGTCCCCTCTATTCCAGATGTTGTCCACCATGTCTGGTTGCAAAGAATTCCCATCCATCCTCTCTTGGGGTCTCAGGGGCCTCGTCTGTAAAATGGGGGGTAATTCCCATGCCTGCCTCCAGGGGGCGCCCCAAGTTTTAGGTGCAATAGGCCGGGGCGGACTCGTCCTCTGTGCAGGTTAGGAGCAGTGAGGGGGCTGTTGTGGGCTTCAGCACGCTGGAGCTCCTCCCCGCGGCCTTTGGCCTTTGAATGAGCTGTCTCCTTCCCTTCTAGGGCGGCCTCCTCAGTTCTCCCGGTCTCTGCTCCCAACCGCGCTGCCTTAGCGAAGTCTCCCTGGGCTGCCCCGATGGAGAACACTCTCCCAGTTTTGTCCAGCTCACCTCTTTTCATTCCCTTCACAGCACTAATGGCCGCAAAGGCCAAGGCATTCATTAACGTGCTCGTTAATGAATTGTGTACCGCGGCCCTCTCGGGGCAGGGACCCTGTCCAGGGGTCTGACTGGGGCGATCGTTATGGAGGGCTTATTATATGCTGGGCCGTCTTCTCAAAACTTTCCCCCGATTCATTGTCTGAACTTGGACAGCCTCGCGACTCCCATTTTATCGACGGCACCCAGAGGTAAGGTAACGCTCCCAAGTTCACGGAGCTATAGCAGATGCACCCACTGGTGTTCGAGCCCAGACCCTGCCTAGTTCAGAGTCAGCACTCCCCACAGAAATCAAATATTTTTGTGAGTGGTGTAAGAAAGTGGTCTAGTTTCATTCTTTTGCATGTTGCTGTCCAATTCTCCCAGCACCATTTGTTAAAAAGGCTGTCTTTTTTCCATTGGATACATTTTCCCGCTTTGTCAAAGATTAGTTGGCCATATACTTGCGGGTCCATTTCTGAGTTTTCTATTCTATTCCATTGGTCTATGCGTCTGTTTTTGTGCCAATACCATACAGTCTTGATGACCACCGCTTTGTAGTAGAGGTTAAAGTCTGGGATTGTGATGCCTCCCGCCTTGGTTTTATTCTTCAGTATTATTTTGGCTATTCGAGGTCTTTTGTGGTTCCATACAAATTTTAGGATTGTTTGCTCTAGCTTTGAGAAGAATGCTGGTGCAATTTTCATTGGGATTGCATTGAATGTGTAGATTGCTTTGGGTAGTATTGCCATTTTGACGATATTTATTCTTCCAATCCATGAGCATGGGATGTTTTTCCATTTCCTTGTGTCTTCCTCAATTTCCTTCATAAGTTTTTTATAGTTTTCAGTGTAGAGGTCTTTCACATCTTTGGTTAGGTTTATTCCTAAGTATTTTATGGTTTCTAAATGGATAAAAGATCTGAATGTGAGACAGGAAACCGTCAAAATCCTAGAGGAGAAAACAGGAAAAAGCCTCTTTGACCTAAGATGCACAAATTTCTTACTCGACACGTCTCCAAAGGCAAGAGAATTAAAAGCAAAGATGAACTATTGGGACCTCATCAAGATAAAAAGCTTCTGCACGGCAAAAGAAACAACCAACAAAACGAATAGGCAACAAACGGAATGGGAAAAGATCATCGCAAATGACATATCGGATAAAGGACTAATATCTAAAATTTATAAAGAACTTACCAAACTCCAAACCCGAAAAACAAACAACCCAGTGAAGAAATGGGCGGAAGATATGAATAGACACTTCTCCAAAGGGGACATTCAGATGGCCAACAGACACATGAAACGATGCTCAATGTCACTCATCATCAGGGAAATACAAATCAAAACCACACTGAGATACCACCTCACACCAGTCAGAGTGGCTAAAATGAAAAAATCAGGAAACTGTAGATGCTGGCGAGGATGTGGAGAAGTAGGCACCCTCCTACACTGTTGGTGGGAATGCAAACTGGTGCAGCCACTCTGGAAAACGGTGTGGAGGTTCCTCAAAAAAATGAAAATAGAGCTACCCTATGACCCAGCAATAGCCCTGCTAGGAATCTACCCAAGAGACACAGGAATGCTGATGCATAGGAGCACGTGTACCCCAATGTTCATAGCAGCACTTTCGACAATAGCCAAATCATGGAAAGAGACCAAGTGCCCATCAACTGACGAGTGGATAAAGAAGTTATGGTACTTATATACAATGGACTACTACGTGGCAATGAGAAAAAATGAAATCTGGCCATGTGTAGCAACATGGATGGAACTGGAGGGTATTATGTTAAGTGAAATAAGTCAGTCAGAAAAAGACAGATACCATATGTTTCCACGAATAGGTGGACTTTGTGAAACTAAGCAAAAACCAGGGGGAGGGGAAGAGGGGAAAGAAAAAAAAGACACAGAGAGGGAGGGAGATAAAACGTAAGAGACTCTCAAAGACTAAGAAAAAACTGAGGGTAAGGGGGATGAGGGAGGGGGGAGAGGGGGTGATGGGCATTAAAAAGGGCACATGTTGGGATGAACACTGGGTGTTATATGTAAACCAATTTGAAAATAAACTATTATAACAACAACAAAAAAAAAGAAATCAAATATTTGTCACGAGAGTGAACCAAGGGGTTTTGCTCCAAGAGGACTTGGTTGTCAGCGACTCTCAAGCCCTGAGACGCATCAGGTGATCAGACCTGCAGGTCGAGATGATGAGATGCTCTCCCTGGGTTCTGGCCTGTGTCCAGGCCTTGCCTCTGGCCCCCAACAGAAGGGAACAACAGGACTGAGCTATGGCGTTCCTGGGCCTGGGGCGTTTTTGGCTTTGTGGGCCCCTTCCTCCATTAAAAAAAATAATTAAAAACTGGGGGCGCTGGGTGGCTCAGTCGGTTGAGCTTCAGACTCTTATATAGGATGGAGCCCCGCATCAGGCTCTGCACTGACAGCGTGGAGCCTGCCTGGGGTTCTCTCTCCCTCTTTCTCTGCCCCTCCCTTGCACATGCGCTTTCTCTCAAAATAAATAAATAAGCTTAAAAAATAATTAAAAACAGTATTTTTTGACTGTGTTGGAATAAAGAGGAATGTAATTCAGTCTGGATTATATTAAAAATTTGCTTTTAGTTTTATCAATGCAGGGCCTGACTTGGGGCTCAAACTTACAAACCATGAGATCATGACCTGAGCCTGCTTTTAGTTTTAAAGGAAGTGAAAACATTTTCACGGGCCCCGGAAAGGACTGTGGTCCCTAGACACTCTGCCTAGTGCGTGTCAGGGAGAAGTCAGCCCTGCATGGTTGAGCTTTTACCAAACACTGTCTTGGGCTCAACACATCTGCTATTTTATTTAAATCACACAAGCCAACGTTTGTAGAGGGAATAATTATGCCCATTACAGAGACGGGAAAGCGGAGGCTCAGAGAGGATTGGCCAGCTCCCACAAGAGCACAGAGCGAGTCGATGGCAGAGCTCACTTCCGTCTGACGTCTGCCTCGTTGTTACAGAAAGTTCCAAAAGCGCACTGCTGAGGATGAGTGCCACGTGGCTGTGAATTTGTCCCAATGTCAAGATATATGTGGCTCTAGAGCAGGGATGGCCGAGTGGGCAGAGAGATTTGGGAGACTCCGCTGGGTTCCTGCTTGCCTACGGCTCCACAGTGGTGGCGAGGGTTAGGGGCAGAGGGAGGGCCAGCTCCATGCCCTTGCGCTTGAACTTAGGGGCAGAACTGGTGGTCGATTCTGTGACTGCTTTTGGGGCAGATGTTGGGGCTCTGTCTGGGCTGGGAACAATCCCACCCAGCTCTGAGTGCAGGTGGCAGGTGACAAGGTGACTGCTCAGTAATGAGCTCAGGGGGGAGTTAATAAACACTCCTCTAGTCAGAGAGCGATTGCAGATTGACCATGGAGCAGGAGGACTAGCCAACAGCGCCGGGCCCCTGAGTGTCAGACTGCACAGCCGCACCTTGTCAGAAGGGGCTGTGCGGTCTGACAGTCCCTGCTGCTTGCACTGGCCCGGCAGCAACCTCATGGATGACCTTGGGTGAGACGCTTCACTGTCTTGGCCTCAGTGGCCTCCATCATAAAATGGGGCTAATGAGAGTTCAAATAACAGCCTCAGCAGAGACGTCATGAGCGTGCTGCGGTCCTTAAGCCCGACACCTCGTCGAGCGCTGATCAACGGGGCAGCCATCAAAGCCAGGAGCTCTTGCACTGCGAATGAAGAACTAGAGGCTTATTGATCCAGCTCACGGATACTTACTGAGTCCCCACAACGTGCTGGGTGTGGGATTGGGGCTGGGTAGACATGCTGCATCGGACGGGTCTTCCTGGGCCTTACGTTCAAATGGAGGGACACAGAACATAGCAGCGGAGATCGTACAGTATGTTGATGGCAGCAGTGGGGAGGGGAGGGGGGTCTGGGAGAAGTAGGGAGCTGCTTTTTAATTGAGGGGGTGACAAGGGAGGAGGCTCTGATAAGGGGACATTGGAGCAGAATCCTCAAGACAGCGAGGGAACAAGGCATGGACATAGCTGGGGGAAAGCACTCTAGGTGGAGAGACCAGCAAGAGAAAACAGCAAGAGCAAAGGCCCTGAGGTGGAACGTGTGGTTGTGTTTGAGGAAGGAGGAGCTGAGGGCGGCAGGAGTGGGGGAGGAGAACTGAGCTCGGAGAGGTAATGGGAGGCAGGCTGAGTGGGGACTTCGTTAGGACTCTCCTCGGGGGAAGGCCTTGTGGCCACAGTGACCCAAAACATTGTCATTGGTTTGTGACTCTCAGCTGTCATCCTCATCACGGGTGGCTCGGCTGCAGAGGGCGACCTGGCCGTCCTCGCTGCACACATCCAGTGACTGACAACAGCAGGGGTTTAAGGCCCTGGCCACTTCCACCTGACGTGGCCAAGTCCAACAGGCCGCCTCACTCCCAGGCCCCCCAGCGGCCCGCATCCGTGCCTGGCTTCTCCTCTGCCCAGACGTCTTCCCTTCCCTTCCCATCCCTGGCCTTCCCTTCCACCAGCTTCCTTCCCAAGTGTGCGTGCGTAGCTGCATCTCAGTTTCTCCTTTTAGAAGATGGGGCTGATGGGGCGCCTGGCCGGCTCAGTCGGTTGAGCGTCTGCCTCTCGATTTCAGCTCAGGTCTCGATCCCAGGGTCGTGGGATCGAGCCCCAAGTCCAGCTCCACACTGAGTGTGAAGCCTGCTTAAGATTCTCTCTCTCTCCCTCTGCCCCCTCCCCCCTTCACGCTCTCATTCTCTCAAATTAAAAGAAGAAGAAGAAGAAGAAGAAGGAGGAGGAGGAGGAGGAGAAGAGGAGGAGGAGGAGGAGGAGGAGGAGGAGGAGGAAGGAGGAAGGAGAAGACGACGGCGACGGCGGAATCAATGACCTCAGGGTTTCTTCCATCTCCACAGTCCAGGTTGTGTGAGAAAGGAGCGTCCTGGCTGGGGTCCCCACCCGCGACAGCCTTGTGGGGAGTTTGAAGGGCTTCGGCTTTTAGTGTGTGGGGGGGAACTCTGGAGGCTCGAGGCCAGGGGAGGGGCACGATCTCCCCTGCCTTCTGGAAGGATTGCTCTGGCTGCGGTGAGGAGAAGGAGGCCCAGAGTGGACTCTGGGAGGCCAGGAGGAGGTTTCCGCGATGGTTCGGGAGCAAGGTGACGGGTCTCCTGTCCAGAGACTCCCAGCTCGAAATACACTCCCTGTGATCGATGCGGCTGGTATCACTGCTGACAATACGTGTAGTTGGGGGACAGGAGCCTGGAAAAGAGGGGCGCAAAGGCTGCTGTTTTGTGCTCAGAGGGGCCTCCTGGGACCTCATGTCCCCCCAGACCCTTGGGATACCCAATACTGCTCCAATTTTGTTGGGGTTCTTTCTTTTTCTGTGCACCCCGTGTTCTGGGTGTCAGGGATCCAGTCATGACCCGATGCAGTCCTGACCTTGAGGAACTGACAGTCTGGTGGGGGAAACAGGACCGTACAAGACGGCAAATCGGTAAAAAGTGCTCTGTGTGGGTGCAGCGGGGGGGAGCTGTCCTAAACTAATTTGGGGGGTGGAGTAAGGGAGAGGAGGGTGACTTAGAAGGAAGTAAAGCATGAGTAGGAGTTAGCAAGGAAGTGTGAGGGGGGAGAAAAGGGGGTCCCAGGCGGAAGGGACCTGGAGGTGGCCTGGAGGTGAAGGAGATGGGGTTGTTCCCAGCAGCTCGAGTGTTTCCAAGTGGCCAGGTGCAGAGTGCTGGCGGGCAGGCTGGGGGCGGAGGGCATGGCAGGAGTGCGTCAGGAGGGGCTCCATCCACGGTCAGGACTTCATCCTCCTAGTTAAGGCTGCCCTCCCTCAATGCGCCTGCCGCTCACACAGGCCATCCGTGATCCAACTCTGGCTGTCATGGCCAAAAAGAGGGCCCTTCCCGACCCCAGCGATGGCCTCTATCACACAAGCGGGAATGCTGAGACGAAAGTACCCTCGGGGCCATCAGTTTTGTTTTCTAAATGGAGTAACTGAGTCCCGGAACCAGAAATGATCCGACCAAGGACACACCACAGAGCTGGGCCACAGTATAGGATCGGGTTCTTTCCCGCCTCACACACACGGAGGGTTCGTCCTTAAAGCTTTACCCCGTTGTTTGCATGAGCAGCTAAAGCCTGGCTAAAGCCCTCTGCGCAGACCTGGCACACAGTAGGTACACAGTTATTATCAGTTCTCTTTCTGTTTCCTTTCCAATCCTAGCTCTGCCGCCACTCCCAGGCTGTGCAATCTTGGGGCAAGACCTCGCCCTCTCTGGGCCTTCTCTGCTTGATGGGAAAGTGGGGTGAGAAGTCACCCGGAGCATCTTCTAGGGCTGGCATTCTTTTTTAAAAAATTTTTTTACGTTTATTTACTTTTGAGAGACAGAGACAGACAGAGCACGAGCAGGGGAGGGGCAGAAAGAGAGAAGGAGACACAGAATCCGAAGCTGGCTCCAGGCTCTGAGCTGTAGGCACAGAGCCTCATGTGGGGCTCGAACCCGTGGACTGTGAGATCATGACCCGGGCCGAAGTCAGACGCTTAACCGACTGAGCTGCCCAGGTGTAGGGCTGGCATTCTGAGAACAGAGAGGGACAAACAGTCATTCGGCTGCTAGGATAGTCGCACGGTTCCATCTCTGCTAAGATTTCCGCCTCCTCCAGTAGCCGGGACCTTTGCTTCGCCTACGGGCCTGGGGTGCAGATTGGAAACAGGGGCGGGGGCCGCAAGAGCATGCGCCAGAGGCTGAGGCGGCCCCACTGTGCGTGCCTCTGCATCTGGGTTTCATCCCCACTGAAGAGCCGTTTCCGGGCGAGCAGCTGCCCGTCCCCTTTGAAGAGCCCTTGCGACAGCCGCCATCCATCACCAGGTTGGCATGACTGTTAAGTACCAGTGCTCCGTGCAGAGGGCTGTGAGAGGGGTCAGCCCAGGGCCAGGGAATTAGAAAGAGGCAATCAAAATAGAGGGACTGGGACAAACTGGTTAACACGCCAGCGCGGAGCGAGACGGGGCCAGGGTCACACCCCTGCAGCGCGGGAGGCTGCCGCTCTGCCGCTCCATTCCACCCTGTGGGTTTTGATGACGGATCCTTGTTCTTCCTTCGTGGGAACGGTCCCCCTCCTACACCCCGGGCTCCTCCCAGCCTCACGGGTGGACAATAGCCCCTTCCAACCCTTCCGTCCAGAGAGCAGGTTGGAAGGTCACAGAAATGCGAGCTGGTCCAATGACGCTTGAGTTTCTGCTGGGGTTGCTGAGGGGGCTGGGCTATACCCAGAGCTGGTTCTGGTCATCTTGCCTTCCTGAGGGAGGGTTTGCCCCGGAGTAAAACTGTCCCAAAAGAAGCGCACGGAGAGATGGAGAAAGACAGATCACTGGGCGCCTGGGTCCAGCCATGCCTGACGCTGTTCCCTCGGACTTTTGTGCTACGTGAGCCTATAAGCTGCTTTCATTGCCTTAAAATGGTTTTTTTCTCCACCTTGAATGGGTTTCAGGTCAGGAGAAGCGATGGGTCCCCTTCTCTGACACACATTAGACATGTGGTTTCGCCTCTCTGGACCTCAGTTTTCTTACCAGTGGAGTGGGGATGACAATAATACCTTGCGGGACGATTATTTATGTCGATGAAATCACGCGTGTACAGCACTCGTCAGTGTCCGGCTGTCATAGGAGCTCAATTCAGCCACGAGGCAGCCATGCCCATCGTTTAAAGGTACACGAAGCTCTTCCTTGACACATGTTCTCATGCAAAGGGCTCCCGTGAGCTCGAACGAGGTATCGTGAACAGAAAACGCCTACCGTGGGATCTGGTGGGTTCAGGTGTAGCTGTTCCGCACTCTCTGATTAGGAAATTACAGAAGCTCAGGCAACCGAGGAACAAATGCATGGCGAGTAGGGCGCGGTGGAGGGACGGAAGGCCAGGAGAGGCTCTGAGGAGGGCAGGCCGTATCCACCTCGGGGACCGGAAGGCCGTCTTGATGCACGACGCTGCTGCCGTCCGCTGAGCACCGAGCCCGAGACGCGCTCACAGCTGCGTGTGGGGACAGGAAAGGACGATGAACGTTTAGGCCCCAGACGTGACTCTGACGCCGTCTCGCAGATGGGGGGAAGCCGCGTGAGTTCTTGAGCAGGGCTCACAGGAAAGCATCGTTGACAGCAGGTTTCTTGGCGACAGGAAGGCACTGGCAGGAGGCGGGGGGCCAGAGGGCTCGGTGTGGCCAGGGCTGTGGGGGGGCGGGATTAGGTTGGAGGCCCCAGAACTGAGTGACGGGATGGAGAGAGCTCTGAGTGCACTGAACCCAGGATCGTGTGTGTGGAGTGTGTGTGTGAGTGTGAGTGTCAGTGTGTGTGAGTGTGTGTCAGTGTGTGTGAATGCGTGAATGCATGCGTGACTGTGTGTGAGCAGGTGTGAGCATGTGAGTGTGTGAAGGTGTGTGAGTGTACATGTGTGTGAGTGTGCATGTGAGTGTGTGTTCCTGATGAGCTTATGTGTCGTGAGTGCATCTGAGGGCATATGTATGTGTATTGGTGGTGAGTCTATGTGCATTTAAAAATATTTTTTTAACGTTTATTCATTTTTGAGAAAGAGAGAGAGAGAGACTGAGTGTGAGTGGGGGAGGGGCAGAGAGAGAGGGAGACACAGAATCTGAAGCAGGCTCCAGGCTCTGAGCTGCCAGCACAGAGCCCGACGCGGGGCTCGAACTCACAGACCGTGAGATCATGACCTGAGCTGAAGTCGGCCACTCAACCGACTGAGACCCCCAGGCGCCCTTATGTGCATTTCGACTGTGTGTTTGCATGATGTAGTTTGATTGCATACATATGAGTGTGTTTGTCGTTGGTGAGTTTCCGTATTTTTGAGCGTGTGTTGGGTGTCTATTTGTGTTGGTGGTGAGCTCGTGTGTGTTGAGTGTGTTGTTGAGTGAATGCGGCTGCATGAGTCGAGTGTGTGTGCAAGCAGGCTGGTGTGGGTGGCAATGCGTGAGCCTAGCAGAGGACTATTGAGTGTGCGCATGGATGCGTCGACGTCCGGGCGGGGGAGACGTGCGTGCCGCGGCGAGGGTGCGTGGGTGGGGGTGTGAGCCGCGTGGAAGCACACCCGAGGGTATGTACGCGCGTGCC
Source organism: Paguma larvata (assembly GCA_030068075.1). Taxonomy (NCBI): domain Eukaryota; kingdom Metazoa; phylum Chordata; class Mammalia; order Carnivora; family Viverridae; genus Paguma; species Paguma larvata. The sequence continues at coordinate 64,822,570 of CM057835.1, forward strand.
GTGTGTGCCTGCTGAGTGCTGGCTGGACGGCTCTTCCTCCGGGTGCTGAGCGCTGGCCACGCTGTCACTGGTGTCCCCACCGGACTGAGGCCTGTGGACTGGAGCTCAGCAGCCCCTGCAGGTCACCCCACTCAGTGTGGGATGGGGGAGTGGCCCTGGGCACCGAGGGGACCCTGGCCAATTTGGCAGGTGCCCCAGCATTCCCACGCAAGGGGTGTCCACTGTGTGGCTCCGAAAAGCTCTATGCGATTATGAGACGTAATCCTTGCAGCAAGGTTATTAGATCTGCGTCTATATATCGCTATCTGTATTAATAACATTCCTACTATTTAAAGACCTATATTCTGATTACAAATGCGATGCATGCTCATTGCAGTAAATTGGGAAATTAGAAGAAAAAAAAAAAAGGAAAGAAAGCCCGTCCATAATCCCATCCTTTGGAGATAATTATTATTCTCATTTTTATGTGTATCTCTCTAGACTCTTTTAAAACACAGTCACACATATATTACTATTATTTTTTTACATCATTAGGACTCATGTGACAATATCAATTGCAACTCACCCAGTCTCTCCCGAACGATCCCCACGTTATAGAGTATTATCTTTGTTAGTGTTAACTTGACCCGTTCTATTGAATTCCACGGTAAAGACAAAACAAAACACAACTTTCCTGTGTTCTGGCCCTCGCCCTCCCATTTATTGGCCATACTAAATGAAGCTTCTGGAACGTGCTATGTTCTTCCCTTTCTGGGTCCTCACATGCCTCTTCCCACGTGGAGCTCACTCCTTCTCTCATCCTCTCTTGATTCCAGTCACCTTTGAGATCGCGGCCTGGATGTGCCTCCTCCAGGGAGTCCTCCCTGAGGCTACAGTTGTAGATTAGTGCCCCTTCTTCCGCGAACCCCTCTTTTTCTTTCATCACAGTGCGTGACAAGGAGGTGCCCCAACAGCTTGCTCCTGGCTGGACCGGGAGCTCCGAGGCGCGCAGGGTGGAATCTTATTCACGGCGGCCCCCCCCCCCATAAAAATTGGATGAACGTGGAATAAACACCGCGACACACACCCTTGGGTCATCTTGGGGGCAAGCGCTGCCCCCCCCCCATTTGATAGAGAATGAGCTTCAGACTCCGAGAGGCCGTGCAAGCTGAGGGGAGGCAGAGCTGTGCTCAGAATCTGGTTTCCTCGGATCGCTAAGGACTGTTCCCATTTCGCTACAGACCCTCCGGCCCCGCGCCTGCCATCGCTTCCCCCGTCAGTTCCGCACAGCCTCCCGGCTCCTGGAAAAGGCCAGAGACCGAGTACGAGCAGCAGCTGGGGAAAGGGCTCGGTAACCTGGGGAGCAGAAGGCGTCACCTGCTCCAGTGGGAAAGGAGCTGGGAACCCTCACACGATGCTGGCATTTCCCGTCATTTTCTTCTGGAGGAGCACTTGGCCTCCTTCCCTCTTGCCGGGGACTCGCAAAATCTGATTTGCAATCTACTCAAGTGTACATCAACCAACTTCCTCTTGGCACGGGCCGGGGAGCCTATAATTAGAGCAGACACCATACCATTTAGTGGGTTTCATTCACGCGAACAGAAAGTGTGCTTGTGAAGGGGGATGGCTGGAGAAGCAAACTCGGGAACATTCTCTGGACGGCTCGCACGCGCTGAGCGCCAGAAGGATGCCTTTCTAAGTTCAGGGATGGTGGCTGCGGAACGTGGGCGGGGACGCCATGATGCCGTGTGGTCCTTACACACGTGGATCTTGGGGCGGGACGTTTGTGCTTGAATCCCAGCCCCACCACCCAGGTAAGCCGCTCCGCTCCCCCGAGCCGTTTCCCGTCGCGGCTGTCGGGACGCCCTCCCCGGCCTCACCGGGTCGTGTTATCAAGGTCCGGATTAGACGGCGTATGAATAAACCACAGCGGGTGACCCGCAATCACAATACTGATTATGGTGAAAGCCACCGCCACCGCCAGCATCACCAGCACGTACTGAGTGTTTATCGTGTCCCAAGCCCTCTTCTAACACTTCACACGTGTGAACTCAGTTTCGCGGCACGTGGGAAGTCATAGTCACGTCTTCCTTACAGGTTTGAGGAATCCGAGGCTCAGGGACGTCATGCCCCGTGCTCTAGACCACGCGGGATGAGAGCTCTTTGCTACTGCCCCAAGGCGCGGAGGAGAAGGCGGCAGCAGAAGACACTGTATGCGGCTGTCTTGTGGGCATGTGAGGAAGTCATCAGTGCTCGGATCCACGTTTTTTTCTTCTTAGGGTCTGAGGACCCAGGAAGGGGAGAGAGTGGGAGGCAGACTCATTTCCTGGGTGTATCTAAGAGGATCTAGGCGCTTTTATAGATATTATTCTTTTCTTTTTATTAAAGTTTTTAAAACATTTTTATTTATTTTTGAGAGACAAAGAGACACAGAGCATGAGCAGGGGAGGGGCAGAGAGAGGGAGACGCAGAATCCGAAGCAGGCTCAGGCTCTGAGCTGTCAGCACAGAGCCCGACGCGGGGCTTGAACTCACGAACTGCGAGATCATGACCTGAGCCGAAGTCGGACGCTCAACCGACTGAGCTGCCCAGGCGCCCAGGTATCATTCTATTTTGTTCTTCATCCTGGGACATTGGAGGTGTGAAAGAATCGACTTGGAGAACGGGCTATTTTGCCCAGGGTCAAGTCGAGCCGTGATTCGAACCGCGGTCAGTTCAGTGACAAGTGGACTGCCCCTTTTACAACCCTGCAGGGTCTCCGAGCCAGCCTGTACTCCTTTGGATGCGGAATGCAGCTTTTAAAGGGAAGAAGGAAATTTGTTGGCTCATCGAACTGAAAACCCTACAAGGAGGCCTCGGGCGTGGCTGAATCCAGATGCCTTAATGAAGCACAGGCGTTTGTTCTTCAGCCTCTCTTCCCCTGTGACGGTTTCATCCTCAGGAAGGCCCTCTGAGGTCCCCACTGCCGTTTCGGTCTCCAGGACTGGTTGACGTCCCCACCTTTGACTCTGGAATCATTCATTATCTCACCCCAAGCCAGAAGACCGGGTGATTGGTCCCAGAGGGTCAGCCTGTTGGGACTCAGAGCAGATAGGGAAGGAAGAAGGATGGACTTGGGGCGGGGGACAGAAGGAGGAGAACGTAGCACCCTCTCCTGCTCCCCACGTCCGGGCTTCCATCTTGGTTTGTAGTGAGGCTACGGATTTTCTGCCCAAAGTGGAGACTTCCCTGAAGCTCGGTCTTACCGAATGTTCCTTGCTCTCCCAGGCCCTGACTGGGCCCTCTCCATGATGAGCCGGTCGGGAGGAAGCATGAAAGCCTTGCCCCTCTGGCTTGGGGATCTCTCTTGGTCAAAGTCCAGTGCCCCACTCCGATGCCCGATTCACCTCTTGCCCACGTGCGCAATCCCGGCGACTTCCTTGGGCTCCGTTTCTTTCTTGCTTGTACCCCAGCGCCTAGCTCTCTCTTTGTCCACCCACACCTATACTTCGTCCACTTCCTAACACCCCCACCCCGCCCCGGGCCATGGCCCTCCAGACCTCTCTTTCTTGCCCCCCGCTCTTCCCCGGTGTAGCACCGGGGACCAGCCCTGCTCATTGCTTCTACGATTCCTTGGCTCTTGCCCACCGCTTACCCACTGCGTGACCGGGCGCCAGTTGCCTTCTGCGGGCCTCGATCTTCTCAGCTGCAGAAATGGGATGATTCCCTCCGATCGGCTGGCTGTGATGCAGGCCTGAGTTGGCAATTGTATTTACAGTAACGTGAGCACAATATGTGAGGAATTACCAGGAGGGCCCAGGCTGCTGTGAGGCTGGATTGGTACTGATATCGCCCCATTATGAGTTGTCATGTTGCATTTGCAGGAGGTGGTTGTACAGAACTCCACTCTCTTGCACTGTATGAAATATTCACCCGCCTCCCCTGGAAGGGACGGGGGCTTCCTCCCTGCTTCCTGGCTGCTAGGCCGCCGGGGGAGCCAGGCCCCAGGCTGTGACTAATACAGGATGACACCAGGACCCAAAACAGAGCCTTGGGCACGGCGCGGAGGGGTGGGGCTGGGAGGCGGTGCAGAATGGAGGGAGGGACGTGACACCAGGGGTGGGGTCCAGGGTCCGTCAGAGCCTCACCGCCCACCTGCTCTCTGTAGGCAGAGACACATGGGGTGGGGGACACGTGGGGTCGCGTTGTGTCTTCCCACCCCCACCCCAGATTCCTATGTTGAAGCCCCCCCCTCAAGGCCCCAGAAGGGGACTTGGAGATGGGGTCGTTACAGATGTACCTAGTAAAGACGAGGTCGTGCCGGAGTAGGGTGGGCCCCTCGTCCAACACACCCGGGGTTCTTACAGAAAAGGGGGGATTTGGAGACAGACGCGCGCAGGGAGGACCCATGTGAAGACTGGAACGATGCTTCCACAAGCCAAGGCACCTGCCAGAATCTTGCAGAGAGGCCTGGAGGGCATCCTTCCAATAGAGCCTTTGGAGGGAGCGTGGCCCCGAAGACGCCTTGATTTCAGACTTCCTGAAAGGGTCATTTCCAGGTCGCCAGGGGCCAAGGGGACTCCGCAGGGGCAGGAGCCAGAGGGCGCATTTCGAGGTCAGCAGGATTGACTTTGAAAGTGAGAACTGGGGTTTCCGGAGGGAATTTGGTGTCGGAATCAGGGCCCCGGGGGCATAGAATGCGGACTTCCTCACTGTATGCCGCTGGGTGACCTTCTAACCTGCCTTGGCCTCAGTTTTCTCATCCATAAAATAGGGACAATGTGCTTCCGAGCATTTCTGGGAGACGGCAGGGTGTCACACCTGTACAGCACTTAGCCTAGTCTCTGGCACACGACAGGCGTCTGAAACATGCTAACTTTCCGCGTTGCTAGCTGAGCGACCTTAGGCAAACCTTAGTTTTCTCATCTCCAAAAGGGGGCTAAAAATTCCGACTTCACGTTTTTGTTAAAAGCAGTTAATAAGGGATACAGACATTTGTCCCAATAACTGGCAGATAGTCGGGAGTGAATAACTATTTACCCTCATTCTCTCCATTTCAGTTCCCTAATGCTGTGGTTGCCCACCTTGTGCTTGAATACCTCTAGCGATGGGCGACTCATTACCTTTCACAAGGTCTATTCTATAGGGAATGGAAACCTCACCCACAGAGTCTTTATCCAAAGAGACTTTCCAGAGTCCCATGCATGTGTTATTCCTAATTCTCAAGCTTCCATTTTATAGATGAGGGAGCTGAGGCCGAGGGACCAAACAGAAAGGTTAGCCATAAGGCCTCCCAGCTCCGCCCATACCTACCCCAGCCATGCCCTATTACATACTCCAGTTGCCTCTCTTTTTTGTCCACCCGTTGCCTCTGGAAGCCCTGAGTGTGTGTGATAAAAGGGCAGGTGAGCGTGAGCGGTCGAGGGCGTATGAAGGTGTGGGGATGTGGCCCACCGTGTGAGTCTCCTTCCTGGTTTCCTTCCACTTCCGCCATTGCCTTTTCCGGTCTGTGCCTTCGAACCGGAAGTGGCTCGCACCGCTTCCTGCTTCTAACTTGTAGCGGCTCTCTGGGGTCTCGGAGAAGATCCCCAAGACTCTGACTTGGACCACAAGGGCCCGTCTGAGTCTGACTTCTTCTCTAACCCCACCTGGGGCCGTCCCACCCTCGCCTGCTTCACTCTGTCTGGTAACTTTCAAGTCCTCGGACAGAAGACCATCCCTATGGTCGCCTCGGGGCCACCGTGGGCTCCTCCTTCTGTCCGGACATCACGTGGTTGCAAGCTTTCGTCCTTTGGGGCCTGAAAAGCTCACCTCTTTCCAGGAGCTCCCCCTGTGGCTCCCAGGTGGGCCAGTTCCCACCGGAGGGTCAGTAACTTCCTGCACTGCACCTGCTCGTTCCCACATCATGTGGCTCCATCGGCACGGCTGTGTTTGTTCTTATGCCTGTTTGACGAACGCCTCTTATTCTGTGCCGCCTGAAGCTCCGGGGAAGCAAACCCAATGCCTGTCTTTACTCACAGTTGGCCCCTTGGTGGCTGGCAGGTACTCAATAACTGTCCTTTAAGTGGCTGAATTTGTGAACGTGTGGGTGTGTGTGGGGCGCGGGTGGGGGGACATGATCACGCCTCCCGGGGCACTGACCTTCGCATTAAGTTTGTAACTTGGAGGTGACAGACTGGTGACTGGCCAGCATTGTGTCCCCAAAGAAACAACCAAGGAAACTATGCGTTAAACCTTGCGAGGATTAGACGTGGCGACTGTGGGAGGTGTCGGCGTCCCCGCTGGAGATAAGGACTGTTCCTGATCACCATTACGCCCCCAGAATCTAGCCCAGCCTGATGCCGAATATAAACTTCAGTGAATAGTGCTCAGTGAGTTCTAAAGAGAGAAGAATACTTAAGACCAATGAGGTTCAAGCTGCCGGGGCGCGGGACTTGTCTCGACCGCAGAAAACTATGTTGCGTATTTAGAGCTGTCCAGAGATGACACAGACTTGGGGATGGTGGGTGGCCTTCACGTCCCTTCCGGCTCTGAGACTTAGACTCTGGGACCTTTCCCTGGCTGGGCAGAAATAGAAGACAGAGTAGCTTTTTGCATCCCCTGTAGGGAGTACTGAGTGGGGGGAGGGGTGGAAACAAAGCAGCAGCTTCCCGCCTTGACCAGAGTCTGGTTCTCTTCGTCTTAGACCTGGGCGTACGAGCCGTGGGACACTCCTCGAGTGTCCCTCCTTCTTCCCTCTGTTCTCTAGCATGAGTCCTGAGCAAGCCTGGTTGCCTTTGCGCCTGTTTAATGATTTCTCCGGGGCTCGGGATGCTTGTTCCTAAAGTCATAACAAACAATCAGGGGCCTCCTAATTAAAAGCCAGCCTGAGGGCTCTCTGCTTGGAGCTGGAGCTTGACATCCCCTGTGTTTCAGAAAACAAAACAAAACCAAACTAGTTGGTGGAGGCCTTAGTGAGAATGTGGTACTAGGAAGTCAGGAAAGAGCCACTTTATTTTTTATTTTTAAAAAATATTTATTTATTTATTTTGAGGATTGGAGAGGGGCAGAGAGAGAGAGAGAGAGAGAGAGAGAGAGAGAGAATCTCAAGCAGGCTCCAGAAGTTAGGGCAGAGCCCGACTCGGGGCTCGATCTCACGAAATCAAGAGTTGGATGCTTCACCGACTGAGCCACCCAGGCACCCCTGGGAAGGGCCACTTTAGAGGGAAAGGAAGACCCGGGCATGTTCCCTGAGGTCGGTGGGGATTGTCAGGCAGGTCGTATGTTCCCAATGACACTCAAGTGGCAGCCGAGGATAGTGGAAATGATTTGGACTCAGATTGCTAGGAGTTAGCATCCCTGTTCCTCTGGAGGACCTTGAACGAGTCACTTTATCCCCTTGGGCTTTAGTTTTCTCATCTGTAAACTGAGGACACCAATGGTATTTACCTCCTATGGTTGCTATGAAGAGCGATTAAGTACAGTGGTGAATGCAGAAGGTTCTGGATGGTCAGCGGCTTGCCTTGTGGGGGCAAAAGTGTATTTCTTACACTGAGGATCTTATGTTCTTGAATTTCTGTTGCTTGGCCCTGTAATTGCTTAACAGTGGAGAAATGTTTTTTTTTTTTTTTTTGGCCATCTTGAGTGAGCAATGTGGTCATTTATTTCGCTCCTTGAAAAAAGAAATTGGCTTGAGGAATGTCAGAATGTCAGCAAAGGGATGGACGGCCTCAGAATCCATTTGGATTGATTTCCTCACCCTGAAGGTATGATAGCTGAGAACCAGAGAGGGAAAGATGCTTGCCCTTGGTCACACGGCCTGCGAACGCAGAGTGAGGATTAGAACTCAGTTCTCCCATTCGCCCTGTTTTATTTCCTAGCTGTCCGCGGCAGTGTGGCGGCTGGCCGGAGTGTAAGCCCTGCTGCGGAGCCTCGGAGCTGCCTCCCTCAGTCACTGAAGCTGGGAGCCTGGACATCCTCTTCCACCCAACGCCTGTGTGGAGCCGTGTCTCAGCACAGAAATGTGAGCATAACAAAGCCACAGGCTGACAGCCTTGTGTGCACAAACACCGCGATGGGGGAGGTGAAGGGGAAGTAAATGCTCTCTTGACTTCTGAAAGGAAAACAATTTTCTTTCTTGGTAACCGCAATTACTTGGAAACCGTGTCAAAACAGCAGTGTTTCTCCACTAGCGTCTCTCTCTGTCTCTTTCTTCCTCTCCCGCCCTCCCTCCCTTCCCCGTCCTTCCTTCCTTTCTCACGAGTGTTCAAGGGGCCAAAGCAACCACAGGGCCTTCAGGAGACACGTCCCACCCTCGCCCCCTCAGCTGAGCTGATGTTTCATCTCTTATGTGGGTCTCTAGCAAGGCACGGCTGTTTGGTTCCGTTTCTTTACAGCGCGGTGAGCCCCGTGTTGATGGATGTTTTTGAGAAGCTCGGATGGCCCTCATCTCTGAGGAACGTTCTAGAAAAGTTGTCTGCACCAAGTGAGAGTTGCTGTTCATTATAATTGTGGTCTCTTCCAACTTCAAACCTTTTTGAATAATAAACAGAGGATACGACTTAGAAAAACAAAGGGTGCATCATTCACTAAACTGCGGACCCCAGTCATCGGTACCTTCGGGGTCGCTGAGTTCCGTTCTACCTAAAACACCCAATGAATGGCCATATTCCCCCTTGTCTGATCACGGAACGGACTTGGGGGAGAGGTCACAGGTTCCGGCTCCAGGAGACACTTGTGTCTGAAGTCCTGTTCAGCACTCTCTGCTCAATTACAGAAATAATTGTTTGAACAAATTAATCTATCAATTGAGCAGAAGCATAATCGTGTAAATGCAAAGTCCCTCCCAGGCTAAGAGAACGAGGATTTAATTTCCACTTCCGCTTCAACCAAACATGTTTCCAGTACACATTTGTGACCTGTTTGGAGTTTGTGGCTCTGTTATTCCCATATCTAGAGGTCCTGTCGGGGGGTGCGACAGGCCGTGACCCAGACGCTGTCTACCCCTTGAGATTCTCAGATCCCGGAGTGCAAAGACACACAGTAAGGAGCAGATGACGCATGAGTGGACGAATTTTAAAAGGAAAATTGAATTTAAGCTCAATGAGGGCAGGATTTTATGCCTTTTAGTTTTTATTTTTTCCCCTTGAATACTCAACATCGAGAACAATCCTTGGCACGCAGTGGGTATGGCACACGCTGCCTTTTTATTGCCTGTGGGAGTGTGGAGGGGGGGCAGTAAATGAATGAATGAATATGGGAACAGGGGCTCACTTTCCTTGCTAATTGTGTGAGCTAGAGAAAGTAATTTATCTTTTTTTAATAGGTGAGGAATAGAGGCTCTGACGAAATGATTTATAAGAAGTTGCTTGGAGAACGCGTAGACTAATATACAAGTGTGTGTCAGTTGTAGACTGATACAATAATGCCGGGGAGGTGTGCCTGGGTGGCTCGGTCACTTAAGTGCCCGACTCTTGATCTCAGCTCAGGTCTTGATCTCAGGGTCATGAGTTCAAGCCTGGTGTTGGGCTCTGTGCTGGGCGTGAAGCCCACTTAAAAAAAAAACTGCCCAGGCAAAGTACATGAAAAGGTGCTCGGTCTAGCTAATCATCAGAGAAATCAAATCAAAATGACAATGAGATGTCACCTGACCCCTGTCAGAATGCCCAACATCAAAAACAAGCCACAGGTGTTGGCGAGGATGTGGAGAAAGGCGACCGCCGTGCACTGTTGGTGGGAATGCAAACTGGCGCAGCCGCTCGGAAATGGCGTGGAGGTTCTTAAAAAAAAGACTACCTTATGATCCAGGAATTCCACTTTTGAGCATTTATCCAAAGAAAAGGAATATGGTATCTTGCGGAGACACCCTGCCCTTCTTTGGTCATTGCTGCGTTTACTCACAATAGCCAAGTCATGGCGACAACGTGAGTGTCCGTCCATGGAGAGACGGATGAAGAAGTTGTGACACACACACACACACGTGCACGCACACACACTGGAATATTATTCAGCCATGAGAAAGAAGGAAATCCTGCCATTCGCAACATGGATGAACCTTGTGGGCATTATGCCAAGTGAAGAAGTCAGAGAAAGACAAATACCGTCTGACGTCTCTCTCTTGCGTACAGAATCTGAAAAAAGCCCAACTCACAGAAATAGAGAGCAGAGTGATGGTTACCAAAAGATAGGGGGTGGGGGCAATGGGGAAGTGTTAGTCGAAGGGTACAAACTTCGGATTATAAAACTGAATATATTCCGGGGATCTAAGGTACAGCTTGGTGTTTACAGTTAGTAATAGTGTATTATATACTTGAAAGTCGCTAGGAGCGTGGATCTTAAATGTTCTCACCACAAAAACGCAATGGTGATACTGTGATGGGATGGACGGGCTAGCGAGCACCGTGGAGGTGATCACATTGCGACGTGTGTCTATTTCAACAACGTGTTGCACGCCTTAAGCTCACACGATGTTGTACGTCAATGATATATACATCAATAAATCTGGAAAAAAATAACGTGTACCAATCCCAAGCATCAGTGGTGTACGGCAATAAAGTCTAGGGCTCAGGCAAGCTGGGCTAGGCTGGGTGGTCCTTCTGGTCTTCGCTGGGCTCGCTCAGGGGCTGTCTGCGCGCAGTCCTAGGCTGGGCCCTGCTGAGATGGCGGCTAGCCCCATCCTCCAACAAGCTAGCCCAGCCATGCCCTCGTTTGCTACCGTCCCGCTGGCCAAGGCTGGTCACACAGAGCCAGGCTCAGAATCACAGTACCAGGACTTCAACATGACACGGAGAAGTGCACGCACACAGTTGCTATTTTTGCAGCCACCACAAAACGCAGAAGATTTTAAGTTTTTCTCCAGCAGGGCGGACCCCACACACGGCAGACGTGATCAAGTATTGACCTGAAACAACCAAACATCCCGGGGGCCGAGGGTCTTAGAGGAAACAGGGGCCTGGCATAGAGCTGGGCTCACGGGCGCATGGATCGGCTGCCTTTCCATCGGGGGGCTGCCCTTGGTCCACTCAGCTCTGCCAGGGAAGGCCAGGGGTCGTGAGGGGCACCGGCTGCTACAGTCGGCGTTCTCAGTCCCAAGACTGTGGTCTTTTTTTTTTTTTTTTCCTGCCTCAGGCCAAAGAGAATCCCAGAATCTGGGGGGAGGTGAAGGGGAATTAGTTTCGTTCTCTGCCCCTGTCGTAACCAATGCTCTGGGGGAAGCGTTAGAGAGGCCAGGGCCGCGTCTGACGCGGTGGGTGTTTGGGTGCAGCGGCTTCCGCAGCGGGGCGGGGGGTGGGAGAGCGGCAGGGTCCCGCGGACAGTTGGTTATCCCGAGCATCTCTTCGAACTCCCCATCTCAACAGTGGGCTTTAATATTGTGTCTGGTTTATCCCTGTGTCCTCAGTACCCAGCAAAGCATCGGAAACAAGCGTTCAGTGAATGACTTCATTTAAGAATCGACGTGATTGGCCTGCTCTGGGGAGAATCTGGTTTTCTATAGGGAAAATCTAAAAGCAAAAGTGGGGTGGTCAGAGGCAAGTCGATGCCTCAGGAGGGTTGGGCTCAAGAGGCTACATCTCCGGCAAAGGGAGATAGACCTTTAGCTACTAGTTATGGAGAAACGCCACCCAAGGTCAATGCTGCTCAGCTCGCCTCTCTTTTCCGCGGGTCCTGCACGGGCCCCTCTGCCCAGAGACGGCCTCAGAGACCAGTCACCGCCCTTTTAATAGAGGGGCAAAGCGACTCACCTCGGATGACTTCCGGAGGCACGACCCACTCAGCCCAGACTTATTGGTCCTCCATCTTCTCCCGTCTCTGGGTGACACATAAGCAGTAGTTTGAGAGATTGAGCTTCTTCAGGTCAGTGTTTACACCCAAGGTCCACCATTTAGTCTACATGTAACCTCAAGCTGGGAATTTTTCCTTTCGAGCCTCAGTTTCCTCATCTGTAAAATCGGTATGACAGTGGCAGAACCCATCTTGTGAAGGTTATGTAAGCAGTCTAGGACAAAGGCTTAGTCATTAATAGGTCGAATACTTAGAGACCGGCCCTTGGGAGAGATGGTAGAGACAAAAACAGACGTGGTGTCCATCGCTGCTGGATGTAGGATAGGGGTGGTGACGGTCAGGAGAGACATCACACCAGGAGTGTAGTTGTGATCACCGCCATGAGGTGTGGTGCGTGGGTCCCCGAGAGGCTGCAGTGAGGAGCCTGACCTCATGGGGAAGGTCTGAGAGCGCTTCCTTGAAGCAGTGACTCTTGGGCCAAAATCTGAAGAAGAAGCACTCCGTCCGTGTATCCTTATTTCCTTCTTCCTCACCTCCAGATGTCAAGTCGCGAGCAAGAAAGAGCATGGTTTACGCCCTGGGCAATTTTCGTATTGCTGTCTTGTTTCATCCTCCAGCAGTTCCCTGGGAGCTGGTTCCCAGTTGACACACAGCGTCTCAGACGGGTGAAGTCATCCTTCCGAGGAAGGGACAGAACAGAGGTTGAAATCCAGGTCTTTCGGACTCCAAGGGGTTTTTCCCTATAGACACAGCAGTGTGGTTCATATCTTTGTGGTGTGATTGCCAGCCTGGGGGAGCCTCTGCAGAGCCCCAGCAATGTGATCTGCCCGCCCCCCGTGTGCCCAAAAGGTTCAGTGCCTTGAACACAACCATTAGCTTGGCGGCCCTTCCAGTCTTCTTCTTGGTAGAACCTTCTCCTCTTCTTTTAGAGTGGCCAATAAAACGGGTCCACTCCCCGTGAGTGGAGACAGATTTAAAGTCTTAATCAAAAGAGAGATTGAGGGAGCATGTTCATCAAAGGCAAGATGAAGAAGATGCCTAAACCTCTCTGCCTCCCCTCCCCCATAATGTTGGAGAGAGTCAGAATCTTAGCAGCCATCTAATTTAACCCACTCATTTAAGGATTAAGAAACCTGAGGCTCAGAGAGGGTTAGGTGTTTGCCCAAAGGCACACAGCATGTGACTTACAACACAGAGACTTGTACCAGGGTTTCTTAATTGCTCTCCTGACTTTTCCCCCCTCTGCATCATGCTCTTTCTAGTTTGGGGGGCCCTTAAAATCACCTCCTAAAGGAAGGCAGCAGATTTATGGGTTAATAAACATTTACAATGAGCTGCTGAAAAAACAGACTCAGGTAGACAGAAATTATTCATTCAAATTAACTATAAATTAAGATCAACCTAATTTAGGCCTATTAAAATGGAAAGCATATTATCTCTCATTCAAAGGAATTTGTATTTGATGCAAATAGAGCAAGTTCCTAAACTTTAGAAAAATGTTCTTGGATTTTTCATCTGCGTAGTTAACCAACGGAGGACGGGCCCCCCATTTAAAAACAGGGGAACATAAGGAACAATAATTAGTTATGTAAATAATGTGGCATTCTTGTTTATAATTAGTTCAAGAATAAAATAAAATTCACGCATGTCACAGGACTAATTTTCGTATGCAAATGAACAATCAAAATTATAAACGGTAATAATGCAGTTTGGGAGATGTGACATTCTCAATTTATTAGCAGAGGTACGAGTTCCAGCTGATGATGGCTGACGTTGGGAGATTTCAAAGGTGCCCAGGCCTAGAAAATTCTCACCCATCGAAAGGGAAAAATCTAACGGAAATATTTTCACCTGTTTTATGTTGCTGATGGTCAGAGTGCACCCAGGGCTCCCCGTGGCTGGAAAAAGACTTGCCACGCCGGGGAGGAAGGGCTCTGAGAGAATCTTTGAACACATTGCTTTGGAATCTGGATGCTGGAAGAAGCCAAGAGAAGGCACCTTAACCTGAGTTCTGGTCACACGTGTGACCTTCGGCAAGCCACCTGCCCTTGCTGGCTCTCAGTTTCCCCATGGAGGTTTTGTTAAAGAGGAAGTGGGAGTTCGGGAATCTGACAGACCTGGGTTCGAACCTTGGTTCTACCACTTCCTAACTGCAGGGCTTTCTTCCTCATCTATCTGCACTTATGATTCTTTGTCTGTAAACTGACAGTAACATTCCCTATCTGCAGGCAGTGCTGAATCACCTCAAAGAAGGACTCAGTGCATGTTTGGGGTCCCGGAAAAGCACAGTGGTAGATGAAGCCCAGAAAAAGGATGCTTACATTTGGCCTTCGTGAGAGCTTTGCGCCACTCTGAAAAATAATTTGAAAGTATCTAATACTTTTAATACTTTTAATTGAGAATTATAGATAGAATGTGTGTGTGCATTATGTATAGAACGGGCCTTGCGTCTTGGAGAGCTGTGAGAGCGAATGCAACCCCACATACGAAATAATGAACACCGTACTTAGAAGTTAGTGCTCTTTTAATTGTTGTGGTAGTTATTGGTAAACAGGCAGATTGGATTCAATAATCCTTGAGATCTCTTTATCCCCAACCTCTTAGGATTCTGTGCAAGGAGGACAGATAAGATAAGAACTGCCTCAGGACCCACAGGGGCCAATGGGATTTTCCTAAGGAGGATGGTCCAATGCATTTTGGAAAGTGGTGACGGAATCCATTGAAGTTGGTGGTGTGGTGGGACACAGTGCATCCGACTCCATGGATTCTAGGACATCTCTCCCAGTACCTGACATTCTGCAACCAGAAATCCATGCCTGCTAGCTCTCAAGACTGGGAATACATATTTATGATGTCGCCAAGAAGATGTGCATCATGTCTAGTGAGATTTACTTACTTATTCATCTATCCACCCACCCCCCGACCCATCCACCTATCATACCATTCTTCATCTACCCACCTCATCCATCCATCCATCATCGTCCATCACCCACCCATCCACCCATCCATCCATCCATCCATCCTTCACCTATTCATCCATTCATCTACCCACCCATCCATCCATCCATCTATCCGTCCATCCACCCACCCATCCACTCATCCATCCACCTATTCATCCATTCATCTACCCACCCATCCATCCATCCATCTATCCGTCCATCCACCCACCCATCCACTATCTCCACCCATTATCCATCCATCCATCCATCACATCCATCCATACCATCCACCCATCCACTATCCATCCATCCATCCATTCATCCACCTATCCATCATTCGTCCATCATCCATCCACTCATCCATCCTTACCCACCATTCTCCATCCATCCATCCATCCACTCACTATCCATCCATCCATCCATCCACCCATCCATCCATCCACCCATCCACTCACTCATCAGTCCATCCACCCATCCATCCATCCATCCATCCATCCATCCATCCATCCATCCATCCACTCCATCCACCCATCCATCCATCCCTCCATCCATCCACCTATCCATCCATCCATCCATCCACCTATCCATCCATCCATCCATCCATCCATCCAACCATCCATCCATCCATCCATCCATCCATTCATCCATCCATCCATCCATCCATCCACCTACCCATCCATCCATTCATCCACCCATCCATCCATCCATCCATCTATACATCCATCCATCCATCCACCCATCCATCCACTCAGCCATCCACTCAGCCATCCATCCACTCAGCCATCCACCCACCCAGCCATCCACGCATCCATGCAGCCATCCATCCAAACATTAAGATGGTTAACTGTGCACCAGAAGGTGGATAGAGACTCCAGTCCCCTTTAGCTGGTGGCACACCAAGTGTGGGATGGAAATGAGATACTGAACAATATTTTTGTGCCAGGTTCCATCTAGAAGCTTTAGTACATTATCTCATTTTGTCCTAATGATGGCCCCAAGAGCTATAGATAATAATACTTATAAAATAATAACAGCTACCATTTATCGAGTGTTAAATATGTACCAGGCCCTTTATATGAATCTCCTTTAATGACTTTGACACTTTTGAGGAGGAGTTAATATTATTTTCAATTATGACACGGCATGTTAGAGATCAAGCTGTGCCTTATCCTCTGGCCTTTGGGGTTCCAGATGGGCTAGTGTCCGCTTCACTGTGGGCTCAGGTGACACATCTCCTCTTAGAAGTCCTCACGAGACGGTTGTGGGAAGAAGGAAGACGAATGTTCTACTGGAGTTGTCTTCTAACTCCTTGCCCCAGGAGGGCACCCCCTCCTGAGCTTCTTGCCAGGTCAGCCTGTACTTAGAGCAGCCTGGGTGGGCCCTCTCTGCCAACGTGCACAGCTGTCAGGCTTCCAGGAGTTTCCTGTTCCCAATAGCTGTGGGGGACCCTGCAGGATAATTGCTTCTCCAGCTCCCAGCAGGGAGGCATGGGGCCAAGACAGCTTAGCTGGGTTAAGAATGAAGGGGAAGGCACACAGGTGGCAGAGAGCAGGCCTTCTTAACATGGGGGCTCTTCTCTGTGGGTCCAAAGGAACCTATGTGGGCGGAAAAAGGCTTATAGCAAGCAGGGAAGACCATGGAGGGCCTCGCTTCCTCTGGGGGGAAGGCGTCAGAGCCCAGGGTCCCCTTCCTCCATGCAGCTCCAGAACTACACAACTGGGAAATGCTCCCCGGGAGATTCTGTTTCTGCCCTTTGTTCTTTTTATGTGGACTTCTTCCCTGTCCTTCTCTCTATTCTTCCTCAGTTATTTTTGGGCACCCGCCGTTTATCACGCTCTGGGAATACCAAGATGACGCAGGCAGATTGGGTCCCTGACCCCACTGGGGTGCGAGTCAAATGGGGAAGATAGGCACCATCAAACACTGGAACAGAATGAAAACGTCTTTACAAGCTGGGCTCAGTGGAATGTCAGGGAGACACCTGGGCAGGGTCGGACTTCCGTGGAGCACTGGCCAGACCAGCTTTCCTGAGGAAATTACATTGACTTTCAGGACCAACAGCTAATTAGGCAAGGAGTCATTTCACCTTTCCAACCTCAGTCTTCCTGTCTATAAAATGGGATAACAGTAACACCTACATTCTAGGATATTTGTGAAGATGAGATAAGTTGAGACAGGGGAAGATGCATAGCATAAAGACAGTACGTAGTGAGTGCCAAGCATGTCATAGCTATGGTTGTATTCTCTTCCTCTGAAGACACCATAGATTGAAAGTCCGGTTGCTGATCTAGGGAGTGCTGAGCAAAGGGTAAAAGGAATGCAGCCCACCATGTGAAATGCTTTCATGGAGAAACACACAGTAGAAGGCCTTCATCCTCCTGTGTGTGTGTGTGTGTGTGTGTGTGAGAGAGAGAGAGAGAGAGAGAGAGAGGAAGAGAGGAGGAGAGAGAGGTATGAAGAGCGTTGTACAGAGAAGGTGGTACCAGGCCAAATCGTGAGCGGTTAATGTGAGTTTACAAGAGAAATAAGGAGGGAAGGGTGTTGGAAGTAGAAGGAACAGTAGGTGCAAAGTGACACAAGTATAAGAATAAATGTCATCCATCCTGTTGATACCTGGAGAAATTCAAACGAGCACATGGGGCAGATCTCCAAATAAAACAAGCTTTAATAGCACAATACTACTATTCCCGAGACCAATAACAACAAAGATAATAGCAGTGACCACAAAAGCAATAACAACCACCATCCAGAGGGAGGTTACATTTTGCCAGGTACCGTGGACGGCTGACTTCACCGATGTGCTGAAGACACGTCCCGCGCGTTCTGTTGTGTGTTGCGTGGCCTGATGCCCAACATTGCGCAGATCAAGCCCTGCATTTGACTCTGCACTGAGCATGGAGCCTGCTTAAGATTCTCTCTCTATTTCCCTCTGCCCCTCTCCCCTGCTCACACATGTGCTCTCTGTCTCTGTCTCTCTCTCAAAAATTGTGTTGACTGAATGAACACTTGCATGGGGGTAGCAGTTGTCTATATGCAAAATGTTACAGTTTATCTAGGAAATTCTTTTAAATTTTATTTATTTTGAGAGAGAGAGAATGTGTGTGAGCATGGGAGGAGGGGAAGAGAGAGAGAGGGGAGAGAGAATCCCAAGGAGGCTCCACACCGTCAGTGTAGAGCCTGATGTAGGGCTCTGTCCCACGAACTTCAAGATCATGACCTGAGCAGAAACCAAGAGTTGGATGCACAACTGACTAAGCAACACAGACTCCTCTAGAAAAAATGCACCTTCTACTATTGGGTTTCCTCATTTTAGGCGTGTGAAATCAGAATAGTCATGGGTTGCCTGGGTGACTCAGTCAGTTGGGCATCTGACTATTTTGGCTCAGGTCATGATCTCGCAATTTGTGGCCTCAAACCCCAAGATGGGCTCTGCACTGACAGTGTGGAACCTGCTCAAGATTCTCTGTCTCCCTCTCTCTGCCTCTTCCCACTCACACACGTGCACATGCTCTCTCTCTTTCTCTCTCAAAATAAATAAATACACTTAAAAACCCTCACAAAACAATGTTCTATTATAAAAAAGAATAGTCAGTATGCCAAGCCAACTTGGATTTGGTCTCATTAGTGTTCCTTCACTCAACACATATTTGTGGGGGGCCAAAAACAGACAAATCATATTAAACTTAAGATTAAAATTGAGAATGTTTGTTCATTGAAAGGCACCATTAAGAGAGTAAAAGGTAAGAAATAGAGTGATAGAAAATGCCTGAAACATGACAGATCTTTCATGTCTAAACCATATAAAGTACTCTCACAGTCAACATAAGAAAGGCAGGTAATCCTACTGAGAGATGGGCAAAAGACTTGAACAGATACTTCACCAAAATGGATATCAAAGTGACTGATAAGTTCACCTGCTCAGTTTCAGGAGTCCACAGAAAAATTGCAGATTAAAATTACAATGTGAAACCACTGCGCACACACTAGGGCAGTTAGAATATTTAAAAGGCTAGGAAATACCCAGTGTTGGTGAGAATGTGGGGTATCTGGAACTATTTTATATTGCTTATGGGAAACTAAGTTGATAACAATTTTTTGGGAAATCTGTTTACCATCATCTACTAAAGCCAAACTTATGCATATTCTGTGACCTAGTAATTCCACTTATTGATATAAAATCAGCAGAAATAAATACACATGAACACCAACAGACTTGCAAAAGAACCTTTATAGCAGAAAAATTTGTATTAGTCTCATGAGAAAGAACCCAAATCCTCACAATGGAAGCATTGCAAAGTAAATTGTGGTATGGTCACACAGTAGAAATTAAGCAACCATGACCATGAACAAATGACAAAGACTTATAAAAACATGGATGATCTCACAAACATGATTTTGAGTGAAAGGAGGCAGACACAAAGGAATACATAGCATGGGAGTCTGCCTATGTCAAGTTTCAAAGTTGGGCAAGGTAATCGATGTGTAAGGAATTAGAAGAGTGGTTATTCTTTTGTGAAGGTAGTGACCTGGGAGTATGAGAATCTACTGGGGGTTGGGGGCGGGGTAGGAGAGGCTGTTGTGTGTCTCGAGCCCAGGGCTGGTTATATATACATTTTGTTCAGAAAAATTCATTGAGCTATGCCCTAGGAGTTGTTCACCTTTCTCCAGATATGTTATGTATTAATAAAGTTTATTTGGAAATGTCCAGGGGGTCCCACAAGGGGCAAAGTAGGCTTGACTCTGGGAGCCATCAAAATCAAAAGAGAGGGAGACCTTGGCATCATGAAATGGAGTGTTCTACATTCTAGTGATGCCACAGGCTTGTTGGGTGGCTTGGGTAAGAGACCTCATTTCCCTCATCTATAAATCGAGACTCCTGAGTCCTTTCCCCCATCAGACTCAGCTGCTGAGTTCCTCTTCACCACTCCCGTCTCCCCTCAAAGAGACAACCCTTCCTCACCATATGTCTCTTTGTTTATTTCCATTCGGAGCTACCTTTCAAATCCTGGCCAGAAAGGCAAGGCAAGAAGGAGCCTTGGCTCCACCTCTGTGAATCCCACAGCCCTCCTCCGGAGATGTACAGGGGGAGTATGAAATATTTAAAAGCTCAAATTGAAATCCTGTTAGCTGCAGGTCTAGTAGAGCCAGGTTCTCCAGCCTCAGAACATCAGTATCTGTTTGCTGGTGTCATTTAGGGACCCCGGCTTTCCAAACCATTGACTGAACCTTTCTGTCAATCCAACACTTTTAGGGTAATTTAACTTAATAATACCTTTGTCGGCACCGGCGCCTGTATCTGAAGGGTGATTACCATAGAAGTTATTTTAGGTTGTTTAATGGAATGTAGTAAATTCTCAATTGACAAGGCAGATCCTCAGAATGGCTTTTCAAAGTGTTTACCTTTCAAAGCTTCCCCCCTTCACTTTACCAAACTTACTACTTTGAGCTGGTGAAGACTTCATAAATTATTAGCAATTGTTCTCCCCCCGTGTTCGCATGCATCATTAATTCTTTGTAAAAAGTTCAAACTGTCCGGGGCTTAATTGTTATCACTGGGAGAATGGCGGGAAATGGATGCGGGCTCTATTATTTCTGTCAGAAATTCTGACTTATTGCACTTGATATTTTACCCATCACATCATATTCGAGAGAGAGAGAGGAAGGGAGAGAGAGCAAAAAGAAAAGGGGAGGGGAAAAAAGAACATAAATGCTTCTCCTTGAAACAAAAAATAATAATACCACGTATACTTCTGGGGAGAAGAGTCAAGGATCCAGGTGACAAAATAATAGCTCCAATCCCCCCGAAGAGGAGGAGGAGGCCAGCGGTTAGGGTAAATTTATGTTGTAAATTTTATTGGCTTTAACTGTATTTTTATTCTGAGGTTTGAAGATTCTGTAATTCTAGGAGTCTGATATTTAATGATTCTGAGATGTCGAAATTCTCAGTGTACAAGTTCCCAAGGTGTTCGACTTTTGGGATAAATTAATCCAACAGACCAATAATCAAGACTGGCGAGAGTATAGCATGTCAGGATTAGAATGATATTGGCAACAACCACAGAAATAGCGAACATTTGTTGAAAGCTTACTCTGTGCAGGCACTGAAATTAGGTAATAATATTATTAGGTACTATTATTAATCTCATTTTACAGATGTGTAAACTGAGGCACAGAGTAGTTGAGTAACTTGCCTAGGGACAAAGACTTCAGCGCAGAGACTTGCCCTACAGTAAATGTCCACAAACATTGACCCACAAAACACTCAGTGTGAGAGATAGGACATGCTCAAGGACCACTATGACACAAGTTGACAGAGTTAAGCTTTGAAGCCAGGCAGTCTGGTCCCAGCCCATATGTTTGGAGCCTGAATATACTATTTCCCATCTTGAGACACGATCGGTGTTTCTTTTGCCCCACCTGCTATGCCGTGGATCGAGAGGTACATGGAAGCTCAAGTGACCACATTGGAATGTGAGTCTATTTCCAGACTGCTTCCCAGGCGACCCAGCCCTGGCTTGTCTGTGCCTTTGTGGACACCACTCCCCCATCTAGCAGGTCTTCTCTTCCCATTCATCCCACAAGATCACCTCCTCCAACAGGTCTTCAGTGTTGCTCTGGCACAGCTGGAAGTGACTGCTCCACCCTTTGAACCTCTACAGCTGTTGGTACAGTGCAGGGGGTGGGAGGCGTCTGGTAGACCAGCCATCTGGTAGACCAGACTGCCGTCTGATGCACTTGTGTTGGAATCTTGCTTTTCCCACTAGATCAATGAAGGCATTGAGCTTGATATAGGGATGTCAGTTAAGCCTCAGTCTTCTTATCTTTAAAATGGGTGTAACAACCCCTGCCTCACAGGAATGTTGCCAGGATTAAAGGAAGTGTTCAAAAGGAGCTTGGTGAACAGCCTCACACACAGCTGCTGTCAGCTCTTGTTCTGACTTGTGTCATAGTCGTCCTTGAGCATGTCCTATCTCTCACACTGTTTTGTGGGTGAATGTTTGTGGACATTTACTGTAGGGCGAGTCTCTGCGCTGAAGTCTTTGTGTTTGTGACATCACTTGACCCCTATAATCATCCTCTCAAGCCCATGAATAACCCATTCTACAAAGGAGAAGACTGAATCTTAGAGAGGTTAGCCATCTTGCATATGGTCACGGGGCTGGTGTGTGGTGGTCCTGGGGCTCAAACTGAAGTGGGAAAGACTGGCTTTGTCTGCTCTGCTGTCCTGCCAAGGAAGGAGGACCATGTTTTTCTCCCCTCTGTGTTCTTCTCCAGAAGCTCAAGGGGAAATGGTGGGAAGAGTCCCCCCGGCAGGATCTTGGGACTTTGGCCAGTGTGGCAGGGCCACTGTCAGGACAAATCAGCAATCAGCAAAAAAGTAGCAACTTTCTTTCTGTTGATCCTTGTGAATTGCTTTGCCTCTGCATCTCCTCCTCCTCCTTCTCTCTTCTTGCTGGTCTTCATGGTCTTCTGCCCAACAAGGCAGAAGGAGAGATGGGCCTTACATCCCAAAGATAGTGGGGGTGGGTGGGAGTGTCCAGGAGTCAGGACACAGGGGTTTGAATTCTGACCCTGTCATCTATGTGATTTTGGGAACATCCCTTACTCACCCGAGATGTCCATTTCCAAGCAAATGGACACAAGCAAAAGTGTGTGATTTGGATTAATGCTTCGGTGGCTTCCATACTGTTTCTGGTTGTGAAGCAATAGAACTGGAAATTCAGATGAGCTCCTTATGAGAAAGGTTTACACTCAAGTCAGAGAAGAGAGGGGCTGCTGTGGATGGAGAGGAAGGGGGGGTATTGATTCTACCCAAGGCACCTGCAACGAACACCAGTGTGCCAGAGAGCACAGTTTGAGGACAGATGACCAAACGGTTCCTAAGGCTGTTTTTATTTCCAGCATTCTGTTTCTTGCCATCCTAAGCAATTTGGTCCAAAGTTAGAACTTCTTAGTGGAGAAATGTGAGCCACTTCTGGGAGTTTGGGCACAGAGAGGGTAGAGTGGTCCTGGCCACTTATTTCTATCGGGCTTTGGAATACGGGGCTACAATTTCCTCTAGGTGATGGCCTGCCTGTGCCCGAAGGCTTGAGGGTCCACTTGCAGCCGCCTCTCCAGATGCCTCCTTGCTTGCTTGCTGAGCAAGGAAGGGTCACGATCAACAAAGGAGGTGAGTTATTAGCAAATTGTAGCACATCGGGGGTTGTCTAGGCTAGTGGTCTACAGGATGGTGTCTCTGTGGCTTTCGCGGCAGGGGGAGAGGAAAGGACAGGGGCCCACCGACCCCCTGTTTCATAGAACATTTACACTCTGACTTCTTTCCTTATGCACGTGTGCTTTTAAATTTACGATGCTTTACTTTTATTTTTTATTTTATTTTTTATTTTATTAGCAGAGGCTAATACAGCCGTATGCTGGAGCCCATTCCTTCTGGCTCCTAAGAACCTATTGTGTGCATCTCTTCCCAAATCTGTAATCAGCAAAGTCACATTGATAGCTCGAAATTGGCCATGGTGGGAGTATTTACACCATGACAATTGGCCAACACCACAAATCAAGGTTTTTGCTAGGAATGCTAGTTGTTAAACATGTACCAGCACACCACTCGGCTAATATAACAAATATTTATGTACCCCCTACCCAGCTTTGGTAAATCTTGACATTTTGCTATATTTGTTTCAGACCTTTCATCTTCCTTTTAAGAGATAAAATAATACAAAAACAGTCGGCTCCATCTGTATTACTCTTCACAATCTCATTCATTTGCTTCTTGAGCCAGAAATATAGTCCCATCCCAAACTTGGTGTTTATCATGTTTTAAAAATATTTTTACTACATATGCGTCCATAAATAATACATGGTATTGTTTTGCATATTCTTAGATTTATATCCATCGTATTTCGCCATATGTATCATTCCACAACTTTTATTTTTAAATACATTTTATGTTTTTTTAAAGGTTTATACATGTTGATATATGTAATTCTAGTTCATTCATTTTAATTTCTATATGGTGTTCCATTGTATAAATATACCAACATTAATTTATTCTTCTCTCCACTGATGGACATGTAGGCTGTTTCCAACTTTTGTACACATCTCCTGGTGCACATATGCAAGAGTTTTCAAGGTATATACTTAGAAGTAAGATTTCTAGGTGCAAGGATATGTGTGTCTCAATCTCTGCTAGGAATTGCCAAGTGGCTCCCCAAAATGGTTGTTCAGATTTACACCCTCCCCCACCCCCAGCAGTGAGCGAGTTCGTGCCAACAATTGGCATTGTCAGATGGCTTAATATTTTCCAATCTGATGGGTGTAAAATGATATCTCTTTGTGGGTTTAATTTGCATTTTCCTGATTACTAGCGAGATTGTGCGTCTTTACATATGTTCATTGGCCATTTATTTTTCTCTTTTGTGAATTACCTATTCATTTCTGAGGCCATTTTTGCCCAATAGTGTTATTTGTTTATCTTTTTTGGTAAACCAATTAAAGATATATACTGTTTACTAATACTTTGTGATTATACAAAGTGAAAATTTTTTTCTACCGGGGTGTATCTTGTCTTTCAACAGTGTATGGGGCTATCTTTTGCTCTGTAGCTGTGTTAACGTTTAATCTAATCACATTTATTAAACTTATTTTATGATTTGTGCTTTTGTGTCTGGTTTAACATAGAGAGTCCACCCTGGGGTTATACAATATCTTCCTATCATGCATTGTACAATTTAAAAAGTTTTGTTTTTCCTTGTTAGATCTTAAATCAACCTAGAAATTATTTTTGTGCAGTTTGTTAGGTAGGAATCTGATTTGTTTCGCATGTATGTCGCCAGTGTTCTACCACAATTTATTAAAAAGCCCATCTTTTTATTTCTGATTCTAAACACTGTTTTGTAGTTTTTAGTGTGACGAATGTTATCAATGTTTATTAGATGGATGTGTAGGTATTTCCAGTGTACTGTAATTTCTTAAATTTTATTTTAAATTCTTAAATTAAAAAAATCTTAATGTTTATTTATTCTAGAGAGAGAAATAGACAGAACATCAGGAGGGGCAGAGAGAGAGGGAGACGCAGAATCTGAAGCAGGCTCCGGGCTCTGAGCTGTCAGCACAGAGCCCAACTCGGGGCTCGAACTCACCAACCTCGAGATCATGACTTGAGCCAAAGTCGGACGCTCAACCAACTGAGTCACCCAGGTGCCCCTTAAATTTTAATTTCTACTTGTTACTTGCTAGTATAGAGAAATAAAATAAATCTTTGTATCTTGGCCTTATATCTAGTGACATCGTTAAACTGAAGTATCAATGCTAATAATTTATAGGTTCTTTGGCGTCTTCTACATACATAACCATGTCACTAGTGAATAACGATGATTTCATTTCTTCACTCAATCTTTATAGCCTTTCATTTCTGTTTCTTTCCTATTGCTCTGGCTGGGATCACCAGTACCATGTGGACTAGAGTTGGAGAGAGCAGTCTCATCTGGTTCCCCATTTCATGGGAAAAGCTTTCAATATTTCACCATTAATAATAATGCTTGCTATACTTAAATTAAAAAAATCAGATTGTAAAAGATTGCTCTTTCCCTCGTTAAGAGTTTTGTCATGAATGTACATGGAGTTTTATCAAAGCATACATAGTCTCATTGGTTGAAGTGATTACACTTGTTCTCTCTTTTCTGTTAAAGCAGAAAAGTACATGAATGGATTTGTACCATTGTATTCCTAGAATAAATATCAATTGGTAATGATGTTTTATCATTTGTATTTATCGCTGGATTTGATTTGCAGAACTTTGGGATTTTTTGCATATAAGTACATGAAGGAGATACCACTTGCCGAAAAGACCTTCCTTGTTGAATTGTCTTGGGATTATTGTTGAAGATCAATTCACCATTTTTGTGAGAGTCTAGACTCTATTCCCGCCCACCACCCCAGTTTCTTTTTTTAATTTTATAATAGTTTATTTTCAAATTGGTTTACATATAACACCCAGTGTTCATCCCAACATGTGCCCTTTTTAATGCCCATCACCCCCTCTCCCCCCTCCCTCACCTCCCTCACCCTCAGTTTTTTCTTAGTCTTTGAGAGTCTCATGTTTTATCTCCCTCCCTCTCTGTGTCTTTTTTTCCTTTCCCCTCTTCCCCTCCCCCTGGTTTTTGCTTAGTCTCACAAAGTCCACCTATTCGTGGAAACATATGGTATCTGTCTTTCTCTGACTGACTTATTTCACTTAACATAATACCCTCCAGTTCCATCCATGTTGCTACACATGGCCAGATTTCATTTTTTCTCATTGCCACGTAGTAGTCCATTGTATATAAGTACCATAACTTCTTTATCCATTCGTCAGTTGATGGGCACTTGGTCTCTTTCCATGATTTGGCTATTGTCGAAAGTGCTGCTATGAACATTGGGGTACACGTGCTCCTATGCATCAGCATTTCTGTGTCTCTTGACCACCCCAGTTTTATTGAGACAGAATTGAGACATAACATAGTGTAAGTTGAAGGCGAACAACGTATTGTTTTTATATATTTATCAATTGCAGAATGATTATCGCCATAATATTAGTTACCACCTCCGCCCATCACATAATTATCATTCATTTATTGTGGTGAGAACATTTAAGGTCTATTTTCTTTCTGGGCCTGTTTCCTCATTCATAAAGTGAAGAATGTAATACCAGCTCTGGGGGTGTGTAAAGGATAAGTATTTAGCAGATACCTGTAAAACACTTAGCACCGTGTTTGACGTATCATCAAAGATTAGTAAATATCTACTACGACTTCTTTTCTGAGCTTCGTGGTTCAGCCCTTTGCCTTCACAGGTGGGAGACACTGCCCCTGTGAACCAGAGAGACTCAGAACTCTCCTCTGGGTCTCCTGTCAAATAACGCCCTCTTCTGCCACGATTTTGTTGGCATACTCACTGGTTAAAACAAACTTGAGAACGACTGATCCCAAGAAAGTACGAATTTAGACGCTCAGGCAATTAGGGCATTATGATCATCACAACCATTTGGGCACCCGTTTCTTGACAGGCCGGGAGGTGTGGAACCAAAAGCCCTTGATCCTCGTCCCCAAGGAACTTTTGGTGTAGCTGAGAAGGTGATGCAGAAATGAGGACAAAGATGGCTAACTCTGACTGAGGACTTCCGCAGTGGCGGCCCCGTGGGCCAGGCAATGGGTCACCGTGCAGGAAGGTCGTGTGGTCTGGGCTGCCTCTGGCCGGACCCTTCCCTCTCTGAGTCTCCATTTCTTCATCTCTGGAGCAAGGATGCATGACACACGCCTCACTGATTGCTGAGGGGATTCGGTTAGAGACTCACCAGCTCTCTGACTTACAGGAGATGCTAAGTCTCTATCAGTCCCTTCTTCCTCATTTAATGGGTTACTGTGTACCTGGATAACAGTGCACACACGCACACACACACGGACATACGCCTTTGTATTTATAAAGCACGGATAGGATACTGTGAGTGAAATGGAGTCCACAGGCATTCGGGGCTCAGAAGGCATTTCTCACTCCCCAGAGCAATGCCCATTCCTTGAGTCATGGAGAATACACCCGTCTGACTCCACATTCCCCTGTGGGAGACACGCATTCCATCATCTGAGCTACCGGACAAGCCCTCGAGGCTGTCAGCCACACAAACGGCCCCGTCTGAACACTTTGGCCACCGCCTTCTCTCTGGGCGCCAGGCGGCCTCCGTTCGGGGCTCGTGTCTAAGTCACATTTGCCGAACTCGGCTCTGCCAGGACAGCTGGTTCCAAAGTCAACCGCCTCCCCCGCCAAGGAGCCAGGGCTGAATTCTTCTTCATTACAGCCTGGCTGTGGGTTAGGCATTATAAATAACACCGTGCAGACAGCCAGATGGACAGCGTGTCGAACTGGGTGATGGTTCATCTGTCCTGATAGAGACAGCCCTGAAAATAGAATCGGAGGGACCGGGCAGGACCCACAGAGTCACCGTGTCCTTCCCTCGAGTCTGTGGGAGCCCCCTTAGCTCATCTCAGGAAGGTGCGTACCTGTTTCCTTTCTTATAAAACTCCGCCGAGAAAGGAAACTCTGCTCAGATATCTTACTCTTTTCTCGTGGCAGCGGTTAGTGCGGCGTGAAAGCTTTCTGCAGCAGGACCTGACTGGGCTCAAGTCCTGGTTGAGCCACTCACAAGCTGTGTGACCTTAGGTAAGTTACCAAGCTTCTCTGAGCCTCAGTTCCCTCCCCGTTAAAATGAGAGATGGGAGCTACGCCCAGCTCGCAGGTCGATGGTGCAGTTTGGATGGGATGAGGATCACACTAAATGGCCAGGAATGGGAAATACAATTTTAGGGGGACCCCAGCTTACCAAGTACCGACAACAACTCGACCATATCTTGCCGTGTGCATCAGCACTCGGGGCCAGTCCAGCCTTTTCTGGATCCAGGGGCTAAATCAGACCCCCCTCCGAAAGGCGGCTCCGATGCCAGCGAAGTCATCTCCTGGGCGTCTATGAGTATCCGGGAGGCGAAGAAACATAACGAGGGCCACGAGGCTGGGGGGCGGGTCTCAAGTCCAGGTTGGGTGACCGTAGTACATCAGCCGATGCTGCGGGGAACAGAGGTGCCTCAGGGGACACGGATGGGGCTCTATTCACCCCCGTGCCCAGCCCCAGGCACCTGTCTTGACATCCTAAGACATGTGTCTTGAAACATCGTTGACAACAGATTTATGCTCTGATTAAGAAGAATCTGGCAGTCGCTACGGTGGCCAACGATCCCTTGGCTTACTCCCAGGTTTAATGGTTGACTCCCGGAACTGTGGTCTGCCTCCAGTGACACCCTTCCTGCCTGCAGGATTCAGACCGAGCACCGTTCCTTGGCATTCAGGGGCCCCCTCAACCTGACGCCCTTGGGTCTCTGGTTATCGAGTCTCTGGACACATTGGATGAGGGGCAGCGTCCTTCCCTGGGCCCCTCACCTTCCCCCACCCAGAATGCTGTTCTCCTGCTTCTCTGGGAAGACCCAGCCCGTGCTCAGGCTTCCAGCCACGCCGACATGACGTCTCGTTCCGGAAGGTTTCTAGTTTGATCCCTCCCAGTAGAGGTAAGCAATTATTCATGTCTTCCACAGTTATTGAATGCTCGCTAGGTGCCAGAACTGGGGGGCAGGTGGGTAAAGGGTAAATCAAAACAAAGACAGAGTCCCTAGAGCCTGCAGTCCACTTGGAAAGAGAGACAGCGATTAGATGCATACGCAGTTGGGCATGAACTTAGGGATTGAAGTCAGTGCCACTAATGGGGAAAAAAAAAAACAGGTTCTAGGAGAATGTATAACAAAGGGATCTGACTTAGTTATTAGAAAGGGCTTCCCCGAGGAAGTGGTTCCGAAGCATCAGATAGTTAGTCAGGTGAGTCAGAGCGTGAGCAAAGGCCCTGTGGCGGGACCAATGGGGTATGGTGACCACAAATTCCGGTCTGTCCCAGGCTGTCTCAGTTGTTCTGGGTTATTTATTATCAGCAGTCTCTTTCTCTCTCCGAAGTGGCCTGGTTTGGAAGATAAATTACATGTTTGCTTTAGGATCGTGGCCTGTGTGGGGAAAGGAAGCTCAGGGTATCGAGACTGCAGACAGAGGAGGAGCTGCGGCTTGAGAGGCTGGCAGGGAGAGAAGCATGGGGGCCTTGACGGCTGGGGAAGGAGCTCATTATGGATCCTCGCAGCAATAAAAACCTTTTGCAGGATTTCAGGCGGTGTGCTCCGGGAGCCGCTTTCCTCCTGAAAAGGTCTCTCTCTTCTCTGTTCTCCCAAATGCACTAGCCCTCTCTTGAGGGCTTATTTTGATAGGCTGTGGGTTCCATATTTCTTCCCACTCGCTGGATGTTGCGTGCCCAGGGCTGTTTTGGGAGTCACGACCCAACAACACGGGTGGTGCAGAATCTCACTCCCCTACCTTTCCTTGAGCCAACCTGGAACCTCGTTGGCTGGTTTATGGGAACAGGAAACTAGTCTGTGTTGTGTCTGAGCCTTTATAAATACTGGGAATGAATCTCAGGAATATTCAAAGGAAATATACCAGCTACACGGGCATTGAGCTCATGGCACAAGTCAGGCTCTGGAAACGTTACACGTCCGTTTCATTTAGTTCTTATAGGATGCGTTTCATAGATAAAGAAACAAAGGCTCAGAGAGGTGAAGCGACTTGTCCAAGGCCACACAGCTAATGAGCAGATGAGCTGGGATTCGAACCCAGGAATGTCCGAGTCCAAAGCCAAACACCAACCTTGGGATGACCAGTCCCCAGCTTCTCTCTTCCTCAGCTGGAGCAGTGAGCGCCTCCCCACCCGCCACGGAACCCAGGTTCAGGCTGGCGACGGCCCCCTGCACGTGGAACCTCCAGTCACGGGGCTCAGGGACGTGACTGGGAGACAGGTGGGGTATCTCGCACCCACGGCCGCAGCCTCTGGTCGCGTCTCTGCATCGAGTGCCCATCTCGGGCAGGGGCCAGTGGTATTTCTTTCACCCGCCTGTAGGTTGGCAGGTTCTTCCAAGAGAAATGCTCTCGGATTCATTTAAAAGTCTAAGCAGGGACAGCACAAATTATTAGTGTTTGAAATATTTATAAAGTCTCTTGTTTGCCAGGGCACAGGAGGTGACAGACCACAAATAAAAAGAAGGCTGTCGTGCACGTGAGCAGGGCTCAGACAGGAGACGGGAGGGGGCGTGGTCTGTTCACTGCCGCCTGGTCTTCCAAGGGTGCGAAACCAGGTGAGCGTTCGAGCTGGCTTCCTTTCCTTTCCGCCATGGCCGCATCTCCACCCACGAGACGGTACCCCAGACGTTGAAACCGAAAGCTTCGAGACCGCCAGCCAGGAGCACGCGGGCAGGCTGTGTGCGGGGCATTTGGGAACCCCCTGTGCTGTCGTTTTTATAAAGATCTTTTCTGGTCGCCTAAAAGGTTTCAAAATAAAAAATTAAAAATATATCACAAAACAGGGACTGACACCGTGTTTGAGCTGAAAGAGAACACGGGAGCAAAATGTTGTTTTTCTCATGCGGCAGCTGGGAAAACCGAGACCCCGGAGGTCTGAAAGTTCCCAGGGAGAGAAAGGCAAGAAAGTCTCCCAACCCAGACTTCCTGCGTTGTCAGCCTTCAACCATTTATTATTTATTATTAGTATTATTAATCTATTTATTTACTTACTTATTTAGGGACAGAGACAGTGCAAGCTGGGAAGGCGTAGAGAGAGAGGGAGAGAGAGAGAATCCCAAGCAGGCTCTGCACTGTCAGCACAGAGCCTGACGCGGGGCTCGAACCGACGAACCGTGAGATCGTGACCTGAGCCGATACCGACAGTCAGACACTCAACCGTCTGAGCCACCCAGGCGCTCCCGCCATTTCAAGCACAAGCCAGAATCTGCAGAGGAGAAGTTCTGGTCCCAACCTTAGGATCATAAGGCTCTAACTCAATCGCTTACGTATGTGTGTACACACATATCTATGAATGTATTCATTCGTTCATTCATTTTCATTCATTCATGCATGCACGCATGCACTAACTCAACAAATACGGTGCTATGTGAGCAAGACGGAGATGGCCCTGCCTTTGAGAACCCGGGAAAAAATGTGACTCGGGTTGAAGTTATCCTCCAGGTGAGCCTGCAAGGAGCCTGGGATCCGAGGCTTTGGCCTTCCAAGGGTCACGGCCGTCTAATATCTAGGAAACTAGGGCTCCATCCTACTGGGAAACTGGGGGAGACAGCGCAGAGCTCAGATCTCAGCAGGCGGGAGCCAGGCTATTCATCCCCTGACTTGCCAGTCTTCATCCAAGAGTGGTCTGTCGCCACCAACGAATGCGCACAGCCTGACCTGCGTGTGGCGGTCAGCAGCGCCAGCAGACAGAGGAGGCCCTCGGGCAGTGAGGGTGGCGTGCCGGAAGGTGGAAGTTGGGTAGATGTGCCCAGAAACGGAACGTGTCGGGGAAACGTAGGCTCGCGAGAACCAGGGTCGCCTGCTGCAGGTGGCCTCGGCCAGTCACGCTTATCCCTCAGATCCGTGGACTTGGGAAACTGGCGGAAGCGTGGGGCCTGTTGGCTGGAGCCCCCGAGCAAGGAAATCGGAGAGTCACAGCCGGGGTGGTCACCATGGTCTCCTGCCTGAGACGCTGGAGAGAGTCACTCGGGGAAGGGCGTGGCTGGCCTGGGAGCCCTCCTGGTTTCTGACCTCCCTCCCTCCCTCCCTTCCTTCCTTCCTCCCTTCTTTCTTTCCTTCCTTCCTTCCTTCCTCCCTCCCTCCCTCCCTCCCTCCCTTCCTTCCTTCCTTCCTTCCTTCTTTCCCTCCTTCCTTCCTATCTTCCATCCATCCATCCATCCATCCTACAGATATTTACTGAGGGCCTATAGTGTGCCATTATACACATGGCATTGTGTCCGGTGCAGGGAGAAATGGATAAATAAGACAAGATCCCTGCCCCCTTGGAGCCTGTATTTTCTGTGTGTGCGTTTGTGTGTGTGTGTGTGCGTGTGTGTAAAAGGAGGGTAACTAAATAAATAAACAAGAAGATTTTGGACACGGATCTATTAGTAAAGGAAACCTATAGGATGCCCAATGGAGAGCGTCTGATGGCGAGGGGTCCTTTTGAAAGGGTGATTACGGAGAGACTCTCTGATTATATCCATTTTACAGATGAGGAAACTGAGGCCGCGAGAGGTTAACTGACCTGCCGGAGTGCATCCAGCTGCTAAGGAGTCCCACTTTAGATCCCAGGTCTGTCCCCTGTAGTAGCTTCTACTCCTTGGTTCTGATTTTCCTGAGCCCACACAGATTAGGCACCTTGTCTTCTTTCCCTGTCGGTCATCGTGCGATTTGGAGACCATGGCCCCGCCCCTTCTGAATCCTGGTACCGAGTCTCTGGCTGTGCCCCGGCCTGGGCATAAGCACTGACCCGTACCTCTGGGGCCAGCCTCACCCTGGAAGGCATCGGGGTCCCGGAGAGCAGAGCGGCTCTGGAGACAGTGAGGCTGGCCCTGGCCCCACCCCTGTGCTCCGCCGGACCTTGGAGGAGCGGCCGGAACTCCAGCCTCAGTTTCCTCCTCTGTCAAACGCCAGTACCGATTGTCTTAGCTCCTGGCACGACTGAGAAGCTTAACTGAGCTGACGCTTGGGTAGGGCTTGGCCCTCAGCCCGGCACGGAGGGAGCACTCGCGTTGATCCTGACGGGGCAGCTGCTTACCCCCAATATTCTGATCGCTTGCCGGGGATCTGCCGGCAGGGACCCTTAGCCCTGCTCTTCATGGCTTTCAGCCCCCGAGGGACCTCAGGCCAGGGCCAGGGGTGAAGACGAGAGGCTCTGCTGGACGGGGACTGCCAAGGCAAATTAGGGGCGTCAGACAGACGGCAGCGTCCAGCACCCAGGCGAACCGACACGGCGGCCACCGGAGGGGCCAGCCCCTCCTGACCTTAAACCCGAGCGCTCCTGCCCACATCTGCAGCTAAATAAACCAAGTAAATCATGCTGGCAGATAGGTAATTAAATAATTATCAGGCACTTAATAACAAGGAGTGGGTGTTCTGAATTACCATATTAGACAGTGTCTTTGCGGACTAATTGTTGCATTACATCAGAGTTACTCATTCATTATTCTTGTCATTTCGGGTGATAATTTGCACTTTAGGAGACAGCGACAATTTTAGCAGGCAATTAGAGACGTGTCAGGCCTGGCCCCGTGAGTTACTGTCACAATTATTGCCTTTTTTCCAGTGTCCTCATTTGCAGCCATGTATTTAAGGGGATTTGGGTAATTCCAGGCCCGGGCAAAACAACCGTCCCACGGGATAGTGGCAGGGCGAGGACACGGCCGCCACCGCTGTCAGAACAAGGGACTGCTTCTTAGAAGCGGAGGTGCCAGAGCCCGGGGCCAGCG
The DNA here is from genome assembly GCA_030068075.1 of Paguma larvata. Classification (NCBI taxonomy): domain Eukaryota; kingdom Metazoa; phylum Chordata; class Mammalia; order Carnivora; family Viverridae; genus Paguma; species Paguma larvata. The sequence continues at coordinate 64,856,129 of CM057835.1, forward strand.
AGACGGGAGGAGCTGAGCGGAGCTTTCTCCTCTGCTGGCGGAAGCCGCCCCCAGTCTCGGAAAAGGAAAGCAGATTCCCTCGGTCACTCTGGAGGCTGCCTCTCCTCCTCCGGGGGCTCCTGTCACCCACCCAACACAGCCCTTTGTCGTCACTCGCCTGGCCCTTTGTGATGGGTTCTTCCGAAGGCTTCAGGGAAAGGAAGGAGAGGAAGGAAGCCATCTTAACGATGTTTTCCATTTTCTGTGTTTGCTGATGCTTTGCTCTCTTGGGGCCTTGGGGACACAGACAGGGACTGCCCAGGGTTAGCGAATTCCCGGAGGTAGCCAACAACTTGCCCCAAGCACACCTTCTATATGAGAACCGACCAGTCCGAAGTTCATCCCCTCATCCACCTGCTTTCAACAGGCTCCCGTGTTCCAGAACTACCTTCCTGCCTGCATCTCCCCAGGCTAGGCGCCACAGAGGCCGGGGACCCGCCCGGCAGCCTGGAGGTGGCTGACGCGACTCCGACCAGCTGATCCTCAATCAGCTCCTGTATCCCTCGGGTCTGTAGCCCGTGGTCTCCGGTGGCTCCTCGCTACCCTGGCGCCTCCCCTCGGGGCCCTGCCTGGCCTCGCCACACCTAAGGAAAGAAAATCCTGGGTGAATTTTAAAGCAGCAGGGAAGACAGGAGGGAGGGAAAGGAATTGAAGAAAAAGGAGTAAGACATAAGAGGGAGAAGGCAAAGAGAAGGAGGGAGAGGAGGTCAAAAGGAGGAGGGGGAATAAAGGGGAGGGGGAGAAAGAGGAAAGGAAGAGAAATCAAGACATCGAGGTGGGAAGGAGGGAGGGAGCCGGGCAGGGGAAGAGCAGAGGGAGGGAGCCGGCGTAGGGATGGTCTATCTGAAAGCAACACTTTTTTTTTTTTTTCCATGGCTCAGAGTGTTTACTTTTTGGTGAAATCCAATGTCTGGGTTCATTTAGCTCCGGTCGACTCTCTTGACCCTGGACAACTTGAGAACAGACAGTGCGAATCAGTGACTCAGAAAGAGGCCTTCAGAAAATATTTTTCACCGGCTGCGTGGTGGGAATCGAGAGAAGAGAGAGCACCATGCAATCTGCCCGCGGAACTCTGCAAGCAAAGGGCGGGTTTCAGCCTCGGACTGGCGACTTCTCAGCTCTGTCCTTAGCAATTAGGGAAGGGACGCCCAAGTGGCCGGGTTGGGCCCCCGTTAGCTTTGGAGAGGGACACGCCGGCCGCCAGGAGGGAGGGCGGCCCCTGAACAGACGTGTAAGCCCAGTGAGCCCCCAGAAGCAGCCGAATTCAGTGGGTTTGGAGTTTCCGTTCACTGCGTGACCGCGGGCTAGTCGCATCTCTGAAATCTGAATCTTCTCACGCAGCCTTGCTACGGTGGGCGTCACTGCCGGGCTCTCATAAAATGAGGCTAAGGATGGGGCAAAGAAATTGGTTATGGCAGCAAGTGTTGACTTATAAGTGGGGCCACTGTTTCCGTTTTCATGATTTTATTTTGTTTTTAAATTTTATTTGTTTATTTCCGGGGGGTGGGGAGAGTGTGCACAAGCAGGGGAGGGACAGAGAGAGAGAGAGGGAGAGAGAGAATCTGAAGCAGGCTCCGAGCTATCATTGCAGAGCCTGACGTGGGCCTCGATCTCAGGAACTGCAAAATCACGACCTGAGCTGAAATCAGGAATCGGATGCTTAACCGACTGGGCCACCAGGTGCTCCCGTTTTCATGATCTTAAACTTGAATTACTATGGGGCCATCTGGCCCTGGGTGGCTTCGATCTGGGTCTGTCATCTTCCTGGTGCTATTGGGATAGAGGATGATTCTTGCATCTAGTCTGACTCCACCGGTGCCAGGACCGGACCCCCCGAGTGAGATAGCTCTTCCGAGGCCCCATGCTGCCCCGACCTCAGGCCTCAGGACGTCACATCACGTGTCCACCCCCTGACTGGGAAGAGGAAGGACACGTCCACCACAGGTGCCAAGTGTCCACTGCATCGCCAACCCCCGGCTCACCACTCAACGCTCATTATTTCATCAAAGCTTCGCAGTAGCTTCTGAAGTAGGTACAACTATTCCCATTTTACAGATGAGGAGGCAGAGGCTGAGCGAGCTGGAGTGGGTTCCTCAGGGCGATACAGCCAGCAAGCGGCAGAGCCGTGCCGTGAACTTGACTCACGGTCTTTTTGCCGGTCTTCCCACCCGCGGAGACACAGGAGTGTGACCCTGCGTGTCAGCCCGAGGAAGAGCGGTGCCGGGAACAGAGCTTGGGACCCATTCCTGCAGCAAGATTGGCTTCAGACAACCAAGTGTATTTTCCTCAAGTATTTTACAAGTTATATTTGAAGGAAAACACAAGCCTTCGAATAGTAAAAGCAACCAATAGGGTCAATGCATCTATCTTTTCTTTTCTTTTCTTTTCTTTTCTTTTCTTTTCTTTCTCTCTCTCTCTTTCTTTCTTCCTTTCTTCTTTCTTTCTTTCTTTCTTTCTTTCTTTCTTTCTTTCTTTCTTTCTCTCTTTCTTTCTTTCTTTGTCTCTTTCTCTCTTTCTGTCTTTCTTTCTCTTTCTCTTTCTTTCTTTCTTTCCTCTTTCTTTCTCTCTCTCTCTCTCTCTTTCTTTCTTTCTTTCTTTCCTTTTTCTTTCTTTTATTTCTCTCTTTCTTTTGTTTCCTTCTTTTTTCTTTCTGAATATAAAACATCTATTTATATGTATATATAGATATATACACACTACACTTGACCTTTGAGCAACACCGGTTTGAACTGCACAGGTCCACTTTAAAGCGGTTTTTTGCTAAATATAGGACAGGACTGTAAATATATTTTCTGTTCCTTATGGTTTTGTTAATAACATTAGCTTTATGAGGAGAATACAGTATATGGTCCCTATAACAAAGAAATGTGTTAGTTGACCGCTTACATTACTGGTAAGGCTTCTAGTCGACAGTAGGCTGCCGGTAGGTAGGTTTCTGGGCAGTCGAAAATTATATGTGGATTTTCAACGGTGCAGGGGGTTGGCACCCCTCACCCCGGAGTTGTTCGAGGGTCCACAGAAATACATACTTGTGCCCGCATGTATGCATAAGCTAAAAGGAGTTAATTAAGTTAAAACCACAGTAAATCTGACAGACATGGATTAGCACGATGGTCAAAACTGCAGGAAATATAGTATTTTGAAAAAGAATAAATCCAGCCAATTACAGATTTATGTGGATGCCGGCACTGTTACCACTGTTTAACAATAATCATTGATCAATCAGGGGTTTATGACAAAACTATAATTTTCCTGTGTTTTGCCCTCACCTAAAAGTTTCCTCGTTTGCTTAATTCCCAGAATGTGATTCCGTAAATCTTTCCCTCCACGATATTAAGTAGATAATAAGAATGCCATGTAAGATTTGCTTATGGTTTAAACCACAGTTGCAAATGATTTATAATTAGGGCCAAATCTAAGACAAAACATTATTAAAGTCAAAACCTGCTGTAAATTGGCCCCGTCGGCTTGGGCCTTTAGCAATTTATTGGGGTTTAATGACAGTATTTCCTCTCGTGAGATCCAAGGGGTCAGCCGGTACCACGGGGAGATATTTATGAGGAAGGGGATGCTTTGGAAGTCACTGGGGCGTCCCTGGAGGCGTCAGCCCAGGGGAGACATCACTCCACGGACCACCTTTGAAGGCAAAACCCTCAGTCTGGGTTTTTCCAGGCAGGTCCCCCACAGGCAAGGGGCCCAGAGTCCACCCTGCTCTCCTTGTGGGCTGATGGCCTTGGGGTTTTCTCGTCCAGAAGGTATTTGGGATAAGTCCAACCATTAGTCATTCATGCAATATGTGTTCATTGAGCACCTACTATGTGCAGGATCCCGAGGATACAGTGGTTAACCAATGAGGGAGACGTCCCTGTTTCCATAGAGTATTGTGGGGAAGGGACAGATGAGACCTCTTCTGGTGGTGGTGGTGGCAGGGATGTGGGTGAAAGCTGGTAGGGGGTGAAGGATGATAGGAAGAAGTGGGAAGGATTCTGGCAGGGGTTGGGAAGGAGGGTGAAAGGAGGTGGGAGGGAGGCTGGAAGGTCCATTAAAATGGGGCGGTCAAGGGCACATGGGTAGCTCAGTCGGTTAAGCATTTGACTCTTGATTTTGGCTCAGGTCATGATCTCATGGTCTGTGAGTTCAAGTCCTGCATAGGGCTCCATGCCGACAGTGTGGAGCCTGTTTGGGACTCTCTCCCTCTCTTTCTGCCCCTCCCACTCTCTCTCTCTCTCTCAAAATAAACAAATAAACTTAAAAAAGTTAAAAAAATAAAAATAGGGTGGTCAGGGAAGTCTTCCTGGAGGAGGTTGTGTTTCATCAGAGTCATGGGTGAGGGAGTGAACCATGGCTGTCTGGGGAAGGAGCACCCCAGGAGGAGCGATCGGTGAATGCAGAGCACGGTGTCCCCAGCAGGAACCCAGTGTGACAGAAGCAGAGTGAGCAAGGGGGAGACGAGTCAGGTCCAGCTAAAGCACTGGGAAGACCTTGGCTTTCACGACAATGGAGAGGCTGCCAGAAAGCCTGGCGTTTGCAAATAGTTCTGGCTGCGGTCTGGAGAACAGACTGTAGGGGGCAGAGGGGAAGCAGGAAGGGGAGACAGGAGACTTTCCTGTCCTCCAGGTGTGAAAGGACAGTGGCTCAGACCAGGGAGTCGTGGTAGAGAGGAGAGAGATGGTAGCATCTGAGATATTTTTTGTAGTTGGGTTGACAGGAATTGTTGACAAATTGGATATTGGATGTGCAGGAAGACACGAGTCAGGTCCGAGTCTGAGGTTCTTGGCCTGAGCAAGTGAGGATGCAGCGATGCATTTCCTGAGATGGGGAAGACTGGGGTGTCATGACAGGTTGGAGGAAGGGTGGTACAGCACCAGGACTTCGGTGATGGATGAGTGAGGCTTCAGATGCCATTAGTGTCCCGATGGGGATGTCAAGGCGGCAGGCAGATATATGAGTCTGGAGTTTAGGAGAGAGGTCAGGCTGGAGATATAAATTTTGAAGGCATCAGCCCAAGATGGTTTTAAAGCCATGAGATCACCAGGAACTGGGGACAGATATGTAGAAGGGACGGTCTGTGGGCTGAGTCCGGGAGCCTGTGACATTCAGACGTTGGGAGAAAGAAGACGCACCCAGTTCAGGACATCGAGAAGGAGCTGTTAGGGACACCGGAGGAAATCCAGGAGAATACGGTGTCCTGGGGGAGGAGGCAAACCAAGGGCGAGGCCATCGGCTGTGCGGAAGACTGCCGAGAGGTAAACCAGACGGACGATGGAGGCCAGACGCGGGCTTGAGAAACATGGCGGTCATCGGTGACACCGATCGGTCAAGAGTTCTGAATGCCTGGATCGCGCTTTGGCATTTCACCAGGCTTCACACAGAGCCATTCTAAGAGTTTGTGGTATCAAAGGTGCTTCGTTTCTTGGAGACACGTCTTTGAGGGATGTCTTCCACTGCGTTCCAGCTGCCTAGGCACAGGCACCGACGGTGGCATTTCTCCCAGGGAAGCATTGAAGGAATCTGCCTCTTTCGAGCCACTAAAATTTTCCATCATAAGCACCTGGATTTTTATTTCCTTCTTTGCTTTGGCCACCAGTTGCCTGGCACAGGGTTTTTATGTGCCAAACTGACTATTGGCCCCTTTTATTTATTTTTTTTATTCTCACTTTCTCTTTACCCTGGTTACTGTGTCTACATTCTTTTGATCCTCCTCTAACGTGTGTATTTTTCTCTAATGCGTAATTAAACTTTTTTTTAATGCTTATTCATTTTTGAGAGAGAAAGACAGAGACACAGAATGCAAGTGAGGGAGGGGCAGAGAGAAAGGGAGACACAGATGCTGAAGCAGGCTCCAGGCTCTGAGCTGTCAGCACAGAGCCTGATGTGGGGCTCGAACTCACGAACCGTGAGATCAAGACCCGAACCAAAGTTGGATGCTTAACCGACTAAGCTAGCTGGTGCCCATCTCTAATGTTTAATTTTGGTGTGTAATCACTGCAAATCTTTTTGGAATCATAAGAAGCGTAAGTAATATCGCAGAAGCCAAATATTCTGACCATTTCATAGATACCACTGGGCCTTAAGAGTCTGCATGCATCACGATGGAGAGGAAATGGACAGGGGCATGGAGCCAAGGGGTATTTATTCTAGTTCTGGCTTTGCCATTAAATAGCTGTGTGACGCTGGATAATCAATTGCCCTCTCTGAGCTTCAGCATCTCCAACTATCAAACACAGGGTTATCCTTAGGGGTAGCAAACGTGAGGCACACATGCACTGGCCACCCCCTAGTGACATCACTAATGAATAAGGCACCGTTTGGCATTGACTTCAAACAAGACATTGGAATCCTTCTTAACACAAGACTTCAGGCCAGAGCCACCAATTCGTAGAAGCTGGCGTGCTACATGAGGTCTTCTTGCATTATAGGACAGAGGAGTGTCTGAGAGTGGGATTAATTGCTGGCCACGAACTGGGACTGTGGGAATGGGGTTTCCCTTGCTACCTGAAAGTTTGCCTTATGCCGCTTTTTACAAAAGAACTATGTTAGTACATGTTTTCGCTAACCGAGAGAAAGTCGAAGAAGGTTTTCACTTTTACGAAATGGTAATTGCTTTTTTCGCTTGACATCATTTTGGATGACGAGAGGTTTCATAGGAATGTTCTACTTTTGGGTAGTAGTGTGTGTAGTGACATTCCTCCAAGTAGTGTCTTTAGCAACATTCTCCAAAGAAAAAAATTCCTTAGCAGAGGGGGTGGGAAGGCTCTACAATAATTATAAAGTGCACCATGTATATCCTGGTATTTGTCATTGGACCTCTTACCAAGAATGGACCATACCTTCTATCTATTTCAGGTGAGACCTTGGGATACAAATTTCTTCATAGATTCCAATGCTTACTCTTAGCGACAGTTATTTGTCTTCTACAAGACACTTTCATTGTGTTTTTCTTCAAAATAGAAACAAGGAAATAACCAAATATTTCTACTTAAGTTGTCCTTCATAAATCTGGGGAGGAGGAAACTTTTTAAAATTTTTTTAATGTTTTTAAGAGCAGGAGAGACAAAGCATGAGGGGCTTTGTCATGCCCAGGGGAGGGGCAGAGAGAGAGGGAGACACAGAATCTGAAGCAGGCGCCAGGCTCTGAGCTGTCAGCACAGAGCCCGACGTGGGGCTCGAACTCACGAACAGTGAGATCATGACCCGGGCCGAAGTCAGACGCTCAACCAACTGAGCCACCCAGGCACCCTGGAGGAAATTTTTTTTTTTTTGGTCATTACAATATATGTGTGTGTGTGTGTATGTGTGTGTGTGTGTGTGTGTGTGTGTGTGTGTGTGTATTTGATTTTCTAATAATTTATTGTCAAATTGGTTTCCATACAACACCCAGGGCTCATCCAGACAAGTGCCCTCCTCTGTGCCTGTCACCCACTCTCCCCCTCCCACACCTCCCTCTCCCCTCAGTTTGTTCTTAGTCTTTAAGAGTCTCTTATGTTATGTCTCCCTCCCTCTGTGGCTTTTTTTCCTTCCCCTCTTCCCCTCCCCCCTGGTTTTCTGTTAGGTCTCCCAAAGCCTACCTATGCGTGGAAACATATGGCATCTGTCTTTCTCTGCCTGACTTATTTCACTTAACATAATACCCTCCAGTTCCATCCATGTTGCTACACATGGCCAGATTTCATTCTTTCTCATTGCCACGTAGTAGTCCATTGTATATATGTACCACATCTTCTTTATCCATTCGTCAGTTGATGGACACTTAGTCTCTTTCCATGATTTGGCTATTGTCGAAAGTGCTGCTATGAACATCGGGGTACACATGCCCCTATGCATCGGCACTCCTGTGTCTCTTGGGTAGATTCCTAGCAGGGCTATTGTTGGGTCATAGGATAATTCTATTTTCATTTTTTTGAGGAACCTCCACACAGTTCTCCAGAGTGGCTGCACCAGTTTGCATTCCCACCAACAGTGTAAGAGAGTGCCTGTTTTTCCACATCCCCGCCAGCATCTATAGTTTCCTGATTTTTTCATTTTAGCCACTCTGACTGGTGTGAGGTGGTATCTCAGTGTGGTTTTGATTTGTATTTCCCTGATGATGAGTGACACTGAGCATCGTTTCATGTGTCTGTTGGCCATCTGAATGTCCCCTTTGGAGAAGTGTCTATTCATATCTTCCGCTCATTTCTTCACTGGGTTGTTTGTTTTTCGGGTGTGGAGTTTGGTAAGTTCTCTATAGATTTTAGATACTAGTCCTTTATCCGATATGTCATTTGTGATTATCTTTTCCCATTCTATTGGTTGCCTATCAGATTTGTTGGTTGTTTCTTTTGCTGTGCAGAAGCTTTTTATTTTGATGAGGTCCCAGTAGTTCATCTTTGCTTTTAATTCCCTCGCCTTTGGAGATGTGTCGAGTAAGAAATTGGTGCATCTTAGGTCAAAGAGGCTTTTTCCTGCTTTCTCCTCTAGGATTTTGATGGTTTCCTGTCTCACATTCAGGTCCTTCACCCATTTAGAGTTTATTTTTGTGAGTGGTGTAAGGAAGTGGTCTAGTTTCATTCTTCTGCATGTTGCTGTCCAGTTCTCCCAGCACCATTTGTTAAAGAGGCTGTCTTTTTTCCATTGGATACTCTTTCCTGCTTTGTCAAAGATTAGTTGGCCATATGCTTGTGGGTCCATTTCTGGGTTTTCTATTCTATTCCATTGGCCTATGTGTCTATTTTTGTGCCAATACCGTACAATCTTGATGACTACCACTTTGTAGTAGAGGTTAAAGTCTGGGATTGTGATGCCTCCCGCCTTGGTTTTATTCTTCAGTATTACTTTGGCTATTCGGGGTCTTTTGTGGTTCCATACAAATTTTAAGATTGTTTGCTCTAGCTTTGAGAAGAATGCTGGTGCAATTGTGATTGGATTGCATTGAATGTGTAGATTGCTTTGGGTAGTATTGTCATTTTAACAATATTTATTCTTTCAATCCATGAGCATGGGATGTTTTTCCATTTCTTTGTGTCTTCCTCAATTTCCTCCAGAGGAAACTTTTTAAATGGACAGTCTGGGTAATTGCTTCTTAATTAAATAATTGATTAAAGAAATTCCCTGTCACTTCTGTACAACTGGGTATACCTCTGTCTATCTGTGTTCTTTCTCTAGGATTCATCGAACCCCAACTATATGATTCGCAGTCTTAAGATTTTTTTTCTAATGAAACAACCCTACCAGTTAGCTAATTTTGTGATTCTGTTTTACAGCCCAGACAGTCGAGGCTGGAAGAGGCAAAATGACTAGCCCAAAGTGTTCTCGAAAACCTTCTTCCATCATGTCTCTGATATAATGACATGTTCATAAAACTCTTGTAAGAATTCGGGTTTCCACCTTTGTTTCCAAAACACCAATCAGAACTTGCTCTTGGCTTTGGCAGAGGGTATGGGAAGGTGTCAGAGAGAAGGTGACACCTTCTACCTTTATCCACTCCCTCACGTAATCGTCGCTGCAGCCTGGGAGGTAGGTACTGTTATGATGCCCCTTCTACCGAGGAGAAAACAAAGCCGTCCTGTCCGAGGTGAGGATTTGAACCCTGGGTGTAGGTGACCCCAAATTCTTTCTTCTGTGGTCAACTGCCCCCCAGGATGAACCACAGGCAGACATCACTCTTTTCAGAAATGAAAACGAAGGGATAAGACGGTTCTTGGGATTTCCAAATGTGTACCCTTTTAAAATTCATACGCGCAGATGCTGGGGGTAGAGGGAGGGAGACGGCCAGAGGGATAGACCCTTGTCAGACGGCTGTTTGCATATGACGATCTCGTCTCCCATAGCAGCGGACAAGCGGGTCAGCCTGTTCTGTGGGCGAGAATGTTTTTTGGGATCCGCTCAGGGCTGGGCGCTCTTGACGATAAATCTTTCTTGAATGAATAACAAAGAAAGAGCGAGTGAATGGCCACCCTGTGTGTCCCCCGCCTCCATATTGTCGGACCAAACTCTAGGAAATACCCCATACACTGCACCCTTCAAAACCTCCCGGGCAATCTAGAGCCTTCCACACCCTGCCTGCTTTTCCCTCCGGAGCGCCACAGGCACTCATCACACCCCCTACGCATCACCCACTTCTGCCTTTGGAGCTGCATCCAGGGGATTTGCTGCAGCAGCAGGAGCTGGCTGACAACACAATTCTTCCTGGTTCCCGGGGAAGCCTTTCGTTTGCTTTGTTCTGCCCTTGAAAGTGAGCGTGCACAAGACTGTCAAGAAAGGTTCCTTCAGGCTGGGCTGCTTGGGACACCAGGCACGTTGGGCCGGGTCGGGGAGAAGGAAAGAAGCCAGCCTCGAGGACCCGGGGAGTCTGGATTGGAGTCCGTCCCCACGGTGTGACCCTGGACAGGCCGCCAGCACTCACTACAATCTAGGTCCGACTGTCTCTCAAATCGGGGAGCTGGCCTGAGCTGCTCCTGCGTCTTCTCCAGGTGAATGCAGGCGTTTAAGACTTAAGACGAAGGGCCCAAGGAGTGGCTGGCTGCAGGGAGCAGCAGCAGCAGATTCAGGCCTTGCTGGTCTGCTTTCCCACACCACCAGCTCCGGATCCTTTCCTGAGAGGCAGGAGCGAGGGCACTGGGTCCCTGAGTCCGCGACAGGGGAGGGGAGGGTGTGGAGGAAGGACTTCAAGATAATGAGAGATTGCATCAACTTTCCCCCGAGCTGTCTCTGGTTCTGGAAGCCAGCAAAAAATAGAGCGGGGGCGGGGGGGGGGGTGTGGGTGGGGGAGGGAGAAAAAGAGGCATTTATTTTGGCGCTGTATCGGAAGCCGGAGTGTCAGCGGGCTGCAATGCCGCCTTCTCCTGCGGGCGAGCGGCGCGGCGACAGCCCGCACATCCAAATGAGGGAGCGATTAGGCCGCCGCCTCTGAAGACGGATTTCGTGGCTGGGGGAGCCGGTGGGGGCTGGGCTGGTGTACAGGGGACGGCAACATTAGGCTTTGGCAAGTTAATTAGGGTTCAGGAGTCCAGCCAGCGGGGAGAGAGGCTGGATTTGCATAAAGCTCATTTACATAATGTTCTTCACAAATTGTGCAGCCAGAAGGCTGGGGGGCTGCGGGGAGGCGGTTAGCGCCGGAGGCGGCAGCAGCCTTAGGGGGAAGGGTGAGGCCCCAGAGCAGGGAGGCGCACTCCGCCCGCCCCTCCCGCCCCCTGCCTCCGTCCCCATCCATCAGTCTGCACCTTACCCATTCCACAGCCCCTGCGACCTGCCATGCCTTTCGGCCCCGCCCCGCCCCGCCTCCAAAGTGTCTCTGATCTCCGCGACTGTCCCTTGCTTAAAACCTTTCCCTGACACCCTGAGGATTAAGTCTAACGCCCTTAGCCCCTTCCTGACCCCGTCTTTCTTTTGTTCCCTCTTCCCACCTAAACTCAGTCTTCCGTTACCTGTCTTGAAATGCCCATCCCGCAAAGCCTCTTGGGGGCACTCCCCTGCCCCCTTGTTCCAAATGCCCCGATCTTGGAGCATTTCTCCCATTCCCGTGCTCTCCTTGAGTGGACTGAAAGCCCCCCCCCCTTTTGTGTGGCCAGAACTTATCACATGCTAGTACAGGAGGGTCTCTTTCCCCATCAGGCCGGGACTCCCCCAGGAAAGAGATTTTCTTGACACAGCCCTCTATCCAACTGGGGGGGGGGCATGCAAACAGCAGGTGCCCAATAAAGGTGGACCGGATGAAGGAAATTGGCCATCTCAGCCAGAGATTGGAAGGAGGTTCCTGTCTGCCTGAAATGAGCCAAGCTCATCCTTTTAATTTCTCTATCTGTTCTTTCTCGCCTTAATCATTCACCGGTTGTGTGTTCAGAGCTGCGGGGGACAAGGACAAGGCACCCAGCAGGGTGTGACGGTCTCTGAGCTGGCCCTTCACTGACGGTCGCACAGAAGTCGGATGGACCGAAGGGGAAAGGGGCATCCTCGGCTGGGCGAATGGCACAGGCCAGTGCAGGGGGGTCGGAAACTGCACACAGCGTTTGGGACGTGGGAGGGGGTGGAGTGGGCTGGAACCAGAGCCGAAACAGGAAAAACTGGGGGAGTTTCAGATTCCGAGCTGAAGGGGCTGAACCGTACTCGGCACATTTTTGTAAGCCTCTGAAACTGGAAAGTTTGTGATCACGGACAAGAAAGTAAACAGTCGCATCTCCTGAACGCCTGCTCCGTGCCACCGAACACGTGATCGCCGGCCGCAGCCACCCAACGGGAGGTGTGATTCTCCCCAGAATTTCGGCTTTGGAGGACAGGCAGGCTAGAGGCGCTGGCCTGAGCTCGGCTGTCAAGGATGGGAAAGGACTTTGAACTCCGGATACGAATGCTAGCCAGCCTTCTGAATTGCATTTATTTGTGTTTTAGAGAAATGCGTAAAAGGGAATGGAAACAAGACAGAAGTAGAGGGAGGGGGGCAGGCAGATGGGCAGAGAGAGAAAGTGGAGGAGAGAGAGAGAGAGAGGTGGGGGAGGGAAAGGCAGGAAGGAGGAGGCCGCAAAGTGGGGATGGCTCAGAAGATCAGAAGGAGGAAATTCACAGGTGTCAGTGGCCCTGGAGAACCGCAGGGACACCTCTCGCCTCAAGACGGCGGCTGTCTGATACAGCTTTCTGTGGTGGTGTCCTGGATTTGCCCTCCAGTACAGCAGTCACTAGCCTCATGTGGCTACTGAGCTCTTGAACTGTGCTTGGTGTGGCTGGAGAACTGAATTTTAATTGCATTTAAATTTAAATTTGAATGGCCCTGTATTTAAATGCCTTACCCTAAATTTCATCTGAAGGCAGTGGCCACCGGGAGAGTGCAGTTTTAAGAAGAGTCCTTTCTTTTTTTAAATTTTTTTTAACATTTATTTATTTTTGAGAGACAGAGAGACAGAGCGTGAGCAGGGGAGGGGCAGAGAGAGAGGAAGACACAGAATCCGAAGCAGGCTCCAGGCTCTGAGCCGTCAGCACAGAGCCCGACGCGGGGCTCGAACTCGCAGACCGTGAGATCATGACCTGAGCTGAGGTCGGATGCTTAACCGACTGAGCCCCCCAGGCGCCCCAAGAAGAGTCCTTTCTTAAGGCCTTATCTTAAGTCCAAGGGCCTGCCTGGCTTCGGTTTTCCTCAGGCGCCTCTGGCCTCCCAGCCTGGTCTCTGCTCTGCATCCGGCACCCCTGATGTTTCTCTCTCTCACATTCCTGGACATCCCACCCACACCGGGGTTTAATTTTAGCTGATTCTCTCTCAAGGACAAAGTATATATTTTTATTTAAATTTATGTCGCCTGAACCATTTCCAAGTTTTACTTTTAGAACCTGTCAATATTAGTGACATGTGGCATTTTAGGTACTTTTCTGCTGGTGGGGCCTAAATTTATTGTCATTTTATGTCACTCGGCACAATGCACCAAATGCCAGAAGTGTTATAAACAGAGACGATTTATGTTCAGGTTGGGTGAGGTTAAGAGAATGAGTATAATCCATTTTTTTTTTCCCAGAGACTTTTATGCGAGCGCGCCGGGCCAGCAGGTGCACATTTGACACTCGGTGGGAAGTCTTTTCCGAGCAACAGGAGATGCCAGATGTAGACAGGGGCCCAATTACAGCTGCTCTGGACTGATCACGCCATGCCCTGCGGTGTGGATACTGGCGCCTGGTCCCAGGCACTCAGCATGGGGCTGCGTACACAGTAGGTGTTCAATTAAGGCTTGAGGAAGAAAGGACTGAGAAAAGGAGTGAGACATCAGTGGGTATTCCAAGGACTCTTCCAGTCGGTCTTTGGGAACCTTGTCACACGCCTGCTCAAAACGTTTCAGAGGCTCCCTAGGACCCTTGGGTTTGGCTTACTAGGTCCTTCAAGATCTGGCACCTGGAGGGGTCTCTGGCCTCAGCTTCTCTGCAGGTGTCTCGTTCTCACTCCTTCTCGCCTTCGCACGTGCTGTTCCTGCAGCTGGAAGTGTTCCTGATCTTTCTCTCTTGGTGCCAGAAGCCTCCACCTCCAGGTGCCGAATCTTGAAGGACCTAGTAAGCCAAACCCAAGGGTCCTGGGGAGTCCCTGAAACGTTTTGAGCAGGGGTGTGACAAGGTTCCCAAAGACCGACTGGAGGGGTCCTTAGAATACCCACTGATGTCTCCAGTAACCGGCTCAAAGTCCTCGTCCCTTCCAACCTTACTGCCTGTTCCCGCAGAGTGGATTGCTCTGTCTTTGGAAATCTCCTGTTCCCTCTCCCTCTCTCTCTCTCTCTCTCTCTCTCTCTCTGCCTTTATTGCAGGACTCTTCAGGTTGCCCGGTCTGCTCTGCTTCTTTGTTGCCCCCAAGACATCAGGGGCTAGTTGAGGGCGTGATCTGGGGAGTCCCGTTCTCGTCCTGGGCCCCTATGGAGACGCCGACGGATGAAGGACTACTGGATGATGGGACAACTGGCTGGCAGTGGAGTTGGTCCTCAGTGTCCCCGCTGCTGCCTGAGGACCCCGCTGCACGGGATCTGCTGTTTCCGGACCGCAGACCTGTTGCCTTTGCCTCTACGCTCCACGTCCTTACAAATTTATGCCTTTAAAAATTTGTCACTTTATTGGGTATGTTCTTTTTTTTAAATTTTTTTAATGTTTATTTTTAAGACAGAGAGAGACAGAGCATGAGTGGGGGAAGGGCAGAGAGAGAGGGAGACACAGAATCCGAAGCAGGCTCCAGGCTCTGAGCCGTCAGCACAGAGCCCGACGCGGGGCTTGAACTCACAGACCGCGAGATCATGACCTGAGCCGAAGTCGGACGCTCAACCGACTGAGCCCCCCAGGCGCCCCTATTGGGTATATTCAAATGTGTTATCTTCACCGGACATCGGTAGCGAATGAAAAGATAGTTCCCTGATAGATTTTGAGTAAATCGCTTCGCTTCCTCGGGTCTCTGATTCTTCTTCTGTGAAATGAGGGAGGTGGGCTGGAGGAGTCCTCGGGTCCAGCCGAAGTCCGAGAGGGTGGCGGTGCTGGTCAGATGTGTCCAGCGGGCCGCGGGCAGGGGGCTAGCAGCTATTCCCTGGGGTTCTCCATCACCACGAGCTCCCCTGCGCTGCTAATTCTTTCCACCGTCTGTGCCCTGCCCCCCAAACTCCACTGTTGGTGGGAGGTTCTGAGGTTCCTTCTTGTCCAACCCACGGTGACGGCCACGGACACTCATCCCGTCCTGCAGCCTAACCCAGCGCTCTGGCCCTGACCTCATGGAAGTCTCGTGCCGACCTGGTCAGAGATCTTGAGTCTCCTGTTACAGGCGAGAAGCTGAGGCTGGGAAAAGGGGAGGGACGGGCCCAGGGTCATGCGGCAAGTCGGTAAGGAGCCAAGTGTCCAGCATCCCGCCCCCGGCGAACGCTAGGCCAACGTTCACTGGAAGCGGGAGGCGATGGCATCCGAATTGGGCCACTCGGGAGCATGGTTGTGGCCACGAGGCAAGAAACGTCATTTTACAAAATGGATTTAATAGCACGGTGCGTTCCAGGTCCATCCATGCTCTAGCGCGTTCTTAGCGCTGTGTTCCCTTTCCATGGCTGAGTCAGGGGCCACCGTGCGGGCAGACCGCTCCCTGTGCTGTCCTCTGGGGATGGGCCTTTGCATGGTTTGTACTCTTGGGCTGTTGGGACCAACGCTGCTGCAAACGTTCGCGTATGAGTTCTCATCCGACGCTCACCGGGAGAGACCAGACCCCGGGGAGTGCCTACTGCATCACCCCGTTTACAGGAAATGCCCAGAATAGGCAGAGAGCAGACTGGTAGTGGCCAGGGCCTCAGGGACAGCGGCTGTTTCAGGGCATGACCTTTCCTTCTGGGCGTGGTGCGGTCTGGCGCCCCACAGGGGTGGTGTTTGCACAGCCCTGGGAATGTACCAAATGCCGCCGGACTGGACCCTTTCGGATGGTTAATTTTCTGCGATGTGAGTTTCGCCTCAATGAGACAGTCCGTTACTAGAAGCCTCACTCAGGCAGCATTCCCTGCCTGCTCAGGTCTCTCTCCTTCCTGCTCTTCCTCCAGCCCTCCCCTCCGGCGCTTCCCCCCCTCCGCCAGCAGCCCCTACCCTCCTGCACTCTCTGAATTGATTTTTCTCACTCATCTTGGCAGGTTAGTGATCACCGTTCTCAGCAGAAATCCCTTCCATTTCATTACTGGTGAGAAACCCGGGGTGGCGGGGGGCGGGATGGGGGCTGTGTTTCGCTTCCCTCCCCGTCTCCGCATCAGGCGGGACGGGGGATCTCTGCACTGGACACCCCCAAGGAAGGAGGTCAGTGGAGTCAAAGGGGTGGAGACCCCTTCTCTGCTCTTTCCAGCCTCCAGGGTCCTGTCCTGCAGCAGCTCTCGGGTTCCCTCCCTTTCTCTGCCCCGGGGGGCTTCCCAGGATCGCGGAGCCCATTTCTATGCATCGCACCATTTAATCTTCGCACCACTTCTGAGCGGTTGGGACTGTCACCTCCGTTTTACAGGTGAAGAAGTGAGGCTGGGAGATAGGGAGGCACGGGTCTGCGGGCTCTGGCGAGGCCGTCCTGGACTGTGCCAGACGTGGCTAATTAAGGATGGCTCCATCCATCTTCCTGCCCTGGTGAGGTCTTGGCAGAAGGCGCGGGGCATTTGGGATGCCGCGGACGGGGGTCCCAGCCCCAGCTCTGCCACTTACTGGTCATGCTGCTCTGGGCAACGTGCGCCATCGCCTTGGCCCCTGCTGCTCCTTGAGCTGTCAGGTGAGGTGGGACGGAGCTGGCAGACAAGCCCCTAAGACTGCGAGCTGGGGCTCCCCCGGCGCCACCAGGGGAGGCGGCATCACCTTTTGGGGAGCCTCTTCTCCAACCTCAAAGCGTGCTTAGGAATAACACCCGCCTCTCTGGGTTATTGCGAGGACCGTGAGCTAGCTCCCAAGCGGCTTTTAGCACCTGCCTGGCATGGGAGCAAGCGTTTCATAAATACTCTCGAATGAAATAATGCCGCGATATTTCACCGAATCTAGGATGGTCTCATACCCTGGATTCACAGGTGCTCATGTGGAAAAAGAAAGTGTGCTTAGAATAAAAACCGCTCTCCTGTGTGTGGTGCCTGCTCTGTGGGAGGCACAATACTAAGCGACTCGCATGCATTTTCCTCTTGGATCCTGACAATATTCCTAAAACATGGGGTCTACGTCCCCATTCGATAGGTGGGAAAACGGAGGCTCAGGAAGGTGAGGTCGCTTCCTCCATGTTACATAGTTTGCAAGAGGTGAAGCCGGGATCAACTCAGGTCTGTCTGCTACCAAAGCCAAAGTTCAGATAAAACAAACAGACGTGCTGAGATGCTCATGTTTTGCAACATAGTTACAGTCCTGCGTAGGGTGAAAGACAAACATCATCAGCATCAGAACGTCTACTAAGCGTTCTATGAAGATGATTTCATTTAATCCCAGCAACAACTCTGTTCCAATGCTCATTTCACATATGAGCAAACTGAGGCTCAGAGTGGTAAAGCAGCTTCCGTTAGGTCACACAGCCAGGAAATGGCGACCCATATGGGCTCCACAGGGGACTTCTTAAACCTTACCCTGAAACTGGGTGCAGGGAGATTAGCTGGAAGGACCCTGTCAATGCTTGAGGGTCTCCCAACTGCCCCTTGTCCCAGCCGGGCTCTCAGCTGCGAGTCCCCCGGGCTCCCACCCACTTCTCTGTGACCGTTCTGTCCTCGAGTCCGTCTCCCTGCCTGTGGGGAGCAGGGCTGGGGCGGTGGGCGCGGGGAGACAGCGTGCAGTATGCAGATCGCGCCATTAAAATTTTATGGGGATTCAAAAATTCAGTGTTGACTCTGGTGACGCAAATAGGTATGAAAATTCTGCGGAAGGCACGCTTAGTGTTACCGAAATCAAATGGTTGGACGGCCACTAATGAGGCAGACAAGGAGCCTCGCTCGCCCTCTGAGGATTGGGGGAGACGAGGGGAGCGACCGCACTTCATTATTCATACCCTCTTGTTTGAGCTTCAAATCTCTTGGAGGCTCTGGAAGGGAAGGGAGAGAGGGCAGAGGCGGCGGAGGGGGTGGCGGCGGGAAGACCCCACTCTGCCAGCTGCGGCAGGCCGGTGGCTAATTGACAACTACTCACAAAGCCCCCTCCCCAGGGCACCCCTCTTCTGGCTCATTTTCAGCACCGGCCCACCAGCGCCCCCGCAGCACCCGGAGCTCCCCCTCTGGCTGTGCGTGTCTCGGATGCTGTCCAACAGCAGGGAACTGGCTTTCTGGGCCTGGCTCTGTGAGTTTGGGCTGGTGGCGAAACCTCTCCGAGCCTCTGTTTCTTCCCCTGCAATGTCGGGGACGCCAAGTGGCGCTTCTTCTCACCCGCTTTGCGGGGAGGTGGCATTTCTGAGGTTCAAAGGCCGCAGTGCAGTCTTCTCAGATGTGATGCCGTGGGAATCCCTCAGGGGTCTTGCGGGAAGGTGAGTTCTGGTTCAGCGAGTCAGGGCGGGGCCCGAGATTCTGCATTTGCAGCGGAGTATCACTTCCCCATGCCGAGAAGATGCTGCCGATTTGCAGACCATCCTCTGAGAAGCCAGAGGGGCCATAAAACCGGGAGAGCACTTTGTAGGGTCGATCTGCTTTCTGCAAGTCTTTCTGCAAATCGGCATCTCCAAGGAGTCTGTAAACACACAATGTCCATCCACAGCCTCTGAAGGTCAAGTTTAACTGGCTGGGTCCAGGCACCTGTGGTGTTAAGCCCCGCACCTCTCGATTCTTAGATGTAGCCCAGATTGTTGCCACCCTTCTTACTAACACGCCTCTACTGTTCAGCTCCCTCATGTTTGCTGCCCATTTTGCAAGATCCCCTCTCTCCAAATTCCCCTTCAGCAACCATTGCCACTACGTACTGGATGCGTAAAGGGATACATGTCTCCCTTGTCACGGAGCAAAACTGTTGGCCACAATGAGTTGAAGAACCAATTGCTCTCCCCGAATGCGAAGAGGTGTACCCCACAGGACCGCCCTCCCTCCAGGTTCGAAGGATGCACTTGGGGCTCGCTCTCGGAGGGGTGGGGCACGGGTGGATGGCAAGTCACCTGGGCGGTGGCCCCTTTGGTTCTTTCCAAGGGGCCATCACACTCATGATGCGTGCGCTAAAAGCAGAAATGAGACTCCAGAGGAGGCATGGAGGTAAAGCCAGCTCTCGAGGCGAGGGATTGATCTCTGCCAGCGAGGACTGTGTGGAATGTGCCATCCCACCGTTGGCCACGCACCCGGCATAACTAATAAACAGATTCCCCCGTACTCCCTGCATTTCGTAATTATTACTCGGCTATAAAAATCCCTTCTCTCTCCTGCCAACGTTATCTTAGTAAACGTTATGAGCGCTCACGAGGTTAATGCAGGGCTGTAAATCCGCGGTGGGTCGAACAAGAGAGACTTGAGGAACTGTTCATAAATCTACCGGAACGGCCCCGGTTTGTTTATTTAATAAAATACCATTTCCTCGAGACGCCTGGGGCGCCTCGGGGTTCACACCTCGGAGGGCGCGTGGGGAGGGGGTGACGCGAGGTCTGCAGAGGACGGCAGGTCCTTCCTTGCACGCGGGCGTGCACGCGGGCGGAGCACGCGGCTGCATGCAGCGCCGGGGCCGCAGTGAGGTCTGTTATGGCGCCAGCCATTCTGAAACCAGTACCTGTTCCACTTAAGGCAGCCTGTTCCCTCGGAATTATTTAATGGGTCTCGTCAGTATTTGAAACGGTATTTCAAAGCCCAGGACATGTGTGACGCTGTTTGCACAACACGAACACCTCCCCGAGACAATCTTCCGGGATCTGTTAGGGCCGCTTTGCCCCACGCTGGGCTGTAAATCAACAAGAAGTCAGGCTTCCCTACACGGCGTGGGACAAAATGCTAAAAGCATGGGCGTCGGAGTCACAGCCGTGGGTCGCCCTTCACTGGGAGGATGGCCTTGGTGTTCACCTCTCTGGTCTTAGCTCCCTTCTCTGTGCTGTGGAGACCATCGTTTGTGCTTGAGGGACACAGACCTGGAGTGCAGAGAGACGGCACGGGCACCTCGGCTCTCTTCCCTCTTTCCTTCAAGTGCGAGGCCACAGCATTGCAGTAACTCCGAGGACCCTTTGTTAATTAGTTTTGGCCGAAGGTCATCTCATTCTTTTCTGTTTCATGGACCGGTCCCCAACCTGGAAATACAAGATGGTGGGATGGGGCGAGTGGAGACAGAGATGCTGCAGAACCCGGAAGTGGCAGTCCTGCCGGCTGGGCGTTACCATCCCTGAGCCCCCGTGCTGGGAATCCAGTCACTCACCCAAGGACACAGAGAATGTGGTGTATTGGTGAGGATCACAGAATGCAGGGCCTGGGTCTGAGTCCCGATTCTAACGTTTAACTAGATGAGTGACCTCTGTGGTCAGGTAGTTTAACCTCTGGGTTCTTGAGAAATGATTTTAACATCTATCTCTTAGGGTTCTGAGTATGATGTGAGGGACTATGGGTAAAGCATTTGTATAGGCTTGACATGTTGTACGAGCTCAATAAATAATGGCTAGATGTAGAGTGGAGGAAACAAGAGAGAGGCAGAAATGAGGGTGACCAACCTGTCAAACAGTCTTAAGTCTTAAATCAGTCTCAGTCTTAAAACAGCAAAGTCCCGTATCCTGGGGACTCCCTTTGTCTGGGGACAACTGGACGGCTGGCTGCCCTAGCAGGAAGGGATAAGTCAGTGCTTGAGGCACTCTAAGCTCCGGGTTTAATTTGGCCACAACTATTGATGATTTAATAACAGCTGGCTGATTATGGAGGCTTCATCTAAAAGGCTCTAATTCCCTAAGGCTAATTGCTGAGCGTTTGATTAACCCAGTGGCTCTCATTAGAGTCACCTGGAGAGCTTTCCAAACATACCGATGACTGGGCCTTGCCCCAGACCAGGTTTCTCCAACTCACTACTATTGACATATTGGGTTGGATTATTCTTTGTAGTGGGGGGCTGCAGTGTGCATGTGGGGTATTGAGCAGCAGCTTCCCTGGCCTCCACTCCGAAGATGCCCATGTCAATGAATTAATCTCCCAACAACCAAAAATAGCTCCTGGATGGCAATACCACCCCCAGCTGAGAAATGCCCCAGACCAATCCAAGAATCTGTGGAGTGGGGCGGGAACTGAGCTTTGGTATTTTGTAGGAAGTCCCCTGTCCCTGGTGGACCATAGCTTTCAGTCAGGGCTAAACTCTTGAACATGGGTGGATGCTGCTATCCAAGGTAAACTTTGGAAGGGGCTGGAGCTGATTTGGGGTTCAGCTCAAGATGACCATGGAAAGAGGAGGTAGGCAAAGACCTTACGCGACAAGATGTGCTGAATTCCAGCCCCCAAACGTGCCCTCTCTCACCTGCTACCGAGCTCAAATCTCACCATGATATACGAATTCCTCTAGGAAGTTAAAATGTCCATTTGGGTTCTCTTTATGATACTTCTGGAAGGCAGTACATGACACTGTTTATTAGTCACTCATGACTTCTTCCAGGCGGAGGCTGTGCTGGTTTGCAAAACATTTTGGTGTGC